>OX577864.1:6184123-7563246 GCA_951213275.1 Idaea straminata
AATGGCTTCCAAGTCAATTGGTCCGGCCCTGCCGGCTTTAGCGACTTGACAATTATGTGTGGACGCCCTATTTCTATTCTTGTCTAATGTCTTGCTGTCAATGTCATTTCATAGCCTGGTTTTTAGGTTATGTTTATGTGAATCCTTCCGACGATTTTAATTTGGCTTTTGCTTATTTCTACAGTCTCAAATTAACTTCAAAATATCGCCATGTCGAAATCTGTAGCGCGATTAAAATCGATGAAGAAAGTGGCTGACAAAATAAATCATACATCGAAACTCAGGACTCATATTCCTGCTGGAATGGCTTCTGCTGGGCCACCCTTAGGACCTATGCTGGGACAGGTAACAATACGTAACTGTAACAGACCTACATGATTCTTGTAATATTTTTATTCAATTATTATAAGCATACTCTTTGTGTCGATTCCAGCGTAATATAAACATAGCTGCGTTCTGCAAAGATTTTAATGAGAAGACAAGTAATATAAAGCAAGGTATACCGCTACCGACCAGGGTTAAGGTGAATGCAGACAGGTCTTATCAACTGGTGATACATCAGCCTCCAGCTAGTTACTTTCTGTTACAAGCTGCAGGCGTCAGTCGTGGAGCTATGGAACCAGGTAAATCTTGTTATAAGTGTATAGGTATCTTCTAAATAAGCATGCTACACCATCACTTACCATCAGGTGAGATAGTGGTCAGTTGCTGCCATTATTACATGACCTATTATTAAAAAAAAAAAACTATTGGTACTCCCCATGGGCTTACAATTTAATTTAAAAGTACTTATTTTTATTCAATAGGATACATTCACATGCTCACGTTGAAATGTAATAAAATGTAGGTTTTCTTTTTTTATATGAATTTTAGTGAGGGAGACATGTGGAAAAGTGACATTGAAACATATTTATGAAATAGCTAAAATAAAGCAACAGGATCCACCATTGGAATGGAAATCTCTTGAAGAAATCTGCAATATGTTGATAGCCACTGCAAGAACTTGTGGCATTGAAGTTGTGAGAGAATTAGATCCAAAGGTTAGTTGTATATAATATGAATATCACAAATGTTACATAATAACTTGACACACAAAATCTTGAACCACTTGCAATGGAACATGGTATTATTTATTTAGGAGACAGAAGATCTGAAACTCTACATTTTTGTCTCATTTTATTAAAATAGTTTTGGGACTTATGCAGGAAAAAACCACATATGTTTGATAGTAAACAAACTGATTCTGATTTATTACATTTTTCAGGAATATGGTGAATTCCTTCAAGAAAGGAAAAACATAGTAGAAGAGCAAAAGAAAATGTTACAAGAGAAGAGAGAAGCCAAAATGTTAAGAACAGCCTAGTCCTAGAGAATTATTGTTGAGTTAGTATGTAGTTAATTTATAGGTACCTATTAGAAAATAAAATATACAATGCATTATTAAAAATAACATTTTTATTCCACACTTAATCTAAAATTGGCAACTACAAGTTTGTGAGGGTCCGAGCAGTTGGAACTAAGGAACAGAAATAGTGATATTACAATATGCTTATTCAATTCTTATAAAATACTTGTAAACTAAGTGGCAAATAAGATGAAAAATGTATTGACATTCTACGGTTGCGTAAGATATTTGGACATGATATTATGTGGACACATTTTTCATCATATTTTATGTGGCCGTATCTGTACTAAACATTTATTATTTAAATGTAGAACTAACTTATTTTCATTGTGCCAGTCTACTAAATATCCCTTAAAATACAAATAGCAAGGCTCTGCCAGTTCAGCCAAATTTAATAACAAACACAAATAGGACAGTATCTTTATCATAAAACGTCTATCTATATTATAAAATACTTGCCATGTTAGAAAATTTGTGATATGGGGCGAAGCTGATTTATTATTATCTTTTTCATTTTTGGCAATACCTAACTACAGTCTATGTACAAACAGTCAAATTACTAATTTGTTATTGAAATTCTAAGTAATTTAAACCCAATAAATGAGCAACCCGTAAAAGTGAAATCTGACTTTTCTCACAACAATTGCCTTCAAGTGTGAAGGAGCGAGCGAAACAACAAAGTGCGCAATTTTGCACAACGATAACTTAATAAAAATCGGGCATTGGTCATGTCCACATCTCATTTCACCTGGGCCAAAATCCCCTCATGGTCTGTGAACTAAAAATAATACCCATGGTCCACCCAGGTGGACTATGACCAATACCCGAATAAAATATATAATATAAAAAAACTATAGTTATTAGTTTTAAATATTTGAGGTATTGTTTTCATTTCGTTATATAGGTACTTACAAATATGTTTAATAGTTATAGATAAATTACTATAAGTAAGTAGGTACTTAAATCTTTATTACAATTTTTGAGAAGGCCCTTGCCCTGTAGTAGGAATTTATGTACAAAAACGAAGATTAGGTATACATACTTTTGTATCAATATTACCTACAAAATCAGAATTTCTATCAAAAAATATACTATTGGCTTGATATTATTAGATTCCTTCATAATTATAACATCACATAGATAATCTAAAAATACTGTGGTTGCACGCATACTTAACAGGTACTTACACTTACTAAAAAGATCAAAGTTCCTTCGTGAAACTAGCCCCAAAAGCTTAAATAAGCAAGATTAAAAAATAGACATCTCCTTAACAACAAATCAACATTAAACACGATAAGTATTTCATAGATAATTATATCTATCTATATCACATTTAGGACAGTCTATAAGATCGTTACAGATTACAACCGAAATTACTTAACAAAAATACCCTCTAAAAACGGTTTTTACAGCGCGACAAGGATTTTAATAAACGTAGCCAAAAAGTTAAAAACTTAGTGCTATTGAAGTTAGAAAACACACACGACAGGTCGTCTTAATATTTTTAACAGACTTCAAAAAAGGAGGAGATTCTCAGTTAGTTTCTAAAAGATGTAAATACAATGTAATACTTACACATTGTATTTACATCTTTTAGAAATATATTTTTACCGATTATTATTCAACTACTGTATGTTAAAACTCGGGAAAATGGTGAATATGAATATAAATGACTAAAGTTAACTATATTTTAACAGTTTCTGATAAATTTTTAAGTGTAAAAAGTGATATAACCACGAAACTCAAGTAGATATCTGATGTTTTCTTTCATAAAATATTCGAGATTGTTTAATTTAGTAAAGACGCCCTCACTCACGTTCATTAAAAGCAATCCTTGTCACAATGTAACTTAGTTTAAAAATCAAATATTAGTGTTTTGTTTCTTTCTGGTCAACTCTATAATATCACATCAAAAGAAAAAGACAAAACACTACTCCCTCAATATACACCATTTGCTCCATACTACCTATCTATACCCAACAAAAACAAATTATAAAAAAATACATTCTCATATTATCGGTAACTCTTAAATATTATGTCTTTGTATCAGTACAGTACAGCGTCCAAAAATTATTTTGTACCGAATACAAAAAATTTGTACTTTCTCACAATACTGCTCTGAAGGAAATATGAGTAAATGTACGTGAAAATGTACAATATTTGACAATTTAATTAACAACACAAAAGCTTTCTGCAACAAGCGTGTGCAAGTCAAACGATAACAATACTAAAAAAACACAAAAATTTGGCAAGGTGCACAGTGGAAACAATTTATCTGACCCGAAGCGGTGGCAAAAAATGGAATTAAATGTCATTTTTAGCCGCGAGCTTGATAACTTTGTCAAACTGTTTTAATTTACAACTCTCACAACTGTTGTCAAATATTGTACCTTAATCAAAAAATTAGGGTTTACTTGCAGAAAAATTGAAAAATCTCGATTTTATAAAACCTAGACTTTGTTCATACATTTTTGACAGATTTAAGCCAAAATTGAATTTTAATTCTAATTCAAATATTCTTGCAAGTCACCCTTTACGAATTGACATGTCAACAATCTTCGACCGAGTGTTGTGCAGATCGTTTCTTCAGTTTCGGCGAGTTGGGCAGAACTTCTGGCAACTCTGTCACCTTGTCGATAGTAAAGTCTGGCAAGTCGGATGCCTCTTCGTCTTTTTGAAGGGGGATCCATACGGTGCCGCCTAACTCGGCTTCCTTGCCACCCTGTAGATACGGAAAAATAATGGATATTATTATCATAATCTGGCAAACTATAAGCGTAAATCAAGAGTCTGATTCGTTACGTTTTCGTTTTAATTACGATAGTCATACGTTTTAACTACGATAAAACTTGGTGCTTATGTAAATAGCTAGAGCCCGGAAACATAATATCTTTTATCCTGACTCCTGCCTGCAACGAAGAAGGTTGCGGGTTCAACGCCTGCCTAAAACATACATGTTTCTGGTTTGGGTGTTTCTGTACCTATATTAAGTAACGTACATAAGTATTTTGTGTGCCTAGCTGCTTAACTTGGGGAAAGATGGCGCTATCTAAAATGTCGTACAATATTTATTTATTGTAATTGTATTATAATACTAACCCTTATGTCAGTTTCAAGTTTATCCCCAACCATGATGCACACCCTGGGCTCGACATTGAGCATCTTGCAGGCCTCAAGGAAGATGTGCTGGTCCGGCTTCTCCCAGGGTAGGTCGCCGGAGACGAGCACGCAATCGAAGTACTTGCGCAGGTCGAGCTTCTCGACCTTCTGCCATTGGGCGCGCGACGGCCCGTTCGTGATTAAACCCAGAAGGTAATCCTCCCTGTACCATTCATTCACCATCCTTTCGTTATATCGAGCTCCTACACTATGCTGAAACTCAGCACATCAGTCACTCAAGCCAAACAGTCTTGCACTGAACTATTTTTCTTCACAAAATTACAAATTCAATTGAATTAAAAACTTCGTTTTAAAAATTGCTGTCAGTGCAAGACACGTTTGCTTATATTAATTTTCACATACCAATTTATTTATTTTTAAATTGTATATGAAATAGACTTAGAATTACTGGAGTGCCGTGTTGAGTTCATGTCGAGTATAGTGGTTCTAGGTAATTCAACATAGCACTACTTGTTAATGTGATAATAATTCCGGAGATGATCAAATATTGTTAGTAAAATATGTATTTTAACTTTACTACTGCGTCGCCAACAACCGACTAACTGAGAACTTCGTCATTGTATTGATATAATTTGATAATCTCCGTAGTCTTTATGATTACGTCTAAGGTAACGGTATTACCTTCTTCGTGTGGTACTCCCCCTCACATATTTTACATATACAATTCAAACCTAAGTGTTGCGCACGCGGCGCTCCGAGTTATGTCACTCGATGAGCAACAACTGAACTGTTGAAAAACAAGTCATTTATTAGCAACATGCGCTCGAAGCCAGCCCATTACAGTCGCGAAGGCACTGTTCTATCAAACATTATTAATTAAAAAATAAATCTTTTGAACATGACAGGTATTATATGCCTTCACCACGTTTTGGAGCTGACTTTTGAATGAGACATTAAATAAATAATGCGCGATTATACATAGTATCATGTGGCATGCAAACCAATGAAAAATATTAACTAACAATTACTAAAATGAATGAAATGTGGTGGAAGTGAACAACATATTAACCGTAGTGATAAATAAAAATAAAATTAACGAAAAATTTCTGTGTACCACATAACACCATGCGCAAATAAAAATACCATATTAATTTGCTCTGAGATATTCACTTCATGATCATATTAGGATGATAGTTAAAAAGTCAAACATGAAAACTTCAATCTGAGAACAATTATACGGATAATACTGTAGCATTCCTAAAAACATTTATTTTCGGAAACCTAAAACAGGAATGAAATAACATTGTTTTGTCAATATTATGGAGAAATATTTAATTTGATCTTATCACAGTTTAGACCTATAGTAATTATATTATTAGGACCAAATATTTCTACATAACATTATAGAAAAAAATATAAAATTTTACCAACATACCGTAATGTTTCCAACAGGTGTATAACATCATGCGTCAAAGCCAAACATTGAAATCTCAATTTTATCCATTCATCTGATATATTTTCTGAAATGAAACAAACATAAGGTTAACGTTTTGTGACAAAAATACATTAAAATGGTCTCGGTGGTTTAGATCAGTGGTTTAGAGACAACATCTGAACTTTTTCAGTATCATCAATGTAGTCAACAAATTGTTTTGAATTTACTGATATTATTCGAAGCAGACTTAAAGTTTTGCTGAGAAAAATGATAATCACTGTAATCTCTTTGTCTTTATCTCGTTAAATAAATAAGTTTCATTAGAGCATGTTTACTAATGATGGTAAAGGGTCGGTCGGGGGAAATTTTCATTTATTATTCATGTAGACGAATAAATATTCGTAAATCATCCAACGCCCACACCAACATCGCGTTAGTAGACAGAGCTGACGTAAACATTGAGAATATCATAATAATATAGGTATTAGGGTTTCAAATATTGGTCCTATTGAGATTTTAAAGAGTTAATAATCATGCCAATCTTCTTCTTCTTCTCGTATAGTGGTGTGGCTCACTTATTGTTAGAGTTTTCAGATCGCCTTTTGGCCTTTAACTTGACCTAACGACTGCTACTAGAGGTAGGAACTGGGACCAACGGCTTAAAATGAGACCAACGGCCTTCCGAAGCACGGAGGGGCTTACGAAACCACATTTTTGCCACACTACTAATTGGCCAACCATCGAAGTAATTACCGCGCCAAGCGTCCCTTAACCCAAACGACCGTAAACGCTCATGCCAATAAAATCATTTAAGTAAACTGATTTAAAATACTACCATTCTGGCTTCGTAATGAAGTATCTTCAAAAATAGAGTTTTGAGAAAAACGCAGTAAAATGTTTCTGTGAAAAATCTTTGTAAAAAAATAAACAATATCAATCTAACATTTTTTACAGTAGTTAATTAAATATATAAAATACTTAAGTAATTATTTAATGTAAGTCGTTTATCTCCTAAAACACAGCATTTTTCTAGTTTTGGCAAATGTATTATTTATTGTTTTCATACTGTGATTTAGCTCTAGTATAATATTTTGTTAAAGTTTTATTCAATAAATTATTCTTATTTTTACCGCAATAGTACATAGTATTTTACAAAAATATTTAAAAGCGTTTTTCTAAAAACTATTTTCTAAGATACTGTGTTCAGCATTAGATAACGGCATTTAGTTAGAAAAATTGCTTAGAAATTATTATTTTACCTAATCTTAACCTGTTACTTTTCGGCATATTTCGGTTTATTTAAAACCTAAATCATAAAATACACTAACATAACTGTACGCAACATTAGAGGCATTATAGTCATTGTTACGCTGCCGAGTAAGTACCTAGCCGTTGTAGGTGCATGAAGATTTTGGGCCCGGTGCCAACTCCGTAAACATCTATTTCTACCAATTTGTAATTAACAAATGTACACAGACCTTGTGTCCCGTCTTTGTAGGTAGGCGTAACCATTATGATCTTTAAACTCTTCTAACAAAACTAAAGGCGGCTACAGACCTTCAGTTTTAGCTGTGCAGTTTAAACTGTATAGTCGCATTGTTCAGTTAAATTAAAACCATGTTACAACTGACATCTAGCTAGTGTCTACACACGTCCAGTTTTTTCAGTTGTCAAGTTGGACTATTGTGCATTTTGAAAAAAAAGAAAACATAGACCGAAAAAGATGTGGTGTAAACATTGGTTATTACAAAGTAAACAATATACACATATTAATTTACAAGAGCTTAGAATTACTCCAAAAGACTAATAAACTATTGACAAATTTACAACTGCACAGTCTTTTCTGCTACACACCATCAATTTTAACTATACAGTTTTATCTTAAGATATTTCGATTAGATTGTCAGTTAAACTGTACAGTTCCTAGTTTTGCCTACACACGTACGGTTTAACTGAACAGTCCGACTGTACAGTTGAAACTGCGCAGTTAAAACTGAAGGTCTGTAGCCGCCTTAATAACGATGCATTTTCCACGAAATTCTGGTCTTCCCAGACATTCAGACGATACCATGTAATAAAACTATTAATTATATAAACACACCTATTGTTTCATCTAATAGACATTACTAACACGAATTGTTATGAAACTTGTGGCTACTTAATGCTGTGAATTAGAATAAAGTCTATTTTTATCTAAGAAGCGAAAGAGCACGTGGATAGTATCTACACTCCCATGAATTTTTAAATATTTATAGCTTTTATACTCATATCTGATGTTCGGTGACCTCATATTAAATTTAGAGAAGACAACCTACTTATAAGTTACTAGGTTCACCTCGCAGTTTCACCCGCGTAAGTCCCGATCCCGTGGGAATATTGCGATAAAAAGAAGTCTTTGTTAATCGATGTATCATCATAGAAGTTTTATCAAAATTGGTCCAGTAGTTTCGGAGCCTATTCAATTCAAACAATCAAATCTTTCCTCTTTATAATATTAGTATTAGATTAGTAAGTAGTACCCATCAGTTTTTTTGATTGAACCCAGTGATAAGTATTTTCTTTTTGTAGAATATAGACTCGCATTTGAAGTTGCTTCTTAGGATTCATGCCCAGAGCCGGATTAACCCTGTCAGGGACCTAGCCAATACCATTCTCAGGGTCCCTTTTCTTACTCTGTCTGACCGAAGGGTACAAAATTTTCGTTCGATGAAACGATTCATTTTTTTATGGAGCGTGCACGAGCCCCTATTCTGCCTAATGGAATCCGGCACTGCTTATGCCGTTCCCAGTAGGTACTTAATACTGTAATATGTAAAGGTTTTAAATGTGACTTACTAGCGATATGTCTGTAGTTCTTCGGCAAGCTATTGTGCCACAACAGCTCCGTCCATTGGTCAAGCTCGTAGGATTCATTGTCTGGGCACGCGCGGAACGCATGAAGGAACTTTGTGCCACTCTCCACTGCCTTATCTTGAGGTATGCCGTACTGCTGCTGGAGTATTTCGACAAGCTGAAGAATAAGATGACAAATACGTTTAGAGTAAGTTTTATAAAGTGTGTAATCGGCGTATATTATAGGATATTATGATACTAGCTGTTGCCCGCGACTTCGTAGGCTTGGTAGTTTTGTTTTATGTACCAGTACCTTCCTTTTGAATCACTCTATCTATTAAAAAAAACCGCATCATAATCCGTTGCGTAATTTCAAACATTTAAGGGAAAGACAGCGGGAAGCGACTTTGTTTTATATGTAGTGATGTAGAACCCCCCTTCTATAACTCTTGTCCACCCAATGGTTGCTTGTTAGAGCGCTTTTAGCGATAAGGCCGCCCATTGTGCAATTTTATTTTGGTTTATTCATGTTATAATTAAGGTTTAATATGGTAGAACAAAGAGTTTATCTATCTATCTATGTAGTAAGGATTCTAGTTTATTATATTACTATTTGTTGTGTAGTAGGTACCCTACTTGGAGAAGTTGCAGAAATGCATAAACAAAGTGCGTAAATGACCTTTGTATGAGCAATGTGAAAGTCACGTCTCCTACAAGATTTAAGTGTAACTAAATATAGTTTTGTATAAACTCCAATTGTCTTTTAGGCGAAGGTATAAAATGAACTTTGACGACTCAGTTGGCACAATGGTCACCATGCCGGACTGCCAAACACAGGGTTACCCATTCGATTCCCGCCTCAGACAAGTATTCATGCTTAGATATTGGTATGTGGTCTGGTTGTTTCTATGTATTATATGTATATATTTACAAAAGAAAAGAATATAAGTAGTATATCCGTTGTCTAGCACTCATAATACAAGTCTAGTTACTTAGCTTGGGGCTAGATGGCGATGTGTGGAATGTCCTGCAATATTTATTAACTATGAAGGATGCTTACTTACTTACCTGAATATATATATGTGACCTAAATAGTGTTGCATTTATAAAATTAGGAAGTAGAATTTTTTAAAATAGCTATAGGTTTTAATTAGTAGTACCTAGGTTGCTGTATTTACTTAGTGTTTATAATAATAAGATTGGCCTTTACATTTTATTCTATATGATTTATATAGCTAGTAATTTAAATCTAGTGCTTGGGACATGTATTAGATGGAGTAGGCTTGCTAGCACCCACATCACCCTCTCAGCTTAGTCGACCATTGTCAATGCGTCGGAGCCAACTAAGAGGCGGGTTTCATCACCACGCTTTCCTTCACCGTAAGAGCAATTTTTATTAGCGCACATACATTTAGATAATCCATTATGTGCATGGGCGGCCCGTATTCAAATCCATGACCTTTGGAATGAAAGTCGAAGTATCTACCGCTATGCCAACACCGCTCAGTTTGGTAGGTTATTTGTAATTTGTAGTCTATATGAAATGTGAAAGACGTCATACATGATGTTTAGTACGTGCGAGTGACAGGAGTACCTAAGGATGATTTTACTTTTAGGTAGTATTATTATTTTTGCCTTTCCTTGGGTCACGGTGACCGGCACGTGACCGGGCATCTAGAGTTCCTTTACGTGATCATTAGCAATATATCTCGAATTTTTATGCGTGGGTGTTTGGAAATTGGTGCCGTTGCGTATCTACCCTGTGTTTATTGACTTTACAGAAATAGCCCTTTCATTTGTGTGTGTGTTGTATAAACTTTTCTGTTATATAAATTAAGTGTGCGTTTCCTTCGTGTGTTATTCGTAAGGAAGTGTTTGTGATCCAGATATAGCGAGGGGTCATCGTCCAAACAGTGGTTCACTCACCTGAAGATTGGCACAGCTTCCCTACTGAAAGTTGATACCATTCAAACATGCTCTAACTAACTTTACATTTGTGCCAATTATTTTTTAACTAAATTAAACCACACTTTTAGGCTACATGTGCATAATATAAGCTAGGTATGAAATAAAATAAAGAACAGCTTTTGTCACATCAAATTTTTTATTGTTATAAAATATAGGCCAAACAAAATTGTACGTAGGTATCTGTGTATCATCCAAAATAGACTGCTTATTTACACAGCATAAACATAATACAAACGTTATAATGTATGTATTATTTTAACTATTTTAGTTAAGTGAACATGAAAATACAAAACAGTTTAAGTAGACATGCCTACTTACTTAGTATACTTATTTAATTTAATCTCCGAACAACTTTTTCCCTAACTCCATTAACCGATGATTCCGGCAGGTCTTAAGAGCTCCAGCTTTTTTAAGTACAGGTATAACAGTCTCATTAGAATCTACCAATCTACAGAGGAAGTCTTCAAAGGCTGATTTTACATTAGGTGGTAGCGTACCAATTTTAACTTTGCCAAGCATTTCAGTTATTCCCTCAGCCCATCCACTTTCTATAGCAAACTCAGATATCCAAGGCACAATAGTTAGGACTCCGCTCATTGTTTGCATTCCCAAAAACCATAAGTCTGCTATCTCATTCCAATGCTCCTTGTAGGCCATGGACACCACCAATGCAGTGGGATCATTTGATTCATCAACATTGTAAGCATCCCAAAGGAATCTTATTGTTGACTGAATGTAGCGGCAAATTGTAAAGTCATTTTTCTTCACTTTGTTAGCCAGAGATTTCAGTAGCAGTAATCCCAAGACTGCCAGATGTCCATGCAAAACCAGGTTTTCAGGAATATTTTTCAATTCAGGTAGGTTGTTGAAAATGAATTTCAAAAGTGTGTTAAATAACATGCTGGTTTCCACTACTTTGGGGGCCAGTACAGTCAGGTTCATGAAAATATTGCAAAGACTGACCATTGCAGCTCTTGAATCCTTCATATCCTCTAATAGTTGCGGGTCTAGTTCAGGTTCAGGTTGAGTTCTTGGTTTTCCCCTTTCAGATTTTGGAATTGGGGGCTTCTTGTAATGAACAATGGACCAATGGAAATTCATGGCCTCATACAGGATATCTTCTTGTTTCAAGTTAAGAACTATGTCTCTAGCTTTGTCTTCTACAACTAAATGACAGAGAGCTGGCAACATTAGTCGAAGAAGGTCTATTTGACCAAGAAGAGTAGTATCTGCATCTGCAGATTCTCCCTCAGATTTATTTTTCTCAGATAACTTTCTTGCTCTGTGTGCATGGAAAGAATCATTTGCAAGGGTAAACATAAAAGGCAGTAGTTTGTAGATCTGTTCTCTCATAGCAGTAGTTTCTTGAGCAATCCAAGCCACCAAAACTCTGACCATAGCACAAACAAGTACTTTTTCTTCATCAGGCAGTTTGTCTCTGTTTTTGTCATTAGAGACTTTAGTTAACAAGGACACTACAGCATTAAATGCACCCTTGAGGCTGGTGTATACAGATTGTTTCTCTTTCTGCTCTAAGTCAAGTGTGTCAGTAGCCATGTAGTTAATAGATAATTCTAAAACTATGAAGCAAGCAGTGACTAATTCAGAATTTGCGTATGCTTGTTTAAAACTCCTGTCTTCTAACTGCATTCTGACTTCAATGGCACAGAGTTGCAACAGTAATAAGAAAAATTTCTTAGGATTTTCTTCATCATTTAGAGTCCATTCTATGCCCAAGAGGTCAACAATATTAGCTGCAAGTTTCAAAGCTGGATCTCTTTGGTTTTTGCCAATCTTGCTTGTGAGAATGTCATGAAGGGCTTTGTAAATACTCAAAGGCCAGGTTTCTTCAGTAGAGGTTGGAATAACAGTGCATTTATTACAACTGTAGAGAAGAGCACTGAGAATAGTGGCTAACTCAAATTTTCTTTCTGATTGATCGGTAGCAAAATCCAAAGCAATTTTATTCACTAAAGCATGGAAAGGTTTAGGATCATTACCCCAGGCTATAGGGCCATATCGACTGACCAGTTTTACCAAGATGTTGAGTGCCTCATCAGTTTGAAAACTTTGATGAGAATAAATTTCAGACATTTTCTTGATGGCTCCAACTTCGATCAAGGCTTTTTGTCCTGCTTCATGTTCCGCTATGCACTGGAGGCATGTATATGCTTCACTGATGATAATCAGGTTATCATCATAGTCATCATTGTCCGATGTCTGCACTATGTCCAGGAACACAGGTATATTTGCTAGCATGTCAGGATGTGTCGACAACTCTGGTTCATTGCAGAAACATGTCAGAATAGAAAGTGCAACAGACTTGTACACTGATGGTGGACAATCATCATCAAGGCCACTGTTGGAGAGCAGCTTCTTCAAAAATGGAAATCTGATGGCTTCAAATAAAGCTTTTTTTGCAGCAGTATTGCAATCTTTTCCTTTAACTAGTTTTGTAACCATGAACAAGGCCGCGAACTTTTCGGTGTCGCTCTTCGCGGCCTTCAGTATCATGATGCATTTTTTTATAGGTTCCGATATATCACCCATTATCACAAATTACCGAAATACGATCACAAAGCGCAGCAGCTAGCGCTCCACTGAGCGCCGAGCCGATGTAGATTCGTGGTAGCGACGATCTACATCACGTTTATAATTAGCGAGTGTTCTCTTCCAAAATATCTAAATCTGGTTGGCGAGCTCACGTTCTCCAACTATGAAATGACTATTTATATCTCACGCTGGAACGTGAGCGTTCTACACGCGGAGTGCAACAAGCACAGAAAATATTGCGAGTTGTTGCCCGACCGAGTAAGCAAAGCAAGCAAGCAACATTAACGACGACGTAGAAGCAAACATGTGGTGCGCGCTATTCACGAATTTCACGATGGCCTCCGATAACGCGGTATGACAGCGCGCGCACTTCGCTCGCTACCAACTACCTACCTCCAAAGAACGAATTCAATAACCATGACCGTGACAATGTCACAATATTTTCGTGGTATTTTGCTTACCTTGTTGCAGGCTCTATTGTCTCCTTTTCTTGTTTGAATTAAAGTATTGTCCAAATCAAAAAATATAGCTGATACATCACAGTTTTCACCATAGTACGCATTATTCGCCATAATTTTTAGTACACAGCACAAGTAACATGGAAAAATTACGATCCTAGATGGATGACGTCACGCGCTCGACAAATTTGACGTTTTTTCTCCACCCACCCCTCAGCTGTTCGATAAACTAGCGCCATCTTTTGCTGCCGTATGTAAGTAAAGTCCAATAAAACACTTTTTTAATTTTATTATTTTGATTACTTGACTGATACATTTGGTATCATATACAAAAATTACATTTTCTTAAACCTATTATATTAATTAACAATATCGCAAATTTTATTACAACAGCAAAACACACTTATTTTAACGAACAAAACTTGAATTCCGGAAATAGAAATAAAGTTAATATCAGCGACATCTATTGGCATCTATACTTATCAAGTACACAAACAGTGGAAAAACCTTAACAGTATAAATAAGTTTACAAAACTGAGTACAGATGTCACTAAATAAAATAAAAATTTAGATTTTTTTTCTCGGTAATGGCTTTGCATGACTATGCATATAGCCAGTGTCAAGTAATATTTTGCATTTTATATAAACTAATATAAATATTCTTGCATAATGAATCTTCTTATTACGCCAGTGATGGTCTTTATCAAAACCTCGCATTAGAATTCTTAAGCTGTCTCTTGAATTTCGTTTTCACAAAGAGATTCAATCTTGTTTCAAATGATTCTCATTAGACCGGGCCGAGTCCAGAGCGGATCCTGTCCGTGCTACACGTTTATATTACACAGGGTTATCAATATAGGTCCGTGGGGTTATCAGCCGCCGCCGAGGGTATGGGGCGGATCCGTGTTGTGACGGGCGTCGTTCGAGCACGGACGGGACACGGAATATGCACGGTGTAATATAAACTGCTTTATATAAAATGTATGTAACGTTTCAAATCCGTGCCCTGTTCAGGCCACATACGTAACGGCACGCCTCGGGCACGGCCCGGGGCTCGATTTTTACTGATATTCGTTTGAAATCGGAAATTCGCTATTTTCAAATCGCTCGATCGTAACGAGTGGTCTCCACCACTCGTCGCCGACAGGCAAGTGGTACAATAAACGTCAAACAATCGTAGTTAAACTTTCGGAAACGAAATTTGAAAAAAAAAAAATTATATCTTTTGGGATTATTCCGGAAGTTCGTCTGTAATAATCGGTTTTAAATTTTCTGCGTAAAACGAATAAAAAATAGAAATTTCAAATTTCAATGGTAGCACCGACGACGAACGATTTAAAAATACAGAAAATTAGTGTCATGCGACTTGGAAGTCGAGCATTACTTGTAGGCGTATACGATAAAGCTATGTCACACGGGCGATTCAAAAATCGAGCTCCTGGTCTAATGAGAATCATCCCTAAATAACCGCATCCTATGTTCAAATTATCTCTACATGAAAAATAATAGGTACCGTATCTACCTGTCTCGCAATCCAGTTGAATTTTAATTGGATATCAGACACTGCACACGTAATCGATGTATTGGTCCACAGCTTTCCCTATGAAGGCTGTGATTGGTCGCATAAGGTCAGTAAGGGGACCCCGATCTTCGCTGACCGATACCTACCCTATTTGTCACACAGAACTACCACATAAATAATTTTGACCGGAACATTTGTTTCCTATTCAGGCATCGATGTCTGTAAAACGTACGAATTGCTATTGTATGGTGATTTTATTGACTTTGTATGTACTTACTATAAGTTTATTTACGAAAAAGACGATGGAAAAAGAGACCATAGGTCTTAGGACCTAGAAATAAAGATTTTCCTGGCATTGGCAACTTTCATAGATGTATCATATGGTCGAAGGCAACATTAGGTATCTAGATAGAAATGTGGCCAATAAAAAATCGAGGTTTGTCAATATGTCAAGTTTTATTTGACAACGAGGTCAAAAGGAACTTTGGCCACAAGGAACGTTATGTCCACGGGACTTTTTATATGGTAGGTATTTATAACTGCATAGGATAACAATATCTATAATTTACTAGCTGCACTCTGCGGTTTCACCCGCGTAAGTCCCGATCCCGTGGGAATATCAGAATGAAAAGTAGCCTATAGCCTTACTCGATAAATGGACTATCCAACATAAAAATATTTTTTCAATGCGTACCAATAGTTGCTGAGATTAGCGTGTTCAAACAAAGAAAAAAACTCTTCAGCTTTATAAAATTAGTATAGATTTGATTGTAAAAACAAACATTTAAATCTAATATAGGTTAAAAACAAAGTCATTGATATCCTTTTGATGGTTTCCATAGTAGTGAAACCTATGTTTTACCATAGGTTTTACTACTATGGAAGCCAGTCGTAGGCCAATTAAAATTTCTAATCAGGTAATATCAGCGACTTACTATCGTTCAGTAAGTTTCGCATAAAAAAGACTAGTTGCGCATCGATAAAACAAAAACTAGACCTAGATTTCAATAAGTCACGTACGATTGCCTTATTTGGTATCGTTGGTACCTTTTACCTAACCATTACATCGTACACAGCCTATAGTTAGTTTAACCTGAGTACCTACACAAACAACAATTCGCACATCCAGAGAAAAAATGGCACTTTTACTAAAAAAGCGAAAATGACTTTTTGTTCTAAGTGTTTAAAAATGCATAATCTCGTCTTAGATCATGCACGTTTTTAAATAATTTTGCAAAAACAAAACTAATAAAATGTATATATTTTAAAATATCCTATGGGTAGCGCAATAGAAACTTAAAAGAAACCCATTTCTATATTTAGGGACCCGTTAAACTTTTAAACCTTGCTGCTGTAAAATTCACTAAATGTAAGTTGTGTTGATGTTTCTCTGGATGTGCGAATTAATTTATCTTTATTATGAGTTATTGTCAGCTGACAAGATATCCAAAGACGAAACATATCATTGCCTCGGCACCTACTTACGAGTAAGTATATCTATTGTTTGTCATAATAAGGAAAGGTTCTTTCACTTATTTCAATACGTGTAAGAAGAACTAATACTAATAGCAACATCGAGCTCTGAAAAGGGACAAGCGGAGGCTATTCTATAAGAATTTATACATAGACCTGGTTGGGGTTATTAGATTTCCTGTCACACGCAGGGTTGCCGGCCGCAGGGCTTATTTGCCAAACATTGCCGAGGCAATGCCAATTTCTTACGTAAACATTTTGTGCGGTCATTATCGTTTCTTGTTGGCCGTTTTGCAACCGTATCTGCGGAAAATAAAGTATTTTCTCTAGTCTCATAGAGATGCTTTTTATTTGTTAGAACTATTATTTTATTTGAAAATTTGTTGAGAGAAGCTTAGGAACAGTGTATTTTCTTGAATCGGTTTGTAGATATGAAGGTTTAAAGAACAGTATAAAATGCCTTGGACTTGTATTATTGATGTTTCAGTGATCGTATACTTACTATCAGTAGCCTAGCGTAGGTGGGCGGAGGGGCGAACCGCCCCTTCGCCATTACGAGGGCGGTAAAATTGGGAAAAAAATGTTTGACACGGTCACTGGCGGTCAGGCAGACAATATTTTTTTAAAGAAATTAGCTTACTCAGACAGTCACTACGCATCTTTACATGGTTTTGAAATAAATATGTTTTGCTCAATTCTTTAATATCGTTACGTTTTTTCTCGCAAACACCAACATTATTATTTTTATGACGTTAAAATTGCGGCAAATTGTCACCATTATTATTTATATGACGTCAAAAGGGCAGCACATTATGCCTCCGCCCCGGGCGACAGTGACCCACACTACGCCACTGCTTACTATAATTAAGTGCCTATTTACCTAATAAGTTTTGAAAGTAAAATTCATTTTGGTTAAAAAAAATCCCTACATATTCAGTCTTTTCAAACATAAGGTTTAGTCCACCAAAATGTTTAACCCAACACATTTAATTAAATTTTTATTTGGAAGTTTCTCAACGTCCGCTATTGTGCCCTTATCAGCATTCAACGTACCCTGAATGTGAATAGTGTTAGGAACGCGCGGCGCGGGCGTGTCGGGAGCCCTCGCGGGCGGCAATTAACTACTGCTCATTAGCAGACCGTTCTCATTCGGCGCCCGTAATCCGACCGGCTCGGCCCAACTTTCTTTACACCATCTCGATTTACTGTCCCCACGTTAATGTGCTGACGGTGGACACAGCTGGCGATCCTGATTCCTTTAATGCCCCTAACACGTAACGCCTCCTATTAACTATGTATGCCACTATTTATTTTCTCGTTTAGAATCTCGGTACTGTTGCGTACAAATGAAAGTGGTCTCGTATTTAGTACTTTAATTATGTACGAAGTTGTACGTGCTTTTAATATTTGTTCTAGTATAGTAGTCAACTGGAATTTACAAAGTTTAATATAAAAATGTGGTTTCTTTTTTAAGTTTAATAAAAGTTGTTCGAGGAGTTTGTGTTTTGTTGAGGTCAATATTCTTGCGTGCAGGCTGCACGGGTAAGGTGCAGACATGAGGTTGAAAGTCTGCTTATCTCGAGTTATAGGTATGTTACAAAATATATTTTTAACGTGTTAACGTCTAATGGAACACCTGCATTCACAAAAAAGTGTCATGGTAATAATGGACGTCATGAGTCATGGTAAAATTAGGAAATAGAGTATTTAATAATAATATCGATTGTGTTGTGGTGACGAGTGACGAATAGAAGACTTATATAAAGGAAAAAAAAGAAGAAAAAAAAATACTTATAAAGGAATAACAAATGAAAATCACAATTTATCATTAAAAAACACGACATGTTGTTAACTCGTTCCCGCCAAAACTCCCCCCTATGTTTTAGTTACTTCATTTTCTAATTATCATAGAAATTAAGATTTAAAAACCAAAAAAGAAAAAAGTACAAAATATAGCAACAAAAATATTTGCTCTAGTGTCATAATCCAAGGAGAAAACAGTCAACTACGTTTGTATGGAGAGAGCTCCCGGTACCCTTTCGATATCATGGACCAAAGTCAAAGGAAACAAGCAAAGCAACCTGGCTAGCCTAGCATACCGTGATACCGCTCGGAACTAACAACGAATCTGCATTTACATGGCAGTCGCATCAGGACAGGATGCCAATCTGGTATTGATGGTAAACACCTGAACATTGAGAGCGAATTGAGCCGGCACCGTATACCTACCACGTGACATGGATTGTACGACGTACGTGCCTCACTAGAACTAGACACTGAAAAAGGTGACTGTACATTCTTATTTTTACTTAGGTATTCGTATATTTTAAGGTGAAAGGGTACCGGTGATCTCTTCATAGAAACGTAGTCGAATGTTTCCTCCCTGGAGAACAAATATTTTTGTTGCATAAAACCTATACTGGCATGACTATTGACTATGCCCCATTGTCTTGGTTTTTTTTTCATTTTTCTAATTATCATAGAAATTAAAATGTATAAAACAAAAAAAATATAAGAAAACAAAACCTAGGGGCATGGTCATGACAGTTATAAGTTTTATGCAACAAAAATATTTGTGTCATTATCCAGGGTGGAAACAGTCGACTACGTTAGTATGGAAAGAGTGCTCGGTACCCTTTCCTCATAAAGATATTTGGTAAAAAAATCCTGTACTAAATTATATACGCACATTAGCGTTTTTCTGCTAATAATAAATTCTATATGATTTATACCACGGGGCAACTTTAATTCATTCTATTCCGTGGATTAAAGTAGCTGCGTGTTCGAACATAGCGCCTTGGATGTTCCAGGCGCTATGTTCGTGCTAGGCAAGCCTAAGCCACCTAATACATGTGTGTTAGGTGGTGTAGACTTGTCCAGCTTAGTCGAACTTGTCCAGAGGAAAGGTCCGGTAAAGGGAAACAACATGATGAAACTCAAAGGGTTTCATCACGTTGTTTCCCTTTACCATTGTTACAAGACCAATTTTAATTAGCGCATATTAAGAAAAATCCATTGGTGATCCGGATTTGAATTCACGAACTTTGAAATGAATAAGTGTAGGCTTGCCCAGCATTTATACCACCCTCTCAGCTTAATCGAACCTATCTAGAGGAAAGAACTCGTCAATAAGTCTCGAGTCAACTACGCCGTGGGTTTCATGACGATGTTTTCCTTTAAATAAATTACAAGAACCGTTACAATCGTTACAAGAACAATTTTAATCTATCCTAATATTATAAAGCTGAAGAGTCTGTTTGTTTGAACGCGCTAATCTCAGGAACTACTGGTTCGAATTAAAAAAAATCTTTTTGTGTTTATCCAGGAAGGCTAAAGGCTACTTTTTATCCTGATATTCCCACGGGATCGGGAGTTACGCGTATGAAACTGCGGAGCGCTGCTAGTTAGCACATATACGGAAAAATCCATTGGTGATCCGGAATTCGAATTCACGAACTTTGGAATAAAATAAGGGATCTTCGCCTATTAAATTTATGTAAAAGTATCTTTATTCTCGTCAATAATGTTTTGAAAGCATTATTGTGTATTAGATCTAAGTGATTTATACCAGGCAAACATAGCAGTGTTATCATCTCCTTGCACCTGCCTTATATAACCTGATGCACCGCATTCGTAAGCCGATTTACGATTTCAATGCATGTGGGATGCTCCGTCGTCTCAAACTGTTTGTACTGTATAATTTAAAGACTGCTTTTAACATTTCTTTAGGGATTTTCAAAGAAATTAAAATATGTTACACTTGATTTTGCAGAAAGCATACGTAGACAATATCGTTCGTAGGCTCAGCGCAAACTGACCACTGACCACAGTCATCGGTGGCCAGCCACTGGCAGTTTTGACATGATTTTTCATACATTTTGTTGTAGCCGCCACCGACCACATACTATGTTTCCTAAGTTACGCGTCTGGTCATATTATCAGACGCGTAACGCATGACGTCACACAATATTACCGTGACACTTTTTTGTGAATGCAAGTCTTCCATCGATTTATTAGACGTTATCACGTCAAAAATATGCGCGGTAATTAAAATTGGTGAAGGAAAATATCACAAGGACTTCTATAGAACTAAAATAGTAAGATCAGAAATCATAGAGTCGAACATTAAACTAAGTAATTAAGATAACCGATATCGATAAACCAACGGATTTCATTAAAACTTTCCATGTCGATGTTAATTTTAAAGTGGGTTTATCGATAGTGAGATATTTTTCAAAGGCTTCGCTGAGAGAAGTGTCCGTATTTATTGGTTCCTGGAAACACTTTACACCAGGTTGAATGAATGGTTGTCGGTTTATAGATAGAGGTATAGATAAGAGTAGAGTAGGTATAGATAGTAGAGTAGGTATAAAAATATTTTTCACGTGATAACGTCTTCAAAATTGGTGAACATCTGCACTCTCAAAAAAGTGTGACATTAAGTGCCATGTTCCAGGAACGCGACATGTTATTGACAAGGTAACCATAGCAACGTATTATCGTTGCTATGGTTACCATCAATGTTTTCTTATGACGTTATCACGTAAATTACCGTCCGTAAACCGACTCTATAGAAAACCATTTATTTTTAAATAAACTTTGTAACTTGTTAATTGGAACTTTTCCTTCCTACAATGGGTTCGACGCATTTGGTCACATTAAAAATATAAGTGTAGGTGTCAAATACCAGCACGCCAGTCAAATCACTGCGATTTTCGGCCTGCATTAGATAGATAATTATGCATTATGCTTTATGTTTTTAAAGTTTATTTTTGTTTATAAATAAATAAAAAAAAAGTGTAGTCCGAAATCGGAAAGTGTACAGTAGACCATCTTTACGATTTCTGTAGCTGTAGCTGTTCTACAAAGCCGTAGTCTGCTACGAGACTGCTACGAATATTTTCGTAAAATACTCTCTAGGCTTGAATTTAATATCAAAATACTAGAATGCTCGTATCAAACAATCATTTCCACGTTTCAGTCCGCGAGAATGTCCCGTAAAAGCGCGCTACGTTGTACAAAACATTGCCAAAAACTAAGGACATTTGCTCGTTCCCGCGCTCTTGCATTTTTAATGCGGCAAGGGACGTATGAAGCGCAGCTGCCTAACAACTTACCTAAAAGCCTACTTATTATGTTGGGTGTACTTTCGCGTGATATGTCTGGTTAGGAGTATGCCGGTTGGTTAGAAATTTGGCTTAATATTGGCAGGAAGCATGAGATCCATTGGAAAGTTTACAAACGTGGGACAGATTTCTGACATTATCATACAATTTCTAGATATTTTTTTGATGCGATATACTTAGTCTAATAAATAAATGGAACACTTGCATTCACAAAAAAGTGTCACGGTAATATTGTGTGACGTCATGCGTCATGGTTATATGACCAGACGCGTCATGGTAACTTGGGAAACAGAGTGTTTATTATAATACTAGCTGTTGCCCGCGACTTCGATCGCGATGTGGTTTTGGGTTATTTAGAATACCTAGCATTTTTCTGCATATATACAATTTATCATTCGGTGTAAGTTATAAAAACAAAATAGGTAGTTACATTGTTTTTAAACTATATTATTAATTGATTTGGCAAAGGCAATTCTTATTCTAGGCTTACTCATACTACGAAAGTAGGTCTAAAGATGCCTGAAGAGCGTGTAGAAAGAAAAACTTTCGGCCCTAGGGAAAATCGCTTTCACTGACAGCTGTCATGTTAAATTATGGCTTCGCGCGGCTTGTGCAATGTGTTTGTAGCCAGTATCAGTATCATTACGCATTAGGGACTTCAAAAACCTAACCTCCTTGATTTAGGTAACACCGAAGAATAACAATTATGGCTTCGCACGGCTCATCCATACTGCCAGAGTTTAGTACATAATAGGTTTTTTCTTAGTAATCGAATTCAGGTAGATATATTTAGTTCAAGATATCTTATTTAATAAAATAAATGTAAAGATGAAAATGGTCAAAGCGACGTATGACCATGCTGCGCCTCTACCGGCGCCCTGTCAAGATGTTGCAGATGTGGCTTTATGTGACCGTGCGGTCAGTGTCGTTTCTTGAGTAAAAAATACTGGCGGGAAATGCTTGCATTTTGAATGATTTTAATTAGTATTATCTTTTGTTATTTTATTATGTTTTTGTGTTAAGTTTAATCTGGTTTTTCATTTATGATTGTGTATTTTGTGTAAATAACATTTTCTAGACAAACCGTGTTACAAAAACTGTAATTTAAATCTACGGACTTCGCGTCATCACTCAGTGTTGGATAAACTAATTTATAAAAATCTCTTCGGTTAGTACCGACGTATTTGAGTATTGAAAACGTGTTGAAAACAAATAGCAAAAGCAACAAATCTACATAAGGTCCCAACCTTGTAAGAGGATCAGGTAGTATGGAGTCTCTCATTCACTCTCGTTATTAGGAAGAATTTTATGTTTATTCGTAATGAAAAGCATAGTGTTTATCTCGGGTTTGTTTTTTTTGCCCAAGGTGTGAAAGTCACTCATTTAGTCCCTCGAAGTATTAGCGCCCTCGCTACGCTCGGGCGCCAAACTCCGTCCGGGACTCAATGAGTGACTTTCACACCTTGGGTAACAATGTACTATTTTTGTTAATTTTTCACAAAAAAACATAATAAACAACAATATGATAAGCTAAAACTAAGTCCAATTTCTATTAGCACAAAATGTCCTATGAATCCCATTTTCTGAATTCTTGACAAAAATAACCAGTTTTTTTATTAGGTAGCTGGCAGGGCTACGTAATTTTGGAAAAAAAAATGATTTTTACAAAAGACTATTACCTGTATATTTTTTAACCGACATCAAAAAAGGTGGACGTTCTCAATTCGTCACGTAAATATATATTTTTTTATGTATGTTCGCTGATTACTCGTAAACTCTTGGAGCGATTTGGATAATTCTTTTTTGTTTTTACTATCTAAGGTTTCCGCTACTTGAACTCATAATTCAAACTATAGCAGGAGAAAAGCGCGATAGAAGTGTAACATCGGAGGTCTTCGGTAAAGGAGATCGGTAATATTATGTAGTAGTACCTCTTTGTATTAACCTCATTTTCAGTTTCACGTAGGTAGTATTAAATGCAAACTATTTGGTTTTATGTCAGCTGTCATCTTGAACGGAGGCATGTACTGTACCCCTACCATGACTTTTTGAAGAACTCGAAATAAAAGAAACCCTTTTTCGATCACTCTTTTGTCCGTTTGTCTGTCGGTGTGTCACTACCGATATTCTCAGAGACGGGTGGACCTAGTAAGTTGATTTTTAGGAAGTTTCATAGTGAATACTCAATATAGTATGTTTAATCGAATACGTAAAAAACCCGTGGTAAGGGTACTGTTCCCTTCTGACGTTCGATTACGTTTTACCACGGAAAAATATTTCGATTTCTTATTTTTTAAATGTTTTTTTATCAAATATCTTAATTATTGTTTTAAAGTTAAATTAAAACATACCCTAAATGTTATTCTGATATATTCTGAACATATTCGTGTGGACCTTTTTAAAATCTGTTCTGTAGTTTATGAGATTACCTGGTTCAAACAAACAAACAAACAGACAGACAAACAGACAAACAGACAAACAGACAAACAGACAAACAGACAAACAGACAAAAAATCTAAAAAGTACCCTATCGTGCTCAGCTAACGATTTTAAGGCGACCTGTGTATTTTTTTTCTGGATATCTTACAATTACAGATTTTTTGATGTCTACAGATTTATTATATGTATAGATCGCATGAAAAAAGAAAAAAAAGGAAAAAAGGGTAGTTTTGTACGTAAAACGTACAAAACTCCTTAATTTTGTCTTGTTTATACAGAAACGGTATTTTTAACGTACCAAAAGCACACTAATTCGTATTACAAGCAATTAATTTATAATAAGTCATAGTCAAAATTATTTATTTATTTGGAATCATTAGCATGACATCACATTGAAACGTCTTAAAAATTAAGTTAGAATGTGTGCTTTCAGAACGCGGTCATCAATGAGAAGGCAATCATATCAAGCAAATCATGAGGCTTTTTTGTGATCATGCTCACAAAGGTCAAGATTACAAATATTTTTGAAGGTAAAGAAATGGAGAAATTAAAGTCGTGTCCATGGGTTAATAAAATTAATATTAATTATTTTTAGCCTATTCCGTCCTCCTGCAGCCAAAGACCTCCCTCCTCTTTTTCCACTTTTCCCTGTCTAATACCAGATAGATAACTTTAATAACCAGCTCGGTCTTTATTTGCCAGCTGGGTCCAGTCCCTGCGATGCGAGTCCAACTCGTCCCACCATCTCCTTCTGGGCCTGGCCGCGGGGTCATTATCGGGGGATTATCATTATATTTAAACTATAATAAAAAGTGAAGAAATAAGTACATAAAACTTAAAGTAAAACAAAGTAATGTAGACGTTCACCAAACGCCTTTACTTAGCAACACACATTCCATTAATATTCGGCTCACTTATGAAACTTGCTACGCGGGACTACTTCAAGATTCAAGAGTTAATAAAATTAAGGGTGAACGCAGACTTACTTACAGACTTTTTGATTGGCATTTTTTTTTCTTTGCCCGTCGCAGTGAATTGTATCGATCTGTAAGACTCGTGAGTTCACGGTGCAGGTTTAGTTTTATATTTTTCACTTTCAAAACTTTGAAAAGCACTTAAAATATTAAATCGAAAAGTTTATAGTCTGCATTGGCCTTAAAAAATATTTTCCACTTCTTGAAAAAAGTTGAAAAAGGAGGTTTTAAATAAGTAGGTATGTTTTTTTATCAAACCTTTTTGCCGACAATGTTCTAAATTTTGAATTTGGAATCTTGTATTTCTAAAGTCCTTCTATGGTTACAACAAAAATAATAAAATCTCAACAACAGACTTTTATTTTCCTACAACCTTTTTAATTAAGATCTACGCTCACTATGCTACTCGTAATGACCAGCTCGGATGGGGGCATGGCATTTATTCTACCTCTGTCTTCCATATTATTGTTTCGCTTAAGTTTAACAATATTCAACGAAACCATGCCGTGGAGCTTTATTGTGTGATTGAGATATTTTTCATTTAACATTTAACAATTGATTTTTGTGTTCACTTCATTTCATTTATGTGAACACACACATATAATGTTTATTTAAATGAGTACATTAATAATATACAAACATAATTATCATAGGTATATATAATTCTAGCAAATTAAATAAAAAAAATTGATTCATAAAAAATGCCCGAATGGCCATGTAAAAATGTATCTCATAACAAACCGTCGAATTGAAAACATATTTTTTTAAATTAGGTTAGAAATATGATAATTCAATGCTTTTCAATTTTTTTTACAAGTTACTAGCTTTTGCCCGCGTAAAAGTCGAAAATGTGCCAAGAAATCATATTGCCCCATACAAACTTTGCCCCCCTTTTTCAACCCGAGTAGTAAAATTTTGATAAATCCTTTCTTATCGGATGCCTACGTCACACAAAGAACACAGCCTCCAAGTTTCAGGTCTCTATAATCAGCGGTTTAGGCTGTGCGTTGATCCATTAGTCAGTCAGGACAAAGAATAGTATATGTATAGAGAAGATATGCATTGCGCAAACGGAAAAGTATAATGAGCGTAAACCTTAATTATCTAATTATAATTGTAATGAGAGAAACCTTTTCATTTCCTGGGTCGATTTGTAATAATAACATTGTGAAATGAGATAAATTTCCTTTAATTTTTTTATAAAGAGTTGCTTTCTCTTTTTAACCGTTTTCAAAAAAACGTAGGAGGTTCTTATTTCGACTGTAAGTATATGTTTTTTTGGGTATAACTTTTGTTTATGAATTTGGTGATTTCGGTGATTCTTTTTTAATATTAGGTACCCATAAATGTGAATGTTTGGGTACGGGCTCGTGCTTCACCTGGTATTTCACCTGGGTGAAGCACGAGATACCTACACGGGTTCGTGATTCACCTGCCGGTAAATACAGTCATGTGCAAAACTTCTTTGTACGTTTTATTACTCTTTCACACTAAAACAGACTCACGAATTATAGATTCTGAAGGAAAAGCTCCCCTCCGATCTGCTATGGTCTGTGTGGAAGTCGATTTGAATCGATTCTGAGCAGAACACTTCAAATGAGCATTGTGACTGTACGGCCCTAACACACTCAACACAACACATCTCCCGAGTCCCATGTGCCCTAACACCTGCATTTTAGACCACCTTTACGAGGCCAAAGACGATGTCCTCGTTGTTGCAGACTATTGGTCAGATAAAATTTAATTTAGCTGAAGCTCTGACACATGAGAATGGCGATAGCGGAAGCCCTACTTTTTACTTCAATATTTCCACAGGGTCGAAACTTTCACGGGTGATACAACAAGGCGCTGCTAGTTTAAATATAAAAAGGTTCAACAACCACGGCCAGAGGTAGTTATTTTTAATTTATGAGTTAAGTACCTAGTTGTATAAAAGCGATTTCACTTTAAATTTACAGCCGCGATATTAGGTTCTATGTAAAAATGGTATTTTTGCATGAAACAATGCCAAATGAACGGGATTCCTTTGTGAATGTTAGTAAAAAAAACGTAATTAAACGGATGTTTGGCTGTGTTTTTATTTCTTTAGCTAGAGCAGTTAATTAGTTATGGATTAATCATATAGCCCTACCGTTCCGGTACGGACAGTATGTGTTAAATGTATTTTTTATGAAAAGGTCACTTTGATTATAAAATACAGCTTTGTTTAAAGTGTGGTGTCTCTATTCATTTCTATATTTAATTCAATTCAATACATTTATTTCAGATAATTAAAATCCAAACAATAATAAATATTAATAACAGTGTACAAGTGGGAACGTTATACTTAATTACTCCTGTTCATTTTATATCGTTGTTCGTCCCAGTTGCCTTATTTTTCCAGTGTTTCTCCGACTATGTAGTTTTTAATTAAAAGACCTTTTAAATTCGACTCAGGTTTGATAGAATAGAAGGTTTATACAGAGTGCATCTTGTGAGGTGATGTTATCCACTATACACTTCGAAAATTGATATAAGCTTTACATAAATAAACACCTTGTATGATTTGATAAATTGTGGTTTGACGTTTTTTTCATACAGAGCTTTTAGCTATATTTAGTTACTTGTACTTTTTTTTGGTCTTAAGCCAAGTATTGACCGTGAAGGTTGACAGTTTGTTGGAAGGAAAATGGCTAGAAATGGGCTAGAAATGTTTGGAAACAGAGCTGGCCGGATAGAGAAAAAAAAGTTGATAGTTAGAATTCGATTTATTATTTTTCGCCATTGAGGTTTAATCCTTGACTTTCGAACTTCTTTCGAACAACTGCACCAAATTGGTTTTTTTTTGTTCTTTGTTGTCAGAACAAGGTTTGTATAAAAAAATATTCTAAACAAATCGAACGAGTTTTGGCGGGAACGAGTTGACAACATGTCGTGCTGCAGTTTTATTTTCATGAAACTTAGATGTAACCCGAGTTGAATTGTATAATTCTGGTGGAATGTTATTCAATTTAGTTCTGTGAAAGTGCACAAGTGTAGTGAAAGTAAAAATCAGTGTCAAACATGCAGTTTTCACGTTGCCTCCAAATCTCCTATTAAGGTTATGGTAAACTTGCCACCGCTTTACTATAACCCCTGACTTGACGGACTATGACGACTTTGACTGTATTGAAACACTTTAGGCCCGATTTATGAAAAATCGGGTCATAATTTGATGCAAAATATAACTTGACACTGGCTAAATGCACACGTGCGAAGCCATAATAAAAGAAAAAAAAAAACAAATCGAACGCGGATAAATCCGACAGGCGCACAATAATCAAAAATTTAATTAAACCATACACACATCATGCTTGTATAGTAGATTCAATTTAGAATACAGATTCATTAAATATGTACTGAAAAGAGTATAATTCTGTTATGAAAACCGACGCACTGTAATAATAATAAGTACACAGTCGTACGTATGTTCGTAGGTAAAATGAATAACATGCAAATGTGGAGTCTAATGAAACCGCTTCAGTGCTCGCGCCTCGTCATGAGCCATCGTCATATTAATTTGTCGAAGGATGTATGATTATATACAATGATTATCTGAACGAAATTTTGTTATATTTTATAACAATGTTCATTTTACATAATATAGGTATTATTATATATAATAGAGATGTATATTGATCAGTATTTATTAAATATCATGATACATATCCGACTTTAAGAGACATACAATTCGAAACAGTATAGTCAACACTATTTAAAATTTACCGTATCTATACTATCTATACTTTTATTATAAAGCTGAAGAGTTTGTTTGTTTGAACGCGCTAATCTCAGGAACTACTGGTTCGAATTGAAAAATTATTTTTGTGTTGGTTAGTCCATTTATCGAGGAAGGCTATAGACTATTTTTTATTTTGCCGCATAAGTCCCGATCCCACGGGATCGGGACTTATGCGGTTGAAACTGTGGGGTGCAGATAGTCTATAATAGAGATGTATATTGACCAGTATTTGGTAAATATTATGATACATATCGGACTTTAAGAGACATACGATTCGAGTCAAAACTATTTAAAATCTACCGAATTTATACTTTATATTATAAACCTGAAGAGTTTGTTTGTTTGAACTCGCTAATCTCAAGAACTACTGGTTCGAATAGAAAAAATATTTTTGTGTTGGATAGTCCATTTATCGAGGAAGGCTATAGGCTACTTTTTATTTTGGTATTCCCACGGGATTGGGAAACTGCGGGGCGCAGCTAGTCTATAATAGACATGTATATTGTATTTATTAAATTGAAGTATTTTCAAATATTATGATACATGGATATGTATCACTAGCTGCGCCCCGCGGTTTCACCCGCATAAGTCCTGATCCCGTGGCAATATCGGGATAAAAAGTAGCCTATGTGTTAATCTAGGTCTCCAGCTATCTAGATACAGAGTTTCGGTCCAGTAGTTTTTGCGTGAAGGAGGAACAAACATACACACACACACACACACAAACTTTCACATTTATAATATTAGTGGGATAATACATGGATATGTATCATAATATTTTATTTTGTGTCGAATTGTATGTCAACACAGTACAATTCGACACAGTGTAGTCAAATTATTTAAAATCTACCGAATCACAGATATAAATAATAAATAAATAATAAATATTGCAGGACATTCCACACATCGCCATCTAGCCCCAAGCTAAGTAACTAGACTTGTGTTATGGGTGCTTGACAACGGATATACTACTTATATACTTTTCTTTTGTAAATATATACTTATAATACATAGAAACAACCAGACCACAGACAAATATCTAAGCATAAATACTTGTCTGAGGCGGGAATCGAACCCGCAACCCTGTGTTTGGCAGTCCGGCATGGTGGCCATTGTGCCAACTGGGTCGTCAATATATAGATAGATAAGATATAGTCCAACTGACATATATCTCTCCCCTGCTTCTTACGGACACATTTTCCCCAAGTCTATGTAATCTTCAATATTTGATTCGAATTCTTGGAATCAGATTTACCCAGCATCCCATTTCATTTTGTACCAACACCAGGAAAAGCTAACATATTTTTAACTTAATTAAAATTTTCGTTCTGAAAATTCATTGTTAAGTTCTTGGTTATCTCTAAAATTTCAATGTGGACAAAAACTTATTTTATTTTTTGTATTTTAATATTAGTCCACGGGGAAGTTTAGACTTACTTATTTTTGAACATTATTTTAGATAAAAAGAATCTGCAAACCGTGTTGTCTGTGTTAACCGTTAGAGATTTGAAAAAAGCAAGTATGGGTGTCTTTAAGCGCGAAATTAGAGGCATAAATTGGCAGTCTGTTGGTAAATGCGGTGGCATTCTCTAGAAACGACGAAGCACTGTATATAGCGGCCAGTAAACAAAAGGCTCTCGTCGCACTTTTATAACTTACTTAGGTATCTACTTCCTCTCTCTCTTTTGAATTTTGTTTTTTAACATTTTCCTTTTTTGAAGAGCCGTTATCTCGGAGGCGGCGCACCCGCCGCTACTGCCTTCATTTGAGTTCTATTCAAATCTGTTTTGATGTGGGCCTCCCGTTCACGCGGTTTCGACAGATACAAATAAAGAAGGCGGAGCGCCCCGTCGATGTTACTCGATGACTTTTTGATGTTTACAATGTTTCGAGACACCCTTTAGTGAACTCCGCTCGGTATCGTAAAATGATCGACCTCAGGAACTCGTAAAGAAATTGGATTTTTGTTCAAATAAATAAAAATGTTGGTTCACAGAATATACCTATTATCTACGATATTTTTATTGATATTTTCTTGAAAGGAAAATGATGTTTATGACACTAACAAGAAAATTGAAATCCTACTAATATTATAAATGTGAAAGTTTGGGTGTGTGTGTGCGTATGTATGTTTGTTACCCCTTCACACAAAAACTACTGGACCGATTGCGATGAAACTCGGTATCTAGATAGCTGGAGACCTGGATTAACACATATGCTTTTTATTCCGATATTCCCACGGGATCGGGACTTACGCGGGCGAAACCGCAGGGCGCAGCTAGTAACTAATATTTTTTGTTTGTTTTTTAAACCTAGTAATATTTCAAAACTTCGAAATGTCTCCAATTCAGTAATTACTTATACATTTGAGTTAAGTAGACATTGTATATAGAAGGTAGGTACATTGTACATTTTAACGATCATTTCAGAAGGACCAGTTGTCGTCGAAGGAACTTTACAAGCGCTAACTTGGAGAACGGACCGTCTGGTTCAAGTTATTAAGGTGAAGGGGTACCTACGCTCTCTCCATACAAACGTAGTCGACTGTTTCCTCCCTGGATAATAACACTATAGCAAAAATTTATGTTGCATAAAACCTATAACTGCCATGACTATGCCCCTATATCTTCATTTTTTTCATTTTCTAATTATCATAGAAATAACAATACATAAAATAAAAAAATCAAAACAAACTGGCATGGTCATGACAGTTATAGGTTTTATGGCACAAAATTATTTGCTATACTGTCATTATCCAGGGAGGAAACAGTTGAGTACGTTTGTATGGAGAGAGCGTCAGTACCCTTTACCTCTTAATAAAATTAATGGTCTACCTATGTTTGTTCGCAGAACAATTTAGTATTATAATGTATGGTATGAACTTTATTGAATGTGATCTTTGTTTTTGAACTTAGTGTGTAAAGCTTTTAGGTATTAAGTTAGTTATTGTCGGGTCTTATTTTATGATATAGCCTAACAGTTTTTCTTTTGTCTGCGGTCTACGCTCACTGAAAAGTATCAGTGTTTTTTTGTCGCTGGCCACTATGGCATTTAGAAAAATAATTTAAACTTTTATTAAGTCGTTACAAATAATGTTTTAGAATAAAATACAAACAAACCACCGGAGGGTAAGTCATTCTCAAGAATAGATGAAGTCGACCTTTTGTTCTCTCCGCGTATATCAGAAGCAATTTCTTTTTGCTCTATTTTTTTTTAAACACGCTGACTTCTCTCTCTGGCCGTAATTTTTCTCTTCACCAATTACTTTGTTTCTGCACCGGAGAGGTATTGCTCCAAGAACTCTGTGCGAGTATATTTTCAATATTGGGTTTCTTTTAAAACGTTTTCCGTTTTATGTATCGGTCGGGATATACTTTTTACGGGTAGAGAAATGGAGGTTAAATTGTAAGGTTTAGATTTATCTTTATGCGGAAGAAACACATTCAATATTATGTGTTTTTGTTCTGAAAATATTTATTGGAATAGAACAGCCTACTATTGTTATGAGAGTAATGCGTACACCTATTTGGAGCATTCGTAGGGTTGTGACGAAGTTAGTGGATAGTCCGGATGAAGAATGGAATTCCAGGAGGTTAATAAGAGAGGGCGAGCGTAAGAGAACTAATCAGTCAGTCTCTGAGAACCGTTATAGGACAAGTGAATCTGCAAAATGATGACTGCCTGGCTGCCCCGTATAATTAATTACCCAAACTTCAATAGCCAGCGACAACAAAAGACGATTGTTTGCTTTCTACGCCGTTGAATCGATGTCGGCCTTAAAATCCGGATAATCTCGTCCTTTGTATCTGTTTTATGAAAGAAATAAAGTTTTTATTTCCTTTTGAATTAGCTGCTTCGTTACAAAATCTTATCTGAGTATAATTTACTTCAGTGAGTACGGATACTTTTTTGTATTAAAATAAAATTATAAAGTTTTAATATCTGGTAATCCTAAGACTCAGTTACCCAGTGTTGTACTAAGTAGATGCGACATGTATAAAACATAACCCTCCTTGTGCCATAGTCGGGTAAAAAATGTTGTCATCTTTCTAGCGAAAGGCTGGCATAACAAGGAAATTTGAGTCTAACTTTACGGTAACACTGCAAGTTTTAGGAAGAGTGAAGAGTTTGTTGTGCAAATCTAAAAAGGCTGGTCTGCAGATAACGGTCTGAGTACAATAGTAGCTCGCGGTTCCGCCCACCGCCTAATGTGAACTCGCATTGTTTACTTAATTACTACGGGTGTCTTTGAGATATGGCTGGAACACATACAAAGCCTGTCACATACAAATCATATTTTATAGCAATGTTTGTGGTTACGAGTTCTTATGGGGTGTAATTATGAGGACAGTGTCAATCAACAGTACGAAATAGTACCTACGAATGTCATTTATTGCGTTAATGTATTAATTAAGGTACGTAGGTAACTATTGTTACATAGCATTACATAGTATTTACATGGGTGAAAAATGCCTGCTTTCAACAAAATTATACCATTAACTGTAAATTATTGTATTACACATAATTAACAAAAACAATTACTATAAAAACCAGTGTTCTGTAATATCGAAAACTAATAAACAGAAAGTGCCGACGAATAATGATTCATAAAAACGATTGCATACGTTTTCAGTATCACAAACACTTAAAAACAATAAAAATAACATTTTGCAACACGCTTAATTTTAGATATCTAACACATGCAAAAGATTCCACGACTGTCCACATATAAAATATTATGATCCTGCCTAATAAAAATAAAAGGTTTGCGATAACAATAATTTTAAATTAGATCAATTTAGGACGATAACGGTTCCAGTTATTATTTCCATGGCGGCGATAAACTTTGTAAATGGTTTTTCAAACGTCCCGGGCTGCGCGGCGAGCCTTTTTATTACGGTATTTGTCAAGATATTCCTCAGCTAAAAGGGACTATAATTGAAAATTTTACGTTTGGTTACCATACGGCTAGCACTGGACATCTCCTCTAATTTATTGTGGGCAATGAGGGCGCCAATACTAGAGCTCATCTCGTTATTTGTAACACATGCTTTTTGTTGGTGACAATGCGATATTTGTTATTTGATTTTATCAGAGTTAAATGTTATTGATGTTATTTTACACCAGAGGAAACTAGTTCTTAAGCTCCGAAATGTCACAATGAAAGTAGTGCTAAGACATGGTGGCATTACCTCGTATGTACTTACGTGACCTTTTTTTTTGTCCTGCAGAAATTCGGTCGGGTACCACTCCGTTGTTGGGGCCAACGAAGTGGTTATGTCGGGCTCCAACCGACTAAAACCCCAGGGTGCTCCGTCTCGATGCCTATTGTCGGGGCTACCGGCATCGCTTTCGCATTCATCAGCAGCCCCGACGGCATTTGTCCGTGAGGACCCTCCTCTTAGGCTTTCGCCCCTCCCCCTTGTTGCGACGCACCAGAGCACGTGGAACGTCGCAACCTCCTTCTCGGGACCCGACGCAACGCAAACCAAGTTCTGCTGATTCGACTCGAGCCGAACCAAACCAAATTCAGCCAAGACAGACCAACTACTAAAGTTATAAACGGGATATTTACCATGTTTGTTGTTTTTATTGTGTAGTTTTTTTAGTCTCGGAAAAATCGTGCTCCGCAACTGCAGCATCGTAATATCGAGCAGTCGGGTTAAAAAAAACATAGTAATCGCGTTGTAAATCAACGCGTTAATTTTTGGACTTTAAAGTGCTTACCTGGTTATTGATTTACTATTGAAATATATTACGAAAACTCCTTTAAAAGGAGGAGGAGGAGGCTCACAGCTAAGCGACGCTCGCTGATCGTTTACTTTCGTGCGGGTTAAGCGACGCCTGGCGCGGCAAATTGGCCACCCATCGAAGTAATGATACTTCGATGGGTGGCCAATTTGTAGTGTGGCAAAAATGTGTTTTCGTGAGCTCCTCCGTGCTTCGGAAGGTACGTTAAGCCGATGGTCCCGGTTGCTACCTCTAATAGCAGTCGTTAGGTCAAGTTAGAGGCATTTAGGCGATCTGAAAACTCTAACAATAAGTGAGCCACACCACTATACGAGATGAAGAAGAAAAGGTAACCAAAATAGCCCGTGCCTAAAATTTAGTCTCTATCTTCTACATGCTCTCCTGAACTGTGTTTTGTTGTCAAACTATAAAATGTGTTGTTACATGTACGGGCTGTTAACCTGACCACTATACTATGGACGTAGACTGTGAACGTAGCCAGTTATTTCGTTCGCCATTCTATTGAATAATTAACTAACGCTTTCATAAAAACGAATAGTAGTAGATCTACAAGCTTTAGGTAGAAGACGTGATCACTGTTAATGGAAATAAGCCAATGTTTATGAGCCAATAACACGAATCCAGCTCCGGACCGATTACGATGCTATACGTGTCTGCGGACGCAAATTTGCATGTTTAATGAAATCATCGTATGTACACGATAGTCGCTAATTGGACCTCTAAATCCGAACGCTTGTTTATGTATTCCAAACTAATTAAGGTCTAGTAATCGACGGCTAAGGTATGTCGCTTCTGTCTACTAATAATCAATAATCAATGTAGATTCACTGGTTCGATTGCTTCAGCAACGAAGTTCTGATATTGCTGTAATTTATTCTTTAAATGATTATCTATACATATAAAATGCTTTGTCCTGACTGACTGACGGATCAACGCACAGCCTAAACCGCTGATCGTAGAGACCTGAAACTTAGATGGTGTGTTCTTTGTGTGATGTATGCATCCGATTAGGATTAATCAAAATTTAACTCCAAAGGGGGTGAAAAAGGGAGGCAAAGTTTGTATGGGACAACGTGACTCCTTGGTCCATTTTCGACTTCTAAGCGGACGAAGTCGCGGACAAAAGCTAGTGTTACTATAAGATAATGCTCTTTGCTTTTTCTAGTTTTAAGAGGAAAGGGTACCGGGGGCTTTTTCCATACAAACGTAGTCGATGTGTTCTCCCTGGATAATGACACTAGAGCATATATTTATTTATTTCACAAATATGAATATTGTTACATATAACTGATAACTGCCATGACTATGTCCCTACGTTTTGTTTTTTTCTCTTTTTTGTTTGTTAAATCTTAATTTCTGTGATAATTAGAAAATGAAAATAATCTAAAACATAGAGGCATAGTCATGGCAGTTATAGGTTTTATGGCACAAATTATTTGTGCTAGTGTCATTATCCAGGGAGGACACAGTCTACTACGTTTGTATGGAGAGGGCGCCGGTACCTTTTTACCTTAATAACACGATACCTAGATATTTTTATTTCACAAGTTTTAGGTCAGCGTTTCACTACTAATCCACCTGCCTGATAGTTAGTGATGAAGCGGTCTAAAGTGTAACACGTTTACCTAGAAGATACCTGTTCACTGTAGTTGGATTGAAGACTCCTAAACGATCAATATACGACTTGTTCCTCTAGTTATGAGTGGCACCACGGTAATTTATTCCTAACTTAGTTTTTAAGACGTTTTAATGTGATCTTTGTATAAAATATAAGCATCCAAATGAATAAAGAATTTGACTTTGACTTTGTACCACAGCTGTAACCTTAGTACAACCAGTGCACTGTTTGTACCACGGTAATGAAAAAGTAACCGTAGCACTAGACCGTAGTATCCACTGGTGTACTACTGGGTGTACCACGGTTTCAAAGGAACGCAATTGCACTACATGGACACAGCCTCCAAACTGTACATTGTTACCTCATTATTTAAAATCTTTGATCTTATTTCATTATAATCCTAAACCATCCCTAAACCTTGGTAAACGACGACACTTTGAACGTGTCGAAATAACTGAAATCGGTTTCGTCTAATGTAGTTCATGTTATTATTGTTATGTACAGTTGTGCATGTTTATCCGGAGCTTAAAACATAGCTAAATGCCGATATCGGGTGTAAAAGAGGTTTTGCTGTCGGTACATTTAAAAGGTGGCAATTTAATTAAAGATGTAGTAGGTAGGTTTGCTATTGGCACAAAGGTAATTTATTCTAAGAAATGATAATAAATGGTAATAGCAAATATTCGTAACAAACAATCCGTAGGATGTGTCGCCGACCGGAGTATCTGGGCCAGCCAATTTCCGCGGCGCTTCCGTGCCGAGTCGCCTCGACGATTAGAACTCCTGATAGATGGGTTACCAGGTTTCGAATACGGAAAGCACCGAAACAGATAAACTGAATACCCGGTTTGATCACTTTTTAAATGATATTTGTATGTACATTATTTTTACATAACAATTTATGCCATTCGACCATTCGACTAATTTGATTTCCGCCTAATAAGGTATCCTAATCAATTTGACGTTTTGTTATACTTGCCCATTCTGTTTTTATGACGTCTAAGTTGACTTTCAGTTCTTCAGGTAATTTGGTTTTGTATCATCTAGCTATAGATGAATTGTTTTTCAGCTATCAAGGTTTCATGTCATTCAACTGAGACTGTCTTTCAGCGAAATAGTAAATCTGATCCATTATCTTAAAATGTACGGTCGGCTGCATAATTGCAGATCCACCGTAGAGCTCCAAAACGGCTGTTATAAGAATGTTTAAAACACAAACAAGATTCTAGGCACCTGCTTTAGCTGAAGTTTAAAATCGTCTAACTTATCATTTAATCAAACAAAAATTTTTTAAACGGAAATATTCGAAAAATAGTAATTTCGAACTCTACCGAGAGCTGCAATTATGCAGGCGACTGTACATCATTGTGTATTTATTTAAGACCTTAGATGTATACAGGCGAGGTACATAAATATCTTGATTCAAAACAGCCAGTAAAATAATTAACCAAATTCAAGATCGACTCTGTTCGGCATACTTAATACGATGAAAGTTTTAATTGGCCAATTCAAAGCCAAGGAAAAAAGTCTACGTCATGTCAAAACCAATTGGTTTAAATGCCTAAGGCTTAAGGGCTATGAATGTATGTATTAATACAACGTTTTTATAGTGTACTTGGTAAGTAAAGATAAAGGTAGGCAATTAGGTAATGATATTATGTACAATCAACGATCAAAATTCTCTGCTCACCGTTACGTTTACAATCCTGTGCAGCACTATTTGAACATTATAACAACGTAACCTGTGGATCGAACCCACATCGTTTGGTGTAGCGGGAGGCGGCTTATACCACTCACACAACTAAATACATAGCTAACATGTTGAAAATAATTATCACACTGAGTACTTTTAATTCAAGTATTTGTGTTTGTGTGTAACGTCTATTAGAAGAAGGTCGTAAGTCCAATACTTGTTGATAGTATTATTGTAGCAAACTGATAATTATTATGACCCATACTGTACTCACTTATCTGTTTATACTGATATCTACTAACTTATCTGGGATTGTATGTTTCATGGTCTAAAACAGATACCTATTAGACTTAGTCTGTAAATATGGCGTTATGAATTTTCTTAAAATTTCATGTCTGTATATATAAAGGTCAATTTTTTAAAGCGCTCCGTGTAAACTACGAAAAATATAGTAACATACATTTTCTAAAGACACTAAACTAAGAAAAGAAAAAAAAACACACGGCGGTGCACATTGCATTTTGTGTTTTAGCACTCGTCTCGGAACTACGGAACTAAATATTAATACTTCCATTAGAGATATGGATTTCCGAAAAGTAACGCCGGATTCAATAAAATACTAAACTAAGACACATGTTCTTACTGCCTTTCTGTTATTTGGACTCAAAAACACAGTAGACAAAATCAATTTGAACCCAAAGATTAGATAAGTGATTGCAAAATGAGAAATTAATTCGATAAATCAGAGTGTTGGCGTTGGCAGCGGCAATATCTGCCAAACATCAGGATTATTTAATAGCTACGATTACAAAGGGAGCTTTTGCAGTGATGAAATGACAGAGTACTTTTACCTCGTCCTTACTCACATCTTGAATGTGAATAGATTTAATAAAAGCTTTATTGTACCGACTCTTTAAACTTTTTCAACAAAAGCCATAAGATGGATATCTTTTTACCTTTGATCTAGTTTGCATTTTTATTCATACTGGAATGTGTTTATATTTCATTTAGAATTATTATTATTCCTTTGACGTTTTGTAAATGGGAAGGTTCAACAATACTCATGGCGTTCAAAAAGTATTCATTATCTGTAAATGAGTTAAAAATCACAAACTTTATTCATTCACGAAAAACACTTCCGTCAGATAGGCTAGCAATCATGAAAATTGATTTAAACTATAGCAGGTCGCACAAAGCGTTCAAATATTCGATAGATTGATTACCTGCTAATACAATCAAGCAAATCTATGTATATTCAGAAATTGGCGTTCGCTAGGTGTGCGCAAATATTTCGAATCCGGGTCAGCGAATCGCACCGAGCGAGCGTCGAGCGCGGAGCGTTCGTACCGACACAAAATGATTCATGGAAATTGCACAGTAATTGAAAAAAATACGTTATTGCCGTTTGACGCATTGCCGTAGGATGTTCTGCTCACTGCCAGCGCCAGTAAAATTCTATCCGACGGTATCGTAATCTATTACCTGTTATATTGATGTAATATTAGGAAGGCACAGTTACGTCACACTGGTTTTGATATGTAATTTGAATATCGGCAAAATGGTTCATAACCTTCGTCTATTAACACTTTGTTTTTATTAACTTTCATATTACCACATCGTGATAATCCCATGAGTTTCGTGTGGCTTCTTCTCGTTGTATTTCTAAGCTGTACATCCTTACTTAACTATAAAGACTTTTGCAAGTGGTCAATTGTTTTTAAGATAATGACAATGCAATAAATTTATTTTGAATTTAAATTTTACAGCTGGATGACTGAATTATGATTAGTAACTCTTTTAAAACGATTTCTTTAATGTTTATCTATTTAGGAACCGTCATGTAGGAACGTCCCGATCTAAAATAGTTTATTTACATAAACTAAAAACATTAACAAGGGAAGTCCTGATCCCGTGGGAATATCGGGATAAACCGTAGTCTAGGTACTAATCCAGGTTCTCAGCTATTGACTTCCGAGTTTTGTTGTTATCCATTTAGTAGTTTTTGCATGAAGAAGTAAAAAACAAACATATAACATCATTATCGAGTGAATGCAAGCAAATCAGTGAGCAACAGCTAGTACAATATATATATTTTTGAAATGTGCTAATTAAGCCCTTTCTTTTGATACCCCACACGGTACATTTTTTTTTTTATTCATGACTCTATGTCCTATAGAGGGCGCCATATTTAATTTATTGTGACGTCACATAGCCTATAACCAGCGGACTATTGAGACGCTTCTAATGATACCTTATTTGTTTAATTATACTAAGTAGTTTTGATGTTACGTGGGAACAGATGAACATACATACATACATACGGATCAAAAACATAACCCTTCCTTTTGGCTTAAAAACTTTAACTGTGGTTTAAACTTTTGGTAGAAAAAGTAGTTACGCTCTGTTTGTGCGCAGAAATTTTGTTTACCGAATTCTTTTGCTTTTACGCTTGAATAGACCCCACTCGTCTGACTCACCGAATTCTACGCGATAACTCAAAAACTTTCTTTTATACTACTCAAAGAAAAGACAATCTTTTGTGCTTTTGAGCACTTTATGCTTATGAACGTAGAAGTATGTGATCAAAGTTATTTATATTAATTTCATATTTTGTAATATTCTGGATAGGTCACAAATCAAAATGGATACCTAGGTATTGAAAGGAATTTCAAGATGAGAAAGGTTCGTTTGACCTTTGATGTTCACATTTTTTATATAAGTACTTAATTTATTTTCCTTATCTCACGTTGAAAAAAAGAGTATTTTGAATATAATATCCGTGATTTTAATTTGTGAAACCAACTCAAGTACGAATAGGTAGGCACTGTCAAATTAATTTTCGATTTCAAAAGTAAAATTTAGGCGAGTTAACACGAGCAAGATATAATTGAAATAAACGCGTTTTACTTAAGTTTTCTCATTAACTTAAAACGCGCCATGAAGTTTTAGTATCACCATATTCTTAACTTTGTTACGACTGACTCAACTGATTTTGTCATAAATGACTGAAGATTTTATGATTTGTAGCTACAAGTTGCTAAGACATAAAGTTGCGAGTGACAATCAAATTAAGTTATGCTGTTACTCAAATGTATCTAAGGTGTATGGTAGGTAAAAATAACAAGTATAAATAATTATCTATACTAATATTATAAAGCTGAAGAGTGTGTTTGTTTGTTTGTTTGAACGCGCTAATCTCAGGAACTACTTCGAGGTTCGAATTGAAAAAGTATTTTTGTGTTGGATAGTCCATTTATCGAGGAAGGCTATAGGCTACTTTTTATTTTGATATTCCCACGGATCTGGACTTACGCGGGTGAAACCGCGGAGCACTACTAGTGTTACATGCGTAAATAATACCTACTTTAATAAATTATTGGAACACCTGCATTGACAAAAAAGTGTCAAGTTTGAGTACCATCTGTCACGTTCCGAGTGAAGTCATGATTGCGTCCCGTTTCCGTTGTATGGGTCATGGTACCATGACCATGACGCGTCAGTTCCCGTTAGGAAACAGAGTATAATAATATCGCGCAACTGGGCTTATGTTATGGTGACGAATGACGAATAGAAGACTTAAATAAAGGAAACAATTATAAAGAAAAAAAAAGAGAAAATATATAGATTAAGGAAAAACAAATACTTAATTTTTCATCGTTTTCTTACGACGTTATCACGTAAAATTATCGTCCGTATACCGACTTAACAGACAACCAATTTTTTTTCAAGTATATATAATATTCTAGTGCTTTTTGCTGCACTAGGACAGACACGGCCATTTCATCCCCACACTCACTTGTGAAAATGCTTTAAAGGGGATTTGATGCGATTTGGATAAAAAATACATTGGAAGAATTGGAAGCAGTCTTTGAGAAGCACTTCTCCCAGGCCGGGTGTGTTTGCTTAGCGCGAGTTCGCAAATGCTACTGATTGCTTGTTTGTACTGTGAAATTTTTATTTCCCTCACCGAACTTCACGATAAAGCCCCGAATTCGTTTTTAGATTACATTACCTTAGATACATGTTTAAAATAAATGTCTAAGTTAATCTATAGGTTTTTTTCTTCTATTAATTATGACTTCGCACGGCTTGTGCATTTAGCCAGTGTCAGTGTCATATTTTGCATCAAATTATGACCCGATTTTTCATAAATCGGGCCTAAAGTGTTTCAAAACAGGCAAAGTCGTCATAGTCCGTCAAGTCAGGGGCTATATTAAAGCGGTGGCAAGTTTACCATAACCTTAATAGGAGATTTGGAGGCAACGAGAAAACTTCATGTTTGAAACTGATTATTACTTTCACTACACTTGTGCACTTTCACAGAACTAAATTGAATAACATTCCACCAGAATTATACAATTCAACTTGGGTTACAACTAAGTTTCATGAAAATAAAACTGCAGCATGACATGTTATTAACTCGTTCCCGCCAAAACTCAATCTATAGGTTGCTAAACAATTTTGTCATTTTATGTTCTGAAATTAAAAATTCAGCTGCATACATTTGTTTTCTTTTGCCATAGCGTGTCGTGCGAATATGTAAAGTGAGTTATTAAGATTCATAGTTTTGTTATTGACTTGAAATGAATTACGTGCCTTGGTAATTTAACGCAATTACACTGGTTGTTGGTGTTGTCGTGACGAATTTAGACGATACCTATAGATATTTTATTAGGTTAGAGGCATCTGGACGCGATTAAACCACCATTGACGACCCAGTTGGCACAATGCCGAACTGCCAAACACAGGGTTGCAGGTTCGATTTCCGTCTCAGACAAGTATTTATGCTTAGATATTTGTCTGTGGTCTGGTTTTTTCTATGTATTTTAAGTATATATTTACATAAGTATATAAGTAGTAAATCCGATGTCTAGCACCCATAACACAAGTCTAGTTATTTAGCTTGGGGCTAGATGGCGATGTGTGGAATGTCTTGCAATATTTATATTTATTTATTTATCTGGTCCTTGCACGATATAATAATCTTACTAAATCTTTAAAATTAACTATTGGTATAGATAAGTCAAACTGTCCAGATCCATATACCTAGTTTTCGTACACTTAAAAGTATGAAGGTAGCATTATTTTTGTTATCGTCGAATCCAGTTGAAATCGAGAGATATTCTGATACAAGTCCGTATCGACAAGCGGCTTAGATTAAATTGAAACATATTGGCGGGAAAGGAAACGAAACGTTACCTCACGGATGCGCTATGTAATACTAGCTTTACTATCTATATTATTTACATATGTATTGTATTGTATAGCAGCATCTGTTCAAATAAAGAACTCGTATCTTCGAAACGGTCCACTCTAGAATCTAGATGCTAGATATAATAACAGAGAGCTACGCTGCAAGAATTTTTCTCCTGATTGTTGTTTGTATATGAACTGTAGCAGTTATGTAATATTTTATGGTTATTGACTGTGTGGATATGAAACAAACAAGTAAAACAAAAAATTAAATCAAAATCTACGGTGCCTCAGACAGACACACACACACAGACACGTCAAACTTATAGCACCCCATCGTTTTTGCGTCGGGGGTTAAAAACACATTTCATCATAATTAAAACGTGTATTAAATTACAATTTTACTACAGGTATCAAACTAATTTATTTTGCATAATGCTTTTACTAATTCCTTCTTTAAACGTAGGTAAGCTAACCTACGTTTAAAGAAGGAATTAGTAAAAGTAGAATATTTATTAAATTACAATTTTATTACAGGTATCAAACTAATTTATTTTGCATAATGCTTTTACTAATTCCTTCTTTAAACGTAGGTTAGCTTGCTTGTACTAATTCCTTCTTTAAATGTAGGTTAGCTTACCTACGTTTAAAGAAGGAATTAGTAAAATCATTATGCAAAATAAATTAGTTTGATACCTGTAGTAAAATTGTTATTTTATAAACATTCTACTTTTACTAATTCCTTCTTTAAACATAGGTTAGCTTACCTACGTTTAAAGAAGGAATTAGTAAAAGCATTATGCAAAATAAATTAGTTTTATACCTGTAGTAAAATTGTTACAATAAATACAATTTGATTATATAATTTTGAGTAATCGGTCGTAGAAATTGAATAAACTGGCTGTAACGGAACAGAGGTTGGAAATTTAATTACAAATGACACTTTGTTATATTATGGATTAAAAATGAATTATTGATATCAACTAAGAGTATTGGTCGGATTTAGGCCTCTACCGTTCACGACTTCAACATCTTTAGGAAAACAAATTCTAAAATGCTTTTTACAAATAAGTTTCTTAAAATTATGCAAATGAATTAATTTACGCATACATCTATCTATTCATATAAAGGCTTTGTTCTGACTGACTGACTGACGGATCAACGCACAGCCTAACCCGCTGATCGTAGAGATCTGAAACTTGGAGGATGTATTCTTTGTATGACGTAGGTATCCGATAAGAAAGTATTTTTCAAATTTCTACCCCTTAGTGGGTGAAAAAGGAGGGCAAAGTTTGCATGGTACAACGTGATTCCTTGGTCCAATCTACTTCAAATTTGCTTAAAATTCTTTCGACTTCTATATACGCGGACGAAGTCGCGGGAAAAAAGCTAGTTCGTCAATAAAACAGGTAAAAATACATTTAAAACATTAAAAAATTTGAATTTTACGGTAAATTCAATCTATTTCAGTTATAAGTTATAACGTTTCAGTCAGAAATATTTTATAACACTTCCTATTTTGCTGAACGACGCTCACGATTGTACGTGATATGAATATCAAATTATATGTAGTGCCGGAGTTTCGTGTCGCACTTTATTTTATATTGGTTTATTATAGGTAGGTTGTAAGGTGCAATATGTCGTGAATTGCAATGAAGAGTGACGTTGTACTGTGACGTAGATTCCAAATGGGTACCGGGCGCGCTCTCCATACAAACGTAGTCGACTGTTTCCTCCTCCTGGATAATGACACTAGAGCAAATATTTTCGTTGCATAAAATTTATAACTGCCATTACTATGCCGACTACGTTTGTATGGGGAGAGCACCGGTACCCTTTCACCTTAAGATGGCTGGATCAAGAGACATAGAGCCACATAGAGCAGTTTGCGTTGGCCTTTTCTCAGTTTCACTGAACTGATATTTTTACCCTTTTATATATTTTAATGTGATTGCGAATCAGCTTTCTCTATTTTTTAGGTTTTCGTACTGTAAATGATCAAGTAAGAACTCTAATGAGGCTTTAAAATCTTTCCAAATTTTAATGATAGTGTCGTGTATGAATTAATAATCAAATATAGTTAACTAGCAGCGCTCCGCGGTGTCACCCGTATGACTCCCGATCTCGTGGGGATATCGGGATAATAAGTAGCATAGGTATGTTTTAATCCAGGTCTCCAGCCATCTACATACAAAGTTTCATCTAAATCGGTCCAGAATTTTCGGAGCCTATTCGTTACGTAAAAAATCTCCTGTATAATATTAATGTACATTACACTTGATATTTTTTTACAAAACTCCACACTTAAAATATTCCAAAATAGTGACTAAGTAATTGCATCCAACATAATAGTTAAGAAAATTCAATCTAAATGACTACAGAGCCGCGCTGCAACTAGGTTCTTCCATCTGGATGAATCATGGGGTACTTACAAGTCCCCATGCATTATATTTTAGTACAATCATAATATAAATATCGCTTATATATAACTTCCTGGCTTGTATGTCTATACATATAAAATGCTTTGTCCTGAATGACTGACTGACTGACGGATCAACGCACAGCCTAAACCGCTGATCGTAGAGACCTGAAACTTTGAGGGTGTGTTCTTTGCATGACGTAAGCATCCAATAAGAAAGGATTTTTCGAAATTATACCTCTAAGGGGATGAAAAAGGGGGGCAGAGTTTGTATGGGACAACGCGATTCCTTGGTTCATTTGCGACTTCTACGCGGACGAAGTCGCGGGCAAGAGCTAGTTTGTTAATATTCTAGCATCGTGGCATAGTTAAAACCATCAATAGAGAACAAAAGTAAAGAAAAGCAAAATTATATTACAGCGAGTAAGAACAAACCGGATATGATACAGTCCACGATTTGAGAGAGAATTAGTAATGAAGTAACGACGGAATAGACGACTTTGTTTGTATTGAAGACAGCCGCCACCATAAGAACGCACACACTAGATTTACTGCGATACAAGTAGCAATAAATAACTGACCCGGAAGGGACGAAGGTACTGTACTATAGTCCAAATGAATTGAAAAGGTCTCATAAATAAAACAACGACTTCCGCCAGTTACAACTTGGATAACACCTCGCTTGTCGTGAATCGCGACAAGGAATTTACATAATGTTACCAGTTACAGTCAGTGTTGCAAATCTAAGCTGTTTGATCAATAGATTTTAATGTTTAAAATTGATTATGTTCTGACGTATACAGATCTTTTCAAAATCCAATCTAAAATAATATCATTGGATTGCATTTACAGATACCCTTTAAGTTTCACTGTTCTGTTCGTCGCGACAAGGAATTTACATAATGTTACCAGTTACAGTCAGTTTTGCAAATCTAAGCTGTTTTATCAATCGATTTTAATGTAGAATTGATTATGATCTGACGCATACAGATCTTTTCAAAATACAATCTAAAATAATTTCATTGGTTTGCATTCACAAATAACTGGATACCATTTAAGTTTCAATGTTCTGTTTCTCGCGACAAGGAATTTACATAATGTTACCAGTTACAGTCAGTATTGCAAATCTTTTTTAAGACGTATCCATGTGGTCCTTGTACAAATGTATTAAGCATCCAAAGGAATAAAAAAAATTGACTTCACTTTGACTTTGAAGCTTTTTTATCAATCGATTTTAATCTATACTTTGTATGTTTGTTTGTTTGAACGCGCTAATCTCAGGAACTACTGGTTCGAATTGAAAAATTCTTTATGTGTTGGATAGTCCATTTATCGAGGAAGGCTATAGGCTACTTTTTATCCTGATATTCCCACGGGATCGGGAGTTACGCGGGTGAAACTGCGGAGCGCTGCTAGTGTATAATATTGATTATGTTCTGACGCATACAGATCTTTTCAAAATCCAATCTAAAATAATTTAATTGGATTGCATTCTCAAATAACTGGATACCCTTTAAGTTTCAATGTTTGTGCATTACGATAGTTACACACACTAACTTAACTAGAGTTCGCAATGCTTTTAAGTTGTTATGCTATACTAGCGGGCGTTCGGTGGCGACCACATAAATTCCGATTTATCGTTGCAACCTGCCGAACTTTCTGGACGTCTCGCTCACCTCTCCCCACAGGAAACCTTATTTTATTTAACTTCTTTAGGTATACACTTTTCGATTTCCTTATCAATAAAACTTAATTTATGAGTTTGTTCTGGTTGCTTTCAGACAAAAACATTACGTTTTTTCTATGTTTTCCCTTTCATGTTATAAATTAGCTGTTGCGGCCAGAGACATGTGAAAATATAGACGAGCTCTGTTAGAACTTCGAATGTGTCGCGATTCAGGGCAACGGTAGCCTGCAAGCTACTGCAGCGCTTAAAACCAATAGGTGTCGTCTAACTATACAAAAAAAAAAGCGCTGCATGTTCTAATAGTAATTGAAACGTGCAACGCATTTCTCGCGACCAAAAGGCCTTAAGCGCCGTGGGATTCGCGGCGGTTACGCGTTCTGTTCAACGAAGTGTAACAACATGTCGGCCGAAAACATTTTTATAGATTTTTACACCGCAGAATGGACACTATATTTGTACCTACTTACCAAAACTTCATTAGAATTTTACATTAGACGTGAGCTTTGCGTGAGATATAGTTTATTGATTAGATCCAAATAGTTTATTTATTTCTGGCTATCTCAAATTATTATAACACTTAGGTAATAGTATAGGTAGGTAGGTACTTACTATAAAATATATATGAATTAAATTTGTGTGTGAGTCCGCACAACGAAAGATGACCCATGGGGTAAGTGGAAAGGGTATGCGCAGAACGTAACATTTATATGAATACTAGCTGCGCCCCGCGGTTTAACCCGCGGGCCAATTTTTCCGCGCAATTTTCTTAATTTTTTCTTTCATAAGCACCTTCTCCTGACAATAACAAACATAACAAAAAAGAATTAGCAAAACCGGTTCAGCTGTTCTCGAGATTTGAGCTTAGCAACACATTCAGCGATTCATTTTTATACATAGACTGCGTTCTGCGCATACCCCTTCCGCTTACCGCCAGGGGTCATGATTCACTGCGCGGACTGCACGCAAATGATTTCTATCCTATTGCGATGAAATTTTGTATGTAGCTAGAAATCCGGAATACGGCCGGCCACATACATGCGGAATTGCGATTTGGAATTCCGCATGTATGTGGCCGGCGTTATTCCGGATGTAAGTTTTGCGTGAGATATAGTTTACTAGCAGCGCCCCGCGGTTTCACCCGCATAAGTCCCGATCCCGTGGGAATATCGGGATAAAACATAGCCTATGTTACTCCCAATGATTCAATGTAACCTTATACTAAGTTTTATCAATATCGGTTCAGTGATTTAGGAGATTACCCCAAAATACATACATACATGTTACCAATGTTACCTCTTTATAATATTAGTATAGATATAGATAGGTATAGATTATTATTATTATTGATTAGGTCGTAATATTTATTTCTGCCGATCTCATATTTATAAAAATAAAACAAACGAATTTAAATAAATACTTTTTTATTTTCCTTTAAACAATATAAGTTTGGTAAGTTTTTGGCGCTCAGTAAAATAATCATTGGTGACTTTAGCTTCGTGGTGTAAACGAATTGTAGTATATTTATTAATTATGCTTCGAATTAGATGAACCCTATGATTCAATGTAAGGGGTTGATTTAATGCATGCTGATTTAAACCAGCAAATAAATCTTTTTCGATAAAACAATTCAATGTGTTAACAGTAATATAAGCAAAGGTGTACTTGGAGGAAAGAACTTTACCACCGCTTTTCTTTATTAAATGGCGTATTACAGTCTCTGTGGAAAGGCATATTTTATAAACGTCCTCAGAAGAGTAGCACAAGCCGCCCATATCTTTTATGGTTATCAGCTTGTGATGCGGGAGTTTATATGCTGTAGTCAAACTGTCAACACATTCTTCACATTTTAAGGTTTTTGTTAGCGAACGAGACACATATCCTGAAATATATCCTACTATAAGTTTTGAAGCCTGTGTTGTATTTTCATTATCTAGGATATTTGCAAAAATGTCACAATTTCTTTCAGCTTCTAAATCCGATTCAAGTGCTCTTGTTGACTGCAAAACTTCGAATACTTCTTCATCATGTCTGATTAACTCGGATGTGGTGTTGATGACATTTTCGGACGAAGAATTTAGGATGCAATAATTATCCAATGGGATGCAATTGCCACTGAACGATGATCGGAGTTCAAGATGGTTCAAGGTTTTTTTGTATGCGGCCCTGAACTGAACAGCATTCGGATTATTATTATAACCACCATGCTTCCTAATCAATCCGAAAAATAGTTCGAGGTGATCCTGACTAATACGATACACAGATATATAGTCCATAAGTTTTTTTTCTTCAACTAAATGGTTATATAGTGTCATTAGTGATTCTATACATATAACGGCACCTAAGAATCCTGTTTTGCTACCTGATTCTACGATTTTTTTTTTAGAAATGTGGACTGTGACTTTAGGCGTTTGATTTCTTCTTTTAATTATTCTCCGTGATTTCTTGAAAAATTTTAACTGAAGTATGTATGATTTAACTTTATTAAGAAGTGATAAAATTTCTGATTTGTTTTTAATATTAATAGGACGTTTATAACCATAAAAGTTGCATGACTTCGAATTCATCACGTCAAAGAAATTATTCATCAAAGTTATGAATTTAATAGTAGCTGCAGAATCTTTGAATTGTGTTGAATTTAAAACTTCTTCACAAAGTGTTAAGGCTTTGGCCACGCTCATACTTAACAATTGTGTCGCGAGCTTCACCTTCATAATCTGGTTGCGGAAATGAATATGACGCGGTGTTAATTTATTTGCAAAGCTAAGACCTTCATTCTGTTGAAGTTTATTTAAATTGATAAGAAGTTGCCACTTTATTTGCTCATCGTTTTCATCGTAAAGTAATCGCTTTGATTCAAAAGTGTTTCGGATTAATTTAATAACGTGGCAAGGGTCGATGAAAACGCAAACTTTATCTGAAGTGCTTGGATGAAGAAAAAAAGTTTTTAAATGGTTTAGATCGGTAAAATCACATCCCAAAATTTCTACAGCTTTAAAATTTGCATAACAGCCATCAAAAGTGAGATTAACAACTGTTACGCCGACCTCGTGACACTTTTCTAAGCATATTTTTATTAAATTTGCCTTAGTTTCGGCACTAATGCCGGCTATTAAAAAATATCCAACGGGCAATTTCCAATTTTCTGTTAAACATACTATCATAAAGACTAAAGCTTGAGTTGCTTGAGAATTTTCAGCCTCACATTCTACAGGGCCTGCTCCAAAATTGACTAAGCCAAGTTTTCGTTCTTTATTAAACAATTTTTGTTTTCTTATTGCCATTTCATCGTATACCAATGAACACAGTACAGGCTTTTTGATGATCTGGCATTTTTGCTTTAAAATTCTAAAAGATTCAGTCGTAAAACCCGGCTCTGCATCGATCGTTGAATACCACCTGGATATTGTTCTGGTATGTGGAAGAGCTTTATTATAGGTGTCTCTGACGTATTTGTAGGCAGCTGGAGAGTAATAGTGCAAGGTCAGTGCAAATTTTCGCAGCGGTGCTGCATACAGGGAAGCATGTCTGTTTTGTTTTTTTTTTTTCATGAACGATTTATGTAGCTCCACAATTTCAGCTTTAGACATAAGCTCATTTTCAACAAATGAATCAAACCCAAATTTTTCTTTTAAATTCTGGACTATTAATTTGTAAGACTCACATTTTTTCTTCAAATATCTGTTTTGACGTTGAATCTTTCTGAATTTTACAGCAAGTCGCTGTTTAGCTGTAGTTTCTTTCAATAGTTTTCTTTTTAATATAATTTTACGCGGAGTGTCGAAGATTGATTCCGAGTCGCTTACTGATGCAGAAATTGGTGAGAATACTGATTTTACTGGTGATGAAGCGTTCTTGTCGTATGGTACTGCACATTTCTTAAGGTATGATCGTCCTCCCTTTGTGATGTATTTATCATCATCTTTAAAATGCTCTGAGCATATGTAAGAATGATCACTCGGTAGCCATGTAGCTTCGTTGCGATTTTTTTGGACAAATGTGATCCATGTTTCTCTGTGTTGGTGACCAGGTCGAAGAAACCTAAAAAAGAAAAGTTATGGTATAAAATAAAGGCACCCTAAAGACTACTATTTAGGCTTACAATAAACCAAAATAAAACAAAATATCTTACATTAAATAAACTATAGTGACTAATATCACGAAACTTTCTTATTCAAATAGTACCAAATTACATTAATATAGTTCCAGATCAGAGGAATTTGTCATACCTAGTTCGTAATATATTTATTTTGTTTAATCGCTAATTTCGCACCATCTCGCATCTCATTCATTTCTATGTTTTCCGATAGTGACTATTGATTTCGGAATATTTATACTGGCCTTAACTATAATATAGCTGAGCTTTGAAACTTAAATACAAAATAAGTACCAACCTATCTACCTTTAAAAAAATATAGGTAAAAAGTGGATAGTTAGATTTTGCGACTGATGTAGTACGTAATTAACTGTCAAACACAAGAGAAACCACGGGCGATTAATAGTCGTGTGTGCTTAAGTATTGTCAACATTCGTATTATACAAACCGAGTGTCCGTTCTGTGTAAGCTTAATCTATATTATTTGCATGGAAATGGCGTCGCTCCCAAAAATATATAAAAATTGTAATTTATTAAGTTTTTAGTTGTTATTTAGTAATATTTTGTTTACTTACCGATGAAAAGTCACACCACTACTTTTATTTTTCGATCTTGAATGATTTTGGCACGTTTTTAAAACACAATACGGCATTTTTTGTCGGTAGCAAAACACGTTCGCGCGAACTGAGTGTGGACTGCAACTGTGATCCACTGTGGTCCATGGACCGCAGTGCGTTGCGCAAACGAGCCCCTTGTGTTGTCGTTTCTATACGCTAGTAATTGTAGTTCAATGGTTGCGGCTTAGATTGAAGTGAAGGGCGTATTTGGAAACATAAATTGCTCTTTTAAACGATTTCAATGGGCTTTGTGTATGGCTTTGGACACAAAGCGCTAATTTAAGCGTGGGTACTTTTAATTATGGCAATAAGTAATTAACATTAACAATGAAACTGTCAATGGAAATTTTCTTATCGCCAGTTTATTTTCATAAACTGAAACAAAAGGACTCCGTACAAAGTAAAAAGATCAAATCATTTTGAAAGCTCCAAAATACGCAGCTCGCTTTTATAACAAAAAAATACAAAGCTTAAGCGATGATTTTTACATTCTCTCTTCCCTTCCTTTAAGTCATATTACTAGGGATAACTGAGAGGATAATAACAGATAGGGTAGAATGAAAAAAGTCCCCTTTAATATCACCTCCCAATAATGTAGTGGTCGTTTAACTATACGGTAACATTGCAGGTAGCTGACATGGCGCCAACTTTCTACCCAAACAAACCAATAAACGTCAACGCGGAGACAATTTCAGGGGAGAGAAAGATTATTTATCTTCCATTTTGATAAACGTTCGATGTGTAGGTAAAGATAATTCTCTCACCTGCCGGCGTTAGTTAAATTATGACAACTGACAGCGTTCGCAGGTTTGATTACATTTTGCGTTAACAAAGTTTAATTTGTCACATTTGCTAGATATATTTACAACAACGTATTACAATTTTTTTAAACAGAAAAATATTGGTTAGTTAAAGTATCTGATTAATTGAAACATATATGATCCAAAGTAGATTAAATCGTATTTGATTGTTATCTGGTCTACATATTGACATTGCAGAAGAAAATTAGATTCAGGTTCAATTTGCTATACATACCTTGCTAATCTTTATACTAATAGATAACATTATTATATGTCATTGAACTCCTTTCTATGAAGATGTGTTATTGGATTTTACAAAGAAATAAAACTTATTGTTTGAAATAAAATGAAGTCTCGAAGAATTTCGTCTAGACTGTTTGTTAAGATATCGAATCGAGATTTTTGAGACGAAGAAATTTATACTCTAAGTTTGAAATGTAGCATTAAGGCGCTCTTCCAGTAACGTGTGTAGGTATACATTTGCTTAGCCCCCGCTCTCAAAGACGTAGCATGCTGCGTGCTAACTGTTATATTTGATCGATATGCAAAACATTTTAGCATTATTATCCACAAATATAGTTTCTAGAGGTCAAAACCTATAATTTGATTCATTTTTAGAAACAAACGTTAACTATTTTTGAATAAAACCCGATAAATGATCTAATAATTCTCTGTTTTCTAACATTTTTTTTTCGAACGAAGTTGTTCATATCATGTTTTCAACCACAATAAACAAAAATATGGTTTTTAAACTACAATATCCATTTATATCCAAATAACAAAAAAAGAGTATTTGATTACTTAGAGTTGCTTAAAACAAAGGTCGATTTTGGTAGCTTTATTAGCACCTGGCCTTAAATGATAAAAAAACCGGCCAAGTGCAAGTCGGACTCACGTACAAAGGGTTCCGTACCATATTGTATGGAAGCTCCCCTAAATATATTATTTCTGTTTTTAGTATTGCAGTTATAGCGGCAATAGAAATACATAATCTGTAAAAAATTCAACTGTCTAGCTATCACGGTTCATGAGATACAGCCTGGTGACAGACAAACGGACGGACCGTGAAACATGAATACTTGAATTAAATTAAAATTCATTTAATTCAGATAACGAGATCCATATTACATTACATTAAATAAGAATAAATTGAATTAGAATAAAATAAATAAATACTAAAAATGGAGAACTCAATAAATTAAAAGTCAGTATAAATCTATACTTATTATATTATAAAGCTGAAGAGTTTGTTTGTTTGTTTGTTTGTTTGTTTGTTTGTTTGTTTGTTTGAACGCGTTAATCTCAGGAACTACTGGTTCGAATTGAAAAATTATTTTTGTGTTGGATAGTCTATTTATCGAGGAAGGCTATAGGCTACTTTTTATCCCGATATTCCTACGGGATCGGGAGTTATGCGAGTGAAACCGCGGAGCGCTGCTAGTTAAAAATAAAAGTAAACGTCAATATTAAGCCATAATTAAGTCAATTCATCAACATTATAATTTTCTTTAATAATAGGGTCCCGTTTTTACCCTTTAGGTAAGGAACCCTAATAGCGGAATCAGGAAGTAGCAGCTTCAGAAATTTGGTCCATTTATATTCTTTGGTAGTTTTGAGATAGTAAAACAAGAAATAACGTTGTGTGCCTCATATAAATGCACTCGCACGCATTACGAAGACTCGGTTTACTCTCCAAGAAGTCAATTTACTTTACTAGGACCAAGTTTTATATTGCTATGTTACAAAACACTGTATGTACTCGTATATTGTGAATTCTCTCCGAGTATGAACAGAAGTACTGGATTTGTGCATTCGAGTGTATATAAGGCAACATTTGAAATTAAAGAAATGAATTGATGTTAAAGATATTTAATTCAGTATGTTTTTTTTATTAAATCTTCTATATATATAAAAATGTTATGTTAGTTTGTGTACGCTTCAAAAACTCAAAAAGTTCTGCACCGATCGAGCTGAAATTTTAGAATGATATATAATGCGCATCAAGGATTGTTTTTATCTAATTTTTGCATCAGTCACATATCCTCGACATGTGCCATAGCGAAGCGTGGCAGGGTACAGCTAGTCACTTATAAATACAATTAAGTACCTACCTATATTATTTTAATATATTTGCTAAGTATTGAATGTGGATATATACACAAAAGTAACCTTTAAAGAAATAAATATGTAGAATACGTCTAAAGGTCGCTGCATACGTAACGGGATAAAATCTCGGACGGGACGAAGATGTGACGTGCATCGTTCATAAAGTGTTCCTTTAAACATACGTAACGTGATTTTTCTAGTGCCGGACGGAACGGCACGCACAGACGAAAGTTTATCTGAAAACTAAATTGTACTGTGTGATATTTCATTTTTACTCCAATTTTGTTTCACTCTACCTAATTATTGACAGCTCTCTATGCTTCCTTTAGATCTCTGCCATAATCAATTAAACTATTAACTGAAGGTGAAAGGGTAATTATCATAAAAATTAAGATTTTAAAAACAAAAGAAAACAAAACATCCGGACAGAACGTGACAATTTCTTAACATAATCTTATATATAAAAATGAATTGCTGTTCGTTAGTCTCACTAAAACTCGAGAACGGCTGAACGGATTTATCTTATCTTAGTCTTGAAATGTTCGTGGAGATCTAGGGAAGGTTTAAAAGGTGAGAAAAAATCGAACGGCATCGGGACTTACGCGGGTGAAACCGCGGGGCGCAGCTAGTTTCATATAAAAATATCACATTCCGTCCGCCACGAGAAAAATCACGTTACGTATGCAGCGACCTTAATTCTTTTTGCGATAATATTTGAAATATCCAAAAGCTTGGTCCTCGCTCGGGCCTTTAGGTTCAGCTGATGCTGCATTAGGCAAGCTTAGCTCGCTCCCTGCCCGCTTTCAGACAACTCTGTTGCTAACAACAGACAGAATCCTACTAATATTATAAATGTGAAAGTGTGTATGTTTGTTACTCCTTCACGCTAAAACTACTGAACCGATTGCAATGAAATTCGGTATGTAGATAGCTTGAGGCCTGGATTAACACATAGGCTACTTTTTATTTCGATATTCCCACGGGATCATGTGGGAATAATGTGGTTAATTTCATTACTAAAATTATTTAAAACTGGAGAGTACCATGTTTTTGTTTTGTTTGATGCTGTTGACAAGAACCATTTTGTCGAGACGGTGCTTATAATACAATACAAAGTCTAACAGCATCGAAATTGTTGCAATTAGTGATAAAGATGCTGATGATTAAAGAATTTTTATATTGTTTAAATGTTTTTCATTCTGACTGTATTTTTATCATAACGGGTAGAGTTAGGATTTTTTGTGAGGTCATTTTAAATCAGGTAGAGATGGAATCGGGTTAAAGCCGAAATATCGAGCATCATAAAATAAAACTTGAGAGGTGTCAAGGGACACCGGGATGGAACGAAGTACCTTAATCGATTAATTAGTGAAGGAATTGGAATAAAATCAAAAAGTGTCGTTACAACTTTTGGTCTTATTTTTTCCCGTCTAGCCCCCTTTCGCAACGCGCGATAAGAACTTCGTTCCAAAAACAAAAACATGGTAAGGTAAATATCCCGTTACTAACTTTAATAATAAAAATCTTTTACCACTCTAGGCAACCTCATTATACTATAGTACCTACTATATTCGTATGTTTATAAGCTCTATTTCCTTTAAACATGAGCACGTTAAATGCGTACATAAATTCCTCGTCCTCAGTCGGCACGAATGATACAAATAGACGCTTCTAAACGTACCCACTTATACGGTTATGTGTAAACACAGCGTTACGTAATGTGCCCGTTGAGACTAGGGACAGAACATGAAATAACCGACCGCAAACGAAACTTTCTAATCTTTAAAGTTGTTCTGGAACCGTGGCACACTCATCCGTCTTGCATACGTAGTAAATTTTGTTTTTCTTGTAACTTGTAACAGACGAAAGTTTCTCTGAAAACTAACTTATACTGTGTGATATTTCATTTTAATCCAATTTTGTTTCACTCTACCTAATTATTGACCGCTCTCTATGCTTCCTTTAGATCTTCTGTCATAATCAATTAAACTGTTAACTGAAGGTGAAAGGGTACCAGCGCTCTCTCCATACAAACGTAGTCGACTGTTTCCTTCCCGGATAATGACACTAGCACAAATATTTTTGTTGCATAAAACCTTTATCGTACAAATAAGACTTTAAAAACAAAAAAAAACAAAACATAGGGGCATGGTCCTGGCAGTTTTAAGTTTTATGCAACAAAAATATTTGCTCTAGTATCATTATCCAGGGAGGAAACAGTCGTCTACGTTTGTATGGAGAGAGCCCCCCCCCTTTTCTCTTAAACTGTACGCGCATAACTTCCAAATGACTGCACCGAATTGGATAATTCATTTTTTAATGTCAGGATTTTTATACAATAAAATAGTTGGCGGGTAAAATTATGGGGGAAATCTGGTTAAAAATAAACCGTGTTTAATCGTGAAGAGGGAATAAACAAACAAACAAATAAACACATTTTCGGATTTATAATATTAGTTAGGATTGAATATGACTAGTCGTTCGACTCCCGCAACGCTAACCACTAATTAATTAATACATTGAGTTATCAACCAAACACTAATGATTTTCCAATTGACGCATATCGCGTCGCTTGGGTCGCTCGGCTATAGAAATGTTGGTAGGATCAAAGAGTTCGACGGTATGAAAGAAGTCAATAATTGGCTTATTTCAAAATGTTTTTCACATCGACATCCTACCAAAGTATCTGTAAACATACGGAAAGGAAATAGGTAAACATTCATTGTATCTACTTTGGAAGGGTCCTTGTAAAGATTGAATTGATATCGGAAATGTGATTCCACTCTTTATTATTTTAGGAGACGAATCCAAACCAACTGTCCATTTGGTTTAAATAAGGTCCTTATTTTGATTTATTTTGTAAATGTTGACATTGATGGTGTGACGCAGAAGGTTGCGGGTTCGATTCCCGCCTCAAACAAGTATTTATGTTATAAGTGTTTGTTTCTGGTCTAGGTGTCTGTATGTATTATGAGTAGACATCGGGTTATATGCACCATCAAAATACCTGCAAATATGCACTAAAAAGGAGCGAAGTATGCACAATATATGTACAATCAAAAACCATTTATTATTAAAAATTACGTTTTTTCACATTATATTTATTATAATTCTTGTGACAATAATCAACAATACATTTTTCCAGTATTTCTGGATTAAACTTGTGACGTTTTTCACTTAATTTATTATTGAAAATGATCTTTCGTTGTCAACTGATGTTTACAGACAGAACTTGAAATTTGGTGCCATTTCTGCAGATACCTCATCAAGCATAGTTTGTCCGGTGCCGTTGATAAATCTCGTTGTGTGTGTGCGAGGCGGCCGTGTTGACGGCATAATAAATAAATAAATATATAAATATTTCAGGACATTCCACACATCGCCATCTAGCCCCAAGCTAAGTAACTAGACTTGTGTTTTGGGTGCTAGATAACGGATATACTACTTATATAAACTTTTCTTTTGTAAATATATACTTATAATACATAAAAACAACCAGACCACAGACAAATATCTAAGCATAAATATTTGTCTGAGGCGGGAATCGAACCCGGAACCTTTGTGCCAACTGCGTCGTCAAAAATAATACAACACGTCTTACATGTATAACTACCAAAATAAGCACTGTCAATGAAAAAGTACCGAAATATGCAAAACCGCTATAAAAATAAAATTATATGCAGATGCAATTTTTGAATACGCATTTGTCCTTAAAAAAAACAGACAGCCCAGTGCAGGCCATGCACTCAAAAAAAAACTTTGAAATTAATTGTTTTTCAGATTGTCAATAAAGGAAATATTTTTGAGTTTTCCCTATTTTTACAAAATATTTAGTTTTTAATTAAGGTGGTAGGTAGCTCTCATTACCCACAGGTGCCTTATTTGATCTAAATAATGTTGAATTTAACAACAAAAGAAAAAAGAGTTACAAATGATAGCTCAAGAGTATTTTACTTTCTCGACAGATTGGAAACCAACCAGTTTGAGTGAAATAACATTTTAATTTTATGTGGTGAAAGAGAGTTTTTTAGATCGTTAACTTATCTCGCCGCTCTAATGACAAATGAGTTTCGTCTATAATTTGTGATACTTTTAGGTCAGTGTTGCCAACTTGGATTTTGAAAAATGCGTAGACTCCATTGGAAAAGTTCAAAGATCTTCGTACTTTTTGATGAGTGAAATGAAGAGGAATAAAATGAGTGTCGTAACTATGCATTTAACCCGCGCGCGGACCGTACCTAGTTCTTTCTTAAGTTTATTTCCTCAGTTTTGTTCAATGAAATGGAAATTTGTTAGATATTAAAAGAACAAAATAATAGTACCTCCGTCGAAACCGAAATATTTTTAGGAACTTTGTTTCACTTGTGTTTGAAAATAATGACGAAAGTAGTATTTATTGTGTTGGCGAAGCGAGTGTGCTTTAGTATAAAACGGAACGTATATTATTTTTCCGCGAATGAAAAGGGAAATACGCACATTCTGCTATGAGTTTCGTTATTTTATAAATTGATAGAAAAAAACTTGAGCGGTGTCAAGGGACACTCGGATGGAACGAAGTTTCTTTCTATTAATTAGTGAAGGAATTGTTATAAAATCAAAAAGTGTCGTTACAACTTATGGTCTTAATTTTTTCCGTCTAGCCCCCTTTCGCAACGCGCCATCAGGAACTTCGTTCCAATACGTAGAGTCTAGTACTGAAGTTCGTAGATTTACAGGAGAGGCCTAAAGTATGTAGATCTACGTAAAAAGACGTAGACGTGGCAACACTGTTTTAGGTGCACCTAGGTAAGGCGTATGTTTTAGAGATTTCTTAGATGGTACACGTAGACGTATTTTAGAGAGAAAATATAGAGATTTTTTTTCTGTGTCCAGTCAGCTCTGACCGAACTATTGGCCCCGGATTTACAGATTTGAAGCAATTTGGTTTCGTGCAATGTTAATAAAGAGTATAATGTTGGTTAGTTTACGTCTAAGGGATAACAGGGTTTTTGCTACATAAAGGTATATTAATTTACCTACAGTCTGCAGTATTGTGAGTAGATTTGATATATTGGGCATGTGGCATCGCCATTCTCCGAAGCAATATAGGTAATTGTATCGATGTATCAGGTGGTCGGATGGTGAGACGTTTCTGGTTACACACGTACATCTGATATGCAAATGTTGTGTTCTAAGCCGATTACAAGTAAACCCTCTTTGGGTACCCTGATTGCTGCTTCCTATATTTCAATCTCAAATCCTACTAATTTTATAAATGTGAAAGTTTTTGTGTGTGTGTGTGTGTGTATGTTTGTTACTCCTTCACGCAACAACTACTGGACCGATTGCGATGAAACTCGATATCTAGATGGCTGGAGACCTGGATTAACATATAGGCTACTTTTTATCCCGATATTGCCAAGGGATCGGGACTTACGCAAGTGAAACCGCGGGGCGCAGCTAGTTAATAATATAAAGATGAAAGATTGTACTTTTTGTATTGAATAGGCTTCGAAAACATAGGCTACTTTTATCCCGATATTCTCTAGTCTAAAATAACATAGCTAGTTTGGATAATATTTTGTTTCTGTTTCGATTGTCATTTGTTATGGTTTCAATAGTATTTTGTTACTGTTTCGTTCGTCTTTTTTATAGTTTCTATTGTCATTTGTTATGGTTTCGATAGTATTTTGTTTCTGTTTCAATCGCCTTTTTTATAGTTTCGATCGTCTTTTTTTATAGTTTCGATTGTAATTTTTTATGGTTTCAATAGTATTTTTTTCTGTTTCGATCGTCTTTTGTTATGGTTTCGATTGTCATTTGTTTTGGTTTCGATCATGTTTCGATAGTATTTTTATTACCAATCGGTCCAGTAGTTTTTGCGTGAAGGAGAAACAAACACACACACACAAACTTTAACATTTATAATATTGGTTGGATAGGATTATTGCCCCACTCTGCACTCCTCTTACGACAGTCCGGCGCGGCACTAAAATACTCCACTTTCATGAAATCCTGCGCTACGCTATGAGTCACTGAGGCTACGAGATGCTACGGGGCATACTACAGGTAGCTACAGCGTAGTCGTTGCTACGACGCTCTACAGACTCATTTTGAAAACTTCCTTATAGCTTACGAAGTGTGATTTTAAATGATAAGAACATCACATTTTAAACCTTAAAACATTTTAAACCTTAAAATGTGATGTCACCGTCATGGCCGCCGGCGTTTCTAATTTTTCCAAAAATAAAATATAACCAATATTCATGATGTACAATATCCAATATATTTTATAATTTAATGTTACAACTGTCAAACACCGAATTATACTAGGTGAAAACAAAATCTTGCTCTCCCGTTTGCTTATTAAATAAATTATCGTCAAAGAATTTTACGTTGTCATTATGAAAGTCTAATCTGTATTCATGTTTTCGTTTGAATATTCCATGGTTGTCACAAAAAGTTTAGGTATACGGTGAAGAGGCGGCGAGTGTGGTTTTCATTAGACACAGGAATTTGCATGATATTCATTAGGAGAGAGGGGCGGAGCAGGCCGCTCGCACCAGTGATCTTACTCTGTATTATTCTAGTTTTATCCTTGTGTTCTACTACTCTTTTGACGTGATAAAATAAATTAATCATCATCTGCATTCATAAAAAAGATGATGTCATGCGTCATGTTTCGGTATTATGACGGCGTCGTGGTAAACGTTACGCGTCTCTTGTTTGTTTGTTTGTTTGTTTGATAATAATATCGCTCGTTTGGGCTTGTGTTATGGTGACGAGTGACGAATAGAAGACTAATATAAAGGAAAAAAAGGAAATATAGGATAAACAAAAAAAGCTCTATTTTTCATCGTTTTTTATGACGTTATCACGTCAAATTGCTTAAATTGCATAAGCAAGCTGACTGAACTTACAACTAATGTTTTGGTATTCGTTGGGAATACATTTTTTGTTTAAAAAAACGTGGTACTCGTTGGGAATGAAAAATAAATTCGGAAATAAAGTACCAAATGGTTTTAGGACCAAATAGTTTTTGGTATTAGATCGGAATAGATCGCTTGAGGCTAGATTAAAAATGTCCTGCAATATTTATTTATCCATCACTATTATAAAAGTTTACTTTTAAAAATATATTTTTTAAATCAACTTACAATAACTCGATGTATAAAATGTTTTGTTCCGTGCATCGTATTGGAACATAAATCTAGATACCAACTTTATTTTATTTGTTTGCATAAATATGCTATTTGTCTAACTGCCACGTAACTTCCAAGATTATACACCAACTTAATCATATACTTTTATTACGAGCGCGTTCGCAACGGTTTTTATTTTCTTTTATAACGCGCAGTTTACGTTCGTCTGTTGAGTTAGCTTACGTTTTAAACGACACTGATATTAAATGGCTCGCAGTATTTTGAGCGGAGTTCGAATGACCCTCGTCGGATATCTCATGAAACTGTCATCGAGCCAACTCACTGTCGAGATACGTAACTTCCGTCGGGAATTTTGCATCAACTCACAACTTTTGTATTTATAATTTGTTAATGATAATTTGAGAGTTTTTATAGCAACCACTTGTTCTTAATATAAATAGGTATTGTTGTTTTTGGAAGTTGAATACTTTTTTATTTAGCTTTTTGAGATTTATACTTTTTCACGAGTTCCTTTTGACGGATTCGTAAGCGGAAATCTATTGTTGTTGCGATTCTTGCCTCCGTTTGCACGACTACCTAATTATTCGGACCTTCACATCTTATTTTTAATTAAAAAAATAATATCGCGCACCTTTGAGAAATGTGAATCATTTGAAGCTTCAGAAATAAGGACGTTTAATATTATGGATATAGATTTCTGGATAGAGTCTATTATACATTTTTCACCCTTAATTTTCGAGAGAATACAATAAAAAAATCTACGCCATCACTGGTTGTTTACGACGGTCACAAAAAATAAAGGCTCCCTTTAATTATGCATTGCGTAAAAACTCCAAACTTTTTAAATTATTCTAATCTTCGATCATTTGTATGCGAAAGCTTTGGTTGAATAGTCGCCTAATTAAAAAGATTCGCCTTTGTCATGTAGATGCGTCGGGTGGTGAACGCAATCATGCCAATGCTCTTTCCTCTAACCCTTCGAATAAATATTGGACCTCCAAGACCCTCAAGTGTCGCTTTAAATTTCTTTTCACAGTTTAATTAAGGAGTCCCTTGCTTTTCTACAAATGAAGACTTAGAAATCAAAGAGACTATTTCAAGTAGTGAACTTTGGAAGGAGAAGTAAATGAATGACATTTTATGAAAGTAAATTAATATGACGGGGTAATTAAATAGGGTATATTTTCCCTATAGGGTTTCTAAACCTCGATATTGTTAATAGTATCGATTTGATACAAGTTCAGTTAACAATAAGTACTTTAAAAACTATTCTTGAACTAAAAGTAGGTACTACTAACTAATGTATTTTTTTTAATATTACAGGACATTCCGCACATCGCCATCTAGCCCCAAGTTAAGTAACTAAACTTGTGTTATGGGTGCTAAACAGTGATGACTTATGGCTCAGAAACGTGGTCTTTCACTATGGGCCTCATAAGAAAGCTCAGGGTTGCACAGCGTGCTATGGAGAGGGCTATGCTCGGTGTTTCACTACGAGATCGAATCAGAAATGAGGAGATTCGTAGGCGAACTAAAGTTACCGACATAGCCCAAAGAATTAGTAGGCTGAAGTGGCAATGGGCGGGACATGTGGCTCGTAGAACTGATGGCCGTTGGGGCCGAAAAGTCTTAGATTGGAGACCACGTACCGGAAAGCGCAGCGCGGGACGGCCTCCGACTAGATGGACGGACGACTTAATTAAAACAACGGATATACTACATAAATACTTTTCTTTTGTAAATATATACTTATAATACATAGAAACAACCAGTCCACAGACAAGCAGGAATCGAACCCACAACCCTGTGTTTGGCAGTCCGGCGTGGTAACCATTGTGCCAACTGGGTCCTCAAATGTATTTTTATTATTCACGAATTGATAATATCCGAAGACGAAAATAAGATATTTATGTCGGATATAAAGACTTTGGCATCGGATTGAAGTCGAGATGTGACGAGACCCGAATCAATTGTTGTTTGGAACTTCACAATATGGGAAATTGACAATATGCCCTTCGAAGAACCTGTTGCCGTTTCATTTTATTTAATGACTTGTATTCCGTTTTTGATGATGAAAAACAATACAATTTACCAGCAAGGTATTTCTAATAAATAAGTATACTGTACCGTTTATTACAAACAAATGAGACTGGCGCAAAAGAAATCATAGATAATTTAATTTTCCTGTTGCGAATCTGAAATATTATTAAGTTCTTCTGTGAAAGTGTAGGTATTCTAGGTATTTTTCTATTTGAATTCTCATCCTTTATTAAGTATTATAAAAATAATAAATTAACTAGTGCACTGTATAACCTAAGATCCCTTTAAGGATGAACTTCATCGAGCTATTTAATGGATGAAAAGTATTTTATATTAAATTAAATAGGTCAATAAATATATTGCAAATGGGTAGTCTTAAAATTCCAGCCCAGACTATGATTAATAAATAATTGATTATTTTGTTTTGTTTTTTTTAACCTTTCACTAACCAGTGATTAAGAGACAAATTTCATACTAATTGAAGTATGAATTCCATAGAACATGCAAACGTAAGGTTGACTTTTGTTCTCGTCACAACTCTTGTGTAGGCAGTTAAATCGATACAAGTCATTTGCACTGGTCTGGTTAATAAATTAAAGTTAAGTGCAAATAAAGATTATGTGTTTCATTGGTATGGAATTTGTCTATTAACCAAACCAGCGGAAAGTTTAAAAAATAAATAAAAAACAAACTCATTCATCATTTCATTCATCATTCTGGACTGAATTTTTAGGCAACGAATTTGCAATATATTTATTGGTCTATTTAATTTGATATAAAATACGTTTCATCCATTAAACAGCTCAAAGAAGGTTGTATTTTTAGGTAGGATTTTTATGTTTACACCAAACGATAAATTAAATAAATAAATAAATAAATATTGCAGGACTTGTGTTATGGGTGCTAGACAACAGATATACTACTTATATACTTTTCTTTTGTAAATATATACTTATAATACATAGAAACAACCAGTCCACAGACAAATATCTAAGCATAAATACATGTCTGAATCGAATGTGGGAATCGAACCCGCAACCCTGTGTTTGGCAGTCCGGTATGGGGACCATTGTGCCAACTGGGTCGTCAGTAGTACTTACATTATGTTCCGTAATGATATAGGTAGGGTATTATATAAAGCCCTCTGTGCAGGTATAGCTAATGTGAGTGACACAGGCACGATGATATCAACCTATTACCTACCTGCCTAAGGTGTGATTTGCGTTTTTTCAGCTGGCCTTATGATTGACGGCCACATTATGCAGGAGCCTTGGAGCCACATAATTTAGCTATTTTATCATTTTTGTTGGAGATGTCGTCGTTTGTTTTGTAGGATCTTATTCGGGATATTGTTAAAGAAAAGAAATTTTCACGTATGTTTTAATATTTTTATTCCGGCCCGTTGCGATAACTTTTAAAAATTGTTTTTGGAAAGGCTAATCAAATCAAATCAAATCAAATCAATCATTTATTCACATTAAATAGAGTAAGGAATAAGATGTTAACATTATAATAAAGTACTTGGCTATTTAACCTCATTTGAGGTATGTGAATTAGTCTAAATTAGTAGTGAAATGTCAAATAATAAAATTAAAAATTATTACATAAAATATCATTAACACATTCTATACATCGGTAAATACTCTTTAAGGCTATAAAAGCATTTTTCCGTCAAAAAATTATGTAATTCTCTCTTAAACATAGAGAAGTCTTCAATTTGAGCTATACGATCTGGCAACTCACTGTACATCATGGGAGCCAGTGCCATAAAGCTTTTCCCGTAAAAAGCTGTATTGTGATTAGGTACATGAAGTTTATATCTAAGACGAGCACTATTCATTCCCGTAAATAAATGAAGGTTGCTTTTGGCAAATATTAAAGACTCGAAAATGAACAAGCATGGCAATGTTAAAATCTTCAACTGTTGGAACAATGGTCTACAACTATCCGTAGGTTTTAAGCCATGAGCAGCTCTAAGACACTTTTTTTGCGCTTTAAAAACAAGTTCTCTGTCGGTTGAGTTGCCCCAAAACATGATGCCGTAGCGCAGCGCTGAGGAAACATAGGCATGGTATGACGTCATAACACAGTCCTGATTCGCTACCTTTCTCAAATTATATAAGGCATAAGAGTATTGATTTAATTTATTGATAAGATTATTAGTGTGTATTTGCCATGTCAATTTTTCATCTATTTGTAGTCCAAGAAATGTTGTATTGTCAATTTGTGCTATTTGTGTATTGTCATATTTTATTTCTAGCTCTAATTTATTAACTCTTTGCCTAAATGTCATTATTTTTGTTTTGTCCAAATTAATTTTTAAATTGTTTTTCACTAGCCACTGAATTACGTGATTTAAATTGTCATTAATTTCACGTTCGAACGAGTCAATATTGTCACATTTAAATACAATTGTACTGTCATCAGCAAACAGCGTCATATCATATTTACTATTAATACATTTAGGTAAGTCATTGATAAAAATAATAAATAATAGTGGGCCTAATACGCTGCCTTGAGGTACCCCACAGGTAATTTGCCTTATTGGGGAAGTATAGGTTGTTTCCGTTTTAGTTTTTAAATTCAATCTTACTATTGATGTTACTTGTCGGCGTTCACTCAAGTACGATTCAAGTAGTCTCAGGGCATTTCCCCTGATACCGTAGCGTTCTAACTTAGCAAGCAAAATGGTGTGATCCACATAGTCAAAAGCTTTTGTGAGATCCATAAAGAGTGCCGCTATAGGTAATGTTCTATCCATATTTGTAATTATTTGTGACAAAAACCCATGAATGGCCATGTTTATGTTCTTTCCTTTCCTGAACCCATACTGCTTAGGAGACAAAATATTATTGGTTTCAAAAAACGAAGTTAATTTAGCATGGATAATCTTTTCTACTATTTTGGCGAATATAGGTATAAGTGCAATGGGTCTATAATTGTTGATGTCCAGTTTATCATTCTTCTTATGTAATGGTTTGACCACTGATAATTTAAGTGCATTTGGAAATACTCCTTGATCAATGCACATATTAATAACATGACTAAGAACTGCACATATTTCGGAAGCAACATGTTTGACGACTTTTGTGTCTATTTCATCGTAGCCAGAGCTGTTGGTTTGCTTCAGAGATTTAATAGTATTATAAATGTCATGGGGAATAGTTGGAGTCATAAATATTGATTTAGAATTTGAATTCAATAATGTCAGATAAGGTTCAGTTTTACTCAGAGATTGGACTTGGTCAATAAAATGATCATTAAAAGCATTCGCAATGTCATATGGATCTGTCAAAATTAAGTTGTTATAATTAATTTGTAAAAGAGATTCTTTGGGATAGTTTAATTTAGAGTCATTTATGATTTTCCAGGTTGCTTTAGATTTATTTGACGCGTTACTGATAAAATGTGAATTTTGCGTTTTTTTGGTCCCGTTAATAACCTTTCTTAATCGTTTATTAAATTGTTTTAACGCTATTCCACTTTCAGGGTTGGGGTGTTTTCTATGTGCCCAAAGTAACTGTCGTTTACGCTTGCAACACAGTCTAATACCTTTGCTTATCCATTTCGGTTTCTTTTTAGACGTTATTCGTATTTTTTTAATTGGAAAACATAGATTATAAAATAACTTAAATATATTGAAAAAATCATTATACGCATCATTAGCATTATTAGTATTGTACGTATCGTTAAAAGTGAGACTTTTGAGACAGCGTTTAAACAAGTAAATGTTATCTATAGAATAGTCTCGTTTAAAAATGTGCCAACAAGGTAGAATGCAGTATTTTTTTACAGGCAACGTTAAAACTTGAGCTGAGTGGTCTGATAGTGCAAGTTCTGTTAGAATACAAGAAGCTCCACGGGTATTATGTAAGATATTGTCCAAACATGTACCACTTATTGATCGTGTCGGAGCCTTGATTCCAAATTTCAAATTGTAGCTGACTATAATGTGTGTGAATTTTTTTACTGCTACCGTGTCTTTTAATATATTAATGTTGTAGTCACCACATACAACAACCTTCTTTCCACTATGAGCACACACTTTGTCGAAGATTAAAACTATTTTGTCAAAGAATATCTCCAGAAAGATAGCCCTCGTTTTAGGTGCCCTGTATAAACAAATTACTATTACCTTATGTTCAATCAGCTCTACGGCACAGCACTCAAGAATACCCGGCACGCTAAATTCCCTAAGATTGATCACCTTAAAAGAGTGATTAAAATTTACCAAAATGCATGCTCCACCCTTACGATTATCCCTAAAGTCACATGTAGCCAGTTTGTAATTGTCAATTTTCAAGCATGAATGGTCACCCTTAATCATATTATGTTCTGTGATACACACTACGTCAATTTTTTTCTTGTTAACACTAAATTCATCAAGATGTACACCTAGCTGACCAGACTTGTTTACCAAACCATCAATATTTTGGTGCAATATTATTAATGTATTATACAAGAAAAAAATCATTAGGTCTGGATTCTTGAGAAATTACAGCAGTATTAATGTTATCTGATGAAGTAATGGCAATGGGAAGAATTTCAGTTTGAGTACTTTTGTTTACATTGTTATAGTTATTAATCTGGCTTCTATAAGAATTATAGTAGGATATGTGATTGAAGCGCAATATTTCTCTCAAAAGTGATATACCCAAATTTGTGGTAAAATGTTGTCTTAACGGAATGTTACGACTATAGTCCATATCCAAATATGTTGTATGTAGATGCCTTTGGCAGACGAATTTTAACTCATAATTAAGTTTACATTCTCTTAAGTTTTTGTTATATGGGACTTCGCTAATAATAACGTTTGTATGTTTTGCAAACTGAAGCCATGTATTTAGTTGATACTTCAGATTGCATGGATTATCATCATTAATGCCTGCCAAAATAATTACGTAATCGTTTTTAGTAAACCCAACTATGTCATTTTTAGTTGAGGAGAGTACATCACACAAACGTGCCCCAGGTTTACAAATACCTTTAACGCTGTAGTTACTACCTAACATTTTTCCTAGTCTTATACTTAAGCGTCTTCCCTGTTCATCTGCTAAAATAAGAATATTATGTATCACAGGTTTACCTAACATCGGTTTTTCTACTGTTTCCTGCTTTTCATTTCTACTAATTTGTAAGAGTTTGTTTTGTATTCTAGTTAGATGCTTATGATGTACTGTATATTCCTTTTTATTATCTTCATTGTCCTTTATGTCCTGTTCAGTCGATATTGTCTGTTCAGCTTTGTTTTCATTTAGATCTTTAATGTTCTCTATGTTATTATTAGGTGTAGTTATGTCATCGTTAGATTTTGTGTTAATATCCAAGTACGTCTCCGTCTCATTCTCATGTATACCATTGATGTCTTCTGTTGTTGTTAGTTTATCTATGTCCTTTGTTATTGTATCGGTCTCAATGTTTATAGTATTGCTATTAATTAGGTCATTTGCAGCGTTGTTTGATGACTCTGCGTTGTTGTCAATATTGCCCACTGTCTCTGAAACGGTTTTACTGCCTGTGTCAAAGTCAGAGTCATTGGTAGTCTGAACGGTCATAGTTTCATCAACTTTTTGCCTTTTACGTTTCCTAATAGTAACTTTCGAAATTGGGCTTCCTACAGCAACTATTTTATACCTCTCTACTAATTTTTTGCATTCTTCTAACTGTCTTCTTAATAGTATTATTTCTGTATTTAAATTGTCTATTTCTTGGTTTGCTGATTGTAGCTGATTAGTTAGAAGTTCTATTTGTTTATTGTCTGTGCTATTATGTGATTCATCTAACGATGTGTTTGGAGCACTGAGCATTGTACACTCAAATGACGAATTTGATAGGTCGTTCATGGAGTTTGATCTCCTATATTTTGTAAAATTTGTGTTTTCCATCTTTGTTCTAAGAAACACTAATAAGCAAAATTGAAAGTCTGTTGAATTATTTTTTGATGTCTTTACCCGATAATCAATCGTAGTGTTATGTCATTTAACCGTCAGATGTCAATTAATAACGAAATGTCAATGTCAAAATAACAATCTTTGTGTTTTGGTCAAATAGGTGGTAGCCGATGAGTGTTTATATGGCAATAAATCACTAAAACCCTCAAAAAATCTCAATTTTGGGGTATTTTTGTAATTTCGAAGATGTCGAAGATGGTTATAACGTAAATCCAAGTCTGTGATGTTCAATTTAACGACAGTAAAGTGCTCACCATCTCTCTTCTTTGATTCACTCGATTTGAGGTTAGTTGATCTATTGTTTTCACCGGTATTTTCGTGATTTGCTGTTCACATTACTTTATTTAACAATTATTTACGACGCGGTCTTTGTTTACAATGTTCACTGGGCAAGGGTTGCCAGTACAGCTATAAATACTCAACTTAAAACTTGAGACTGTAAAAGCATGGTAAAGTCAAAAGACACTAAATTTGTCGAAAGCCTTAATAATACAATAATATAAACATTTGCCTTTTCTTGTCCAGTAATTTTTGATATTTTAGCGAAATTAATCTAGGCTTGTGTAAAACAATAATAATAAAGGTACATGATAGTAGATTTCCCCATAGAGTCACAAATAAATTTCTTATTTTTGTATTACTTTAGCCTCAGGTCACCTTACATAAAAAATCTAGTGTGCACATGTTTAGATAAACCAAACATTTAGCTAACGAATAGAGAATAGCCAGCAATTGTAGTCTGGAATGTTTCGACGCAACAAAGGTGTATGAGAAAATAATGTTTGAATGAAGTGCTATTGTTATGGCTTACAAAGAAATCTCTGCAAAGTATGTATGTTGCGCTCGCTATGTATGAAATTAGTTTGTTTTGGGTACCTATATATTGGTTGTGGGTGATGTGGAGATTACGTCGGAAATTAGATTTGTTATTGATAATGTACAGGCTTTGTAATACTGAGTGACTAGCGGAAACTCGTACTGTTATGTATTCGTGTTTCTGATTTTTCCTTTTTGAACGATGAATAGCAGCTTAATAGAAATTCAGGTTTGAGTTTTATGTCGATTTTTATATTTGAAGTTATTGATGTTTTTGACTGTGATGTTTATGTGCTATTTAAGGAAAGGTCTGTATTAATATTTAAAATATGTTAATAATTAAAATTACGTCAGGTTTACTGCTTTTACGTATACCTGTAACGTAAAATCATCTTAAGTTTTGTCAAAACTAGAATTTTAAATGGAAAATGGAATCTGTACCCCAGTATAGAAACCGAGATGTCAGTAGATCTTCCCAAAACTCTTTCATTCTATTTTAATTGCGCAGAAGGTTTCTGTTTTAATTGTGGGCGACATTCGTCGACTAAATGCGCATTAATTCGAGTGGAAAAGTTATCTTAATTAAACAAAGCTCCGTCGGGGACACGTTGCTTGTAAATAGCTAGGTACTTGGCGAGGATCTGCCTCTTAGAGGCTTACGACTGACGTTTTAGAGGATTGGTGTCGTAGGTGCCTATTACTTAAGTAAAAAAAACTGAAATATTTTGAGTTAAATATGCACAAGTGTTAATTTAGTAACTCATAAACCTGTTTTCGGTTGTTTTTATGAAATTTCATTTATTATTTTGTATTAGGCTTGGCTTGGTGTGATGGTGTGGTGGCATGGTATGTATAGCATAACTTAGGCCCAAATCACACCTTTTCTATGATAAATGTAAAGGTATCCATGGAGTGTTAATAACATGAGATCGCCGAGGTCGAACGAAAAATTTCACATGGGTCCCGTAGGATTCCGCATTTTTTCAAAACAATGGGTGTCCTTCAACCAAGTTAGATTATGTGAAAATTTTACAAGGAATTTCCGTGAGACAACGCTGAATGGTTCAATGCGAGTGAAATTCTCTGGAGTTCAATACATTCGAATATCCCTTTGCGATTGGAGTGACACAAAGCGTATTGTTACAGACGAGAGGTTTCTATCTCGAGCCGTTTTTGTCACGAGCACTTTCAAACGAGCATTGTCTTCAGCAATACCCTCTGTCTTTTATAAGATTTTTCTTTAACATATTCTAAATGATGGAAATACGTAATTAATTGGCTCATTATCTCCACTGTTTTGGAAACAAAATGTCATTTTATCTATTAAGCAACTTCATTTGAACGTAAATGCTTATCTCATGACATAGAAAGAGTCGGTAATATTTTTTAGACCTGCGAACATTTCTTAAAAAAAATATTTGAAAATATTTTATGATTGAAGGATTTAACAATTATCCACAGGACCATAAAGGTGACTAAAAGCTTTATGCACTTCTTAGAAATTAAGTCCCGAAGTGAAGCGAAATTAGTCAAAAGGTTACCTTAGCTCTTACTTTATGTTAGAGATCACATGGAAGTAAATTAGGAAGGGCTTAGTAGTTTAGTCACAGCCTTTGTTAGGTGTCTTTGTTATGTAGACCTTTAAGGCAAATACATCTTTTCAGTCAGTACTTTGTTGTTTAATTCATCGTGATTCTCGTCGAACAATTCTAAATAGTCCTGACGGGCAACAATCGTCCGCAATAAAAATCATTGTTACAAAGAACGCTCTTGCTACCGACATTGGTTTCTGGTAATTTTGTAAATTGTCATAAAAGTTTTAATGATCAACGAGTACGTTACAGTAATAACAAGGTTTGAGACAAAGAAAATACACAGAACATTGTAGCGATGCAACACCGCGGCGAAAATTGCTTAATGGCTCACTTGGCTCGTAAAACTATATTTTGTGCGGGAAGGGTGGAAAGGAATGGAACGCGAGGACACTGGCCCTCGTTAAAACTCCAACCGTTCACTAAATCTTACGGGTTTACGATTCTACAAAAATTGGGCCAGCTCCCACCATCGGTTCCTTCTCTTCGACCATTGTCGGGGATAAACTATTCGTCCAACTTTAGTGGCACTAAATTTATGTTATTACCTTGTACGGGCGGCCATTTTACTGAGTGTTGGTTTTGTTTCTGCATATCATTTACCCGAATTGCTCATAATCTACCCACATCTCCATAATTTTGATGTTTGTCTGAATCAAAGTGTTACCAAAAAAGGATATTCTTTTTCTCTCTTTATTTGATCCTTTATTCTGATAAAAGGACAAAGTTTTAGTTATAGTCACACTACTAGCAATAATAGTACAGTGCAATACCACGAAAAATAGTTTTATGGTATGATAGTCATTATTTGTAGGAAATGTGGGTAAGTATTCTATACATATAAAATGCTTTGTCCTAACTGACTGACGGACGGATCGACGCACAGCCTAAACCACTGATCATAGAGACCTGAAACTTGGCGGGTGTGTTCTTTGTATGACGTAGGCATCCGATAAGAAAGGATTTTCCGAAATTCTAAAGGGAAATTAAAATAATTAAAAATAAATTAAACGGGTGGGGCAAAGTTTGTATGGGACAACGTGATTCCTTAGTCCGTTTTCGACTTTTACGTCGCGAGCAAAAGCTAGTAAATTATAAAATGTAAATAAACATCATTAAAACACACACGACACACGACTTCTCAGATACTTTTTATTTTTATTGTCTGTTTTTTGTAATTTCTTTTTTGTAACTATCTCTTACTGTTTCTTATTTTTGTTCGAATAAATTATATTATATTCTATTAATGCTGTAGTATTAAACTCCACCTACAGCAGCCAGTAGATACAGTAATGAAATGGCAACTAATGAACGTTGAATGGTTGTACACGTTAAGTAGATGTAGGTACCTACCTAGATTAATCGCGGTATTTAGTATTCAGACGAGTTGGACACCTGCCGCATATCGCTGCGGCAATCAGCCGCCACTCACATTATTTTGTCATTAGCTGAGACAATATGCGTGATTTAAATACGTGTGTTCAGTTAATGTACGTAGATTCAATTATATTATACGATTTATTTCCTTTAACGTTATATACTTACTAGCTTTTGCCAGCGTAGAAGTTGAAAACTTTGAAGTAAATTGGACCAAGGAATCACGTTGTCTCATACAAACTTTGCCCTCCTTTTTCACCCTCTTAGGAGTACAATTTTGATACATACAATTGAGTACATTTAGAAAGCTATTTCTTTTTTTTAACTTATATAATACGTATTATTATATTTTAACTTTAATATTTACCTATAACTTAATAAATACCTACAATTTTTACGATTTTCATGCAAGCTTAAGTTTAGCATAGCTTTTATTGACATAAAAATTAAAACAAATAAATTTAGAAAACCATTATTAGAGTGAAAATATTCCATAATAATAAATAATTTTTAGAACTCTACTCTGGGTCTGTAATTCTGTTGCCGACTGTACCTCCTGCAACGAATATTAGCAGTTTCAAAGGATCTAAATGACTTTCATTCAAGGGTTATACTAAGTGTGTATGTACAACGCGATGTGATGTCAAGATACCTCCATCCGAGACACAGACATCTGCAATGTATGCAAGCATCTTATATATACTCTGGCTTACGTAAGGGATAATCTTCTAATCTATTACACCTGATAAATAGGTAATAAATTAGTATATTAGCCTATCCACGCATGATCAATCTGTATATATATAAATCTTGTGTCACGATGTATGTTGCCAATAAACGCCAAAACTACTGAACCGATTTCAATAAAATTTCACATGTACCCGTAATTTGGTGTAACTTACTGGATAAGATAGTTACCATCTCAATTATTCGCTTATGTCGTGAATGTAAACGAATAAAATGTATCAATTAATGGTTTCTTAAGCAAGTGTTTATTTACTGTTTAATTTTATGAAGTTCTCATAGACGGCGGTGTACGTTGATTAATCGAAAAATTGTTCAATATTGTTTGACATCTAGGTTGCAAATACACCCAATAGATGGCGTTGTGTTCTGTTTCTTAGAATAAAATATGGCTCAGCTAGTAAATATATAAAATAAATATTGCACAACTTTCCATCGCCATCTAGCCCTAAGCTAAGTAACTAGACTTGTGTTATGGGTGCTAGACAACGGATATACTACTTATTTACCTTTCTTTTGTAAATACATACTTATAATACATAGAAACAACCAGACCACAGACAAATATCTAAGAATAAATACTTGTCTGAGGTGGGAATCGAACCCGCAACCCTGTACTTGGCAGTCCGGCATGGTGACCATTGTGCCAACTGGGTTATGATGTTAGAGTATGTTTGATTGGTATTAATTAAGATTTCTTTTATCGGTCACTCATCATAATAGGATTGTACTGAAAATCAGCGTTGTGGTGTTTTTTGGCATCACAACATTATGCTGAGTATAATCCTTTTTTGATTACACCACAGGTTTAGAAGTCTGTTTAATTGTTTAGATTTAGTTTTCTGTAATTTATTTACTTTTGTATGTGTAGTGTAATTACAAAATAAAGTTATTTCTATTCTATTCTAATTAAACAAGACATTTCTTACATCTAGAATAATTCGAAGAAATGTGTAGAAACTACAAACGTTACGTCTTTTGTTCTCTCTCCTGAATCTAAAGGCTGAGGTGAGCTAAACCTGCTGAATAAATATCTCCCGGATATACATTTATTCGTTTTGTATCAGCGGAATTGAATTAAAGGAAAATTCTCTTTTTAGCGAAACTGTCGTTAGTCAGCGTTCTAGTTTTAAAGTTTTATGTTGGCCCGCGAATTGAGACTGCCTGAGTTAGACATTGTCTTCACCATATTTCAGTGGATATTTATTTTAGTAGTTTCAGTTCAATTCCTTAAGTTTTAAAGAGGCAGATCGGAATTGGATTTAGTTAAAAGCAGTGCGATGGAAATATACATCTACGTACGTTTTGGTTGTGCGAAATTCTTTCTTCAAACACTCGAATGTTTGTAGGATATTCCACACATCGCTATTTAGCCACAACCTAAGTAACTACACTTGTGTTATGAGTGCTAGACAACGGATATACTACTTATATACCTTTTATTGTGTTTATATATTTATAATACATAGAAACAACCAGACCACAGACAAATATCTAAGCATAAATACTTGTCTGAGGCGGGAATCGAACCCGCAACCCTGTTGGCAGTCCGGCATGGTGACCATTGTGTCAACTGGGTCGCCAAATGTTTCTATGGTGTACTAGAAATACTTAGTCGGGTTGTCGGGTTGTGTTCTAACTGTGATTTTTTATGGTTACGTATACCTCAAAAGGTAAAAAGAAACCCTTATAAGATCACTTTCTTGTCCGTCTGTCTGTCTGTCACCACTGATTTTCTCAGGAACGGGTGGACCTAGCAAGTTGAAATTCATACCAGATACTGAGGTCTATAGTCCCTATTAGGTATATATAAATCAATCTGAGGTGAGAATCGAATCCGCAACCCTGTGTTTGGCAGTCCGGCATGGTGACCACTTTGCCAAATGGGTCGTCATATGAATTTAATAAATACACAATACATACGATTTCTTCTCGTGTAGCTATTATTTATTAAATATGTGAATTATACATGACCGATTTCCAACCATATTATATTTAATAGAATAGTTAAAAATCTGAATACGTAATAGGTTTAAAAAACATGAGAGGTGTCAAGGGACACCCGGATGAAACGAAGTTCATTTCGATTAATTAGTGAAGGAATTGTAATATATATTTTTTGTTTTAAGTTATAGTAATAACTTTTTTTTTATTATTTAGAAATATAATGTAAACTTAAACAGTAGGCTAAATTTTAGTAAACTGGCTTGTTTTCTATGAGAGAAAGAGAGAGAGAGAGAGAGACATACAGAGATACAGGCGCACGCCGCACGGCTTACAACTATAGCAAAAAGTGTCGTTACAACTTTTGGTCTTAATTTTTTCCGTCTAGCCCTCTTTCGCAACGTGCCAAAAAGGAACTTCGTTCCAAAAAAATCTGTGCTTGTCTATACTAATATTATAAAGCTGAAGAGTTTGTTTGTTTGTTTGAACGCGCTAATCTCAGGAACTACTGGTTCGAATTGAAAAAATATTTTTGTGTTGGATAGTCCATTTATCGAGGAAGGCTATAGGCTACTTTTTATCCTGATATTCCCACGGGATCGGGAGTTACGCGGGTGTAACTGCGGAGCGCTGCTAGTATGTAATAAAACTCTTATTTCTTTAATACAGTAAAAAAATCGTCGCAGTTTTCAACGAAAATGCGCTATGAAAAGTATGATTTTACAGTTAGCCGTTGGTTGGTATCTATTTAATGGTAGCATTTCATCACCTCTGACGTGGCACGCGGCTGGCTATGCTTACACCGCACCGGGTATTGTCCCGAGTGTTGTTTTCTTTGCACATTATGCTCTGTGACCGTGCAATTCATACAAACGCTATCATACGTCAAAAGTGCTTCTATTCCAGAAGCGTTTTAACCTTTTTGTGCTTTGTGCAGATAGGTGTTTTGTGAATACGTAGGTACTTATGTCGACTTTTTTATGTTTTGTTAAAATCTGTTTCATTATTAACATAAATATTTATCTCGATAGGTACCACTTTTTGACCTCGATTCCTTTGTTAACTCCCGACGCAAAAACGACGGGGTGTTATAAGTTTGACGTGTCTGTCTGTGGCATCGTAGCTCCCGAACGGATGAACCGATTTTATAATTTACTTTATTTAAAAATAGTTTAACTAAAGATTGAAGAAGCAATCTAGGCAAATGATATGAAATCAAGAAAGAAGAAGTTAAATTCTTCTCGTTTTTGTTAGTAAGTAATTTAATTGCCATCTCAACGTAAATATTTAATTACAAATTTCCACTTATATACCCAGGTATTTACGAGGGAACGGGACTGTCGCCCTTAATACAGATTGCTATCCGTAGCCTAGCTAGGGGACAGTTGTGACTTCATACTATGATCCTTAGCCATAACCATAACCTCAGTGTATCATTTATCATGTTATATTTTACCCTGTATGTTACGTTTTGGCAATAAATAAAGATTTATTTATTTAAATTCGTTTCCATTTTCAATCGAATTGTCTGGTTGTTACACTGCCGAAACAAACCTTCGGTAAGTAAGTGTAGTCTGTTTTATTCTTAATGTAATGACATCGGTGTTGTAAGGTACGTATTATGTACATTATCTACGGGTTGTTGGTCTCGAATGAGTCAGCGTGAATGTTAATGCATTCGTGTATCGTATTCCGTCAAATATAATCGAAGCCTCGGCTCGGGCGGCGCGGCACCATCCATCACGCGATATTTCCTTGCCGCTTCTTTTAAATGGAACATCTATCAATGCAAATTCATATTTGTTCGAACTCCGTCATTACGTTAGGTAAATGTAAACTGTCTCGGTTGAGCGATGTTGTTTTGTTTCCATTACTTTATTAGGGGATCGAAAAAAATGGATTCGGTATAGCGATCGCTTTCATTTATCAATATTGTTTTACCTAGGAACTAAAAAAGGAATGAGCTGAGTTTCTTGTGGTTTCTTCTCATTGGATCACGTTCCGAAACCATGATATATCCTAAGTTTTTAAGGTTGACTTGCAGGACAAAAAATAAATTCGTTAAATGTCAAAGAAATTATATTTATATAAACCTTTGTGATTATAGAAATATAATTTAATTTTGGATTACCCGTTAAATGCATTTAACCACCCTAAGCTTTGTGAAAAAAAAAGTAAAATACTTTTAAATTGAATTGACTGTTAGCTAAAAGAAGTTAAAATTGTATTCTAAACTAGCTGCCCTCCGTGGTTTCACCCGCGTAAGTCCCGATCCCGTGGGAATATCAAAATGAAAAGTAGCCTTCCTCGATAAATGGACTATCCAACCCAAACATAATTTTTCAATTCGAAACCAGTAGTTAGTGAGATCAGGGCGTTCAAACAAACAACGGAAGCCCTCAAAGATGAATAATTTCCCCCGTTTTTTCCACATTTCCCACTGATTCTTCGCTTCTATTGATCGCTGCGTGATGTTATATAGCCTAAAGCCTTCCTCGATAAATCGACTGTCCAACACAAAAATAATTTTACAATTCGAACCAGTAGTTACTGAGATTAGCGCGTTCAAACAAACAAAGCAACTCTTCAGCTTTATAATATTAGTATAGATGATAAATGAAAAACGCAAAATGATTTTCAAAAATGGTATAGCAAATACAGTTTAGTATGTAGGCACTATGGTACCAATAATCCACCCGAGCTTGATGAAGGGGTGGCTGTTTACGACGTTTTGTTGCGAACTTATCGCTTTAGACGATAATAAATCGCTGATGATGCTAAATTTATGAGAGTTAATACATTTTTATGGGGTAGGACGGCGATGATGCATAAAATGTTCTGTTTTTATTTATATTAGGCATATTAGCCGAGGCAAATTATAATGCCAATGGTATGTCTAAAACATTGCCTTCTTCTAAACTACTATTAACAGACTAGTAATTTCATAATTTTAAGGATTCCGTACCTCAAAAGGTAAAAAAAAACCTTATAAGATAGGTTTAAGGGTGTAGATTGTTGGCCTGAGATCTCGATTTCGAGCGACCGCAGCGCCAAAGTTTAATGTAACATCCGACGGGGCGGATGAATGACCTAGAGAGCGCGATTTTCAAAATGTTTTGCAACAAACGTTCCACGTTGAGAAATTGTTATTGAACTTGAATATTTACAGCATAACAATAACGTTGAATTTTTGGAAACTAGCTGTTGATTCTTTTTAATAGATTGTTGAGACACAATTTTTATGTTTTTCTATCATTTGACATCTGACTGATTCCAACTATTTATTTATTTGTAATTTCACTACCAAAATTTATTCTAATTCGTAAAATATTCATTCAATAAAATAATTGCAAATTCAGTAGGAAGTGTGTTTATCTCTACGCAAGGAAATGTGCCTATTGCGTAAACTCAAATACTTACTTTTTGTTTACGATCACCTCGTCGATATCTAAAAAAAAATCCTAGGGTTTAAAAAAAAATGTCAATAAATGAAACACAAGTATAAAAATGATTTATTTACTACACAATAACAAATATGAGTCGCCATTACTCGCTATCTCAAAAGCGTGCTAGGGTTGTACAAAAATTAGTAAATAATTCATTTATTTACTAATTTTAACAGAAGTTTGTAAATTATTAATATACTAATTAAAAGTATGTAATTAAACAATAACGAAATATGAGTTCAAAATTCTAATGGTTTTTCATTCGATTACGGATCAAGTTCTGATTTCTGCTAATTTGATGATAAAATCAATGGCTATCACAAAACCTATCAGAATGAAAACGTTACCAGCTGCCCGATTCACGTAAGTAATAAAAACCGTAGCGCAGTGACGTCACTTCGTTTTTTGCAAATTTAGCCCTTTTAACCGACTTAAAAAAAGGAGAATCCTCAATTCGCTGTATTTTTTAACCAATTTTTATGATTCTTTACACCAGGTAACTCAGAAATTGTATAGTAATTGAGCTATTGGAAGATTTATGACAATCCAAGACTAGATAAGTAAGTGCGTTTAAAACAGAAAACCAAAAGGCGATTTCTAAGTTCCTAAGTTAAAACGACTTTTGGACTGGCGTGTTTACGTGAATCGACTGGCTGGGTAGTTAAGTTACCTGTATCTTTCAAAATCATTAGGCGTTCTTCTCTTTCATAACACGTAAAGCTCTTTCTTTCCTCTCTTTCATAGCCTCTATGATACTGGGCGCGTCACGAATGGGCATGCTTCGTGACTGCCGAGGATCAACTAATTCTGGAAGTAGGCAATCGTAATAAAACCTAACTAATTTCATCTCCATTTTCTCCTCCCAAAATTTGTCGTCCTTTTCTATAATATAAACTTTCATAGGTACAGTAGCACCAAACCAGATGCCAAGCATGCAAACGTTTCTTTTAGTAATATGTACCTGTCCCTGAATTTGGAAATACCAGTTATGATTTTTATTTATGACATAACCCTTGGAAGCCTTGTCCTTAACCCAAAAGGTATGTTTGGCCATTGCTTCATCAAGAGTCATGCCAGCTAAAGAATGTGGGCACTTAATTTCAATTAAACCGTTTGCATAAATGCCATCTGGTGTAGTACCAAGAAATTCATATTGATCGTCGACGAACAAACCGCAACCTTGTATACTAATATTCTCTTGAATTTCTAACTGTTTAATTGCGGTTTCTTCGTTTTCGATACCGTACCGTACAGCAGGCAAACTGGAGATATTACTACCATAAACGATTTTACGAACAAGAACAGCACAACTTGTGCTCTCTCGTTTTTTACAAACTTCCCCGAACGATGATGAGGTTAGTAATTTTCTCCTTGTACTTATCCACTCAGAACTACTTCTTTGCAAATGGGTCGACCTTTCAAGCTCCTCTCTTTCAGCACAAGACAACTTTAAATCGGCTAAAAAAGATGACTTGGCTTTCTCATATAATTCTGGACTCAGATCAGGTTTTTCGCAGTTTGGTCCATAGTGAGCGTCTTTCGATACAGCGCTGTGGCTCTTTTTCAATCTTAATTTAGGTTTAGCAATTAAACGGATTTTACGATTACAATTTTCCACTTTCGCGATCAAAGGATTAGGACTAGATTTAAATATTACTTCATGAGTTTTACTATGAATCGATCCTGTATTAAAAGACACAACAGCAGCTGCGCATCGGCCCGCATAAGAACCACGGGAAGAATAATTTACACGCTTACCCCCTACTAATTTGGCAATCACTGCGTTAAAACTTTCAACTATATTACTTGTACAATTATGAATTAAACTTCTAGAATGATATGACAGTCTTTTACTTAAAATGTGTACCGCGTCCATTAATCCGCATCCAACAATTGCTGGAAGCAACCCAACAGGTTCTATTCGACGAGTATCAGGTCTACAGAAATACTCCTTGCAATATTGGTGATTACCAAGTACGTGTTGTGGACCATTTAGGATATCTTCACTAAGATTTTTTATTTTTTCTTCGAGTGACTGATTTTGATCGCCCCAATATTTAATAGCGCATTTTACACCCGTTCTTAAACGCAAATACCTTTCTTTTAGGAATTTCCGCAATTCGCAAGGATACTTAGTGTCTTTCGACAGTTTCTCCAAGCTATTGCAGTAGTTTCGTAAAAGATGATTTTTGCATTCAATTTTCTCTACTGTTAAATTACCGTACGGTCGCGAATCTAATATTTTTTTATAAGTACTGGAATCGCCGTCTGCTACAAATTTATTATAAATTACACCGTGATCAACAATGGAACGTTTAAACCCCTCAACTATTATGGTCGATTCCATACCGGTAGATGATCCCGAATAATTCTTGAAACAACGGTGTTCCGAGGGCTGACTGTCGTTCTTTGCGGCTCGTGCACAAACTACGCAGTATTTATTTTTAACTCCAAAAAACAATACTTTATTAGTTTTAATGCCAATTATCGCAGCTGCGCCGGACAAGGCGGAAAAATTCTTACCATAAGATCTCTTGCTCCAACAACCGTCAACAGCAACAGATATTAATGGTGTACCATTTTTATCAACACTACCTATAGACACTGCGTACTCCGCTTCTTCCTTGACAGCTTCTGCCATGGAATGTGCTGCTGTCTTTTCCCACCAATCGCAAACCGTATTATTAATTTCATTGTATAATGAAGGTGACATGATTGGTAGGGCTACTGCGGCAGTTAATGTTTTTAACTGATAGTAGCTCCCACCAGATGATATGATACCAGATACAATTTGATGATTCACTTCCATTCTATCTTCTTTCTTTTCAATCAAACACACAGTAAATTTCATACTACACATACTACATTTCATGATGAGTTTTGAGTCCAGACCAACTTTTACTTCACCTATTATACTGAGGTAACTTAACTTACAATCCATTGGACCGTGGTCCCCTATGGCCTGAAGAGCTTTAAAAAAAAAAGAAACGTCTACAACTCTACGCCCAACTTCCATTTCATCCACCTTTCCCTCTTGGTCGTTTTCAATAACTAGTTCCTGTAAAGAAAGATAATGGCTTGATTTTTTTTATAAAAAATAATTAAAAATTTAAAAAAATGCAAAAGAATTAATACAATATTAGGTTCCTGATGAATAGAAATTATAGTTTCTTTACGCATTAGGTATTGTTTTTTTATGACGTCACCTATTTGAACGTAAATTTTCTTTTGAGAAAGTAATTGAGAAGTATTTCGGTACTAAGGTGTTTGTCTCTCGATGAAAATAATAAATATTGCAAGAAAAAATCTATAGGTAGGTATTGAGATTTTGTCTTCGCCCATCACTAACTAAGTAGTTTATTTATTTATGTAACAAGTCTACAAGAATTACGTATAACAACTTACCTCTATACAGCGCGTAGCATTGTTGCTCAGAGTCTCGGCCCCAAGGTTTTCTTTATTTTCAATACTGGAAATATTATTCATCAATATTATCCACTTTTTATTTATTTTGTACAACCCTAAGCCAGACGCTAGGCGCCTCGCGTCTGTTTGGCGGGTATGTCGACAAAGTTGCGCTGTCGCCTACCTACTTCCACAATTTGACATATACCTACATGTTATTGTAGGTATATGTCTGAATCGGGCGATCTAAATCATATGACATATTCTATTAGCTTTGTAATGTACCCTGTTCAAATGCGATAATAAATAAGTAGGGAGGAACTTACATTTTATTCCGAGATCTTTTGGCTTTCATATTTTTATAATGCGTACAAAACTTTCTTTTCCCTGGCATGACACTCAAATTCAATCAGTCCTGCGAAAAAAATAGCCTATGTTACTCAGTGATAATGTAGCTTTCGAATGATAAAAGAATTATTAAAATCGGTCCAGTACTTTTTGAGTTTATTCGTTACATACAAAAATCCAAATCTTTCCTCTTTATAATACCTATTAGTGTAGATATTGTATTTTTTACGATTTATATCTAGTTCCATCATGGTTTTCTTTCAGACATTCATTATATCGATACTTTCTACTAACTGAAAATAAATTAATTATAAAAATGTTATACTTACAGTTTTTTACAAAAAACACAAATACACAATACGTAATTCTGCTGTCTGCAGCCGACAAGCGTGGTGTCGCGTTCACTTACAGAAAGGAACTGCCGCTGTTGACCACCGAGATTGCACGAATGAAACGAACGTTTTATCCCATACATTTGTGTATGAAAAATTTACCTTAAAATATATCTAGATTTTAGGGCTTTAAAAGAGGAAGTCTTTGTTTGTAAAGGTATAAAAAAAAGTATACAGCTATACTTATTGGTTTCTTCAGTGTTCAAAAAGTGTTTCTTTTTATCAATTTGTGTTGATTTATGGGGTTAAATCTGAAAAATACGAAGTCATGTTTTTGCATTTTTACTCAATTTTGTGCGTTTGTTGACGTTTATTATAAAACAACTATTAGGTTTAAGAGTTTAATTTAAGCATGAACATACTTATTGGTCTTTGATTGTAATATATACAAATTATCATTGATATCAATCATATGTAAATAGGTTAAATATGAAAAATCGTAACACTCTTTTCGGTGATTTTCACGATCTACACCCTTAAAGATCTTTATTTCTCCAAGATTATACACTAATCACTTATGAGAAACATCAAAAGTTATGCGTAAGTAATATTTCGTACAAGCATACAAAAGTAAAAACAATAAAAAAGTAAAAATATATAGGGTAGTTAGATAAATTTCGAGTGAGGTTTGCCCAACATAACATATTGTACGCATTAATTGTAACGGCGCTAGTGTCTTCGCAAATACATCAAATAAATTTAGTTCCTTAAAATACCGACTGCACTGACAATTGTGGTCATAGTATTACGATAATAATATGATTCCGTAATCACACTGGGTGCATTTTTATGAGTTCATAATTGATGATAGAATATTTTTCGTATAGTTAATTTGATTCACGATTGATTTAGTTAATGTTATGTTAATGTTAATGTTATTAATTAATTATTTTTATTTTATATAAATTAAACCTTGGTAAGTATACTTATATTACGTCAGTTATCAGTATATATTTATTTTATTCTTTAAGTAACATTTAGGTATTCAGTAAGATGTGATTTTTTAATTTAACCTTAAACTGCTTTTGTGTTTTGCATTCTTTAATGTGTAAGGGAAGAGAATTATAAAGTTTTGCGCCAGCGTAGTTTATGTTATTTTTCACTCTCTTGTCCGTCTATCTGTCCGTACTCGTATATCACCACCGATTTTCTTAGAAACGGGTGGACCTAGCAAGTTTATATTACTTCTACAAATACCTTCTGATTATGTATGCAGCTCTTCATCTTCTTTGAAGTCCTCAGTCAAATATAACAAGATTATCTGCTGCCCGAGATATATAATACATAGTTTCGGAACCTATTAATTACAAACAAAAAAAAACAAAATAAACCTTTCCTCTTTATAATATTAGTGAAAATTAGTGTGAAATATTTAATCATTTGATTCCACGATTTCGTCCCATTTGGGCCGTAGATATGAACGAGTCCATGGGTCACTAAAACATTAAAGTGTAAGCTACAAACCTAGTCTAATTAGATATATACAAACTAAACGCCAGTCCAAATTTTTACCCTTCCTTTTACCTTCGATGAACCTAATCTGCCTATCTTACTTAATTAATATGTAAATATTCTAAAGTATAACATTATATGGTATTTCATATCCATTATGGCAACGTAAATAGGTTGTGGTGTAAGCATTTTATCGTCGTTAATATGATACGAGATGTGTTGGCGAGCCATAGACTAGCTATATTTACGTCAAGTGGTAGAGTCAAGAGCTCTAAAGTTTTGTTCACAAAGTTTCTTGTTTAAATTAAACTATAAATTGTGTTAAGGTAAAGTTAGGTAAATTCGGTAGGTAAGTATATTTATTTCGTCTATTTCAGGTCAACTCTAACGAATGAGGAAGCACCGTAAAAATAATTAGGTTTCTTACGACAGGTAATGAAAGTTTTGTTGACGTCTCTAAAAGTTTATTCGGTTATACAATTAGTTAGTTCGTTTCGGTTAATTAACGAGTAAAACATAATATATACTTCTATACTAATACAAGCTTTTGCCCGCGACTGCGTCCGCGTAGAATTAGTAGGTTGGGCCAAGGAATCAAATTGTCCCATACAAACTTTGCCCTTTTTCACCCCCCTAAGGGCTTGAATTTCGATAAGTCATTTCTTATCGGATGCCTACGTCATACAAAGAACGCACCCGCCAAGTTTCAGGTCTCTATGATCAGCGGTTTAGGCTGTGCGTTGATCCGTGAGTCGGTCAGGACAAAGCATTTTAAATGTATAGATTATAAATAGGAAAGGTTTTTTTGTTTATTAGTTTGTAACAAATTGGCTCCGAAACTATTGGGCCGACTTTGATTAATCTTGGTATAAGGATACAATTGATTCATTGGGAGTAAAATAGGCACTTTTTATCCAGAGTTTTCCACGTAATCGGGAGTTACGCGAGTGAAATTTAAAATAAACAAACATTGCAAGACGTTGCTTACAGCGCCATCTAGCTCCGAGCTCGCAACTGGGCTTGTGCTATGGTGACCAGGTAACCGATATAATTCTAATAGGTATGCCTACTTTTTTTTTAAATAAATACTTATCATACCACAATAAATGTTTGTTTACAGAAATAAATATATATTTGCGGCGGGAATCGAATCCCAACCTTCTGTGTCGCAAATGAAAGTTCGAGAGGTCCTCATTTAGTTTAAAGATATACGTCTGTTTTGTCTGTCCTTTTTGCTATTACGAGGAGTTCCCTGTAAGACGAAAACACCTATGGAGAATTACAAGTATATCCCAGCGTGTTTGTTCAGTATATGTCAAATGACTGAACAAATATTTTGAATATTCGTGAGTATTGTCACCGTACGTGATATGAAGTCGACCTTAGAGGAAGTGGATCTGCCTGGGGAGCTCATTATAAAGCGCTAAGCCGGGATCATTGCAGGCTTCCACTTAACGCAAACGAGCAAGGATTACAACGGAAGTGCACGGTCCGTCCCTAGGTACAGATCTTTATCAGACATCTTGGAATGTGAACACTGTTTTATGTGTTGCATTAACGCTACCTACGCAGTAAAGTGTTGCTTTATATCCGAAGGGGACCCGAGGGACGAGCGGTTGGCAGTAATTTGAATAACGTATAGAAATCTTTGAGTTATGGAGTCAATTGAGACAGTATGTTTTACTTAGGGCTCCGTGCACGAAATTACAGCATATATTCTCAGTCTAATTTATCTTTTAGGTATGTAGAGGAGTTGATTCCTCGAGCGGTTGCAGCTTAAGTACATACATAAACACAGAATGCACGTATTCGTGAAATAATTACGGCGAATGCTTAGCAATGGAAGCGCATGTGGCGCGGTGGTGGTGACAAAACGCGCGTGACGTGTTGACTTATGCAAAATTACATTACGCCCTGGGTGTAGGTACCTACTTCGCTCAGTCAACGTTTGCTCTCAAGCCACATCAAAATTTACTCTTTTGATACAATATTTATGACGGTGGGTGATATTTCTTCATAAAGTAAAAGATAAAGTAAAATAATCTACTGCTGTTGTAAGGGCAGAATTTTGATTGGTCGATGATTCGATTAGAGTCGAGTAAACAATTTATATAGAGTTGGAAGGTACTGAAATTTTATTTTTCCCTAAAATTATTAGCGGTGTTATTTATATTTATTATAACATCAAGAACTTTACTCGAGACGGAAAAGATTTACAAAAAATACAAACAACCCAGAGTAATAGGTAGATGAAGTAAATTTACCTTTATTTATGAAGGGAAAGCGAGTATATAACCAGAGATCTTTTACAACATTATGAAGAGTCGGATGCACATTATAGGGGTATGAGCTCGTTGAAACTTTTTATTCAATAAAGACTTAAGCGATGAGACCGAACAGCTGCCGGCAAATTATAGGTCAGTGGCCAGCTAGTTGAAAATCATAAAACATAATTGAATTTAAACAAGAAGTTTTCCAAACATTAGGTAGGTATAACATTCGGTTACTCTTTCTTCAATATTTTTCAAATTTCAAGTATCTTTATCTCTATATCTATATTGTATCAATGCAATTCTGAAAATATTCTTGTTTTAAGAAAAACATCTCTATTGGTCAGGTAAAAAAAGCAAAATTAAATGCCTAATGAATCAGTAGCTGTGAGATTGAAAACTAATAGAATTAGCGATATGAACATTTCAGTAGATTTGAATGATTTTTTTAAGCTTCATGAAATAGTGTATTAGGTTACCTGAAAATATGGAATAAATAATATTGTTTTTGGGTTATGACACTATTTGAGCGGAGGTGCGATATGTGTTGTGTTATGGAAAATATATGGTTTAATGACATGGTGAAAGTATAATACTCTTCAAAAAATATAAACAAAACAAAATACATTACACCTTTGCGTGAGTGTCTACCCTTTCCTCAATGCCCCTGTTCTCCGCTCCAAACCAAAAGTGTTTTAAGGAGATTACATCAAAAGAAAATTGACTTTGTTTCGGATTTCCAAAACCATTTACCGCAATTGTTATTATCATGTTCGTGAACGAATAAACCGATATTGCCTTTCCCATTATAATGCAGTAGATTAACATGATTGTGCATCATAATTGTAGGGATAACGTAATAACGTTATGTTTAAATCAGATTTACACCAAATATTTTGTATTCACGGAGCGGAGGGCGACAGTCAAATAATACGATTGATTACTAGCAATTTGTTTGCTTGCTACATCCGCAATACGACGGACATATTCAATCATTGATTTCACGTGCAATTTACCGAACTTCGATAATGGAATATTATTTTGATGTAAATTTACCTGTATTCCTCCATATTCTAAAGGGTATTGTGCATAGTACAGCAATTGCACGGAATGTTCAATAATGTTTTGATGAAATACAAAACTCTTGTTTCATTATTTTCAATCTATTGCATAGCTTTTATCGCGGGCTTTGAGCGCGGCGAACGAATCAAGAAATTCCGTAACGAAAATAAAACCTGACTTTTATTTAACTTGCAGTGTGTGTATGTATGTATGTTCGGGTGGAATCTTGCAACTTATTTTTTAATTCCATAACTATGTTAATTTTAATAAAATTATTTTATTTTTTATTTCTATAATGTTAAGTATACATTTAAGTGATATTTAAATTAAGCATTGTTTGATGAATTTGATTTAATATTGTATAAGTTATAACTGATAAATGTATTAACTTGATAATGTATCTTCTCACAAATATGCGTATGTCTGAGGATCCGACGAAGAACGGCTCGATATCTAACTTAGTAACCAACTATGTAGGTATATACTTACAATAAATGTATTTCTATTTCAAGGTTAACTAGCTGCGCCCCGCGGTTTCACCCGCGTAAGTCCCGATCCCGTGGGAATATCGAAAAAAATATCCTATGTCCTTCTCCTGGCTCTAAGCTACCTCCCTACCAATTTTCACCCAAATCTGTTCTGCCGTTCCCGAGTTATAAGTGGTGTAACTAACACGACTTTCTTTTATATACATAGATTAATTGGACCTTCCGTCTCCACCGGAACATGAACTACAATGATCAATTACAATATATTACTACACGTATATATGTAGTATGTATGTGATCACATGTGTTATCAGTGTCAGTAGATATTACTGGTTAGTATTTAATACTAATCTAAATTACTAACGTGTATTCCCACGTTGTATATCCGACACAACATGTTGTAGTACCTTATAATTTGAGCTTGTATAATTATAGATATACAATTATACATCTATCATATAAAATGCTTTGTCCTGAATGACTGACTGACGGATCAACGCACAGCCTAAACCGCTGATCGTAGAGACCTGAAACTTGGAGGGTGTGTTCTTTGTGTGACGTAGGCATCTGATAAGAAAAGAATTTCCGAAATTTGACTCCTAAGGGGGTAAAAAGGGGGGCAAAGTTTGTATGGGACAACAAGATTTCTTGGTCCCCTTTCGACTTTTACGCGGACGAAGTTGTGGGCAAAAGCTAGTTATACATATAATATGTATAATTGATGTTTGTAAAGTTATATACAATGTGTTTCAGCGAAGGGGTTTTAATACAAAAGGGGGCAGTTCTAGACGTCTAGGCAAACAACTTTTGTTCTACGACTTTTGGAAATTCAAACATTTCGTTTGAAGTTTTTGTATGAAACAGCTGATTTTCAAGTAAAAATTCCCTAAGAATTATCAAAAAAAAGTTGAAATTTCCAAAAGTCGTAGAACAAAAGTTGTTCGCCTAGACGTCTAGAACAACCCCCTCTCGTATTAAAACCCCTTCGCTGAAACATATCGTATACCTATAAAAACTCATCCACACAGATAGACTCGTTTCATCCTGCCCTTTTCTCCACAAGACAACGAGATGCACAAATAATCCACTTATGGTAAAAGTTTCAATTTCACGCATCCACCTTTCTTGTGCGCATTGCTAAGAAATGGAACTCTCTGCCGGCGTCGTTGTTTCCCAAAAACTACAAAATTGGAGTCTTTAAGTCTAGAGTGAATAGGTAGTCGGCTGCGTAATTGCAGCTCCCGGTAGAATTCGAAAACTACTATTATTGGAATGTTTTTATTCTAATATTTTTTGTTTGAAAAATGGATGAGTTAGAAACTTTAAACTTCAACTAAAGCAGGTGTCTAGAATCATGCTTCGGTTGAAAACATTTTTATAGCTGCAGTTTTGGAGCTACGGTGGGTTTGTAATTATGCAGCCGACCGTACCATCTCGACAAGCGTGCTACATCTTCGACCTCTTTAAATTTCTAGTAGTTGCGAAATAATGTACAAAAAAAAACAAAAAAAGTGACAATTTGATTACTAACTGGGTCATCTATACGTAAAACTAAAAAGGATTTGGTAGGCAAATATACATGAAAACATCCTATCTACGTGTGTCGATTCAAACAATTACGAAGAAATAAATACACCAAATCGAACCACGATTTGAAGCATCAAACAAGAAAACATCATAAATTTTCCAATCGATTACCATATCGTGGAATTTTAACACTTTTCTGCGTAATGGAGTGTAAATCATGAATGTAAAGATAAGTTGCGTACAATTCAATCAGCCGGCATCCGCTCAAAGTTACCCCTCATTGCCAACTTAGTTGGACTGTTTCTTTAATCGAGTTCGCGTAACTTTATAAAATGCGCCCGTGTGCCCGGTTTATGTTTTCAACGCTGGTTAAGAGCTTTCCAAGAGTGTTTGTTACTCTAAACAAGATTATCTAGTTGACGATGTGATTTTAAAGTTTTTTTTTTCTCCAAACAAGTGTAATAAAAAGTGATGTATTCAAAAAAACCAGCAAAGTACCAGACGAACTCGTGCATGAACGCTTCCGGACAAGCCGTTACGTTCCGATGTATGGGTCACAAGCCCCACTTAATTTTTTTGGTTTTAGTATTCGTTGTTATAGCGGCAACAGAAATACATAATCTGTGAAAAATTCAACTATCTAGCTATCACGGTTCATGAAATACAGCCTGGTGACAGACTGACGGAACCGACAGACAGTGAAGTCTTAGTAATTGGGTCTCGTTTTTACCCTTTGGGCATGGAACCCTTGAAAACAAAAAAAATGGTTACATCGTCTAGACTTAAGAGGAATGGGTACCAGCTCTCTCTCCATACAAACGAAGTTGACTGTTTCCTCCGTGGACAATTACACAATAGCAAATATTTTTCTTTTTTATATATATTTTTAACTCTTACTTTCTATAACAATTAGAAAATGAAAAAAATCAAGACATAGGGATGCCCCTATGTCTTGATTTTTAACTGAACCTATAACTGCCAGGATTATGCAATCCTGGCAGTTATAGGTTTTATACAACCAAAATATTTGCTATAGTGTCATTATTCAGGAAGGAAACAGTCGACTACGTTTGTACGGAGAGAGCAACAGTACCCTTTCCTCTTAAGATTGTGAAACAAAAAGTTATATTATTTTAAGTAAACTTTAACCTGTGTTAATCATCCAGAAGATTAAAACATAAAACAGTCCGTGCTGACAGGAAACCATACTTATTGGTTTAAACGGTAATAAAAGTAAGTATCAATTATTGCATATAATTGCGATATTTGTATTAAAATAGCATTATTTCGTATTAAAATGTCAGTAAATTAACTGTTTTGCAATAATATTAAGTGGTTTACAGTCACGAAATGCAAGAGTATAGCGGAACTCATTACAAACGACAGATTGGACTGGCGTTCGGTCGCAAATGGATTGTATGCGGTGACGTTGTTCAACAATTTCTTTATTTACATTTACATCGCTTGTACAGGAATATCACATCATCCGAAATGTTGATTGGATCGTGATAATAATTTTAATTCTGATACAAAATTTGGGACTACATTGTTATGAGAAAGTTACTGAAGCTGCAGCTCTGAATATTGTTTACTAGCTTCTGAACGCGGTTTCGCCCGCTATTTCACCATCTTAAGGCGCTCTTCCAGTACCGTGTGTAGGTATTCACATTACCTTAGCTCTTGCTCTCAAAGACGTAGCGTGTTGCGTGCTAACTGTTATATTTGATCGATATGCAAAACATTTTTGCATTACTATCCACAAATATAGTTCCTAGAGGTCAAAACCTATCATTTGATTCATTTTTAGAAACAAACGTTAACTATTTTTGAATAAAACCCGATAAACGATCTAATAATTCTCTGTTTTCTAACATTTTTTTTATCGAACGCAGTTTTTCATATCACGTTTTCAACCACAATAAACAAAAATATGGTTATTAAACTACAATATCCATTTATATCCAAATAACAAAAAAAGAGTATTTGATTACTTAGAGTTGCTTAAAACAATGGTCGATTTTGGTAGCTTTATTAGCACCTGGCCTTAAGGGTAGAATTAAAAAAACCCTTTCATAGTGGATACATATACTACTTATTTGACTATTTATTACTATTTGCTTTGACGACCCAGTTGGCACAATGGTCACCATGCCGGACTGCCATGCACAGGGTTGCGGGTTCGATTCCCGCCTCAGACGAGTATTTATGCTTAGATATTTGTCTGTGGTCTGGTAGTTCTATGTATAATAAGTTTATATTTACAAAAGAAAAGTATATAAGTAGTATATCCGTTGTCTAGCACCCATAACACAAGTCTAGTTACTTAACTTGGGGCTAGATGGCGATGTGTGGAATGTCCTGCAATATTTATTTATTTATTTTATTGCTATTTTAATTATTTATTACACATTGACTAACTAAATTGATTAAACAATTAAATACGTAATAATGAAATGTAATGTAATTAATGATATTGAGAATGCATTTTGAAAATATCGAAATATTGAATTTAATCTTCGAAATTTTATAAATAATTTTAATATTATATGCCCAGTGTGGTGAACTGTTGTGACTATTTTAAGCATTATCATCGGCTCATATACACGGTTTGACAATAAATGAATTCTATTCTACAGGGTTATTGGTAATTATACTAGCAAGCCCTTGAGAGCTACTTCTGTGCACCTAAACAAACAACTTTGTTCTACGACGTTTGGAAATTCGATCATTTTTTTGAGAATTATGCGGTTAGGTTTACTTGAAAATCAGCTGTTCCTTACACGGAGATGTCATTATCCTTAAAATTTTACTTATTTCTAAAGTTTTATCTTCTGTTCTTAGTCTAAATGACATTTGTTTTAAAAAATCAGCTGTTTTTCGAATTAACATAACCTCAAAATTTTCATTTTTAGTTTTGGATTTCTTAAAGTCGTAGAACAAAAGTTGTTTGTTTCGATGCACAGAAGTAGCCCTCAACGGCTTGCTAGTATAATTACCAATCACCCTGTATATACACTTCACAATGAACCCTTCAATAAATGAATACCCTTCAATGAATACCCTTCATATTCATATTCATATATTGTTTTTTCAAATTATATATTCAAATTGTATGTCTGTAAGACCAGCGGTTTAAGCTGTGCCTTGATATATCATTCAGCCAGTTAGTTAGGCCTTGAACTTTTTTAGATGAATAGACGATACATAATCTACTATATAAAAATAAGTCGGGTTTTCCTTTCTGACGCTATAACTCCACAACGCACGAACCGAATTCCACGGTTTTGCATTCGTTGGAAAGGTCTCGGGCTCCGTGAGGTTCATAGCAAAGAAAATTCAGGAAAATCTGGTGGCGACACGGAGTTCGCCGGGTTTGCTAGTCTAATATATAAAAATAAGTCGGGTTTTCCTCCCTGACGCTATAACTCCAGAACGCACGAACCGATTTCCACGGTTTTGCTTTCGTTGGAAAGGTCTCGGGCTCCGTGAGGTTTATAGCAAAGAAAATTCAAGAAAATCTGGTGGCGAAACGGAGTTCGCCGGGTTTGCTAGTTATTTATAATAATCAAAGGTCATTCCAATATTAATTTCTCATTTGTGCAGAAAATCTTTAAAATTCTATACCTAATTATTAATATGAATTAAACTATGAAACATAAGGCAAATGGGATTAGGCAATACATATCTGTCCAAACCGATACTACTATTAAACAACTATTACCGCAAAATTAATTAATTCAAACAACAAATATTATTCGACGTTTGATTCCATGATATTTTGATCGCTACCACAGACAAAGACTACCCATACAAAATAGGGTACGTCAATTTTAGAAACGCCACCTCTTAAAAATCAAATATATCTACAAAATTTGGATTATTACTAGTTAAGTGCGTTTTTGCTCAGTTGTAAACTAATATTTTTTTAAACAAACAAGTAACGTAAGTAGTGTGTTATTTGTGAATAACCGATTGGCCGACTAATCATCTCGTCAAGTGAAAAGTCACCACCAAAAGTAACCGGCAAAATCATCGTCACTTTGCCGATAATCAAAAAGAAATTTCATTTTTATTTCACAACCGGTAATAGCCAAAAATGCAACCGTAGCACATGGATGTAGAAAAAATAACGGATACCGTCTTCAGAACAAACAATTGAGGCACCCATAGTAAGCCAGTTCGCTATACCTACACGCCGAAAGCCCATATGTCTATGCCTCTACCAGAAATACTAAGAGATATTATTTCTTCAAAATAATATTTTGTTTTCCATAATCAGGTTTGATTCCCAGCTAAGAAATACAAGAGATTTTATGAAACAACATTGTTCTTCGCTATTAATAGGTAATTCAATAGAATAGAGTAGAATAACCAGTTAAAAGTCGTAATTTTAATTATTTTTTTCTAAAAACAATTACAGTATCCTATCAACTTAATGGACTACCCAATATTATAATCATTATTATCTTCACGCTCTATTTGAACGCTTTCACAAATCACTGGTGAGATAAACGGAAAATCTATTATGATCCCGTATTATTGTTAATGAACTGAAGCTTTTACAGCAAGTGAAATATCTACGTATTTACAGTATTTTATAGGCACTTATTCGTTATAAAGTAATTGCTTTCTTTGTAATTGATAGTAGGTATGGTATCCGGGAAGAATTGTGAGTATAGTCGTCAGCGATATAGCGATACGCGACCACAAAATGGCTTACTGACTGCACTCGTATCTCAACCGTGGCTTTGCGAGACAAAAACAAATGGAAGTATTACCAGAGACAATCTACATTTAAATGGATCTTTTTCCTCAATTCGTGCCGAGTTTGGTGATAGGTATCACAGTCCCCGATTTATTTTGGGAACATTTACATTTCGTCGCTTTTTTTATACCAACGCAGTTGTTGCAACCTGATTCGTCAACTTGTCATCGGTCCTTTTATCTATAATCCTTTGACATTTCGTTTGATTTGTCTTAAATTTGTAAGTCCAATTGTAAGTAACGGATACTTCTTACCCTGAAATCATTTTAAAGTATCAATGTCGAGATTGCCAGTCTATTCGAGTCTCTACTGTCAGACATGTATTAATCTTAAGGACTAATAAAAAAAAAAATATATTAATCTTTAGGGTTTATTTTTTTTGGAAAAAAGAAGCCTAACTTTTTTTTTGAACGTTCGAATTTCTATTAAGATAGATTTAAAAATAATTCTTATACCATTTTTACGTTATTTATATTGGTTTATTCTAAGATTTTAGGTTAGAACTTTTGAAATATTTTTTGTGAGCGTTTATATTGTGCCCATTTTAAGACATATTTAATAATTCTTAAACCACCTTAACTATTTACGTAAATTATAAACGTGACGGTCTAAGAAATCTGATCTTGAGCGGGTTGCCATTAGCACAATCTCACGAGCGTTATTAATTATTCCGATGTGAATGGAGGTCTGACAAAAGGCATTATCGTGGAGATAATGAGAAGCGCAGTTCCACTGGAAGATTTCCGCCGTCAGTTGTGGTTGCGATCATCGTTTTAAGACGTTTGCAAATGAGCCACCGACCCCGTATAGTTACAAACTGTATCTAAACTGTTTGAGCACAGAGATTACTTAGTTTCCTTTTTGGTCAGTCGAGGAGCTTGAGCGGAAACTGGTTTCACTACATTTGAATATTAGATACTCCTGCCACTGGTTTCCACTTCATCATCATTATATAATAAAACAAACTGTCCTGTTAGATTTAGATAAAAAATATGACCCAAAATATTAAAAATATTCATTATTATTAAATCGTGAAAGTATAAAATTTAATTGATTTTTGGAACGAATTTCCTTATCGCGCGTTGCGAAAGGGGGCTAGACGGAAAAATTTAAGACCAAAAGTTGTAACGACACTTTTTGATTTTATTACAATTTCTTCACTAATTAATCGAAAGAAACTTCGTTCCATCCGGGTGTCGTGTCCCTTGACACCTCTTTTTTTTGTTTATACCCCAGAAAAGGAAGTTAAAAAGTCACATATAAATACATTTCAGTCGTAATCTTATGCCTCTACAGACGATGTTAAGAACATTTTTTATGTATGTAATAAGGCCTATGATGAAATTAAGTTGCAATTTTCAAATCTCTTGGTACTTTACGCGAAATTATAACTCAACTGAGCACAATTTAACCTTATTTGATTTCGGCAAATGAAGAGTCGTCACTGTAAACATGATTTGTTTAACGAAAAGAAATTCTCATGTAAATTATTATGAGTAATTCAATTTGCGCTTGAAAAGTCCAAATATTACAGCACTCACAGTCCGTCCAAATCTTTGCGATTCGCAATACAAACACGAAATACAAAATTGTGTGACGAATGAATATTTTTGAATCTCTTGCGCAAACAGTTATCCTCGTCATGTCCTCGTAATAATTATTTGAACGTGCAATTAACATCGGTTTGTACTTGGATTGATAATTTGATTTGGGCGAGGGTGGTCGCGGTGTTGGTGGAGGGCGGACAGTCAGTAAACAAGGCGGGTTACATACGAGTTGTAGTTTCAAGAGTTGTACTCATTAACCATTAGACGTGAATCGATAGACTGTGGACGAAGCGTGAAGTGTAGCTTGCAGGGATTTACCGCTCTCGATGCAAGACTAACCAATGTATTTATAATTGTACATAGTACTTAGGACTACATCAAATGCCAAAATGTTTGGTGGTGTTAAGATCTGCCTTTGGTAGTGGAATGAAAAATGGGGGTTTGCACTTTTCTTTTGTCGAGTCTGAGAAGTTTTTATTTAAGCAATGTACAGTCGGCTGCATAATTGCAGCCCCCGGTAGAGTTCTAAAATTACTATTATTGGCATGTTTTCATTCTAATAATTCTTGTTTGATAAATTGATGAGTTAGAAGACTTTAAACTTCAACTAAAGCAGGTATCTTGAATCTTGCTAGTGTTGAAAACATTCTTATAGCACCCGTTTTGAAGCTCTACGGTGGGTCTTCAATTATGCAGCCGACCGTACTTGCAGTACTTGTAGGCAGGCAGGTGCCAAACGATGCCGAAGGCATTAGGGGCATCAAGCTTTGCTAGCCTTTAGTTGGTAAATCATCGCATATTTTGCATTCATACCATTCTTTAGTTAACAATTCGGAATAGGCGTTTGACGTTACGGCAGAAGGTTACTGTCAATAGGTATGATCCTATTTTATCCCGGATTTATTTCCAATAAACCAAATTTCCCCAATTTATTCCTCGCTTTGATCGAAAACACATATACCTTATATAAAACGACATGAAATAGTGAAAGTTTGTAGCGGTTTTGTATCAAAATAATAAATTGGTTGTGTTATTGTGAACTAGGTATTATTACGTCGTAAAATAAAATGTTACATGTTACGACCACTGTGAGAGACTATGTTTATGAATTTTAACTGTATATGAGCTTTTAAAAGCGTGTTAGAAGCTACTAAATAAATATTGTTAAAACTAGCGGGAGAATGCTGGAGAAATTTTTTGGAAAGACACTACTTACGTTATTAATTTTATAAATTTTTGCCCGCGACTTCGTCCGCGTAGAGTTCGAAAATAGACCAAGTAAACACGTTGTCCCATACAAACTTTGCCCCCCTTTTTCACCCCCTAAGGGGTAAAATTTCGGAAAATCCTTTCTTATCGGATATCTACGTCATACAAAGAACACACCCTCCAAGTTTCAGGTCTTTACGATCAGCGGTTTCGGCTGTGCGTTGATCCGTCAGTCAGTCAGGACAATAAATAATTTTGAAAAACATTTTGGCCACTTTTCTCTTTATGTAAACTCAACGGTTTCTATCTCTGTTGTTGCTATTGAGTGACATAGTCTGTGTAGGTCATAAAGATAATATTTTTTACCTACAATTTTTTTTTCTATAGGCGTTCTTTTCTTTCTTGGAACTGAGGGAACATTCGAAGCAAGTTAAATTAGTTCGAATTGCAGTCTGACATTTTTCCGGCTGCGAAAAGAAAATTAATAGTTTCAGTTGAGAAGCAAAGCGTTATGAAGTTAGAGAACTCTATTAAAGATTACACCTAGACAGAGTTAAGGAAAGGAAACGAACTTTGTTCGGACCGAAATAATTGGCTGTTTTTTGCGAAATAATTGCTCATTATGTTAATTTAAATTTTCTTTTGAAATTAAACTTTTTCTTAAATTTTACAGGCAAAGTTTTCATAATTCTAACTATGCATGTAGTGTTTGACTAATCCATCATTATGAATTAACTGTCTACATTTTTACTCGACCACGAAAGGTAATGTTTTAGCTATGTAGGTATACTTTCCTCCTTACCATTGTAATAATAAAGATGCCGTACAACGTAAAACGTAGCTTTGAGACAACATGTTAGCCCACATTAAGTTTAGTACACAATAACGAATTCAAGACACTCCTTATCTTTAAAGCCGGCAACTTTCGACACATAACGAGCACTGAAACTACACTCTTAGAGAAGAGTACGTAAATAGATACCTTTCTTTAACTATCTTATGCGAGTAGGTATTAGAAAACAAAAAGCATTCTAATGCTTAAAGTGATAAAGACCTGATGAGAGCCATAGACGCCCCGCTTTAAATGTGGCTAGTTCCTAGACTGGGAAAATTTAGTTTAAAAAAAATTAGCCTTTCATACGATAAGAAGAAGATGCTTCAAGTTGTAGGTAGATTATGTGTATTTATTTGTGAAGGTATTAAAGTTAAATCGAAAACTACCCTAAATGTTAACCTGGTATTTTCTAAACATATTCGTGTGGACCTCGTTGGAATATGTTCTGTAGTTTATGAGATGAGCTGGTTCAAACAAACAAACAAATAGACAAACACACAGACACACAAATTCTAAAAACTATCCTATCGTATTCAGCTAACGATATTTTACAATTACAAACTTTTTTATGTCTACAGATTCATTATATGTATAGATAATGTGACATAATTGATTGTAACTTTCGAGAAAACTTGCGCAAAAATCACGTATTTACGTTATTTAAATCGTATGACATTTCTATTGGTAAAAATTTGAGCTCGTTTAGCACCACCCAGCAGACACGTACAGGGTGGTTGGTAACTCCTGCGGACGCGAGCTGTGTTCGTCCCCAAGTGGGTACTTGTATGTCTACAGTTTGGTGGTTGCTTCCCTTCGAGGTACAATGAAAGCTTTTTGATTACCTAAAGACATTACCGCTCAGAGCAGACATAGTAAATACAGCAATAACGTTAAACAACGACTTGATAGCTAGTGACAGAATAGCTAACGTTATAGCTTCTTCGTACAAATGTATGGAATTTTATTTTCTTAGCAATCGCTAGGTCGATATGTGCTAGCACTAAACTTAACGATGCCGTTCTCCGCATCCGACTATGAAAATCCAATCAAAGTTTAATGCACCTCTTTAGTTCACATCCTTTACGGAAACAGACGCCTTCATTAGCCTTTTAAAAGAGCCGGGTTATATCTTGCGCGGTTTTCGTTATTTTTATCATGCACTAGTGTGGAACAGTATTGCAGAGGTTGTGGTCTGACCACTCTATGGTGCATATTTGATTCATTTAATCTCTGTATTTATTCGTTTGATTTGATTCATTAAACCTAAAACACAGTCCCCCTTATTCCAAAACGGGGTTTAAGGATAGTCCGAGATGTGGATTTAAACCTTAGATTTAGACACAGATTTACTCGTGAACTATAGTCTAAATTCTATCCCTATAGACTATATATGGAACTATAGTCTAAACACTACCCCTATAGATTATATAGGGATAGTGTAAATCTGTGTCTAAATTTTAGGTTTAAATCCACATTTCGGACTACCCTTAAACCTCGTTTTGCAATAAGGGGGAGTGTGTCTAAATCGGGACTAAGTCTCAAGTCCCTATTTATAAGGATTCTAAAGAGAGCTTTGCAATAAATATGCAAAATAGTCTGTCATAATCATAATGTACCCCGTTAAAACCTTATAGATATGTTGTGTTCTAATATTCAGATCTCTAGGTCGTGATGTGGATGATTGTTCTAAGTCAGAACATATCTCACGGTCTCACAAGACACCTTTTGTCGGCAAATAATTAATAGCCCTCACCCATTGTGGCGGACGTCAGATGAGCACCTCCTTTGTCCTAAACAGGGCTACCATTAGATTTAAATATTAATCTCTATTGCTAATTTAAAGGGAAAGGGATTGATACGCACATGAATTTCAAATTTACTCCCATTTGTCGTAAATTGATATCATTTGGAGCATGTTAACGGTATGAGTAAACGTCTTAATAATTTAAAATTAATTATTAGAAAACCGAATGTTAAACTTTTTCTTAAATTTTGTGGTTATGTTTACAGAAAAATCAGCTATTTAAAACAGAAGTTGAAACATAATGAATAAAAAGCTTATTATCGAGAAACACACTCTCAAAGTTTTTGAAAAAAAATGTAGTTTTCAGTAATAGTTCGTCTAGAACAACAGCTTTACGGCTTAAAATACCCTTGTCGAAACGAAATGTATTATAGGCATGGCAACCTACACAAAATAAACAAGTATTTTTCCACAATTGGAGAAATTCTTTATTCCTTTGGTCTGGTTGGCATTTGGTTAATCAAGTCAAGTAACGTATCTAAATCTATACTAAGTAATATTATAAAAAGGAAAAATTTGATTATTCATTTTTTTGTTTGCTTTAAATAGACTTCGAAACTACTGGACTGATTTTAATACTTTGTATGAGGATACGTTGAGTTATTGGGAGTATAATAGGCTACTTTTTATCCCGATATCTCCACGGGATCGAGAGTTACGCGGGTAAAACAGCAGCGCGCTGCTAGTGTGTAACAAAAAAAGCAAGTTAATTACATAAGTGGGTGATGTGTGTCCACTGGTAGCCCTAGAGATTATGTCAAGAGCACATTAAAGTTAAAGTAAAGCGAGCAGAGCAAACAACCCGTAGTGCACTTGTGGAGTTATTGCGACACTGCGCTCTCGTAAAATAACTGAAATTGCCGACTGTCTTCAAACCTATTGTTATACTTACATTTTTTGCTTCTTCATTGTTTCTATATTGATTTCTATTGAGTTGAATGTCTGCGAATTGTCTTTGAAGTTTTATTTCAATTGTAATTCTATTGCACAGGCGGAAATAACATAACATGTATTTTCTTTGAACGGGTTAAGTAAATGTTTTTGTATTTGAAATAGAATTTCATATAAGTATCAAAAAACATTAATTAACCAAGTATGTAATTAAAAAATGTAAGTAAAACAATAGAAAGTTTGTAAACATCTTCTTTGTGTAATAATATTGTCGTGGGTGGTCTGTTGCCCAGGGGCGGTATCAAAGTGCTGTTTTTAACTCAATTATTTCATTCGTTTTCCCCTAAAATTGGTACAATTTATAGCGAGCAACATCCACATTTTGACCTTTAAAAGTTTCTAGAAGGATGTTTCAGCGTTCCCCCCGACCGACCTCACGTAAACAACTTCGTATCATTGGAAAGGTTTTATCTTAAGGAAAACTCTATTTCTAGAACAGGTTATCGGGGATATTGGAGGTTTCCAAATCTATTATTATGTAACCTTAAGTCAAATTGAAAATGTACCCTATACCCTCGTCTGGCAGTTTCAGTACTATCTAAAACCGGTGTGACTTTTAGATGAAAATTATTTTGTGATATAAAGACTATCTGATTCCTATTAGGATTGATTTATTATTTATTTAATTTATTCATTTATTATTTAAGTTTTTTTAATTTGATGTATTTGATTTGTATGGAATTAATAAAATTATTTGGTATTAAAAAAATAGGATTGTATTACTGAATTTAAGTGATAAATATATATTTTAAAAGTCACCTAATAATGTAAAAAAAGAACCCTTTTAAGATCACTTTTTTCCGTCTGTCTGTCTATGTGTATTTTTTTATTTTCACCGATTTTTTTAAATTGGTATAATAAGTAAATAGGTTAGCGTTTGACCACTATCTCACACGATGGTATAAGGTGACGATGTGGTCTAAGATGAGATGAGATGACAACTAATAGTACTAAAAGTGAATGGAGGAAGAAGGCATACTGCGCCGACCCCAAATAAATTGGGATAAGGGCAGGAAGATGTGGTCTAAGATGTAGCATACTTTCCTAGAAGATACATACACGCTCGTGACTCAAAGACCGCCAAATAAAGGGGGTCTCTGACAGACGCACACGACTGAAGGCACGAGACGGCAGTAGAACGACTTAATTAAAATTTAACTCTAGATTAGGTATAGTCGGATTACCAATTAGCTGAACCCTACGTGACCCAGAGCTCACTCGCACATCTGTAAAAATGTAGTATTTACCTATTTTGTTGTTTGAATTTATATTGTACTAGCTGCGCCTTGCGGTTTCACCCGCGTAAGTTCCGATCCCGTGGGAATATCAAAATAAAAAGTAGCCTTCTTCGATAAATGGACTATCCAACACAAAAATAATTTTTCAATTCGAACCAGCAGTTTCTAAGATTAGCGCGTTCAAACATACAAACATACAAACAAACAAACTCTTCAGCTTTATAATATTAGTAAAGATATTGTATAGTATAGTACATTGTTAATGAAATCAGAATAAGATAACATTACTTTACAACCTTACAGATGTGCGAGTGAGCTGTGGGTCACGTGGGGTTCAGCTAATCGAAACGCGTCGTCTAGTGCAAAGTGCGACGAGGCATGGTGTCAAATGAGTCGGAACTGATGTGTCGGTGCTGGAACCATTGACTAACGATTGTGGTTATATTTTAAGACTAAGTGAAATTATTTAACTCTGGAAATTGGAACGTTTCGATTGAAGATATAGACGTCCTTAAGAGGAAAGGGTACCGGCGCTCCCTCCATACAAACGTAGTCGACAGTTTCCTCCCCGGATAATGACACTAGGAAATATATTTGCAGCATAAAACTTATATCTGCCATGGCCATGCCCCTATTTTTAAAATTTTGTTTTTTTAACTCTTACTTTCTATGATAATTAGAAAATGAAAAAACCAAGACATAGAGGCATAAGTCATGGCCGTTATAAGTGTTATGTAACAAAAATATTTGTGCTAGTAGAATAGAATAGAATAGAAAAAACATATTTGGACTAGCACACGACAAAACATATTTAGAACAGTAGAGAATTGTTGACAAAACAAAAAAGTAGAACACTGACATATAAAAATAAGAAACAAAAGTTTAGGATGAAAAGACAGGAAATTAAAAGAATACAAGGTACAAAAAGTATAAGATAGGTTGACAGAACATTCAGAGAATACAGTAGAAAGAAAAAAAAAACAAAAACGTTGATACATTGATATGAATCAATGTATCGCTCTTACCTTCATGGGAGTCACATGCGAGTAATACTTTTTATCCCGATATTCCCACGGAATCGGGAGATAAGAAACGGGTTTAAAGCAAACATCAAAATGGTTGTGGAGCAAAAGACTCCTCTAAATTATTCGGTCGAAAAAGTAATTACTTTTAATTATCTAAACGACAAGAGTTTTAGCTACAAAAACCCGGCCCGCCGTACCAATGGATTTTACTTAAGAAAATTTTTATGCGCGCTAATTGACATTGCTCTTGCGGTGAAGGAAAACATCCCGCGGCTTAGTTGTCTCCAGACGTATTGACGAGTTCTTTCCTCTGGACTAAGCTGAGAGGGTAGCAGGTGCTGGGCAAGCCTACTCCATTCTCATGCAAAAAGGACCCAATTAAAAAGGTTCTGATTGCGGGAAAACAGCCTGTATACAAGTACAACTAACTACAAATAACGCTTGTGAAAGCGTTTAGCTAAATTAATTGCAAGTAAGTAAATCGTGTGAAATCAATGCACGTAATCAGACTAAATTACGATAACTTTACTCAGCATCGCTTTCAAAGCTCAATGATTAACCCAAAACCAATGCGGTGCGAAAATGTCGAATTAGGTAATAACATTTCGATAAGAAAAAGCGTCGACGGCATATATTGGTAGTGAGTCTCCATTCAGGCGCGAACACATTAACGGTTCTAGCGACGTATATTAGAGCGTTTTCTTATCCATGAGTGTGGATGGTGGGACCCGAGCAAATGACGCGGAAAAGATGCGGGTGACGCTCTCTTGATCACAGAATGGCGTCTCCTATAATACGTTGCCGTAGGTTGCTGCCACATTATCTTTTTTAAATGTCCATGCAATGAAATATTTGAGATTAGAATACGTAGTTTTTAGTTTTATAACAATTTTACGTAAATGAAACATAAGAACAGCGCTGATAAGAAGTAGGCTACAGTAATATATAAAATAAATCATGTAATCATAAAAATTAACAATGCATTTATTTTCACTGCAGAACAGTATCACTGGCCTCAAATTATGAAGGACTGCCAGCGCTCCCGATCCCTTATAAATATCGGGATAAAAAGTAGCTTCTGTGTTAATCCAGATCTCCAGCTATTATCTACATACCGAGTTTCATCTAAACCAATCCAGTAGTTTCGGAGCCTATTCGTTACAAATAAAAAAACAACCACAAAATCTCTCCTCTTTATAATATTAGTGTAAAACGAATAAATATACATCAAAGATGCTACATTTTACCCTCAGCGAAGATATCGTTAAATTAATAAGTAATACAGAGAGGAAGTCAGATATCTGCAAGGACAGAAAATGTATGGCATTATTATAGAATACTGTCGGAGAAACTGTTGCTTGCTAATGTCGACACATTTATTATTGTCCTTATTGTTAGATGAGAGAGAAAAAGAAAAGATGACAACAGAGGGTTTGCTCTTCGTATGTCGCTTGTTACAATAACGCTAGAATCTAATTAAAAGTATGCAGTTCTTTAGATACTAGGTACTACTATAGATATGTAACTATGTAAGATTATAACGACATCTTTAGTACCTAGATTCAAAATAAAAAAGAATAAAAAAAATAAGTCGTTCAGTCGTATCTTGTATTTACTTAAAGAAAATATATTGAGCAATAAACACGTACCGAAAGCAATCTAAACAAAATTGTAGTGCTGCACATAAATAGAGTAAATTCACCGTGAAACCCATTTGTGATTTCTTGTTAATCACAACAAAGTTGTACCGCTAAGTACCGTTCACGTCTCAGGCGCAAACAAATAGCTCTCACGCAAATTGAATACAAGATATAAATCTAGCATTCTCCTAATAATACGCGGTGGATTTCTCAGCGGGCCGTTTTATTTCAGCCCCACAAAGCCTTCGACACAGTAAATCCGGTGATATCTCGGCGAACGCGACAGAGTGCCACTGGCGTTCGTTTCGCGGGACGCACTTTAAATTTCCCAGCTGTGAAAGGATATCGCTGTGAAATTTAAAATGGCGACGCGACCTCCCAGTGGAAACAAAGTACGTTCGGAGGAGTAGAGCAGACACACGACATTCTTCGTAGCACGTACCGGAGCGGTCCCGACTCCCGCTTTGCATAATGTTCCTCTACTTAACGTTCGCCTTGATATGTGGTTCTGTTCTGATAATAATCAGTAAGGTAGGTACTTCGTTCTCAACATTTTAATGTTTCTTGTTTTATTGTTAGAAAATCTCTTAAAACTTTGCCAAGTTTAATTTGGAATATGGAAACAATTATGACGATTACGCGAGGCTTTGTGTAAATGATTACATGTGGGTACTTATAACGCAGTTTATGGAGAGATTCTCAGAAATAGGACTTTGAGTTTCAATTGTCTTTTTGGATTACAATATAAGTGTGGTAAATTGATATTTGCATAGAGGCGGTTTATGACGCGCGAGCGGCAGCGAGCGTGTTAAAGAAGCCAAGATGCAAAGATCAATTCCACACGTATATCGTACGACGTTTTTTATCACAGTTGCGAATAAAAGAAAAGACTTGAAAAGAAAACAAAATAATAATTAACAAAATATTTATGATAAGTCTATGTTTACATTTTTTAAGGCAATATTTTTTTGTTAATTATGCTCCGGAAAGGCCAGGCTGAAGACTTTTAACCTATACAGCCTCGACTGACATACAATATTTATAACTTATCGGGATAAATTTATTTGAATAAGATCCACTTTAGATAGATAGATAAACACTTTATTTGTACAACACACAAAACATTGAAAATGACAAAAAAAGACGAGAAAGCTTATTAACTACGAAATTGTACAAACAGGCGACCTTATCGCTTAAAGCGATTTCTTCCTGGCTACCTTAGGATAAAGAAGGTTATTTATTTTACTTTATGAGCAACTGTGATAAAAAATGTATTTTATAAATGAATACGTACGTATTTCTTGACAGACATATATAACGTATATGTTGTTACGGCAATGTCCGGTCGTTGTTCCAGAAGGAGTCCGGTTAGACGGAGAAATATATGTTTCGCTGGTAAAACAGGGGGATGGGGTGGGGGTTGAACTCTCCCGATGATTTATTACCAGACCACGATGCAACTGAGTATTACACCAGGGTAGTGACAATGACAACACCTTTTCGTTTCATTAGTTTTCATTTAATTTTCGTTTAGTCATTCTATAGTTATCTTTGTCACCCTACTAAATATTTATTTCAATTAGTATTTAATTTTAAATGCATTTAAAATGAGATATTTATTACGTCAAGCCATTTAATTTACAAATAATCCTACTTGTTCTTGTACTTGTATACATACAGGCTGTTTTTCCGCCATTGAACCCTTTTTAATTGGGTCTTTTTTGCGTGAGGATGGAGTAGGCTTGCCCAACACCTACTACACACGCGCACAATGGCCCAAATAATGAGGCTAAGTGCGGAAACAGCCCCGTAAAACGAAACCAAACTAAACCTACTACCCTCTCAGTTTAGTCGACTAAGCCGCGGGTTTCATCACGATATTTTCCTTCACTGTAAGAGCAATGTAAATTAGCGCACATAAATTTTTCTTAAGAAAAATACATTGGTGCACGGCCGGGATTTGAACCCACGACCTTCAGAATGAAAGTCGAGGTATCTACCACTAAGCCAACACCGCTCTCAAATAATCCTATTAAAGTTACATTCAATAAATAATTTCAGTTAAAGAGTAAACTTTATTATCGTTCCACTATATAACTCTTAGTTAACGACAGTTATCTAACTGCTACACTATAGTTCCACCCTCGTAACTATTAAGAAAAACAATTAATCCCCGAGGGAGTGGAGATAGTAATGAGTATGTGACTAATAGTAGTATTAGAGAAAGTCCAGTAGCGGCAGCGCCCAGCGCCTCCCAAACGATGCACGGACGTGAAAGTAACTATTACTTATTGCTCTGCCCGCGCCAAAGGAATTGCCCTCGGATGTTCACTTCCATAGCGGATTTAAAACAGGCACTGACGAATCGCTACATTATCGCTAACAACGTTCGATTTAATTCAAGCACGGAACTAAGACGTCTGGATAAAGAATGAAAAATACATACTTCATTTTAATTACTCGATGAGAATTATAGTGGAACATTAAATTATGTGCCGCGGGAGCGAAAACAATGGAATTAAATGTTTCTAATAAATGGTGCCATGTAATTTTTAGCGAGGTAAATTAACTTCTATTTTTAATTGAAAATATACTCTGGCTTGAAATAGAGACATAAGTAATTGTGCCAAGTTGCTCCTAGCGTAGCGTCCCCGCTGCTGTGGTGCTCCATGCCCTGGTCGGCCCCATAGTGATGCCCAAGTCGCGTGGTGCCGGCGCACACTCTCCGCTGAGTATAAATGAATGTCTTCAATATAGTACAGAATCCCTTTAAGAACGACCTTTACCGAGCTGACTAATGGATGAAAAGTATAATATATCATATTGAATCAAAGTGGGATACTTAATTCGCATTAAAACAATTACAAAATAGGTACATAAAACAATAACAAAAAAAACTTGAGAGGTGTCAAGGGACACCCGGATGGAACGAAGTTTCTTTTGATTAATCAGTAAAAGAATTGTAAAAAATCAAAAAGTGTCGTTACAACTTTTGGTCTTAATTTTTTCTGTCTAGCCCCCTTTCGCAACGCGCCATAAGAACCTTCGTTCCAAAAACATCAAAAAATTTAAACTGAACCTCATATTAAATAGGTCAATAATATACGGCTTTTAACAATCATTTTATAGAAACAACGTCAAGCACTGTACCTGAATTCAATAGGTCAGTTCAATTTGAGAGTATTCCCTCCAGTATTTTTCTTAGGCCGACATCCCCGGCCGAGGTACACCGGGCAATTATGTCTCTTAGAAACTCAAAATCTTGTGGATATGATGAACTCACCACAAGTATTATCAAAAAGAGCTCGGAAATTATATGTCACGTATTTTGCCACATCATAAATATGTCATTTTCACAAGGTATATTTCCAGAGAAATTAAAATATTCAATAGTTAAGCCGCTTTTTAAAAAAGGAGACAAATCAAACGTTAGTAATTATAGACCAGTGGCATTGATTCCGGTATTATCAAAAGTTATAGAAAAGTTAATGTTAAAGAGAGTGAATGATTTTGCAAATCGTTTTGACATAATTAGTTCAAATCAAAATGGTTTTAGGAAAAACATGTCTACGACTTTGGCTATTTTTAAACTTGTTAAATCAGTAATTGAATGTATAGACAAGAAAATTCCAGTAGCAGTTTTATATTTTGACTTAAGTAAAGCATTTGACTTTGTTAATCATGACAAATTATTGAGTATATTGTATAAGTATGGTATCAGAGGTGCGGCGAATGAATGGTTTAGTAGTTATTTGCGTAAAAGATATCAATGCACCGAGATCGTAACCATTCAAAATAACACACGTAAAACTAAAATTAAATCCGAATTTATCGAGGTAAAGAGTGGAGTGCCGCAGGGCAGTATTTTGGGCCCGATGTTATTTTTATTCTATATTAACGAATTGCCAAAAAGTACTAGTCATGAATCAATATTATTCGCCGATGACACCACACTCATAATAAGGGGTAAATTAGGCATTGAGTATGAAGCTGATATTAATAATGCAGTGAGTGATATTGTTTCTTGGTTGAGTAAGAATAATATGAAGGTAAACGTGGAAAAGACTAAAATTATGCAATTCCGGACGATGCAAGCCAAGCCTCCGAATATACATATTGAGTATAATGGCGCACCAATCGAAGAAGTGAACACTACTAAGTTTCTCGGAGTTCATTTAGATCGGTTTTGTAGTTGGAAAACTCACTGTGAAGAAGTGTGTAAGAAACTAAATAGATTCGTTTACGTATTGCGTCGTCTTCGTGAAATATCTTCAATAACTGTGGCTTTGAAGGCTTACCATGGCTACGTTGCTTCCGTACTACAATACGGACTAATGATATGGGGTAACGGAGTAGATGCTCGTAAAGTATTCTTAATTCAAAAGAAAAGTGTTAGAGCTTTATGTGGTGTAGATCGCTTTGCTCATTGCAGGCCATTGTTCAGGAAACATAAAATTTTAACTTTAACGTGTCTGTATATAAAGCAAATAGTCGTTTTTGTGAAGCAAAACCCTGAGCTCTTTGTGAAAAACAAAGACATGCGAAATCGGGAGCAAAGAACCATGCATGCAGATAAATTATTCACTTACAGAACGAGGTTACAGCTTACCAAACGTAATGTCTTTCACATGGCCATTGCTGTTTACAACAATGTTCCGGGTGATATTACAGATCTTCCTTTGCAACAAATGAAACGTAAGCTTCATAACTGGTTACTTGATAAGTGCTGGTATTCCGTTAATGAATTTTTTAACATTTACTGACTTAGTCATTACGAGAGAGGGTTTTATTTATTTATTGTTTTATTTTATTATTATTCTATTGATTATGTCATTCCATTTTAAATGTTTTTTTTTTCGACTGTTTGCCTGGGTTATAATGAATTGATATTAAATTATATTGTATTAATAATTGACCCCTATGTAGTTTTAAGAAAATTTTGACATGATTTTATAAATATTTGCATGCCTTTGTAAGGTAGAACACATGGACCTTATAATTTTATATTTAATATCTGATTTGTATACTTGTGTTTTAGCAAATAAAGATTCTGATTCTGATTCTGATTCTTATTGCAAATGGATTGCCTAAAAAAATCTAATATGATATGTAAATCTATATTTACTTACATGTCTAAAAAGAGTAAAAATATTGTTTGTTTATGACGACCCAGTTGGCACAATGGTCACCATGCCGGACTGCCAAACACAGGGTTGCGGGTTCGATTCCCGCCTCAGACAAGTATTTATGCTTTGATATTTGTCTGTGGTCTGGTTGTTTCTATGTATTATAAGTATATATTTACAAAAGAAAGGTATATAAGTAGTATATGCGTTGTCTAGCACCCATAACACAAGTCTAGTTACTTAGCTTGGGGCTAGATGGCAATGTGTGGAATGTCCTGCAATATTTATTTATTTATGTAAGTATCATTACTTACTGTGGAATTAGAAATGGCATAAATGAGGACTATTAACAAAACTCCAAATGATCATTAAACATTAAACGCGTAACTGTTTCCTATTGAAATGATAGGCCGTAACAGTTAACTGCCCCAGTAACGTCTCAACAATCTCTCTCTTGGCAAATCGTTGTTTTACTAGGATATTAATGAGTTATTGCCTATTAGAAGTAACAAGAACATATTTTTTGTGACGCGTAAAATTTAGTGCCTACAGTAACTGTAGCGAGTTCTCACCGAATTCTTTTGCGATTTGAGTTATTGTTCGAGGGGGTCTGGGCTAAATAAAAGAGGTATAAAATGATAATTGAATGATTTACGTTTTTGTTGTATTGTTTTCTGTAGACAGGAAAACATTCAGCTTTCATTATTGCTTGATTTGTAAATGTATTAAGTAAGAAATAAGTTTAAAAACTAAAAACCTGAAGAATACCTAATCTTCTCGAGATAAAATTTTGATCCAGGTTCTTGAATGATACGCCGTGTTCAGATGAATTTTGATATGTCACAGGTTAGTGACATTTTTAAGTTCTGGCCACGCGCCACTCTCGACGCGTGGCGCGAACTTCAAATTTAATACGCCGATTGTGCGTCGTATTCATCCGGAAAAATCGTGCTCTAAAAAAGTATGAAACAAGAAAACTTCATCACTTTTGGCTGTATAGAAGGCGCCATAATGAATTTCTTGTGACGTCACATGCTTCCTCCTACTTACCTCTTTAATCCCCGACGCAAAAACGACGGGGTGTTATAAGTTTGACGTGTCTGTGTGTGTGTGTGTCTGTCTGTGGCATCGTAGCTCCCGAACGGATGAACCGATTTTAATTTATTTAATAACTTAATTAAATGTAGCTAAGAAGATATGTGTGAACAGAAAAACATCCTACTCCTACTAATATTATAAATGTGAAAATTTGTGTGTTACGCCTTCACGCAAAAACTACTAGTCTGATTGCGATGAAACTCGGTAAGTAGATAGCTAGAGACCTGGATTAACATATAGGTTACTTTTTATCCCGATATTCCCACGGGGTCGGGACTTAATGGGTGAAACCGGGGCGCAGCTAGTACATAATACAAACATAAGCCTGCCTTGATTTCACCGTAGTCGGCTAAAAATATGTTATTTTAATGATAATATGGATAATATTAAATTACTAGATGCACCACGCGTTTCAGCCGCGTCTGGGCCCATTCCCCGGAAAATTTCGAAATCAAAAGAATCCTTTAAAATAACTATGCCGATCAAATCGGTCCAATCCTTTTATCTAGCCCCAAGCTAAGTAACTGGAATTGTGTTATGCAAATAGATACTTATAATAGGTACATAGAAATAACCAGACCACAGGGAAATACTTAAGCATAAATACTTGTATGAAGCGGGAATCGAAGCCGCAGCCCTGGGTTTGGCAGTCCGGCATGGTGACCATTACGCCAACTGGGTATGAAATTGAAATAAATAAACTTTCGGATTTGTGATATTAATTAGGACTAGCTGCGCCCCACGTTTTCGGTAAAAAGTAGCCTATAGCCTTTCTCGATAAATGAACTATGCAACACAAAAATAATTTTTCAATTCATACAAGCTGTTCCTGAGATTAGCGCATTCAAATAAACAAAGAAACAAACTCTTCAGCTTTATAATATTAGTATAGATTAGAATTAGGTAGTACTACCATATGAGTAAAGAATGTGGTACTACTCTTAACCTCTAGGTGACCTTTGTTTTTTTTGCAAAATTCTATTTTCTAATAAGTTTATTAAACGAATACACCATACAATGACTCACACTTCTATAGTTTGTTGGCTACAAAAGATTACTCAGTTATAAGTTTAAAAACAACTGTTATTACGGGACATGCAAGGAAACATTTAGGGTTTCAATACGTTGTAAGTAGTTACAATGTTATTGTGTATGTGAAAAGCAGCGTTTAATTCAATTTGTAGGTAATGCCCTAGGTACAGGTACGGTATGCACGCGAATCGAACATTTGCTGGTATATCGAAGTTTTTACAAAAATAATAATTGGAAATCTTATTGTAATTGATATTGATGTTATTTATTGTAAATTGATTGTATTATATTCTTTTTGTTACTTTGCAACATTTTGGATGGGGAGCAAATGTCTTGCCATGTAAAACCCCAGGCCTTCTCTAGGTCGTGGCAGACTGGGTAGACCCAAGAAGAGCTGGCTTGACGTCGTAAAGGGTGACATGCGTGCGAATAGCTTTACAAACCAGGAGGAGGACGCGTAAAAGTGGGAAAGCGGACCCCGGGCTCCCAAGAGGGATGCAACCAGGAACATCGCTCGGACGATGAAGCAATATTTTAGATGGTTTAAAATATAACTAAGTAAGTAGGTACATATTTGCTGATAATTTCTTCGAAGGAAAATTGAGGTTGGTAGATTAAAAGAAGATGTACGGTCGAAGTCAGAATTGCAGACCCACCGTACAGTTCTAAAATTACTATGTTTATTTTTATTTGTTGAATGTTTGTATTCTAATAATATTAATCTAATAAATTAATGAATAAATTAATACTTTAAACTTGAATTCGAGCAAGACCTTAGAATCTTGCTTGAGTTATTATAATAGCAGTTTTGGAGCTCTATGTTTGGTCTGCAAATATGACTCCGAGCGTACTTTGTCTAGTACCAAAAAATAAAATAAATATAAAATTTGCATTTCATTTTATTTTTTAAATACAATACATAAAATTCGTAGAAGGTTAAGTAAACAATTATGATAAAAGTAAAATAAAAAATTCAATTTTATCGTCAACTTACTTAAGTGTAACTAAATTTTATATTTCCGTCAAGCATTCCGTATTCATTGCCGTTCATTGTTTGGAACTGCTAAAATATTTATCACTGCATTAATATTATGGGCTTCTAATTCAAGAATACTCCAAGTTCGGTCTTCTCATCTTATGAAACATTGAAACAATTAAAAGTTTCGTCGGAAGCCACCGCTGACGGACTTGTAAAGACTCGCTAATTACCTTACGTATAAATATCTATCTACGTGTATTTAGTAACTTTCTAACTGCATAAATAAATAATAAAACAGATTATATAATAATTATAGTTATGGCACATGTTATGGATTAGAACGATGATTGATTAATTAGAGAAACAAAATTCGTCACATAAATATCTTATTTCTAGATGGCGCTACCGCTTTTTTATAAAGTTTATCCCGTTTATATCTAGCTATTATTGGCGTCTTGGCTATTAATTATTTACCTTGAGATGCTTTTTTTTTGTGCATAGGTAAATAATAAGCCCATGTTAAAAATAATTAGTAATTATTATAAGCTATTTTTCTCAATTTATTTCTAATGTGACGATTTTTTTTTTACAAAAAATGTATTATTATATTATTATTATTATATCCTAAAAATCTCTAATTACTGATATCAAAGTGATGCAGATCATGCCCCTAGGTACTTATCTGACAATTTGTGGTTAATCAGGTAACAGTATAGAGGAGGCTTTTAAACCTTGGAGCCGCCCTCGATGGCGAGTGGCCACTCGACTCCCGAGTGTGGCTAAAACACTCGACGACTCTCCTAACACAAAGTCAGACTGAACAAAAGCCCTCTCCATATTCGCAACTATTCAACTTCACTCGAATTTCAAAGTAACTTTAAATTTCATCAACTTTATTCTAATTGTAACAAAGCCAAGTCCAATCAAAGTTCTAGCCGCTAAAACCGTAAAAGTATACCTGTACTTCTTAGCTACCTTTGACCGTGTCATTCTTTCCTTCAAACTGTTGAATCGGTAAATAGAAGGAATAAAATAATCGTAACTTAAAAGTTAGTCTGCGAGATTTCCTTATTTCAATATGAAGAGTAAAATGCCAATATTGTTTGTATTCCCATTTTACGAGTAGGCTTGAGTGAGAGCCTTCGTGGCTACATTAAAATGGATGATGTCACGAAAAGGGAAGAATTGTTTTTAAAATTTATTTAAAGGATACTGATAGTAAAAGGTTGTATTTTCCCGACATTTTATGTTCACATTTCTTGAGCGTTCATTTCGCAATGACGGTTCAGGCAATGAGCTTGTCTTCAGCATAATATGCAAAAAAACACGTGACGTACCTAATTGACGACCCAGTTGGCACAATGGTCACCATGCCGGCCTGCCAATGACAGGGTTGCGGGTTCGATTCCCGCCTCAGACAAGTATTTATGCTTAGATATTTGTCTGTGGTCTGGTTGTTTCTATGTATTATAAGTATATATTCACAAAAGAAAAGTATATAAGTAGGATATCCGTTGTCTAGCACCCATAACATAAGTCTAGTTGCTTAGTTTGGGGATAGCTAGATGGCGATGTGTGGAATGTCCTGCAATATTTATAATGTATGTAGGCAGTTATGTCTCATGCAGATCTGAATGTGACGTAGTGCTACAACTAGCTTTCACCCGCGACTTCGTCCATGTAGGGGTTGAAATTTAGCCAGAACCATCCATTGCCTTGAGCTGTGCGTTGATATATCAGAACTTGGATTTTTATATTTACCTATGCCTTTGATTTGAAAATAACTAAAGTAAGTATACTTACAAACTACTTAGCATTAAAAGTTTTAACACTCGAATTAATACGAAGACTTAACTTTATATAAAGTTGCTAAATATCTTGAAACTCTCCGAGCAAGTAAAAAAATATCTAAGTCATTAACAAACGAACAGCGCGCGACCTTTCAGTTCATATGAATAAACAAGTTTCAAATTAACACGCTGTTGCACAGTTAATCCAGACACATCAGTAATCGTAAGTTGGGTCAATACTCAGTGAGCGACCGCAAGTGCCGATCGGACCATGACCGCCCTGCGACGGCCTATTAGGACGACCGCGACCGAACCGCCCAGCCGGGCTAGTCGAAGCTGCCCAGCGAGCGGACGGCTACCGTAAAATCAATTAGTTTTAGACTAATCGCCCGCCGGGGGTCACTTTCATCATAGGTCATTGGGTAATTCTACAGGAATTCCGTGCTAAATACAGTTGCTATTTATGGACAACATTAGTCTAAAGTCTAGATGATAAATTGGAAGACCAATAAGTTTGTAACGGAATGGAAATGCGGAAACATAAGTTATAGCAAAGACAAAAAAATATAGATATAGACGATCACCGCCCATACAGCATCAGTTTTAGTAACGCCTTTTAGTATTATCTATACATATAAAATTCTTTGTCCTGACCGACTGACGGATCAACGCACAGCCTAAATCGTAGAGACCTGAAACTTGGAGGGTGTGTTCTTTGTATGATGTAGGCATCGGATAAGAAATTTTGGATATTTCAAACCCTACGCAGACGAAGTCGCGGGCAAAAGCTAGTAAATCTAATAAAATGTACAAAATACGTCATCACTATACCAACTTTTGAAAGATTTATTTTAGAGGGTTAGAAAACTTTTAGATTTATTCTTTACAATTAAGAAGTTTTTTTTTCTTTGTTTTAATTAAATATTTAACCATGAAACACTTTCTAGCAAAATCACGGTCTAGTGTGACGCATTTTAGTTCATGATTGGCAGTCTATCTTTGGTATCTATCGTCTTTGGCTATAAACATGAATCATTGGCGCCCATTGTATATAGTAAGACATAGGTTAGAGGTCATAAATCTTTTTATTTTATTAAATTTCATGTCACTACTACTTATGTAGTTAGTAATATTTAGTCATCAACGACTTCAATTTAGGAATATTTGATATGTCCATTGAGCGCCTCGTTGTACAGGGAAAAATAGAAGGCACCAGAACGCGCGGGAGGTCACCCACGCGATGGACTGACCAAGTCAAGGCTGCAGTGGGAGGTTCTTTGAACGAATGTAGCAGGATGACCTCCAGCAGGAAGAGATGGCGAGCAGTCGTGAAGCGCGCAACATCTACCCCCTCTACTACATGATGATCATGACCGCTCTGTCAAGAGTGTAACGAAAAAGAAAAGAAGAAGAGATATGATTAAATTTTGTAATCATTTCAAATTTTGCAATTTCTGCACATAATGTCTGTTTATTGTAGAGTCAAATTATCGGATTCGTTTCTCGTAATAATTTCAAGAATTCGCTATTGATTTCATTGCGAAGTTTATGTTGGTGTTAAGGTGAAAGGGTACCGGCGCTCTCTCTATACAAACGTAGTCGACTGTTTACTCCCTAGATAATGACACTGGCACAAATATTTTTGTGCTACAAAACCTGTAACTGTCATGACTATACCCTTATGTTTTTGTTTTTTACTAAGATTTAAAAAACAAAACAAAACAACGAAACATAGGAGCATGGTCATGGCAGTTATAAGTTTTATGCAACAAAAACATTTGCTCTAGTGTCTATCCAGGGAGAAAACAGTCGACTACGTTTGTATGGAGAGAGCCCGCGGTACCCTTTCTTCTTAAGGCAGCCGATGATGGGAACCATTTTCCAGTAGATGGGCCCGGACGCTCTTACCGTTTAAGGTCTCTAACGAGCGATAAAATTCCGCCGAATTCCTTTTTAACTGCAAGCGAAGTTTACCTGCGGGTGGGTAAATACGTGCCCACATTTGGTCGCTGAATTGTGATTCACAATCTGCAAATAACATGAAGAAATCCATTTTATTCTGAGCTTACTCATCGTTCTGTGAAATCGTAATTTGTCTAAGGTTGTATAATACATATATGCATACCTACTTACCCGAAGATTATCTAATTATACCTAAAACTATACTTTAATATTATATACTTACTTGAAAAAGAAACCGATAGATTTTTACTGACTTAAAAAGTTACTATGATGTTTGTTTTTTATTTTTTTTGGATTGAAAGTTGGTAGCTTTACGTTAGTCAGTCATGAACGGAATTTCTCTTTAGATTGCAATAAATTCCTTCATTTTTATTATTTCTACTAGTGAAAAGGTTCTATTACAAATATTACTAAATACTAAATGGATTTAAATAACGTACTGTAAAATGGATATGAATGGATATTCTGATGTTTCAGTTATTATTTTTCACTCTTTTAAAGTAAATTTTATTTTTTATTTTATTCTATACATGCATCAAATAAAGGATCGTATATTTATGTCAATACGCGAATTAGAATAGTCAAAAAACGAAATTAAAATCGGTTCATCCGTTCGGGAGCTACGATGCCACAGACAGACACACACAGACACGTCAAACTTATAACACCCCGTCGTTTTTGCGTCGGGGGTTAAAAAGAAAGGTAGACACCTGGTCGATACGCGAAATTATAAAGCTTATTTTTATTCGTAGGTATTAAAAGTGTTGTAAGTGGATACTTTGTAAAATATTGGGACAAATGTAACATCACGGTTGAACAAATTGATGTACCTAATGGCTGCCATTACAGACATTGTGTGCGCTCGATCGAATATAAAGGTCGCCAGCCCCACCCGGGATCACCTAAGAAAAAAGTATGAAAAGCGATATTCATAAATTTCTGAAGAGCTGTATATGATTCGGGAATACCCATTTTTCGAAGCCCATTTTGCTTATTTACTTGTTTCCGATTATATTTTTCTCGGAGCTTCTCATCCTCACCTGGTGCTTTTATGGCACGACGGATTAACTTTATACGACACGTTGATTAAAATTCGGCAGATTCGTTCTTTCAACTCATTTCCTTCATTCGAATATGATAATTTGGCGAAATGTATTCAGCCCTAAGCCGACTTTGTGCTATATAAACGAGCGGTGTGGCGGGGAACGAGGCAATCATTACAATGTGTATGTTTGTGCAAAAGTTTCCACTCTCCGTACTGACGGTTATGTCGATGACTGACGCTTAATACAACTAATTTAAGTTTAGTGAAGTTTTGTGACAACACTGGGAGTAGCGGTGAAACGAAAGCCTTGTTTAGCGAAACCAGGCAGATAAAAGTTACCTCGTGAAGTCGGTTACCGCAACAAACTTAGGAACCGTCCACAGGTAGTATAAGAGGAAGAAATTCGATTAAGGAAAGAAAAAACTGTGATGGCGCCTTTGAAAAAAAGAGCTCGGGACTACTGATAAGATTACGCGGTTACAATAAGAATAGTTTGAATAAGAAAACTTGTTGGTACTTCTGACCGTTTCGAACTAGAATACTGACGTAAAGGCAACCAGGTCAATACTCTTTAAACGTAAAAAACCTTCTTTAGAAGATGGGGCTTACAAGATTAGGTTTCTGAAAAGGTTTAACATACAAGATAGTAATTATGTAGATGAGCTGTTCCAAGAATTCATTTTAACAAGAAACTTAAAGTGCAAGCAACGCTGTGTATACTTTGGTTGGTAGTTTGGTAGGTACTTTGTGGGGGTTACTGTAGAATAAGAAAACGGTTCAGGTCCGGCTTGAGAGTCCTTGTCCGCTACAATACGAACGTCTTTGTGTTTTGCAACTTTGTTGAGTGCTATCCTTCTCTTTATTTGGATTCCGCTTAACTTATGAAATAGGGACCAAGTTATGTTCACAGTGAAGTTTTTCTGTTATGTTGAATCTTTTAAACAAATTCTGCGACTCACCTACATTTTGTTATATTTAATTACTTATTAAAAAAATATTATGATATCTATGTAAAATAGCATTTATAATATTCGAGCTGATATTATTAAAACGCCATACGGTTTAAGGTGAAAGAGTACCGGCGCTCTCTCCATACAAACGTAGTTGACAGGGAGGAACCCTGGATAATGACATTAGAGCTAATATTTTTATGGTATAAAACTTGTAACTGCCATTACTATGCCCCTATATCTTGATTTTTTTCATTTTCTAATTACCAAAGAAATTTAGACTTTAAAAACAAAAAAAAAAACAACACGTAGGGGCATGGTCATGGCAGTTTATAAGTTTTATGCAACCAAAATATTTGTGCTAGTTTCATTATCCAGAGAGGAAACAGTCGACTACGTTTGTATGGAGAGAGCGCCGGTAGGTAGGGATCAAATTCGTAGAGTTAGGTAGGTAAATGTGATGTTGGGGATTATTATTATCTGTTCAAAATTCGATTCGAAACTGTGTAGGTATCGTTATTCGACAACGTCTGATAGGTACCTAGGGATGTCAGGAAGAACAGACCTTCGTGTTCAGTAAATGGACAGGTTCGGTCGGAATACAGTTCAGCCTTATTTGTGAGTTTGGCTGACTTGCACAAACTTCCTCCATTCGTAGGAAGCTTGTTAGCACGACTTCTGCGGTTTTCGACTAGATAACATTGTGTTAAAGATTTAAACTATGTACTTATACCGAAGTTTCGTTTCACCAACAGTACCTAACAGTAAATAAATACTTACGTGCTATATGTGGCGTTGTCTGTTAACTACTCCTGACTGTCAGTTCCCTTTATTCTCTCTACTTAATTAAAATATTTCATTTCTAAATAAAACGTCATGCACGTTTCAACCACCCAGTTTGAAGAAACACCAAGGGAATTGTTACGGTTATGAAACGTGTAATTTTTAGTTAATAAAATCTATTTTCTTACTAAACATTAGGAATTCAAACTTTAAAAAAGAGATCGGGCCGAATATTGTTAATGTAAAACATGGCTAAAAAAAATAATGAACATAAAATAATTCTATACAAGTGAATTAAATAGAATTAATTATATACACTTAAGCCAGAGGCAACACACACAAAAGTTCACTGTTCCGAAGACTTCTTAAACAATATTATTCAACGTTAACAGCTAGTTGACACAGCTAAGTACATCATTAACAGAAGACAAATTACCCACGCATCTCGTTATAGTAGTTTACTTACACGCACGTTGTTAAGTGTTTGCTTAGGGGAGCATTTAGCTAAGTGGAGATCGCGCTTAATGTTGCAAGAGGCAAATTTGCACACCCTTGTTTGATTACCTACTGGTGTAAATTTTACGCTGGTTTCAGTAATAGGTTTACTAGGAGGAAGGAATATAGGGGGTAATTAATTTTATGAGGTTGTTATGGTGTTGTGTTTGTTTGGTTAACGATCTTAAAGAAACTTTAATATAATGAACTACATGGAAGCAAGGCTGTCTTTAACCTATTGAGAGGCCCTGGGCATATTAGGATAAAGACTTTGATAGAACACTGTTAGAATAAACAAATAATGTAGGTATGTAAACAAACTTAAATTTTTGCGAGCGGTGTTGGCTTAGTGGTAGATACATCAACTTTCATTCTGAAGGTCGTGGGTTCGAATCCCGGCCGGCCGTGCACCAATGTATTTTTCTTAAGAAAATTTTTTGTGCGCTAATTGACATCGCTCTTACGATAAAGGAAAACATCGTGATGGAACCCGCAGCTTAGTTGGCTCCAGAAGTATTAACAAGTTCTCTCCTTTGGACATGGCCGACTAAGCTGAGAGGGTAGTAGGTGCTGGGCAAGCCTACTCCATCCTCTCGCAAAAAGGACCCAATTAGAAAGGGTCCAATGGCGGAAAACAGCCTGTATACAAGTACAAGCTTGCATTTATTAAGATCGGTTTTTGTAGGTACTGACAAAAATTGGTTTGAATTGAATTGTGTTTACTCCGATCGATTTTTGTACTGTACTTTATTTATTAGTTTTATGACTAACTTTTATTTTTATGTGAAATATGTGTAAGTAATAATTAAAAAATGTAGATAGGTATTTTAGGTTCGATTTATATATAGTCCATAATTTATGTTCGATTTATTCGAATTAAAAAAGGTTTTGGTTGGTTATCGTTTAGTGATCTGGTAGGAAGTAGGAGTCCCTATCGGTCACGGGACCCTGTTCACATACCCAGAGTGTCCAGTGGGCAAGAGGGTTTTACATAGACGAGCGTATATCAACCTCTTTCGTTGAAACTACATGCTTTCTTTGGTTAGTTACAAACGCTCTGACTATTTGGTTATGGCGCTTTTAACAAATATTTCTTCAACTTGGGTATAACGGACAGCCTCCTAGGCAGAGTATGCAAAGAGACTCTTACTCTTAGATTGCCTACTACTAGCGAAAATTAGACTCAGGGTTTTAAGTGACGTCAACAGCCTTTTTATAAGACCACATCTGGTGGCAAAATTTATGGAAGATCTGGGCTAGTGCTCCTTCTGGACCCAACTAAAAGATTCTAGTTGCGGAAAACTGCCCGTTACAAACTAAGTACAAGCACAGGCTCTGGCTAAAACATTTCGAACTATTTAGTTACACGACTGAGACGTGACAATAGTTAACAAATACATTATAACAAATAACTTTAGGAAGCGATATTATATTTAGTTGTAGGTATCAATTATACAGAGATGTTTAGGTTTAAAAGACGAAGAGAGGAGCTAACTCGAGTATTATTTATGACAACCCAGTTGGATCAATGGTCATCGGACTGCCAAACACAGGGTTGCGGGGTCGATTCCCGCCTCAGACCAGTATTTATGCTTAGATATTTGTCTATGGTCTGGTTGTTGCTATGTATTATAAGTATATATTTACAAAAGAAAAGTATATAAGTAGTATATCCGTTGTCTAGCACCTATAACACATGTCTAGTTACTTAGCTTGGGGCTAGATGGCGATGTGTGGAATGTCCTGCAATATTTATTTATTATTATTATCATTTATAACGCGTAAAAGTATATGATTTACTGTGAGTACTTATATATTCTTTACGATAAATACAACCAAAATACTGTGCTCTAAACAATACAACAATTTTGTTTATTTTGAAAAAATCATGAAAATCCGTATGAAAAGTATTTTAATGAGTAATATCGTTCTGGTTTTTTGATACATTGGTTTTAATCAAACAATAGGTACCGTCGCGTCGGCTGCATAATTGGAGCCCTCGGTAGAGTTCTAAAACGGCTTTTATAAGAATGTTTTCAGACAAGCAAGATTCTAGGCACCTGTTTTAGTCAAAGTTTAATAGTACATTGTTACCCTAGGTGTGAAAGTCACTTATTGAGTCCCGAGACGGAGTTTGCGCTAAGAGGGCGCTAATAGTTCGAGGGACTTAATGAGTCTTTTACCCGAGGTAAACACTGTGCTTTTCATAACGAATAATACATAAAATTCTTAATAATAACGAGAATGAATGAGAGACTCCATACTCCATACTACCTCTGGCAGTATGCATGAGCCGTGTGAAGCCATAATCGTTATTCTTTGGTGTTACCCTAAAGCAAGGAGGTTAGGTTTTTGAATTTCCTAAAATAGTAAAAAAAAACATTTATTTCAGGCTACAAAGGCCCATAGATACATACCTTATAGACTAACTAGCAGCGCTCCGCGGTTTTACCCGCGTAACTCCCGATCCCGTGGGAATATCGGGATAAAAAGTAGCCTATAGCCTTTCTCAATAAATGGCCTATTCAACACATAACGAATTTTTCAATTCGAACCAGTAGTTCCTGAGATTAGCTCGTTCAAACAAGCAAACAAATATAGACTAATGCGTAATGATACTGATACTGGCTACAAGCACATTGCACAAGCCGCGCGAAGCCATAATTTTACATGGCAGCTGTTAGTGAAAGCAATTTTCCCTAGGGCTGAAAGTTTTTCTTTCTACAAGCTCTTCAGGCATCTTTATACCTACTTTCGGAATATGAGTAATGAAAAGTCTTATAACTCATCAATTTATCAAACAAAAATTGTTTTGAATGAAAATATTGCAATAATAGTAATTTTAGAACTCTACCGGTTGCGGAAATTAAAAGAAAGAAAGAAAGAAAACTGATTTATTCAACAACCCTTAAAAATAATAACAAGTTTCTATATAATAAGTTTGTAAATAATAAATGTAACAAATTACGTTACTAAGTACATTATTAAAATTAAAACTAAATCTATCTATATTTATAAAAATGAATTGCTGTTCGTTAGTCTCACTAAAACTCGAGACCGGCTGAACGGATTTATATTATCTTAGTCTTGAAATGTTCGTGGAGGTCTAGGGAAGGTTTAAAAGGCGAGAAAAAATCGAATAACCGATATTCCCACGGGATCGGGACTTACGCGGGTGAAACTGCGGGGCGCAGCTAGTATTTAAAATAAAAACAAGGTTGTTGAACGAGATGCAACTCAGCTATAAGCTGTCCTTGCAGCACAAGGACAGCGCTGGTATTCTGTTGCACCTCTTTCCATGATTTTACAAAAAATACAACAATCTAATTATATGCAGTCGCCTCAGCCAAAGTAGGTAGGTATGCAACAAAATTATGCAGCCGACTGTACCTATTCTATCGAAATAATACTAGAATAAGTAAATAATATACTTAGTAATTTGTAATATACATAGCTTGGTTTTAACCTAGTGGTCGATGCCTCGACTTTAATACCGAAGGTCGTGGGTTCGAATTTCAATGGTTTTTTTCTACGATTTTTTTTCTCTATTTCACATTGCTTTACGGTGAAGGAAATCATTTTGAAACCTGGGTCATAGTTGGTTCCAGATTTATTGACGAGTTCTTTTCTTTAGACCTTGTTAACTAAGCTGAGCGATAAGGCCGCCCATTTGTGCAACTTATACTTTCTAGCTATTTCTTTACTTTGTGTATATAGTGTTCTGTTTCTTACTGTGTTGTACGAATAAAGTTATCTAGTTATCTATCTATCTATCTATCTATCTATCTATCTATCTATCTATCTATCTATCTATCTATCTATCTATCTATCTATCTATCTATCTATCTATCTACCTACCTACCTATCTATATATCTATCTATCTATCTGAGAGGGTAGTCTATAGGCGCTGCGCAAGCCTACTACATCTCCAAGCAAAAAGGACGTAACTAGAGAGTTCAATTTATGGAAAACAGCCCTTATACAAGTGCAAGTAGTACTTAGTTAAACTCGTCTATTACGAAATACTGTTTCCTTTGATCTTTGTAAATTATCAAACTAGTAAAAAAAATGATGAAATCGGGCGTACTATGATACTTCGTCGTAATTATCAAAAAAAATATCTTAAAAATGCTAATTGTGTTTCGTGTCGCATCTCTCTGTACTGGCCGACAGAGACCGACCTTTAGCTCCTGTAAGCCTCTTAAATCTTATAAAAACGTCAAGAGATAAGTAAAAACCACCACTCACTGGCTTTCTCACCCACGCTGAGTGAAGTCAGCGTCTATATCGCCAGTAATTTACTATGATACAGCGATATTGTGTTCTGCCGAAACGTCCAGCTGTGAGGTTATTTCGTAAAAACACACAATATTTTCCAATTATTGAGTCTGTAGTTTTGGCGAGAAATGTCTAGTTACTACTTAGAAATACATAAATGTAACAGTTTCGATATTTTGTTAAAGCGTGAATGTCTTGCCAATATATGTATACATACCTACTTTTGATAATGATGTAGGTTATTTTATATCTATAGTCTGTTTATGAAATTGTTTTCTTGTGTTTTCTATTACTAGTTACATTTTTTTTAAAAGCTGATTTTGGCGTGCTGTGATACTTCGTCGTAATGGACATATTAATTTAATTGCTTCATTTCAAATAGGTATTTCTTCAAAACTTTTGTTGTTTGTGAGCATGATCACAAAAAAGAAAAAAATACCCCATGATTTTCTTGTGCGTTTTTTTATTGGTGGGCGCGTTCCGAAGGCACACATCATTTGAAGACGCGTCAAAGTGTGTATAATTCCAAGTGAATAAAGATTTGATTTGTCATCTTAGATCTGACCAATGGAACTGTGAGAATGATCGAGTTTTTGCTATCGATTCTATAAATTAAATGTGGCGTCTAATATAATAAAGGCTAGGAAGATAAATATTAGGTAGTCTAGATAAATATAATTTATACTAAGGTAATACTTTTTAATTTATAGCCATAATTTTAGATTCTCTTTTCCAAAGTACCTTAATAAAATTGGTAAGAAGCCTCCAGAAGTTTGTAACTGCTTTTTATCTCAGTGGGCCCGTGCTTTTAGTCAGATTGCTTATTTAGTTAATGAACTTTCAGTTTCAAAGTTTTTGCTTTTCGGTATCCTAATAGCCTAAATTATGCACAAGTTTGTAAAAAGTAATTATGCGGTAACTAATAGCATGTCCGCCGATTTCTGTTTTTTTTTTTACAAAATATGGATAGGTAGGATTTGAAATATACTTGAATTTAAATTAAGTTGTGTGATGTGATGTGTATACATGTTTTTATATTATTTGTGTGTTCCTTCTGTTTTATTATTGTTTTGTAAAATTCGATTGTATTAAAATTTGAATAAAGATAAACAAAAAAATATTAAAAATTAAGTAAGTTACTATTATGTAAAGTAGATACTTAGGAACATTATTGACACCTCGAAAACCTTTTAAATCTGACTGCAAGAAAATTTTCTATGTATTTTTGTTTGTATGTAATATTGTTTATTCCCTCATATCTTTCAAACCACTCGATAGATTTCTTTAATTAAGATATCGTTTGATTCGTCTCAATATTATAAAAGATACAGGTAAACATTGTTTAAATTGAAAATATGAATTTCAACATTAAATCTGTCTCCGTCAAAGCTAAATTAAAGCGATAACAAAGAAAACTTAATTCGGAAACACAAAAGCAGAGTAAATATTTGACATATTTCATAAATTTAACTGAAAATAATTCATAAAATTATACAAAATGTATACCTAGCTATCGAAGGACATTTCCCTTGTCGGCGGCGGCGTTCAACGTGCCCCGCTGTGAGTCCCGCAAGATCGCGCCGTAATGTCTATGGAGGCCAACAGATGGTCCCGCTTCCGGCAGTCATTACCCTTTTGTCTTATATCCGCCGCAAACCACCCCATAATCGACTCTACCCCACAACAATAAAGTCCATTATTACGTCGAACGACCGCAATCAGCGTTGAACGAGTTTATTATTGAGCTAGAAAATGTTTCACATTTCAAAACTGCAAGTTTTCCTATATTATGTTACCTTATCTTTCGTTCAACGTTATGATTTTGCTTCGTTTGTATGTTAACGCGAAGAGAGAAAGCGATTTTAGAGTAAGAACTCAATTTCGATACATAAATTTACATAAAACAAAACGCAATAGGTATCTGTAATACTAAAAATTAAGTTGCAAGATTTGACCCGAACAAACATAAATACAGTCGGCTGTATAATTGCAGCCCTCGGTAGAGTTCGAAAATTACTATTATTGGAATGTTTGCATTCTAATAATTTTTGTTTGATTAATTGATGAGTTAGAAGACATTAAACTTCACCTAAAGCAGGTGCCTAGAATCTTGCTTGTGTTGAAAACCTTATAACTGCCGTTTTGGAGCTCTACGGTGGGTCTGCAATTATGCAGCCGACCGTACATACATACATACACTGCGAGTTAAATAAAAGCTTTCGAAAAAGTAGGTGCGTTTCCACGTAACCTTTCAAAAACCTTTAATTTTGCAACCACATGACAAAGTCACGGAGCACATATTCCGTAAACGGTATTTTCAGATTCCGACGCCATAATAAAGGTCCCTGGAGACGGGAGCGATGTTCAGAAAACCATTTACCACGTTCCCCTCCTAAATGGGTCACATACGAGTTGGATATCACTTGAAATTGGTCTAATCTTTAGTTACGGCCTCCGGAATTTGTTTTTAAACTTACCTGAGGAAATACTTTTGTTTATTTTGCGTATAAATGCTGTGATTTCACGGTATGTTGTGGAAAACGTTTATCACGGGATAAATTGCGCTATTAAATAACAATAAGCGTAAACGATGTAAGTACTTTGTGTTGTCTAATTTTCATCTGTAGCGAGATAAGAGAGTATACCTGCGGCGGTAATTTAACGTTTGTCCGTCATACCAAAGTGTTTGCCATACACCGATTGTGCGAGGTACCAAACCACCGATCTCTTTGCCTCAGGGGACAACACAACAAAATGCGATAACCACCCAGAAAATGTGCTGCATCAAATAAATATACAGAAAGTATTATGACTTTGAAAAATTCGTATCGACGTTCTGTTCAGGGTGAAATGTTTTATTGCCGGGTTGGATTAATAAAAAAACAGCGCACCGGGGCATGCGTTAGCGTGTGTAGACTTTTTGTCCTGATAGATTTTTGTGTAGGTGGCCCAGGTGGTGGTTAATAAGGAAAGAAGCCGTGAGCGACACCTCCTGCTGAGCCAGGTAACCAGAGAAATAAAACTAGAGACTAGTGCTCTGTTCTGATATTAGTTTACTTATATTATACTAGCTGTTGCCTGGGACTTTGTATGTATGGTAGTTTCGATTTATACACTAAAACCTTTATCGAGTATCACTCAGCACTGTCCATTGGTGAAAACAGCATTCAAATCAGTGCAGTAGTTTTAAAGATCTAAGCATACATAGGGACAGATAAACAGCTGGAAGCGACTTTGTTTTATACTATGTAGTGATGGCGTGACGAGGCGACAAGAGGTCAATGGCCACTGTTTAACTGATGCTGGGGCCCTCTTGTAGGCCAATGCCTGTTGGTGACATGTAAGAATGGGACACCGCTCCCAGGTCACCAACACTGGGCGAGATAGAGAACCCGGTGGAGTTTTAATCGGTAAACCCTTGGCTGCCTACAATCATAAGCCAAGGGGAGCCCCACACACCCCCGCCACCCTCCCCCGGGATGGCGGGATAGTGCATAAGGCTGCATATGGACCGCAGTGCTTGGAAAGATGTTAGGGAGGCCTTTGCCCAGCAGTTGGACAATATAGGCTAACAAAAAAATTGTATTCTAATTTATCATATTTGATGCTTAAGGTAACGGAATGACCGTTGTCTGATAAAAGGAATACAAAGGTCCGCATGTCCACTCTAAGTGATGCGGTGTTGTTTTTCTTGCACTAAAAAAAATGTTGGGCTTTGCCCGTTCAATAAGTTTTATTTTCAGCAATATATTTATGTAGATAAGTATTAAACATTGAAACCACTTGAATTTTATCTTACAATGTATTAGAATGTTAATAATTGACAGAGTGTTGTGAAGCATCCACAAGAGTTCGAGGTCGTAACTCTGTAATTTATGTGTTCCTTCAAAGCTCTATTTCGTTCAATAGTTATTGAAACCGTGAAAGGTCATAAGTTCAGTTTGCGCAACTAGCCTGCCACCTAGAACTTATAGTACAGTCAGCAAAGGACGCGTGATACAATTAACACATTGACAGCTTTACAATATCATTAAAGATTTCGAAGTGTTAATAATAAGCAGAATAATTAACAATTATAGAACCGTTATTTAATAAATTAAAACTTTAAAATATGTACAGTCGGCTGCATAATTGCAGCCACCGGTAGAGTTAAAAAATTACTATTATTGGTATGTTTGCATTCTAATATTTTTGTTCGATAAATTCATGTGTTAAAAGACTTTAAACTTTAATTAATGCAGGTGCATACAATCTTGCTTTGGTTTGAAAACATTCCTATAACAGTCGTTTTGGAGCTCTGCGGTGGGTCTGCAATTATGCAGCTGACCGTACCTGCTACCCTCAGTCCTTTGCTGACTGTACAATATAAACAAATCAATCTCTTAAACCACTAAAGCGGACCACAATAGCAGAACCCAGACTTGTACGGAAATACCAAATATTTCTAAGTTTAAAGTGTCGGCTGGCAACCGAGTAAGGCACATGGGAAATGATTACCATATTCAACGCATTTACACGAGGTAGGCATCAAGAGAAATTATTTGTCATATTAACGTCACTCCGAGTCGAGTTGCTATACGGAGATGTTAATTTTATTGAATTATTTCCCTGTGTTCCGGAGAAGCATCAATACAAGCCAATAAAATTTTCATAAACATCCAGCATTTCGGTTTTGATGATTGATTGGTTGTTTAAAATTTAGAAAGAAAGAAAGACATTTATTTGGAACAGGCACACGACAACTTTAAAATTAAACACACACAAAGAAAAAGGTAACAATTATACAACGAAGAAAGAAACATACACTAGGCCTAAGAATATTTAAGAAGCCATGTGCTGCCCAAATGGGTCGACCTCAGCTGTAAGCCGCAGTCAAGCGTAACTTGGCTGCAGCGCTGGTCTTCCAGCCAAACCCGCTATCGTCGTGCGTCAAATATTTACAAATATATTCTACGGAAAAGTATTGTTTATACTTAAAAAAAAATGGTATTAGGTATTGGGTGAAATGATTTATGTCACCATCTTTCGAATCAATTTTTTTTAAGATCAGGGTTACGTAAGATTCCGAGGGCTATAAACCCAATGCAAAGTGCATTGGGTTTAAGTAACTTTTAGACAGGCTCGTCTCAAATCTAAAATGCTTTTTGTTTTCGGAAACAAAGACGCAACAAGTGATTTGGGTCTAAAAGAGGTAAATAGGTAGATATTCCTCATAATAAAATTGGGTAAATTGGCGGGAATTGCGACAAAAATATTTTTTTTCTGTTTAATTAAAGCACCGTCACCGCTCCAAACAAAAACCACGTAGCCAACAAATCAATTTCGCGTCAGGAAATTACTTTGTAAACTTGAAAAGGGTTGCGCGATACGGTACCAAATTGAAATTCTTTTGTGTACAGCGCCTTTACATGTCCAAAATGTTACCTGACTCTTTGAATCATACCGTAACAACATTTTTCGATCAAACTTTACAATATAAACACTTAAAAAGTATGTAACAGTGGGTTTAAAAAGTTCCAAGTTCAATTTTTTCGATATTTTATTTGTTTTCTATTCTTATGTCGTAACTAATGTAGAGTTGGAAGTGGTTTCCCAGTGTTTGGTCGAGATTACTGTGGTTGAGTCACCAGTTAATACTTTTGAAAGAATGTGTGCCCCAATTTAGGTGGTAGCCTCATACTATAGCATCTAGCACTAATTCGTTTTGCTGTTACGGTGACGGTGAAGGAAAACATCGTGAAAACCCGCGGCTTAGTTGTGTTGAGACGTATTGACGAGTTCTTTCCTTTGGACACAATCGACTAAGCTGAGAGGGTGGTGCTAGGCAAGCTTACTCCATCCTCATGCAGAAATGACCAAACTAAAAAGGTCTAGTTGCGGAAAACGGCAACGACAATGGCGGGTATTTCATGTAATTTAAAAACGCTGTTTGCAATAAATAATTTATCTATCTATCTATCTATCGATAACGCAAACAAGTACAAATGCAATTTTTGAACGAACCTGAATTGCTTTTCGCGATCCGTTGAACGAGCGCGCTGTATCTCTTCTTCGAGAAAGAAAACAATGGAAGAGTAATTTCTTTGCACTAGTGAATTAAAAAATAAAACTGGTTTATTTCTACACTGAGTCTAAATAAACAGTTTTCTGCCAGCTTTAGCATAAATAAATTGAAATAGTATCTGGTTGAAAACTAAATTTAATATTTAACCGAATATTCAATATCTTTCATATTTAAAATAACACGTCTATAAAACCTTTTAAACTAAGCTATCAATCGCGGAATATCGTTTAAAATGCAAACCAACTAAACAATATACAAAACAAGCATATCCTGAAAGCAACAGACAGTGGGTAGGTTAAGCAATACAATTTAGTCGAAGCTGTAAGTGAACAGTTGTAAGGTCTGTACAGAGTTCGGTAAAGCTTTCAAAATCAAACAAGTGTTCGGTATACCCGTTCTCCGTAGCCGTTTATCTGATTCCCTGATTCTCGAATTCGACCTAAATCCCCCTCGTACAGTTGGACCGTTCTCAATTACAGATAAGGCCTTGAATATTTCTCTGTGTTGGCAACGATGATGAGAAATGCCAATTAAACTTAAAGGGGAATTCTGCCTTTATTCGATAAGTTTGTTTCGAGATCGAAAATGTGTTGCAGGTAAAATTAAGCTCCGTAAGCAAGAACAAGCTGGACTGGATGATTTTATTACTAGAATATATTTAAAGCTTATTTCAAGCTGAATTTATTACACTCAATGATGCATTGGTAATCCACTTACGTTACGATTTATGTACGGTCGGCTGCATATTTGCAGACCCACCGTAGAGCTTCAAAACGACTGTTATAAGAATGTTTTCAACACAAGCAAGATTCTAGACACCTGCCTTAGTTGAAGTTTAAAGTCTTTTAACTCATCAATATATCAAATAAAAATTATTTGAATGAAAACATGCCAATAATAGTAATTTTAGAACTCTACTCTGCCTAGCGTTTTTAACAACACAAAAAATCAAACGTAAAGACTTAACGAATTAGTGAAATAAGCATAAAAACACACCCGTTGCCTTCGATTTTTTTATGAGTATTTTTCTTGGTAAACGAGATCAGCGAGAGTGCATGACCACGTTAATCTCCTCCATTGTGCACCGAGATCGTTTCCAATATTTACGAATAAATATCACAGTAGGTATATTTGCTTCGTTCAAGTTGCTTGTCTATTGTTACGAACTAAATTTTTATTATATTATTATTACAGCATTGTTTCATAAAAGCATATTTGTAATGGCTCCTGAATAACATAACATAACTAGCTTTAGCCCGCGACTTCGTCCGCGTGGACGTCGAAAATTTGAAGTAGATTAGACTAAGGAATCACGTACAAACTTTGCTCCCCTTTTTCACCCCCTTAGGGGTAGAATTTCGGAAAATCCTTTCTTATCGGATGCCTACGTCACACAAAGAACACACCCTCCAAGTTTCAGGTCTCTACGATCAGCGGTTTAGGCTGTGCGTTGATCCGTCAGTCAGTTATTCAGGACAAAGCATTTAATATGTATAGACTACCCAAAAATATTAGAACTGAGGGTAACTTAATGATTTTCAAAGCCAAACTGCACAACCTGCTTGTAGATAAGGCTTATTACTCTGTTCAAGAGTTTTTAAATGACGCCTCATTATGAATGATATAATTATTATTTGACTATTTCTTGTTTAACATTAATTAGTAAGTAGGTAGTCAAATCGACATTTTAAATAATTTAAATTTTTAATAATTTTGCTTCGTAACAATCTTTATTGACATTTATAATTTGAATTCGTAATCTTGTAAAATGATAACTTTAAAATGACCTTCTATAATAATTTTAATAAAACTTCGTATGCCTGTAAGGTAGAATATAGGCTATACGTGTAACTATGTCAACTATACCACCTATGTTCACGAATAAATTATTATGATTATGAGAAGGTAGTACTGAGGTACAAAATAGATTTTCAAAATCCAGGCACTAGGTTTAAAATGTCGCAGAATTCTTTAGATGTCGTTCCTGCTCGCCCGGCTTAGCATTAGTCTGGCTTTACCCGTGGTTACCGGTGAAGTCTTTGCAGCTTTGTCTAGTGCAACTAAAATCTAAGGTTGCTGTAAATTTTTTTGGAATGTATAAAGTATCGTGATTCAAGTACATAATAAACTAATTTTTAGCATTTCAATGTTTGTATAGCAAATGCACTCTTCACATATGCTTAGGCTTATGACTATACTAGCTGCGCCCCGCGGTTTCACCCGCGTAAGTCTCGATCACGTGAGAATATCGGGATAAAAAGTAGCCTATGTGTTAATCCAGGTCCCCAGCTACCTACATACCAAGTTTCAACGCAATCGGTCTAGTAGTTTTTGCGTGAAGGAGTAACAAACATACAGACATACACACAAACTTTCACATTTATAATATTAGTAGGATTCCCACACTATTTTCGGAATCAAGAGAAATAATAATATTATTAATATTTATCTTAGTAAAATTATAAGCGTATAAATAATAGGTACTTATCGCAAAATGTTGGGCTTCTTGCCATCTCCGCCATGTCTTGCATCGTTAGTTTTCAATTCTGGCACCACAATGGAGCCTCAAGTCATTGTCTATGAGCCCCTGCCGCAGGACTTTGCTAAAGTTATATTTTAGCACCTCCATTATGACTTTCATTACGAAACAAAATTACTCTTTAAACTTGTTTTAGAAGTAACTGTTATGTCGTTAAATTATGTTGTTAGTAAATGATGTTTTCATTTTAGGAATGATTGTTGCACTTGTTGCTGATAGTATAGGTTTTAGGATACTAATCTATTGCGGCGCGGGCTACGCACGTTCGCCACGTTAGCTGCGTGGTTCCACCACATAAAGTCGTTCACAATTATACCTAAGTTGGAGCGGTGTTGGCTTAGTGGTAGATACCTCGGCTTTCATTCTGAAAGTCGTGGGTTTGAATCCCGGTCGGCCGTGCATCAATGAATTTTTCTTATTACAAATGTAAGTGCGCTAATTGACATTGCTCTTACGTTGAAAGAAAACATCGTGATAAAACCTGCGGCTTAGTTGTCTCCAGATTGACAAGTTCTTCTCTGAACATGATTGACTAAGCTCAAAGGGTAGTAGGTGCTGGGCAAGCCTACTCCATCCTCACGCAAAAAGAACCCAATTAAATAGGGTCTAATTGCAGAAAACAGCCCGTATACAAGTACTAGTACCTAAGATGGTTTGTGGGCGTGTGTTGTGTAGCGACTAGCGTGCGTAGTATGGGCTTAAGGCGCTCTTTCAGTACCGTGTGTAGGTATTCACATTACCTTAGCCCGCGCTCTCAAAGACGTAGCGTGCTGCGTGTTAACTGTTATATTTGATCGATATGCAAAACATTTATTATCCACAAATATAGTTCGTAGAGGTCAAAACCTATCATTTGATTCATTTTTAGAAACAAACGTTAACTATTTTTGAATAAAACCCGATAAACGATCTAATGATTCTCTGTTTTCTAACATTTTTTTTATCGAACGAAGTTGTTCATATCATGTTTTCAACCACAATAAACAAAAATATGGTTAGTAAACTACAATATCCATTTATATCCAAATAACAAAAAATGAGTATTTGATTACTTAGAGTTACTTAAAACAAAGGTCGATTTTGGTAGCTTTATTAGCACAGGGCCTTAACTTAAATGGAATGGCGCCTTTAGTTCGTTACCGTAAAAGCCACATGGAAATCAAGCGTCTACGTCTAAATAGTTATTAAAATATAAGGTAACATATTTATAACCAAGCTCTTAAATAGTGATGTCAACGTCAAGTGAGTTTGCTAGTATTATGCCATCAACAGGTCAGAAACTTTCCAAAACTTTTGATTGGTTCAGTTTTAAGTAGAATTTGTATTTACAGTTGCTTTGCATTGAGGTGTAAATTGAATGCCAACTCGAAAAGTAAGTAATTTTAGGTAAAAAGTTGTGCGGTAGGACTTTGTTGGTATCTTTAGAAATGTAACTTTCGTTTTATTGTCAATTTTCAGGTAGATAAGTGGTTTGAAGGAGAATTTACTCATTATTAATTATTTAATATCTTTACAAGTCATCATCTGAGCGATGTTCCCGGTTGCATCTCTCTCGGGAGCCCAGGGTCCGCTTTCCTACTTTTACGCCTCCACTTCGCACGATCTTCGGCATCCTGACCCTTTAGACAAGATTGCTTTCTATTAGAGATGTCGCCAATCGATAGATTTAATTGTATGGAATTTACATAAAACTTTGTATAAAATTAGCTTATGATGGAATTTATCCACCATTTTTTTTCTTCAACGCAAGACTACGTGACTTTTCGTTAGCTTGTATCAATTACTTACAAAAAAATAAATTAAAAAAGTCTGTCGATTGGCGATATCGCTAATAAAAAGCAATCTTGTCTAAGGGGGCTGGTTAGTAAGGCCATTTGCATGCATATCACCCTTTAAGACGTCAAGCCAGCACTTCTTGGGCCTACCTAGTCTGCCATGACCTAGCGGAGTAATTAATATCTTTACAAGTAAGCACCTACAAACCGGTTTTTTTTTACTTAGTCTAACCTCAAAGCAAACACTCATTGACTTCGTGTTACTTAACAACGCCATCTGCTGGAATAATTTTATTGCTCACAAAAAATAGTATTAGTAGTTCGCCAATAGATGTCAGGAAGAGTCATATTTTTCAGATAAAAAAGTAAGTTTCGATAAAACACGAATAAAATGACATTTTCTAAAAATGATTCCTAGCTAGATCGCCGCCGAAATATCCTATATACCAAATTTCATGAAAATCGTTGGCGCCGATTCCGAGATTCCAATTATATATATATATATATACAAGAATTGCTCATTTAAAGATATAAGATATATATTATCTCAGTAATTGAAACCTATCTAAACATTTACTCAACTCAACTTACACCAATAAATGACGTCACAAATCTGTTGAATCAATAAAAATGGTACAATTCACAGCCACTTTATTTTAATTCAAACCCCTAAAAGCTGACAGGGAGAGGCGTAATCACAGGGAATAAGCCTATTTCTCAGTGTAATTTCATTGGAATCCTTCAAGAGTTCACTTTGGTTCGTAAAATAAATAAATTTTATCGACAAAGGCCTGGTATTTGTTACTAAATCCATTCTTGTGTTATAACAGAGAGGTAATCTGAAAACAAAGTTACAATCAAATTATACTTTATAATTGATAACGGGACTATAGGTAAGTTTGCATAACAGATAAGCTTCATTTCAATCAAAAACGTCTAAGATTTATACCTGATATTATACCATATCTATGTGTACAACGACGAGAGAGGCTCCGGGTTCCGATTTGCAATGGCTTACGTGGAAGTCACTTAACCGACTCCGGACTCAAGTAGGCCATTGCAGACAAAATTTGAGCAAATGGGGGTATATTGCACCGACTGAGGAGCAATGCGAGTGTGGAGCCCCGTCGCAGTCCATGGTGCACCTACTCCAATGCCCATTGTGCCCTAACATCTCCACATTGGAGGACCTGGTAGAGGCCAACGCTGCTGCAGTTGCAGTGGCTAGCTACTGGGCTGTAAAAATTTGACTGGTCGAACGTCACCGACTCGAAAAGAAGAAGAATCTATGTGAATGATTATTTTTTCCGTTGTTCGTTGTTCTCCCATTGCACACATGTCGGGTTTATTCTCTTTCCAAACATTTAGTTTCCGTGTTTTCTTCTAAGGAAAATGTATTTCTATTATAAATATAAAGCTGTCATACAAATCCTTTACCTCGAACTCGGATGTTCTAGTGCTAGGACTTACATATTACTGCAGTAACTCGTTTCTCGTCCGTGCCGCAAATACTACGAAGTAGTTCAGGTAACAGTTGGTGGAAGTACTTTGCTACATGTATTGGCTAGAGTACTCGCATACCAATAAACTTACTAACTCTATTTTTAACTATATCGATAGATGTGTCGATAGTATGTCAAATATTTAGAAACTTGAACTAGTCTAGGAGAAGTTCTAAGTAGTCTCGGATATTTCTATTTTAGACTTGATCTATTGGTCTCTGTTTCTTTTATTTGTTTCAGGCAGGTGGAGGGTTTTTTTTTTAAGCCTCCAGATTTTAATTACTCTCTAAGCTTCTTAAACCTTATTATACCTACAGATTTTTTATTATGTAATACCCACTTAAATTATAAATCGAAACCGTTTTTCAAATGTCGTCACCGTTTGTCATTTTGTAAGTAAGCATATATAGATCTATGATAATTAATTCAAAGTTAAACTAAGCAATTTTATGTAAATGATAAGTGAGAGCAAGTAATATTAATAAATAAACCCGTTTCAATATCGAGAGAGCGAACAGTTAACAGTATTATTGTAAGAAATAACAAAGCTGTTAGGAGTCCTTGTTAACAAAGACTGACTGAAATGTATCAAAATATTTATTTTAGTCAGGAACCTCACCCCGGGGTAAGATATTCCGGAGAATATTGAACATAGGCAAATTAATTTGTGTTTGTTTTATTATAACCGCTTTTTAAACTTCATCTTTCGCTCATCTTTACACAGTGTTAAAAGTTTTAGTTATTTAAATATCGTTAAGAATTAACATAAATTTTAAACAAATATAAACATCGGTTCTGTCTGCAGACTGGTAACAAAGCGTCTAGCTGCTTCATTGTGAATTATTCAACAGTTTATAATTAGGCTTTGTTTATGGAAAACAATACTTAGGTCCTCAGAGTCGATTTGTTAGTCTTATGTCAATATTTGAGAGAATTGCGGCGACGGACCGTTCAAAGGCTCAGCTACTCGACAAACGAAATGTTTTGTTTGTACAACGACAATTTTGTTGCAGAGCAATGCTAGTTTTTAACCCCCGACGCAAAAACGATGCGATGTTATAAGTTGACTTTAGAATTAACCGTCGGCTACATAATTGCAGCCCCCGGTAGAGTTTAAAAATTACTATTATTGGCATATTTGCATTCTAATATTGTTGTTTGATAAATTCATGAGTTAGAAGACTTTAAACTTTAACTAAAGCAGGTGCATAGAATCTTGCTTGTGTTGAAAACATTCTTATGACAGCAGCACTACGGTGGGTCTGCAATTATGCAGCCGACCGTACATATGTTACCAGCTTTGCATTTACCTACTGGTACCCCATGCTTTATTAAATTAGTAATTATAAGCGTCAATGGTTATTATTGTAAGCCTTGTCTAGACTTAGGTATTCCTCAGTGGCGTCAAATAAAGCCACTAATCCGATATAGAGAGCTAAGTAACTAGACTTAGACTCTAAGTCTTAGAGGGTGGAACGGAGACAGGCGAGGGCGAAGGGGGATGATTTTATTACATTGCTCGGCCAACGCCTCAGGTGAACCGCTGAATTCATGTTTTAACACTGTTCAGTGAGGTTAACTCAATATCACTGTACTTCTTGAATATAAAAATAAATAGAAATAGGTAGGCAACGAAGAAACCTGAAGTTTAAATACATTGCAAGTTTAATAAAAGCTTTTAAAAAGAAAGTAAATTACAATTTAATAATGAAAAATCTAAGTTTAAAATGCGTGTTTTTTCAAAACCTACTTTAATGATATAATTCAGTGAATCTGTAAAACCTTATTTATCCATGTATTTTAAGGTGAAAGGGTATCGGCGCCCTCTCCATACAAACGTAGTTTCCTCCGTGGATAATTACACTAGCACAAATATTTTTGTGCCGTAAAACCTATAACTGATGACTATGCCCCTAGTTTTGTTTTTTTTTCATTTTCTAACTATCATAGAAATTAAGATTTAAAAAACAAAAAAAAAAAAAACATAAGGGTACGGTCATGGCAGTTATAAGTTTTATGCAACAAAAATAATATTTGCTCTAGTGTCATCCAGGGAGAAAACAGTCGACTACGTTTGTATGGAGAGAGCCCCCGGTACCCTTTCCTCTTAATAAATACGTCACCGTTTTACTACTATCTCACACAGTAAGCGTGTCGATGCGGTCTAAGCTGTAACACGATTTCCTAGAAGATGTACCTTTACCTATACGCTTGTGACTCAAAGATCTCCGAGTAAACGGGGGCTTATATTTCTCTTTTAATTTTTACTAAAAACATGCTTACTTTACATAGATAGGTACTTTACTCTAGGTAGGTACTTCACTGTGTTAAAGTCGCGTCTTACCTTCTAAGAACATAATTTACTTTTACAGCAGTAAAACCTTGCTCGAAACTATGTAAACTGCGTTCTATGGCAGATTTAATATAAGCTACGAAAATCTAGCTAAATTGTTCTCTCATTAGAATTCAGCCGCATTTAAATTTAAATAGCAAATTAAACAAGTAGTTTATATAAACCATTATTTATTTATTAAATATAAAATTGTAATATCATTAGGACCACAGAAAATTAGGAGCTACAACAGTTTGATCGTAGGTCTTTTATACATTTATGCCACATTAAACTCTATTCAATAGAATCAACGCAAAATTGAAACATTCACTATCTTTATAAAATGGCACTACATATATAATTGCTGTAACTTGAGGTCTCATAACAATAGGAACTAAACCTTTTATAAAGGCAGTATTCCATTACGTCGATCCACACGTAGCTGCGTTGTCCGCCACAGAATAATAGTACATTACGATATAAGTGTGGTAAATTGATCTTTGCATAGAGGCGGTCATAAGAAGCCAAGATGCAAAGATCAATTCCACACGTATATCGTACGACGTTTTTTATCACAGTTGCGAATAAAAGAAAAGACTAGAAAAGAAGACAAAATAATAATTAACAAAATATTTGTGATAAGTCTATGTTTACATTTTTTTTAAGGCAGATTTTTTTGTTAATTATGCTCCGGTAAGGCAGGCTAAAGACTTTAAATCTATACATCCTCGTCTGACATACAATATTTTTTAGGGTTTTTTCTATTTGTTTTGCGTCGGGGGTTAAGAACAAAATGCAATGGTACGGAAAAACAATATATTTAAGTAAAGAAAAAACAAAAAATAAACAACTCAATTTTTAATCGTTTTCTAAGTCATTGTCACGTAAAATTTTCGTTCGTAAACCGACTTTAGAGACAACCATTTTTGCTAGCTAAAAAACTCTTTGGTATCTACCTTTTTTATACATCAAAACAGTATAACCCAGATAAATTATAGTACATTACGATATAAGTGTGGTAAATTGATCTTTGCATAGAGGCGGTTTATGACGCGCGAGCGGCAGCGAGCGTGTTATAGAAGCCAAGATGCAAATATCAATTCCACACGTATATCGTACGACGTTTTTTATCACAGTTCCGAATAAAAGAAAAGACTTGAAAAGAAAACAAAATAATAATTAACAAAATATTTGTGATAACTTTACATTTTTTAAGGCAATATTTTTTTGTTAATTATGCTCCGGAAAGGCCAGGCTAAAGACTTTTAACCTATACATCCTCGTGTGACATACATTATTTTTTAGGGTTTTTCTATTTGTTTTTGCGTCGGGGGTTAAGAACAAAATACAATGGTACGGAAAAACAATATATTTAAATAAAGAAAAAACAAAAAATAAACAACTCAAATTTTAATCGTTTTCTAAGTCATTATCACGTAAAATTTTCGTTCGTAAACCGACTTTAGAGACAACCATTTTTGCTAGTTATAAACTCTTTGGTACCTACCTTTTCGGGATAACTTTACAGCACTAGTTAACAAATCTAAAACGCACGCGTGCATAATATGTTGGATTATGAGCCTAAAAGTCGTTGAATAAGATCCACTTTATGAGCAACTGTGATAAAAAGAATGTTTCACCTACCTAACATGTAATTAGCAGTAAGATACGTATTAAACTTATCGAGATAACTTTACAGCACTAGTTAACAAATCTAAAACGCACGCGTGCATAATATGTTAGATTATGAGCCTAAAAGCTGTTGAATAAGATCCACTTTATGAGCAACTGTGATAAAAAATAAGTTAATCGTGCTTGCGCCACAATAGAATAGCGTCTTTATTCGATAACTACAATTAATATTGACTATGTTAAATAAAATCTACCAACATTACAGCAATTACATCTTTTTTTAATTTTGTTATATCGCCTATTTACAATTTGACTAGGTATTTCGACGTAAATCTACAACGAAAGCACTATAAATAATATACTTTTTTACTATGCATAAAAATGTCGTATTATTTTTTTACACTAACAATATTTACATTCACACAACCGAGTTCATTAAAATAAATACGAGTTTCTACAAGCATTTTTACTTTTATTATTGAAACTATGGTCTTTGGAATTTTATGTACAGTGGTCTGTCTTGTGAGCATCATGTTGTCCCTCGTGGTAAAATGAATATTGAGTTCTAAGGAGAATGTCCTGAAAATTTAAACTTCAGTCTCCTATATTGGAAGTATAGATATGTACATAGATACTTGAGCAATAGCAACTTCCACTGAATACAACAACCGCTTTCGAAAATAATATCGAATGGAGTTCCACAAATCCCTCTCCGTATGTACAAAATATTGTCACGCCAATAAACCGTTGGAGTTTGGCAAATTAACCTATAAACGCTATAAATTCTCTTTATATTTATAATGGACCACGGGAAATAGCTAAGAAAATAGCGTTTAGTACAAAACCTACGCTAATAGTAACTGTTTGGAAACAGAAGAGCTCAAATCCTGCGTATTATACACAACTTTCGGGACCGGGGAGGTTCTCTGCTAATACGTGTTCTCTTCTCCGAGCGTTGCCTTTACCCTTGGTCCTGTGGAGGGTGGAAGTTGCAATGCTGCCGGAGCTAAGCGTCGGTCCACTAAGACTTAAGCTCTGACTTCCAAAAGGAGAGCTGGGATTGCCGTTCGGGCACACGAAATTGGGGCTACCCAGAGTCGGGCTGTTACTAACTACGTAATTAGGCCTATAGTTAGGAATTACTTGAGGCATGTTCTGATTGAGAACGTCCTCTTTTCTGGAGACCATGTCACTGCTTGGAGTTAGCTGCAAGGAAAATAAGAAAGATCAAAGCGTCTTGAACTGCATCAGCTTACATTATTTTCGTGGAGAAAAGCAAAGGTCTTACTTGCTGTGGTCGTCCAGCGGAATCCAAAAGTGCTAAATCTTCTGCCGAGAACACGGCTCCTGCTTTATTCCATTCTCCTGAAATAAAATAAGAATTAAATAGAGAAATGAACTTGCATGAAAATAAACAAAATCTGAGAAAATGAACACACCTCTAACTTCTTTTATACTAGGCCATTCATCAGTTTCTTCTATTGTAGGGGCAGATATTTGATTATCAGAATCTGCAATAAACACATAACATCTTAAAATTGGTTTAAAACACTTTACATAACTACAGACTAAGTTGCTTTTATTCTGATCACAAACCTGGAGCATTTAAAATATCTGGTTGAGGATCGGGTGTCTTCAATTCCTGTGAGGGTTTGATAGTATACGCTACGACATATCTCCTGCCTCCATCGCTCAGTTCCAGCATGTCTCCTGGAGGGTATTTGTGGGGTTGCTGGTTCCTTCGTCTTTTGGCGCAAAGTGCAGCGATTGCTATCCCACCAGCAGCCAAAACTGACCCTAGTATGGCAGCCACTACTATACCAAAAGTCACTCCACCCATAGGACTTTTGCCATCTATGAAAAAAAGGAAAAACTTTGTTAAAAAAATTGAAAGTTTTAAGGTCTACTATATTTCACATTCTATATTTATTATTTAGGTAGATTATCAAAACTTTTAATCCATTTGGGTGATTAAGTTAATAAGACACTGAACTTTTGTCTGAAGTAGCTTCACAAAAAGGCCACTTAATGGTCGCTCATCCACGTAATGACCGCGGGGCGTCGCCCAACTCGCATGACAGATTGCTCTGCATGATTTATAACTCCCCAATGAAAGAAGTGTCTCTCAAAGTCAAAAAAATAGAAAACACTCTTAATCCAAACTGAGCACTCTAGAGATTTTTCAGGATTAAACGCAATTTACTTAACATCGAAATTTTTAATTCAATAGAAGTAATTTAATTACAAAGAGTTGATAATTCGATAAATCAAATTAAAAATGGTCACCGAATGCAAAATGGTCGTCAATATACACACTAACTCGCTAAATGTGGTGAATACCAATTTTATATTTCAAGTTACATACTAGTATTTTATGCTTTGAGGAATCAATAACACCTTGTAAAAATGTTAGTATCAAAACATATGTTGGACGTTATATTGTAGTAAATAAACTAGGTCGTTTACGAGCGAGAATATACCGGCAACTGTATTGCAAAAGTTGGTCGACACAGGATGACTATGACAACTTTATTGGCACCAACCTGAGTTTTCCTGTAAGCTATGAATCTGGATTTAAAACTGCCATGCAACTGCTAAATAAGTTGTTTTTAAGTTTGTCAGTATTTATTACGAAACATGGGTACGTTTCGTGTGCTCACTTGTTACTAACTTCTTCAAGACCGTTCCAACTATCGATTGGTGTCTGCGGGTTTTGAGAGGAAATTAACAGATGGTAAGACTAATTTGTTAGCCTTAAGTGGAACAAAGGACTTGCTTTGAAACCTTGTTCTTGTGATCCCATTCTATATTGTTTCTCATCCACTAAATAGTTTACTTGTGGTTTTGACAACACGACTGATTTTACCTAAACATCATTTGGCTCCTTATATAAAAATATACATAGGTAGGTACTTTACCAGTTCTCCTGGCTGCATCATTGAAAGCAATATTTTCAAGGAGCGTCCTTTCTGATTCTCCTTTTAGATTTCTGGCATAGATAAGCAGATTGAACGTTGCTACTTCAGGGTCTCCTACTACGTTCAGTTGGGATAGATCTAACTTGAATGTAGCAAGTCCATCTGCAAAAAAAACCTGTTGTAAGAATCAAAGTAGCATGGTTATGTATGTAGGGTCCCTGTTATCAATATATTGATGTTTATTGCAAATAGCTTTTCTCTATAATTTATAATCAAAAAACACAAACGTTTAACTGAAATATTACTATAAGAACTACTTCTTTTCTCTTTACCAGTCTCATTGACGCTGCCGTTGAACCGGGTCTTCCCTGTGATTGGGTCGATAGCTTCCAGCACGATGGACTGCGGCAGGCCTCCGTCGTAGCCAGCCACGCAGCGCACGCGTAGCCAGCTGTTCGCCTCGCTTGTGTTGCCAGTGTGCAACGAGCAGTTCCTTGGAGCCGTTGGACGTGCTAATATGGAAAAATAATTAAAAATCACGTATTTTACTGCATTAACGTTTAACTTTTGAGTCATTTACACTGTGGGATATCTTACTTAGTATGTATTTGTTGTTTTAACGTAATATTCCTAATAAGGAATGTAACTTAGAATCAAATAGCTCATTAAAATGTTCCTATTCAAAGACGAATATTAAAGAATTTCGAATAACATTGGGGATTAGCATAAAATGTATTCAAATTTTCAAGAACGAGCTATGTATTATGACCAAATTCCTCATTTAAAATGTATTCGTTTAACCAAACGAAATAATTTCTTAACAGGCGTTAACACTTTGGAATTAATGTAAAAACTTAATATTTGTAGTAAAAATACATTTTCCTGGAAACTATTGTACAGTCAGCAAAGGACAGAGGGTAACAGGATTTTAAAGTTTTTTTTTTAATTACGGGTAAACTATTTTTGGATATTCTGCGTGAAATAACTAAGACTTCGAAAGCTTTAGCAAATAGAATAATTAACAATTACCGTTATTTAAAAAAAAAAACTTTAAAATATGCACCTGTTACCCTCAGTCCTTTGCTCCAAAGCATACTAAATACGCTTAATTGGAATGGCAAATACTATACCTGAGAACATTATTATTTTACCTAATCTAATACGGGGAGCGTGCGTGTACGAAATAGAATTAGAGTAGAGTTAAACTCTCTAATTTCGCCTTGACTTATGGCAGCTTGGTGACAATTTAATGTGTTCTATGTTACGCTGGTATATTAAATGTTGTGGGTAGGGCGCACTTCGCTGCACCTCAACTACAACGGCTAACTCATATTTTCACTTGCACCGTGTTGTGGAGTTAAATTAAACAGAAATGTTTTACATTTGAATTGTCTTAAAGTGAAAGGGTACCGGCGCTCTCTCCATACAAACGTAGTCGACTGTTTCCTCCCTGGATAATGACACTAGATCTTATAAGATCTATAACTGTCAAGACAATGCCCCTATGTTTTTTTCATTTTCTAATTATCATAGAGAGATTTAAATAAAAAATAATAAAGAAAAAACGAAACTAAATGGTCATGGCAGTTATAAGTTTTATGCAACAAAAATATTTGTGCTAGTGTCATTATCCAGGGAGACAACAGTCGACTACGTTTGTATGGAAAGAGCCCTCTGTACTCTTTCCTCTTAAAACGTTGTATAACAGCGTTGCACTGCAGTAATGTAGTGCAACGCTGTTATATAATCTTCTTGGGGGTCACGGCTTCTATATGACGTTGGGTCCGCCTTGTTAGACGACAAAAGCTCGAATAATTTTGATGGAAGTTTTTGTGTGTGTTTGAGTGAATGAATGGTTTAGATTCTGATTAGATTCATTCGGATTGTAAGACTGCCATGGACTGCGTTCGTTCACTACGGTTTATTTATTACATAAATACAACTTGATGGTTCAATTCAATACAACGTGACGTTCCTAGAAAATTTATATACACAAGTGAAAAAATAAATAAAATATTATTTTCACCAAAATGGAAAGCTGTCAGTAACCTAAAATACGAAGGTACTTACTTTGAAATTGTCAATAATTTCTCGTTTTACGCCGTTATCGGTTTTATTACCTCCGGGTGAAATGGTAATAAACATTTTCATACCTTTCGGGATAAACAGAAACATCTTTCACGACGAAAATCGTATTAATTTAAATCCAACCGGTTTTAAATGGATTCATAAAGTTACATAGGTCATTTCATAATTTATATGAGAAAGGTAAATATTTTTCGCAGCTAAAACTTTATGTTGGGCACTCTTGGACTTTTCATAAAAACCTAATAAATATTTATTTCGTTTGCTATTTAGGAGTTGTAGTAAAAGGTAATAAAATCGTATCGTGAGGAGTTTACGTATTTCCAAGCACGCTTTGAGTTGACTGGACAGCGTTTGATGTAGAACGAGAAAATAGGAATAATGAAGTAACGCGCAACGGGGCGTGTCATGCCTTTTGAATTCATGTTTGATATAAGATTTTTTTACTTACTTTTTAAGCTAAAAACTTCTATTTATAATAAAGTGTGATTAAGGTACTACCCATATTGCTATTTTTTTCATAAAAATATTCTACTTAATTCTTTCAAAATATTCATATAACAAAAACTTTTTCAGTTTTGTTTGCAAATAACAAAGGTTAGTTTCCGAGAATAACAATATTTAAAAACTGGTAGAGATTTAAATAGGGGTAGTTATTTGTTCATTTTTAGTTGTTTAATAGATATTCGTTGCAACAACTTAGTTATAACATAGGTTTTTATAAATCAAGTAAAGTGTCTATATAATAATAAAAAAAATACATACAACCGAATTGAGAACCTCCTCCTTATTAAATAAATAAATATTGCAGGACATTTCACACATCTAGCCCCAAGCTAAGTAACTAGACTTGTGTTATAGGTGCTAGACAACGGGTATACTACTTAGATACTTTTCTTTTGTAAATATATAATTATAATACATAGAAACAACCAGACTACAGACAAATATCTAAGCATAAATACTTGCCTGAGTCGGGAATCGCACCCACAACCCTGTGTTTGGCAGTCCGGCATGGTGACCATTGTGCCAACTGGGTCGCCAAATTGATATGATCGTACACATCAAGCAGGATCAATAATCAATGACAAAAGAACATCAACAAATATCTACCGAATAAGATCCTAATATCGTGTTACAGTGGGATGTGACGTGTGGGCCAAATTGTTTTGCTCAATTCGTTCTAGACAAAATTGCAGCTTAAATCCTAACGACAAACGTACGACGCTGGAATAGGGCAAACATTTTAAAATTTAATTCAGAACCAATCGCATCCAGCAACCAAAACATCTGCACTGACGAGTTATGAGATTCGGCGTGTACTCGCCAACCTACGCTACGACTGAAAGCCGCAAGCCCGAAATTATAAAACGTGCTCAGAGTTCAGCTTTGTTGATTCAAATTGTATGCACGTGGTTTTATTAATGCTTTTATTGGACTGTTCATTTCGGCCAAGCCTTGGAACTTGGATTATTGGAATATATCATTTTGTTTTATTTCGTCTGCACCACGCGGCGAAAACATTAGTACGTTTGTACGAAGCGGAGTTGTTGGTAAAATTGAGAATCTTATATTCAAGCGTCTAGCGATAATAGTTACCTAGCGACCCGCCTTTCCACGTACAGACAGAGTTCAGTTCAGTTCATTTATTGGCGTAAACGTAGAACTTATAAAATACTAGCGACCCGCTCCGGCTTCGCACGGTTATGTTATGCATGTATTATACATATAAACTTTCCTCTTGAATCTCTCTATCTATAAAAAACCCGCATCAAAATCCGTTGCGTAGTTTTAAAGATCTAAGCATACATAGGGACAGACAACGGAAAGTGACTTTGTTTTATTCTATGTAATGAAGCTTTTACACTCATTATAGTACATTATGTTCTAACCTATTAGAACCAGAACTTACACCAAATTGAATTTTCATTTGTATGCTACAATAAGCGAATAATTGAGATGATAACTATCCTATCCAGTAAGTTAGACCAAAATACGGGTACATGTGAAATTTGATTGAAATCGGTTCAGTAGTTTTGGAGTTTATTGGCAACATACATCGTGACACAAGATTTTTATAAATACAGATATTGTCAAATAAATAGAGAGACGCGTCGTAGGGACGTTGTCTTATTATATGTGGTGACAAATATACAGACACCCTTCTTTCATCAACTTATGCACTTATAAACATAATATAGTAAAACTTACCAGCTGGTACAATCTGGAAGACGCAAGGCTCCAGCTGCCTGCCCACCGTGTTGGTGCCACGGCAGCTGAGCGTGCCGTAGTCGCGCTCACTTGCTGGCTTGTAGCTCAACTCGCTTGTGCTGCCGTTAGCTGTACCTTGGACAAAGTTTACTTTACACTGTAGTAGATACTTTACTTACTTTTCTCCTTTTTTATTTTTAGGGTTCCGAACCCAAAGGGTAAAAACAGGACCCTATTAGTAAGACTGCGCTGTCCGCCCGTCTGTTTGCTGTCTGTCACCAGACTGTATCTCGTAAACCATGTTAGCTAGAGAGTTGAAATTTTCACAGATGATGTATTTCTGTTACTAAATCAGAATATTTTTGAGTACTTACCTATGGTTTTCAATTTTTTAGGTTATTTTCATGTTAACTATTTTTTTAAGGCAATATTTTTTTTGTTAATCATAGATACTCTCAAAAGGGCAGGCAAAAGACTTTTAACTTATACAGTCTTGTCTGACATATAATAATTTCTAGGGTTTTTATTTTTCTAAAGAAAACTGTTTTAAGGTCAAAAAAAGGCTTTTTAGGAATAAAGGCTTTTTTGTGTTTTTTTTTACAAACTTTAGAGGGGGCCGTGAATACTGAACTTGTGACTTTGTGAATAATTCAAAAAAGTATTAATAAAATAAAATTCAGCAGATCCCATTTTACCACAGACCGCAGAGCATATCAAATATTAAATCAACAGCTAACCGCAGTATATTGTATTGGAATCAAAATTAATAAGGCCTGGGTAAATATTAAATAAATAAATATTGTATGACATTACACACAGCCCCAAGCTAAAAAAACTAGGCTTGTGCTATGGTGGCCAGACAACGGAAAAATACTTATACACTTTCATTATAAACACATATACATATACTATTATTTGTGACACAAATGCCTTTATCAGTCAGTTGAGAAATAGTAGGTCTTCACTTACCGAATTTCAATGGAGATACATCGAGACTTTCGCCGCTGTTATTGAACTGCCAGAAGAAGGTGACGTCAGGCGGGTTAGCTGTCACCGAGCAGCGCACGCGCAGAGATTCTTCTATCTGAGCCCCTAGGACTTGTGGAGATGGTTGTGTGCATACTGGTGCGTCTATAGAACAACATACATAGTTATATATAACTTAGTAAATTTTACTTATTACGGTTCGTTTTTTAAGCCGACTGTAATATTTTTATGCCGTTTTACGAATCTGCCGTTTTAAGAATCTGACATTTCCAGAATTCACCGAATAAAGGCGTAAATGTATATCTGTGAACAACACGATTAGTCGTAGCAATATAAGCGATCTTGTATGCAGGCTGTTGTCTACAACTAGATCTCTTTGAACATAGATATAGTAGTAATAGAATGCGTCATCTATCAAGCGGTTCGGAATTAGTACATAATATATAGAAAAAAAGAGCTAATTTTCCCATTGATGTGGCTCTTCTAGTCGTGCCGGTTTGTCCAGCAGTTTAAAAATATATATAACTTAAATTTTATTTTGATAAGTCAGCAAACTACGTGAATATTACTTTGCAACACTGCCGGAATATAATTGTCTATTTAAATAAACTGATATAAAGTAGGACGGTATACGTTTGCGCTAGTCTAGAATTAAAACCAAATTTTTCAATCAAAACCAGAACGTAATGTTACCTATTAAGATAAAGTTAAAGTGAACGTTTAAAATCACCGTTTAAACAGTTTGTGGTTTCAGCGTGAATTCTACACTAAAATTATCTATTTCTAAATGCTTGTTGTTACCGCAAAATTGTATTATGTGTTACAGAAAAGATAGTCTATGTTGGGAGTTGAAGCCGCAACTTCCTGTGTCACAAACGAGCTATCACTGAGGCGGTCTTCTACTCAGAGATGAACAACCATTTTCCATTAAAATGCTTACTTTGCCGCTGATTCCAAAATTTTTAAGTAGGTAACCAAAGAAATTCCCAAGGGAACTTAATATCTACAAACCTACTGAACTTTGCAAAGAATGCGGCAAGTCACTGTGAATTCGGTTCGTTAAATCATAACTGAAGTTAGACGATATATAAATTTTATTGCCCAACTCGAAGCAAGCGCAGTCCCGAGCTATGATTCATTTAGGTATCTGGAGAGCGGCGGGAGTCGCGGCACCCCCGGCAGCCTTAGATTTTCATTAAGGCTTCGAATATTTGAACACGAAAGGGAACCCTTTGAGATAAATTTACTTACAGTTATAACATTCAATAGGCCCGAAAGTGCAATGAAAAATTACCATTATTGTAAGGGAGTTAAGTCTGTTATTGTTAGCATCTTATTCAAAAAACCATCCAAGTTAAATAGCGTTGTCATCTGATTGTAAGTGCTCTCTAGGTCGTAAGATTACACAGCATTTTTCATTTTGTAAAATGTAACGAGTGCTGATCTTTACATTTTTAGCGCAAGTGTTTGAAATTTTGTTTTATTAGGCTGACTTATTAAATTAAATTATACCAACCGTTAAAAGTAATCACAACGCTGTGTAAGAAAATAATATTGTGATTTTTCCTTGTTTGTCTACAGCTAAACAAGGAAATTCGGAGAATTTCTCAATAAAATCCAATTCAAAAGGTAGTTTGAGCTCGTATATCATTAAGCAGCTTCTGTACAATAAGCTCCAGCCAGCAAGAATATGAAAATATAGTCAGATTAATGTTTCGGTGTGAGGCGTGATTGTGTGCCGCCGCGTGCGAATAACAACCGGCATTTCTTCACCTTAGATTTGCGACGGTGCAGGATCAGGTTCAATAAAACGGAACAAACTGTCGACAGGGAGTGTACAAAAGTGAAACAAACGAGCTTTCGTAACGAATAGAAACAGAATACGGTTCCGTATAATACACGTGGTAGCAACACAAACTCGTTCTACGAAACTAGTCAATCAAGCATTGCGATCGATCGAAGCATTGTAATTTCCTAATTAGCAAAGCGTTTGCGGTATGCATAAAAAGAAAACTGTAGACAAAACGTTGCTTGTTGACGAATTGTTTGGTCATAGAGCAACAAAAAAGTCATACAAGTTTTGATATTTTTTCAAAGTTTTGACATATTATTCTTTGATATTAGAAGTAATAAACAATCCAGCCTCCAAGTTTAGCTGTATTAAACTAGAAACAAACAATAACGTGTTTCTCTTACGACAGTACATTTGACGGCAGTCGGCCGCGCGAGAGATGACGTAAATCTTCGACGCCCTCCCCCTATGATTGATGTTAGCCCAGTGACTTTACTTGACGAAACACACTACACATTCAGCCCCAGTGTTCTACAGTTGTTCAAGAAACAACGTTGCCGACGTTAAATTATTCCCTGAGGACCTCTAGTGATGATCGATGAGCGAGCTGCCGCAAAGTTTCAACAACTTTTAGGTGTCCTGTTACCTACCTAATTGCGGTTTTTGTGATAATACGAGCGTAATGAAATATTGTTCGAGGATGATTTTGTATTTCATCTTAAGCCCTACCTGTTTCTTATGAATTTAATTTCAAAAGAGAATAACGTTAAGATTAATTAAAAATTTCCAAAAAAATGTGTAATCAAACGCTTTGTTGAGAGCAGCAAATTTTCTCTTACATTTATCGCCTACTTAAATTCCTTATTTATTTTATACAGCTGGCTACTTGTTATAGAAGTGAAATCTTTATCATAACCATTCCCGATACGTTTTCGCAAATGTCGTAATGATGTATGTGATTTAGGAAATCGTTCGATTTCTCGGTGCGGTGCGAGTTTGATTGATTCGTCGCAACGATATCTTGTGTGATGTCGATGAAATTGCTTATTCATCTATGCTGTACGTTATCAGAAACGGTAATTTTATTTTGTTGACAGAAGGTGTGGTATTATTTATTATTATGAAAAAATGATTTATGTGTTTACTTAATTCCCTGTCTACAGACAAATATCTTTTATACCTATGGAGTTGGTATAATATTGTTATGAATCATAAAGCCTCATTAGACCAGATAATATCTATGAACTCTTATGCTTTTCGTCGAGGCCACCACACTGTAGATCTTCAACTGGCTCTACTAGACAATAGTTTGTTCTGTGTGTTGGTACGATTTATTTATGAGTTTGTTAGCTGTGTCCCGCTGTTTCACCCGCGTAATAATTTTCAATTTTCTACGCATAAGAACCTTTTCTTGACAATAACAAAAACAACAAAGAAAGAGTTAGCGGAATCGGTTCAGTTGTTCTCGAGATTTGCGCATAGCAACACATTCAGCGATTGATTTTTGTATTATAGAAGATATAGCGTGTCCGCCATTAATTGTCCAGTCCTGTTCAATCTTAGGGAGGGAGTGGATTGACAGGGAGTTTTTTTTTATATTTTTATAAATTCAGTATACTGGAAACACACAAAATAGTACATTACGATATAAGTGTGGTAAATTGATCTTTGCATAGAGACGGTTTATGACGCGCGAGCGGTAGCGAGCGTGTTATAGAAGCCAAGATACAAATATCAATTCCACACGTATATCGTACGACGTTTTTTATCACAGTTGCGAATAAAAGAAAAGACTTGAAAAGAAAACAAAATAATAATTAACAAAATATTTGTGATAAGTCTATGTTTACATTTTTTTAAGGCAATATTTTTTGTTAATTATGCTCCGAAAAGGCCAGGCTAAAGACTTTTAACCTATACAGCCTTGTCTGACATACAATATTTTTTAGGGTTTTTTCTATTTGTTTTTGCGTCGGGGGTTAAGAACAAAATACAATGGTACGGAAAAACAATATATTTAAGTAAAGAAAAAACAAAAAACTAAACAACTCAATATTTAATCGTTTTCTAAGTCATTATCACGTAAAATTTTCGTTCATAAACCGACTTTAGAGACAACCATTTTTGCTAGCTAAAAAACTCTTTGGTACCTACCTTTTTTATACATCGAAACAGTATGTAATTAGCAGTAAGATACGTATTTAACCTATCGGGATAACTTTACAGCACTAGGTTAGCAATGTAAAACGCACGCGTGCATAATATGTAGGATTATGAGCCTAAAAGCCGTTGAATAAGATCCACTTTATGAGCAACTGTGATAAAAAAATATTACATTATAAAGTTATTACTAAGGTGAGTCTAATCTTGTGAAGAGTTTCTGCCGACAGACCTCTACAGAAAGGAAATAATACAGCGGAAGGTAATTAAAAGTGTACAAACAGTTTGAAAGAGGAAAGCAGTCATTGAATTATAAATATTATAATTATAGAGAAGAAATGCAACTTATCTACGCAACTCATATAAATTTAGTGAATACATACATATCTATACAAATATATATATACACACACATATGTACATACATATAGGTACCTATACGAAATAAATAAATAACGATAAAAATACATACATAAAACATACTTATATATAATATGACTTACATTGTATACTAAGATGTGTAGATTCACTAGCAGTCTCTCCCAGCGCGTTTGTCGCCCGGCACGAGTAGTCACCCCCGTGGTCTCTAGTCACTTTCTGGAGGACTAACGACTTGGTGCTCACAATGACTCCTGATACCACGTTTTGAAGAACCGGTTTGTCCTAAGAAATAAAATTTAACTTTCATTGACTAAGGAAGTTATTCTTGACGACCCAGTTGGCACAATGGTCACAGTGCCGGACTGCCAAACACAGGGTTTCGGGTTCGATTCCGGCTCAGACAATTATTTATGCTTAGATATTTGTCTGTGGTCTGGTTGTTTCTATGTATTATAAGTATATAAGTAGTTTTCTTGCGCCCATAACACAAGTCTAGTAACTTAGCTTTGGGCTAGATGGCGATGTGTGGAATGTCTTGTAATATTAAATTTATTTAATTAATCTATATTGGTACAAGTAAATAAATGATTTTGTTAACCTATAAAATTTAAGTTGTTAATCACTCACCATTACCAAAGTCAAGTTATCTATCAAATTCCTGGTTAATATTAAAATGCGAAAGCTTGTCGATAGATTTCATAAAATAATTAGTACAGTGGCAGTTCAAAGTGAAGAGAATGCTATACTACTTTTTATGTGGAGGAAACCGCGGGGCGAAACTATTAAGTTAAATAATTAGTTAAAAAGTTAGTGTCAAAATACTATTTTGTAGAACTATAGGTAAATTTAAACCTTGTACTTGTGGATTACTCCAAGAACTTAGTAACACAATTAGCTATGCTTTATTGGACAAAAAAATTTATAAACATTAAGGTCTATCAAAGTTAATTCCACAGTAACCTGAAAATACCTTCTTTTCAAAGACCTAACTATTCTGAGCTTCAGGAATAATTAACAACATCATTAAAATTTTCAATTACTTACCTAGAAGTTTCAAAGACATTTATTATTAAGCTATCTTATAAATCATTAACTCTACAATATTCCTATATTTTTAAGAAAATATTTGAGTTTATTCAGATAATATTACTACCTCTTTTAAAACTTTTAAAACTTTTAGCTCAAATATTTGGGTCACATCGTTATGGATCCGTCACCATATCAGCCTTAAAAATTAAATTACATCTTTTGATTTCATCTTTCATAAAGAAAGTTTTTTAATGTATTTAATTAAGTTACCTATTATTTTTCTTTGTTTGTATAAAAATCTTTAAGTAATTTAGCTTTCAAGACTCGTTATCAAACTAGTTGGACCATCACCCCGCACTCCATAATTTTGGCCAAACGCATTTCTGGTATAAAGCGTAACAAAATTTGGCCAAATGCGTTATTTGTATAACGCGTAATAAAATTTAGCCAAGTGCATTTTTAGTATAACGAACAATAAAATTTGGCCAAATGCGTTATTGGTATAACGCGTAATAAAATTTAACCAAATGCAGTTTTAGTATAACGCATAATAAAATTAAGCCAAATGCGTTATTGGTATAACGCGAAATAAAATTTGGCCAAATGCGTTTTTGGCCTCTTGTGTTTAAGGGACTACGCGTTCTTGGTCTTTTGTGTATATTCGTCTTTCGCGTTTTTGGCCATATGCGTCTAAACCATCATAATATATGTGTAAATACTGAGTATAAGTATATTTCGAAAAATGATTGAAATGGTATCCAATACAAATCTAATTATTAGTTTAGAGTTTCTAAATAATCAAATTACTACTTACACAACATTTGTTGAATAAAATAAAGCGTTTGACACGCTACGAATTAATCTAGTTCATGAATAAATGAAGTGATGCGGCTTATTTGTAAATTAAACAACATTATCAGAGACTATTTCACGGTTCGTTATTGTTTCGTCATTTCAATGGTGGTGTACTAAATAGACCCTAATAGCAATTTCGGGAATTGTACATAATGGCGACGGTCTACAGGTTTAATTTAAAATTACTATTATTCCAGTAGAACAGACAAATTTGAATAGACCATACCGATATTCATCGCGTGCATTCTTTAGGATTTGCTTGCTTTGTTCATTTTTCGTTTTCAAATGTAAAAGCTCAAAAACAAAACTGTTTTTCCTTCTGCCGACTATTTTATGCTTTTTTAACTTTTGTTAGTTTTTAACAAAGCAAAATGGTGTATAACTACAGTTTTACGAACAGGAGTATTTTTTGGGTGGAAAATATTTTATAGTCTGATAGGTATTTTAAGTCTAAGGGTTTTAAAATTGATCTTTGATCAGCTATAGTCGATGCATGAAGATGTATCTGAAGTAGTTTTATTGACTGGATGATAAAATTTCATGTTACATAAGAGTGACTTTAATCAACGGGAACACCTGTTCTTTTGAAAAATCTGCTTTGCCTATATGCTACCCACGTCTATAAAGGACTTGAATGGCAATCTGTTCAGCAAGAAATTGTGTGATTTATTAATTGACAAATGTTTTTACTCTCTCCAAGAATATCTAGATCTTATGGTTTAGCTTATAAGTAACTGACATTGTAATAAATGAATAAAATAAACTTGGCACATGCATAAAATTCAATTGAAATAACGAAATTATTTTATATTATTGAAACCAATTTGACATTATTTATAGAAGTTTTTTTTATTTTATTTAAATCCTTAATTATTCAATTTTTTAAAATATTTGCATGCCAAGAAAAGTTCTGGTGAAATATGTTGAACTATAATATTTTTAAGTGACATCTTTGTACCATATTTCTTGCAAATAAATGAAATTCATTTGAAATAGGTCTTTTCGTGAAATGAATCTATACAGGTTTATTGGTAATTATACTAGCAAGCCATTGAGACTACTTTTGTGCACCTAAACTAATAACTTTTGTTTTAAGACTTTAGGTAATTCGAACTTTTTTTTGAAATTGTTGAGGTTAGGTTTACCTGAAAATCAGCTGTTCCATACACGGAAAGGGCATTAACCTTAAAATTATACTTATTTTTGTGGTTTTGTCTACTTTAGTCTGAATGACATTTGTTTGAAAAAATCAGCAGTTTTTCCAATTCACATAACCTCAAAATTTTCATATTTTTTTCGAATTTCCAAAAGTTGTAGAACAAATGTTGTTTGTTATGGTGCACAGAAGTAGCTGTCAACGGTTGCTAGCATAATTACTAATAACCCTGAATCAAAGTCAAAGTCAAAATTCTTTATTCCTTTGGATGTCTAATACCTAGGTACAAAGATCACAAACTACTTTGTACTGTATATAATATGTAACAAACGAATTTGTTACATATTATATACAGAGTTATAGGCTCTTGAAAATAATCATATAGCCAGCGGATAACTTTTTTACTTACCAAAACATTTGTACTTACATTATGATACCAAGATATTTTGTGCTCCCTGGGATTAGCTTTGACTGAACATTCGAAATACACATCGTCTCCTTCTTTGATGTCGTGAGGGTTAAGTGTACTTCCAAGAGACAGAGATACTACTGGTGGATCTGCAACAAATGTGTTAACTTAGGCGCGATTCCATTAGGCAAGTCTTGTATGCAAGTATGATATTTGCTTGCATTGGAAACATGTTTTTGAGGGTGCGCAAATTGCATGCAGGTTTTTCTTGCATACGAGTGGAGTTCAACAATCGAGTCAACATCATGGGTGGAATAAAAAAATTATAAGTACAAACTATCTCATACAACTTTTTGCTTGTATGCAGGTTTTTTTTAAATTTATATCCAACTTGTATACTAGTAATTTGCCAAATGGAATTGCGCCTTTAAATATAAATAAATATTGCAGGACATTCCACACATCGCTATCTAGCCCCAAGCTAAGTAACTACACTTGTGTTATGGGTGCTAGACAACGGATATACTACTTATATACTTTTCTTTTGTAAATATATACTTATAATACATAGAATCAACCAGACCACAGACAAATATCTAAGCATAAATACTTGTCTGAGGCGGAAATCGAACCAGCAACCCTGTGTTTGACAGGCCGGCATGGTGACCATTGTGCCAACTGGGTAGTCAAATAATAAGTAATATAATACTCAAAATACCATAAGATCGATTGTTTTAACCTTATAACTTTTTCAGGTTAATACATTTAGCTTAGTCTGAAAACTTTACCGCCAAAATTATATAATTCTGAAAATAAATGATCATTACGAAATCACAGCACAAACGAAACACGAAAGCCCTATTTTGCAGATTACTTTTTAAATGTTGCCAGCATGATTTAGTAAAGGAAATGACATCGAATAAACCTTGATTACAGTTTAAACTACACACATTACAATAAATCTTTTTGCAAATGTTCTCCCGTAGATTTATTGTCAAACATTAGCCAAAAATCAGAATTTGAGACCCGAGAGATTGTATACAACGTGTCACACGAGTCCCTATTGCCGGTGAGATAAGAGCGATTATCGCTTTTAAAGTTTGTCGAAATTTGGTCTGTAACCGCGAAATGGTCTCGGTGGCGATACAGGCGGTTTCATAAAAACAGAGTGGTGCGTTGTCAGCGGTTGCGGCGAGCGATAACGCGGTTTATGTAGTCCATGCTGCCATACTCCACGCTCGATGCTCAACACTCGTACACATAACTACACTGATTTTATTGTTACCGTGATCTATTTAAAAAAAAATAGTTGGAACGTTTAACAGATCACTCTCATTGTTTGCAGTACATACGTATTGAATACTGTTTTCAATATTGTTATACCTAACAGCAGAACGACATGCGTTGCCATTGTTGTTGTCTACATTAATTTTCTTATCCACAAACAAATTTCCAAATACTGCCTATCTAATTAAATAGATAAAGGTAGATAGTTGACAAATAAATAAATAAATAGTAAATATTGCAGGACATTCCACACATCGCCATCTAGCCCCATGCCAAGTAACTAGACTTGTTTTATGGGTGCTAGACAATGGATATACTACTTAAATACTTTTATTTTGTAAATATATGATAGCGATTATTCAAAAATATAGAAAACTCACACAATTTTGTTATTAGAAAAACGTTATTTCAAATTGCTAGATTGACTATGGCAACGACTTGTTTACCAAATCAATTTGAATACTTTTATTTTACGTTTTAATGTTTTAAATATTTTAAAATTCATTAACTTCCATCAATGTTATTGGTATAATTTATTATTAATTTTAAAAGTGTATTAATCACTATTGAGATCTTAATTAATTATTTCGATTTTAAAGGAAGTACTTTGACTATGAACGTTGCCGATCCCCACTACCGCCTATAAAAGCAAGCGCTCAAGCTATTTGGGATCTCTGTTATTGCTCAGCCGTCAGTCGGTAAGGTGGTTGGGTATGACGCCGCATACAGTAAGACCATTCCATATTTTCGATACAGTGTATTCTTGTCTAGTTGATTTATTAATAAAATTATTTGTGTTCCAAACCTATTACCATCAAACTAAACTACCTGGAGATTTAGCCCCCATTTACAAAAAAGCCTTTTTAATTTCCAACATATATACTTATAATACAAAGAAACAACAAGACCACCGACAAATATCTAAGCATGAATACTTGTCTGAGGCGGGAATCGAACCCGCAACCCTGTGTTTGGCAGTCCGGCATGGTGGCCATTGTGCTAACTGAATCGTCAAAATAGAATCTCAAAAGAAAATTTATAACAATAATTTTATTCCTTTCAATACAATTTTAATCTATAGTTCTTAAAAATCACGACTAACTCACAAGAAAACACGCGTGAGAAAAATATGATAGCCTTATGTTCCTAGAATCGTATTCAGATAATAAGCTAAGTTTTTAAAAGCTTTTCTCAGAGGGTGCTTTTACGGAATCTCTGAAACTTCCTTTCAAGTAACGAATGATATAATAAAATATAGTCTTTAATAGTATTTTTCTAGCAGCGCAAAGACTCCAAGACTCTTACCATTTAAATCTTAAAAAGACCTGAAAAGATTTTCATGCGAAAATAAGATTGAATTGATTTGAAATTATTTCCTTGAGACTCATCAACATGAAAGGAAGAAATAAACATAAAATATCGAATTGTGAATTTGATACTTCGTCGAAAAAACTAAATTGACTTTTGAAACATAGGCTTTTAAAGGCTTATACATATTTATACCATTACTTTATTCTTTTATCGATGTAGATAGGTTTTCTAATAAGATTACCTAAATAGTCCAACAAGCAGTGTGTAGAAAGGTAAAAGATGTACTTAAAATAGAAATAAGAGTGTACTGCATCTAACAAATTGAGCGTAAGTGTAAATGACATTAGATTCGGTCCCCATTTGCAATAGGTAACGCTACTTCAGGTGAACACTTATCTGTGGCTAAGAACGGGTGCTGACACTTTATTGGCCATTAAAGACCTATAACGACGTCGCCTCGTGGCCGAAGGAAACACCCGTTCGCCAAATAAACATTTACGATTCCAACGTTTAAATTGTTGCCAAAACGATTCTAGCCGGGTGCCGGAGAAATTCTCCTCTCTCTAAATGCGTAACAGTTCGCCGAGCACCAAGCTAATAGAATTTATTTATATTTGAAAATTAATTTCCTTCGGCTTAATAGAGTCGGCAGGCCTCCTCGGGCATTTAGATGACCGGTCCGGATGACTTAAAGTCTTGATAAATAGGATTTTAAAATAAAATTGAAAAAGTCGGATTTATATTTGATTTATGTGTCATCGAACGCTTGGCATTGGCAATGCAAACCCTCAGTTAAGTCTCGTAATCCTTTTGAACGTTTTGCGATCCGGAGTCGTCGGTCGTTTCACTACTCAGAATTAGTTTTGGCTCTCCGCGACGGATGTTAAGTGTTGATGTTGTGTACTCTCCTACGCCAACAAGCTTTTAATTACATGTTACTAAGTTTCGTCGCATACCGCAGCTTTTGATATTGTTGTACAAGTATAGACGTTTGCTACAACATGTTGTCAGTGACTGTATAAAAGTTATTAGTTGAAATAAACCGGTTTACCTTGTAAACGACTCCGTAGTAAATTCGTGTTCATTACAAATTACTTCATTTTCCGTAATATACCAACAAATTCATATATGAGTTGTGCATTTTTGACGACGTAGTTGGCACAATGGTTACCATGCCGGACTGCCAACACAGAGTTGCGGGTTCGATTCTCTCCTCAGACATGTATTTATGCTTAGATATTTGTCTGTGGTCTGGTTGTTTCTGTTATTATAAGTATATATTTACAAAAGAAAAGTATATAAGTAGTATATCCGTTGTCTAGCACCCATAACACAAGTCTAGTTACTTAGCTTAAAGCTAGATGGCGATGTCCTGCAATATTTATTTCCGTGATTAGATAAGTTCGAAAGTCATACTAGTAGGTGGTTTGCAATTTGTGAGAATGTTGGTTTCAATATTTACAGTCAAGACTTGAAGACCTAGCTTAGCATTAGGTAATTGCGAAATCACCGTCAACGATATTGAATTACACCGGCTTGTCCCATTGCACAATCATCGGATAGCGCGGTTACACAAAGGTATCGTGTCAAAGGGCTACGCAGAACAGACGGACAAAGCCGAATTAATCCTTTAGACAGGAAAATGTCAGACGAAGTCGACCTAAGCCATGCATCTGAGTCCGGCCACAGTCTAAATTAGACGGAATTAGTTTGAAACAAGTTGGTGGCAGTGGATAAACTGTCAGTGGAAAGTTCTGGAACTGTTCTGGTAACGCATCGTTCAAGTACCGTGCAGTTTGGTGAACGCCCGTCGCAGAGCCTGTTTGTAGAAGCGCATGGCTAACTAACCATCTCCACAAACGTAACAGTGGTCGGTATGGTTTCAAACTAGGCGATGGTAATCAAAACTCTTTACTTTTAACTCAGCGTTGGTAAAATTTTTAGAAAATCCTCGCTATTTATATTTTTTTTGCAGGACATTCCACACATCGCCATCTAGCCCCAAACTAAGTAACTAAACTTGTGTTTTAGGTGCTAGACAACGGACATACTACTTTTATACCTTTATTTTGTAAATATATACCTATAATACATAGAAACAATCAGACCATAGAAAAATATCTAAGCATAAATACTTGTCTGAGGTGAACCCGCAACCCTGTGTTTGGCAGTCCGGCATTGTGACCATTGTGCCAACTGGGTCGTCAAATTATAATTACTTCCCTCAAAAACCTTATAAATACTCATAATAATTTTATTAAAGGCAGGTCTAAAATAAGTCTCGTTTAAAATTTTAAGTAAGAAATAACTTTCGTTGTTCAAGATTTTGAAGCTAAGATGCCTATTTAAACTTAATTATACCTACCTATAATTTTCAGTATATAATTGCAGCCGCATAATTACACTCCAAAAATAAAGTTGGGATAGAATATAGATGGGATGTTGAATTTAAAAATTCGAATCCAACATCCCATTTGTTGTTCATTAACCAACAATAATTATATGTATAACCTCCAAACTTCAATAATGCCTTCGATTTCTGTTTATTTATGCTAATCAATATTCCATCGATAAACTTATTACTTACTATGAATAGATATTTCAAACTTCTGTTTATAACAATAAATATCCTTTGATCGCAACTTCAAAGGTATATTATTATAAATTTTATTTAAGGACTAACTTTTGCCCGCGACTTCGTCCGCGTATATGTCGAAAATGTATCTACCTAACAAGGAATCACGTTGTCTCATACAAACTTTGCCCCCCTTTTTCACTCCCTAAGGAGTAGAATTTCGGAAAATCCTTTCTTATCTGATCTATACGTCATACAAAGAACACACCCTTCAAGTTTCCGGGATCTGCGGTCAGCGGTTTAGACGGTGCGTTGATCCTTCAGTCAGGACAAAGAATTTTATATGTATAGATTTTCACAAAGTCACCTAGCAAGATAGTTAAAAAGTTGCGTAAAATATTTTAATCAGTTTCATCTTTAACGAAGTTTGCCTCGTTAGCAAAAATAGGTAAAGAGTATCAATGTTTTAAATTAAATCACGTGTCTCAGTTAGAATTTCAAGTTAGTACCTATTGTCGTATCATTGTTTTGGAGCATCTCTTGAGTCTCAAGGGCTGCCGAGGATATGCTTAGCGAGTACTTAAGTAGCAATGATAATTAAAGCTTAATGATGTCAGAGATGTACGTAACGGTGTAGCAGAGCTCCCTTTCTGCCTATTTTGTAGCAATATTCGTTTAAGGAACGAGTGTAAGCGAATTAAGAAATTGAGCTAATTATACCATCGCTGTACTCGAGTCGAGGCGCTTGATTTGAGCAAACAATAATTAAGCTTCATTTTCATATCTAAATATGAACTGACAACAATATTCCGCCGTCTTTAACTCGTGACATCTTGGCGATACCGTTGAACTTGAGACGCCATTGTGTGGAAAATTCCAGTTTAATGTCAGCTTAGATAAGGGAATGCCTTCACACGAACTAGGTGCCTATTTACAACGTTTCGCCGTTTCCATAATGAGAACGGTCCGAGGAAATATGAGAGTTCTTGAGGAAACCCTACTCTTGGTACCTACTTGAACATTGTCTAGTAAAAAATGTCAAGGTAATTTTCACGTTGGATATGAAAAGGGGCAACAATGTAATAAAAATATTTTGTTGTTCGCTCAATTTTTATGAAGAATTTGTTTGAGAGTTTTAACCTTATTCATATCACTATCTACATTTTTTGTATCTACCTAAACTTAAAACTAGAACGCAGCCACAAACAGTCCCTGCTATGTTTGTGGTAAAAAGTTAGGCTTTGATCACAGAACTACAGCAAAATTATATGTGTCACACATAATATCAAACGAGTGTGAGAAATACTATCTAGGACTTAGTTGGAAACTGATTTAGGTTATTTAATTAAATATTTGTTTGTTAAGTAAACAAGAGGTCAAGCTTAAAAAATGTATTTATTTAATAACTAGCTGCGCCCCGCGGTTTCACCCGCGTAAGTCCCGATTCCGTGAGAATATCGGGATAAAAAGTAGCCTATGTGTTAATCTAGGTCTCCAGCTATCTAGATACCAAGTTTTATCGCAATCGGTCCAGTGGTTCTCGAGTTATAAGTGTTGTAACAAACACGACTTTCTTTTATATTTATAAGATTATTATAAGCCCTTTCATTGTATACCCCATACGGTATTTATAATTATTTTTATTTTTTTATTCATAACTCTATGTCCTCTAGAGGCTGCCATACTTGTACTTGTATTTGTATACAGGCTGTTCTCCGCCATTGGATGTTTTTGCGTGAGGATGGAGTAGGCTTGCGCAGCACCTACTAAATTCTCAGCTTGTCGACCATGTCCAGAGGAGAGAACTTGTCAATGCTTCTGGAGCCAACTAAGCCGCGGGTTCCATCACGATGTTTTCCTTCACCGTAAGAGCAATGTCAATTAGCGCACCTAAATTTTTCTTAAGAAAAATACATTGGTTCACGGCCCGCCGGGATTCCAACCCACGACCTTCAGAATGAAAGTCGAGGTATCTACCACCAAGCCGATACCGCTCTATTTAAGGGGGCTATATTTAATTTATTGTGACGTCACATAGTCTATAAAAAGCGGTCCATTGAGTCGCTTCTAACGATACCTCATTTGTTAAATTGTAGTAAGTAGTTTTAAGTTACGTGGGAACAGATGAACATACATACATACGGGTCAAAAACATAACCCTCCCTTTTGGCTTCGCCGTAGTCGGGTAAAAAAACCCATGTCGTTCGCTTTGTGTGAGGTAAGAAGGAATCATTTGAAGACATAAGTAAAATATCAGTTTATAAAGAAATTCAATGCTTATGAGCTTTCATTAATTAAAGAGAGGGATGTAATTAATTATTTTTTATCACAGTTGCTCATAAAGTGGATCTTATTCAACCGCTTTTAGGCTCATAATCCGACGTATTACTCACGCGTGCGTTGTGCATTACCTCGACGCTACTAGTGTGTAATATGTTACCCTGATAAGTTAAATTGGTATCTTACTGCTAATTACATGTTAGGTAGACGAAACATTCTTAATTTATCTGGGTTATACTATTTTGATGTTTAAAAAAAGGCAGGTACCAAAGAGTTTCAAAGCTAGTAAAAATGGTGGTCTCTAAAGTCGGTTTACAAACGAAAATATGACGTGATAATGTCTTAGAAAACGATAAAAAATTTAGTTTTGTTTATTTTTTGTTTTTTGTTTACCTAAATATATTATTTTTCCGTACCATTGTATTCTGTTTTTAACCCCCGACAAATGGAAAAAACCCTAAAAAATATTGTATGTCAGACGAGTCTGTATAGGTTAAAAGTCTTTAGCCTGGCCTTTCGGGAGCATAATTAACAAAAAAATTTCCTTACAAAAATTGTAAACATAAAATTATCACAAAACTTTGTTATTCATTATTTTCTTTTCTTTTCAAGTCTTTTCTTTTATTCGCAACTGTGATAAAAAACGTCGTACTATACGCGTGTGGCAAATGATCATCGCATCTCGGCTTTGACGCACTCGCGTTCCGCTCGCGCGTCAAAGTGCCTCTGTGCAATGATCGATTTACCACACTTGTATCGCAATGTACTATTCTCATCCTACATTCATCATACTTAGACATTTATAGGTAGAAGGAAAATGCGAAACTTACTCGTAGTTTTTATTTGCAAAACTGTATATATTTCATATTAATTAGTCTGACTCACATCTAACATCATTATGTTAGATGTTTTTTCCATTAAGTATAAAGACAGTTTTTCTTCACGATAAATAATATGAAAATAAGAACGTTAGATATGCCTAATTATCTTGCTGTAAATCAGCTTTCTAAGACTAGGTAAATATATCTCATTTTATTGTAAATGAGACTGTAAATTAGAATTTATAAATAGAACTTAAAGTGTATAGTAGCGAAGGATAGGCATATCGTTTAATATAAATATTTTAGCAGAAAACAGAAGGTTATAAGATTTTTTTATGATTACCTACTGTCGCGTAATCTAGTACTTATCTGTGAGGAGGCTCACAGATAAGCGACGCTGCCTGATCGTTTACGATCGTGCGGGTTAAGCGACGCCTGGCGCGGTTATTATTAGTAGTGTGGCAAAAATGAATTTTCGTGAGCCGTCCGTGTTTCGGTAGGCACGTTAAGCCGTTGGTCCCGGTTGCTATCTCTAGTAGCAGTCGTTATGTCAAGTGAGAGGCCTTAAGGCGATCTAAAAACTCTAACAATAGGTGAGCCACACCACTACACGAGAAGAAGAAGTAGTACACACCGTAGGAGTATTTGTGAACCTTAGAGAAATATTACAAAACACCAAAAAAAACTTTATTTTGCGAGATAAACACCACATAATACAGTGAGATGTACGGTCGGCTGCATAATTGCAGACCCACCGTAGAGCTCCAAAACGGCAGTCATAAGAATGTTTTCAACACAAGCAAGATTCTAGGTACCTGTAAGTTGTTGAAGTTTAAAGTCTTCTAACTCATGAATTTATCAAACAAAAATATTAGAATGCAAACCTACCAATTATAGTAATTTTTGGTGGTTAAATTTATTTATTTCGTATCTCCCCTTTTAATATTATCACTAAGAAAACATATACAGTCAGCAAAGGACCGAGGGTAACAGGTGCATATCTATATATATAAAAATGAATTGCTGTTCGTTAGTCTCACTAAAACTCGAGAACGGCTGAACGGATTTATCTTATCTTAGTCTTGAAATGTTCGTGGAGGTCTAGGGAAGGTTTAAAAGGCGAGAAAAAAATTGAATAACCGATATTCCCACGGGATCGGGACTTACGCGGGTGAAACCGCGGGGCGCAGCTAGTTTTATAATATTTTTTTTTCAGTAACAGTTAATTATCCCGCTTGATATCACAAAAGCTTTCGAAGTGTTAGTTATTTCTCGCAGAATAATCAAAAATGATTGAAACGTCATTAAAAAAATTAGAACTTTAAAATATGCACCTATTACCCTCAGTCCTTTGCTGACTGTACATGTATTTCGTATCTACCTCCGTTTGACATTATCACTGAGAATACATGTAAAGTCAGCAAAGGACTGAGGTTAACAGTTGCAGTTGCATATTTTATAAATTTAATTTTTTCAGTAATTGTTAATTATTCCGCTTGATATCACTAAAGCTTTCGAAGTGTTAGTTATTTCTCGCAGAATAATCAAAAAATATTGAAACGCCATTTAAAAAATTAAAACTTTAAAATATGCACCTGTTATCCTCAGTCGTTTGCTGACTGTACAAATTAGCTCACACTTACAAATGACATCCAATTTGAAAGAGTCCTCGATACTCTGTCCGGGCAAAGCGCTGTTGTCCGCCTGACATTTGATCTGAGAACCGTCGTCTTCAGGCAGAGGTATGAATTGGATTTGACTGCTCACCCACGTCTCGTTCGTCGCTTGTGCTATCTAGAACAATGGCGCATTTAGGTATCAATACGACAAAACAATGTTCAAATACATCAATAAATACAGTTTAGAGACTATGCGAAATTACCTGTAGTCGTATATGGACTTGTACTTGTATACAGGCTTTTTTCCGCCATTGGACCCTTTTTAATTGGGTCCCTTTTGCGTGAGGATGGAGTAGGCTTGCCCAGCACCTACTACCCTCTCAGCTTAGTCGACCATGTCCAGAAGAGAGAACTTGTCAATACTTCTGGAGCCAACTAAGCCGCGGGTTCCATCACGATGTTTTCCTTCATCGTAAGAGCAATGTCAATTAGCGCACATAAATTTTTCTTAAGAAAAATACATTGGTGCACGGCCCGCAGGGATTCGAACCCACGACCTTCAGAATGAAAGTCGAGGTATCTACCACTACGCCAACACCGCTCTTCGTTATGGACTTATTCGCGATATACCTCATACTGAAAATGCCCTATTCGTGAAATAACCTATTCATATTCAATATGAGGCTACAAAATGAATGATCTTGGACGATTCGAGCTCACTGTTTTTCGAAATTACACCTTTGAATTAGCTTAGATTACTATACATTTTTGGAACGAAGTTCCTTATCGCGCGTTGCGAAAGAGGGTTAGACGGAAAAAAATAAAACAAAAGTTGTAAATCTATTAATAGAGCACTTTTTGCTTTAGTTGTAAGCCGTGCGGCGTGCGCGTGTTTCTCTCTCTCTTTCTCTCTTTCTCTCTCGTTCTCTCTCTCATAGAAAGCAACCCAGTTTACTGAAATTAAGACCATGTGTTCGCAAATCGACCTTTGTGTTAAGCAACTTTAAGTAATCAAATACTCTTTTTTTGTTATTTGGATATAAGTAGATATTGTAGTTTAAAAACCATATTTTTGTTTATTTTGGTTGAAAACATGATATGAACAACTTTGTTCGATAAAAAAAATGTTAGAAAACAGAGAATTTTTAGATCGTTTATCGGTTTTTATTCAAAAATAATTAACGTATGTTTCTAAAAATTAAATCAAATGATAGGTTTTGACCTCTAGGAACTATATTTATGGATAATAATGCTAAAAAGTACAAAATGTTTTGCAAATCGATCAAATATAACAGTTAGCACGCGTCAGTTCCTCGCAGTCGGCCTCCGGGCGTCATCGAGGTAAGACCTATGCCACTTTTGCCGGCACGCTGCGTGCGAGCGAACCCCACGCGGAAGCTTGCATTTGCAGGGATGACAAACTTTTTTCCGCAAATAATAATTTACAAACTTATGTGCCCGTAAATAATATATGTATACTAATATTATAAAGAGGTAAGGTTAGTAACAAGTTTGTACATTGTATTGTTGCTCCAGTCTAAGCAGCTAGGCTTGTGTTATGGTGACTAGACGCGATTGAGTGAGCGTAAATAATCTATACTAATATTATAAAGAGGTAAGGTTAGTAACAAGTTTGTATATTGTATTGTTGCTCTAGTCTAAGCAGCTAGGCTTGTGTTATGGTGACTAGACGCGATTGAGGGAGCGCAAATAATCTATACTAATATTATAAAGAGGTAAGGTTAGTAACAAGTTTGTACATTGTATTGTTGCTCAAGTCTAAGCAGCTAGGCTTGTGTTATGGTGACTAGACGCGATTGAGTGAGCGCAAATAATCTATACTAATATTATAAAGAGGTAAGGTTAGTAACAAGTTTGTACATTGTATTGTTGCTCCAGTCTAAGCAGCTAGGCTTGTGTTATGGTGACTAGACGCGATTGAGTGAGCGCAAATAATATATACTAATATTATAAAGAGGTAAGGTTCGTAACAAGTTTGTATATTGTATTGTTGCTCCAGTCTAAGCAGCTAGGCTTGTGTTATGGTGACTAGACGTGATTGAGTGAGCGAAAATAATATATACTAATATTATAAAGAGGTAAGGTTAGTAACAAGTTTATACATTGTATTGTTGCTCCAGTCTAAGCAGCTAGGCTTGTGTTATGGTGACTAGACGCGATTGAGTGAGCGCAAATAATATATACTAATATTATAAAGAGGTAAGGTTAGTAACAAGTTTGTATATTGTATTGTTACTCCAGTCTAAGCAGCTAGGCTTGTGTTATGGTGACTAGACGCGATTGACTGAGCGCAAATAATATATACTAATATTATAAGGAGGTAAGGTTAGTAACAAGTTTGTATATTGTATTGTTGCTCCAGTCTAAGCAGCTAGGCTTGTGTTATGGTGATTAGACGCGATTGAGTGAGCGAGTGCTCCAGTCAGTCTAAGCAAACTATAAATGAAAAAAATATATAAAAAGAAAAAAAATTGGAAAAAAACTCAATTTTTTTATTGTTTTCTTATGACGTTATCACGTAAAATTATCGTCCGTAAACCATTGAGATAAATTACAAGAGAGGTCAGCGCCTTACATTGCCTCATTCCGTCCATCTGAGCTGAAATAAGACCAGACGACATAGTCGCTTGCTAGTTCGTAGATGATAAGGGCCTTCTCATTTTGAATAAAAAATATATGGAAACGTTACAAAAAATTACTTACAGCGGAAGCAATAACGTACCACAGGTAAATAACTAGTTATTATCGATTGAAAATTAAATACGAACCATTGACTTATTAACTATAGACTGTCAGATAGAACATTAACCGTGTTCCATTTTATAATGGCGGGAGCATGCGCGAGTCTGAAGTGACACTACCTATTGTACCTACAAATGTCATTAGAATTCAATAGGGACTTTTTACAATAACAAGTTTATCAGCAAGGTATAATAATATACTTATTTATTATAAATACGAAAGTTTGTGTGTGTCTAGTGTGTTTGTTTATTACTTCTTTACGTAATTTGAACCGATTGCGATGTTTGGTATTGTTTGACATTGACTAGCTAGTTTAAGGGATAAAAGTAATGAACACAACGTTATGTACTACCTAAAAACACAACGTTATGTACTACCTAAATTATATTTAACATTACAAACAAATATTACGACAACCGTAGAAAATATTAATAAAAGTCAAATTAAAATTAAGGTTCCGTACACATATTTTTATAATTTGTAAAAAAAGTTCCTTTATTTTGCAGAAGATTAGGTAGTAGGTATTATAGGTATTACAGAACCCTAAAAACCCTTAAATAATAGGTAAGTCTTAACTCAGTGTTTAATTACTTTTATCCCTTAAACTAGCTAGCCCCAATGCCAAACATCACAATCGGTTTAAATTTTGTACGTAAAGAAGTAACAAACAAACACACTAGACACACACACACACACAAACTTTCGTATTTATAATAAATAAGTACCTATATTATTATACCTTGCTAATAAACTTGTTATTGTAAAAAGCCTCTACGTCTACGTGTTTAACTCTAATGAAATTTTGTAGGTACAAAAGGTAGTGTCACTTCTGAAGTAGCGGATGGCTTGGTCATGGCGCGCTCCCACCCGCGCAGGCTCCCGCCATTATAAAATGGAACGTAACTTGTCTATACGTAGTATTATTCTAAATGAATGCCGTAAACCGACTTTACAGACAACCATTTTTTTATTTTTCTTTTAATCTATGCGTGTGTATATTAAATAGTAATATGTAGAAGATTAGTTTCTTTTCGGTTTTTTGTTTCACGGTTTTGTAATGCGTAACATTTTTTTCTCGGCTAGGTCCCCGCGTCAACCCGCGATAGGGAACTTCGTTCCAATAAAAATATTAGGTACATTATTACAGCTACACATTAGTTTTATTATTTTATGTATCGAGCCCAATTAGATAACGAAAACCTACTGTTGACACCTATCTACACTGTGGCGTGCCCACTGTTTACACCTACACTGTGGCGTAGCTTGATCGCGTACGCGAGTCGTTGCGCGCGGCTCACTTTCACGCTACGTCTTTGTGCGCGGAGGCTGAGGTAATGTTAAAATACCTACACACGGTACTGGAAGAGGGCCTTATTACATTACTAGCTGCGCCCCGCGGTTTCACCCGCGTAAGTTCTGATCCCGTGGGAATATCAGGATAAAAAGTAGCCTATATAACATATAGGCTACCAGGTTTCTAGCTATCTACATACCGAATTTCATTGCAATTGGTTCAGTAGTTTTTGCGTGAAGGAGTAACAAACACACACACACACAAACTTTCACATTTATAATATTAGTAGGATATTCGTTAAAATTAAAAAAATCATAAAAACTTTAAAAAAAATTACAATTCCTTCACTAATTAATCGAAAGAAACTTCGTTCCATCCGGGTGTCCCTTGACAACTCTCAAGTTTTTTTAATTATCTTGTGTATCTTCACAAAACACTCTATAAAAAGGTGATCATCGATATACGACCGTTCGATAGAATAAAAGCGGAACTTTCATTAAATTTACCAATAAAAACCTAATTATAATTTTTTGGATTCATTAAGTATTTATTTTTGCCTGAAAACAACTTGTAACTCAATAATCTCAATAATGTATTCGAACATGATGCAGTTTTCTTTCAAAAATATATTACGGTGAAAAGGTATCTCCATACAAACGTAGTCGACTGTTTCCTCCCTGGATAATGACACTAGAGCAAATATTTTTGTGCCATAAAACATATAACTGCCATGACTATGCCCCTTATGTTTTGGTTTTTTCATTTTCTAGTTATCATACAAAAACAAAACTAAGGGGCATGGTCATGGGAGTTATAAGTATTATGCAAAAAAAAAAATTGCTCTAGTATCATTATCCAGGGAGAAAACAGCCGACTACGTTTGTATGGAGAGAGCCTCCGGTACCCTTTCGTCTTAAGAATAATTTCATAATAAATTACTGCAAAAACTCAACAACAAAATTTTACGTTTGCGCTGCTTCACACCCTATAAAATATACTACAGAGCGTCCTATAAACCCTTAATTAGTAGGATAATCTAGGCCAGAAGTTGACCGCCATATACGATAAAGTGGTGATGCGGTCATGATGCGGTCTAATGTACACAGATTCCACCAAGTTATTTGAGAGTTGAAGACCCTTTGAGGAAATATCAACTCAGCCAACTGATATCATATCTCCAACACCATTTCTACATCGCAAAGAATGAAAGCTTGATTTATGGAAAAAAAAATCTGATACAACGTTTTGAAATATGAATTTGGTGATGGTGACATTTAAATATTACGTACAAAATTATGAATTTGTAAATGAGTACTTAAGAGGAAAGGTACTCGGCTCTCTCTCCATACAAACGTAGTCAACTGTTTCCTCCCTGGATAATGACACTAGCACAAATATTTTTGTTGCATAAACTTATAACTGTCATGACTATGCTCCTATGTCTTGGTTTTTTCATATTCTAATTATCATAGAAAGTAAAAGTTAAAAAAATAGTTAGGGGCATAGTCACGGCAGTTATAAGTTTTATGCTAAAAAATATTTGTGCTAGTGTGATTATCCAGAGAGGAAACAGTCGACTACGTTTATATGGAGAGAGAGCTGATAACCTCTTAAGCATGTTAGTTTATCTTTAAGCGATTTTTCTGGACCTTGCCGAGAAAAAATTTAACGCGTCCGAAAAGTGAAACGAAAAACCGTGAGAGAAACGATTCTTGCATATATATATCGCATATTAATATACAATAAAAGGTAAATGGACCTCGTTCCAAACACGTGTCCCGTACATTTTTTGTTAAACCGGGGCAATTAAGTCGTTGAAATCCTATACGATACTCGTATCATAGATGAAGTAATAGACGGTGTGTATAAGAAATTAATGACTAGGACAATTGAAAACTTTGTATCTCAACATCAAAGTTTTGCACGAAACCTTGCCCAGCTCTATTATTAGACAATTAAATAATTTTGGGAAGTATTTTACTATACAGCTATTGCATCGTGCAGCTACATGGTAGGTGGAATGGAGGGTGTTAGGTTTTATTTTCGTTACGGAATTTCTTGATACGGTCGCCGCGCTCAAAGCCCACGGTAAAAGCTATGCAATAGCTTAAAATAGAATCAGCAACATTACTTTACAACCTTAAATATTTGCGAGTAAGTGGGTCACGTGGGGTTCAGCTAGTTGTGATTGTACGTAAAGTATAACACAAAACTACTTACATACCAACTTAACTTACCGAAGTTGTTTCATGAAAGGAAGTAACATAGTGGTCTAAAAGCTTCTTTAAGGTCAAGGTTGTACTAAAACTTACGTATACCAGCCTAATCCAAAATCAATGACCAATCAGTATTAGCGCGCAGGTAACATGCTTTCGAATGTCAATGTTATGTAATCTTACTTAGGTTTTTTTTGCTATTAAGTATGACTTCGCACGGCTTGTGCATTTAGCCAGTGTCAAGTTATATTTTGCATCAAATTATGACCCGATTTTTCATAAATCGGGCCTAATGTGTTTCAAAACAGTCAAAGTCGTCATAGTCCGTCAAGTCAGGGGCTATAGTAAAGCGGTGGCAAGTTTACCATAACCTTAATAGCAGATTTGGAGGCAACGAGAAAACTTCATGTTTGACACTGATTTTTACTTTCACTACACTTGTGCACTTTCACAGAACTAAATTGAATAACATGCCACCAGAATTATACAATTCAACTTGGATTACAACTAAGTTTCATGAAAATAAAACTGCAGCACCACATGTTGTTAACCCGTTCCCGCCAAAACTCCACTTAGGTTCTTTAAGTTTAAGTAGAATTTTAGAAATTAGTTTGTTTAACACATAATCTTATATCTTTAAATGAGCAATTCTTGTATATATATATCTCGGAATCGGCTCCAACGATTTTCATGAAATTTGGTATATAGGGGGTTTTGGGGGCGATAAATCGATCTAGCTAGGAATTATTTTTAGAAAATGTCATTTTATTCGTGTTTTATCGAAACTTACTTTTTTTTATCTGAAAAATATGAACTCTTCCTGACATCTATTGGCGAACTACTAATACTATTTTTTGTGAGCAATAAAGTTATTCCAGCAGATGGCGTTGTTAAGTAACACGAAGTCAATGAGTGTTTGCTTTGAGGTTAGATAAGTAAAAAAAAAAATACCGAGCAAAGCTCTGACATCATCCGCATAGAAGTCAAAAATAGTTCTAACAGGATTTTAAATGGTTTTTTACGAACAATACAAATTTTGACTCCCTTGTTAACCCCCAACTAAGGGGTAGAATTTCGGAAAATCCTTTCTTATCCAAGTTACTCTCTTTTTTTCCAAGTATCAGGTCTCTACGATCAACAGTTTAGGCTGTGCATTGATTCGTCGGTCATTCAGGACAAAGCATTTGATATGTATAGATAGAAGATAGATTATGCAGCGCCAGCAACTTAACATGCTATTCGGGGCGCTCTGTAGTGCCTGATACATGGGCGCTGTAGTGCCAAGGGGATAAATATCTCATCAATACGCCTGAAGTCAACTAAGCCCCGCGTTTCATCACGATATTTTCCAAGAACAGCCGGGATTCGAACCACGACATTCGGATTGAAAGTCGAAGTATCTACCACTAGACCAACACAGCTCGCTTTTAACAAAGCTTATCGAATTATGGCATTGAGTGTAAAGACGGAGCTAAAGCTTCGAAAGTTGTTAAACAAAAAGGATTATTGGCATTAGGATTTGTTAAAGGATTACTATATACTTGATTATTATAATGAATAAATTGTAGGTGTTTTAAGAAAGTATAAAGTATCTAAGAAGAGGGATTAAAATCTTCAAATACAAACTAAAACCAAAATACAAACGTATCTTACGCCTACATATAACACAAATCTAATTCTAAAAACTTCGACCATATTCTATGTCTAAAAATAACATTTCAACAAACAAAGAAAAAAAACGAGTAACCGTTATACCTTGAGTCGTGACGTCTTGAATTTCCTATTATCTTTATACCAGGTTAGCTGGGCAGACGGCCGGCTCCCCTCCGAGACGCACACGAGGTTGACGAATCGCTCCGAAGATAACGTCACTGGTTTGTTCAGTATTTCCACCATGTTCGGCTTCACTGGAACGACGCTCTTTGTTAACAAGCTTTTTAACCCGCACGGGGTATTGTTATCGCCTGTGGCTTATGTTTTATTAATTAACGTGAAGTTATTGGGACAGAATTTTGTAAAAGGTGGAATTAGATACTTGTACGTTCTAATATTTTAAGAGTTATTTATGTTTTGGATTTGGTATTTTGTTGGTTGGTAATAGAAGTAATGCAAAAAGCAGTGATGGTACATTTATAAACAAAAAAAAAACAGAAAGCATCAGTTTATAATGTGAAAAATACAGATGGATCACATTCCGTCGATGGAATTAACCGGCAAGGCTAAACGTTCAGTATCTGTCAATATTTTAAAGTATAATTCAGACATGATACGGCAAAAACTAAAGCGATGCGTACTGAAACGATACAGTGGCATTTATTGGTTATATATATATATATATTAATTATGGCTTCGCACGGCTTGTGCATTTAGCCAGTGTCAAGTTATATTTTGCATCAAATTATGATCCGATTTTTCATAAATCGGGCCTAAAGTGTTTCAAAACAGTCAAAGTCGTCATAGTCCGTCAAGTCAGGGGCAAGTCAGAGTAAAGCGGTTGTAAGTTTACCATAACCTTAATAGGAGATTTGGAGGCAACGAGAAAACTTCATGTTTGACACTGATTTTTACTTTCACTACACTTGTGCACTTTCACAGAACTAAATTGAATAACATTCCACCAGAATTATACAATTCAACTCGGGTTACAACTAAGTTTCATGAAAATAAAACTGCAGCAGGACATGTTGTTAACTCGTTCCCGCCAAAACTCGCATTTATTGGTTGTCTGTGTACTGACCGTATTGACAAATGTCAGTATTTAACACAAACTGTCATTCCGTAATTCAGAAATCTTGAAATCCACCAATACACACTTACACGATCAGTAAATACCACGGTATCTAATAAATACTGATAAACCAAATTGAACGACTTGCCATAAATAAGTAAATATTGCAGAACATTCCACACATCGTCATCTAGCCCCAAGCTAATAACTAGACTTGTATTATGGGTGCTTGACAACGGATATACTCTTATATACTTTTCTTTTGTAAATATATAATTATAATACATAGAAACAACCAGACCACAGACAAATATCTAAGCATAAATACTTGTCTGAGGCGGGAATCGAACCCGCAACCCTGTGTTTGGCAGTCCGGCCGGAAGAATCAGATTTATTAAATAGTTAAAACGAAAACTTACAGTTCATCTCAAGCCTAACGGTCTTCTCTTGCGGACTCACGAGGTTCGTATTAGAGGCTCGACATTTGAAGGTTGTGTTCAAATGGTCTCGCTTCACGTGTGGTAGTTCGAGCCGGTTCACTACCACGTGTGTGTCAGTCTTTTCACCGATGTATTGTGGAGCTGGAGTTCCGTTGATTAGCCACATCACTGTGGGTGCTGGTCTGCCTGGTGGAATAGACAAATATAAAGTTACAGTTCAGTAATGGCTTCTTACGATTTATGCATAAAGACCTTATCAAGTCATATTTTGTATCAAGTTACTTGTATTATAAATGCGTTTGTGAGTGTATATTTTGTATTGATTTGCAGGACTTGGAGCTGAAATTAACTTTACAAAGATTTGTTTTTGATGTGATAACGTCTAGTATATTGATGGAACACCTGCATTCACAAAAAAGTGTCACGGTAATATTGTGTGACGTCATGCATCATGGTAATATGACCAGACGCGTCATGGTAACTTAGGAAACAGAGTATTTAATAACATAATATCGCTCATCTGGGCTTGTGTTATGGTGTGACGAGTGACGAATAGAAGAGTTTTATAAACGAAAAAAAAATAGAAAAAAATATATATATATCCTACCAATATTATAAATGTGAAAGTTTTTGTGTGTGTGTATGTTTGTTACTCCTTCACGCAAAAACTACTGCACCGATTGCGTTCAATCTTGGTTTGTAGATAGCTAAAGACCTGGATTAATATTTAGGCTACTTTATCCCGATATTCCCACGGGATCGGGACTTACGCGGGTGAAACCGTGGGGCGCAGCTAGTAAATAATAATCTATATATATATAAAAGAAAGTCGTGTTTGTTACAACACTTATAACTCGAGAACGGCTGGACCGATTGCGATGAAATTCTGTATCTGGATAGCTGGAGACCTCGATTAACACATAGGCTACTTTTTATCCCAATACGCCCACGGGATCGGGACTTACGCGGGTGAAACCGCGGGGCGCAGCTAGTATAAATATAAAAAAAAGAAAGGATTTTTTTTAAACTAGTTATTACTTGATAGACTGCGTTAATTCCAGGAGAATGCATGTCTGAGGAAAATGCTGGCCTGAGAGAGAAATGTTAGAAAAATCCTTTGTGCACCTTTCCATTGATTTACCTAACTATGCTTTCTTTATAGATTTTTACTGACCATAGACATTTTTTAGTTTTATTTAAACCGCCACCTACCGAAACATTATAGAACAAGTCTTTTTAAAAGCATTTAGTCTTTTTTTAATATTTTACAAAAAAAACTTTTATGTTGTCATAGTTTGGTATCAAAATTACTTATTCCAAAAAGAATTAATATATGAGTTACGTAAGATTTACCTACTGTATTCTTATGCTTCTTATACAGGTAAAATATTTCCCGTTTAACTTCACTCGGAATATTCCCCGATTTTTCCTTGATAGTCAAGTGAGTGTAAAATTATGTTCTCAGAATAGGCCAAGAGGATAATTTACACAAAATGCTTCAAACGTTAATTGTATTTTATTTATGTTAATTTACTGTTAACAAGAGAAGATAATGAGAAGTTAATTTGAAGAGAGATTAAAAAGCAATTCTACCCAATAGGCTTATTACAACACGTATCTCTTAGTTTTATAACCTAATTAGATTTCATGTTACATTTAACTAGCGACCCACCCCGGCTTCCCACGGCTATAGCATGTATTCTACATAAACGATACTCTTGAATCACTCTATCTATTAAAAAAACTGCATCAAAATCCGTTGCGTAGTTTTAAAGATCTAAGCATACATAGGGACAGACAGTGGGAAGTGACTTTGGATTATACTATTTAGTGATAATGATAATTAAGTTCGTTAACATGAGTAACATATTTACCATGTCGATCTATCACTCTTCGGGTATTAGTATAAAGTAAACTTAACAACCGAAATAAAGAAATGTAGTTTTTAGTGTACTGAGTATCTAAAAAATGCGAGTTTGTGTTGTATTCTATGTAGTGATGGTGATAAGTAAGTTCGTTAACATGAGTAACACATTTACCATGTCTATCTATCACTCTTTGGGTATTAGTATAAAGTAAACTTAACAACCGAAATAAAGAAATGTAGAGTCTTTAGTGTACTGAGTATCTAAAAAAATGCGAGTTTGTGTTGTATACTATGTAGTGATGGTGATAAGTAAGTTCGTTAACATGAGTAACACATTTACCATGTCTATCTATCACTCTTTGGGTATTAGTATAAAGTAAACTTAACAACCGAAATAAAGAAATGTAGAGTCTTTAGTGTACTGAGTATCTAAAAAAATGCGAGTTTGTGTTGTTTTATACTATGTAGTGATAGTGATAAGTAAGTTCGTTAACATGAGTAACACATTTATCATGTCTATCTATCACTCTTTGGGTATTAGTATAAAGTAAATTTAACAACCGAAATAAAGAAATGTAGAGTCGTTAATATGTACTGAGTATAAAAAAGTGAGTGTAAAAAATACGAGTTTGTGGCAATTTATTCTTATTTGGTCAGTGGCTGGTTGATACAAGAAAAAGAACTAATGCAGTGAACTTCAAATATTTTACAGTTAACTATCTAAGTATCATTATTTATTTAGACGGTCTACAGTATTTTGGAAGTAAATTGGTTTTCAAGTAAACGTCTGCGACATTTTACAACCAATTAGGCACCATTCTTTCTTATCATTGAAATATTTAACGTTTTGTTGCGTGATAACAATAAAACGTTACTAGCTTTACAAGCAAACTCTATTTTGATGAATGAATGAAAGAATTGTTCGGCATTATATGTAGGTAGGTACACGCTGCGGTTGTAAAAGCATTTCCAAGCTTGACCTGAATTACAAGGTCAGTACCGCAAAGTCCACTCAGCTTTTTGTTATTTCAAAGGATTGTGAAAAATGTAAAGACGTGTACAGTTAAGTAAATAACGTATATGATTATTTTCAACAGCTTATAATTCTGAACATAATACGTAAAAAAATCCTGTTGTGTCACCATTGATAGCCCTAATTATGAATTCATTTCACGGTAAGACGGTTGAGGAGGCTCACAGCTAAGCGACCCTCGCTGATCGTTTACGGTCGTGCGGGTCAAGCGACGCCTGGCGCGGTCATTACTTCGATGGGTGGCCAATTAGTAGTGTGGCAAAATGTGTTTTCGTGAGCCCCTCTGTGCTTCGGAAGGCACGTTAAGCCGTTGGTCCCGGTTGTTCCCTCTAGTAGCAGTCGTTAGGTCAAGTTAGAGGCCTTAAGGCGATCTGAAAACTCTAACAATAGGTGAGCCACACCACTATACGAGAAGAAGAAGACGGTAAGTCCTATTGCAAAAGAACCGGTGTTCCCGCTAAGTAGAGATACATTAGTTGGTTATTGGGTCGCGGTAGGTAAGTTCATCCATGTCTTAACCGAACCTCGGCCTCGTCAGTAATTACGTTATCGCGCCCACAGACTTTAGGCCCCCTTCCCTGGCAATATTGATCATTCCACGTCACTTATTCCAACAAACTTACTTGTTCAACCGACTCCCCAAAGAACAGCCGTCGACACGGCTATTATTGTTTGTCAAAATTGGGCTTGTATTTTGTATAATGAGAAATTTCTTCCACTTGCCTTTCTCGTGAAATTTGAAGTTACGTTGCTGAGTAAATTTGTGCGTAACGACCGGCTGGGAATTTATAAGGCTTTTGGTGGGCATCATAAATCTTATATGGGGAATTAAAGTTAATTCGATTCGGAAGCAATTAAGTTATGATGACAATATAATGCTGCAAGATAGATGGATGTTTTGTGTAAAATTGACAATATTTAAATAAATAAATAAATATTGCAGGACACTCCATCGCCATCTAAAAAGCTAAGTAATTAGACTTGTATTATGGGTGCTAGACAACGGATATACTACTTATATACTTTTCTTTTGTAAATATATACTTATAATACATAGAAACAACCAGACCACAGACAAATATCTAAGCATAAATACTTGTCTGAGGCATTTTAGTGCCTGAAAGAGTTAATTTTTAAGTAGGTAACTCTATTCCATAGGCTTACTTACTAAAATAGTATCTTATATAAAAATACTTTGTTCTATTTCGTTAGTTCCCATCAATCGACTTCATTGTCTTGTACTTTATCTTAGTTAGCAGTAAAGGTAAGACAACTTTGTATTATTTATCTTTAACACCCTAGCCCGGTTATTTGTGTTTCTTCATTCTCGTCTAAACTTTGTTGATTAGTTTTCAAGAAGTTCCTGCGATAAAGTAAATGTGCCTAACGTAGAGACGCGTATACCTTCTGATAAATAATTCGACACGGAAAAGTAAATAGAAACCTTCTTAAAATTCATCAGGTGACTCCATTTTGAAAACGCTTTTAGTTTACGAAGTTGAAATAAATCGATGGAAGTAGTCGATTACAAACATTTTATAGCGCTTCTCCCTTTTATAATAAATATTTTTTGACAAAAAACGTAAATAAAATGAATAACATAATAATGTATATGTGATTAGCCCCAATTTGCCATAATATACAACTTACATTGAAAAGTTTATTTCAAGTAATGAGTCAAAACAGAAACACGCGAATGCGAGCTACGATTCAAGCGAACACAAAATAAAACCAGGTATATTACAAGAACTACACTAAGGTACATACATTGTAGGTTTAGTGCTCGAACCGAAAACCGTTTTCTTTATGTTATGTTGGTATTTGTCCGTACTTTCGACCATGAAAATGATCTAGTAAACTCGTAGGTACTGAGTGCGACACGGGATGACAACCCGCTAATCCCTTGGGCTATGCATAATTCCAACTCGAAACATTAACCGCTTCAGAGGATTAACAGCGGTTTATTCAAGGCTCTTAACTTTTGTACTAGTCTGGAAATATTTAGTGAACACGCAAACAGAACATTCTTTTAGTAAGCTCATCGTTTACCTGTATCTATTTGAAGTGATAGCTCACTATCGATGCAAGCTTGCTAACACGATATAAAGAAAAACACTTTTCAAATACAACCATGAAATAGACATATGATTTTTTTATTTGCACGAAAGAAACACAACAATGTAAAAAAAGTAAACAGACAGCTTGAAACTTTTGCACAAATGGGCGGTCTTATCGTTGAAAGCTTAATGTTTTGTTATTAGTAGGAAAAACTAAGCAGTTTCTTTTCATTTTTTTCGGATTTTCAACTGAAGTGCCATGATTATACAGTTTGAAATATCAACGTTAGCGAAGTTAAGTATAGTTAATTAGACTACGACATTTTGTTTGACATGCAATGTTTCCGTGAAAGATATATTTGGTTATTATTGCAAAATAGACCTTTTGTTAGATAAATGACATCTCTTTTTTATTGAGATTCTATAAATTACTGACTTCAGTTTGATTACTTCATATTATTGATTAATTCGTTAAAGGGGTTTTAAAAAGTTCGGTGATTTTTATCAGCCGAACTTTTGCTACCTTAAAGTTACCCTAGTTCGGTCAACCGGACTAACAACCGGACTATAGCTATATGACCGTTTTATTTACTTATTGATAATTTGAGTTGATATGTAAGTACCTTGATCGTTTATGATATGTAATTTGTGGTTTGTGTATCGGTTCTGCTTAAAAAAAAAATATTTTTAAATTTATTTTTCTTCAAAAAATATGTACGTACCTACGTTAACAATAAACTATAAAGGGCTTTTACAGCGATTAGTGATTGTAGGCTAAGAAATTAGTTCATTTTTCCTAAACCATAAAAGGAAACCATAAAAGGTAATTGAACCGTACCGGCTTTGGTAAATGACCATTGATAATTCAAAGTTAATATAAACTTTGAGAAGCCAATCTAGTAGAGCGTCTAATTTTGTGTTTGAGTTGCGATCCACCCTTTGACGCCCCCCGGCGTATCTTGGAGCGATGGATAACTTTACAGCGGGTGCCATTTGGAGCCGATCTCTCACAGAGTGACTTATCGGTAAGTTTAAGAGCGATATATCAAAGTAATCGCTTTAATTTCTCATCTCCCAGTTGGGAGTACTATTGGTAGATGCTTATTCTTGTAATGTATTTAGCCGCAATACCAATCTTATGTAGATGGACTGATAAGTTTGAAATTGTTTTAAAATACAATGTTGTTAATTACTTTTTATAATTAGTCTAGGCTTTAAGAGCTAGATAGTTGATTGATTCCGTCGTTACTTTTCGGAACTCCATATCTGTAATGGAAGTATTAATATTTCGTTTTTAGTTCCGAGCCTAGTGCCAAAACACAAAATGCAATATGCACCGCCCTCCCGCGCATTTCAAGAGTCATGCAATATGGACAAGTAAAAAGTAAAAATTAGTATTAGTGACACCGTTCATTAACCACGACACATGTTTCATAATCCGAGTACAGCGAAACTAACCTATGTTGCTTAATAAAACTTTATTGAAAAGGTATTTAGAGCTTTGTAAGGACAATGAAATTACTTCATCTGCAATATATCATGCATTTTAGTTGGAATCAATGCAACAGTCCTAACTTGTATCCCTAGTAGCGAAGGCTACTAACTTAACCTAACACCTGCTAAATAACTGCTTCTGTAGCTATCGTAAAGCATCCTCTTATACTATAATAACTTTAACTGTAGATGATGACACACACAATAATACAAAACCAAAGATTCTTTGAAGGAATCCTATTAAATAAAGATAAAAGATTCTAAAATCACAAAATATTTTTGTCAAAACCGTTTATCCCGTGTTAGCGACAACGTTTCGCCGATCAAATTCATAAAAGAGATATTTCGGCTTACCTATAAATGTAATCGTATTCAAAGTTTCTCCTACGGGTCTCTGGAGGAGCATCAATAAAATGTCTAACGCCAATATAATGCTTACAAACGTTTTTTCTCTGAAGGCACAAAATTCGATAACAGAATAAGTTTTATTTTTTCTGTCATGTATTTTTCGTTTTAGTTAGGAAAATCTAAAAACATATTTGCTTTTATGTTGGCACTTTATTTATAGTTGTACCATTATAAGTGGTGCCCTTCTATTTTCATCGATGGACCATAATCTATGACTTGAATAAATTATAGAAAGGTACTGTACAGATAAACCTATCACTATCGTAGCTAAGAGAAAAATACTCATTACGAAATCTCTGTAACTACAAGAACTCAATCTGAAACTTGAATCTCCTTTTAGGACGTAGGCGGGCACTAAGAGAGAATGTTTGAAAATACCTCTTAGGGGGTAAAAAGAGCTTTTTCGTAGTGACTATTATGTATTATGTGTTTGTAGAAAATGCATAACAATTATAAAGCCACTAACGCTGCGCGGGCAAAACGGCGTGACTAGACCATTTGGTCTAACGACTGTTACCGGCTCTACTGTTACATAACTTGCACAGTGCTTCAGAAAATGCCAGGTTTCATCGCAATTGGTTCAGTAGTTATTATGCGAATGAGTATACACATCATCGCAATTGGTTCAGTAGTTATTACGCGAATGAGTATACACATCATCGCAATTGGTTCAGTAGTTATTACGCGAATGAGTATACACATCATCGCAATTGGTTCAGTAGTTATTACGCGAATGAGTATACACATCATCGCAATTGATTCAGTAGTTATTACGCGAATGAGTATACACATCATCGCAATTGGTTCAGTAGTTATTACGCGAATGAGTATACACATCATCGCAATTGGTTCAGTAGTTATTACGCGAATGAGTAACAAGTATACACACAAGCTAATGATGGCAACGCATACTTGAGCATATCTATACACAAATAGAAAAAATATGGTAAAATTATCCATTTTTCTAAATAAAAATGAAATGTTAGTATTTCGTGAACTATAATGTGGAAAAAAGATACAAGCATTGTTACGTGTCTATTTTCTTCATCAGCATCTGACGCCACTACACATATAGGAACTTGAAGAATCTACAAGAAATGTTTGTCCGAAGTTTTGCCATTATTCTTTATAATATTAGTAAGAAGATTTTACATAAAGGTTTCTGTTCTTACCTCCTCTAACTTCACAGACGAGAACTAGTTCGTTTCCCTCTTCGAAAGGTCCGACTACTCCCGACACATCACGCCCCGATTTGTCGTACAATATTAACTGATGAGGTGGAACTGGAACAAAACAAAAATATTAATTTGTATAAAGATCATGTTAGGAAGCTATTTTCTCTATATTATAACGACCCAGTTGGCACAATGGTCACCATGCCTGTCTGCCAAAAACGGGTTTGCGGGTTCGATTCCCGCCTGAGACAAGTAGATGCTTAGATATTTGTTTGTAGTCTGGTTGTTTCTATGTATCATAAGTATATATTTACAAAAGAAAAGCATATAAGTAGTATATCCGTTGTCTAGCACCCATAACACAAGTGTAGTTACTTAGCTTGGGGCTAGATGGCGATGTGTGGAATGTTCTGCAATATTTATTTATTTATTATGATGTTTATTTCAGATGTTCCCTTTTTAATTTTTTTGGCCAATCCTGTGCACTGCTATGCTGTCGCACCGTAGAATCACGTGGGAAATATTTAGATACTTATTTAATAACAAGTAATTGTGTAATGATTATAGATAGATAAAACACTTTATTGTACCCGTATTATTAAAATATAGTAAAATAGAACCTAAAATTATAAAAAGGAAAATGAGTGGCACAATAAGTGGCTATGCTGCTGAAAGCGGTCTTTATCAGGCAACCTAGTAAACTTAATATTTATATATATATATTAATTAATATATATATATATATATATATATATAAATATATATATATATATATATAAATAAATACAATTTACCTACTTAAGTAATTTTTAAATAAAATATTAAAAGATGGGTACAGTAGGTAGCGTAAAAGGCAACCACGACTTGCTTTGAGAGTTAAACATTTGTGAACTGAAGTTATTCTTCTATACGAATACCAAGAGAGTACCTACTCCTTGGGAGTAATTAATAATTTCAAATATCCCCTTTATTCCAGCAATACCAGCTGATATGTACAAACGAAGGTCAAAAGAATCTGCCCACCGTAACGTTTACAATCCTATGCAGCATTATTTGAACATTATAACAACGTAACCTGTGAATCGAACCACGTTGGTTGGTGTAGTGGGTGGTGGCTTATACCACTCGGAAAGACATAGCTAACATGTTGAAAATAATAATCACACGGAGTACTTTTAATTCAAGTATTTATGTTTGTGTAACGTCTATTAGAAGAAGGTCGTAAGTCCAATACTTGTTTATAGTGTTACTAGCATTTGCGTAGAAGTCGAAAATACAAATTTTGCCCCCCTTTTTCACCCCCTTAGGGGTAGAATTTCGGAAAATCCCTTCTTATCGAATGCCTACGTCACACAATGAATACAACCTCCAAGTTTCAGGTTTCTACAATAAGCGGTTTAGGCTGTGCGTTGATCCGTCAGTCAGTCATTCAGGACAAAGGATTTTATATGTATAGATTGTTACAAACTGATAGAGTACTTATGACGCATACTGTACCTATCTTCGTACTATTAGATCTATTAATAAGGCCGTCCGTGTTCTACTTTATGAAATTGCTTTCTTTGTTGTGAATACAAGTAAGGGGTTTTTCGTAATTTTATCAAAGAAAATGTACCTATAGTAAAGAAGTTAAATGAACTAATTAATTTTTCATAAGTTGAAAGACGAGATACCTTTCACTAGGCCAACGTTGTATGTTATTCGGAAAATAAACTGCTCTAACCACTGAAATAAAACTAAAAAGTTTAATTAAAATTACGCAACAGAAAAGAGATTGGCTATATTTTGCATAGGAATTGCCAAGGGGCAAATAAAGAATGGCATGATAGGACTTTTGTTACTGTGACCCGGTTTAAAACGGTATTTTTCCTGTGAAAAGTAAGAATGTGGTAGTGTATGCAAGCCTTAAAAAAGTCCAGTTTCAATTATCTGTAATTTAACCTATATTTTTGTAGCTTAAGGTACCATGACCATGCCCCTATGTTTTGTATTTTTTCTTAATTTTTTTGTTTATTAAATCTCTATGATAATTAGTAAATGAAAAAAAAAATAATAGAGGCATAGGGGCATAGTCATGGCAGTTTTAGGTTTTTTTTGCAATAAAAATATTTGCTCTAGTGTCAGTTTTTAGAGAGAAAACAGTCGACTACGTTTGTATGGAGAGAGCACCCGGTACCCTTTCCTCTTAACAATATTTATGATCATATTTCTAGTCTTTTGTCTTTATTTCGATAGTCTTTTGTTTCTAGTTCGACAACTCACGGTATTTATTTAATTAAGATAAATTAGATAAAAATAAATTGATCATGCATGATTAACCAACTATCATAGTGTCAAAACGATTAAAAAAATGTACTTTGTGGTTATTATACCCAGTATTAATTTTAGATAAATGCATTTAGCTAGAATTTGTCATGCAAGCCGCTCCCAATGTTATTCCATGCTTTTGCTAACTGTACGATTAGTAGGCACTTTAGAATTATGGAGGAATGAATGGACAATGGAAAAAATTGTAGGCCTCATTTGGAATTAAATCTATATATTTCATCACTGGTTAACGTACTTCAAAGCTATAGTTTGAACTATGTAAGCGTCACATATTTGACATATTTAAAAATCGACAAAATAAGCGGCGGCGGCTGGCATCGTAGTTCGGACAGGAACATTTCGTGATATTCTGCACACCTCCACCACCACACCGGTGTGAATACCATAAGCTTTTAACCCACAAAAAGAGGTTGTTACAATTTTGACGTATGTGTATCTGTGCGTCTATCTGTGGCATCGTAGCTCCTGAACGGATGAAGTGATTTTCTTTCACTTTTTTTTGTTATGCATATGTGGAAGACCGCCCGGTACCTGGTGGAAAAATTTTACTCGAGACTTTAAGGCCCTCGACATCTCTCCGAGAACAAGGATTGAAAGACCTGACGCAAACGTATAAGGAGGCCCGACCACAATTGAATGAGGAGATGAGCAGGACATAATAATTTTACATATAAACAGTATATTGAACGAATATGTTTAAAAATATCTGCTACAACATGATAAAATCAGTATCCAATAAGTCCTACTAACATATAAAAATTCTGTATTCAAAGAACGATAAGAATGCAAACAATACATTTTAAATCAAAGCTAAACATCAAAATGGTATAAAGTACCTATTACATTTCCTGCATCAAAAGGGAAAACAATGGAAACATAAAAAAGGAAGAGCACATAAGAAATATTATATCGAGAATGAAGCATATAACGCACCATCTAAAATTATAATAAATGTTACGACACGAGACAAAGGAACAATTCGCATACAAACATCAATATGTCAGTGTGTGGGAGTATGTAGGATAAGACTGGTATTACTATACTTCGACCAAAGTTTCTTATCGTAGAATTAAGTAGAACTAAGGACTTTACTAAAGTAAAAGAGTGACCTTTAACTGGTGGACAGTTCAGGTTCGAGGCGTTGTCACTGTAATCCACTCTATACATTAAGATAACAAAACTATCGTTTTGTAAAAAGTCTTTAGTAGGTATGCGAGACGTCTATGTCTAAATTCTACAATGTCAATGTGTGGGAGTATGTAGGATAAGACGGGTATTACTATACTTCGACGAAAGTTACTTATCGTAGAATTAAGTAGAACTAAGGACTTTACTAAAGTAAAAGAGTGACCTTTAACTGGTGGACAGTTCAGGTTCGAGGCGTTGTCACTGTAATCCACTCTATACATTAAGATAACAAAACTATCGTTTTGTAAAAAGTCTTTAGTAGGTATGCGAGACGTCTATGTCCAAATTCTATAATGTCAATGTGTGGGAGTATGTAGGATAAGACGGGTATTACTATACTTCGACTTCGAAAGTTACTTATCGTAGAATTAAGTAGAACTAAGGGATTTACTAAAGTAAAAGAGTGACCTTTAACTGGTGGACAGTTCAGGTTCGAGGTGTCGTTACTATAATCCACTCTATACATTAAGATAACAAAACTATCGTTTTGTAAAAAGTCTTTAGTAGGTATGCGAGACGTCTATGTCCAAATTCTATAATGTCAATGTGTGGGAGTATGTAGGATAAGACGGGTATTACTATACTTCGACCAAAGTTACTTATCGTAGAATTAAGTAGAACTAAGGGCTTTACTAAAGTAAAAGAGTGACCTTTAACTGGTGGACAGTTCAGGTTCGAGGTGTCGTCACTGTAATCCACTCTATACATTAAGATACCAAAACTATCGACTAATACAAAGTCTTTAGAATGCGAAACGTCTAATGCCCAAAAAACGACGACCCAGTTGGCACAATAGTCATCATGCCGGACTGCCAAACACAGGGTTGCGGGTTCGATTCCCGCCTCAGATAAGCATTTATGCTTAGATATTTGTTTGTGGTCTGGTTGTTTCTATGTATTATAAGTATATCTTTACAAAATAAAAGAATGTAAGTTTGTAAGTAGTATATCCGTTGTCTAGCACCCATAAAACAAGTCTAGTTACTTAGCTTGGGCTAGATGGCGATGTGTGAAATGTCCTGCAATATTTATTTAATTCTAAAATTTGCCTTTATTTGCTACAATCTGTTAACACCTTCAAATATAACTTTAGTAATGGTTTCTCTAGAATGGAATATAATGCCTTTATTTATGCCAGATATATTACAAGGTTGCGGAGAGTATAAATTAAAAATTAACTTTCTTCCATATTGATTACTGCATCCAGCGCATCTTTCGAGGCAAATGCCTCTTCCAGGTCTTTATACACCATTTCTCTTGCTTTTCTGGGCCGTAATGGTCTTTCTACAGGTTAAAACGGACCGTGGATTAGCCAAGGTCGTGTTCTCTAACATGTTTTTTTACTTTATTTTTTTACAGGTGGTCAGCGTTTGACCATTACCATACCTGCCTGATTGTAGGTGACGATGCAGTCTAAAATGTAGCACGCTTGTCTAGAAAATACATGTTTACTTGCGACTTGGAGACCCACAAATTGTACACGTCAGGAAAAACAATACACAAAGGTAAGCTTGACTTATAATGATAGAAATGACACCTGAGTGAGGTGTTAACAAATGGTAGCAAGTAAAGATACGTTATTGAATCTGTGAGGGAAACAATAGAAAGTGAAGAAGCAACATTTCAGTGTTGGTACAAATTACGACTGATTTCTGTCATGGTTGCGTCTTTTTTCCCTGATAAACGTCGTTTTCCAAGCAAGCTTGCAGATCTTTACCTCCATCGACCCAGATTGGCATCGTAAAAAAGATCCATTTTAGAAATAAACGAAAAAAGTTCAGAATGTTCCTAGATTTTAAGAGCAAATGTAAGCTTCACACTTTTTGGTTAAACATTATAAATACTTTCTCAATATCATTGTATGAGAAAAGTAAAACTGTCGTTATAATCAATACCTACTCTTTCGGTTTAGGTAGAACAAATATAGAACGCCACAACGAACCCGCACCCGGATTTAAAAGGAAAGGGTACCGGGGGCTCTCTCCATACAAACGTAGTCGATAGTTTTCTCCCTGGATGACATTAGAGCAAATATTTTTGTTGCATACAACTTATAACTGCCATGACCATGCCATTATATTTCGTTTCTTTTTGTTTTTTAAATCTTAATTTCTATGATAATTAGAAAATGAAAAAAAAAAACAAAACATACAGGTATAGTAATGGCAGTTATAGGTTTTATGGCACAACAATATTTGTGCCAGTGTCATTATCCAGGGAGGAAACAGTCGACTACATTTGTATGGAGAGAGCGCCTGTACCCTTTCACCTTAATACCTACCTAATTTACTTGGTTACGATCAACTATTATAAATACTTAATGACGCATAAATTGTTGTAGTCCTAATCTATCCAGGCCCAGATTTAAACAGTACCTAACTAAGTATAAAACAATGAATAAATAAACGCGTCAAATGTTCAGTTACACAATAACGTTAGCGTAGAACACCCCTAACCCTTACTTAGCGGGGCAAGGAACGCTTATAGCCTGTCCCCTATCACTTGTAAATGCTTTGTTATTACATACACTGAAAGGAGTCCCGGCACAATATACAGGGTGCTCAAAATTTACGTATAACAGCTAGGACCCATTTTCGTCCGTCATTAGAAAACTCGCTAAGTACAGTTAAGCTGATGGCAAATTTGGGGACGGTAATTGATGAAAAGTTACTTAAGAAATTATTTTGCTTGATGGAATTGCTTGGTCGAGATGCTTATCTTAATTAATTATAGTGTTTTTTTTCGAGGGGATTTAAAATGGAAAGATTTTTGACAGGAGACAGGGGTGGAGTCAATATTAAAATTATATTTGTCTCTTATTATCATAGCTTTTTGTTCCAAAATAAAGTTTATTGAAAGTTAATATCATGATTTGCTTTATACCGATTCACCGATTATGAAAATTTCAAAAAATTATGGAAAAAATGATTTTTATTTACTAAAGAAGATTTAGGAATGTTTTCCCCTAATATTTATGAACATCCTGTATTAGCATTACTATCGTGTAGCCAATTGAATAATGCAGCGTTATGTCCTCACAATGGAAGCCCTCTTCGCTTTGAGTCGGGTTTCTATATGACAAAAACATTACCAATTTGATAAAGGTACGACTAATAGTGTACCTCTATGATACGAAGAATTACCTTCGGCTTGTTTTCTATATATTTGTACACTTATATAAGAAACATACCTCACGAAAAGAAAAACAAAAATAATGGAAGTAAAAAATGCAACTGATTCCAGTCCCTAGCTGAACGAATAAGGTATAATAAACCTTTTATACAATATTCTATCATTTTAGTTTCTATTGTTTCTTTTTAAGTTTATGTGAGATTTAAGTTTCTATCTGTAGAATTATAGCGTCAATTACAACTTTTTACAATTATTTAACATTTTTAGTTTAGATCATGAGGGTTCAGGTTTGCTCGCGTACGCCTTTGAAGTCTTAGATGTAACCCCCAGGTCGTGCTAAAGAAGCAGAAAATCAAGCGGTGGTAAGCCTTGGCCGGCGGTGATAGAATCACCACCCCCTGGACAAAGTTATGGTGCCAAGAGATTTGTCGCGTTCCATCATGTTGTCCAGGCATGCCGTTCTCTTTCTAGGCGAGCATGCTGCATTCTGGACTTTATCGCTTCTCATGAGGTTAAATACAAGCCTATTTTGAGTAAAAAACAAAAAAAGCTGTTTGATACTAACTATCAGCTGTCGAAAACTATGTACAAGTTAAGATCCCACTACTAAATCAATGATTTCCTAAAACAACATGACATACATTCCTAATTACGGTCCGACAAACAAAACAATAGTTTTCAAGCGTTGAGAGGACGACCGCAAAACCAAATTACGACCCCTCACTATCGGTAACAAAAGTAACCATTGTTACCGAAATGTTCCAATAGGGACCTACTGTGAAACTGTCGTAACTACAAACTGTGTCGCTGTGCCTAAAAGTTCAGGTGTTTGTGTAGTGCAACAAACGAGGTACTATAAAAACAAAACCAAAATTAAATTTTTAACTCGCTAGGAAAATAAACGTTCAATTGTTCAGTTTATAAAAAACATATGAGGTTACATGTGTTGGTAATTCATAACTCTGATTATGTTTACTTATTTCTAAAATAGATTTCTCGTTGTCTCAAATCAATTACTAATTTAATAAGATGGTGGGCGGAAGCATAAATATTTGTAATTTCCTTAAAAAATCCCAAGTAAAGACTTCAATTCATACCTGTGTTTAACAAAGAAGTTTTTTCCATTATACATTTTTCTCTGTTGAACATAGGTTTGGCAGAGAATTTTTCGATCCAGAATTTCAGCTGTAGGTACATAGTGTTTTGAGTTTTTCCATTAAAACATCAAAATTACGTCAATTTTTTATGTACGAATATTTTGTACCTAAAAGATGCACTGAGAAAAATAATTTTAGTTATTTTTATGCTTAATGATTGATCACTGGCTAATGGTTTTTTATTTGCATTAAAATGTGATGGTCAGCGAGATATCTTCTGTTCTTGGGTGGTGGTAGCGTGTGCATTTTGAAAGTGCGCAAATTAAACAAATATTATTCAGAACACCTACATACTTACCTAACTTAAGATTATTGACTTAATAAATCCGTTAATTTACTTCGCTCTACCTTATTTTAATGATAAGCGTTACCGTAAATGTCGTTGACATAACGTAATTATAACTCGTAAGTCTCGTAACTAAATAACGTAAGATTCGGTAAACGTAATCCTTGATTGCAAATACCTAATAATAATTATCATAAACACCGTTAAAATAGTATCTACATATTAAGAGAATTTCCACATACTGATACAACGATTATTATGTGCATATAACATTAAATTTAATGTTAACAACGTGGTGTCGCATCGCGTCGTCGGCAAGTTTGAAACTAACACTGGATGCAGCAAAGCGATGGTATCGTTTGGATAATTTCAGTAGGTCCCGTGAGGTTGAATCGGCCACCAAGCTAGTTAGTAGTCATTACAGGGTCGACCATTCGCCAACTTGCTCTTATAGGCACTAGTAGAGCCGAAACAACATCCAATTTAAAGGGAATTTCATATGAACGTCAATTAAACCCAGACGCCGATTGTGTTTTGCCTTTCACTGTTCACAACTTGGAACCAATTTGCGTTTTGAATCATGGTGCGGCTAATGAATTTGCCGTTCGTGTTCGGTTTTATTAAGTGCTTTGATGCTTTTTGTTTTATCGTTTGCTTTTAACATACTCCGTTTATATTTCTTCCTTTTTGGCAGATAAATGAGAACGCAATCGTTTACTACAATCTAGTACCTAATAAATCAATAGTTTATTTTAGAACCTAAGTCTTAAAATGACATATAGTTTATTTCAGAACCTAAGTCTTAAAATGACATATAGTTTATTTCAGAACCTAAGTCTTAAAATGACATAACATTAACCTTTTCGTGTAAGTACGAGTAACAGTTGATTTTCGGGTAAACATAACGTACAATATTTCGAAAAAATGTTTGAATTTTTAAAAGTCGTATAATAAAGTTTATTGTTTAGGTGCACAAAAATAGCCCTAAACCCGAATCTTATATTATTACCAATAACCCTGTATATTATGTAATTTTAAGAAAAAGCAAACCTAACCATCATTAATCATTTGTAGTTTAGTTTTGTACAAAAACTATATTACTATTTGAAAGCAACAGTCAAAGAGGACTAAATTACATGTCAGTCAAACAACAATAAGTCTACAATATCGTCGATCTTCTCTATAATATAAAAATGAATTACTGAATATGTTGCTAAGCGCAAATCTCGAGAACGGCTGAACCGATTTCGGTAATTCTTTTTTAAGAGTATTCCATAAGGTACGACGATGGTTTTTACGGAAAGAAAAAAAAAATTGCCTGATAAACTCTAAAAATAAAACTAATTTAAAAGTCAATTTGAACTTTAATACCATACCATAAAGTTCAAGTTTTCATGGAGAGGTTTCGGGAAGGCAAAAAAATTGAGTAACGTTAGTATCGTATAGTATACATATTGATGGCAATCGTGTCGCGGTGTTAGTTGCCGAACTCCACCTAAACGGCTGAACCGATTTGTATGAAATGTTTTATGTATATTCGTTAGGTCTGAGAGTCGAACAACAAAAATATATTTTTTATATAGCAAACAACATTTGTCTGGATAGCTAGTTGCAAAATACAATAAATAATTGTGCTACTTATACCTAACGATCTATTCATCGTTATGCCATAACGCGTTTGATGTGACAATAAATCTCGTCTGAAGAGAGTACAGTGAAATTATTGCTTCTGAATAATGCATTAGACATACAGGGGTTGTAAAACTGCGTTCATGATACTTATACTCGTTTCTGACTGCAACATAGGTAAATATCTAGGTAATACAGACGGATCTAGTTCTTACAATATGTTAAACCTTTCACTAGTATTAACCAAGCAATAAGTATTTATTGAACATTATTCACCCGTGTGATTCCAGGATTTTCTGGTATGCTACGACTCAACATCCAGATGAAAAATATTTTATATGGTTTTCCTCACTACAGGGTATCTGTGCTATGCCGTTTGACTGTAATTCATATCAGAGTTTAGAATTGACAATATAAGAATAGTATTTAATTTCATAACCACTTCAGCTTCATTAATTAAATTTTGTCTGACTGCGGCGGCAGCATCACTGGCCTCGTAATAGTCGTCCATTATGCAGTCGCTAACCTGACTCCGGGCCCAAGTAGGTTGCTGCAGACTAAATATGAGTTGATGTGGTTTCATTGTGACTGTGGCGCCAAAAAGCAGTCTATGGAGGACCTTCTCCAATGCCTAATGTGTCATATTTTGTCTGTAGCGACCTACTTGGGCCCGAAGTCAGGTAAGAAACTTCCACGCAGACCACTGCAGATCATGTCCTGATGGGAGTTTCTCCTTCAGGTTTACAAAATAATTACTTCTAAACTTTATCCCTAGCATTATGCATTATTCCATCTGTCCCGGGGGCGATCATTGAAGGTATGTCTCTGGTCTAAAGGAAAGACCACTAGAGGTTTATTCACTAAAAGTCGCCTTGGTACAGCGGAAGACTAGCTGCACGTTACCGCAAAACGTGTAGCAAGTCTTCCCCTGTGAACTAACTTAACCATCAGTGATTTCCAGAAAACGAGAAACGAAGCTAAAATTATACCCATATTGAACGACGCTATTCTAGTCTAGTGCAATGGACACAGGCATTGCAGGTTAACAATAAAATATTATTGTACCCATATTTCCAGACTGGATTCTAGTAATGGCTCTGCAGTTAGCCTCTATTATACGTACTGGATATTCGTGAAACCTGAACTGAATCTTCACATAAAATTCTGCAGTCAAGAGAATTTATTGAATATTTTTAGACAAACAAAATAAAATTAGTAAATGTTTTCAAAATAATGTATTCTTAATTATATTCTACAAAATGAACTAAGTATCTTGTTCTACAACTCTTTTTAATAAGAGTAAAATTTAATGGGCTTACTTCGTCACACATTGGGTACCGAAAAACGGATGTCGGAATCGAGGCAGATCCTAAAAACGAGGGCGTGACGATTTCGATGCACAACAACCGAAATGCTTGAAAAGGTGTTAAGGACACCTTTGCCCAGCTGTGGAACAATATAGGCTAACAAAAAATATATAGAAAAATTGCTCTAACGTCCGACACTAATATTGGTTATACTATAAATTATAACACGTTTTGACGTCCCTACAATTTATTTGACGATGTTTAAACAACAATATATTACAAGATTTTACGAGTTTTCGACATGCCCCGATATGACTCGAGAATTTGTACATATTGCACGGACTATAACTTAAAAGTGAGTTTCGTTTTACGACATCCGATTTTGTAGAGGGATCTCGCTTGGATAGTCTATTGGTTCCGTTTCTAGGCCCGTCGTAAAATAACGACATGTTTTATGTTGATAGATACTTTACTGGTAACCGTGAACGGTATCAATTGTTTAGATGCTATAAAACTAGGACGAGTTTAAAATATATATCTATCGAATTAACGACTGTTTTGAAAATAGGAAGTTCTGATAATAAAATATTGCATTGTAATTTATTTTACCTACAATTATTGATATAAATAAATAAATAAATAAATATTGCAGGACAATCCACACAGCGCCATCTAGCCCCAAGTTAAGTAACTAGACTTGTGTTATGGGTGCTAGACAACGGATATACTACTTATATACTTTTTTTTGTAAATATATACTTATAATACATAGAAACAACCAGACCACAGACTAATATCTAAGCATAAATACTTGTCTGAGGCGGGAATCGAACCCGCAACCCTGTGCTTGGCAGTCCGGCAAGGTGACCATTGTGCCAACTGGGTCGTCTGGGATGTCTTGCATTGATGATTCTACATTAGTATCATGAAATCTAGTATCCTTTTTTATTGGAGGGTAAACCTAAAAATGACGCCGGCGGCGGTAATAGTGGTGCCCGCGATGCAACGCGGAACGGAGTGTAGGGAGCCCAGCTGCCCGGTGGACCAACGACATTGTAGCGGTTGCGGGTAGTCGGTGGATGGAGGCGGCTAAGGACCGCTGTTTGTGGCGTCATATGGGGAAGGCCTATGTCTAGCAGTGGACGTGTTATTCTGATGATGATGAATCTAAATAATTAAAAGTTCATAATTTCTAAAGCTTTATTTTAAAGTGATGTGCATAAAGCAATATCGTCGATGAATAATGTATCGATGGAGTTACCGAGGCGTTAACACTTAGAAGGTACGTACCAACGAGTTGCTACTGTGCCGTGCCTCGGCGGAATCGTTTCATTTCTTATTATGCGATCGATACACGCTCAGCTGCTCACAGCTAACTTGTTTCATTAAATTCAAATTTCGTGTTGTACTTATTAATTCAGGCGAGCGTTTCAGCCGCACGTCGCCGCCGCGCTTTTTATATTCCTCTCATCTCCAAATCGAGCTGTCGAAGTTTCTGAGAAATTCCAAGCCGCCAAAAGGATTTCGGTACACCGTATCCGGATAATTGGCAAGTTTTGTTCTGTTGCCATTCTCGGCGAAGTTTCATAGAACGGTCCGACTTTAATTACGTTAGACAGTTACTAACGATGTAACTTAATTTTTGAATTAATATTGAGACATATTTGTTTGTTGTTAAAGAATTTTGTAAATAGTAAGATTTAACAAGAACGAAGTTTGTAGCTAAGCCGTTTATATTAGAACAATTAAGTTTCACAAGTTCATGTTAAGCAATTCACTTAAAGTTCGCTACATAATCACATTTTGCGAAGTTGAAACTTGGGCGTGTTTCTGCAGGGGGGCGCTCCGAAACTCTAAATATGAACGAACGACACAGATACTTTGCTCGAGCAACTAATTTTTGGTGGATGACGTTTTAAGTGGTGCCTCATTAACATGTCTACGAGAATTAAGACTTTTATAATGTTGTTTCCGAGCTCAACTAAACTTTGCTATGTTTTCAGATTTAACATTTAAGACTTAAATTTTAAATAGGTACTAATCCAAAACGTATTTTAATTAAGTTCATAATGTCCCAATTTCTATGAAAAGGAAAGAAGGTTTCACCTCGCCTTCTTGGAACTTGACTCCGCCCCTCTGTGTGTAATTTAGTAGATAAATATATAAGTAGTAGGTATTATTTTACTAAATTCACACATTATAATTTATTTTATAGCTTGTCAATTGTAGACCACAAGTATTAATGGGGAACAGCTGGTATAGAAACTAACTAATTAGGGACACGGCCTTAACCCGGCATTAGAAAAATACAGTCTAAGTATACCTACTAGCAAAGTATAAACTAGCGAACAGAAATAGAGAAGTAGATGGTACCTACGCTATGCTAGTACGTACTACTTAGTAATAAAGCACGGTGTAAGGCGATGACTTACGATTACTGCAGCCCCACTTAACTGTTACCTATTGCTTCACTTAACTCAAAACCCGGCCTCGGAAACAATTGCCTAAGGAAATACAGACATGTACCTACTCATTTGTAACTCTTTCTACGGTAAACTTAGTTTACGAGCTGGTTAGAAGAAATATATTCCAAATGTAGTACTTTTCCACGAACAACGAGTACTGTAGGTTCATTCATATTCGCTTTGCTTGCTGTAAATACGTTTGAAACAATGAAATAACATTATACGACAGCGCATAATAATGATCACGTACGTACGTATGTCATGTAGATACTTAAGCACAAAGCAGCTTGTGGCGAGTTCATAATTAACTCAATTAAACAAAATTAAATCGGATTTGCAATATTAAATTGCAAAACTGTAATGATTTGCGGTCACAGGAATGATGTTGAAACTTTAACCCGATTAATTTCGTTCCATTTCTATACCGCATCAAAACATCCTGTTCAGAAAACAAATATCGTTTAAATTCATGCAGAAACTGAACTGCTGTTTTTAAAGTAGAGCTCGTTTACAATTTAAAATTTCGCGATAAACATATGTAGATAAGAGTGGCATAATAAATTCTCGGGAAAGGCTGTACCGGTCGAGGTACAGGGCACTGAAGTTAATAAAAATCACTTTGTGAGTCAATTTTGCTTTTCTACCTATAAAAATAAATAAGCCCCTTTGAACCAATCTAAATTAAAACCGAAAAAAAATATCGGACTTAACGACGACGTACAGCGAGCGACCTTTTTTCAATTGTGAAATTGATTTGGTGAATCTAGAAATTTTCATTAAAATGCGTAGGCGGGTAATGGTTGTGTGGATAAATAGTGAGAATGTTGAAGTTAAATAAATTAAAAAGCTTTTCACGAACTTTATTCGGTTAAGTAATGAGTTGCGCTTACTAAATTATTATAACCTATTTATTATATTTATATAGCAAGCTCTTCATAATAGATGATGAAAACCATATTAAGGAACAACAAACCTGTTTGCTAGCGGTCTCATAAATAACTGCAAATTGCTGGGTACATTCTCTGAGTAAGTACCAAGTTGTGAGTCGCGGCAGTAGGTGAAAGCACCACTCCAAACGTGATATCGCAGTACATTATTGTAATAACACCACTGGAGGCTTCTTTGACGGGGCAGGGCTCGTGTGTAACCTCTCATTTTCCTTACCGAAATTCAAAGGAGCTCTAACAAAGCTTTGTTTTGCATCGCTCGCTCAACGAAAGCCGCTGAAAGGCTGGCTTTTTAGATACGGTTCTCTTATAAATTTTCAGCATAGAGAAGATATTTTGCGTTAAAGTTTAGTTTTTCTCGGTGGGAATGCGAACATCTGCTACGATTCCTATTCTAGTTTCGGCCACACCATTCGCGCAGAGTTATTTGCGAGCGCTGTACTCGTTACGAGCCAATTATATTTAAGCGTACGGAATTGAAAATTCAAATAAGTCATTATGTTTAGGGAAACTGGCAATTTGAATTTAGATTTCGGTTTAGATTTAGTATTTACGTATATATATAAACCGAGTAAATTTCTACAGAGCGTCGAGAAAACAATCACATCAAAACATGCTCTATGCTCTACATCTATCATAAGAAAGTCACAGAACATTCCTACTTACCTATTACAGATAATCGTATCTGAAAGTTCCTAGTAGGCGAGTTCTTGAAGTCCACCCTACATCGGTAGACACCTTCATCATCAAGCTGGACTGTCTCTAGAGTGAGGGCAGCAGGGCGGGTGATGGTGATGAAGTCAGCTCGTGGACCGAACACGTGGGGGTCCGACCATTGCAGAGCTTTGTTAAAGGACCGCCCTCGGACATCGAAGCTGTAACAATTTAAATTACTTATTTATTAAACGAATTGATACCAAACTAAACGTTTATGTTAAAATCTGTTTATTTAATTAAAGCACTGTTACGCACGCAATTCGCTAAAATTACAAGACGAGTAATTATTAACTTCCTACAAAGCTTTTACGCAGGATGTTATAATAACGAAAACATTTTCCTAAAGGTCTACATCGAATATACCGGAGCATATCCACTGCGTCGTACGCCTCCGTACCCATCTTCTTGCCGTAACGATCAATATTGATGGATATTGTAAAAATAAGCATTATGCTCCATTAGACAAGATTTATTAGCGATATCGACAATTGACAGATTTATTTCTAAGAAATTGACATAAGCCAAGGAAAAGTCACGTGATCTTGCGTTAGAGAAAAAAATGGTAGACAAGTTTCATCTTATGCAAATGTCATACAATGCTTATTGGCGATATTGCTAATAGAAAGTAACCGAAGGGGGCGGCTGTGGGTTTATGTAAAAAAAACAAAGCGAATTTTCAAAGTTTCCTATTATTTATTATTTTGTAGTGTTTTATTATGCATTGAAAGTCTGTTTATTGTTATTTTAAGAATAGTTTAGATAGATAGATAAATACTTTACTGCACCATAAAAACAATACGCAAAATGATTACACCAAAAATCTGCTAAAAGAAAATTAATATTTAATACCTAATAATATGGCACAATGGACGGCCTTATCGTTAAAAGTCTTTAGGCGTTAATCTCTTTTAGGCAACCGTTGGATGGACAAGAATTAAAGTAGGGGATGGGTGGGTTGTTTATAACGTGATAGGAATATAAGGAGAAGAATAATAAATACATATTAAAATAATATAAATAGTATAATTAATATTAAAATACATAAATAATAAAATATATTAGTAATATTACATACATACAATAACAATAAATACGTACTAAGACATAAATATATACGTACAATGAAACAATAAGACAACTATATTGTTCATTGACAAGCTTTAGAAAGAGCAAGGTAATGCTTGGACATTGGCCTTAAAAACAGGCCAAGATTTGGATTGCCGGATAAAAGCAGGTAGAGCACTCCACAATTGTACACTGCGAGCGGTAAACGAGTTGTGGTAGAAAGTAGAAGAGCGATCAGGAACAGCTAGAAAAAGAAAATTAGAGGAGCGGACAGCCTTAGAGGGAAAATGACGAAATTGAAATTGAGATTTTAGATAAAAAGGAGAAGTATTGTACTTATTGTAATATAAGTTCGACAAACGACCTTAATGTCTTCTCATCTACGTAAACTTAGAACCTACTTATTAACTCTCAGAAACTCAGTCTTAACTTTACTCTCAATGTGTAATAGAATTTAAGACATTGTTTTCTACATTGCATTGGAAATCCAAGTTCAGTAGTAAATCTCTCAGCGCTTTAGCCAAAACTTGTTTATTTACTTCAGTTTAGGATATTCAGGCACTTGGAAACGTGTAAGGTACAGTCTCGAACGAAAACCTTTCAACGATGTAACTTTTATCTCAACGCGTTAGGGTAGAAAATGGATGTGTCTTTACGCTGTTAAGTGTACCAGGGACTTGTTAGCCCGGCTGTAAATTGCCAATGCAAATAAACAAGTCGTGTGCTCACGGTAACTTATCACTGTAATCAGTATACCTAACTCAAGTGTAGGTACCTACTTATGGCCCATTTGCGCCGGTCGATATGGAGCTCATTTTCGCTAGTCGACGACTGTCCTGGTAATAGCGTTTTATGAATAATGAAACAGGTTTTTTAGTGGCAAGAATTTGGGTATACGCCTACCTACACTGTTTATTATCTTACTTATGAACATCGTTACCGGCCTAGCATCGGTATTTCATACCGCAGCGAATTTTTTAGAGTTTCTTTGTAATCCTATACTAATATTCCTATTGTAATTCTATAGGAGAAGAAAGTTGCAAGAGTTCGAGTCATGCCATGTTTCTTCCTCCTTTATGCAAAAACTACTGCACCTATTACGATGAAACTCGGTATGAGTTTCATCGTACCAGTCCATAGTATCATAGGTCTAGTAGTTTTTAGATTAGTAATAGATCGGCTAGGGTTTTTCTGGAACCACGATATTTCCACAGGATCGGGACTTACGCGGGTGAAACTGTGAGGTACAACCAGTGACTAGTATTTTAATAAAAATGTTATTTTTTTTAAATCAATTGATGTTGTACACTTCTAGTTAATTTCATTATTGTTGTATACAAAACTAGACGAGAATCACTATCACTACATAGTAAAAAACAAAGTCGCTTAGATCTTTAAAACCACGCAACGGATCTAGATGCGGTTTTTTAAATAGATAGAGTAATTAAAGCTGAAGGTTCTAGTATATAAAACATAACTACCACAAGTACAAGTCAAGGGCAACAGCTAGTATATAATATTACGTAAATCATAATACTGAATTGAACTTAGAAAACCAACCTTGACAGTAAAAATACCTGCTACCAACTCACTAATAAGGCGGTTAATGGTGGCACAAATAAACTTTCGTACAAAAGCAATAAACGTTCAATACATTTGTGTTGGAAAGTTCAATTTGTTACAGTTCAATCTTGGTATCACTCAACGCGTTCATTGTCAATGGCTTAACCTTCGAGCAAACAGTCGGAACTTGTCGCACGATATTTGCAAATAATTTAAAAAAAGTGCTTATTAAATGAACGCCATACATATTGCCGGCCCTTATAGACAAGATTGCTCTCTATTAGCGATATCGCCAATCGACAGTTTTTTTTTGTATGAAATTGACATAAGCCAACGAAAAGTCACGTAGACTAGCATTAGAGAAAAATAAAATGGTGGATACGTTCCATCCTAAGCTAATTTTATAAAATATTTTATGTCAATTTCATACAATTGAATCTATCGATTGGCAACATCGCTAATAGAAAGCATTCTTGTCTAAAGGGGCTGGTCGGAAATTTCTCGTTTCACTACCGTCTTCAAGTTCTTATTCGTACAGTAAGGGAATGGAATCAGTTGCTTGCGTTTGTCTTTCCAGACAAGTACAATTTGGGGATCTTTAAGTTACAAGTGAAAGCGTGCAACATCTTAAACAACATCGTCACTTACTATCGGGTGAGATATTAGTCAAACGCTGACCTATCTACACTTTATATTATAAACTAGCTTTTGCAAGCGATTTCGTCCGCGTAGAAGTTGAAAACTGTTCTAATAGGATATCAACTTCGACGTAAATCACCCCCCAAAATAACTTTCTACCCCTTTCTTTCTACGGATGAATTTCAATAAAATACGAAACACGTCTTACATCAATTCTGTTAAAGAATGATTATGCAAAATTTGAAGTAGATTGGACCAAGAAATCACTTTGTCCCATACAAACTTTGCCCCTCTTCTTCACCACCTAAGGGGTAGAATTTCGGGAAATCCTTTCTTATCGTATGCCTGCGTCATACAAAGAACACACCCTCCAAGTTTCAGGTCTCTACAATCAGCGGTTTAGGCTGTGCGTTAATCCGTCAGTCAGTCATTCAGGACAAAGCATTTTATATGTATAGATAAAAAATATTTTTTTCTTTGTTTGTCTGTAACGAATAGGCTCCGAAATTACTGGACCGATTTTAATGAAACTTGATAAGAGGATAAATTGATTCATTGGGAATAAACTAGGCTTTTTATAATTTATAAAAAGTCGCGTGTCTTGCTTGTGCGACCAGTCATGTCAGTATGTCATAAGCCTTATGGTTAGGGTATTATTTAAAAACCTGCAGTTACTCTAATAATAGAGCAGTCCGTAGAAGGTAGGTGGTAGTGATTAATAGCCCAGATCGGTAGACTTGCTGCATAGTTTGCCAAACATATCGCGATCAGGGTTCTTGGCTCGAGTCGAGGGAGAGCTTGTTAGGTATAGCTAGTTTACGTTTCGGGTCACGAGTCTTTAGTAAACATAGTTGTATAGCAACAATTACGAATCTGCCATTTCCTGAATCTGCCATTTACCGAATCAAGGAAATTAGATACTTTTTTGTTTCAGCGCTTGACTACGTTCACACATGCTCGATGCTAGGTGACTAGCACGTTTTTCTAGAAGTTATCTATTTTTTGGTGATTTGAAGATCCCTGAAATGTACCCGTCAGGAAAAACAGACACAGGGAACTGATTCCATTCCCTTGCTATATGAATAAAAAATAACGAAGAAAAACGCTTAGTCCTGATTCTGGATTTTTCAACCAGGTACGTACCGATATTTATATCAATAGAAAAATTAATAACTTCCACGAGTGAAACGCAAACGTCAGCTTTTACAGACCGTCAAACAAAGTATCACTACATTATAGGTACAAGTTACTGCAACTTATTATGATGGGAAAAGTCGCGGGCTAAAGATGGAGGAAAATTCTTGCTGGCGGAACATCTGAGAATAGACGAATAGCGAGTGCAGTCGAATAATTTCGCCTTGCCAGAAATAGAGAAGAATATTGTACTTCCAACCTTCGTTATTCGGAGAGGCACCTTTTTAGAAGGCTATAGTATGAGCTGAATTTGACTAATACGTTGACTGGCATGTATTCAGCTCAAGTAGTGTTAAGTAAGATGATAAAAAAACGCAATACTAAAATTGCTAAATAATCAAGTACAATCCCGATTAAAAGGTATATTACGTTTAAAAAACTCAAGTGAAACCATGTACAGTATAATTAAAATTCAATGGAGCAGTTTGTACCATTTATTATCTGATGTTGGTAGAGGTGCGTGATAGTGAAGCCGCAGTGAGGTTGTATTTACACAGAACACGGTTGAACTGCCCCGTTAACCATACCTTACACACATCCAATTACAATGTTTGCATATTATTTATAGCCACATTAGCCACGTAGCTTTTATTTTTACTATAATGTCGATTGACTTTTGAACCATGGGTATTGTTATACATCTATCTACACTAATATTATAAAGATGAAAGTTTTTTTTTAAGCTATTGCACAGCTTTTATCGCGGGCTTTAAGCGTGGCGACCGAATCAAGAAATTCCGTAACGAAAATAAAACCTAACTACCCCCACTCCATCTACCATGTTGCTCGTTGTTTGTTTGTAACGAGTAGGCTTCGAAACTACTGGACCGATTTTGATGAAACTTGGTATGAGGATACATTGGTTCATTGGAAATAACATAAGCTACTTTTTATCCCAATATGTCCCTGGAATCGGGAGTAACGTGGGTAAAACGTAATGTATGTAATAAGTTGGTTCGGATAATGCCGAATGGTATAGTAGTCCCTTGTTTCCATTTCGATAGTCTTTTGTTCCTGTTTCGATCGTTCTTTGTTTCTGCGTTTTGATAGTCTTTTGTTTCTGAGCATACTAAACTTTTACCTTATCTTTTTATCACACTGGCAATTGATCAGTGGGTAATACAGTTTGGTCTTTGGTTTTACTTCATTGGTTGCACCATGGTTGGGAGAAAGTACCGTGGTTCCACTGGTGGTTTTGTTTGGGGTACCACGGTTCCGAAAGGTACCATTTCAGTAATGAACCGCAGCTACCCAGATCGTAAAAAAACCTTATAAAAATGAAACTCTCTTTTTAAGTCATTTAAAATGAATACTTAAAAACACTGCGACAAAAAAATATCGACATAGTAGCTTCCTACGGCACCTAGCAGGTACCTATTTCCAATAATACCAATCTATATTTGTATACAACTTCATAAAATATGAAAATGTACCTGTTACATTTACGATGTGATCCCAATCTTCATCTAGTCCCGGATCAAATGATAATGAGATCACAGTCGACGAAATAAGGATCATTTTAGATCCCTCGAAATCCTCTCTGACTCAGTGTACGTAGTCCGAGGAGATCCCGACCAACGAAGGCCACATTAAATCAATTCCCCATTTTTGTCTGCTCTCATATTTCATATTTATTCGGACATTAGTGTGCGTTATGCTTATTTGTAGGGGGAACACTTGTAACCCAATACTTAGAGGAACTGTTACTGTTCTCGCGTTATACTTTCAGTTTAGTTATTCATACCGTGTGCCGGTTGGTTCCCGGTTTTTATTAATGTTTCATTCCCATCACATGGTTGGTTAAGATGGTTTTATGGACGGGGAAATTCGGGTCAATGGTTAATGTATTGGATGAGTTATTTTCATACGGGTTTATAAAAATAATTTATTGGTGAGATGATTTCGGTTACGCTTGATGGATTACAATAATTTATGCTGTAAAGGACGGTGTTATGGAAGTTAATTTACTATCTTTAAAAAGCTTTTTTGCCGACCTAAATATTTATATCCTTCACCATACTTTGGACAACACTTTGGTCTACCCTTTTATAAATATTCATCCAAAGTTGAGTTTTCGTCATCATGAAAAAAAGAATAGGTATAATAAAGGTATGTAAGTTACCATGAATAGTCACAAAACTCTTGATTTTTTTTAACATAAGTAAATTTTTAACATTTAAATTTTTTTTCACATATACCTAACTACGTAATAACAGTTGAATAAGTGAATGAATATATAAAATCAGGTCAAGTTCCGAGGTGAGCCTCGCGCGTGTCAACATTCTATTAAAATTACCGCTGTGTACTTACAATTAGCCGACAACATACTATTATAGCTAAAAGAGTTAGTGACCGACTGACCGCAGTAGGGTGGAAATATCATATTCTAACGACTTTAGTTTCTTGTACCTTTTTCTAACACCTTTAGTTCCACGTGCCTTCTTTAACCTCTTTAGTTTCTTGTGCCTTCTTCTAACCCCATTAGTTTTTTGTGCCTTCTTCTAACCTCTTTAGTTTCTTGTGCCTTCTTCTAACCCCTTTAGTTTCCTGTACCTTCTTCTAACCTCTTAGTTTATTGTGCCTTCTTCTAGCCCCTTTAGATACTTGTGCCTTCTTCTAACCCCTTTAGTGTCTTGTAGCTTCTTCTAACCCCTTTAGTTTCTTGTGCCTTCTTCTCATTGGTGGGTGCGTTCGGAAGGTACACGTCCTAACTTACTTTTCAATGGGATCTCATGTAAACGAAATCTAATGAGCAAAGAATTTTAAGTTTGTCTTTGTTTACGAAAATCCATTATAAAAATCTATTGATAGTTCTCTTTGCACTTTTATGTTCACCTAATCCTTTAATTCATGTTTTTTTTTAAAGTTGATTTTGTTCAACTTACCTGTGTCTAAAAATGCAATTTTTTAGACACACTTTAGTTTATTTTATTATTCATTTAGTAAAAAAAATAAGGAACAAGAAATAAAGTAGGCATAAACAAATAAAAGTGTAAAAAAATCATCAACATATTATTATTTTCACAATGGTTATTCAGTACATACGGTGGAAAATAGACTTTCTATCAGCAAATTTTCCCTTAAAAATGATCGGTCAGCAAACTATCGGTCAACAGTGAAGTTTGTAATCTGTTACCCTTAAATGTGAGTGACCGTTTCAGAGTTAATGTGTACGAGCACTTCGCTTTCATCCGGGAAAACAAAGGGTCTGTCCTTTTTTAATTGAGAACAATTTAGAATTAAAAAGAAATGGTTTCTGACGATTGATGTGTTCCTTATTTCTCAACTTCTAACTTTAAAAAGGGCGAGAAAGAACCCATTTATCTGTATGTAGGACGCAGACAACATACAGTACGTAAAAAAAATGGTAAATAACCGTTAGGGTTCGGACCGGCATTTGATATAGTTGTCGACTTTTTTGTCGATTCTACATATTTGACCAATTGATACATATTGGCTTGACGAATCGATACTATTTCACTGCTCGATAAATTTATAAATTTAGAATTCTAAATCCTTACTGATTCACTGCTTGATATATTAACGCTCAGCTCAAAAAAAATGAACGGTTTGGGTTAAATTTAACCATACAGTATTATGACGATTATGCCGATGCCTATCGGCTAAGAAAAGATTTTTGGAAACTTCAACTATTACGCTGACAAGTCTCGGGTAAAAACTAGTTACCAAAAAAAAGCCAGAAAAACCTCTTGACGCTATTTTTGATTTGACCAATTGTAACCAAACATCTTTAATAATTCTAATCCAGTTCGTTACCGAATCAGTCCGCATCATTCCTGGTTGTCCCCGTTTTCCAGAAAATTGCGTCAATTGGTCAAGTGGTTTATCTGAATTTTTTATTGTTAACTAGTTATTACCAGAGACTTCGTCAGCGTAATAGTTGAAGTTTCCAAAATCTTTTCTTGGCCGATGCCTACGTCATAATACTGTATGGTTAAATTACTTGCCTGTCCCCGAATCCTAGATCCGTTTCCGGAGAAGTACTAACAAGGGTAACTCCAATTAAATATTTCATATCGACTAACTTCAACAACCCATAAACACTATCACTATCCTTCCGGTATAGAATTCGCATAAATTTGTCAAGAAATGATTAACGTTGCCTTCCTTATCTGTAACTGCAGTCTGATACTGACCGGTCCGGTCATTAATCAACTAGCCTGCCTTAAACCCAATAACGCTGGGAAATATTTAGTCTAATAGGGTTTTCGTACATTTTTGATGCTAAAAAGCCGAAAAAGTTTTCTACTCAGCACACAAAAAGAGCCCAGTTGAGGAAAGGTTGGTGCGGTGGGAAATGAAACATCCCGTACATTCTGCTTTTGTGAACCTGCAAGAGATGCTCCTTCCGAGTTCTGATCTGCAATGACCTACGTGGCAGTCACTTAATCGGCTTCGGACTCAAGTGGGTCGTTACAGATACAATTTAAACAAATAGGGGTTTATTGCAAATAAATGGAAATAAGCCCTAAGCCTTTGAGATCTATGACAACTCACTGACGTCTAAATACGTCACTAAGCGCAAGAATTCTAGCGTCTATTGACGTGATGACAATCCATCACGTCAATAGACGCTAGAATTCATAGGCGCAAGAGTATTGATCTCAATCCCCATAAAAAGTCAGTCGGTTATTTGCCATCCCAATAAATAAATAGACTAAAGTGAACAACATTCGTAGCAGATATAAAATTCTGCTACGGAATGGCTACGAGCTACGAACAGTGCTACGTTCGAACTACAAAGTTTTGGTTATTCAAATTGTTAGCAATCGTATCATCGAAATTGTGTCAGTAAAAGGCCAGTAGAGTTTTTTACATCTATAGAATAATGGTGATCGTTCTTGTGTTTTTAATAGTTCATATTGAGCAACTTCGGTAATTATTGGAACGAAGTTCCTTATCGCGCGTTGCGAAAGGGGGCTAGACGGAAAAAATTAAGACCAAAACTTGTAACGACACTTTTTGATTTTATTACAATTCCTTTACTAATTATTCGAAAGGAACTTCGTTCCATCCGGGTGTCCCTTGACACCTCTCAAGTTTTTTTTATCTTATTTTATTTCTAGAGTATACAACAAATCTTGTTATGCCAAAATTGGGAAAGAAATTGGTTTTCAGCTTAAGGTCTACGCCGACGTAGTTCGCAACGGCAACGGATCGCAGGGATATTTGTAGCTAAACTTCACTGAGTCAACGATAAAAGGAAATCGACTAAGCACGACCACTATCTCACACGATGGAAAGTGATATTGCGATCTCGGATTTAGCACACTTTCCTAGAAAATACCTATACGTGACACAAAGACCTTCACATAAACGGGCCTTCAAGACACGCGAGTGAAGGAAGAAAGACGGCAGTGTAACAAAAATAAAAACTTGAGAGGTATCAAGGGACACCCGGATGGAACGAAGTTCCTTTCGATTAATTAGTGAAGGAATTGTAATAAAATAAAAAAGTGTCGTTACAACTTTTGGTCTTAATTTTTTCCGTCTAGGCCCCTTTCGCAACGCGCGATAAGGAACTTCGTTCCAAAAACTTTTCCAACCCGTCCTCCTTTGGTTCCCCCTAATTTTTGTTATAAACGGCTTAGGAGTCTAATGCGCAGGACTTAAACGAGTGAAACCGTGAGGTGAAGCTAGTGATTTAGATATTTAAAATACTATAGTTACCTGTAAATAGGCTTCCCGCCCGTGGCTTTTCCGGCCCGGAACCATAGCACCATGTAGACTCGGTCTTCAGCGGCGTCAGGAGTGACGTCACAAGGTAAAGACGCCTTCCTACCCAGAACAGCGTCGACGTCCACTGTTGACACTGTAAAAGAAATAAACCTTAAGTAATACTAATAAATAAAATGGCTTAAATAAACTATATTTTGCCAGCTCCATTATTTTGTCAAACAACCAGGCAAACTGATATGTAACACCGATTTATGGTGAAAATTCCAGACGTTCGCACTAAGCGTTTTGCTTCGTTATTCCTTATTCGTACCGGAAGGGAATGGAATCAGTTGCATGCGTCTGTCTTTCCGTGTCTTCAAGTCTTCAAGTCGAGAGTGAACAGGTATCTTCTACAGGCGTGTGCTACATCTTAAACCGTATTGCCAGGCAGGTATGATAGTGTCAAACGCTGACATATGAAAAAAATGCTTTAATTCTCTCCGCAAAAATACTCCTGAGCGCCCTTAATGGCATGGATCATACATCATCTAGATTAGATCTAAAGGCCAATATAATAAGGTGAGAGAGAAGTATAGGACCTGGGTAAGCCGAGTCCATCTAATACATGTACCAGGTACTACAGAGCGCCCTTAATGGCATGGATCATACATCATCTAGATTAGATCTAAAGGCCAATATAATAAGGTGAGAGAGTGGTATAGGACCTGGGTAAGCCGAGTCCATCTAATATATGTCCCAGGCACTACAGATCGCCCTTAATGGCATGGAACATACATCATCTAGATAAGATCTAAAGGCCAATATCATAAGCTGAGAGAGGTATAGGGCATGGGTAAGCCGAGTCTTAACGAAAACATCTTTCGTAATAGGTTAAGAAAATGGTTGATCTCTAAAGCTTTCTATAGTGTTAAAGAATAATTCATTAGTTTTATTACATACTAGCAGCGCTCCGCGGTTTCTCCCCCGTAACTCCTGATCCCGTGGGAATTTTGGTATAAAAAGTAGCCTATAGCCTTCCTCGATAAATGGACTATCCAACACAAAAAGATTTTTTCAATTCGAACCAGTAGTTCCTGAGATTAGCGCGTTCAAACAAACAAACAAACAAACTCTTTAGCTTTATAATATTAGTATAGATTTTAGTGGATACTAGATACATGAGCTTGATATGGCAGCTCAATATATAATTTTATATCTAGTATATTATTGTATGTCCGGGATGGACAAACTGTTGATACCTTCCTACTATAATATGTCATCTTATACGCAGTTTTTCAATAAATATTCTTGGTTATTGAGTCCATCTAATATATGTTCCAGGCACTACAGCGCCCCGACTATTTAGGGCGCTGTAGTATCTGGGACAATCAATGATCCATGCTTTCATGGATCATCTATCATCTAGATTAGATGTAAAGTCCAATATCATAAGCTGAGAGAGTGGTATAGGGCCTGGGTACGTCGAATCCATTTAATACATGCTCCAGGTACTACAGCGCCCTGACTATTTAGGGCGCTGTTATATCTGGGACAATCAATGATCCATGCTTTCATGGATCATCTATCATCTACATTAGATGTAAAGTCCAATATCATAAGCTGAGAGAGTGGTATAGGGCCTGGGTATGTCGAATCCATTTAATACATGTTCCAGGCACTACAGCGCCCTGACTATTTAGGGCGCTGTAGTGTCTGGAACAAGATGATCCATGCTATCATAGATCATCTATCATCTAGATTAGATGTAAAGTCCAATATCATAAGCTGAGAGAGTGGTATAGGGCCTGGGTACGTCGAATCCATCTAATACATGTTCCTGGCACTACAGCACTCTAACTATTTAGGGCGCTGTAGTATCTGGAACAAGATTATCCATGCTATCATGGATCACCTATCACCTAGATTAGATGTAAAGGCCAATATCATAAGTTAGGTCAAAGCTTTCATATTGTCATTACAAACTTTGCTTAACTGTTAAGATTAGAACTATCACATAAATTAGGACAAGAGTTTGTGTGTTTTATTAGACAACATTATGATCTAGTAGGGTTATCATTTTGAGCCTATAATCGCCTGGGTCTCATATTAAAGGTTACATCATTAATATTTATTAGATTATCTTGCCTAACTTTCGTTCTTGTTATTAGATACCTACACCCGATTCTGTAGGAATATCGAGATACTGGCAGCGCTCTGCGGTTTCACCCGCGTAACTCCTGCCGTGGTAATATCGGAATAAAAAGTAGCCTATAGCCTTCCTCGATAAATGGACTATCCAACACAAAATGATTTTTCAATTTGAACTAGTGGTTCCTGATATTAGCGCGTTCAAACAAACAAGCAAACTCTTCAGCTTTATAATATTAGTATAGATTTATAAGATATTTTATTTCAGAATAGAATATTATACTACATACTTACATAAATAAAAATTAAAAAAAAAAAAATATGTACAAAAATAAATGTTTTTTTTTAATAGCGATAAAGCCTATGACACTCTCAATGAATTAATGTATCTTCATACCAAATTTTATCTAAATCTGTCCAGTAGTTTCGGAGCCTATTTAATTCAAACAAAAAAAACAATCAAATCTTACCCATTTATAATATTAGTATGGATGTAGTTGATAGGTGTTGGCTTAGTGATCGATACCTCGAGTTAAATTTCGAAAGTCGTCTGTGACAATTTCATGTGTCTAGTTTTCACGGTTCGTGAGATACAGCCTCGTGACAACCAGACAGACGGACAGCAGTCTAAATAAAAGAGTCCCGTTTTTACCCATTGGGTACGGAACCCCAAAAAAAAGTAGATTACAAGATTTTTAATAAATTCTGTTTAGTAAGTAGAATAGATTAGCCAAAATGTATATTTTCATCAATGTATTATATTTGTTATCTTCATAAAATGTAATAGAATTCCTAAATAAACTTAAACATGAAATTGTAAGATAATTATTCTAAAGTAGCCCTAAATACGAATAATTTTCATGGGCGATGTTCATTAAAACAACTTTATCTTAGATGAATATTCAATTTTGAGACTCTAAATGTTATGTTGAAATTAATTTACTTAACAACTTATTTGGCAGACTATTTTAAAAAAAACAACTCGCAATGTAGAACAGCTTGACCGTTTTTTATGAAACGTAATTAAGAACACTTATGAAATAGGTGAAACATCATTTGAATGAATTAACTATAGGCAAAATAAACCAGTAATAAAATGTCATTAGGTTCACCTAATGACACAAAACTAATTTTTCAATTTGAACTAGTGGTTCCTGAGATTAGCGCGTTCAAACAAACAAGCAAACTCTTCAGCTTTATAATATTAGTATAGATTATAAGATATATAGATAGATATGATAGATATTTATTTCTGAATAGAATATTATACTACATACTTACATTAATAAAAATTAAAAAAAAATTAATTAAAATAAACGTTTTTTTAAATAGCGATAAAGCCTAAGACACTCTTAATGAATTAATGTATCTTCATAACAAGTTTTATATAAATCGGTCCAGTAGTTACAGAACCTATTTAATTCACACAAAAAAACAATCAAATCATACCCATTTATAATATTAGTATGGATTTATTTCAATAAAGCATCGTTGTAACATAATTTGTCGCAATCAAGCTTAGTTCAATTTAGCATATGGTGAGTCGTAATATTTAAAACTAGCCGCGCTCCACGGTTTCACCTCCGTAACTCCTGATCCCGTGGAAATTTCGGGATAAAAAGTAGCCTATAGCCTTCCTCGATAAATTAACTATCCAACACAAAAATATTTTTTCAATTCGAACCAGTAGTTCCTGAGATTAGCGCGTTCAAACAAACAAACAAACTCTTCAGCTTTATAATATTAGTATAGATGTAACAAGTGGAAACGTGTTTCATGTCGTGAGATAAAAACTAGAGACTTCACGAGTTTTTCCATTTTGCCGAATACCGAATATTTAGCCGCCGAATATTCGGTGACACTAACGCCCGTATTCACAAACAGTACTTAAGTTTCTCTTGGATAAATGCGGCCTTATGATTGGTCAATTTTGTGCTCCTCTCTTCACTCTTCACTCTAGCGAATCAGCGTCGTATTTGAGGCTTTATGCGTTCACGCGCACTATGCAATCTCATAGGGTTGATTGTGAATACAGGTGTTAGTATTTATTTATTTAATCATATGATACCTATTTATACATATTTTTTTTTCAGAGCGGTGTTGGCGTAGTGTTAGATATTTCGACTTTCATTCCGAAGGTCGTGGGTTCGAATCCCGGCCGGCCGTGCACCACTCTATTTTTCTTAAGAAAAAATTATGTGCGCTAATTACATTGCTCTTACGGTGAAGGAAAACGTCGCGATGAAACCCGCGGCTTCGTTGGCTCCAGATGTATTAACGAGTTATTTCATCTGGATACGGTCGACTAAGCTGAGAGGGTAGTAAGTGCTGGGCAAGCCTACTCCACCCTCACGCAAAAAAGGATACTTGGGTCCTTTTATAATTGGTTTATAGTTGTATTTTTTGTTGTTTTTATAGTATGTTATAACTGTTTTTTTTTCCTTTGTAATAAAAATAAAATAAATATTTTTTTTGCGTGAGGGTGAAGTAGGCTTTTGGCACCTTTTTTGCGTGAGGGTGGATAAGGGTTTAATTGCGGAAAACAGTCCATTCAAGTACAAGTATCTGTTATTTTGAGCTCTTGTAACATCACTTGGGGAAACCAGGGGTTATCAACTATTGATGAAAAGTTGTAATTGGTAACTCCTGAGGATACGAGCTATTGATCTTCCCCGACTCTTAGTGCTTAGAACATTGCGCGGGTGATCCTTACAAGTGGCGGTCAGCAAACGCAAAACGGTAGCAGAATTTGCTAAGATTTATTTATAATCTCCCGGTAGAAGTGTATATAGTCAGCGGCTATTTTCGGAAGCAGAAATATAATTGTTTGCGATCAACAAATGCTGAAAAACGTGTTTTCATACATCATACATAACTTACCACTTGATAGATATTAACGGTCTTACTATGCTATGGATTCTAAAATACCTAACAAAAAGTTTAACTATGCTAATTTATTTAAAAAAAAATCGGTTACGTTTTTTACTATTCCGGTATTTAGCCGAATATTGCGTATTATTCGGCAGAATACCGGATAGTAAAAAAGTGATCGAATGTAGTTAGCGACTATTAATAATAATATTACTCACTAGCAGCGCTCCACAGTTTGACCCGCGTAACTCCCGATCCCGTGGGAATATCAGGATAAAAAGTAGCCTATAACCTTCCTCGATAAATGGACTATCCACCACAAAAATAATTTTTCAATTCGAACTCAAACAAACTCTTTAGCTATATAATATTAGTATAGATATTTAATATATAAATCGTTATTAATAATATAAAAAGACATACACATTTAACATTATAAAAACAAAAATTAATTACCAGTTAGTCAAATAACCCGCCCCTTATCGTACCCGGCGTAAAGGTTCCCATAATGCTAGAAGCATTGAAACGCTGAATGGCGATGGCTAACCTCTGCGCCAGAAACGAGCCGGAGCGGGAGTCTGCCCCATTCCCCCTAATCCTAACACCCAACTCTTTAACTAATTTTTTGGTGTCGTCTCCCCAGCACCCCAACGTCTCTACAGCAACAGGCACAAAAATATAATTGGGCATCAAGTCCACATATTTGGCCCGTTTTTTAATGGCAGCGTCTTCTGCCGTCGCACCAGGCGTACATGTAGTCCTAGGTAAGTGGCTGGCAGCAACAGTGTTGACGCAGGTAGCGTCCCACACCAGGCACCTACCATTACTCCAGGGCACTAGGGTCAGCCCGTCCGGTCTCTTGCCATCTGACCTACTGAGACCCGGAGGTTCCAGGATACAGGGGACATTGGCCGACACAAAGGCTCTACGGACTATGTCGTTAAGAGCATGATGCCGCGGAAACCTGCCTGCACACCGACGACAGCTCAATGCGTGATGCCCGTTCTCTTCCACCGTGGAACCGCAGATGCAAACATGTTGTTCACACACCTTACATCCCAGGCGGAGAGCAGCCGCGACACGCAGAGAGCTATCGTCTAGTAAAGTGCCTAGGTGAGGAGAGGGAAGGGCATGCAGCCAAGCTCCGGATTCTGGCTGCGACACAGCCCTGAGCCTTGCCAAATTCTCCCTCGTGACACCCAGCAAAATCTCCTCGAGAACCCTTTTAATCCCCACCTCGTCCCAAGCCCTCTGAATGTGAGAGGAAGTTGGACAAGGCGCGCCCGAATTGACAGCGGACCAAGCCGACACCGCATCTGACAGATAGGGAATGCTCACCCCGCCACCATTGGAATGTAGAATAGAAGTGACAAGGTTTGCAACCCCATGCGCCGATGCCAGAAAAGCCGGCAAGCCAACATCGTGAGCGCACCTCACCCCCAACCCCCCACAGCGAATGGGAAGGGCAGCTTGACTCCATTGAACATCATTGAGGGATATGTTGAGAATCGACTCAACCGTCGACCTCAACAGATAGTCGAAGGAGGCCACCTCTTCAGGACAGAGCCAAGTAGGAGAAGTTCGAAGCAAGTACGTTATTTTTGGCAATGCAAAACACATACGCAACAACACCAAAGCCACGTGGGCAGAAAGATTTTTAAGCCGTTCTTTCGCTAACAAGAGCAATTTCTTACGGGAGGAGATAGCTTCAGGAACGGCATCAAGGAAAATAGGAGATCCCAAGAGGGTAAAAGTGGAAGTGGAGAGTACCCGAAGCCCAGGCAAGAGAGAACGGAAACTAGAGAAGTAAGTGAGAGCCTCAGAACTACAGGGAAAAAACTCGCATTTTTCTGTGTTCACCTCCAAGCCCAGCTCTTTGAGACGAGGGATAAGGGAGCGCAGGTCCTGAATTACATCCTCTCCTTTTCCCCCAATCGTCCCGTCATCCAAGTACCAAAGGTTCAAAGGAGACTTTACTTCAGTAATTGCTTTGTGAATGGCCAGGCTAAAGATGAGCGGTCCGAGCGGATCTCCCTGCTGGGCTCCCACTTGAGAAAGAATAAGATTATTACTAAAAAGAGATTGGATGGAGACCGATAAAGCTGGTGGAGAAAGGGATAGAGAGACGGAATTTTCTCCCTGGCCTCGCTCAGAAGCACATCTCTCTCTAAAGAGTTAAATGCATTGCGTATGTCAAGCTTCAAAACAACGCACTCACTGTTGACAGGGTCCATAACGAACGAACGTGTGGCGTATAGCCCCCTCGCAACCCAGGCGTGTACCGAAACCCAGCTGGTGCGGCTGCAGGTATGCAGACATCTCCTCTCTCACAGCGCGACATGCCAGCTTAGCGGTCAACCGGCGAAAAACACTACCAATAGCGATAGGCCTCAGACCACCATCCTTTTTGTCCAAGGCGCAAAGAGCAGCCCCATACAAGTACGGACACACGAATGGATTGAGCTGCCCACTCAGCAGAAAGTTTGACAGTCTAGTCAAGGAGACCATCAAACGCTGTCCATTGTCACCCGCTGAACTGGAGGTCAGCTCAGTCAGATGGCCTGGACGGATACCATCCAAACCCGCAGCAGAGCCGGTACCGAAAGAACCAAGAGCCTGAGAAACAACATCCACCGTAACTGATACACCAGTGAATAGCGCATCTGGTGCTGGTGGAAAATTAAGCGAGCGCGATGGAACTGGGTGTTTAAGTTTTAAGGCCTCCAGCGTGTCCGGACTCTGGCGAGCAAAGCTATCACCCGAGGTCAGCAAGCGGACTGCCCCTCGTAAGTCTCCTTCGAAGACTTTAGACTCGATAGCTTTTTCGATCGAACGTAACTTAGAAACAGACCGCACGCTGCCAAATCCATCTTCCGCCTGAGGGAAGCCGGAAGATTCAATGTTGACCTTCACCTTGCTTGTCATGTTGCCTGGCAGCGTTTTCGAAGGGACTTTTAAAGCAGAAAAGGCGAAAGAAAGGAGCGCATACCAGTCCTCTTCACCATTGAAATCTATACATCTATCAATTATTTCGCTCAACTTACCCGCTGCTCGATTCCGAGCACCCTTAGGGACGTGCCGCAACACTGGCGTTTTTTCCCTCAACGTGGGAAGCAAATGAAAAGAGCACTGGCGAGGTGCAGACGGCGGCGGCGTGGACACCACCGCTGACGTAGGCTGGTTTACCTGTCGGATATCTGCGACGCCAACCCACGGGGTGTCGGCTAGACTCCGGTGGGAGAAATCCTTGTGCTTGTGGCCTATGTGGATCTTGAGCCCATGTGCACTAAATGTGCGAACAGACCCAGGGCAATGGGGACACGACACACGGCTGTTTGGGGCACTCATGATTCCTAAAAATAACACACTTATAACACACACTTAATATGAATAAAAAAAATTACATATTTAAATAATATTATTAGAAGAATTAAAAAAAAAAGATATAATCAATTCATAAACTTCTCCAAGTCTTCAATTCAGTTCTTGATTAATGGCGACTATTGACTCTGCCCACATTGCGTTGCAATTCCGCCAATGATCAGTGAAAAAACAAAGGACGTTGGCCGGTATCAAGAAGATTGATTGGAGATGTATGCAGCTGGATCATCTAAAGCACAGACACTGTCTTCCAAGAATTCCGAGTCCTCCCAAACTAAATAAACAAAGCTGTTACTGACACTCGATCACTGTCAGACTGTCAGCTTGGCAAGACCTCAATATCTCCACAGGTCCGGATAATATATTTTTATACAGTTGGCACTACCACACTTGTGTCAGTGTGGCGTGTTGATGTGGTGTCAGTCTCAATTTCATTTGACGTTTTAAATTTTACATACAAAACACCAAAAATGAACAAAATAGTCACGTTTTCACTGTTTTTCATAGAAAATAAAATCACTTTCACAAATATTTACACTAATAAATTTATTGAATTGGTAGAAACTAATTAATTTACTCGAAAATTATATTTTTTAGATATTTTTAAAGACAACAGAACCGCACGTGACGTAGACCATAGACCCTAGATATTTAATTGTTAATATTTTATTAACTATTTAAAATAAAACAATTGAATTTTCAAAACTAAAATAATCACTTTTCAAGTGAGTGTGAATCACTTTTCAAACATGCTCCGCTCATAATATAATACTGAATCGAACATACGAGAAATGTCAGTTATTGTTATTTCAATTTTGAAATTCATCAGTCCATTCACTCAGTCCTTTTACGAAGTAAAATATGTATATGTCTTTCAACAAATATATTGCATTACTGCCAATCACATTTCATTTCTGCCAATATTCATATCAATGCCATTAGGAATATCGAAAACCGTCTCAGTAATAATCGCGAACAAAAATACTAAGTGAATATCCCTGTTATTTTGCAGTTACATCGTTATGATTCCCGACTTCCCTTTCCGAAGCTATAAAAAGACCATGAATATAAATAGACGCAATATTAAAATCGCTTCGTTTTCCACACCGTGAGAAATAATCCTCTTTTCTTTGAGGGAGTACTGTCAGAGTGTTGAGGGCAAGTAATGTACACCATCAGTCATACTTAGAAGGTATTTTCAATTTAGTCGCGGTGAAGACTGGTCTAATAAAGATAGATTGTTTAGTCTCGAGGCGACAGACGTATCAATTTGAAGTGGAAAACGTGAAGAGATACTGTTTTTATTACATTGGAAGAGGCTTGTTTGCTAAAGAACGACTTACTTGTACTTGAACGAGCTGCTCAATTTCCGCAATTAGACTATTTTTTAATTGTGTCCTTTTTGCGTGAGGATGGAGTAGGCTTGCCGAGCACTTACTACTTCCAGAGGAGAGAACTTGTCAATACTTCTGGAGCCAACTAGCCGCGGGTTTCATCACGATATTTTCCTTCACGGAAGTTTAAAAAAACGATAAATATTTTTGCCTGCTCTTTTGGGAGTATAATCAACAAAAAAATATTGCCTAAAAACACAAATATTTTGTTAACTTTTTATTATTTCAAGTCTTTTCTTTTTTTCGCAACTGTGATAAAAAACGTTGTACGATACATGTGTGGTTTGATCATTCCATCTCGGGTTTATAAACCGCCTCTACGCAATGATCAAATTACCACACTTGTGTCGCAATGTACTATTATTATATTTTAGGGTGATTGCATATTACAGATTCGGTATTTATATTTAAAGGTAAAAGAGAATCAAGTGATAATCATTTTGCCGTTTCATAAGTAGCTAGGTTACATAGGTTACATAACCGACTTCGAGTCTGAAATACACTTACGATAGGTCGCGTATTACAGTGAGCAAAATCTCTATATTGTTCGTATATTCAGGCTTGAGGCGATTGGTCGAGGGTGTGTTTCGTGTGCACATTTGGCCAAAGGAGTATTCCGCCAAAACCTCGTACTGTCATAGGTGTATTTAGTTACACGGCCAAAGGAGTGTTTTGTCAAACTATAAAAATCGTGTAAAAAGAATAATATGTAATGAATGAAACATAATATTCATGAACTTTTTAAACTCACACGATTTGTATTCATAGTAATTATTTTCCCGGGTTTTAATTGCGTATTTTTTTTATTTCTCTTACCTCGACGTTTCGACTATGTTACAATAGTCATGATCGTGAGAGTGAAGAAAATAATTACTATGAACATAATTTTCATAATGCGTAAATAATAAATTACTACGTTAGTACGTAGTAATTTATTATTTACGCAACCGTAAAACTTATCAATTAAAGGCCCACTGCACCGTAAGCTATTAAATAAAAATTACGCATAAAATATAGCCTAAATTATAGTTTTGGTTTTGTGTAATGGTCGAGTCGAACGCATTCGCAATGATTATACCGTGTTAGAGGGCACTAAAGAATTGAGTCGCTCATTACTGCGGTCTCTAATGTCGCCTTGTGAATGGTGGCTTTAGAACATGCGACGTTTATGCATGACTGCAGCTATTTTTCTAATTGTCTATAAAAAAGCTAGATTTTATTTGCGACTTCATCCACTTAAAGATTGTTTTTTGGTATCCGTCACGATGGCCAGACCACTGAATATATCGATACATATAAAATGCTTTGTCCTGAAACCTGGAGGGTGTGTTCTTTGTATGACGTAGGCATCCGATTAGAAATGATTTTCTGAATTTCTACCAGTAAGGGGGTGAAAAAGGCGGGCAAAGTTTGTATAGGACAATGTGATTCGTTGGTTCATTTTCGTCTTCTATACGCGGATGAAGTCGCGTTTAAAAGCTAGTTGTCTATAAAAAAAGCTAGATTTTACTTGCGACTATATCGACTTCAAGTTTGTTTTTTGGTATCCGTCACGATGGCCAGACCACTGAATATATTTACACTAAACTGACGATTGACAACCCAGTTTGCACAATGGTCACCATGCCGAACTGCCAAACACAGGGTTGTGGGTTCGATTCCCGCCTCAGACAAGTATTTATGCTTAGATATTTGTCTGTGTTCTGGTTGTTTCTATGTATTACTAGCTGCACCCCGCGATTTCACCCGCGTAAGTCCCGATCCCGTGGGAATATTGAGATAAAAAGTAGCCTATGTGTTAATCCAGGTTTCCAGCTATCTAGATACTGAGTTTCATCGCAATCGGTCTAGTGGTTTTAGCTTGAAGGAGTAACAAACACACAAACTTTCACATTTATAATATTAGTAGGTTAAGTATATATTTATGAAAGAAAGGTATTTGTGTAGTATATCCGTTGCCTAGCACCCATAACTCAAGTCTAGTTACTTAGCTTGGGGCTAGATGGCGATGTGTGGAATATCTTGCAATATTTATTTATTTAAACTTTACCTAATATTTAGTGAGAGGGTAGTCGTTCGCAAGTAAACATCATCTCTGTTATTATTTAATTCGCAAAAATAAATAAATGACTATTCAAAGGAAAAAAAGTGATCCAGCGTTAAAAACTACGTTAAATAGTGACATACAGTGTTTCCGTAATATAAAATAACCATTAAAGACTTAAAACCTAAACATTTAATTCACAATTCAAATACAAACCTTATATGTAGCAATGATACCAATAAATACGTATAAAAAGACAATATGTGGTGTATTCAGTGAAAACGTTAAAAACTACGTGCATTAAAATAACTATAAACATTAAACAGTGTTAAAATCTAAAAAAAAAACAAAAAACGTTTGACCGCCCGGTTGAGTGTTTGAATAGTTGAACTTTGGACTCGCAAAGAGATAGCACTCGACTCGATGCGTACCGCGTAACTGCGTGCATGATTCATTCATACCTCACTGCAACGACTACTTTGTACCTACTACAGTAAACTACTCAGTTGATTACTAGAGGGCACCACAAGTATTGTAAACAATGGAATGTTATAAATGCAGGAAAATCATATCAGACAAAAAATTTCTATCATGCTCGCGTTGCAAAAACGAATATCATTTGGATTGCGAAAGCATTACATTCAAGCGTTTTCAATTAATGACAATGGAACATAAACAAATGTACAAATGCCGAACATGTAAAAATATCACACACAACTTAAATAAAAAAGTACTTCAGGGACAGACAAGCACTGACACGAACAAAACTCCTTTATCAAACAGAACAGATGAATATGTTACATTCCGACAAAGAAAAAAGGCCTTCACGGTAAATGTGCCTACAAGTAATTCATTCGAATCTCTAACATCTGATGACGATGACGATGATGACAACTTGGAATATTCCTCGATAACATCAACACCACAAACTGAAAAGAAAAATAGGAGTTTTACAGATTTAAGACTAAATAATAGCTACAAATTAAATGAAATGGAGGATAACATAAAAACCCTAAATAAAAAGTTACAAATAGCAGAAAACGAGATAGAGAATTTGCTCTCAGAAAATCAAACCTTAGCTAAACAAGTATCTGAGTATAAACTAAAAATAAATCAACTATCACATATATGTAAATCAACTTCAAAAACTATATCGACCACAAAAAAGATGCCAAAAAAGAAAAAACTTAGCACTGCTGTTATTTTTAGTGAGAATAAAGCGTTTTAAGTTTTGGAAATGTAGTTTTATTTTCAATATCAGACACGGAACATTTGACACACAGAGTGACGGACAGTCTTAGGTCTATGAACTAGAGGTGTACACATTCTACTAAAGAGTCGGTAAACTAGGGTTCAATTTTTAATTTTCAACACTCTCACCAAATTTGAACCCTTTCATTTAAATACATATTTAATTTATAACATAAACAACAATCTGAACTCTGTTTCAAAAATATAGATATAAAATACGACCAAGAAAACAAACTCTGACCCATTAAGTATTATACAGTACTATCAAACAGTTTTAATTTCAATAACACCAATTTTAGACCTTAGATATTGAAATCTATCTCTGGGCAGAGCCTTAGTAAATATATCAGCATATTGTTCCTTAGTACAAACATATTTTAAATCGTTGTATTGATCAGATCTCTCAACAGACCAACCCGGCGTGTCAAACCTGTGTCATCGAAAGCTTTGGCCAAATTATTCCAAACTTCTTTTGCTGTTTTAGCTTCTTGAATATGTACATAATTGATAGGATGTACTAATAAGATAATTTTCGACTTAGCTTTTATGTCAAGTTTGGAATCAATTTTTTCATCGGGTTTCGCGGTGACACAACTCCATAACTCCTCATGTTCGAGGTAGGTTTGCACTGCAAATCTCCACGTAGGATAGTTTTCTCTTCCAGTCAGCTTTTCAATCAGTGCCATCGTATTGTTTGACGACATTTTTGCTGATGAAGATAATATAGAAAACGCGAACCGAGTTTTGAGGTAATACTGAACTACTTTCCTTTTGCTTTTATTTCAAAACTGTCTCACTGTTTACTTTTACTGGTTTATTTTAAACAAAAATAAGGTGGCCTGGGCCCATAACCTGTTATTTTTAGTGAGAATAAAGCGTTTTAAGTTTTGGAAATGTAGTTTTATTTTCAATATCAGACACGGAACATTTGACACACAGAGTGACGGACAGTCTTAGGTCTATGAACTAGAGGTGTACACATTCTACTAAAGAGTCGGTAAACTAGGGTTCAATTTTTAATTTTCAACAACTGCAAACTTTGCTAAACTTGATTTCTCTATGAATGAAGATAACCAATCAGATGTACCTAATTCGGTTGAAACTGAACCCGTAAATGATTCCGTTGAATTGTTGACTTCCACAGTGGAAATACCTGACACTAAACTTTTGACAACAGCACCTGCAAATAAAAATCTAAAACATAATACAAAGGATGAAAACGCTAATATTGAAAATATTTATAACAATGGAAAACAATCTCGACACGATACAACCACAAAAAATAGAACAAATATATACAGCAAACAGTTTAAAGACGATTGCAATAATAGAATGCAAAATGGATTAAGAAAACGAAAATTGATAATTCTCGCAGATCAACAGGGAAAAAACTTAAGCATTTTACTACATGAGCTATACGGAGATTATTTTGACATATTTTCTTTTACAATGCCTGATGCTGATACTAAATCCACGCTAAAAACGATTGTAAGGCTGAATGTAAAACTGACTAAAGATGACTTTTTAATTTTGCTAACAGGTACAAATGACATAAATCCAAATGAAATGTATGCAAATTTATTTTATACTATGCAAGAATTCAATGAAACAAACATTCTTATCTCCGAAATTCCATACAATCGGCATCTTAATGTAACAGTACTAAATAAAATGCTTGAGCAATTGACGAATCAATTCCCACATTGTGACCTTGTATCATGTAATTACGCCAGATGGATCTACAATAGTAAGTTTATGTTTACAAAAAATATAGCTAATAATATAGTACATAACATTGCAACTCAAATGTATAAGATGTTATACTTAAATGTGAAGGAAATAGTTAGAAGAGTTACAGAAGGAAACGTTAAGACTAAATTACCACAGATGAATGCACGGGATTCAATAACTAGTAATAATTTGGAGAGAAGCGTTTACAGCAACAAAAAGTTTTTTCGTCGTCAATCAATATAAAAGTACTATAGGCATACTTCATCAAAATATAGCTGGAGTATTGAATAAAAAAGATGAACTATGTTGCGTGTTGGAGGATATTAGTAAAGAAAACATTAAAATTGATATTGTATGTTTAACGGAAACAAATATGAAGCGAGGTACAGAAATAAACTTGAAGCTCCAAAATTACAAGTTGGCAAGCACATTTTCTCGAAAAAAGCAAAACAAAGGAGGATCAGCAATATTAGTGCGACATGACATTGAATTTGAACCTATCAAGGAATTGGAGAAAATAGGGACAGAGTTTGTGTTTGAATGTTGCGGGGTGACAATTACGACTTACGGAATAGTAGTTATATGTATCTACACAAACAAAACACCTACATCACCATCCTCAAAGTTTTTTAATAAATTAGAAGAAATCCTTACTAAAATATGTCAACACAAAAGAAAACAGTACGTTATATGTGGAGATTTAAACATAGACACATTAAGAGGAACGACCATATGTAAAGAACTGCATCGATTACTAGAAGCGTACAATTTGAAACCAGTAATCACGAGCCCAACTAGAATTACGAAAAAAACGAAAACCTGCATAGATCTTATCATATCAAATATTGATGGCGGAGAGGCTAGAGTTCATGAAATAGGGTTATCTGATCATACAGCGCAAACATACCAAATACCTGTAAAGAAGTATCATCCGCCACCTCTTAAATATTGGTACGAATATAAGCGCGATTATGGAAAGGAAAATCGGCAGAAATTCTTGAAATGTTTATCGTCAATATCTTTCACAGATGTGTTTGATTCCAAAGAGGCTGGTCAAGCGTTTAAGAAATTCCATGATCTGTTTGTTCTATTCTACAACTTATGCTTTCCAGAAATTAAAGTCAAAATAACTAACAAAAGCAGAACTTCGAAGTTATTAACAAAAGGGTTACAAATTAGCTGCCGTAAAAAAAGGAAGTTATATTTACAACTTAGACATTCTTCAGGTAACAAAACTACGTATAGAAAATACTCAAAGTTGCTGAGATCCTGTATCTCATCACATCTCAAATTAGAAAATTCAGATTATATCAGTAAATCTAAAAGTAAATGTATAGCTACTTGGCGAGTCATAAAAAAGTATACAACAAATAATGATGATAATAATAGTAGATCAATTAAGGAAATTGTAGAAAATGGCGATTCAAAGATTACTGAGCCTAAACTTATTGCAGATTCATTTAATAGATACTTTATAGATGTCGTTAGCAAACATTGCAATAATGAACAAACTCTTACTGTAAATTCAGACAATTTAGAAAATAGTATATTTATAAACCCTTCATCATCAAAAGAACTCTCAAAAATAATCCGTACCCTCAGAAATTCAAATGCTGTAGGTTGTGACGGAGTACGAACAGATATTATTAAAGAATGTATGATAGTTATTGTGCACCCTCTTTTACATATTATTAATCTTTCACTGACACAGGGTGTATTCCCCAAAGAATTAAAGACATCTATTATCAAACCACTTTTCAAAAAAGGCAATAAAGCTATGATGGAGAACTATAGACCAGTAACTTTGATACCAATATTTTCCAAAATATTTGAAAAGATTATGTATGATAGGTTAGCAAATTTCCTAGAAACTAATCACATTCTAGTAGATAATCAAAACGGTTTTAGAAAGGGTAAAAGCACTTCGTTAGCCACATTTAAATTGATTAAACACATCATGTCTTGTATGGATAAACAAATACCTGTAACCGCATTATTTTTAGATATGAGTAAAGCATTCGATATGGTTTGTCATAAAAGATTGCTCATAAAACTTTATAAAGTTGGTATTAGAGGACCAGCTTTAGGTTGGATAAAATCTTATTTAGAAAATAGGACACAATGCGTGGAAGTTACAGGATATTGCCCAAAGAGTATGACAATGGAAAAATATCAATCAGCATATCTATGTAATAAGTTTGGTGTGCCGCAAGGCAGTATCTTAGGCCCATTGCTTTTCCTTGTTTATATTAACGATTTACCTGGTGACATATCTCATGAGTGTGTTATTTTCGCGGATGACACAACAATAGTTGTGGACAGAACTGATCCATTTACATATAATTCTGAGGTAAACAAAGCCCTAGCACAAGCAACAGATTGGCTCACAAAAAATAATTTAAAACTCAATATAGAAAAAACAAAATATATTCAATTTTATACAATGCAGGGAAATCCAAGTACTCTTAAAGTTCAGGTGCAAGGTAGGGACGTAGAAGAGGTTTCTCAAACTATATTCTTAGGTATAAATATAGATCGACATTGTAGCTGGAAATACCATGTAGACAATCTGGGCAGTAAAATAAATAGATTTGTTTATGCGCTGAGAAAGGTTAGACAGACAGTATCTTTGAAGGCGGCCCTAACAGCATATAGTGGATATGTAGACTCAGCCTTACGCTACGGTATTATAGTATGGGGAAATTGTACTGTAATAAAAAGTCTACTCATAATACAAAAACGATGTATCAGAGCCATGTTCGGTCTGAAACAGATTGAGTCTTGCCGTCCTTATTTTAGAAAATATAACATCCTGCCTGTAACGTCTCTTTACATATTAGAAACATGTATGTTTGTATTTAAACATGAATACTTATTTGAGAAGTGTAAGTTAAATAGTGTAAGACTAAAATTTAAACATAGATTTGAACTACATAGACCAATAACCAAATTGACTACAGTAAGAAATAATTGTAATAATATGTGTATAGAAATTTTTAATAAGCTACCCGATGAACTTAAAATTATTGACAATTTGAAAGATTTTAAACTTGAATTAAAAAAATGGCTTGTGGATAAGTGTTTTTATAATATAAATGAATATTTGCAAAATAAAATCTAGAAAATCTTAATGTTTGGACAAATGTTATGATTATAATAATTGAATTTACTTGTTATTTAATTCTCACTTGCGTATATTAGGTATATCGATTGGACTATTAACATTTAACTTATTGACATATTTAACTTGTTTTGAATTGTATTATTTAATAATTATTGTATTGTGCTGTGTTTTGTAATGTTGATTCTTATTCTAAATTTTATTTCTATATTGGATGGACTGTATTTGCTAACATTATAATAAATTGGACAAAACTGTATGTACACCTGAAAAGGTAAAATTTAGTTGGAAATAATATAAGCAAAATTATCTGCTAAAATATGTACCTAAATTTAACATGCAATAAAGTATTTCATTCATTCATTCATACTACTTTTCTACTATTTTGTACTTTTATTAAAATATTGGTAGCTAAGTGAAAACAAAAATAAATAAGAAACAAAGTGGTCGGCCATACTGGTGTTTTACTATGACCAAACATTATTAGCTTTATTTTACACTAGCTGCGCCCCGCGGTTTCACCCGCGTTTGTCCCGATCCCGTGGGAATATCGGTTATTCGATTTTTTCTCGCCTTTTAAACCTTCCCTAGACCTCCACGAACATTTCAAGACTAAGATAAGATAAATCCGTTCAGCCGTTCTCGAGTTTTAATCAGACTAACGAACAACAATTCATTTTTATTTATATAGAAGATTGCTCTCTGGATCTATTGCATTCCAGTGTGGATTTACATTATTCTAGTAGAAATCTAAGTCAATCAAGACTGGAATAATGTAAACCGACTAAAACTTTCGTGTCAAGTTTATTTCGCAAAGACGTATCTAGCTCTGGTTGACATATGATTGGCTGCACCTCTCTATTAAAGGAATCTAATGAGAACCTACGTGTAAAGTAGCCCTAGAAAATACCCACCCCTTCAGCTAAACGAAGCTACCTTACATAGAAAGACCCTTGTGTCCGAAGTTCACCTTTATTCCACCTCCGGCCTTTGATCAAATCCTGCTGACTTGTTACGAAACGTCCGGATAACGTAACTATTTCATGTTACGAAATAAAAATACACACGAACCCTTTGTAGTGACTTGAAGGTTTCAAAGTAAGTTGTAGAAAGGTTCGGGACGATTTCCTGGTATTGATAAAGTAGCCGAAATCTGAATGAGTTGAGAATCAATAAAATAATTGTTTGTAAAGCAGTGATTTTTTTTAAATAACCCTGCTATCTTTTGCTTGCTTTGCTTTTGTTTACCTACGACTCACTGGTGCACAGATAGATTCGTAAGAGTTTTTGTTGCACCTTAATTTTGTACTAGATTACGTTTTTTGTATTGGAATAAATATAAATAAAATAAATAAATCTACACTAATAAAGAGGAATGATTTTTTGTTTTTCTGTTTGTAACGAATAGGCTTCGTCCTAAAAGGAACCTATGCGAAGTTTCGTTTGGCAAAGCAATCGAACGATCAAAAAGTCTGCAAGGGCGCCATCTAAGAATAACGAAATCAAAGGGTACCGGCACTCTCTTCGTACAAACGTAGTCGACTATTTCCTCTCTGGATAATGACACTAGCACAAATATTTTTTGTGCCTTAACGCCTATAACTGCCATGACTATGCCCCTATGTTTTGGTTTTTTTTCTAATTATCACAGAAATTAAGACATGGTCATGGCAGTTCTAAGTTTTATACAACAAAAATATTTCCTCTAGTGTCATTATCCAGGGAGCAAATAGTCGACTACGTTTGCATGGAGAGAGCCCCCGGTACCCTTTCCTCTTAACAAAAAAGAAAACCAAACCTTTTTATTGAATGAATTATGTATTCTAATATTTTTTATTTCAACCTTCAAAAATAATACACATTGTTTTAGTACAAAAATAAACCATTCAACCCGAAACAACACTCGAGAGGATGTAGTAGTTTCATAATCTCAACCATTACTGGGTACAAAGCTAGCATGATAATCGAGTTTGTACTGTAACTGTTTCAGACCTACGTAAATTGCCTAAATTTTACAGTGGACAATACGTATATTAATTTTCATATCGACTTTTAGTGAATTGGTTAGTTCTTTTTACTCAGTACTTATGTATTTAGTGACCTATTTGCTTTTATCCGCGACTTCGTCAGCGTAAAAGTAGAAAATGGACCAAGGAATCACGTTTTCCAATCACCAAGGAAACTTTGCCCCTCTTTTTCACCCCCTAAGGGGTATCATCATCATCATATCAGCCCATCTACGTCCACTACTGGACATAGGCCTCCCCCCTATGACGCCACAAACAGCGGTCCTGAGCCGCCTCCATCCACCGACTACGCGCAACCGCTACAATGTCGTCGGTCCACCGGGCAGCTGGTCTCTCAATACTCCGTTTCGCGTTGCATCGCGGCCGCCACTCGAGAACCTTTACTCCCCAGCGGTTGTCAGTTCTGCGAGCTATATGACCTGCCCATTGCCACTTCAGCTTACTAATCCTGAGAGCTATGTCGGTGATATTAGTTCTTCTACGGATTTCCGTATAATTTCCTAAGGGGTATAATTTCGGAAAATTCTTTCTTATCAGATGCCTACGTCAAAGAACACACTCTCCAAGTTTCAGGTCTCTACGATCAGCGGTTTAGGCTGTGCGTTGATCCGTCAGTGAGGACAAAGCATTTTATATGAACGCTGTAATGTTCCAAATTCAAAAAACGCTTCGGCAATGGATTTGATTCTCCTTGTCCGCAAACTGTTTCGTCCTCGAATATAATTACAGTATTTTATTTCCTTTCCTTTTAAGAAAAGTATTAAAAATGCCTCGGCGGAAATGGCAATAGCCTGTCTCGTATCAATGAAGTCCTCGCCTACAGCTCGGCCTACAAACTCATACTCGACCTGCAATTGCTTATTTCCCGGCCTTTGCAATAATGTAATATTGCGTTCCAGCCTTATATTTTAAAGCAATAATTAATATTTCAGAATGCTATTAACAACAAGATAATGTTGTAGGTAGGTACTTAATTAGATATAATGATACTGCTATAAGTACTAGATACTATATATAGATCTTAATGCTTTATTGCACATATATCACTTTATATCTACGGAGTATAACAGCGTGCAAGGTAATTAACTTTAAACTCATACTCGACCAGCAATTGCTTATTTCCCGGCATTTGAAATAATGTACTATTGCGTCCCAGCCTATAAATAATTAATTAATATTTCAGTATGCTATTAACAACAAGATAATGTTGTAGGTACTTAATTAGATATAATGATACTGCTATAAGTACTAGATACTATATATAGATCTTAATGCTTTATTGCACATATATCACTTTATATCTACGGATTATAACAGCGTTCAAGGTAATTAATTACAACAATGTGTAGTTTGATTGGATTTTCATAAAGCCTTCGCAATATTGCCATACTAATATCGCAGAATGTTACACGGAAACCGGAAAATTAATATTCGATATTATCGCTATAATAATCGGGTCACCAATTTAAGGGATAATTATGGTCGTTTACTTATAATTAGAAGTTTGTCCGACAAGTAAGAGTTTGATTTAATAAGCATTGTTATTAGAGACTATAAACAAACAATTATCGAGATACAAAATCCCTACTTTGGATTAATTATACTCGGAAAATGACTTTGACAAAATTTATATAAATAAAAATGAATCGTGGAAAAAAATGTTTGCGCATAACTTTCGAACGACTGCACCAAATTGGATATTTTTTTTGTGTTTGTATCTTAGAGGTATATGGTCGAAGGTTTGTACAAAATAATGTTTTAAAAGGAAAGGGTACCAGGCGCTCTCTCCATACAAATGTAGTCGACTGTTTCCTCCCTGGATAATGACCCTAGAGCAAATATAGGGGCATAGTCATGGCAGTTATGGCACAAAAATATTTTCTCTAGTGTTATTATCCAGGGAGAAAACAGTCGACTACGTTTGTATGGAGAGAGTGCCGATACCCTTTCACCTTAAAAAATTGAACGCGGTTGAAACTGCTCTTCGCTGCTAGTTATGAAAAAATATTATTGTCTGTAAAGTCAGTTTAAGGACGATAATTTTACGTGATAACGTCTTAAGAAAACGATGAAAAATAAAAATATTTTTTTGTTATACCTTTGTATTATTTTTTTTGTTTTTTTTTTATTGTCCTTTTTTCCTTTAAATAAGTCTTCTTCTATTCGTCACTCGTCGCCAAACACAAGCCCAGATGAGCGATATCATTATTAAATACTCTTGTTTCTTAACGGGAACGGACGACGTCACACTATATTACCATGACACTTTTGTGTGAATGCAGGTGTTCCATCAATTTACTAGATGACACGTCAAAAAAAATGACGTAGTTCTAATCAAACAGATGAGTCTTGGTCATACTCGTAAAATCACTTTACTTAAACCAGCTTTCATACTTTTAGAGAACTTATAACCTCCTTTAGTGTACTAAAAAGTAGCTAAACCTGGTAAGTAGAAGGTAAGGAAGCCTCTTATGTCTCTCGTTCTCTCGATATATCATATTTTTTCCCGACTTGGATGATATATGGCGGTGGTTTCGCGCGTGACAGGCTTCCGGGGGTAATATTAATAAAATTATTGTGGGGACACGTCGGCTCTTACTGGAGCTGACCCGCTCTACGTTGCACCTTTCTGTTTTCCTTAACTATGTATGTACGGTCGGTTGCATCATTGCAGACCCACCGTAGAATTCTAAAATGACTGTTATTGGCATGTGAACATTCTAAAAATGTTTGTCTAAAAATATATGAGTTGAAGGACTTTAAACTACAACTCGAGCGGGATCTTAAAATCTTGTATGTGTTGAAAAAATTCTAATGGTAGCAGTTTTGGAGCTCTACAATGGGTATGTACTTATGATGCCTGATTGTACATTCGGCTGCATAATTGCAGCCCCCGGTAGAGTTCTAAAATTATTATTTTTGGCATGTTTTCATTCTAATAATTTTTGTTTCATAAATTTATGACTTTAAACTTCACCTAAAGCAGGTGTCTAGAATCTTGCTTGTGCTGAAAACATTCTTATAACAGCCGTTTCGGAGCTCTACGGTGGATCTACAATTATGCAGCCGACCGTACCTTAATTAAAGATGCATTATAGATAGAATGTTTCTATTAAAATAATCTTACTACAAAGAAAAAAAAGGCTTTTTGAAGCTAGATATTCCTCTCCCTATGGACGCTAGAGAATAATTTGTTGTTTTTTGTAAAAAACCTTTAAATGATAAGCAGTATTTTTAGTTTGAAAGCAATTTTCATAAAATAAGAATACTTACTGCTAATTATTTTCAAGAACATTTACAAATTATTGCCTAGCATTCTTTAGCGTGGGAGAAGATTATTGATTACTTCAAAAAAACCTTTTTTTTTCTATTTTATATTCTAAAAGTTCGGGTGTTAGTGTGTGTGTTTGTCTGTGTATTTGTTAGTATATTTGATACTCTTTCACGCAAAAATTACTGAACCGGTACAGTCTGGTTTTTACCAATAGATAGCTCTATTTTCTGAAAAAGGTGCGGTATGCTTTACATCAAAATTTACCAAGAAAAAACGCAAACCTGCGGCCGCCTTACAAAAATGCGCTTTGCGGCTACTATTTTCCCCACAGGAATACGACGAACGCAGGCAAAACCGCGGGGCGCAGCTAGTCAATAACATCCAACAATAAGAATTTAAAAAAAATGCAAGATATTTCACATATCGCCATCTAGCCCCAAGCTAAGTAACTAGACTTGCGCTATGGGTGCTAGACAACGTATATACTACTAATATACTTTTCTTTTGTAAATATATACTTATAATATATAGAAACAACCAGACCATATATCTAAGCATAAACACTTGTCTGAGGCGGGAATCCAACCCTGTGTTTGGAAGTCGGGCATGGTGACTATTGTGCCAACTGGGTCGTCAAAATATAACAGTGTAATACACTTAACTAACTAATCGATTTTGTCAATATTTGTAGACGGATTCAGTTGACAATACGCGCAATGATTTATTATTTAAAATATTATTGTAACGTACGTTCGTTACTAGCCTAACTAATTTATTATTGGACGCGGCTGTTGTATAGAGCAATAAACATTGCGTAGTTAGCGAGAACTGATCATTGGGGACCTATAATACGTATTATTGTTTTAGTTTAGGTTACATCATTATGTAACTACATACCTACTTAACAGAATAGATGTATATATAATATACCTACTACGGGAAAAACACAATTAGACTGGACAGACATATATTTTGTCCTTCTTTACCGTGTGCTCCAAACTTCAAACCTCCAAACTTTAAACCCAATAGGCTCGGCGCAAAAGGGCCACCGACTACAGCCACCGGTGGCTAGCTACTAGCAGTTTACACGATTTTTCATACATTTTGTTAAAACGCGGAGCACACGTGTGGTCGGTGGCGGCCACTCGCTACAGTAGTGTCTGCGACTCTACTTGTGGTCGCTACTGTCGGCATAAGACGCCAACTCAATCGAAAATGTGTAAAAAACTTTTTTTGATATATTAATAGTAGTGCGAGCAAACATTCCGTGTCGGAGTCCATCGTAAGACTGCGCATCAGAAAACAGATTATCAAAATTGGTGGCTTCCGAACACCTGTGGCTGCCGCTCGCTGATGTAGCGGTACCGCGCGACCGCCACCGGTGGCTGTAGTCGGTGGCCCGTTTGCGTCGAGCCTTAGTCATAAATATTTTGAAAATTTTAATAAATTAAAATTTAATAATTTATTAAGAGATCGCTTTGAGCGATATGGCCGCCTTTGTAACACTTAGACTTAAGTTTTGTTAAGAATGAAGAATAATAATTTGCTAAAGAATTTATCTAAATGTGTTTTGTCACTTTCACACTTTTACAGATGACACATGAGCGACAGTATCAAAAGTAATAATGTGCTTATACCTACTTTCGTAATAACTAAAGTATATAGTATTTTGGGGGGGGGGGGGGGGGGTTGTTTCTGCACTTTGCCTCATCATTTAGCCCATTGTGCGTTATAATACGACATTATTACGGCCTCACTTTGTATAATGTATTTGCACCGCTTCGTTGTTTCACCTGTGTAAGTTCCGATCCCGTGGAAATATCGGGATAAAAAGTATGTATTTTGTTAACTACATACGAAGTTCTCTGTCGGTTTAGTAGTTTTTGCATGAAGTAGTAACAAATTAGTTTTGCCTTAATGTAGTTAAAGGCATTCGATATCTATTTATTGGTTTTGTTTCGATTCAACATGGCATTGGTTCATCGATGTCTCCCAATTAAATTAATATTTCATTTCATTTATTACAGTAAGTGCCGGGCTGTGTATGCAGTTTTCCGATGCTCGTGCCGTTTGATTAGGTTCATTGCTCAACCACAAAAGGTCGGTGATATCACGTCAACGTCGCTCTACTCTCGTTTTCCATTCGTTCCGCTCTGTCCAGAAATTTTCGCAATAAAATTAATCGTTCAATAAAATTGGAGCCGAATAGAGCTACCCATGCATGAACATTTTTTAATTGGGTCGCTTTTTTGCTCCTTTTATAGGCATCCAAACGAGAAATTGAACTTAAGTAAGTCTGTTCCCTGACATCCCGGCCCTTAAATTACAATTCCTAAGTTGTACAACTTACAACTTTGTTCTGAACCTAGACTGTTCTTAAAGAATTAGCCAAGTCAAAGTCTCGGTCTCGAATAAGAACTAGTCTGCGATTCAGTAAAAGTTTTATTGATAACGAATTCATTGATTGATCTAACTCGGTGACGATTTGCCACAGTTCACCATTACTAACAATCGACACTTTCAATCAAAGTGAGCAATTTGTTGCATGTCAACGTTGTTCCCGATGGATTGCATAAAATTAAACGTAAAAAAAAAACCAAACGAAAATATATTTTCCCATTTTCATTTTCGACAAGCAATCGCTTTTAATGGGTTGAACGATTCCCACTTGAGTTTGTTCGATTTTGTTTCATTTGATCGCTTCAGCGATTTACTACGAGGTGCCACACCTTACTATAAATCGTGTGATTTAAATACTGCCCTTAGCTATGTTATTTACCAGCTGAGTTTTTACAACCTAATTGCTACTTATACTGTTCGTAAGAAATCTTTTTCTTACTAAAAGTACATATGTTTATTTATTTTTTTAACCGACTACGGCCAAGCCAAGAGGGACGGTTATATTTTTGACCTCTATGTATGTATTTAAAATTTTTCTATTAGGTAGGTATATTTAAGGTAACTTCTATTTATAAAAAAGCAAAATAAACTTACAGAATTTTAAAGTAACATGATTTTTCCACTACTTAATTTATTTGAACCGGATATTTCGAAACTCTAGACTCGTGAAAATGATGCCTATAACAGCATCGAAATATTAAGCTTAACAAAAACAATAAATTTTTCTTACTATCTGTACCTACTTCGAAATTTGTACGCTGATTAGGAAAAAATCTAGGTGTCTCTCGGTACATATATTTGGGTCTATTTGGAAAAAATGGGCTGAATTGGATTAAGTAAAACCACATAATCTACTTACCAAGATCTTCAGCATCCTCGCTCCATTCTCCTTCCTGTGCCCAGCAAGCAGCCAGCATCACGAGCAGTCGAATCCATTGAAACGACCACATTTTTACACAATTCTAACAACAGTTACATTGTACTGACGCATTATTTATAAGTTTCTACACTGTTCCACTGCATCGTACTTGATATTTCTACCATCGTTTATTTTAATTAAATTGTGAATTAACTTATTTGTTACTTTATGACCATTTCATTTAACAACAAAATTAATAAGTTCTTTTTTAATTGCTGTACAAAAGGCCGTTGTTATGGGATGGTATGTTTACAGTCGATGAAAACAAAGAATTTTATAAAAACAATGCAGAGGCAGAGGCAACGTACCAAATGCTCATATTTCGCATAATTATTTTAAAATTTTAACAAGCTCTTTTTCCTTTTTGTAAATGTTAATTTATTTTGGGAGAGAAGTTTTTTAATGAAACATTATCTGAAGTTCTAACAGCATTTCACTACAAATAGAGGTTTATTTTATATTATGCTGTGGTTAAGATTTTCATGAAAATAGTAGAAAACATGTGTTATAAACTCCATTATTTTGCCCCATGTCAGAAATATAAAACTTTGGCTACGCTCATGCACGGGTAAATAATGTCTTTTAATCTCTAAAGAATCGTCTATGACCCTTATCCTGAGGAAAAAAGTTCCCAGAAAGGTTAGGAACAGTAACGCGAAATTTATTTCTCGATTATATTGTATAATGCCCGGTCAAATGGAAAAGAGATCGTGAAGGTCGAGCCGAATTTCAAGTGATAAGTTTAAAAACGCATTAATCTTTTTGCTTGTGAATTATTCAAAAAAGTCCTTGAGATTCTGTTTGAAGAATTTCGCTTTGAATCTTTTTACCTACTAACTGTTGATTTTACTTTTGTTTGTTTTATTGCGTCAATCGTCAAAGCGGGTACGACTACGCCTGTATCGCCTGACATTGTACTTTATCTCATTTTTTATTGAAAATAAAATGGCTGAGTGCGTACCTTTCTCTTATCCGATCGGGTTATTTATTGCACAAGTTTGTTTTTGACCGCCTCACGTACTTTATAGGGCGAACCTTTCCTATCCCGAATTGCCAATTGCTATTTGATATATACTTTATGTTGTAACTTTTCGTTCTCATATTTCTTGCGTTTTTTCTTTGTTTTTACATGATTGAATGTTCTCTGTATCTGATTCGGATAAAGGTCTGTATATTATGTATGCAATCTACGAGAGTAGTAGGTCATCTCGACTCTTGTTTCAAAACAATAACTTGTAATACGATTGGATTCGATACATCAGTTTTGTTTCGTATCTTGGAAATATTTTAAAAGTTGATAAGCTAAAAGAACTTACTTAGAAAACACGCAACTATATTATTTCTAAATATACGACCCAGTTGGCACAATGGTCACCATGCCGGACTGCCAAACACAGGGTTGCGGGTTCGATTCCCGCCTCAGACAAGTATTTATGCTTAGATATTTGTCTGTGGTCTGGTTGTTTCTATGTATTATAAGTATATATTTACAAAAAAAAGTATATAAGTAGTATATCCGTTATCTAGCACCCATAACATAAGTCTAGTTACTTAGCTTGGGGCTAGATGGCGATGTGTGGAATGTCCTGAAATATTTATTATTTATTTATTTATATAGAATACATAGAAGGGTTTTATGTACTTCCGTGACGTTATGCAAAAATAAACTCTTTTATTTTATCACAGTGGAAAGAAATTATTCTAGTCCCTTTCCATCTAGCGAGATGACAATTGTGTCTCGAGTAAACTTCCTTGGGCGGAGCCTTAATCGCTTTAAACGATCTTTTTGTTCAAACGAATCTCAGTTTATTTTTGCTTGACATCTCATATTAACAAACACAAGTGTTTATAAATTTATCCAAAGAATAATGGCAAAACTTCGAACAAAAATTACTTGTTTGTAAAGAGGTTAGATTCTTGAAGCTCCTACATGGGTCAAATGCTGATGAAATAAAAAAAGACGTGACTTTAAATGCTTATATCTTTTTTCCACATCAAGTACACGAAATACTATCAATTTAATTGTAATCGTGAAAAACGAAGAAGTTTATTATATTTTATATATTTCTATTTCTAGGTAAATGCTTTAGTGTTGCCTTGCTATTTTTGCCGGTAAAAACTATTAGTATACATACATAACTATCTAGGTACGATGATATATGTAGGTAAGATTATGTATTAGCTGCCTCCTGCAGTTTCTCTCTCGCGTAATTTCTGATTAAGGATGGGAATTAATTATTTAAAATTCAAAATAATTTATCGTGAAACGTAACAAATAGACTGATAGACAAACAGACAGAGTTTAGCATTTACAATATTAGGTAGTAGTAAATATTGTTAAAATAAAACAATGATAATAAATTAAATTAATTAAAAATTTGGTGAAGGACTTTCTTGCTCGCGGTATTTTTATTTAAAATCAATTCTTAGTCGTCATTTGTCAAGAATTTAGAAAGAGTGTACCTCGGAGACGGGTCCCTCGTCGGAGATCGTGGCTATCGGAGACTAACCCAAACATACCTACAAATATAATAGAACCACCGTTTAATTAATCCAACCAATTTTTAGCTGTAACCCTCCTAACACGTGACCTTACAAATGAGCATTGTGAAAAAAAATCGGATAATATCCCGGATTCCCTGGACCATTGTAAACCGTCACCTGATAACGAGGCCGCCGCCGGTTCAAATGCCATAACCTTACAGCGTTACGCACATGTACCAAAATACATAGCCATAGCCTTGAATATCCTATAGGACCCTCTTTCGACCAAACGACAATGCTGAATCTTTTATTAGTTTCGTCAATGGACACCCAGTTGATATAACCGTCGTCGACATCTGTTTTCATATTCTGCTATCATTTAGAACGTATACTTTACTTAGCTATTGTACAATATACGTTTAAAAGTCCACTACCAGCGTAACGTTTATAATCCTGTGCAGCACTAGTTTAAACACGTACAGACGCTCTCCATATAGAGTAACTAGAGAAAACCATAACGTGAGTCACTGCTTACTACTCAAGTAATATACGATCCAAAACTACCTATTCCGACGAATCAAGTAACCAGTAAGGGGTCCGGACATATAGTATGGGAGCATGACATAGTGTTTTTTTTGCATACAGGTGCATTTTGACACCCATGGCAATGGATAGAGAGCATTACAGTAAAAAAATAATTTCTTTACACAGAACCTCTAAAGCGTTTCGGAAACGGGGTATTTAACAAAACGTATTGTCCTATAATTTTCCGAAAATGCGCTGTGCATCCGAGGCATAAACGTATCGATAGAGAGCAATACGGCAAACAAATAATGCCTTTACACTGAACCTCTAAAGCGTCTCAGAAAGGGGATATACAAAGAAACGTGATTCGTTCAACAACATGATTTAACACATATAAAATCTATTGTAAGAACGTCGTAAGTCCAATACTGGTTTATAGTATCATTGTAGCGGACTGCTAGTGTACTTATGAAGCCTAATGTACCTACGACGTACGTATGTACGGGTAAAAGGTTTCGTGCCGATAAAACAAGAACGCTTAATTCTGATATTATGCCAAAACGGTTTTTAGGATACCTCGATAAGAATCATAAGCCTGTTTTAACGTAGGTAAGTAAATTACCTTGCTATTTGTGTGTTCTTTTTAGATCTGCTCATATTCATATGGCTAAGTATAGAGTTTGTAAACCTTCGTGAAAGTAGGAATTTTCTTTGTTATTTTTCACATTATTATAGGTAAATAAAGTATTATGTAATCATATTTAGGGTTCCCTACCAAGAGGGTAAAAACGGAACCCACACAAAGACATCACTGTGTGTATGTCTGTCTGTCTATCACCAACTGTATCTCATGAACCGTGATAGCTAGACAGTTGAAATTTATGTATTTCTGTTGCCGCTATAACTTACAAATACGAAAAAATATATATAGTAAGGCTTCCATACGACATAGTAGGGAACCTTTCGTACGCTCTTGGCCGGTTTTGACTTAACAAAGAAAAAAACGAAAAGTCAATTAAATTAGAAAAGTAAAAATAAATTTAATGACAATATTAAACGAGTGATTATGACTAGGAGTATGATGTCTATAAATGATTAATTAACGTATAACAATTTAATGACAACTAGCTTTTGCCCGCGACTTCGTCCTCGTCGAAGTCGAAAATAGACCAAGTAATCACGTTGTCCCATACAAACTTTGCCCCCCTTTTTCACCCCCTTAGGGGTAGAATTTCGGAAAATCCTTTTTTGTCGGATGCCTACGTCACACAAAGAACACACCCTCCAAGTTTTAGGTGTCTGCGATCAACGGTTTAGGCTGTGCGTTGATCCGTCAGTCAGTCATTCAGGACAAAGAATTTTATATGTATAGATAACTAATTTAATTTCATATTTCTTTTTAATTTTATTCTTTAAGGAGACCCAGTTTATGACACATTGAAAAACTGAGTGCAATAAACCCGGTATAAACTTTATTGGATAGAAACCCTCGAATGCAAATAACGCACAAAAATGTCATCATTCTTTTCAAAAGAGTTATGCATTTGTGTAGTTTTATGGTTTTTGGAACTTCACACAGTTTTAGAAATTTGTTCTCGCTGGTAAATTGATTTGAATAGTCGAAACTGTGGTACGGGATGTTAGGTTTAGTTTACACTATTGTTCTAGAGGCATTAATGAAAAAATAACGGTTGAAATAGTGTTTCGACGTTGTAAGTAAAACAAAAGTGGAAGTAAAATGAATTTAAGAGTTTATTGTCTTGTTTTTTTATAAGTAAATATGATATTATCATTGAAGCCTAGCCTTCATTTTCTCGGATTCAAATTGAAGGTTTTGGTATTGTATTTGTAAACAATTTACGCTTATTTACGCTTATCGACGATCTGCCTTATATAAAAGGGCACCGTCGCTCTCTCCATATAAACGTAGTAGAGTGTTTCCGCCCTGAATAATGACACTATCACAAATATTTTTGTGCCATAAAACCTATAACTGCCATGACTATGCCAATATGTTTTGGTTTTTTTCATTTTTGAATTATCATAGAAATTAAGATTTAATAAAAAAACATAGGTTAAGGCAGTTATAAGTTTAATGCAACAAACATATTTGGTCTAGTGTCATAATCCAGGGAGAAAACAGTCGACTACGTTTGTATAGAGAGAGCTCCCGGTACTCTTTCCTCATAACGACGTGACTTACCTAATATAACTATGTATATTTATTGAAACTCCATTGGGAATGGCTAACATTTTTATCGACTGTCCTCTTTAGTTGTTTCCCATAGGAATAATTAAATTGAAAGAGTATTAAAGTTCCTGATCGACAGCTTTAGGCACCATTTTCCTACATAAATACATTTTCCCAAGGGACTGCCTTTTCCTAATACCGTAACGTTATGAATATATTATTATTTTATTATAAATCATTTTGAGCTGATGACCTTAAGTTACCTTAAGATAAATAAATTAATATTGCAGGACATTTCACACATCGCCATCTAGCTAGCCCCAAGCTAAGTAACTAGACTTGTGTTATGGGAGCACCCTTAACACAAGGCTAGTTACTATTTACTTAGAAAAGTATATAAGTAGTATATCCGTTGTCAAGCAAGACAACGGATATACTACTTATATACTTTTCTTTTGTAAATATATACTTATGATTCATAGAAACAACCAGACCACAGACAAATATCTAAGCATAAATACTTGTCTGAGGCGGGAATCGAATCGAACCCCATGTTTGGCAGTTCGGCATGGTGACCATTGTGCCAAATGGGTCGTCGTTGTATAAGACATGTCCATTAACAGGTTCAATTTTTATGTAGCATAAATTGTGCGGTAAGGTGTACAATGATATTTCGTCTTATCTTAATTATAAGAACCTATGGCTTTAAATATTTGTAATCTTGACCTTTGTGAGCATGATCACAAAAAAAACCCATGAGTTTCTTATGCCTCCTTTCATGACTTATTATCCTGGGTTATTAAATTGTTTTAATGTGATTTCAAATGAATATTTTTTTTACTTTGACTTTGATCGCGAAATGAGTTATTTAAATGAAAATGTTTTATTGAACAAAAAGGTTTTATTGATATAATAAAAAAAAATAAAAAAATATATCTTGTACTTGAACGGGCTGTTTTTCCGCAATTAGACCCTTTTTAATAGGTTCTTTTTTGCGTGAGGATGGAGTAGGTTTGCCGAGCACCTACAACCCTATCAGCCTAGTCGACCATTTCCAGAGGAGAGAACATGTCAATACTTCTGGAGCCTACTAAGCCGGGGGTTTCATCACGATGTTTTCCTTCACCGTAAGAGCAAAGTCAATTATCGCACATAATTTTTTCTTATGAAATATACATTGGTGCACGGCCGGCCGAATGAATGAAAGTCGAGGTATCAACCATTAAGCCAACACCGCTCTAAATATATGAATGTTATAAAAATATACGGTGTTTGTTGTAGCTATGTTATCCTATCATGATTTTAAAATCAATTACCGTACAATCGTTTCGAAACAAATCTGCAACGATACTTATCATAGCACCCAAGCGGATTATTTTTATTTCTTAGCCAAGATTTATTGTCCCTAGATTAGCATTCCACTTATTTATGCTAATGTAATTTTAATGACGTCGCCTTTTTCGGCTAATTTCATTTTAAGAAAAACTCAGCGGATTTATTTTATACCGTGGCTTATTAAAATGCTTTTCGCGTCGATTTCACTTTTAATAAAATTTAAATTATCAGCTTCCCTAATTAATTACCTACTTGCTGATCACAGTTTATTTAACTTCAATCGGAGTTAGGATAAACGACAAATTTATGACAGTAATAATTTTTGTTATTCGTGGTTAGTGTTGAAATTTATCGCTTTGAATAAAAAAATCTATTAAAACTATCGTAATAAAAATCACAGTAAAAATAGATTACGTACCTCCTCTACATAAACGAGAATACAATGGGATATTTGAATACACTTAATGAACCGAAATAGATAAAATTTCAAAAATATTTTATTCATAGGGATTCATTAGCATAAGATCAGAACGCAAACTTCGTGATTTATCATTTTGTCCTAATTCTAGACATTAATAAATTTTATATGGTTCTATAGGTAGAGTTGTGTTTAGAATTTGTTCACAAAACTCTATATTAGACCTGGACATTAGACTCGCGTTCATTTTCCTTCTTCACTAAATGCAAAACTGCCGGAAAAAATCAGCATTTACCATTTATTTACCGCCGCTTCTTTACCGGCTCCAATGCATTTGAAGCCCAAGTACGTTCTCGTAGGTTCCAAAATTCTAAGTCAATTCCGACCTAAGTACAGCTAGCAAATAAAGTAGTTCGATTCGAGCCTCAATTTGTCGACTTGGTGTACAAAAACAGAAATAAGTCAACACGCCTCGAGTTTCGAATGCTATCGGAAAAACGGTATAGAAAGAAACTGTGCGGTCAAAACCGGCGCTGTGCGAACAAACAGTAGTACTGTGGAATGTTAGTGATTGTTTACATTCGTTACCGTCAGCAAATTCAAACTTAACATTAATTATATTCTTGCAATTTAAAATTATTCAAAATACTAAGATTAAAAAAATAATATCAAAACTAGTAAAAAAGACAGCCCGCACAAAATACGAGAGAACATCAAACTTTAAATAAAATGGATTAGGATTATTATATTGAGTTGGGATTTGCAATCTATAACCTTAACGAACTAACGAAGGCCTAACGAAGGTTGGAAGTCAATTTAGAATATTGATCTCTATTTCTGGCAAGGCGAAACAGTTCGGTTGCACTCTCTATTCCCGTCCTTTCCTAGATGTAACGCAACCAAGATTTTTCCTCCAACCAAAGTGGGTTGGAGGAAAAAATCTTGGTTGCGTAGTTGCAGTAACCTATCATGTCTCAATACATGTCCTAGGTAGGCAACAATTCTAGGCATTGCCAATGGACTTAATCATTTTTAATAAATTTTCCCCATCATTCCATATACAAACTTTTTTATAGGCCCGGTCATTGTGCGAAAAGTTTGGCGTTTTTTATCAATTAAAAAAACTGTTTGGAACTTTCATTAAAAATTCATTTTTTAATTACGAGAGTTTAAAACACAACATAAATGAGTACGATTTGCACCTAGCCATGTACAACAATAAATCAAACAAAACTGAATAAAAACGATCTAGAATCGGTTAGGGTTCTACAATTGTGTTTCCTAGGAACACTTTTTGGTTTACTGTGCAGAAATTCACATAGCATGATGTTCAATGCAGCGTTGAACTTTCAAGCGACTGTGTTGCTTAGCATATCTTTGTTATATTTTTAAGCTATTGCATAGCTTTTGTCGCGGGTGTTGAGCGCGGCAACGGAATCAAGAAATTCCGTAACGAAAAAAAACCCAACACCCCCCCACTCCACCTACCATGTAGCTCGGCTGAGCGTTCGCTTAGCGTGTATGTATATGGTACGACTGTACGAAGCTCGCACGATGCAATAGCTTTACCGTGGCAGTCCCCGAGTGCCACACTTTTTTTTAAATATAATATACCTATAGGTCAGCTGTGAGATGCGGTCTAAGATGTAGCATGCTCACCTAGAAGATACATTTGTGACTTGAAACCTACAAATAATTGGAGGCCTTCGAGGGATGCAAGTGAAGATAGTAGACCAAGATCCCGCGTACTGTCAGACCATTCTGAGTTTATCCAAGCTAAGAATTAGTCAGTGCATGCCTCCTACACAGTAATAAACAATGTGCAATTATGTAATTCAGAACCTATTGGCATGAAGAGTTAACAGGTAGCAAAGCCAAAAATGGGACCTGGTAATGTGCGACGATAGGGACCGAAACTTGCGCTCGATACTCGTACTCCTTGACATCAACGTCTTTTATGGCCATATAAATCTTTGACAGATTGCAGGCGTGCAAAAGCTATCCATGGCCATCTAGACCATTGACTTATATCTAAACAAATCTAACGGCAGTCGCACAGTTGCCGAGCGACTCACGACAGTCAAAGATTTGTTGTTCGTCTAAAGCTCCAAGTATGTGATGGAAGAAGATGTAAAAGTAGGTCAAATTGAAGTAAGTCGGCAATTACGACTGCAGACATATAGATAACAGAACATATTGCGAGCTTCAAGTGACGGTGACAAAAGATATGTTGTTTGTTACTTAGTTAATAATATATTAATATCTACTTAGGATTTTTCGTAAGTAAGTATTAATTAAGATGGCGTATTAAAATCTAAAAATAAACAAATAAATGCTGTTTCGTGATAGGACAAAGATACTTTATAGATTTATGAATTTGTACTTGTACTTGTATACGGGCTGTTTTCCGCAATTAGACTCTTTTTAATTGGGTCCATTTTGCGTGAGGATGGAGTAGGCTTGCCCAGCACCTACTATCCGCTTAGTCGACCATTTCCATAAGGGAGAACTTGTCAATACTTCTGGAGCCTACTAAGCCGCGGGTTTCATCACGATGTTTTCCTTCACCGTAAGAGTAATGTCAATTAGCTTACATATTTTTTCTTAAGAAAAATGCATTGGTGCACGGCCAGCCGGGATTCGAACTCACGACCTTCAGAATTAAAGTCGAGGTATCTACCACTAAGCCAACACAGATATATGAATGTTATAAAATGACTATGTATGACGAAACACGAACATGGAGTTTACAACTTTTTATCGTTTATTTTGTCTATGATTCGAAATGGACTATAATGCTGCAGTATTTGCACGTCACTCACAAACACAAGTGTTTATTTATTAATCACTAAAGTAGTGTTTACAAAGAAACCTTCAAGCTTGAAGCAAGAAAGGCGCGTCACAGATGTCGACCCAGTACCTACTTATTTTATAAAACATTCATACGAGTCCGGAAACTATGTAACTACGTACGTTTGTTTTGTATGTTTATAATAATGTTGAAAACCGGTCAAGTGCGAATCGGACTCGCGCCCAAAGGGTTCCGTACCATGTTGTATGGGAGCCCCACTTTAACATTTTTTTTCTGTTTTTTGTACCTATTTGTTGTTATACCAGGAACAAAAATACATATAATCTGAGTAAATTTTAACTCTCTGGCAATTTCATGAGACATAGCCTGGTGACAGACAGAAGGACAGACGGACGGACAGTCAAGTCTTAGTAATAGGGTCTAGTTTTTACCCTTTTACCCTTCTTTTTTAGGGTAGAGAACCCTAAAAAAACACAAAATTTTGATGTCTATTAAAATATGTTACTTCAACGCAGATTTAAGTTTGTGCGAACAATCGAGCTATATCCAAATTTTGGATGAATGAAATAAAAAATCCAATTAATATTTTGTTACTTTGAATACGTGAAAAACGTTTTGTTTTCAATTTATTTTTTTAGACACCAGTATGTATAGCATACTGAACATCGAATTTTATTTACTTAACAAAATCTATACAGAATATATTATTTTTACTAAAAGTGCGGAACTTAGTGGCTTTTTAAATAATAGTAGGGTACGGGAGGAGTAGTAGACCTGTCAAGTTCATTTTCCGGTTAATCCGTCAAAGTTTTACATATTTTAAAGAAACCAAATGAATCAGACAACACTCATCTGTAGATGATATAAAATATTTTTTAAATAATATACGTTTAATACAAAAAATAATAGTTTTTCGTAGCCTCTTCCCGCAGAAACTATGAAAATAGGCTTACTTTCTGTATAAAGATCTAAAAAATATACTACGATAAAATAGAAATATTTAACATTAATTCATATAGAAAAGATACGACAAAACTATTCACAATTACTCCATAAACCACAAAAATAGATCATCAATCTTCCACCATGTTTTGCTTATTTTCATAGAAATAAGGTTGACTTTATTTGTCTTTGTCTCAGTTCGATGTATAAAGTAACGACCATTTTGAATGAAAAGTCAGTCTAGATACTTCAGGCGCGTCAAAACGTAAATGCATCCTTAATAAGGCTTCCGAAAAATGACTAGTTTCATAAACTAGATAGGCCACCACTTAGCCACAACTAGCAACCGAATAAACAACTTTTAGATGTATATTTACCCCTTAATAAAACTTCCAAAAATGACTAGTTTCATAAACTAGACAGGCCACCACTTAGCCACAACTAGCAACCGAATAAACAACTGAAAGATGTATATTTACCCCTTAATAAAACTTCCAAAAATGACTAGTTTCAGAAACTAGATAGGCCACCACTTAGCCACTACTAGCTACTAAATAAAAAACTGAAAGATGTGTATTTACCCTTTAATAAAACTTCCAAAAATGACTAGTTTCATAAACTAGATAGGCCACCACTTAGCCACAACTAGCTACCGAATAAAAAACTGAAAAATGTATATTTACCCCTTAGTAAAACTTCCAAAAATGACTAGTTTCATAAACTAGACAGGCCACCACTTAGCCACAACTAGCAACCGAATAAACAACTGAAAGACATCTTTAAATATACATATATTTACCCCATAATAAAACTTCCAAAAATGACTAGTTTCAGAAACTAGATAGGCCACCACTTAGCCACTACTAGCTACTGAATAAAAAACTGAAAGATGTATATTTACCCCTTAATAAAACTTCCAAAAATGACTAGTTTCACAAACTAGATAGGCCACCACTTAGCCACTACTAGCTACTGAATAAAAAACTGAAAGACGTATATTTACCCCTTAATTAGCTACCCTCTATACACAAACATTTAAATTCTACAGTCCCAATTCCTAGATGTCAGGAAGTCCTTCTCCATATTATTCAATTAGTTAATTTTAGATATTAAAGTCCAAAATTACTAAGAAAAATAAAATTAAAATACTATAGACTACCGCTGTAGTAACAAATTTTCATTCAAATCGGTAGAGCCGTGAAGTGGACAAAACTCAAAATTCTTAATGCATTTAGAAGCGTCTTAACTAACTTTTGGATTCAATACAAAGCATTATTTATTTATAAATAAACTATAGTTAGATTAGTTCGAAAGATTATAAAATACCTATAATAATTGCCATAGTACCCATAGTTCCCCAGTATCCAGTCCACTACCATCCCAACACAATAGCCTAAGTAGTAGTTTTATCCTGTGGTTTATCAATAGTTCTATTCAAACTGGAAGTTGTCCTTGGTCGCATTTTATAGTGCAGACAGGGATAACCGCCGGTTTGATGTCCACTTCATACTTTGCCATTAAACTTGTTATTGTAAAGGGCCTCTACGTGTTAGCTTCGGCTCCACGCACGCCTTCCAAAGATCCAGGACGTATAACGGACAAATAATAAAAAATCCAATATTCCTTTATAATCGACAATAATATTTTCATTTTCGTAATGATTCAATAAGTCGTTTTCAATAAAAAAACATCTTTCTAGTTGAGGAAACCCCTCGGGTACTCGGAGACAAAATAAGAAGTTTTCTTTTAAAGCTAAAGAAACGCCGCGAGATATTGGCTGAGACGGAAGAGAATACTAGAGTCAATAAATTTGTGTTTAAACTATGAGATATATTATTTATTTTCACTGTTTTATTGAACTTTCTTGTCGTTTGTTCGCTGATGTAATGTGTATTATCTATAAGTATAAAAATCAAAGTACTGACTGACTGACTCGACATTCTGCCCAGATAGCCACTAATAAAAGGTTTATTGAAGTTTCACCAATAAGAGGATGACAAGGCGGGCAACGCCGCGGGGAAGACATATTACGTGTTATGTTAACAGTACTTCAATTAGTCATGCTTGTTTACTACTTAATTGTGTATCAATAATTATAAAACAAAGTCGCGTCTGTTTGTCTGAACGCGATAAACTTAGTCAAAGTCAAAGTCAAAATTCTTTATTTCCTTTGGATATAAGTATCCAAAGAAAATAAAGAATTTTGATATCAAGATACCTAGGTACAAGATCACATGGCGACGTCCTAAAAACTAAGTTAGTATGTGTGCCTTCGGAACGCGCCCACCAATGAGAAGAAGGCACAAGAAACCAATGGGCTTAAAAACTACTAATTGCATTTTTATATAGTTTTCACCAATGAACGGAGTTATTTATGAGGTAGGTTAAGTTGTATAATTCATTGAGATTTTGTTTAAATTGTCTGAAATATAATAGATAAAATAAAAGCGTATATGCTCTATTACCGGTACGGAGAAGAGGCGTGTCGCAAGTATAAAATAAAATATTAGCTTAATTATCAAGTCGAACTATGTAAATGCCAAAAAAACTAAGCCAATTTCTAATCAATACCGTACTTATAATTTATACAATTTATATCAATTTGTCCAACGTGTTCAGCAAAGATTTCTGTACGTCAAACACTGTCAAATGGGTATTGGGTTTACCCTGCCAGCTGTATTATATATGTAAGCATAATATAGGAAGAAAAGTATAAAAGTCTGTACTTAGAAGCAAATTACAAAAATCGAGTCTACGGGTCTTAGGATAAGCAGTATTATATGAATTCATATTTTTTTTAGCACTTTAAGCCGTTGGGTTGCTACCTCTAATAGCAGTCGTTAGGTTAAGTTAGAGGCCTTAAGGCGATCTGAAAACTCTAACAATAAGTGAACCACACCACTATACGAGAAGAAGAAGATATATATTTTTTAAATCATGTCTGTCTGTTTTCCCCTCTATTAATGCAATTAAAAACTACTGAATTGATTGATATGGTTTCATATCATTTGCTCTATCTGGGACGGTCGTGGTGCACTTAACATTAAAATCTGCAAAGTATTAACTGAATAATTAACGAAAAAACTGCAACCACCTTACGAAAGTGCGCTATGGCTATTATCCCGATTTTCCCACCGGATCGGGACTAACGTGAGTAAAACCACAGGCTGCAGCTAGTCGATTAATAAAAATTGTGTGAAAATATATTATGAAACCTACGTTATGAGCCATAACAGTTTTATTTCAGTGAACGACTAACTGAAAATAATGTTATAAAAACAGAATAATTAATCTAATATCCGTACAAATTAACATTTACAATTTTTTCCATTTTGTTTACATACCATCCTCATTACGTTTTGCTTTTATTAAATTAATAATTATAAATCCAGCAACAACTTCATCACCCAAAACATTTAGAAAAAAAACCCACAAATGATAGTTGATGAATCAACAGGCTACTTCATATTAATGTCACAGCACACAAAATTAATAGTCGATTGATAAATTTAAAATTTCGCGCGTTGTGATTGGCCGTCTCTGGGCGCACAACCATTCGCTTTGAGCAGCGAACGAACACTGATTCGGCATTGGACGATATTTTCCAAAGGTGAGGATTTCGTACACCCTCGGCCTCTCTCGGCGATTTTCGGGCTCATCCCGTTTCGATTGTTAGCAAAGAATTTCATATTTTTCGCGAATAAATAGAAAAATTTCTAATTGAAATGGCGCATACAGCGATGACACAAAGAGGCTTCTGCTGTATGATGTAAGCGGAAAGGGTTTATAGCATTTTTACTTTTCGTTGATCATTGCACCTTTGACTGTTGGAACAAGCAACAAAATACTTTGTTATTTTATGCTTTGCTTTTAACATTGTCAAAACGTTTAATATTATTGAGCTCCTTACACATGAAACAAACAGAACGTTCTATGAACGAAATACTAATTTGCCAATATAATAATACAATTGTTAAATAAAAGAATATCAAAGTAAAAGTTGTTTTTGCCTGTCTATTTTTAACCGAAATGACTAGAAAATGTATGATATAAATAGCCCACAACACACGCACCCAAATCTATTTATGAGAATTGAAAGCAATTCTCTGAAATTTTCTGTTACGTGAGAGAATTTTTTGATAAGAGATTAGATAAGAAATAAGGGATAGTAAGCCGTAGAGCGTCTACGACCGTAGCGGATGCTACGACCGTAGCAAACTCTATTTTTGAGGCGTTTTTCTATTGTGTTTCTTTTGTTAACGTAGGTAAAAGAAACTCAAAGTTATATTGTAATGTATTTTCTTAATAAAATATGAGTACACAAAGAGCGAAGGGTACAGCGCACTCTTTCTAGTTATGTAACGACTAGCGGCGCTCCGCGGTTTCACTCGCGATTTTTCCGATACCGTGGGAATATCGGGATAAAAAGTAAGTAAGTAGGCATATGTAACTCTTTATGTATAAATGTATACTTATACTAAATTTCATCAAAATCGGTCCAGTAGTTTCTTATTATAATGTTAGTATAAATAAATAAATATTGCAGGACATTCCACACATCGCCATCTAGCCCCAAGCTAAGTAACTAGACTTGTGTTATGGGTGCTAGACGACGGATACACTACTTATATACTTTTCTTTTGTAAATATATACATAGAATGCATAGAAACAACCATACCAATATCTAAGCATAAATACTTGTCTGAGGCGGAAATCGAACCCGCTAACCTGTATTTGGCAGTCAGGCATTGTGACCATTGTGCCAACTGGGTCGTCAACATACAGACTCACAGTTAAAAATACCAATCTAAATTTATAAAATAAACCACAACCCGGACCTATTCCATCATATTTTCAACTTTGACCCCTTTTATATCAACATCCGTGTAAAATATTCGAATTTCCAGTAAATTTCCGATACAAGGCTTACCGCAGCAAGTAATTAAATCTGTTTGCTTGTACTTCGGAAAACGTCCGGCTTATCCCGGTTGTGATTTTTACGCGCCCTTGTGTATATAATGGTATAAAGTTTGATAAAATTTTAATCAAAATATATTCGGAGTTCAAAATGTTGGAGATAAATAAATAATAATAAATTTATATTGCAGGTCCGGCGTGGTGACCATTGTGCCAACTGGGTTGGTTGACTGGTTACACTACAGGTTTAGAAGTCTGTATAATTGTTTAGATTTAGTTTTCTGTAATTTATTTACTTTTGTATGTTTAGTGTAATCTATACTAATATTTGAATTAATATACTAATAGCTGAAGAGTTTGTTTGTGTTTGAACGCGCTAATCTCAGGAACTATTGGTTCGAATTGAAAAAATCTTTTTGTGTTGGATAGTCCATTTATCGAGGAAGGCTATAGGTTACTTTTTATCCCAAAATTCCCACGGTATCAGGAGTTACGGCGGTGAAACCGCGGAGCGCTGCTAGTTACAAATAAAGTTATTTCTATTCTATTATATTCTACTTTTTTATAAATATTTGTTTGAGGCAGGAATCAAACCTGTAACCTCCTGCGGCGTAGGCAGTTGTTCGCCATTGGCCCACCATAGAGATCGTCCAAATAGATGTAAAAATATATCAACTTCTCATTTTAGAACAGCTAATAAATTTTGTAGAGAAATTGTGATTGAAATACATATTTCTACTGTATGACTGTTGATTTTTCTTTTAATTTCTAGGAATCAATATCGTTATACTGATTGAACAACAAAAGATAAAATATAAAACGTGCGGTTTCATCTCCATCAATATGCCATCAATCCTATTTTCCTGGAAATATTAATTACTAGGTTATATTTTATTTTTACCGGAGATCCAGGAAATAATATTTTTGTCGATTTTTTAATATTTTTTTGTTATTGAGTTAAAAATATAATTACCTAAAAACAGATATAAATTTATCTCATCACAGTATTTATTATAAACCAATAAATATATTATTAATATGAAATTTGGAAATTATAAAAGTATTTTTTTAGATAGATAATCTAAAAAAAAAAGAAATTGGAAAATATTAGACCTACAAATACCTACAAAATTAAACTAGTAGATTAAATAAAACATACCTCTTTAAACTATTTTTTTATTTATATTCATTATAAAAAAAGGAACCGGATCGCGTTATAATTATTATACGAATCTTCCCGTGACCACGATTAGTGCAACTCAATCGAAACTACTTGGGTCAATAAGCTGAGTCATATTCTTTTTTGTAACCACAGCATGTGTTTTAATTTCTTTTATAAATATTACTTTTGGTTACAAATAAACTTGTTTATTACTTTCTAAAAATTAAAATATCTAGTAATTTTATACGATAACTTAAGTTACTACATAAAATATAAATTAAAAAGGTAAAAGAGTAGGTAAATATATAGCTTCGTAAGTTTTGTGCAATATCTCGTTAGAATCGTCTAACATAAACCATGATAAGTCATGCACCTGTAAGAAGTTGAGATCAAAGTTGGGAATCTGTTCATAATATGTCTAATTCAGACGCGCCCTATTAATTTTAAAAGTAGGTTTTACTAAAGATTTTGATATGAAATGTTTGGATGAAGGTTTCTAATACAAAAGGAGGTTGTTCTAGACGTCTAGGCGAACAAATTTTGTTCCACAACTTTTGAAAGTCAAAGTAAAAACTCAGTTAGATAGATAGATTTCTTTATTGCTAACACCATTTTCATTTTTATCAGCTGATTCTTAGAGTTAGAGGTCATTGACCTTTGGGTTTTTTATTTTTTAGTTTCGACAACTTTTTTTTAACATTAATAGTCTTTATAGCCAAAAAAAGCTGATTTATCAGTTTACAAAAATTCTAAATGTTAAAAAAGTTCGAATTTTCAAAAGCTGTAAAATTAAAGTAGTTCACCTAGATGTCTGGAACAACTACATTTCGTATTAGAAAGCCTTCATCCAAACACATTGTATATTACTATTAAATATATTTAAGCGCGTACGCATTTGCCATTTGAAATATCGGTTAGGTATTAATAAATAACATATTTAGTCTAAACCTTAAAGTCTGATGAGCATGATTTTAAGAGGAAAGGGTACCGGGAGCTCTCTCCATACAAACGTAGTCAACTGTTTACTCCCTGGATAATGACACAAGAGCAAATATTTTTGTTGCATATAACTTAAAACTGCCATTTTTTGTTTTTTAAATCTTAATTTCTATGATAATTTAAAAAAAAACCAAAACATAGGGGCATAGTCATGACAGTTATAGGTTTTATGCCCTAGACATGTTTGTGCTAGTGTCATTATCTAGGGAGGAAACAGTCGACTACGTTTGTATGGAGTAAGCGCCGGTACCCTTTCACCTTAAGTGCCTACCTAACAGATTATTGGTGTTCACTTAAAGCTTGGTGATTTTTATATGATTTCTATTAATAAGCCAAGAGTCAAGAATTGATTACTCGGGCCAATAAACAATAAGCAATTTAATTTAATCAAACTTAATTACTTTCAAAATATTCCAACAAAATTCATAGAAAAACGTCTTGGAAATGTTTCATCGAAAAATATTGGAGTACACCGCAATAAATTGATAAAAGCAAAGACAGACGCTGTAGCGATTCATTCTCAACTTGTTCAATTAAACCTTACAAAGTTATCAAGCTAATAATCCGTGAAGGGCGACCTTTGGCGTGAAATATTCCAAATTCACTGAAAGGCTGTGTTTAGTTTGAAGGCCACTGTTAATATCTGCCGAAGTGGGATGAATTCGTGCCTTATCTTCTCATTCGAACACAAAGCTGGAATTCTACTATAATATCTGCTAGGTAATTTATTGCCGCTACAATTTTGATCAATATCAAAGAAGAACGGATGTCTAATGAAATAACTCACATTTTACATACTATAAAATCAGTTGCTTACATTTTAATTTGCAAATATTTTGTACTTACAAGCCTTTGAGTTGTAATATTATACAAAATAAATATAAGAACCGTAAGTCTTTTAAATGATATTCCGAAATTTATGTAGATTACTTTGAATAGAATAGAATATTATTTATTTGCAACAAAATAAGAAATCACAAAGTCTTAAAAACTATTTACTAACGAATTGTTGCAAAATGGACCCCAACTCAGCGAAATGCTAGTCATTCCACTAGCGCTGGTCTTCTTTGTGATACATCGTCTTCATAAAAATACAAAACATAAATCTACGTAATATCAAACATCTTTATTACAAAATAACAAAGAGTCAACTTCCAAAAACCACAAGCCATATATAACAGTCATTAAGGGTCATAATCAACGTGCATGTCTACACTCTTATTTAATCCCCTGAGCAACGGCGGTGGTGAGAAATGGTCCCGCTGCGACACCCAGTCGGGGCCACCGATTTTTCTCCAGAGATAGGCCCCGCGTATTTCTTGGCAGCGAGATAACGTCTTGGAACGCTGAGACAGCTGTTCCTTAGATAAACCACATTGTACAAACATATGTTGGTTGATGCGTCCTTATTTCTTTTTAATTATAGGGGTTTCATCATGACGTAGGTAAATTTAAAAGGAAATGTGGGATTTGTAAGATAAGCAGAATCTTTGGTTTAAGAATGTCTATTCTCATAAGAATTTATAATTTACTTAGACAAGTTTGTAAGAACCAAAATGAGGTTCAATGACATCATCATCATCATATCAGCCACAGGACATCCACTGCTGAACATAGGCCCCCAAAGACTTCCGGAGCGATCGGTCGCATGCTCTCTGCGTCCAACGACTTCCCGCGACCTTAATTAAGTCGTCCGTCCATCTAGTCGGATCAGTGACATTCGACGAAAAATATAAATAATATACGGAGGTCGTCAATAAGTAAGAGCCCGCAGAAGGGTAGTTGAAGCTAAAAAAAAAATGAAAGAATTATCAAAATCGAACTAATCATTAAACATTTATGCGTGGTCATACATAAAAAACGCGTCAACTTGAGAACCACCTCCATTTTTTTCCTCGGTTAGAAACTGTTATGCAGGTAAATGAATCTTAGTTAAGAGGAAAGGGTACCGGCGCTTTCATCATACAGACGAAGTCAATTGTTTTCTCTCGGCTAATGACACTAGAGCAAATATTTTCGTTGCATAAAACTTATATCTGCCATGACCATGCGTTTTTCTCTGTTATTTTTTTAAATCTTAATATCTATGATAGTTAGAAAATGAAAAAAAAACCCAAGACATAGGGGCATAGTCATGGCAGTTATAGGTTTTATGCAACAAAAATATTTGTGCTAGTGTAATTATCCAGGAAGGAAACAATCGACTACGTTTGTATGGAAAGAGCGCCAGTACCTTTTCACCTTAAACAGTTATGCGTGGTCATTTATAAAAAAACGCGTGGACTTGAGAACCAACTCCGTTTTTTTTTCCTCGATTAAAAACTATTATGCAGGTAAATGAGTCTTAGTTAACATTAACAGTAGTATTTCTTGGTTTTATAAAAGTTTTATGTACGTAATAAAGTAAAGAATCTTACGTAAACGTACCTTTTTCTCCGTTTACCCAATCATAACTCCATATCAGGTCGGTGCTGTGTTAAGAATATTGTAAATGTTAGAGTAGCGGGGTAAGGCATAAGCCCTACCGCGATAAGTGCGTCGGCTTCAAACCAACGCATCGGCTTATGCTGACCCGCGCCCCACACTGGGCGGAATTTTGAGCCCACCTCACATAGGATTTTTGAAAAATTAAGTTATTTTATTCGTGTGTTTTAAGTAAGCAGGATTGTCGGGGATATCAAAACATTAAAAAAAGTAATTCTGGTTATGTTATTTTTTAAAAACACCACAAAATATGACTTTGTTATTTTTTTTTAATATCAACCAAAATCACTTATTTTTGAATGGTTTGATGTTCCCAAAAATCTTGCATACTTAAAACACAAGAAAAAATAACCTAATTTTTCTAACTTTTTATGAAAGGCAGTCTCAAAATTCCGCCCAGTGTTAAGCGCGGGTTGGGATATCGACGTCGGCTTGAAGCCGACACAATAAGCGCGGTTGGGCTCAAGGTGTGTAATGTGAACCGATTTATACCGGGCTGTAATGTCGAGCATGTCTCACCCGGCGGTAACGAGCTAACTAATGAGCCGTCCTGTCTGTTACATGAGACACACCAAGCTTTATTATGTGGCACTATTTGTACGTGAAATTATAGCATATTTTACAGTATTACTGCGATTTTTTTTACGAGGAAAATGTCTGGTGATTCAGAGTTCGTAAAATAGAATAGAATTCGTTTATTGTCAAACTGTGTATATGAGCCGATTATAATGATCTAGAACCTTCTTTATCTCTTCTTCTTTCCTTTTTCTCATTATGTGGGGACCACTTCTTAGGTTTACTCTGTTCCCCGTCAATTCCGCTTTCACTTCTCTGTCCTCTATATCTTCCCCAACGCAATCCCCTCTTTTGGCTGTCCTCTATCGCTCTACGATCATTTACGTACAAGTCCAATACTCTCCTGGTGACGTGAGCAATGATGAGCATCCTCTTGCCGTATGATATTCCCGTGCGGGACGGGACGTGACAATTTCTGAATAACGTTTCATATAAAGTCAAAGTCAAAAAAAATTATTCTTTTGGATGCTTAATACATTTGTATATAGATCACATAGAAACGTCTTAAAATCTAAGTTAGGATATGTGCCTTCGGAACGCGCCCACCAATGAGAAGAAGGCACACTCATGGGATTTTTTTCTATGAGATCACGTTCACAAAGGTCAATATTACAAATATTTGAAAGTATTATTTGAAATGGAGCAATTAAAGTCACGTTCATGGGTTGTTATCATTAAGGTAAGACGAAGTATCACAGTACGCCTTACTGCACAATATATGCTTTATAAAAGACTTGAACCTTTTAATGGACATGTAATATACAACATATACCTATAAAAATATCACGTTCCGTCCGGCACGGGATAAATCCCGTCACGTATGCAGAGACTTCAAGACTTTGTAGACTATTTCGTTTAAGTTAAAATATAAATCTAATATTTGAAGGAAACAATTTAAGTTTTAGCTGATTTAGCGCCGCACTGTGCTTAACAAATTTCAACACAAAAATATATTTTTGACTGTTGAAACAGTACTTTAGGCGTTGAGTCTTAGCTAAAATATATCTAACTTTTGACGGAAGCAATTAAAGTTTTAGCCAATTTATAACATTAAAAACGATATTTTAACGCCGCACTGAGCTTAACAAATTTCAACACAAAAATATATTTTTGATTGTTGAAACAGTACTTTAGGCGTTGAGTCTTAGCTAAAATATATCTAACTTTTGACGGAAGCAATTAAAGTTTTAGCCAATTTATAACTTTAAAAACGATACTTTAGCGCCGCACTGTGCTTAACAAATTTCAACACAAAAATATATTTTTGACTGTTGAAACAGTACTTTAGGCGTTGACTCTTAGCTAAAATATATCTAACTTTTGACGGAAGCAATTAAAGTTTTAGCCAATTTATAACTTTAAAAACGATACTTTAGCGCCGCACTGTGCTTAACAAATTTCAACACAAAAATATATTTTTGACTGTTGAAACAGTACTTTAGGCGTTGACTCTTAGCTAAAATATATCTAACTTTTGACGGAAGCAATTAAAGTTTTAGCCAATTTATAACTTTAAAAACGATATTTTAACGCCGCACTGTGCTTAACAAATTTCAACACAAAAATATATTTTTGACTGTTAAGTTACACAGACAATTAGTTAAGTTTCCAATTAGCGAAAGCATCATAAGTTTCGTTCTAAATACATTAGAGAACGAAAAAGGAAAGCAACGCATTTAGAATTTTAACGAGAATGTCCAAAGACCAATTAAATAGACGTTCGTAATGGGTATAGACAATGAAGACAAATCAGAATAAATTATGCGAGAAAGTACCACTAAAACATTAGCTTGATATTTCTTTTCCTTTTATTTGAGAAGTAATGACCGCGATTCAACGAAAATTATGTTGTTTCTTTTTTGTAAAGAAGTTTTTATTTTACTAAGTAAGTTTATATATAGGTAAGTTTTTATCGCGGGAAGCCGTTGGACGCAGACGGTGTACAAGTTTTTATACTAGTGTGATAATACATATCGTAATTCCTTACTTAATTACATAATTTATTTATTTAAAATAAATCGAATGTAAGATTTTTTATTTATTTTGACTATATTATCTTGTGTCACGATGTATGTTGCTAATAAACTCCAAAACTACTGAACCGATTTCAATCAAATTTAAATGAAAGATGAATGAATGATGAATGTATGTAAAATGAATGTATGATGAATGTAAAATAAAATATGGTCAGCTAGTAGACTTATATAATGACAACAAAATAAATGTAAAAGTATTGTGTTTAAATGAAATCATAAGTGTTCCTTATTTTTAGATAAGTACTTATAATATTTGACATGTCACTAGGGAGTTATTAATAAAATATTGTATTACATATTCCATGCTATTTACGTAAATAGTCAATACCTTCTTATTTGAGCAGGTACTGGTGCGCATTTATGCTACAATGTGTAAATCGTGGTTTTATTCTTAATTTGTTGGTGAAATGCTATTGCTTTGCGTTTTAATGTAGTATTTTCTAAGATTTTCGCGACTTGAACTCATAATTATAATTATATTTAAACGGATATATTCGCGTTTTTTATTTTTGTTTTAAACCTGACGTTTCGGGTACTTTGCATATCCCATGGTAAAACAAAAATAAAAAACGCAAATAAAACAAAAATAAAAAACGCGAATACACATATATCCGTTCAAAAATAATTATAATTATAAGATTAATGTAGTTTATTTATGGTTTTTGTCTATGGTATTTTAGTATCTACAAATACTATGACTTTTAAGCAACATACATAGTCGAAGTTGCGAACGAAAATTGCAACTAAACACAATCAAAAATCAATTAAGCACTCAAAACTAAATTCTCAATATGCAAATGTAGGTGAAATGGAACATCGGCACGTTAGAACAATCATGGACGAGCTCGTAGTAGTTGATTCAACTCAGTTTTAAGGGTGCTTGCAGGGACGAAAAATAATCTTTTTATGTGACAAAATATTAACTAAAAGCCAAAAGCAACTATAGGTTATTCATTAAAAATTAATTATTCAATTTGTGTCTTTTTAATTACAATTTATATATTGGTGGAAATTTTAATAGTATTTTCATTATAACATTTATGAATAAATTATATCACGTTTATTTACTTCGGTTTTATGTTTTTAATCGTAAAACTCGCATAAATTCGAGTATATGAGGTCTATTCTATAATTCACAGACCGTATTTTCACAGAAACAGATAACTATAGATCGATAACATTTTGAATTTTCCATTCATTGGTTTTGGCACTGGCCTGTACCGTCCCAGCACATGCATTGGTATGAAAATTTCACCTGTCAACGTTAAAGTATAGCCAAAAATGGCGAGTAGAGTAGAAGAATTACTTACAGAGACACTGTATAAAAGAATTTACTTCTTTGCAAGGAAGATGGGTTCTTGAAGTTACTATATGTGTAAAAGCGTCAGATGCTGATGACGAAAATGAAAACAAGTGACATGTTTTTATCTTTTTTCCACATCTAGTACACGAAATACTGTCAATATAATTGTTATCTAGAAAAACGTAGAATTTTAACATATTTTTTTTCTATTTGTGCGCTTCTTTTTGGCTTTATACCAGCCCAGTTCGTAAAATACAATAGAATAGAATTCGTTTATTGTCAAACTGTGTACATGAACCGATTATAATGATCTAGAACCTTCTCTATCTCTTCTACTTTTCTTTTTCCCATTATACTATAATTACCATATACTTAACATCATTGTACCCATGTTTATGAATGAATAAATGAATTGAATTGAATTGAATTGAATTGAATGTAGTGACGGCGTCTTAGCTCCACTCTGTTCCCTGTCAATTCTGCTTTCAATTCTCAATATATTAATATAATTGTTAAGAATTTTAAAATATTTTTCATTACTCATACTCCGAAAGAAGGTCTAAAGATGCCTGAAGAGCGTGTAGAAAGAAAAACTTTCAGTCCTAGGGAAAATCGCTTTCACTGACAGCTGTCATGTCAAATTGTGGCTTCGAGCGGCTTGTGCAATGTGCTTGTAGCCAATATCAGTATCATTACGCATTAGGAACTTCAAAAACCTAACCTCCTTGCTTTGGTTTTCACCAAAGAGTAACAATTATGGCTTCACACGGCTCATGCATACTGCCAGAGGCAGTATGGAGTCTCTCATTCACTCTCGTTATTATGAAGAATTTGATGTATTATTCGTAATGAAAAGCACAGTGTTTACCTCAGGTAAAAGACTCATTAAGTCCCTCGAACTATTAGCGCCCTCGCTACGCTCTCGCAACCCGTCTCGGGACTCAATGAGTGACTTTCACACCTAGGTTACAATATACTATTTTTATATTTGTGCATATGCGCTTCTTTTTGGCTATATACCAGCCCACATCGCTTCTATGTTAGAGCGGGCGGCGTGGCGCGGCGCTCGAACGGCTCTCGAGATGGGCGTACGATAGGGCACGCTCTCCCTCGACGCGCAAGATGGATGGCCGGTGATACCGCGGACACTTCACGACTTGCATTGTGCTGTGGTGCTTTACGTTGATTCTATATTATGTTTTATATTGTTCAGCGGTTTTTATAATTACATTATTCATGCCATTTTCATCATTTCGTTATCAGTAATTCATAACATGTCATATTTTTTTATAATAAATTAAATAATAAATAATAATAAACTTTAGTCACAAATAATGCTACAATCGTCATAACAAAATTAATTTCTCTGGATTACTTAATCGAAACCAGTTGAATACAAGTAAATGAAAAGCCTCGTACGGAACCAGTTCCGAAACTTCGGTTCCATAGACGGTCGAAGCGATTTTATGTTATACAAAAATAGTTGAATTAAATAACTAGTTCTTAAAATGCTATGATAAAGACATTTAGGGAAATGGTTCAGCTGTCAACAATGTAGATCAATCAATAAAAAACTAGAAAATAAGAAAAAACCACAATCACAATAAAACATCCTCAAACGCGTCCCCCCGAGGCATCGTTCCTAGAAGGCAACATTTCATCTTTGGATGACCAGACTGACCCTCTGAGATGATCCCCAGATGCAGCACCAAGATCCTTAAAAAAGGAAGAGGCTTCGGGACTCCAACATTTCAAAGTCTCCACACCACATTTAAGTTTTTTGATAGGATTAGACACAAAACAATAGTTATTTTCGTTTTGTTGTATAGTTATAGTGAACAGCTGTGAATAATACAAATTGATCCACAACTGTTCCCAAAATCAAAGCACAACCAAATTGATCCCAAATCGAAGTATGTTCAGATAACAAACAATCCGGTGACTTTCAGACAAATACTTCAGATTTGTCGAAATAACTCGCAAACTTTAGATAAAGGGAGGTTCGTATAGTTAACTGTATCAACCCTCCGAGCTCGTAATTTAATTAGAATTTCACCATTGGAATTCCACGAATGACTTTTGTATTTACATGTTATGTTACGTTATACAAAACAAGTAACAGAATATATCTGCGATAACTTTGTATAACAATTTATCTACCGGATAAACGTTCATATATGCTGAATACTGACTGGCTGACTCGCTGACCCTAGAAACTTATTCCTATTGAGAGTATTAAATAAACGTCAGCGAAATTTATAAAGTTTTAATTACTTCCCATTCTGTTTCAGAACGTTGCTGTTCAGTTGAATTTTGATTTCATTGGCTGGTTGTAGGTATTGCGCTTGTGACTGTAGCATTTTCTGATTCTAAAGGCCGTGGTAGAGCAACACGAGCTCCGAATCCTACGACATACAATACAAACTTAAGAAAGATAAACTTATTTACGCTGGCTCAGCGACCCGAAGTGGATCTTGGCCTCCGACACCAAAAGACGCCATTGCACCCTATTCTGTGCCACTTGCTGCCAATCGTCTTGTTGGACTTGGTTAATCCAGCGATCTAGGTCTACCAACAGACCGTCTCTTCAAGAGAGAGGATGGCTCATGGAGAGTAAGAAAGAATGTGAAGTCCCGATCCGGTGGGAATATCAAAATAAAAAGTAGCCTATAGCCTTCCTCGATAAATGGACTATCCAACACAAAAATAATTTTTCAATTCGAACCAGTAGTTCCTGTGATAAGCGCGTTCAAACAAACGAACAAACTCTTCAACTTTATAATATTAGTATAAATTACTTTTTCTTAGTACCTCTAAATTCAACTTATTTTACTATAGTCACTTTGTAGATTCTACATTGTAGAAGATTCATAAAGATATTATAATATTTATGTATGTATATATAGGTAGGTATTTACAAAACTTTGAAGAAAGAATACTGCACTGTAAACTTTATCAAATAAACTAATGTTTGCTTAGCTATTTACAGTTACAAAATTGAAAATGTAAAATAAAATAATATAAATTAAAAATTAATTGAAATACAAAATTAAAAAAATACCTGAACTTAACTGCTTGTTTACCTTAATTAATAAATCATTCGTAATTGAGATAAATTCAGTTTTGTTTGGTAAGTGAATAATCCTTTGTTCAAAATAATTTTAATTCCATTAATTAATTGTACAATATGTAAATAAAAATAACACAAGTAAGAAGACACGGTTATAATAATTCGAAAAAACGTCAGGTATTGTTTTATGTAGACTATATCTATACTAATAGCTGAAGAGTTTATTTGTTTGTTTGTTTGAACGTCCTAATCTCAGGAACTACTAGTTCGAATTGAAAAAATATTTTATATATGGATAGTCCACTTATCGAGGAAGGCTTTAGGCTATATATCATCAATAGGAGCGAAGAATCAGTGGGAAAAAACGGGGAAAATTATTCATCTTTGAGGGTTTCTGTTTTTAGTTTAGTTTGAACACGCTGATTTCAGGAACCGCTAGATCGAATTGAAAAATATAGGTTAGTTTCTATCCCGATATTCTCACGGGATCGGAACTTACGTGGGTGAAACCGCGGGGCGCAGCTAGTAATATTATAAAGCTGAAGAATTTAATCATTTGTTTGTTTGAACGCGCTAATCTCAGGAACTACTGGTTCGAATTAAAAAAAAAATTTTTGCTGGATAGTCCATTTATCGAGAAAGGCGTACAGCCTTTCTCGATAAATGGAGTATCCCCTTTTCATTTTGATATTCCCATGGGATCGGGACTTACGCGGGTGAAACCGCGGAGCGCAGCTAGTACATAATGTGAAAATTCCTACATTTACTGAACTGAATTGTAACACATGTTACGACTCGTTTGTAGGAGTTATTTTATCAGTAGATATATTTTGGGTATGACATAAAATACATCTTATTAATAAACCATCTAACGAGGTAGGTGCCAAATACCTGCTGCGAGACCCTCAAGTTAAACTAGTAAAAGCGTAATACGCTGATATGTTTCTTAATAAGTTGTAATTACTATGAAAATGTGAATGCCCGCAGTTTTGCACAGAGTAGGTACCTACCGTCTATTGTTATAACCTAAAACAACTGGCAGAGTAAAGGCAACCGCTCTTTTGCCACTTTCAGAAGACTTTCACCATAAGAAATCCAATTTAACTTTGTCGCCGAACAAAATGCTTCAATAGAAATAATTTCGTGAAGGACTTCCAACAGATGTACAATTCAATCAGAGAGGAGACGTCTGTGCTTTTTTTATATATATTTTACAGGAGTATTTTCTCGTTTGTACGTGTCTTAAAAACTTTGTTAATGTTATAAGTACTTTTAACACCTGTAATCTGTTCTTCGACGTTTTCTAACGTTTGTTTCACTTTGTTTGCTTCGAGTTTATTTGATTTATTTTTATTTAGAGAGAGTTTATTGACTTTGTCGTTGGTATTGAAATACGATGTTTGCAAATTGTTTCTTCTCTTTGATTTAATAATAATGTTCTATTGTTTGAATAAAGTCTTTTTAACACTCGATTGAATAAAGAGGGTAATAATAAGTTTTACGCCTTAAGCCGGGGACACATTGTTCGGACGCGTCCGACAGCCGCGACTGATAAGTGCGCACGGTCGTTTGGCATCCAGCGGGCTAGATCGCTCTAGAACGTCCGCGAACGTCCGAACTCTCAAGGGCGGCCCAAGGTTGCGTCCGCGACTTACATCCGATAGTGTGCACAGTTACATACATTTAACTTACACAGATGCTTATAAGTCGCGGCTATCGGACGCAGCTTACGGACGCGTCCCACAGCCGCGACTTATAGGCATAATATGTTCCCAGCTTAAGTCTTTATATGCAGTTTTTTTAAGTACAAGCATGGTCTCGAAGGTTTTACTTACCTGTTACATAATAATACATAATAATAATCATTTTAATTATGAAATTTTTAATATGGTTTAGGGGTATTTAATTTGATTTGTTTGACAAGGACTTTGTTGATTGATATTTTTTTACGACTCATCAAATTAATGAGGTATCCCCTTTCTAACATAAAAGGACCGTAGGACCGATAATGAGATTCTCAAGACTCGCCTGGGAGCTTGGATAGCCCTATATCCGGGTATTGGATGTCCGTGCATCGTGATCGTAACAAAAAATGAGTAGGCTGCATAATTGCAGCCCTCGGCAGAGTTCGAAAATTACTATTATTGGAATGTTTACATTCTAATAATTTTTGTTTGATTAATTGAAGAAGCCTAGAATCTTGCTTCTGTTGAAAACATTCTTATAACAGCCGTTTTGGAGCTCTACGGTGGGTCTGTAATTATGCAGCCGACCGTATACCTATAATACTTTGGGTAGTACATAGGAATTATTAGTTTTAAATTAGATTATTTCATTTAGTTCTAGAATATGGGTTACATTTTTGATGTTTATGACCTTTAATCAATACATTTATTAATATTAATATTATGCGTTTTTTGAGTTTTCTTCTCTCTTTTAAAGAGGTAAATTTAACACGGGCCGAAGCCAAGTGCGTTCTAGATTGGAAGAGACAAAAACTTTCTAACTATTCTGCATGTGTTTAAAATAACCGCTTTCTGCAGTAAGATATATGTGGATTTAGGCAAATCAAGTGTAGTTAGGCTTGTGTGTAAGGTGTTGGGGATGACTCCAGTAAAAGATAGTATGATTGGTATAGTCTTTACGTTTGTTGCATTCCATTGTGTTCTTATTTCTATAGATAGGTATGTGTACTTAGCAATCTTTTTATTATTATGAAAAAAAGCATCTCAATTATTATTGGTTAAGCCGTCTTCGAGTAATAGGTGAAATTGTATAAATAGTACATTGTTACCCTAGGTGTGAAAGTCACTCATTGAGTCCCGAGACGGAGTTTGGCGCCCGAGCGTAGCGAGGGCGCTAATAGTTCGAGGGACTTAATGAGTCTTTTACCCGAGGTAAACACTGTGCTTTTCATTATGAATAATACATTAAATTCTTCATAATAACGAGAGTGAATGAGAGACTCCATACTACCTCTGGCAGTATGCATGAGCCGTGTGAAGCCATAATTGTTATTCTTTGGTGTTACCTAAAGCAAGGAGGTTAGGTTTTTGAAGTTCCTAATGCGTAATGATACTGATACTGGCCATATGCACACAGCACAAGCCGTGCGAAGCCATAATTTGACATGACAGCTGTCAGTGAAAGCGATTCTCCCTAGGGCTGAAAGTTTTACTTTCAACACGCTCTTCAGGCTCCTTTAGACCTACTTTCGGAGTATGAGTAATGAAAATATATATAAAAGCGAGAACCGCCTTTTTAAGTCAAGAAAAACAAACTAACTCTTTTGGAAACTTTCATTAGAAATGAAGCAGTTTTTTTCTTTAACACTCATTTAACTCTTCTTTTATGTTATTAAGTACATAGTTGTTCTAACTTGTTCCTATTGTATTATTACAAGTCAAACTATTTAGAACTAAATTGTCAAGTTACTGACTTCGGCAGTACTAAGCAAGTTCGTTTCGTGTAACGTTTGTTTCTGGTGTATCACAAATCATTAGCGGTATTGGCTTAGTGGTAGATACCTTTACTTTAATTCTGAAGGTCGTGGGTTCGAATCCCGGCCGGCCGTGCGACCAATGTATTTTTCTTAAGAAAAATTTATGTGCGCTAATTGACATTGCTCTTACGGTGAAGGAAAACATCGTGATGAAACCTGCGGCTTAGTTGGCTCCAGAAGTATTGACAAGTTCTCTCCTCTGGACATGGTCGACTAAGCTGAGAGGGTAGTAGGTGCTGGGTAAGCCTACTTCATCCTCACGCAAAAAGGACCCAATTAAAAAGGGTCCAATGGCGGAAAACAGCCTGTATACAAGTACAAGTAAGTACAAGTATCAGAAATAATTATTTCTTGTGAGCATCTAAAGTACCTTTATTAAATTCCGGTCAAATATTACGAACAGTTATATTATGTACTTACTGCTAATGCGAATTTTGGCTTTTGACTTTTGGAAATGACTTTTCCAAAAATCTAATAATGCAGTTTTAATTTCTGTCTAAATAGGACACGCAACTCATTGCAGCATTTTTAACTATCTCAGGATAGGGCATAGCCCTGAAGGCCCGTTTAAAAAAATATCCTGTAAACGCAGATTTGGCTAACGGTCTCCTAAGACATTTGTCGAGCTTGCGACTTGATCAAATGCAGTACTGGGTACCAAACTAGTGGTACTCGCCACCCATCTCTATTCAAACCATTGAGATGCTTCTGAATTAAGTTTTCGCGACTTTGTACCGATCTTCGTCCACTATAGCTTTATAGGTAGGCACTGTGAAATATCTTTATTATTTACTTTATTATGTATCATTACATTGTTTCAAATGCTTTGTATCAACATTTTTCTACAGTTTGTGACGATATAGTAAAACAAAATTGATGTCACACAATTCTTCAATTAAAATGAGTTTACAATGTCATAAAATGTGTTTAGATTTCTTGAAATTACGTTTTCACCGTCCTCGGGTACGGCAGAAGCGAGCGGAGAATAGAATCACGTAAAATATGATTTTGTCGAACGTGTTCCTCCACTGACGTAATACTGTAACTGCACCTGCAAGATATCACGTAGTCACGTTCTTTCCAAATCACAGATCCTTCAATCGGTTGCTTCTGTATCTTAAAAAGCTTTAAAAATGACCAAGACAGAAAAATTGTGTAGTGAAATAGTCAGCTATATTTCGATCTTAGACATTTTGTACCTTGTTTTCTTTTAATTTCCTGTCTTTTTGTCTTATTCTTTTGTTTCTTATTATATACATGTCAGTGTTCTATGGTTCTAATGTTTTGTTTTGTCAATAACTCTCTACTGTTCTAAATATGTTTTGCCGTGTGCTTGTCCAAATAAATGTTTTTCTATTCTATTCTATAAAAACTAGTTTTTGTGTAATAAATATAGTCAAAAATACATTCTCAATAGATGGCGATGTGTAATTTGATTAAGATTAAGATTGTCTCCGGTCAAAGAGACCGCAAGAATGTGTTTTGCCTTCGCATAATTAAGGGAGATATTGGCATAGTCTGAAGGCTCATTGTAGCCATAAATTTTGGTCAAGACCAAAGATGAAAAAAAAAACAATATTATACTGTTAAAAAATGTCAATAAATAAAATATCTCAACATAGAGCAAACATTAACGACAAGACAATTCAAACGCAATTGTTAATCCAAAACAATGAAATAATGTAATTATTTTACACTCTAAAAACGAAGTTTGTTTTTAGACATCCACGGTAATATTTACTGAGAAGGTGGGGGCCACAGAGGCTTTGAGTTTTTGACCGTCCAAATTAATTTAGGTTTGATTAATTCTAATTAGTGTTACGGTTGGTTGACGTTAACGTTATCAAAGCCTTCTGGGTCAGGTAGTGGGGCCCACTCTTAAAGCGACTCAGACTATAGGACAAACTCACACTACATACTTGAAATCGACCGACTTATAAATAAGCAGTCTTCTATATTTTAAGCCTAGTCCTTGCCTGTAATTGAGTTTTTGTTTGCATTTCTCCTGTCTATTTTGATAATTTTAGGTTAGACTTTCCACGTTAAATAACACCCCGTCGTTTTTGCGTCGGGGGTTAAAAAATGAATAATACGGAAAGTCATAAAAATTTGGTATTTTTTTCATTTTTCGGGTTTTTACGATCGTCTTTCAATATATATTTTTTATTTGGTACAAAATTAAATTATAAGAATTTTTTGGAACTTCGAATTTAGCCGGCGTATCGCAATTTCTTTTTTCTATTTTTTGTTTTTGTGTTCGTTTTTATTCTAGCCTTATTTATAAACGCAAAATAAATTATTAAATTTTGAATTACTATCAATAATATAGTTTGACCTAAGTATTAGTTTTGTTTTGCATTTATACAAAAACACACAATTTTTATAACATTACAGACATACCTATTTATTGAAATCTTTGTACCGATAGCACTAACTAAAAGGAAAGGGAATAAATAAGTAGGTTCAGATCTGCCCAGTCTCCAGTAAGTAATCACATCTTTGGCGTTGTTATTAGCTGACATAGGTCCGCCAAAGTTATTAGGGCTAAATGGACAGAACAAGAGGTGCATTAGAGTTTGCTACAGAGCCTCACAGCCGTTAACGTTAAACTAATTGGAATCTCGGAATCGGCTCCAACGATTTTCATGAAATTTGGTATATCGGGGGTTTTGGGGGCGATAAATCGATCTAGCTAGGAATCATTTTTAGAAAATGTTATTTAATCGTGTTTTATCGAAACTTACTTTTTTTATCTGAAAAAATATGACTCTTCCTGACATCTATTGGCGAACTACTAATACTATTTTTTGTGAGCAATAAAGTTATTCCAGCAGATGGCGTTGTTAAGTAACACGAAGTCAATGAGTGTTTGCTTTGAGGTTAGACTAAGTTAAAAAAAAAACCAGGTCATCCAGGTACTTTGACTTATTAGTATAGCTATACGGTGTATAGTAAAATAAATATTACAGGACATTCGACACATCGCCATCTAACCCTAAGCTAAGTAACTAGACTTGTGTTATGGGTGCTAGACAACTTATATAACTTACTTTTGTATACTTATAATACATAGAAACAACTAGATCACAGACAATTTCTAAGCATAAATACTTGTCTGAGGCAGGAATCGAACCCACAACCCTGTGTTTGGCAGTCCAGCATGGTGGCTATTGTGCCAACTGGGTTGTAGGTAGCTGGGTGAGCGATCTATCGGCCAACCTTTGAGTTTGTAGTCTGTTTTCACCTTTAAGATTTGTATTCGGTATTCCCTAAACTGTTACGCTCGTTTGACTTTTACATTGGCCTTGTGTAAGTACGAATTTTCCACGAACATAAACGAATAACAATTTATTTGAGCTTGATTTTGACTTGAAATTGAATGAAGTTACACTTATGTTAATGATTTGACTACGATTTCAATTTAACGTTTTTGCATCTTTATTTATTATATCAATTACAAAATTATATAGGTAGTCAAAAACATAAAAAGAGGGAAAAATCATATATTTGTTACTATTTTAATATGCATGTCGATCTATCCTGAATTTGTCTATATCGTTTCGCAATCTTTGACAAGGTCTGCCGGATAATCTTTTTCCGTAGGATGGGGTCCACAAAGTTGTTGACTGACGTATGACAAACATTTGATTAAAGTTAACGAAATATAATTTTAAAAAAGGTAGACGAAAGGTGAGGTTTTTTGTTTTAAGTAAGTGTAGACCGACATAATAATTGAATTTACAAATTACGTAAACCTATTTCAAGGGTCATATAACACTCACATACATATTTTAAAGAGCAATTGCGAAGTAAGTGACTCAGGGCGTCACGTCTATGTGTTGTTAAAACCAAAGAGATCTAATATCTATACTTGTAGAGAGAAAACATCTAAACAATTTCTTTAACAAACTTTTGATCTGATCTTCCGTATCATTTACGCCACTGAATGTGAAGAGGTTGTAACATTTTGGTATAGAAAACGGTAAGTCATTTATATTTCTTTTTTAGTTGAGCGGTTACCTTTTAAACCAATAGCAATGTCATTTTTTTTTATTCGATATACTATTTATACATATATACTACATTATAATATACTATTTAAACAATAAATAGTAAATTGTCAATTAAGTAATAAAATCTTGTAAAGTTTTAGATTTTCTTGTTGTTATACAAACAAAAATAATATTCTCAATTTCTTTTTTAATTTCAAAAGACTTAGGGAACTATTACGACAGTCTCTATTCTCATCATTGATTTGATTAGGTAAGTATTTTAAACCGAAGACGTTATAGTAGCCATTAGAAAAGAAATTGATGCTTCTGATGTAATTTAAATCTCTATTCCATTGTAATTTAAATATCTGTGGTTAAAACAGAAACGTCATAAAATTTTATGCGGAAATGCGGGTTTTTATGTGAGTATATTCAGCTTTTTTATGAATACATTATTCAAAAATACAAGAGGATGGCCTGTGTTGTATGATAAATTCAACCTTTTTCATGTGTTTATAGTAAATATTTGATACATTGAGTGAATGCTGGGTGGTTGGACTGGACTATGTTTGACGTGTAAGAATCGAGCAAGCGTTATTTTGACCTTGCATGAACACGACTATCTAAACTGATGCCCAAAAACAAAAAAACTAAATCAAAACCGTACACACACACACAAACAGAGAGAGAGAGAGAGAGAGAGAGAGACACGCCAAACTTATAACACCCCGTCGTTTTTGCGTCGGGGTTTAAAAAGGAAACCATATGATTTTTTTCGTACTTACTAAGGAAGCAGTAACTAGCTGTGAGTGTTGTTGGTCTAGTGGTAGACTTTTACTTTGATTTCAAAGGTCGTTGGTTCCGATTTTTCTTAAAAACAATGTATACGCGGTAATTAACTTTGCTCCTAAGGTGAAGGAAAACATCGTGATGAAACTTGCGGATTAGTTTCGCAGTACTTTTAACGCTTTGGTTACCAAAATTTAACTGACGTTTTGTACGGAATCTATACTAATATTATAAAGCTGAAGAGTTTGTTTGTTTGAACGCACTAATCTCAAGAACCACTGGTTCGCATTGATTATTTTTGTGTTGGATAGTCTATTTATCGAGAAAGGGTTTAGGCTACTTTTTATTTTGATATTACCACGGGATCGGGACTTACGCGAGTGAAACCGCGGGGCGCAGCTATATATAAAAAGGAGTATAATCAAGTTATTTTTCTTTATAAAATATTATACTATAGAGCTAAATTAAACTATGACAATAAATATTGCCTATTGGCGAAAAAAGGGTGTACATTAAAAAATTAATTACAAGTACGTATTTGAAATATTAAATTAACTTCTTGCGTAACCATATAGCAAGCGTACTTGTATTTTATGATATCAATAATTTGTAAGTATATTTTGCGCTCTGTTAGTACTTATCTATATCTATAAAAATCAATGCCACTTTTCGTTGTATTTTTATAACTCAAGAATGGGCTCACCTATCCAAACCAAATGTTTAAGCTTTGTTTAGACTACTTAGATGGTTTAAGTGAAGTTTGCACAAAATCAGTTGAGCGGTTCTTCATTTATCAAATTTTTCACCGACTTCAAAAAAGGAGAAGGTTCTCAATTTGTCTCGTATATTTTTTAATGTATGTTCACCGATTACTCGAAAACGCCTGGACCGATCTGGAAAATTCTTTTTTGATTGAAAGGGGATAGCTCATTTGTAACCAAACTAGTAGCTTATAATCCGATATCTACTCATTATAAAATAACGCTCCCAAACTGTCAAAATATAAGCTAACAAGACGTCAACTTGTCAAAGGTACTTAAGTATGTAGTTTACGTAACTTAATTCGTTGCTATAACTTAGTTTAATTTGAACTAGTCAAACGCAGTTCCTCACTTCAAGTCACGGAACAACCGTGTAATTATTGCAGCAAGACCTCGCTAATTTGATACTAACTATCTCTATTTTATGCTCAACGAACTGTGATGAAAGCGGAATTTGCGCTAGTAATATGTAGTGTCTATAATTAATATCGTGTAATAAGTAAAATTATATGATGTTTACACCATAGATCAACTATTTTAAATAGATTGGTCATTAAATAAATAATAAATAAATATTGCAGGACATTCCACACATCGCCATCTAGCGCCAAGCTAAGTAACTAGACTTGTATTATGGATGCTAGACAACGGATATACTACTTATATACTTTTCTTTTGTAAATATATACATATAATACATAGAAACAAACAAACCACAGACAAATATCTAAGCATAAATACATGTCTGAGGCGGGAATCGAACCCGCAATCCTGTGTTTGGCAGTCCGGCATGGTGACCATTATGCCAACTGACTACCAGATCGATCGGTCACATACCTACTGCGGCTAATGGCTTCCCGTTACTTTAACAGACGATAAATCGTGTAATAAGTAAAATTATGTGATGTTTACACCATAGATCAACAATCATATATAGATTGCTCATTATATCAACCACAGGACATCCACTGCTGAACTTAGGGCCCAGAGCGGTCGGTCGCATACCCCCTTCATCCAACAGTTTTCCACGACTTTAATTAAGTAGTCCGTCCAGCTAGTCGGAGGTTGTTGGATTGTTAGTCATGATCACAAATAGTCACACAAAAAAGTCCTTTTTATTTTAATTTCTAGATGGTACCGCCTCTATATCCCCTTATAAAAAATATTTAAAAAAAATCATTTATTTCAGGCTAGATAAATTATTTAATATACTAATATTTTACGAGTTTTATTTTTATTATTTTCCGCGATAAATAATGTTTAACTCATGTTAAAAATAAAAATGGTTTCTCTATTAAGCAATTCTCTAATTATTTATTACAACGCCATCTGTGTGACTCATTTTCAATTTTCTTATAGATTTTCAGATTTGTAACAGATGGCCGTACTAAAATGGACGAATGCTATTTTGTATAGGCGGTGTATATCTATATTCCATTGTCAATCTACGGTTTACACTCATACGCATTACTATTTCATAATATCTAATAAGCTGTAATGTGGTTCCATATCTTGTATGAAGAATCTGGGCCACAGAATAATACCTTAAGTGTGTTGAAAGAAGACTTGATATTGATTGCACGCGTGTATACTCGGTCGACCGTATCCGAGTCATCGAATCGGAGCCTAGCAGCCTCGGAAGGGAATGTTTACCTACTAACTGCGCCCCGCGGTTTCACCCGCGTAAGTCCCAATCCCGTGGAAATGTCGGGATAAAAAGTAAAAGTATCCAGGTCTCCAGCTATCTAGATACCGAGTTTCAAAGCAATCGGTCCAGTATTTTTTTTCGTGAAGGAGTAACAAACATGATTATGATGTCGTCCGCGTCGTGTCCGACGATGGCGACCCTGGACTATCTCCTGGCATGTGCTCGTATGTGGCTGGCAAATCCGAACTTCGTCTTAAACACCCGGTCACAAGCCGCACAGTAGAGCTGACCGGTGTCATTGTAGGTGTAGTTATAGGCAGGTTTCGGTCGACTCTTACGAATTTGGCGCTTCAGGTCGAGGTCGGAGAGGCGAGTACATTCAAAGTTTGAGATGCCTGTCTTAACCTTCGAACGCCAGACCGACCTAGCCTCGGCATCTTTTTCCCACTGCTCTATCGGCAGGCTGCATGCGACAAGATTACGCTTAAACATATCTTTATAACGAAGGTACTGCCCACCAGAGCTGCGCTTTCCACCAGAGAGCTCCGAGTAGAAAACACTTTTCGGTAGTCTGCAGTCATCCATTCGTTGAACGTGGCCGCACCAGCGCAATTGTCCCCCCATCAATAGAGCTTCCACGCCATAGATCTCTGAGCGACGAAGAACATCAGCATTCGTAACACGATCCTGCCATTTGATGCGCAGAATAGAACGCAAACATTTTATGTGAAAAGCGTCTAGCTTCCTGATATCGCTTTTATATAGGCACCAAGTCTCCGACGCATATAAAAGGATAGGCAATACCATGGCACGATAAACTGCCAGCTTCGTTCGTAGCGTGATGTCTTGAGACTTTCACACGCGTTGGTTCAACCTGCCAAAAGTGGCAGCGGCTCCTGCTATGCGTGCGGGGATCTCAGAAGCAAGCCTATTGTCATTCCTAATGTGGGAGCCCAAGTACCGAAAATTGGTGACTTCTTCCAGGATTGTTCCATCGATGGTAAGCGCACAAGGGTCCGTAGCACATCCTCTCGGCGGTTGCTTTAGTAACTGGGTCTTCGTAATGCTTATAACCAAGCCAAATCTAAGGCACGAGCCATGCAAGGCATCGAGATAACACTGTAAAGCCTCTATGCTGTCCGCCATCAGGCATACGTCATCTGCGTAGAGAACATCCATAATAGGTAGTTTGGTACATCGGGACCTCGCTTTGAATCGAGATAGGTCGAACACGCTCCTATCCGTTCGCACGTTCAATTGGATTTGTTCACTACACCTCCCGAGAGCATCATCCATCACCACCGCAAAGTAAAGCGCGAACAAGGAGGGAGCCATCACACAACCCTGTTTCACTCCACTGGTAACCGGGAAGGGTTCCGAGAAATCGCACTCATGCATCACCCGAGCCCTCATATTGTCGTGAAATTGCCTAATCAAGGTGGTAAGCTTTCCAGGACATCCGGACTTAGCAAGGACAGCCCAAAGAGCCTCACGTGGTACGCGGTCAAAAGCCTTTTCAAGATCCACGAAGCACATATAAAGAGGGGTGTTCTGCTCTAGGCTCTTCTCCTGTATCTGCTTAACAACAAATATGGCGTCGACCGTCCCTCTGTTCGGGCGGAAGCCGCACTGTGACTCCGGAAGTATCTTTTCAGCCAACCTTCCCAGGCGGGAGTTCAAAATATGTGCCAGCACCTTACCCGCTGTCGACAGCAAGGATATGCCCCGATAGGAGCCGCAGTCAGACACACTGCCCTTTCCCTTGTACAATTTGCAGATTGAAGCGTCTTTCCAGTCCTGAGGAACGACCTGGGATTCCCAAACATCCAAAATTATGTCAAATAATCTAGACTTGAAGGCTGTCCGCTCCAGGTGTTTTGGCGTTCTTAAGTTTGCTGAGCGCGGTAGAGAATTCCACAAAAGTTGGTAGGTCAGCCAGATCCTCACAAACAGGCAAGCTCGGTATTGTGTTGACATACACAAGATCAGCACTCTGCGTAGCAGGGTTCAAAACCTCATTAAAGTGCTCAGCCCATCTCGCTAATATCTCGTTCTGATCTGTCAGTTGGTGTTGTTTATCGCGAGAGTAAATTGGTGCTGTCTTTCTAATCCTCGGTCCAAAAACAGCCTGTATGCCCTCGAAAAACTTGCCTGTCAGGTTACAGTCTGCGTAGCTTTGTAACTCTTTGGCTTTTCCAGCCCACCACCTATCTTTCAGCTCTCTGATATGATTCTCTACGAGCCTTTGGATCTCCATGTCTGTAGCATCAAACCAGTCTTGGTGTTTCCTGCATCGCTTGCCAATGACATGTAGAGCGCATGCATGGAGATTTTTGGCATATTCACGCCATCCTTCATCTATAGATGCTTCTATAGAAGAGGACGGTAGGGCACCGAAAGCTTCATCGAACTCTTTTTGAAGGTCTTCAGAGTGAACTAGCTTTGTGACATCGAGCCTTGCTGGGGTCTTGTGACATGACCTTCGTGGCATTCTCAGTGAGACGCACAACTTAGATCGAATAAGTCGGTGATCAGTCCAACCCTGTGCACCTCTCATCACTCGCGTTATGCATACGTCTTTCAGATCTCTTTTTCGAACGATCACATAATCTAAGAGATGCCAGTGGTGTGATCGAGGATGCATCCATGTGGTCTTAAGTTTGTCTGGCAGGCGAAAATAGGTGTTGGTGATCGAAAACTCAAATTCTGCGCACAGCGTCAGAAGTTCCAAACCATTGGCGTTACATCTTCCGACTCCATGGCGGCCAAGAGCTCCATTCCACAGTTCAAACTCTCTTCCCACACGCGCATTGAAATCACGCAGCAAAACCACTTTGTCTTTTGTAGGAATGCGTTCCAGAACACAGCGCAACTCCTGATAGAACTTAGCCTTTTCCTCGTCTGAGGACGGAAGTGTAGGAGCATATACACTCACAAAGTGAATAGCAGTTTTGTTTCTAAGCCGAATTCTTAGGGACATAATGCGGTCATTTACACCTTTTGGCAGCTTAGATAAGGTGTCTGCCAAATTGTTACGAATCGCAAATACAACACCACTCGCAGCTCGCTCCCCCGCAGGCTTTCCACTCCAATAATAAGTGTACCCCCCGAGTTCCTCACGAAGATCACCGGTATCACTGAGGTGGGTCTCGCTCAATGCGGCAATGTCAATTTTATAGCGAGCCAGTTCTCTCGCGATCAGAGCAGTTTTCCTCTCAGGACACAGGTTATTGGTATCGTCTAAAAGGGTTCGAACATTCCACGATCCGATTATTAAGTCTGTCTTTGAAGTGTCTATTTTATGTTTCCTTCGACCGCGTTATATCGATGTCCAGATGACCGCGGTTTTGCCACCTGGTTAGTGGGGGAAGCGGACTATTTTTAGGCCACCTTTTCTAGGCCCCTCCCCTGTGCAGGGGAAAGCAGAGCGTTCCTAAATAGGCCTGCTTTGTCATCAGACGTGCTGCCGAACCCATCCTCCCGCCCCAGTCGATTCTGGGAGCGACCACTGATCGTCTGATCGCCTACGTGCAGAGCTCCAGCTAAAGATTGGACACATCGTCGTCCCTCACTCCACCACCAAAGCTCCATCGCCGTAGGGCTTTTCGAGTCTCGTTTAGTCAGTAAGATATTGCCAAGGTCATCTGCGCGTGATTTTTATATAAGTGGACAAACAGTTGCGCCGGTGCAAGCCCACTCTCTCGTCTTTTATCTCAAAGACCAATGGATTGGAGACCAATACGACTGGAAAGAGATAGAAACATGCAGTAAGTTGGCCGTATATCATTTTGTAGATCCTTGATATACGCCCTCGGCGGCCTATTACTTTGCCGTGCTACATCGCCAAGTTCGCCGAAACATTTGTTATACCAACGGTGCTCGCCTCTTCTTGCCGAAGTAGTCTTCGTGTGCTACACGGAGGATCACCCGCCCGACTATGTGCATTCAAAGACACACACACAGCCCCCTCTGCTAGGTTTAGTCCACGGGTCGACGTGGCTTGCCAGGGTGTGGCCGCTGTGCACACTACAGCTTCTTGGAGCCACTAGCAGAGAGTTATGGGGGCCTGCGGTCCAGGCAGCAGCTACCACCCGCATGACACGAGTCGACCGGTAACCCTGTAAAGGTCCTACCGCTAGACACCCCACGACACCCCAAACAAACAACAAACATAACAAACAGTAACAAACATACATACACACACACAGACTTTCACATTTATAATATTAGTAGGATTCTGTGGCTTAATAGAGTTTTTTATAGGTGTCTACAAAGTCGTAGCACTACAGATTCGTAGGCGGCTACGAATTTGTAGCATGTATTGGCTACGAATCTTATATATAAAAATGAATTGCTGTTCGTTAGTCTCACTAAAACTCGAGAACGGCTGAACGGATTTATCTTATCTTAGTCTTGAAATGTTCGTAGAGGTCTAGGGAAGGTTTAAAAGGCGAGAAAAAAATCGAATAATTTCCGGGAAAACCCTATCAATTCCTACGGGATCGGGACTTACGCGGGTGAAACCGCGGGGCGCAGCTAGTCTTATATATAAAAATGAATTGCTGTTCGTTAGTCTCACTAAAACTCGAGAACGGCTGAACGGATTTATCTTATCTTAGTCTTGAAATGTTCGTGGAGGTCTAGGGAAGGTTTAAAAGGCGAGAAAAAAATCGAATAATTTCCGGGAAAACCCTATCAATTCCTACGGGATCGGGACTTACGCGGGTGAAACCGCGGGGCGCAGCTAGTCTATATATATAAAAATGAATTGCTGTTCGTTAGTCTCACTAAAACTCGAGAACGGCTGAACGGATTTATCTTATCTTAGTCTTGAAATGTTCGTGGAGGTCTAGGGAAGGTTTAAAAGGCGAGAAAAAATCGAATAATTTCCGGGAAAACCCTAAAAACAGCCCTTTTCTATTTCCCATACAAACGTTTTCTAGAGTCAATTCCTACGGGATCGGGACTTACGCGGGTGAAACCGCGGGGCGCAGCTAGTTATTAATAAAAATGAGTTTTTTCTCTTCTCTAGGTACTCTTAATACTATTATTACTGCGAAAGTAACAATGTCTATTTATCTGTCTGGCTATTACGTTTTCGCCGAATTTTTCGTAGTTGTCTACAAAGACGTAGCACAGATTCGTAAGCAGCTACGAATTTGTTGCATGTATTGGCTACGAATCCTACTCATATTATAAATGTGAAAGTTTGTGTGTATGTGGGTATGTAAGTTTGTTACTCCTTCACGCAAAAACGATTGCGATGAAACTCGGTACCAAGATAGCTGGAGACCTGGATTACCTCATAGGCTTTTTATCCCGATATTCTTACGGGATCGGGACTGACGCGGGTGAAACCGTGAGGCGCAGTTAGTTATAATATAAAAAATTGTTTTTTCCTTTCTCTAGGTACTCGTAATACTATTATTACTGCGAAAGTAATTATGTCTATTTATCTGTCTGGCTATTACGTTTTCACGCTAAAATCGGTGAACCATTTTTTCTGTATTCTGTAGATGTAGATGGATGGGACTTTAGAAAAAGACGCAGGCTGCTTTTTATTTACCGATCTATGCCGTCCCTTACGCGGGTAAACCTGCGGATCACAGCTAGTTTTGCAAAAACAAATAATATATCAACTTCCTACTATTACTAAAATTATTCGTACGTCGTAAAATATACTTCTATTTTCAATATTTATATGAACAAAAGATAACCCTTAACCAATAAAGCCAATTTTCGTCAAAATTTCGTGACCAGAAAGTCATGAAACTCGGTACACCATAGCAGAGCACTCTCATCATTTCCTCTGGGCCATATTCATCCGAGGAAAGCAGACTAGAAATTTTTCTATAGCGCGATAGCTCACAGATCAATAAATTTGAATACTTTGCTTTCACATTCTGGCGACTGATCTGCCGATGTAAGAGTCTGGTGTCGGTCTCCACTTATAAACTCGGGCAGGGGGAAGGAGACAGCAATAACTTCGAGTGCGTGCTTGTTTGAAAGCTATTGCATTTGTTACTCGTACGCTATGCTAGTACAGATGAAAGGGTTGACGCGTTTACTTTAGCACTATGTTGCTGTAAATGGATATGCTCCTATTTTAAAATATACAGGCCATAAAATAGATCGAAACACCCATTCGTTTTGTTTCAAATTCGTTAGGTGATTTTTATGCTCGTTATGTGTCTCATATAATGTATATAAATAAAATATAAATATTGCAGAAAATGTTCTGCAATATTTATATTAATACATCGCCATCTAGTCCCAAGTTAAGTAACCAGACTTGTGTTATGGGTGCTAGACAACGGATATACTACTTATATACTTTTCTTTTGTAAATATAAACTTATCATACATAGAAACAACCAGACCACAAACAAATATCCACAAGTATACTTGTTTGTGGCGGGAATCGAATCCGCAAACCTGTGTTTGTATATCACGGGGCCGTTGAGCCCCGGACCTTTGGAAGGCGTGCGTAGAGTCAAAGTTAACGGGCCTTTAAAATAACAAGGAAAGTATGATGTGGACACCAAACTGGCGATTATTCCTGTTTGCACTAGAGAATGCTGCCAAGGGCAACCTCCGGTTTAAATAAGACTATTGATAAACTAACAGTAATAGTAATAAAAGGAGTAAGCTACTTAGACTATTGTGATGGGATAAGTTCCGTAATAATGTCCAAAGAACGCACATAATAATGGCAGACGGTGACTCGCCAATTGTTAGACTGGGTTAGCCTATTTAGCTAAGCAAGATTACAGCAAGAGGGCAACAGGAACGTAAGTGGCTAAAGTCAAAGTCAAAATTCTTTATTTCCTTTGGATACTTAATACCTAGGTACAAGATCACTTGGCGATGTCTTTAAAACTAAGTTTTGATGTGTAAGATGGGGTGAGGAAAGGATTTATGCGTGTTTATTATTATGAACAAGAAAAAGTCTGAGTAGACATTTGACATTGTCTTGGGGATGGAAGAGCATCGCCGAAGACTTGGATCTGGAAGAGAATAGTTCGTTTCGGAATGAAGCTCTTTTTATTCAATAAAACGGTAGGTGGGTCGACTTTTTTGGCGGTCTGTGTAGAAAGTACACATCTACTTGAAAGTATAACAAAGGTTTTGTAAGCATTTGATCGTGGTTCTTTTACACCGTTTCCTAAAAACGTTCATTATAACTTGTGGTTATCGAGAAATAATTTGGTGTTCTACTTTGACGGATTCCTTTTGTCATTGACTTTATAACGTTTTATACAGTCTTTGTTCTATGCCGGTCTATTACCAGAATGGCTATGACTTGTTCTCTTCTTCTTCAGCAGCATGTATTAGCCCACTACAGGACATATGCCTCTCCAACGCCTCTCCACAACGTTCTGTCACCGGTCCTTCTGGACCACGCTGCCCCAACATGAGCTTTTATGTCGTCGGACCATCTGGCTGGTGGTCTGCCCACACTTCTCTTCCCGATTCTTGGTCTCCATTCGAGAACAGCTTTGCTCCACCTTCCGTCTCCCCTTCGACACACATGTCCAGCCCATGCCCATTTTAATTTAGCGACGCGGTACCCTACGTCTATTACTTTGGTGCGTTGACCTAAACCCAAAACTAAAAAAATAGCAGTAAAATATACCCAGCATTGATAAATAAATAAATATAAATAAATAAATATTGCAGGACATTCCACACATCGCCATCTAGCCCCAAGCTAAGTAACTAGACTTGTGGTATGGGTGCTAGACAACGGATATACTACTTATATACTTTTCTTTTGTAAACATATAATTATAAAACATAGAAACAACCAGACCACAGACAAATATCTAAGCATAAATACTTGTCTGCAGCGGGAATCGAACGCCTGTGTTTGGCAGTCCGGTATGGTGACCATTGTGCCAACTGGGTGATGAGTAATATAGCACTCCCTAAAATGCTACAAATAAACAAATTCCGTTTAACCCCATTCACGCTTGTCCAAAACATGGTTACACAGAACCCTTGCCACCGTAAACCTGACAAAAATCACGGCAATCGGTTGACAGGTCGTTTGATTAAAATGCGAACACATTTGCGATTCAAATCTTTCTTTTTACTGATCATAAAGTATTCAAATGCTCGAGTTAATATTTCCGACACGTAGACAAGCGGTGTGGTGGCATTTTTTTTAAATATATTTTTGTTCCAACCGGTGAACGGTCGCACGTGATTTATTCCACTGATTTTACCTTTACATATGGAAAATGATAAATATGCTGTTTCTGTTTGTGTTTCTTGATTATGAGACCTTTCGTTTTGATTGGTAGACATTTTGAATTTCTAATTTTCAGTTTCTTAATTCGAAATTCCTTTCATCATTTATTGTTTACCGGTGGGATTACTATGATTGTTAAATCGTCACAGATAACCCACCGGTACTGCACAGTATTTTTTCTTCTTCGAGAGAGAAATGAAGAGATTCTCAAAATTAGAAAGTCAATATTAATTTCAACATTTCGACTGTTTATTGTTCTAAATTAAAATTAATATTATTATCGTTAAAATGAACGATAAGATAGAATGTCTTTGCAGAATGAAGAGCGCGCGTTCCTAAACATAATGCTCAGTACTTATTTGGTAGGTATTAGAACGGCTTACTTTAAATTTCTCGTTACAAACAAACCCAACCGACTGATATCTTGTAAGAAATACAATATAACTTTACCGTGAACACAAAATGTTTCATTTGAAAGCATTTTCTGAAGGATTGTAACAAATTGAATCTCACGCCTGTACAATCCTTTATTTCATCGCCTCCCCTTAATGCCTTGAAAAGATTATTAATCGAAAATTTACAAACTTTAAAATTGGTAGGTACCGGATGTTTTGATAAATGTTTGTAATAATAACGTTTGAAAGAAAGGATGTATTTGAAATTTTGATTAATTGAAACACACGCTTTTAAACTGTTAATAATGATGTTAAATAACAAATTGATTTATTTCTTTTAAAACACTGTACAAAGATTTTTAAATAAATTTGAGTTATTTGTTTATTTATCTTATCTAAAAATATACCATTCAAAGCCCTTACTGACTGAATGATAGGTATATCAACGCACCTAACCAATGGGCTAAAATGTGGTACAAATATTATGATCTAGCCACCCACTAAGAAAGGATTATAGAAATTTAACCTCTAAGAGGACAAAGTCGCGAGGAACCTGCTTAAAAATAACATAACACGTTTTTCATACCTTTTTGAACTTTCACATGATATCGCTCATAGTGTCAGTGGAAACAACCAAAAGTCTGCAGCTCATTGAAATACAAGATGAAAATGAGGGTGCTTGAATAGTTTGATACTTTTCGCTTATTTAAACAACTTAACTTTTTGATAACGTAATGTGCCATGATGAAATAACATTTATATGAAAATTCAGTATTTACGCAGTAAACATTTAGATACCTTTGTTTAAAGGTAGGTAAGTAATATCCGATCGATACTAGCTACTACTTTTTGTAAGTCGTTTTGTTAAACGAGACATGACTGACAAATGGGTATGGGTTGTGTCACTCACGTGCCGAGCTTCGGAACAGATTGTTCGTGAAACAGCGTGTACATAATCACTGATTTATATCGGGAGTACTCGTATGGGCTTGGCCATGGCGAAATGAAGGTTAACAGCAAAATAAAGCTATTTGGTTTAAGATAAACGAATCATTAATCAATTTTATGTTATGATTTCAAGATCAACGGTATTGAATTCAGAATTTTGAGGATTCAACGTTTTCCAAAATTATAAACGTAGAGCATTTAGGCAACATAAGAAAATAAGTAGGTATACCCATTATCTCCCATATTGGGGAAAGATTCTATGAAGATTCCCATTTTCTGGGGGTTTCCATTTGGGGGGGGGGGGAGGATAAATTGGTGGTGAAAAAAACTTATGTCAATAATGTAATATAGTTTTTTATAAAGTAGTTAAAATATGTTTAACTACTTTTATTAAATACTAAAATCTACCATTATACCAAAAGAAAATGAAATTTTTAATCATTTACTATATATATACGAGTTAGTTATTCTTATGTTGCTGAAATGTTGAACGTTTATTCGGTCTTAAATAAAAATATAAAATTCAATAAATTCATTTTATAAATAAATGTAGTATTATATCTATACATATAATAAATCTGTAGACATAAAAAAATCTGTAATTGTAAGATATCCAGAAAAAAATACACAGGTCGTCTTAAAATCGTTAGCTGAACACGATAGGGTAGTTTTTAGAATTTTTGTCTGTTTGTTTGTCTGTTTGTCTGTTTGTTTGAACCAGGTAATCTTATAAACTACATAACAGATTATACCAACCTCCACATGAATATGTTCAGAAAATATCAGATTAACATTTAGGGTATGTTTCAATTTAATTTTAATACAATAATTATGATATTTGATGAAAATACATTTAAAAAATGTGAATCGAAATATTTTTCCGTGGTAAAACTTAATCGAACGTCAGAAGGAAACAGTACCCTTACTACGACTTTTTTACGTATTCGATGTAACATACTATATTGAGTATTTACTATGAAACTTCCTAAAAATCAACTTACTAGGTCCACCCGTCTCTGAGAATATCGGGAGTGACACACTGACAGACAGACGGACAAAAGAGTGATCTTATAAGGGTTTCTATTTTTCGAGTGCTTCAAAAAGTCATAGTAGGGGTACAGTACATGCCTCCGCTCAAGATGACAGCTGTCATGAAACCAAATAGTTTGCATTTAATACTACCTACGTCAAACTGAAAATGAGGTTAGTACAAAGAGGTACTACTACATAATGTCACCGATCTCCTTTACCGAAGACTTCTTCGATGTTACACTTCTATCGCGCTTTTCTCCTGCTATAGTTTGAATTATCAGTTCAAGTAGCGGAAACCTTAGATAGTAAAAACAAAAAAGAATTATCCAAATCGCTTTAAGAGGTTACGAGTAATCAGCGAACATACATAAAAAAAATATATATACGTGACGAATTGAGAACCTCCACCTTTTTTGATGTCGTTTAAAAAATATACAGGTAATAGTCATTTGTAAAAATCATTTTTTTTTCCAAAATTACGTAGCCCTGCCAGCTACCTAATAAAAAAAACTGGGTATTTTGGTCAAGAATTCAGAAAATTGGATTCATAGGACATCACGTTCCTTCAAATACCCCGTTTCCGAGACGCTTTAGATGTTTGGTGTGAAAGCATTTTTTGTTCAGCGTAATGCCTGCTATCAATATGTAAGGATTTCAATGTGCATCGCGTTATTTTAAGTATTAGTATTTGTTCTGTCCAATTGCCTTTCTTTTTAATCATTAATATTATTATTTGATAATAAAAACAATTTAAAATATTATTTGCACCAAAATAGATTATTATTTGCATGATGTTGGTATTATAAATACTATAATAACCTCTTATATTATTAATTGAAGAATATGAATCGAGACACAAAGGTAGTTGATAATTATTTTTTCTTTAATTTACAAAAATCTAAAGATAACTAGGAAGACAAAGAACGTTGATAGTTTTGTGCGAATAGAAATTGGACTTAGTTTTAGCTTATCATATTGTTGTTTATTATGTTTTATTTGTGAAAAATTAACAAAAATAGTACATTGTTACCCAAGGTGTGAAAGTCACTCATTGAGTCCCGAGACGGAGTTTGGCGCCCGAGCGTAGCGAGGGCGCTAATACTTCGAGGGACTAAATGAGTGACTTTCACACCTTGGGTAAACAAAACAAACCCGAGGTAAACACTGTGCTTTTCATTACGAATAAACATAAAATTCTTCCTAATAACGAGAGTGAATGAGAGACTCCATACTACCTGACCCTCTTACAAGGTTGGGACCAAAGAGGTTGTACATTATGTAGATTTTTTGCTTTTGCTATTTGTTTTCAACATGTTTTCAATACTCAAATACGTCGGTACTAACCGAAGAGATTTTTATAAATTAGTTTATCTAACACTGAGTGATGATGCGAAGTCCATAGATTTAAATTACAGTTTTTGTAACACGGTTTGTCTAGAAAATGTTATTTACACAAAATACACAATCATAAATGAAAAACCAGATGAAACTTAACACAAAAACATAATAAAATAACAAAAGATAATACTAATTAAAATCATTCAAAATGCAAGCATTTCCCGCCAGTATTTTTTACTCAAGAAACGACACTGAGCGCACGGTCACATAAAGCCACATCTGCAACATTTTGACAGGACGCCGGTAGAGGCGCAGCATGGTCATACGTCGCATTTTCATCTTTACATTTATTTTATTAAATAAGATATCTTGAACTAAATATATCTACCTGAATTCGATTACTAAGAAAAAACCTATTATGTACTAAACTCTGGCAGTACGGATGAGCCGTGCGAAGCCATAATTGTTATTCTTTGGTGTTACCTAAATCAAGGAGGTTAGGTTTTTGAAGTCCCTAATGCGTAATGATACTGATACTGGCTACAAACACATTGCACAAGCCGCGCGAAGCCATAATTTAACATGACAGCTCTCAGTGAAAGCGATTTTCCCTAGGGCCGAAAGTTTTTCTTTCTACACGCTCTTCAGGCATCTTTAGACCTAATTTCGTAGTATGAGTAAGCCTAGAATAATAATTGCCTTTGCCAAATCAATTAAAAATATAGTTTAAAAACAATGTAACTACCTATTTTGTTTTTATAACTTACACCGAATGATAAATTGTATCTATGCAGAAAAATGCTAGGTATTCTAAATAACCCAAAACCACATCGCGATCGAAGTCGCGGGCAACAGCTAGTTACACAATAAATTCAAAATTCAACAAATTTGTTTTTAGTTTTAATTGTAGCTATTATGTTGTTTTGATGTAAATTCTTAGTGTAATCTATATATATAAAAGAAAGTCGTGTTAGTTACACCATTTATAACTCGGGAACGGCTAAACCGATTTGGCTGAAAATTGGTGGGGAGGTAGCTTACAATCATAAGACGGACATAGGATATTTTTTTCGATATTCCCACGGGATCGGGACTTACGCAGGTGAAACCGCGGGGCACAGCTAGTTTTCTATAAAAAAACTTTATCCTTTTATTTTATTATTAAGATATTTTGACTTCACCCCTTGCCTAGACTTTAGAACAGCAAGTAGAAATGTTAATAAAGGTAAGAGGGTGCACCTTACGCCGCGCTGTGCTCAGCCATATGATACAATGAAATTCCAAAACTCAAATAACTGAATACCGTGCGCATGTTATATTTCGCAATCCCCCGCAACGGTCCAACTACGTAATAATATTGTACTCGGGCCCGCTTTCGGCCAAATCATCGATAGTCATTATCGGAAAAGGGGCTTAAGAGTTACCCAGCCCCTGCGGGACCTTTACAGAGGTCTCATCCCGAGCGCGTTCGATAACTATGCTAATGTTATTTGCGCCAGTGGGTTTCGAAACGACGACTTCCACTAACTCCACATTCCGAAGAACACAGGCTACCCCAAAGGTAAGGTTACAGAATGAAACATCTTACTTTACGGTCTATAATGCGATATTGTGAAAAGATTCGGATTTTTTGCAAGATTCGTGTGTGAGATTTTGCTGAGATTTTCTGAATCTAAATTGCTTCCGGGGATAGCTTTGGTCAATATGTTTTACAGTATATGGACGATTTTTTATGAAAGGAATGTTCGATGTAAGCATTTCAAATTCTTTCTGGATTATCCTGTTCATAAAATATTTTATCGAAAATGAATTTTTAAAACCTACTATGTTATTTAAAAATCATCGATACCTACAACATTGGTCAATATAAAATACAAATACTATCTTACTAGCAAATACAGACTGACTAACTGATGGTATAAACACACAGCTCAAACCAATGGATTTAGTATACATATAGTTGCTGTTGTAGGCAGGCATCCATTGGAAAATTTAAACTCTACCCAGTCAAAGCAGCAGGTAAAAGCTAGTTAAATTTTGACGAACCAGTTGGCACAATGGTCTCCATGCCGGACTGCCAAACATAGGGTTGCGGGTTCGATTCCCGCCTCAGACAAGTATTTATGCTTAGATATTTCTCTGTTGTCTGGTTGTTTCTATGTACCTATTATAAGTATATATTTACAAAAGAAAAGTATATAAGTAGTATATCCGTTGTGTAGCACCCATAACACAAGTCTAGTTACTTACCTTGGGGTTAGATGGCAGAATGTCCTGCAATATTTATATTTAAATTATATCCATATAAAAAAAACTAAATCAAAATTGGTTCATCCGTTCGAGAGCTACGATACCACAGACAGACACACACACAGAGAGACACGTCAAACTTATAACACCCCGTCGCTTTTGCGTCGGGGGTTAAAAATACATCAAATCACCGGCTTCCTACAAAAATAAATAATTAATTATTATTGAAACGAAGTTCCTTATGGCGCGTTGCGAAAGGGGGCTAGACGGAAAAAATTAAGATCAAAAGTTGTAATGACACGTATTGATTTTATTACAATTCCTTCACTAATTAATCTAAAGAAAGAAGTTCTCAAGTTTTTATTTAATTATTTGGAAATCCAACAGCTATTATAAGAATTTAACACCAGTAAAACAATAGAAAGCCAATTTTAGTTAATAAGTAATGATACGACAAAAATCCATTTGTAACATTATCGATCAATAAACTTTTATTGAATTTTAATTTTACTTCCTATTATAATAATAAAGAAGTAAACATCAAGGCCTCAGTTATGGTAAATCAATCTGTCGACTTCAACCGTTTACGAAACCGCACTAATGAGTTGCCAATGAGGAAAATTATGAACTTAAGATTAAAGACTATTTCTTCTTTTTACGGAATATTGATTACTCTATTGAGAGAAACATACAAACTCATGTTTTATAAATACTCAGTACATAATTACAGAAAACAAAAGAGAATCGAAACCGAAACAAAAGACGATCGAAACAGTAACAAAAGACGATCGAAACAGTAAAAACTAAATTAAAATCAATTCAATTCAATTTTTTGTTATGGCGTTCTGTATAGCGTACGCTAAACAATTCTGCCAATGACACGAGTTCAGACAATAACGGTTCTTGGAGAATGATCGGTTTGCTTATTGTGACCGGTGAGTTGAGTAATAAACTTCCAGCAGATTATTTTCTGGGGACAAAACAAGACGACACAATTTAACTACATAAGTATATAAATACGTATTATACATACATCTAATAGCGTCAAAATATATAAATAAATAAATAAATAAATATCACACAGATTAAAATTTTAAGTTATTAGTAGATAAATATTTACTTAGCAATATAGTAAAGGGGCCAAAAACAAGAGGAAGGAGAGATTTGAAGCGGGTAGGACGGGGGATATCAGAGGGAAGGACATCATACAGTGAGAAACTACGCAAAGGACAGGAAAAGAAAATATGATCAAGGTTACCCTCCTCCAGACCGCATTCGCAAAGGGAGTGATCCCTTATCCTGATCTTTGCCAAATGGATTGGGTAACATGCATGGCCAAGACGAAGACGAGAAATTGTTGAAGTAATTCCTTTTTCAATTTTCCTAAATTTAGAGAACCAGGGTTTGTGGGGTATATTAGGTTGAATTTCGCCGTAGGATTTGCCTTTCAGACTTCTGGACAATTCCCAGTCTTTAGTCCAAGCAGTATACAAGTTGGATTTAAGAGCTCCAGTAATGTCTTGAGGATATAAGGAAAAATGCTCGAGAGTGCCTACCTGAGTAGCAAGTTTAGCATATGAGTCAGCAGACTCGTTGCCCGGTATACCCGAATGACCAGGGATCCAACCTACAACGACTCTTAATCCTAATTGCTTGCATTTAAATAAGGATTCTCTAATCTTATAGGTGACAGGATATTTGGTTTTGGATCTAAAGGGATGGGATAGGACAGCCTCCAGAGAGCTTTTAGAGTCTGAGAGGATTAGGACATTATTTAGGTTGTGAGTAATTGCGAAACGTATGGCTTCCAATACCGCAATAGATTCCCCAGTAAAAACTGATGCTAGTGGAGGACATTTAAAACTTAAAACAACGTTGTATATGGGAATCCAAACTGCTGCTCCTACAGCGTCGAATTGGTTCAGTTTAGATGCATCCGTGTACATTTTGATCCATCCGTCGTACTCGTTCTCCATTACCGAGTTGAAAGTGGGGACAGTACCTACGGATCCCTTATCAACACCGAGATCAACTTTGACATTTGGGTCACAGGTTAGGGCTTCAAAAGGAGTGGAGTAAATTGGTAGCATGTGGTTTGAAATAACAGGATTTGGAAGGCGACAGAATTTGATATAGCTTCTGATCAGACAGGAGAATTTTGAGGAAGAAGACTCGCCATATAAATCAAAAAGTGTTTTTAGTCTATTGTGGAGAGGGTGATCGGAATTTTGGATGACTTTGAAGAAGAACCGATCACAAAGGTACTGCCTACGCAGGTAAAGTGGGGGTTCCACACATTCCACCTGCATGGCATTTATAGGGGAAGATTTAATTGCTCCCAAAATTATGCGAAGGCTTTTGGCCTGTAGTTTATCTAATTTAACAAGCGATGTTTTGTTACATGGTTCGAGAACAAAAGTCCCATAGTCAAGATGGCTTCGGACTATGGCGTTGTAAAGTAGTCTTTGGGTAAAAGGATGTGAACCCCACCAAACTCCAGATAGAGCGCGAAGGACGTTAATGTTTTTTTCACATTTTCCTACCAGATAGTCGATGTGAGTAGCTCCTGTCATCTTGGAATCAAGCCATATCCCGAGGAATTTTGCTGATCCACATTGGGGGATTAATTCACCGTTGACACGGAGATCAATTTCGGGTATTGATCTTTTCTTGGAGAAAAGCACTGCTTTACTTTTTGTGGCGGACAAAGACAATCCGAGCAGACTAAGGTACTCATTTAGATATTGCAAAGAACTATTTAGTCGATCTGCTGCTTGGGTTACATTTCCAGATGACACGAAGAGGACTAGGTCATCAGCATACTGAAGAACCTGGCAGGATGGTTGAACAACATTCTCCAAATCTGCTGTGTATAAGCTGTAAAGTAATGGACTGAGGACGGAACCTTGTGGAAGACCTTTCCACACTTTTCTGGGAGCGAGAAGGCCGTTTTGTGTTTTGATGACAATATTTCTCTCCATCAATAAGCCAGCACATATACGAATAAGTTTCTCCGGGATGTTCTGATGGTGAAGTTTCTTCCAGAGCTCTGGGAGAAGCACATTGTCGTAAGCTGACTGTATATCTAAAAAAACTGCTAATAGGTGTTGTTTCTTGAGAAAAGAAATATGGACATCAGTGGTAAACACGCTAAGGCTATCCATGGTACTTGACCCCTTTCGAAAACCGAACTGGGATTTTGCTAGAATACCCTGGTTCTCCACATACCATTCTAAGCGATGCTTTATCATATGTTCCATGATTTTACATAGAACCGATGAAAGAGCAATAGGTCTTCTACTGTTTGGGAGTGATGGATCAGTGCCAGGTTTTCGAATGGGAATAATTATTTGAGTTTTCCATGATTCAGGGATAAAGCCAGTATTAAAAATTTCATTGATTATGTCTAAAAAGTATAATTTAGTTTTTTCAGAGGAATTGGTGATAAATGAATAAGGGATGCCATCGATGCCTGGTGACGAGTCTTTTAGTCCATCCAGGGCCAACCTTAATTCGCTAAACGAAAATGGATTATTGAGGAAGTTATAATCATGGGTGCTGGTTGAAGGATGTGGCACTTGGATTGAGTCTCTGGATGGTACCCATGGGGGAGCAAGTTTGTCGGCGAAGGGTTCTAAGAAGGAAGCATGGTCATTGACAGCAATGTTTTCTGAGTTGCACGCACCCCTGAATCGCTTAATCTGCTTCCACACTGCAGCTGAAGGAGTTCTAGGGGAGAGACCCTCACAGAAATCCGACCAGCCATTTCGCTTTTTGGCGGACAAAGTCTTCCTAGCTCTCGCTGCGGATTGTTTGTAGGCCAAGTAGTTGACTTCGGTCATTGACCGGTTGTAAGTAAGTTCAGCCTCCTTTCTCCTATTCACAACCTCTGTACATTCTGAATCCCACCAGGGATTAGAAATAGGGAATTTAGATGGAGTTTTTTTAATGGGGAAGTGCTCATCCGCACTTTTAGTCACCGCATCAATAAAAAGAGAATAAGAATGTAGTAAATTTTCTGAATTAATACTAGGCAAACTATCTATTTTTCCTTCTAAAGTGGAACTATAAGATGGCCAGTTGGCTTTAGATAATCTGTATTTAAATAGAGGAAAGGGATCAGATGGGGGAGATACGGAATTAGGAATCGTTAATATAATAGGGTAGTGATCACTTCCATACCTGTGAGGAAGGACATCCCATGATATTAATGGAGCGAGTGAAGGAGAACAGATAGAAAGATCCACGGCACTGGGACTTTGGGAAGGTCGTCCTATCCAGGTAATAGAACCGTTATTGAGGACACAGAGGTTAGATTCCTCCAACACATCCATGAATGCATTTGCGAATGAAGAACAATCCCTGGAACCCCAGCTTGTATGACGTGCATTGAAGTCTCCCAGTAAGAGGACAGGGGGAGGGACAGAGTTGATTATCGTAGTTAAATCAGATATGAGGTTATTACTAGGGTGAGAGATGTATATAGATAGGAAGGATATATTGAAGATTCTGACTGCTACAACATTGATCAAAGGAGAGTGATTAGGAAGAGATATTTGGGAAAAAGAAAATTTGCGGTTCACGAGCAAAGCGGAACCAGCATAGCCATCATCTCTGTCATCTCGAAGGCATGAGTGGCCAGGTACTCTAAAATTAGAGCCCGGAGTCAACCATGTCTCCGAGATGGCAATGACGGCTGGGTAAAATTCATTAATTATATTAATAAGTTCTGCCTTCTTTGGCCGAAGGCTGTGGCTATTCCATTGTATTATCACTGTGGGTGCCATTGGTGCCCAGTGATGTGAGTTGTGAAAGTTTGTGGGCAACGTGGGACGGTAAAGTAATTTTATTCTCAGACATTTGGGATACAATAAAATAGAGTAAAGTTTCTAGGATATTTTCATGGGGGACTTCATGCCCATCAGTTGGGATTCTCATAAATTGGGGATCCAAAGCACAACCATTAGGGAAAGAGGAGTGATCTTGGGAGATTATGGCTTGATGCCCAGATTTGTCGTACGATTTACCTAAGGGTGCTCTTGGTTTGCGAGGGATTGTTACGGTCTTTTTATGGGACTCAATATAGTTGGGGATAGGTGGACGGGTTTGGATGCTTCTGGCGAAAGAGGCTGGGCTAGAAGCAGCAACCTCGGAAAAGGGTCTGGAAACTTTAGGGAATTTGTTGGAGGCCTCTAAGTAGGAGATGCCATCTTTTGCCATAAGTGTTTTGATTGCTTTTTGCCTATCTTGCTCTGGGCATTTTTTATTTGTTGAAAAATGATTACCTGAGCAATACAAGCATTTAGAGTTGTTCTCAGTGGATTGGCACTGGTCGCCCGGGTGTTCCTCTCCACACTTATAGCATCGAGGCTTGGAGCGGCACTGAGCCTTAATATGGCCAAAGCGGCAACAGTTAAGACATTGGATCGTAGGGAATTGGTAAAGCTCTACCGGTAGCGAGGTATAGAAGCAGTATATGTGGGATGGAAGGGATTGCCCTTGGAAGGTGAGGACAACAGTTTGAGTCGGGACCCATTTTATAGAGTCTCCATCGTGAACTTTTCTGTTCATTCGGCGGGCTTTAAGAATAAATGAGGAACATTTGGGGGGAAGGGTGAGAGATTCAACAAATTCATCCATGGATAAGTCTACAGGAACCGAACGAACAACTCCCATTCTGGAAACATTATAAGATGGGATGGATGCCTTGAACTGATGGCTAGCTAAGATGGGGTTGTCCAAAAATCTGTTAGCATCCTCTGCCGAGCGGAATTCAACCGATAATTTATTGCGTCCAATCTTTTTAATTCCATCTTTAACTATGTTAGCTACTTTATTTTGGTGGAGGAACTGTCCAAACTTAATAGGTCTAAGCGGTGGGCCTTCATCAGGCTTAGCAATTGTAACCAAAAATGGTCCATCGTCATGAGTTGTGTACGAATTGACACCAATCGTCATCACAGGGTGAACATAAACATTTTGGATTGATGCAGATGCCGCTTCAAGGTCAGTCACATTTTTTTTAGGGTTGGTCATGTCTATATCATTGGCCCTACGTTTTTGGGCAGGTACAGATCTCGTTAGGTTGGCGTCTGGATCTGGAGGATCAGGTGGTTTATCGGGATCTCCGTCCATTATTACTACTACTACTTACCCCGTAGAGTAAACGCACACAACACAGTATTAGTAAAGTTAGTAGTTAGGAAAGAAATCTGCAAGTATATATGAAAAAACACTAGAATTCTCCGAAAATTCCACTAGCACGTTGTTAACCAAACCACGCACCGATGCAGAATCAAAATTAAAATCGGTTCACCCGTTCAGGAGCTACGATGACACAGACAGACACACACACACACACACACACACACACAGACACGTCAAACTTATAACACCCGTCGTTTTTGCGTCGGGTGTTAACAAAATACGGTCAAAACAGGAACAAAATTATATCGAAACAGGAACAAAATTCAATCGAAACAGAAAAAGAGATCTAAATTGGTAAAAACATTAGCAAACATTTTTATTACATCACTTATTTTCAAGTCTAAGCTTTTAGTCGTTTATACAGTCGATTTAAATGTATTAAGACGTCTCAATAAAACCGTTTAGCGGCAATTTGTGTGTGGAATAATAAAACAGTGGTCGGCCATAACGTTTATGTGACACGTTCTTCTCCCATTCACAAGATCGAAAAACTTTTCCAATAGTGTCTCAACTTTACTGTGATGATAGAAAATTGTTGACCGAAGGAACCAAGAGACGTATATACTTTTATTGCAGTCAATTTCAAAGAGTTTTTCAAGAACAATGAAGTAATATCGAAGTAATTATCGGGATACTTTATTCTTGGCTCTTGTTTTACTTGTTGATTAAACCGAGTTGGAAAATTTTCAATACATTTTTCAATACTTAGGTACTTACGATGTTATTTTATTATTTTGTTGGTAGAATGTTTCGTAATTAAGAAGCAATGATGAAAAGTTTCAACTTCGATGTTTGATTTTGTTTCCGATATCAATATTTTTGTTATGATGTGTACTATAATATAAGCACGGAAGCATCTACCTACATACTGAAGCTACATTGAAAATTAATTTAGAGTTAAACATTTTCCAATGCAAATTAAAAACTTAACATTTAGTAATTTGTTTGAATTAGCAATATATTAACTTAATTAATTTGTTATAAAATCATATAATGTCTTTATTTATTTAATTCGTCGAGTACTATATATTTATACTAGCTGTGCCCCGCGGTTTCACCCGCGTAAGTCCCGATCCCGTGATCATATCGGGATAAAAAGTAACCTATATGTTTATCCAGGTCTCCAGCTACCTAGATACTGAGTTTTATCGCAATCAGGCCCGTAGTTTAAGCGTGAAGAAGTAACAAACACACACACAAACACACAAACTTTCACATTTATAATATTAGTAGGATTTTAATGTGTTTTAGACTAAAGTTAAGATGATTTTAGAAACGAAAGGGAATTTTCGTTTTTTAATTATACCAACAACACTTATCAACAACTTACAATTTTATATACCTCTATGCGATTTTAAAAAGACAACTATTTATTAATTAAAAAAAAAAACTTGATAGGTGTCAAGGGAAACCCGCATGGAAGTTCCTTTCGATTAATTAGTGAAGGAATTGTAATTTTATTTAAGTTATAATAATATTTTATTTTTATTTTATGACTAACAAATATAATAGTAGGTTCAATTTTAGTAAACTGGCTTGCTTTCTATGAGAGAGAGAGGCAGACAGAGAATCACGCGCACGCCGCACGGCTTTCAACTATAGCAAAAAGTGTCGTTACAACTTTTGGTTTTAATTTTTTCCGTCTAGCCGTGCGATAAGTAACTTCGTTTCTATATAAAAGATAACTATTTTTTTTGAGGGCAGGTGCTAATAAAGCTACCAAAATCGACCTTTGTTTTAAGCAACTTTAAGTAATCAAATACTCTTTTTTTGTTATTTGGATATAAATGGATATTGTAGTTTAATAACCATATTTTTGTTTATTGTGGTTGAAAACATGATGTGAATAACATCGTTAGATAAAAAAAATGTTAGAAAACAGAGAATTATTAGATCGTTTATCGGGTTTTATTCAAAAATAGTTAACGTTTGTTTCTAAAAATGAATCAAATGATAGGTTTTGACCTCTAGGAACTACATTTGTGGATAATAATGCTAAAATGTTTTGCATATCGATCAAATATAACAGTTAGCACGCAGCACGCTACGTTTTTGAGAGCGGGGGCTAAGGTAATGTGAATACCTACACACGGTACTGGAAGAACGCCTTAAATAATGAACTATATCGAATTAAATTATTAACACTATTCGGATAATTTCTGCGTAGGTTATAAGGTCGTACAAACATGATATTTAACTTCAGTCAAACAAATGTTTACAAACTTGTAAAAGGTCGTGTCTATTTATTTCCTCTCTAATAATTAACAGAAAAACAAATATTAAGTAAGAAAACATTCTTTGTTTTTTCCCAGTAAATAAGATGATGTTTAGATAAAAGGGTAGATTATTTATAAACAATCTAGGATCATACGACTTTTGTAACACGGCGGGTGACGCAGAAGGTTGCTGGTTCGATTCCGGCCTCAAAAAAATATTTATTTATTTATTTCTGGTTTGGGCGTTTCTGATAATAAGTATGTATTTGGAAAAGAAAAGTATATAAGTATTAGCTCCCTGCAAACGTTGTTTTGCCCTATACAAAAAAAAGGTAAATAAAGGAAAAAAAAAACAAAATAGAATAGTGTTCGATTCTCAGACCTAACGATTATACACAAAAAATCATTCAAATCGGTTCAGCCGTTTTGGTGGAGTTTGGCAACTAACACCGCGACACGAGATTTTTTTATATATATAATTTATATGTCTTTGTTGACTCCAGAAGTATTGACAAGTTCCCTCCTCTGGACATGGACGACTAAACTGAGAGGTTAGTAGGTGCTGGGCAAGCCTACTCCATCCTCACTCAAAAAGGACCCAATTAAAAAGGGTCTAATGGCGGAAAACAGCCCGTAAACAAGTACACAAGCTTAGTCGCTTAGTTCAGGGCTAAATAGTTAGATAGTTGTTTTTGCATGAAAACATCTAATCCATCACGAAACATCTGTTCTTCCGCATGTGTAGAATACGTCTAAATATCTCAAAAGCATTAGGTGTCGTTATTATAATGGGCCTTAGAAACTATAAAACAGTAGTTTATGGCTTCTTTTGCGCTAGACCAGATGCCCATTTACGCGTTTATACGTGATAAAAATGAGTCGTGAAGCAAAACTTAACACTACGTGAACCTTTCAAGGTAGTACGTTGTTATAGTGTACGTGAATTCAGTCTCAAGGGAATCCATATTCTAAGGTTTTGTTTTGTTGTAAGTTCAATGCTTCCTTATTTTACTACATAGTACCTGGATGACCAAGCTTTGCTCGGTTTTTTTTTTTTTACTTAGTCTAACCTCAAAGCAAACACTCATTGACTTCGTGTTACTTAACAACGCCATCTACTGGAATAACTTTATTGCTCACAAAAATTAGTATTAGTGGTTCGCCAATAGATGTCAGGAAGCGTCATATTTTTCATATAAAAAAAGTAAGTTACGATAAAACATGAATAAAATGACACTTTCTAAAAATGATTCCTAGCTAGATCGATTTATCGCCCCCGAAACCCCCTATATACCAAATTTCATGAAAATCGTTGGAGCCGATTCCGAGATTCTAATTATATATACAAGAATTGCTCATTTAAAGATATAAGATATTGCTGATAATAACTTTGTCAGGTCTATAAAGAGTCAGTATTTAGAAAATCTTCTGTCTTACACATCTATACTAATACTAGACTTGGTATGTCGATTATCGTGTTGCGTAATCTAAGTCCGACTTAAATAATACTATGCCATGGGACTCGGCTGAGAATAGTCAGGTTGCAGCAGAAAGTTGATGAGGCCGGGTATTGGAGCTAGACTTGGTATGTCGATTATCCTGTTGCGTAATCTAAGTACGACTTTAATAATATTATGCCATGGGACTCGGCTGAGAAAAGTCAGGTTGCAGCAGAAAGCTGATGAGGCCGGGTATTGGAGCTAGACTTGGTATGTCGATTATCCTGTTGCGTAATCTAAGTTCGACTTAAATAATATTATGCCATGGGACTCGGCTGAGAATAGTCAGGTTGCAGCAGAAAGCTGATGAGGCCGGGTATTGGAGCTAGACTTGGTATGTCGATTATCCTGTTGCGTAATCTAAGTTCGACTTAAATAATATTATGCCATGGGACTCGGCTGAGAAAAGTCAGGTTGCAGCAGAAAGCTGATGAGGCCGGGTATTGGAGCTAGACTTGGTATGTCGATTATCCTGTTGCGTAATCTAAGTCCGACTTAAATAATATTATGCCATGGGACTCGGCTGAGAATAGTCAGGTTGCAGCAGAAAGTTGATGTGGCCGGATATTGGAGCTAGACTTGGTATGTCGATTATCCTGTTGCGTAATCTAAGTTCGACTTAAATAATATTATGCCATGGGACTCGGCTGAGAATAGTCAGGTTGCAGCAGAAAGCTGATGAGGCCGGGTATTAGAGCTAGACTTGGTATGTCGATTATCCTGTTGCGTAATCTAAGTTCGACTTAAATAATATTATGCCATGGGACTCGGCTGAGAAAAGTCAGGTTGCAGCAGAAAGCTGATGAGGCCGGGTATTGGAGCTAGACTTGGTATGTCGATTATCCTGTTGCGTAATCTAAGTCCGACTTAAATAATATTATGCCATGGGACTCGGCTGAGAATAGTCAGGTTGCAGCAGAAAGTTGATGAGGCCGGGTATTGGAGCTAGACTTGGTATGTCGATTATCCTGTTGCGTAATCTAAGTACGACTTTAATAATATTATGCCATGGGACTCGGTTGAGAGTAGTCAGGTTGCAGCAGAAAGTTGATGAGGCCGGGTATTGGAGCTAGACTTGGTATGTCGATTATCCTGTTGCGTAATCTAAGTCCGACATTAATAATATTATGCCATGGGACTCGGTTGAGAATAGTCAGGTTGCAGCAGAAAGTTGATGAGACCGAAATTTTAACTGGGTATGGTGTCGGGGAACAAGTTTTTATCCCCAGGATACCACTGATACCAATAATGTTCCTTTCGGCTTCAAGCGCATTTAACTACTAGTTCGAATTGAAAAAATCATTTTGTGTTGGATAGTCTATTTGTCGAGGAAGGCTATAAGGCTATTTTGTATTTTGATATTCCCTTCGGAGCGCTGCTTGTCTTCTGTAAAATAGAAGCCTTAAGTCGCTGAGTACCTAAACGCAGTCTTCCAGTTTCCTGTTATGCCAAAATGTCATTGAAACTAAGCGTTTGGACTAAGTGCGTTTTTGTCTATGGCGCAATAAATCCACTTCTCGCATTGCCTATTTAGCGATACGACTTGGTCGCATGTCTATGTCGCAATAGGTCTTCTCCTCGTATCGTTCCCCGCGAAGATGTTACAGATTTAAAGATCTGTGAGACAGAAGATCTTCAGTAATTCAGAACATTTTCAAAATATTTTAAGGATTTATCGCCACGTTTGTGTCAAGTGTCAATTTTTTCATGTTTGATAATGAAAGTCTGGTTTATTTCTCTGGTAGTACTTTTTGAGAGACATTTTATAGAAGACTAGCTTTTGCCCGCGACTCCGCCCACGTAGAAGTCGAAAATGGACCAAGGAATCCGATACAAACAATACGTTGTCCGATACAAACTTTGCCCCCCCCTTTTCACCCCCTTAGGGGTAGAATTTCGGAAAATCCTTTCTTATCGGATGCATACCTCACACAAAGAACACACCGTCCAAGTTTCAGGTTTCTACGAACAGCGGCTGTGCGTTGATCCGTCAGTCAGTCATTCAGGACAAAGGATTTTATATGTATAGATTTACAAAATATTATACGCTCTTTACAAGCCAGTAGAAATGTGTGAAGTTTTTGTGAATTTAAAGAACTCCGGCATATATTTCAACACTACCTAATCGTGCCAGTTTGCATGAAATTACAAGCCTAGTCACAAGTTCTAAACGCCACGTACCTACATCCTCTAATTAATCATCAAGCAACCCAAGACTTTCGTCCATAAATCTCTTCACAATGCAATGTTCTATCTATTATTCACCCTGTGGTGAATGCACATGATAACTTTCGGTGACAATTGTAAGCAGACCGAAGAGAGTAATTTGTCTTTCTTTATCCTAATTATGTGATGAAAATTTATCGTTGCAGCCGGACCCAACTTCTATATTCTCGTAGGTGGTGAGAGGCGAGTATTTACAAAATTTATTGCACACCGCTTTAAATTTAACACCGTACTAGGTACCTGAGTTTGTTGAGCTTAATCTATTTAAAATGATGAAAACATTTTAATTTTATGGTTAAAGAAGTTATTTCAATTTTATCCTGTGAGTTCTAGAGATTGGTGGATTAATTTTAGTCACAGCTTTATGTACTTATATAAAAATGAATTGCTGTTCGTTAGTCTCACTAAAACTCGAGAACGGCTGAACGGATTTATCTTATCTTAGTCTTGAAATGTTCGTAGAGGTCTAGGGAAGGTTTAAAAGGCGAGAAAAAAATCGAATAATTTCCGGGAAAACCCTATCAATTCCTACGGGATCGGGACTTACGCGGGTGAAACCGCGGGGCGCAGCTAGTGTACTTATATAACTAGCAGCGCTCCGCCGTTTCATCCGCGTAACTTCCGATCCCGTGGGAATATCAGAATAAAATGAAGCCTATGTCATTCCCAATGAATCAATGTATCCTTATACCAAGTTTCATTAAAATCGGTTCTGAAGTTTCCATCAAGATCGGTTCAGTAGTTTCAGCCTATCCGTGACAAACAAAAAAACAAACAAATCTTTCCTCTTTACAATATTAATGTAGATGTAATTGAGTAGGTATTTACCCCCACATGAATTAAATATTTAATATTAGAATATAAATTTTAAATGAAATGTGGTAAGCAAAATAGATACAAATTTCATAAAATGAAACCTAGACCTTTGAAGTCCCAACAATACGTACCTCTTTGGATTAAATTTCTATTTGATACTTTGTTATGATTTTATTTGAAAATTATGAAATTTTATCGATATTTATTTGCTCTGCTGTGGCTCAGTCCTAAAGCAACACCATAGTTTTTTTTGTCAGTGCCAGAGTCAAGTTATATTTTGCATCAAATCATGACCCGATTTTTCATAAATCGGGCCTAAAGTGTTTCAAAGCAGTCAAAGTCGTCATAGTCCGTCAAGTCAGGGGCTATAGTAAAGCGGTGGCAAGTTTACCATAACCTTAATAGGAGATTTGGAGGCAACGAGAAAACTTCTTGTTTGACACTGATTTTTACTTACACTACACTTGTGCACTTTGACAGAACTAAATTGAATAATAATCCACCAGAATTATACAATTCAACTCGGGTTACAGCTAAGTTTCATGAAAATAAAACTGCAGCACGACATGTTGTTAACTCGTTCCCACCAAAACTCCATTTTCCAACACCTTAGTTGAAGATTTTAATTTCAAATTTAGATTTGGATTTAATCAATACCAAATTATTTTAGAATTGTTACTGTACCAGAACAACCCAAATGATAGATAACAATCTACAGACAAATTAAAACAAAACAATAATAAATTATTCCCGCCCTAAACTAACTCTTTGAAGAGTAGTAACAAGCTATTATCTAAGTTCAGAATATGATTTAAAATGTTAATAAAAAACAAACATCGCTCGGTTTCAGTGTTGCTATGTTTACTGATGCCCGTCTCGACGCAAACAATTAACTCCTTTGTGTACATGGCTACACTTGCCACACTTTTGGTGGCTGGGATATTAACGAGGAGCACGGTCTGCTAGATGAGCTTGCTTCTTAAGATTGGAAAGAGATCGATTCATTAGACATTACGCAATACTTATTGTTTGGTACCTTAGAGATTTCATCTTTAAGGCGCTCTTCCAGTACCGTGTGTAGGCCCATACATTACCTTAGCCCCAGCTCTCAAAAACCTAGCGTGATGCGTGCTAACTGTTATATTTGATCGATATGCAAAACATTTTAGCATTATTATCCACAAATATAGTTCTTAGAGGTCAAAACCTATCATTTGACTCATTTTTAGAAACAAACGTTAACTATTTTTGAATAAAACCCGATAAACGATCTAATAATTCTCTGTTTTCTAACATTTTTTTATCGAACGAAGTTGTTTATATCATGTTTTCAACCACAATAAACAAAAATATGGTTATTAAACTACAATATCCATTTACATATATCCAAATAACAAATAAAGAGTACTTGATTACTTAGAGTTGCTTAAAACAAAGGTCGATTTTGGTAGCTTTATTAGCACTTGCCCTTAAGTCTAGAAATTCTGGTAGTTCAAGCTTGGAGCGATCTTTCAAAACGCTTTGTACTTGAATAGCGCTTAATATATAATCTACTAGCAACGCTCCCGATCCCGTGGGAATATCGGGATAAAAAGTAAGCCTATCATACCAAGTTTCATTTAAATCGGTCCAATAGTTTCGGATCTTATAATTAGTTACAAATAAAAAAAAACTTTCTACTTCATAATATTCGTTTTTAAAAACTTAAGTCTTGATTTAATTCGAGGTGGTACAAAGGGCACAAAAAGCATAGGTAGGTAAATATGAATGTTTCTCAGATCTTTTTCATAATTAATTAATATCATCTCAACAAATAGATTCATTAACTTTATTCAAAGCTTGAAAATAAATTTAATATCGATTAAAACTTAACTAATTAACTTGTGTAGGTCTTCCAGTAATTACACTTCTGAGTTTAAAGCCCGTTAAACTCTCGCACACAATTAATATTTTTGTTTGTTCAGGTCACCATAATTCAAGTGTGGAATGAAACGTGCCTTAGGCTGAAGATTAATCATTAAAAAATAAATTAACAAGACAATTCTATTTGTTTTTTGAATATTCATAAATTACATTATCTCACTGAAAACCACAAATATAAAGCAAATACTAATATATTTATTCTTCTTCTTCTTTTCGAGTCAGTGACGTTCGACCAGTCAAAATTGTCCTGCCCAGTAGCTAGCCACTGCAACTGCAGCGTTGGCCTCTACCAGGTCCTACAATGTGCAGGTGTTAGGGCACAATGGGCATTGGAGTAGGTGCACCATGCAGAAATTTGTCTGCAACGGCCTTCTTATCAAATAAATGACTTGTAAAATTCTTAAACTAGAAAACAATAATATTATATAGATAAATAGATAGATAAACTCTTTATTGTACCACATTAAACCTTAATTCTAACAAAAACTCCTGTTACAAAAACAATATTAAATCTAAAAATAAGGCACAATATTCGGCCTGATCGCTAAAAGCGATCTCTTCCAGGCAATCTTTGGATGGACAAGAATTAAAGAAGGGAATGTGTGGGTTGTACATAAAGTGATAGGAATATAAGGAGGAGAATAAAATAAATATTAACATGCATAGAAAATAAAATATTTTAAATAAAAATAATAAAATACATAATATTTATTAATTAGGTAAATGGTGTTTAAATATGAAATATATTTAAACTTATCATTTTATTCATTACGTGATCTAGGACTTAATATTGTGATTTTTGCTACTTAAATGAAAATAGGCATACTTCGTTTTAATAGTTTGCTGAATTGCGTTTTTAAGTACGTCATACATCATCTGAATAAAATTTTAAATTGTTGAATTTGAAGTTTCCAAGTTATTATTAATACTTGATTAAAAGTAATGTATAACGTTTTATTGATTTACATTTTATAAAAAACATCAATTATATTTTATACTTAATCAAAGCTCTCCCGTTAAAAATACTGTAAAACTATATGCTATATTTTTGTTGTCATTACTACTATCTATACATATAAAATGCTTTGTTTTGAATGACTGACTGACGGATGAACACACAGTCTAAACCGCTGATCGCAGAGATCTGAAACTTTGAGGGTGTGTTCTTTGTATAACGTCGGCATCCGATAAGAAAGGATTTTCCGAAATTCTACCCCTAAGGGGGTAAAAAAGGGGGGCAAAGTTTGTATGGGACAACGTGATATCTTGGTCTATTTTCGACTTTTACGCGGACGAAGTCGCAGGCATAAGCTAGTTAGCTATTTCAAAGGATCTTTACCACCTTTCACCAACTGCTCTTAGCCTTAAAACAAAGCATTTTATAAAAGACAGTCACCTGTCCTGGGTCCAGCGTAAAGTACTATGAACGCTAGTGGATAGCGCAAATTACTTGTAAATCAGTACGTAATCTCAATAAAAATCATACATAACCAACGACTAAGTTTAAAGAGAAAATCCGAAGAACCTACGATGTTGTTTGGAGCTTAAGCGAATCAGATTAGTATAGTACCTTTTATACCTACAGGGAGCTTAGATCTTTATATGTATACATATAACTAAGTCGACTGTAAACAAGACAAGTTGTTTGTTTCGGAGTCAACCTGTGTTTTGTGTGCTCATGTCATAATGGAATTAATTAAATTTGTGTGTACACTAAAGATTATATGCGCCGGCCCTGTTTGAACGGGGGTTAATCTATTATTAAAATGCAGCTGCGTTCACCGCGGATGTATTAAAACTTTCCATTGTTGTCATTATAAATATTTCCATGTTTATTTTATCGTTGCGGTTATTCATTGTTTTAATTTTGTTACATTGACGACCCAGTTGGCACAATGGTTGCCATGGCGGACTGCGAAACACAGGGTTGTGGGTTCGATTTCCGCCTCAGACAAGTATTTATGCTTAGATAATTGTCTGTGGTCTGGTTGTTTCTATGTATTATAAGTATAAATTTACGTATTTAAGTAGTTAAGTATTTTTAAATATTTAAGTAGTATATCCGTTGTCTAGCACCCATAACATAGGTCTAGTTACTTAGCTTGGAGCTAGATGGCGATGAGTGGAATGTCCGGCAATATGTATTTATTTATTTATTGAGGTAGGATCGTGAAAATATATTTTTATAAAACAACTAGCTCTCCCGGCAAACATTGTTTTGCCATATATACAAATAAGGGAAAAACTTGAACTTTGGTTCTTTTCATTTTCTAATTATCATAAAAATTAAGATCTAAAAAACGAAAAATAAAACATAGGCGCAAAGTCATGGTGGTTATAATTTTATGGCACAGAAATATTTGTGCTAGTGTCATTATCCAGAGAGACAGAGAGAGCGCCGGTACCCTGTCACCTTAACATTGCTGTTACGATAAAGGAAAACATCGTTATGAAACCCGCGGCTTAGTTGACTCCAGACGTATTGCCGAGTTGTTTTCTCTGGACACGGTCGACTAAGTTGAGGGGGTGGTATAGGTTCTGGGTTGGCCTACTCCATCCAGTACATGGGCACTACAGCACCTTGAATATCATTTAATAATGATAGTAAAAGTTCCCGTGGGAATATCAAAATAAAAAGACTATCCAACACAAAAATAATGTTTCAATTCGAACCAGTACTTCCTGAGATTAGCGCGTTCAAACAAACAAACAAACTCTTCAACTTTTTATTATTAACTAGTATAGATTAAAGTCACTAGTTTCCGCACATTTAAGAAAAAAAAAAGTGTGGCACTCGGAGACTGCCACGGTAGAGCCATTGCATCGTGTGAGCTTCGTAAAGTCGTACCATATACATACACGTTAAGCGAACGCTCGGCCGAGCTAAATGTTAGGCGGATTAAAGTTCCGTAACGAAAAACCCCCCCGTGTTAGGTTTTATTTTCGTTACGGAATTTCTTGCTCAAAGCCCGGGATACAGGCTATGTTATACGTAAAAGTTAAAACTAAAGATAAAATTAGTGATATCCTTCGAAACAGTTCCTAAACAAAAGCCGAAAACCAATATAGAATTTTCTTACAAACATACATGGATGTAGAAGCGAAGCAATACAACCACAATAGCCCAAACATTCAGTATTTGTATTCTGTTGTTAACAGTTATGTGAGACATCATTGTTCCCATTACGGTAGTTAGATGAACTCGATTGCCGTGTGTAGCGTAGCAAGTACAGCGCTCTACTGCGACCCTCTTTGGCTGCAAGTTTTAATAGCGCCACTGCACTTTTAGGTCCCAGTTATGCTAAAGGAGGTCGAGTATAGGAAATGTGGTGAAGTTTACCAAATAATGTTCCATAATATGCATTTTGTGTATAGTTTATGGTATAATTTTATGATGAAATTCACTTTGTGAGGATCTTAAGGTGAAAGAGTACCGGTGCTCTCTCCATACAAACGTAGTCGACTGTTTCCTCCCTGGATAATGACACTAGCACAAATATTTTTGTGCCATAAAACCTATAACTGCCATGACTATGCCGGATAAGGGGCGGCTGGTCCAACGTGTACACACGTGGAAGGAGTCGCTTGAGAACGGCGGTTTGCAACTGAATGTGGCGAAGACAGAGTACTTGACTTGCAATACCACAGATCCCACACCCGTCTGCGTAGACGGTCATATGGTCGAGCGGACGGACCAGTTTAAGTACTTGGGATCTGTGCTTCACGCGTCCGGCGACATCGATTGCGACGTCAAGTCACGCATTTCAGCGGCTTGGGCCAAGTGGCGTGAGGTGACTGGTGTCATTTGTGACCCCAAAATGCCGGTTAAACTAAAGGGACAGGTCTATAAAACCATCATTAGACCTGTCCTTTTGTATGGTAGTGAGGCGTGGCCGGTGCTTGAGCGACATAAGCAGGAGCTGCGTGTCACGGAAATGAAGATGTTGCGCTGGATGTGTGGAGTGACGCGAAAGGATCGCGTCAGGAACTCTCGCATCCGGGGCAGCCTTCATGTCCGAGACATTGCAGATAAATTGCAAGAATGCCGCCTACGCTGGTACGGTCACGTCTTGCGAAAACCGGCTAGTTACGTGGGGAACAAATGTCTTGCCATGGCACCTCCGCCGGGTCGTGGCAGACTGGGTAGACCCAAGAAGTGCTGGCTTGACGTCGTAAAGGGTGATATGCGTGCAAATGGCCTTACAAACCAGGATGCTGAAGATCGTGCGAAGTGGAGGCGTAAAAGCAGGAAAGCGGACCCCGGGCTCCCGAGAGGGATGCAACCGGGAACATCGCTCGGATGATGATGATGGTCATGGCAGCTATAAGTTTTATGCAAAAAAAATATTTGCTCTAATGTCATTATTCAGGGAGAAAACAGTCGACTACGTTTATATGGAGAGAGCCCCCGGTACCCTTTCCTCTTAAGCAAACAGTCTTCGTGTATAAAAAATGTTGTTACTTTTTAAATCGAGGGTAGTCGAGTGTTGACGTCGCTCCGTAACTACTACAGTAAAATAATCTAAAACCGATTAAAATCAGTCAAAAAGTGTTAAAAAATACAGTATTTCGAAAGACAAAGTGCCGTGATAAAGAAGTATATATGTTTTAGTGGTATTCATGAGCATAAATATCTACGACCTTTGCATCGACTCACACCGTTTGAATCGCAAGCGCACGAAGTTCATCGACCCGCTCAGCTGACCGCTCGCTCTTACAACCAACAAGATAAGTACATATTATTGAAAAGGACAACACTCCAAATCGAACATGTCTTCAGCACAGAAAAAGGTATGTGCTGGTTGCACTAAGGCCATAAGGGACGAATGTTTATTGTCATGTAGCAGATGCAACGACACATACGACCTACTATGTGCTAATGTATCCAGAAATAGATTCCTAAATAATTGAGTACATAAATAACTTATCTATAGAAAAATGTATAGAAGTTTGCGCAATTTACCTATGTCATAACAAAACACTATTATTAACTTTGTACTGGAACGGAGAAAGAACCAAGGTTTTTCTTACACAACTAGAAACTATCTTAAAGAACACTACACAAAAATACAACAAACAAAATCACAGAATTATAATTGGCGGAGACTTCAAAATTAAAATGTTTGCAACTCCAAAAGACCCTGAAAATACAAGAACTATGAAAAAAATGCTAGATTTAATGACAGAATATAATTTTAAGCAAATAATTACCTACCCGACTCGAGAAACTTCACAAACGGCAACTTGTATCGATCTCGTTTTTATAAACTTCACTAGTACATTAATTGACATACAACTAAATGACTTCGGACTTTCAGACCATAAGGGAATAACTATATCTTTTTTATCCCCAGACGAACGACAAAAGCCTATAACGTGGAAAGCAAAAAGACGTTTTTATAACGAACTCAATATAGCAAACTTTAAATCACAACTCGGAGAATTAAACTGGCAGGACATATTGATTCACGACAATGTTAACGATAACTACAACCTATTCATAAATATCTTAAATCAAATAAATGTATTCCTGAATAAAAAAATCTAACTAACAATTAAAACAAAAACAAAATGGCTAACAGTGGCTAAGAACGTCGTGTAAGAATAAACGCCTTCTAAAAATACATGTTAACTGCACTAACAACGCCATCCTCAAAAAACATTACAAATTATATGATAAGTTACTTAAACGATTAGTTAATAAAGCTAAAAAAATGCACTACATTGAGCGTGTAAAAAAGTCAGATTATGTTATAAAATGTATATGGCAGATAATAAAAGAGCGAACAAATAAAAACAAAATAATCAACCGAAAAAATATTAACTTAACCTTAAACAATACAATTTTATAATTAAAAGGTTGAAAAATAAACAAAGTCATGGCATAGATGAACTACCTCCATGTCTGATTAAGAAATGTGCTGATGAACTAACTGTTCCGTATTATATATTAATTAACCAGTCCTTCGCTGAAGGTACGTTCCCTTGTGCACTAAAAACGTCCATAATAAAACCTATACATAAAAAAATTCCACAACGGACCCAAACAATTATAGGCCTATTGCACTGTTACCAACATCAGCAAAAATATTTGAAAGAGCTATGTATAATCGCGACTACTCTTTCTGTGAAAAATATAAAATATTTAATTCGGCTCAGTGTGGATTTAGAAAGAACCACTCAACTACTTTGGCAGTCTATAAGTACGTAACTGAAATTCTTAATATAATTGACAAAAAACAGAATGTAGTCGGTTTATTGCTCGATATGACGAAAGCATATGATAGGGTTAACCATACCATACTACTTAACAAGCTATACAGTGTAGGTATCAGAGGAATAGCCCACGACTGGTTCAAATCGTACTTACATGATAGGGTGCAGTATGTAGAAATCGAACACAGCAACTCGGATACCGGTGAAATCCAAAAGGTACGCTCGGATGCCCTTCAGGTAACCAGCTCGATACCTCAAGGCAGCGTACTCGGATGTCTTATGTTTTTATTGTACATAAACGAGCTACCGGAACACATTGAAACACCGAGTGTATTGTTCGCGGACGACATATCTATATTAATACCTTGCACTAGCACAGATAACATCACATCTAAGATTAACAAATCACTGGCAACCGTCGAGAAATGGCTGACTGATCACAACCTACAGATTAACTTGGCAAAAACTAAAGTTATGGAATTTAGACCACGTCAACGACCTACACTAAATATTCGATCGGAAGATATTTCTTTAGAATGTGTAAAAACATTTACCCTACTCGGAATCGATATAGATACACACTTAAACTATAAACAACACATAGAACGGACTAAATCAAAACTATCCAGTTTTACGTATGCCCTTAACGAAATTAAAAGAACGACTGATCTTCGAACTGCATTAATTGCCTACTATGCCGTATGCATAGTAGGCAATTAATGCAGTTCGAATGCAGTTCAAAGAAAACGTCACCTGTCACAAAATACCTACCATGCTTTGAATCGTTTGACAAGTTCTTTCCTCTGGACATGATCGACTAAGCTGAGATGCTGAAGTGCTGGGCAAGCCTACTTCATTCATCATCCGAGCGATGTTCCCGGTTGCATCCCTCTCGGGAGCCCGGGGTCCGCTTTCCTGCTTTTACGCCTCCACTTCGCACGATCTTCAGCATCCTGGTTTGTAAGGCCATTTGCACGCATATCACCCTTTACGACGTCAAGCCAGCACTTCTTGGGTCTACCCAGTCTGCCACGACCCGGCGGAGGTGCCATGGCAAGACATTTGTTCCCCACGTAACTAGCCGGTTTTTGCAAGACGTGACCGTACCAGCGTAGGCGGCATTCTTGCAATTTATCTGCAATGTCTCGGACATGAAGGCTGCCCCGGATGCGAGAGTTCCTGACGCGATCCTTTCGCGTCACTCCACACATCCAGCGCAACATCTTCATCTCCGTGACACGCAGCTCCTGCTTATGTCGCTCAAGCACCGGCCACGCCTCACTACCATACAAAAGGACAGGTCTAATGATGGTTTTATAGACCTGTCCCTTTAGTTTAACCGGCATTTTGGAGTCACAAATGACACCAGTCACCTCACGCCACTTGGCCCAAGCCGCTGAAATGCGTGACTTGACGTCGCAATCGATGTCGCCGGACGCGTGAAGCACAGATCCCAAGTACTTAAACTGGTCCGTCCGCTCGACCATATGACCGTCTACGCAGACGGGTGTGGGATCTGTGGTATTGCAAGTCAAGTACTCTGTCTTCGCCACATTCAGTTGCAAACCGCCGTTCTCAAGCGACTCGCGTGGTCCACGTGTGTACACGTTGGACCAGCCGCCCCTTATCCGAATCCGCCAGCGCAATATCATCAGCGCACATGAGCAGCCATGGAGGCTGCTCATGTGCATCCCTGATGGTAACGGACAGTGCATCCAATATTAAGCTGAACAAGAACGGGCTTAGGACGGAACCCTGGTGAACTCCAACGGTAACAGGGAAGGGTTTAGTGTCACCAACAGCAGTTCGCACCACGGAATCAGAATTTCGGTACATGTCTCTGATGATTTCAACATAGGCTTCCGGCACCCCTTTGGACCGCAGCGCCCACCAGATCATCATGCGAGGAACACAGTCAAAGGCCTTCTGCAAATCTAGAAATAGAAAATGCAGAGGCGTATTCTTCGTCCTGTATTTCTCCATAACGATCCTTAGGGCGAAAACAGGGTCCATGGTGCCATGCCCGGGGCGGAAACCATATTGACACCCAGAGACAGTGCACTCCTGTCGGATCCGAGAGTCGACTATCCGTTCGTAGAGCTTCATGGTGTGGGACATGACCTTTATACCTCGATAACTGCCACACTCCTGCACCGATCCCTTGCCCTTGAAAACCGGGGTAATAATACTCAATCTTCATTGGGCAGGGATCTCGCCCTTCTGGAGTATGCGGTTAAGGAGGTTGGTCAGGATGCCCACTCCACGAGAACCCATCGCCTTCCACACTTCGATAGGTACTCTATCGGCTCCGACAGCTTTCCGATTCTTCATGCGGCGAAGAGCCTTGCGGACTTCTTCAGGCGTAATCGGTGGCACAAGTCCTTGATTCGGAGGGAGTTCCGGTGGCTGCACCTCTTTGTGCTGCTTATTCAGCAGCTCGTGGAAATACGAGCGCCATCTCTCCTTCACCGCGAGGTCCTCGCAAAGCAGGTTACCATCGGGGTCTTTTACACAGCGGCACCTGGATATATCCTGCGCCGCTTTTACCCTCGACCGTGCCAACTTATAAATAAGCTTGACTTGTACAATGACTGTAAGTGGTTCTGTCTGGCTCTGGCTACTGCTCTTTTTGTGGCACGTTTGGCGGCTTTATACGAGTCGCGATCTTCAGGAGAGTTGGACGCTTGCCACTTTTTAAAGAGGGCTTTCTTCTCCTTAGTCTCCCTTTGGACTGTGTCGTCCCACCACCAAGTTTCCCTGTCACATTTGCGTCCACCTTTAGACATGCCGAGCACTGCCTTCGCCGCACCAGTGATCGATGCCTGAATGTTATCCCAATGGTCCTGGATTGGTTCGTCTCCGGCACCAGCGCACTTGTCACCGATAGCCGAGACAAGCTTCTGGGACTTGGTGTCATCCAGCATCCACCATCTGATTTGGCGACGACATCGCTCAGTGTGTTTGTCTTTGGGTTTCACACAGAGATCCATGACAAGAAGACGGTGTTGAACAGTGAGACTCTCACCGGGTATGACTTTGCAGTTAGCCACGTTGCCGATGTGATGTCTCCTAGTGATTAGGAAATCGATTTGGGTAGCGTGCCTCCCACTCTTGTAGGTGATCAAGTGGTCGGGTTTCTTTTTGAAGTAAGTGTTCACGAGGGCCAGGTCGGCAGTGGCACACGTACGAAGGATTTCTTCCCCTTCCGCATTCCGACTGCCGTACCCGTAGCCTCCATGAACACGCTCAAATTCCACCCCCATCTCGCCAACATGACCGTTCAGATCACCACCCAAAACGATCCCCTGTGACAACGGGATGGCTCCAAGGACCTCACCGAGTTTGTTCCAAAACAATATCTTATCAGCGTCGCTGCAACCGACCTGCGGCGCATAAGCACTTATTAAGTGGGTTACAACCCCCTCAATAAGCACCTTCACGGCCATAAGTCGGTCGCTAAAGCGTTTTACCTCCAAGATACAATCATGAAACCCCTCAGCGAGCACCACAGCCACCCCGTTCTCTCCACCAGGTGCACCCGTGTAGATCAGCTTGTAGCCGTTCCCAATGTGCCGGGATCTGCTGCCTTTCCATCGAGTCTCCTGCAGGAACGCCACGGCCACTTTTCGCCTGGAAAGTACGTCGGCCAGTTCCCTCGCGCGTCCGGTTAGCGTGCCAATGTTCCACGTTGCGAAGCGGAGTTTCTTTTTAACAGTTGGGGCTCGCGTCTTTGGCCGTGCCCGCCCATGACACAGTAGCCCTCGTCCACTTCCCACAGGAGTCGGGCGAGGCTCCTGCGCGCCGTTATGCGGCGGCGCCCTATCTATGGGACAACTTCTTCGTAGACTTTCCATATTTTGATGTGGCTTTATTTTTGACTTTTACGGGGGCGACTGCCGTCTGACCCCCCAATCCCCGAGAGGAAAAAGTCAGCGCCAGAGCCTCGTCCGTTTCTCAGCAGGTGCACCAGCTTGCAGGTGAGGTTGACTTGGGCCCAAAGATCTTAGCGGGCCCCATACACCCAAGCAAGCCTACTTCATTCTCACGCAAAAAGGACACAATTAAAAAGGGTCTGATTGCGGAAAACAGCCCGTAAAAGTACAAGTAAGTACCATATCATACCACGTCTATGGTACCTACAGTCAGTAAAAAATGGTAACCAATTCATATAAAGCACTATCAGCGCTCCGCGGTTTCACCCACGTAACTTTCGATCCCGTAAGAATGTTATAATAAAGATTAGCCTATGTTACTCCCAATGAATCAATGTACCCTCCTACTAAGTTTCATCGAAATGCGTCGAGTAGTTTCGGAGCCCATTCAATACAAACAAACAAAAAAAAAACAAAAAAAAAACCCTGTATATAACATTAGTACTAATACTCGTATTAGTAATGAATATGTTTTACCTATCTTATGCTCACGTCGTAACACAATAGTTGGGTTATTCCCTATATCTCTTAAAAGATGTGGTTTGTTGCAACGAACCACGAAAAGTATTTGAAACGTCTCACGATTCGTGGTCGGTTGCCACAAAAATATTATTTGACTTGCAACCGACCACGAATCCAACAATAATTTTCCTTGTATAAATAGTAATTGGTCTGTAAAAAGTCTATCAGAGTGATTAGAAGGTATAAATAACATTTATTACATCTCTCTCTTTCTTCAATTTTTAGGGTTCATCGAACTCAACAGTTAAAAAAGGAACCTTCATAAAGATTACTCTCTTATCCGTCTGTTTTTCTTGACAAAGTATGTGATGGCCGTTAAGGTATTGAAGAAATTGAAAAAATATACTATTGTACCTACTTCAAATATCTCGAGCATGATTGCACCACAGGATTACACAATGCACATTAGATATCAGATTTCTTTTTTGTGGGAAAGAATTATAATACTTTATTTTTTAATAATAAGAAGACGAGCTGGTCCACGATTCCCTACCAAAACATATCCCCCTCGGATGTAGGGAACACTTTTCGTGGTTGGTTGCAACAAACCACATCTCATATGAGACGTAGGGAATAACCCGTTGATACAGTGTTTCGTATATTTGGCATGAGTCACAAGCCATTGTCTCTAATTAAACTAGGATCTAGTGTAGTGGTTGGACCACTCGATGCTTCGTTTTTGGTTTCAAGCCAACAGGCGTCTTGTTTAAATGATTCGCTTGTTAACTTTTATGTTTTTATTTGTAAGAAGATTACAAAGAGAGCATCTGAAACTTTGATCCCGATTCGAAAGTCAGTTACGTATTTATAAGCTCGTTGTTACATTGACAAAGGTATTTTAATAGGACCAGATGTTATTTTTATTATACACACTACAAACTGAAAATCGATGAAATAGCTAAAAAATGAGTTTCAGAAGTACATTAGCTTTAAATGAGCAATTCTTGTATATATATATAATTGGAATCTCGGAATCGGCTCCAACGATTTTCAGGGAATTTAGTATATAGGGGGTTTTGGGGGGCGCGATAAATCGATCTAGCTAGGAATTATTTTTAGAAAATGTCACTTTATTCGTGTTTTATCGAAACTTACTTTTTTATCTGAAAAATATGACACTTCCTGACATCTATTGGCGAACTACTAATACTATTTTTTGTGAGCAATAAACTTATTCCAGCAGATGGCGTTGTTAAGTAACACGAAGTCAATGAGTGTTTGCTTTGAGGTTAGACTAAATAAAAAAAATAAAAAAAAATACCGAGCAAAGCTCGGTCATCCAGGTACTTTGCTTTTAAATGAGACTATCGGTTACCTTCTGGCCTACCATTTAGGTCAGCTGCACTTTGAAAGCGTTTTTGTACGGATGTTATTCGTTTGAACACGTACAATCATGAACTAAACTGAAATTTTCAGTGCCATCTTAGTGCTATAAAAGCGCGCATACTGGTATTAGGATCAATCTACCGATTCAAAATTATTATTAATTTTTCATTTATTTATTTGTCTTTAATATAGATTTTCACAAAAACAAATCGAATACAAAATATGCTATACATAAGTAATTACTGCCTAAATAAGATTTAATCTACAAGTCCTACAAATAACGTATAAATTTTATTATTATTTTTAGCCTCCGTCCCACTGCAGAGCAAACTTGCTCCTTTCTTTCCACTGTTCCCTGTCTATTGCCAGCTGGGTCTAATTTTAAAACGTAGAGACTGCTCTACGATTCAAAATTAGTCACCGTTAACTAACCCCATGGGGAAGCGAGTACCTATGTATTCAATTGAATTCATAACCATATAAACCTATTTCGGCTAAACCGATTTCGATCAAACATAGCTAAGAACACTCTCGACTAATTCACCTTTCAAACAAAAAAAACTAAATTAAAATCAGTTCATCCGTTCAGGAGCTACGATGCCACAGATAGACACACACACACACACAGACACGTCAAACTTATAACACCCCGTCGTTTTTGCGTCGGGGGTTAAAAACAAAAGACAACCAATTCAAAGTCAAAGTAAAAAAAAAATCATTTGGATGCATAAGATGGCATACGTACATTTTGTACAAATATCACATAGAAACGTCTTAAAAACTTAGTTAGGATCTGTGCCTTCGGAACGCGCCCACCAATGGGAACAAGAAACTCAGGGTATTTTTTCATGCGAACACGTTCACAAAGGTTAATATTACAAATATTTGAAGGTATTATTTGAAAGTTACTGGGCACGGTCAGATCATCCTTATTTCTTGAAATTATGAATATCGCTATTTTTAACCAATTTTTAAAAAAGTAGCAGGTTCTCAATTCGTTTGTTTGTATTTTTTTGCGAAAAATACCAGGATTTTTGGGTGTTTCTTATTAATCCTTAGTACCTGGATGACCGAGCTTTCCTCGGTTTTTTTTATTTTTTTTTTACTTAGTCTAACCTCAAAACATGCAAACACTCATTGACTTCGTGTTACTTAACAACGCCATCTGCTGAAATAACTTTATTGCTCACAAAAAATAGTATTAGTAGTTAGCCAATAGATGTCAGGAAGAGTCAAATTTTTCAGATACAAAAAAAGTAAGTTTCGATAAAACACGAATAAAATGTCATTTTCTAAAAATGATTCCTAGCTAGATCGATTTATCGCCCCCGAAACCCCCTATATACCAAATTTCATGAAAATCGTTGGAGCCGATTCCGAGATTCCAATTATATATATATATTTATATTCGACGTGGTCGCTGACTATAGGCCTCGTTCAAAGGTCAGTCGCTCAGCGGGCTATGGAGAGGGCTATGCTCGGAGTTTCTCTACGTGTTAGAATCCGAAATACGGAAATCCGTAGAAGAACCAAAGTCACCGACATAGCCCTCAGGATTAGTAAGCTGAAGTGGCAATGGGCAGGTCATATAGCTCGCAGAACTGACAACCGATGGGGAGTAAAGGTTCTCGAGTGGCGGCCGCGATGCAACGCGAAACGGAGTTTAAAGATATATATAAGATAAGATAAAGGTCGACGATCGATTCATATACAAAAGTAACCGACCAAGTCTGTAGTCTGCCAACTAAAACTATTTATATTTTTCGGACTAGACTTGACTGCATTTGTGAAAGGATCTGCATTTATAATTAAATTTCTATGTCGGTTATGTTAATGAAGCGGTTGATGTTTATTTAAATGTTTTAGAGTACGGTACCATGTTTGTGGATGTCCATTTCAGTTTCGTTATTTATATTTTCGGCTTATTTGTGTTGTAGCCTGACTACCAGGAACCTCCAGGAAAACACCAGGAATATCTAACAGCTATTTCATTTATTATTATACTAGCTGTGCCCCGCGGTTTCATATTTTTTTACGGTTTTATATTACTTTTTATCCTGATATTCCCACGGTATCGGGAGTTACGTAGGTGAAACCGTTATAGATATTATATATGTTTTTTTATATTATTACGGGATCGGGACTTATGCCATGAAACGTTGTCAGTACATAATATACAATGATATTTTATGTATTATATTTTAAATATATACCTACTTACCTTTTTCCATTAAATTTGAAAGTGAAGGCAAACAATCGCACCCTAAATGTAAAAATGGCTTTGTCAGCGTGTTTGTCGCTCTCGTCCTATGTCGATAACATAAATAACGGCAATCTTTTATGTTGTTTGTCTGTTGCAGGTACGTGGATAGTGGTTAGTTGGCCTGTTCGATGTTTGTACTCAATGTTGCTATTTTGAGAAGAGACATTTAAAAAAAAGAAAAGAAAATCAACCTTTTCAATTTATAAAAAAACGTCCTATTCTCTATGTACTGCACTGGGTCCAAAAACCTGAAATGTTACACTTCCATGCAATATATTTTGCCTCGAAATCAAATCTGTAATGAATATAAAGTAGGCATAGAATAGAATATTATTTATTTGCAATAAAATGAGATCACAAAGTCTTCAAAGCTATTAACTAACAATTGTTGCAAAACGGACCCCAACTCCGCGAAATCCTAGTCTTTCCACTAGCGCTGGTCTACCGGTATACCTATACAATATGATGAAACCCACAGCTTAGTTGGCTCCAGACGTATTGACAGGTTCTTTCATCTGGACACGGTTGACTAAACTGAGAAGGTGGTGTAGGCTCTGGGTAAGTCTACTCCATGTGATACATGTCCAAGGCACTACAGCGGCCTAAGTGGCATTAGAGTTGCTGGAATCTTAATTAGATGTAAAGGCTAAGCTTTTTATCATTTTCTTACAAGCCTTCAGAGTTTTTAAACGACTAGTGACGTCATATCCGTCAATATAAGTCATACATGCTGTAGGCATTGCCGATTCCCACCACCGCCTATGAAAGCAAACGCTTAATTGTACACGGGTTCCCTCGTTTGGGGACTCTCTGCTTGGTCGTCGGTCGGTAAGGTGTTTGGGTTCGATACTGCATACAGTAAGACTATTCCTTATTATGTCATAGGCTTCTCTTGTATTCTATAAGAAAGGTAACAACGTTTACTTAATAATAAAAGGCGAAATGTGGTTATACGTTCTGGCAAGTCACTGTTCATCATGGGAGCCAGTACCATAAAGCTTTTTCCGAAAAAAGCTGTATTAAAGGTTGCTTTTAGTAAATATTAAAGTCTCGAAAATGAACAGGCATGGCAATGTTAAAATCTTCAACTGTTGGAACAATGGTCTACATGATCCGTAGGCTTATCTATGGATCTATGCATAAAAATCCTGTTTTACAATAATACCTATTTCTGAATAAGCACTCGAAAACCGTTTTTCCAAAACAATAAAATGACACGTCAAAAAACAAACTTTTCAAAATTAACTTGTCCATTTCCGTTATCTGTACTTAAACTTATTCACCTCAAAAATAATCCTTCAAGGGTACTCTTCTAAGAGAGTTGATTTAATTCCATCTTACCATCTCAGAGCTGTCACAGATTGATTTGCGATAGCAAATTACCCATCTAAAGAGCCGACTGAAGCTTATCTAACTTTGTTATGGAAAAATTAACTTTGTCTACGATAAGAAATTTGATTTAAATATCTTTATTAGTGACAGACGTCCCTACCAATTGAGTTTTAATTTCAGTTACGATAAGATTAAATTTATGTAAAAACAACTACTGAGTTGAAGTAAGATTAGAAATTTTAAATTTACTTTTTAGAAAATTGGTAAAAAAAATATATTTTATACCTACTCCATCACTTAAAAGTGAGATTTATTTTCGATATTTTTTTTTAGTCTTTCATCGGTTAAGTAAGGTTAGGTAGGTTATTTAGGACAATGTTATTTTTCTAAATATTAACTACTAGCAGCGCTCTGCGTTTTCACCCGCGTAACTCTCGATCTCGTGGGAATATCAGGCTAAAGCTTATGTTATTCCCAATGAATCAATGGATCCTCATACCAAGTTTCATCCAAATCGGTCCAGTACTTTCAGATCCTATTCGTTACAAACAAAAATCTTTCCTCTATAAAATAATAGTGTATGTATAAGTATTTATGTAGAGAAGTAAATTAATTTTACTAAAATAGTAGTGTTTACTCGGACCAGCAAAATAAATAAAAGGATAATAATTATTATGGGATCCGCGTTCCGAAGCATTACTGGTGCAAAGGCTGTCGGTTCAACGGGGTAACGCTGCTTGTATATTGTCCAGCTTTGCACCTGGAACGCTGGGGAGGAGTTTGTTCGAATAGGCTTAGTTTTAATTTTTAGATTTTTTTGTAATTTTTTTGTAGTTAATTCCTCGTATTTGTATTTATTTTAAGATTTTTGATCAATAAAATAAAACATATATATTTTTTTATTAATCAGGTACTAGCTGCGCCCCGCTGTTTCACACGCGTAAGTCCTGATCCCGTGGGAATATTGGGATAAAAAGTAGCCTAAGTGTTAATCCAGGTCTCTAGCTATCTATATACCATTTCATCGCAATCGGTTCAGTAGTTTTTGCGTGAAGGAGTAACAAACATACACACACACACACAAACTTTCACATTTATAATATTAGTAGGATTCAGTAAGCTAGTACCTACACAAAATATACACAAAAACAGTTGAATGGATTATTGCGAGACTCAACCTAGTTATTTAATCTAAATTCAGTGAAGATTCAGTAGTAGTTGAAGCTCAAAGCCTCTGATCCATTCTCTTATCTACACAGCTCTATGAACAGAACCATTCAAAATCATCAAGTTCTAGCTTCAGTCAGTGGAACGCATTAATTTAATAGGTAGGTACCTTCTTGTATCCTGTTTAACCGAGGAGTTAACATCTCACTAACTTGTTGTTCGTTCAACAAACAAACCCAACTTAATGGGTTAATATTGATGCTTGGTTTTGACGTTTCCTTGCTTAGTGACCCTTTGAGTCGGGTCCAAGTTGGGTACACGTCAAGAGGTCCCGACTCTTCAACACTACCCTCGCCTTTAACTTGGTTACTTTGAATGGCAATTTAGTTAACGTGTGAGAAAACTTGGTTGTGGTTAATTAATGTCTTTGGATTGAGGGACTTCCTAGAAGATATAGGGTATCGGTGTTGAAAGTAAGATATTCAAGGTTATTGACACAGATATAGTGGAATGATTTTGGGTACATACCAAATTATTCAAAGGTTTACTTAGTTTATTATAGACAAAGATCCCGCCTACAACGAAACTATCATGATTTTTATAAAAGCTAAGAATTGTTGAAAGTAAGATATTCAAGGTTATTGACACAGATACAGTGGAATGATTTTGGGTACATACCAAATTATTCAAAGGTTTACTTAGTTTATTATAGACAAAGATCCCGCCTACAACGAAACCTTCGTGATTTCATAAAAGCTGAGAATTGCTGAAAGTAAGATTATTCAAGGTTATTGACACAGATACAGTGGAATGATTTTATGTACATAACAAATTAAAAAAAAATAGCCTATATTTATGTTATTTGGGTACATATTCCCCAAAAACTACACAGTTTCAATGATACCAACACCTTCCAGACCAACGAAAAATGATTCACAAAGGTATAGGTTATTATAAAAGTGAGCTATTTTCTTTTATTTGCCATACTATTTTTGTTTCTGGGAATGAATGGAAAATATAGGCTTTTTTTTTTGAAAAATTAACAGGTTTGTGTCTTGATAACTCTTCAAGCCACTATGGTCTGAAATTCATAATTGCATATCGTTTATAACTGTGCTAAAGGCATGCACTGAGTAATTCTTTTATAAAATACAGCTTTCATAAAATCAAAAAGGTCTGGCGGTACGCGGGATCTTACTCTGTTAGGATCGTACGGTCGGCTGCATAATTGCAGACCCACCGTAGAGCTCCAAAACGGCTATAAAAATGTTTTCAACACAAGCAAGATTCTAATAGGCACCTTCTTAAGTTGAAGTTTATTCTTCTAACTCATGAATTTATCAAACAAAAAGTATTAGATTGAAAACATTCCAATAATAGTCATTTCAGAACTCTAGCGGGGACTGCAATTATGCAGCCGACCGTACCTATAGGTACCAGTCTATAGAAGATATCGAGAAGAACAAATCATAGGCACAGGAACGGAATTCCCATAAATTTTCTTCAATTACTTTTAAAACTGGTGTGCCCTTTAATCGAAGAAAGGTTTCTATTTCTGCAGTGAAACAAATGGACCCGATAAAGATAAGGTCGGAAGGCTCTAAAGTTATTCATTAGAACCTGTTTCACTTCAACCTATTGTATTTCATTGGATCTAAGGTCTTTCACTAAACTCGTAACTTATAATGCAAGGTTTTCACGATTTTTTTGATTAGATAACGTCTTATAAATCGAATTATAGACCGGCATTCACAAAAAAGTGTGACGTTATGCGTCATGCGTCATGTTCCGGTACCATGACGGCGTCATGGTAACGTCACGCGTCTCGTGTTTGTTTTAGCACGCGTCTCGTGTTTGTTTTAGCACGCGTCTCGTGTTTGTTTTAGCACGTATCGTTGTTGTATATTGTTTAATAATAATATCGCTCATCCAGATCCATATGACGACCCAGTTGGCACAATGGTCTCCATGCCGGACTGCCAAACACAGGGTTGCGGGTTCGATTCCCGCCTCAGACAAGTATTTATGCTTAGATATTTGTCTGTGGTCTGGTTGTTTCTATGTATTATAAGTACATATAATATTTACAAAAAGAAAAGTATATAAGTTGTATATCCGCTGTCTAGCACCCATACTAGTTACTTAACTTGGGGCTAGATGGCGATGTGTGGAATGTCATGCAATATTTATTTATTTATTTTTATTTATTTATTTAGATAAGAAGGGTCACTCGTCACCATTACACAAGCTCAGACTTGTGTTATGGTGACGAGTGACGAAAAGATATATATAGACATATATAGAGAAAAATATAGTGAAAAAAAAACATAAAAGGAAAATCAAAAATCCTACTTCCTACTAATATTATAAATGTGAAAGTTTGTGTGTGTGTGTGTGTGTTTGTTACTCCTTCACGCTAAAACTACTGAACCAATTGCAATGAAATTCGGTATGTAGATAGCTAGAGGCCTGGATTAACATATAGGCTAATTTTTATATTCCTATTCCTATGGATATTCCCACGGGATCGGGACTTACGCGGGTGAAACCGCGGGGCGCAGCTAGTAAGTATATAAACAAGAAACAAAATTTTCATCGTTTTCTTATGACGTTATCACGGACAATTATAGTCGGTAAACCGTCTTTACATACAACCATTTTTTTATTGTAAGTGTACAAAAGTTTCTGAATTTTCATTCTTTTCGTCTTTCAAAATGCAATCACTGTCCAAAATTTCCACATGGGCTCCTCATAAAGGATACACAAGAGATGATATGAACCGGACAAAATAATCACCATAATCTCCTTTTACGACATCTAAGGAAAAATATGTTGTTATACTCTTATTTGACCAAGCAGCAAAGCTAAAGATATACTTATCTACCAGATGTGTTAAATATATTATCCAGAAAGCTGTATAGATACTTGGCGAATTCTCTCTTACATCTTATATTAGTTATTTTTGTAGTGTGAAGAGACGAAAGGGAGGCCTTCGCCCACCATTGAGATAAAAATGGTTGATTAAAAATAATAATAGTAGTGATTTGTTTTTTTAAATAACTTTGAACTTGAAGACCCTTTCTAATTGGGTCTTTTTTGCGTGAGAATGGAGAAGGCTTGCCCAGCACCTACTACCCTCTCAGCTTAGTCGACCATTTCCAGAGGAGAGAACTTGTCAATACTTCTGGAGCCAAATAAGCCGCAGGTTTCATCACGATGTTTTCCTTCACCGTAAGAGCAATGTCAATTAGCTCACATACATTTTTCTTAAGAAAAATACATTGGCACGGTAGGCCGGGATTCGAACCCACGACCTTCTGAATAAAAGTCGAGGTATAATGTTTTCCTTCACCGTAAGAGCAATGTCAATTAGCTCACATACATTTTTCTTAAGAAAAATACATTGGCACGGTAGGCCGGGATTCGAACCCACGACCTTCTGAATAAAAGTCGAGGTATCTACCACTAAGCCAGCACCGCTCTATATTTAAATAACTTTAGTTGTAGGTATATACAAAGTCATATTATATACCTATATTTACTTTTAAATCAATGGGTATTTATACTAATCATATACTTACTTACTTACTGGGCCCCGTTTTAATGATAAGTATGGGATTAAAAAAACATTTGAGTTAGTCCAGAGTTCAAGCTATCTACATACCGTAAGTTTTATCTTATTTGATTTAGGAACGTAAACAAATATACTAAATTTTCTGTCATACCGATCTGACCGTATCATTAAAACAGAATTAAAACGAGGTTCTACAATTTCAAAATGTTTTAATATTGATCGCTTAACTTTATGAAAGTATTTTATTATTAAAAAACCATCAATAAGTATGAAAATCAATTTATACGACTTTTCATAAGGTTAATAAATATTTACTAGGTAGGTACCTCCTGATTTTTTTTAGTATTCAACGATAAAATATATCTAATTTGCGTATCGAAGCAGCTGTCAAGTTATGATTTTTTATTGACTTAATAATATAAAATTGAAAGTGAGTAAATACTTAAATTTCGTTACGTTTCGACACTAAAATAAATATTTTATAGATTATTGGAAATTTAGAAATGACCCTGCACTATCTACCTATAATAAATGTATAGACATTAAAAAAATATGTAATTGTAAAATATCTAAAAAAAAACACTAGTCGTTTTAAAATCGTTAGCTGAACACGATAGGATAGTTTTTAGAATTTTTTTCTGTTTGTTTGAACCAGCTAATCTCATAAACTACAGAACAGATTTTAACGAGGTCCACACAAATATGTTCAGAAAATATCAGATTAACATTTAGGGTATGATTCAATTTAACTTTAATACAGTAATTATGATTTTTGATAAAAAAACATTAAAAAATGTTAGATCGAAATATTTTTCCGTGGTCAAACGTATTCGAACGTCAGAAGGGAACAGTACCCTTACCACGAGTTTTTTAAGTATTCGATCTAACATACCATATTGATTACCTATTTACTATGAAACTTCTTAAAAAATTATTTGCCAGGTCCACCCGTCTCTGAGAATATCGATGGTGACACATCGACAAACAGACGGACAAGGTTTCCCTTTTTTGTATATATTATATATATATTTTTATGATTTAAAAAATATCGGTTTAAAGAAGTCGGTTTAAAATACATAGGTATTTGTGAAATTCCATTTTTTTCCTAAAATTACGTAGCCCTACCAGCTATCTAATAAAGAAAATCTAGGCAATATGGTCAAGCATTAAAAAAATTGCAAAAGGGGTCCGGACATTCAGTATGGGAGCATGGCAGTGTTGTGTTTTTACGCACACCCGATGAATAAATAATGCCCGTACGCTTTATAGGTTTTGTATGAGGGCATAATTTGTACTTTTCGCTGGGTATGCGTCTCAAAGTGAACCGGACACTTTTGAAAAATCATAGGAGATCTTTTTTCTTTAAATATTCCATTACCGTGATGCTTTAGAAGTTGGAGGTGTGTTTAGAGGTTTTAGGTGGGAACCCCACTTTTGGCATAAACTAAAATGTCCTTTTGTAGTTTGGCATAAAGGTTTTGGCATAATAACCCCAGGCATAACATAATTCTACACAATTAATTTTGGCATAAAGTCACCGCGCACTTATGGAAAACCATAGAACATCACGTTTCTTTAAAAAATCTGTATCCAAGACGCTTTAATATTATAAAGTGTGAAGATGAAGATGGCGATGTGTGGACTGTGGAATGTCCTGCAATATTTATTTATTTAAGAATACCTTCTACTTTTATTCCAAAAACCATATCTACTAGTCATATTATTTTCTAATCGTAAACTTTATTTTTTCATTTTCTATCAAGATGCTTTGTAATGCCATAATATTTCAATATTATATTTTTTGACGTACGTAAATTTGCTTTTCCAATTCTAAATTCTGCCTTTCAATTTGAAATAAATGTTTAGATCAAAATACAAATGTTTTTCAAGTAATAATATTTGTATACCTGTGTAATTTTATTTAGAAATAGTCAATTCATCATGTAGAGTAAAGAAAAAAGTACCTATTTAATTTCTATACGTAGGTGCAATCAACGTTCAAAAGTCACCGCCACCGTAACGTTTACAATCCTGTGCAGCACTATTTGAACATTATAACAACGTACCTTGTGGATCGAACCCACGTCGTCGGTTGGTGTAGCGGGTGGCGGCATATAATACTCGGCCAACTAAAGACACAACTAATATGTTGAAAATAGTAATCACACTTAGTCCTTATAATTCAAGTATTTGTTTATGTTTGTAAAGTCTATTAGAAGAAGGTCGTAAGTACAATACTTGTTAATGGTATTATTGTAGCAAACTGCTAGTGGAGTTATGACGCATACTGTACGTAGAACTTGCAGATGTAAATTCTTTTCTCTGTAACTCACTTTCTCGATTGAGGTAATTGAAAGCTTAAAGGAATTTATTTTCAATTTTCTATGATATCAAGATTTCTTTATATGACGTATTTAATATCTACAATCGCTACCCTATGGGAACCGGTAAAATGATTGCAAACATTGAATCAATTGCCGCTGGTTTTTCTTTCGATGTAGCAACTCTTTCATATATCAGATTACGGCGACTTAATCATATAAAAAGGTCTTGTTCTTCCTGCCCTTATGTGAATTTATTTGGGGTCAGCGCAATACGTCTTCTTCCATTCACTTCTATTAGTTGTCATCTTATCGTTTACATTCATCTCTCTCATGTCTTGTCTCACGGAGTCCATTCATATTTTCGTAGTTCGTCTTGTTCCTCTTCATATCAGTCACAAGTGCCGCTTCAAATAAAAACCTTACTCACATAAAATTCAAACCTTCTTTGGAAAAGTCGGTTAAAACTTGAGATTACTCATTTCACACTCACTAAAGGTAGGTAAGTATTTACCTTACCTCCCATATTTCACACTACCCACATAGTGGGGTTAAGCCAATTATCCCCTTATTTAAACAGCCAAATTCCATTCATATACCAAAGTGTAAGTCATCAATTTTGACATGTTGTATAGGCGGTATGGAAGCTCTATTATTGGTTTAGCCTACTTTGATTTTTTCATTGTAAGCACGTTGTAAGCTCAATATTAATGGATGATTATATATGAATATTTTAGTAGGTAGGTATAGTGGTTGGAATTGAGTATTGATTTTGTAAGTTCTAATTTGGACTAGAAATTGGCTTCGTTATTGAAAGAAAACCATTTTGTAACTTACAGTAAGCTACGAGTACAATATTCAAACAATCCGTAGGCTAATAAGAGCTGTTGTATTTCTTAGCAATAGCGAAATATCCAGTACAGCTGTGCTTTTCGGCTCATAATACAATTTTCTTAACTGCGCCCTAGTATCGTGCTATGCTGCTAATGTTCCTTTATACTCTCAAATTACTGCGAAGGAAATTGGGAATTGAAAAACTCAAGTTTAACTATAAGAAACAAACACCCAAGTTTTATATAAAAATATTAAAAACCATCACGACTAACCCCTGGCAAAGTACCGCTTTCGTAAATTCTAGAAATTTTCTTACGGATTGCGTCTACGAATTTATTAATCCTACTAATATTATAAATGTGAAAGTTTGTGTGTGTATGTATGTTTGTTACTCTTTCACGCAAAATCTACTGAACCGATTGCGATGAAACTCGGTATCTAGATAGCTGGAGACCTAGATTAATACATAGGCTCGATAGTAAAAAAATTAAAAAGTCGGCATTAAAGAATTGATGTTTAGTATTTTGGAAAATATAATGTATTTACGAAAGTCGACAGTACCTACCATCTCTCTCTGTAGTCGGCCCCTCATGACCGAGGATCGTGGTCATCAGTGGGTCTGCATCTCTGGAACGGATGACCTGTCTCCAGTGACTCCTAGTCATTGCCTACCACTTCTCTCGGGTAAGGATCGCTCGACACCATTATTTCCTTCTTACGACCAACCATGCTGACACTCATGGGAATGTAGTAGCAGTGGTTTCCCGTTGTCTACTGCCCCCTGCCCCAGACATTTTAGAGGTTTTTTAGACCCCCAAGGCTGGCTGTAGCGGTTGCCCGGTCGGGGGGTATGGTTATACCGCCATTGCTCGGTCGCCAGAGCCTTGTCCGTTATTTAGCACGGCACCTGGTACCCTCTTGGATACCAGCACCGAAGCGCGTGCAGGTAAGGTTGACATTTGGGTCGGATTAGACGTTATGCTCCGTTCCCCCCTTACTCCCCAAAATTGAGCACAAATTGTGAATGCTCCTTCATTGACAGGTTATGTAAGTTTCAAAGTCGAAGTATATATTTAGTACAGCTGCAGCGACCTTACCCAGTTTATTGGTGTTAATAAATGCACTTGATATTTAGTAAGAAATTTATTGGTTTTGTCGCACCTGTGGCGAAAGCTCATAAACTTTGTTATGTTCCGTCGGTGTGCGTCGATACAGTTTACTGTAACCCTCAACACCTTTTACTGGATTTATTAAATTCACTAATTTTCTCTGTGGTTTGTTAGGTAAAGTAGAAATTCTGGTCAAATATAACAAAATTTTCGGGATTTTTAAGACGAATCTAATTGAAAATGCTAAGTTTTAGCCGTAAAGTTTGATACTATTGGGTTTATAACGTTAGCTTTCTACAACCTGCAATCACTCAGGTACTAAGTAAGTACAAAGTGATACATTTTTTTTACATATGATACTTAAAATACCGCTACTGTCTTTAAAATAATCTTATAACTAACCATACATAAATCTAAAATTTAAATTCAAAAACTAAAGTAAAACCTAAATACAGAATAAAATTACAATCAGCATCTATACATACATTACACACACATAAGCAACAACACAATGAACTTTATTTTTTTTCTAACAACCATAGCGAGGAAGTGATACGTTAGTACACTAAAGTTGAATTGCATAGAAAAAAAAGACCAGCTGTCCCTGCAAACGTTGTTTATACAAAAAAAAAATAGGAAAAAACTGTTCGATTCTCAGACCTAACGGAATATACACAAAAAATTTCATACAAATCGGTTCAGTCGTTCTGGTGAAGTTTGGCAACTAACACCGCGACATGAGAATTTTATATAAGTACTAGCTGTGCCCCATGGTTTCACCCGCATAAGTCCCGATCCCGTGGGAATATTAAAATAACCTATAGCCTTCCTCGATAAATGGACTATCCGATACAAAAAGATTTTTTTAATTCAAACCAGTAGTTCCTGAGATTAGCGCGTTCAAACAAACAAACTCTTTAGCTTTATAATATTAGTACAGAAATAAGGATTTAACACCTTAAACATGATTAACCAACTGTTAAAGTGTCAAACTGATTAAATATTATCAAGCTGGTGGTTATTGAAATATATTTAAATTTTTGATTATCCGCTAAATGCATTTAGCTAGAATTTTGCCATTTTTTTACTAGACTTGTGTTATGGGTGCTAGACAACGGATATACTACTTATATACTTTTCTTTTGTAAATATATACTTATAATACATAGAAACAACCAGACCATAGACAAATATCTAAGCATAAATACTTGTCTGAGGCGGGAATCGAACCCGCAATCTTATGTTTGGCAGTCCGGCATGGTGACCATTATGCCAACTGGGTCGTCAAATTTGATTAAGCACAATGTCACATAAGCTGCCTTTAATAGATTTGCTATATTTTGACCCTCAAATCCACCAACCACATCCTTTGTAAATGCTCGTATTTCAAGTTCGAGTACTCTAGGACTTACGATCACGCAATTAAAACTTCCTCGCTATGGTTGTTAGTGAAATTCGGACCTTTTTGTATTGCTCCTAACAATTGTAAGGTAAACAAAGAGTCTTGGGACAATGGAACTTACTTTGAAACTGTATTTAGTGCAGATTTCCACTGGACTTTCCGTTGGAAGACTGCAAAATACATCTGTTGAATAAAAACTAACTTAAAGAGGTTGCCTTATTGAAAAGTCTTGTTTGTTTCTTAAGAAAAAGTAAACTAGGTGCCATGGCGTGTGTATTTTTTTGTTTTGAAGTTCCTAGATAGTCTTCTTTTAATTTAAATAAAAATAATAAATAAATATTGCAGGACAATCCACACAGCGCCATCTAGCCCCAAGTTAAGTAACTAGACTTGTGTTATGGGTGCTAGACAACGGATATCCTACTTATATACTTTTCTTTTGTAAATTTATACTTATAATACATAGAAACAACCAGACCACAGATAAATATCTAAGCATAAATACTTGTCTGAGGAGGGAATCGAACCCGCAACCCAGTGTTTGGCAGTCCGGCATGGTGACCATTGTGCCAACTGGGTCGTAAAATTTATGTACTAACAATTTATGTACTAACAATATTATTTATACATATAAAATTCTTTATCCTCACTGACTGAATGACTGATCGACGGATCTACGCACAGCTTAAACGGCTGATCGTAGAGACCTGAAACTTGAAGAATGTGTTCTTTGTGTGACGTAAGCATCCGATAAGAAAGGTTTTTTTCGAAAATTTACTCCTAAGGGGGTGAAAAAGGGGGGCAAAGTTTGTATGGGACAACGTGATTCCTTGGTCCAATCCTATTAGAACCATTTTCGACTGTTACGCGGACGAAGTTGCGGGCTAAAGCTAGTGATTTAATATAACCATAGAACTTTATTTTTAACAACACAGGAAAGAACATAGAACAAGATATACACAAAGTAAAGTAATAGCTAGAAAGTATAATTACCGATTGTAATTAAATAAACGTCAACTGACCCCGTGGAATAAGTACCTACTCGTAAATTCAATTTTACCCTAATATAAAATAGAAAGAGATAGATAGATAGATACACTGTATTGCACCATAAAAACAAAACGCAAAATCCTACTAATCCTTCCTACAAAATTATAAATGTGAAAGTTTGTGTGTGTGTGTGTATGTTTGTTACTCCTTCACGCAAAAACTACTGGACTGATTGCGATGAAACTTTTTATGTAGATAGCTGGAGGCCTAGATTAACATATACGCTACTTTTTATCCCGATATTCCCATGGGATCGAGACTTACGCGGGTGAAACCACGGGGCGCAAGTGATTACATAAAACAAAAACAAAATAAATTCTAACTTAAGCAACAACCGATATGCTAAAAGAAAGTTTATATTTAATACCTTACCATATGGCACAATGCGGCCTTATTGCTAAAAGGATCTCTTCCACGCAACCTGCAGGCAAAAGATGGGAGGCCTTTGCTCAGCAGTTCAGACAAACTAGGCTAATTAAAAAATAGTGGTGACAAAATTTTAGGATTGGAAAAGGGTTCCAAAGTTATTTTCATTTCAAAATCAACATAAAATAAATGATCGAGATCCTGAATGACGTTTTCAATATATATTGCAGGACATTCCACACATCGCCATCTAGCCCCAAGCTAAGTAACTAGACTTGTGTTATGGGTGCTAGACAACGGATATACTGCTTATATACTTTTCTTTTGTACATTTATACTTATAATACATAGAAACGACCAGACCACAGACAAATATCTTAGCATAAATACATGTCTGAGACGGGAATCGAATGCGCAACCCTGTGTTTGGCAGTCTAGCATATTGATCATTGTGCCAACTGGGTCGTCATGTTGTTTAGATATAAAGCGTAATTTTTTTACGAGTTAAATTAGAAAAGTGTGCCATTAATTTTAGGTTAGGAAAAATTACAAGGGTTTTAACATTCGCTCAATATTCAGTATTCGTAAGCGACGTGAGATGAACTCCCGGCCGAGAGTTTATCATCGCCCCGTCACTCGACAGTTATTTATGGACCAGTAAACTTGGAAATATATTTTCCTCGTCGGCGGCCGCGTCCATTTCAGGTTAAGCCCCTTGGGCCAGGACACTAGACGAGTCGAGTGTCATAAATTTGAAAACTGTTTCGCGAAAAAATGAAGCAAATATTTGACGTTCGCTTGATCTCCGATATACACGGGCGGCCTATGGGTTTACGACGCAGTTTACCTATAACTTAAATTTTATTGTGAAAACAAAAATTGATTACGTGGTAAAAATATTAAGGTGAAATGGTGCCGGCGCTCCTGATATCCAGGGAGGAAACAGTCGACTACGTTTGTATGGAGAGTTTAGTGTCAGCACTAGCACAAATATTTTTGTGCCATAAAACCTATAACTGCCATGACTATGCCCCTATTTTTTGGTTTTTTTCATTTTCTAATTATCATAGAAATTAAGATTTAAAAAACAAAAAAAAAACAAAACATAATTGCATGGTCATGGCGGTTATAAGTTTTATGCAACAAAAATATTTGCTCTAAGTCAAAGTCAAAATTCTTTATTCCTTTGGATGCTTAATACCTAAGTACAAGATCACATAGACAAATCTTAAAAACTAAGTTAGGATGTGTGCTCTAGTGTCATTATCTAGGGAAAAAACAGTCGACTACGTGTCTATGGAGAGAGCCCCCGGTACCCTTTCCTTTTAATATCATATATTGTTTTTTTTTTAATTTGAATATGGTCATTGAATTTGATCATGACAAATACAACGGTTGGCACAGGACCAAGAAACGTGTTTGTAATTAATAGGAAAGTAGTTAATTATAATTATTATTATAATAGGTAAGTGATTACCTATTACAATTTTCTCTATAGGTAAGTAATGTAGGATTGGTCGACGGAATGATGGCGGGAGTACTAAAATAATTTTAACGACACTTTGATTACTTTTATCGCACGTTCTCGCTTCAGTTGTCACGTTTTCAAACCATTAGTTTTATGCGAATTACTACTGAGGAATTGCTTATTTATTATCAGTGTTTTATGAAGAAAACAATTTATCTCGAACGATTTCTATTAAGCCTACTTACGTTAAATTGCTTTCAGTGAAGTGAAATATTTTTTAAACGCTGAATAGGCTGGTACAATCTTTTATACACAAAAAAGTCCTTACATTAAAATCTGTTCATCCGTTCAGGAGCTACGATGCCACAGACATACACACACACAAAGACACGTCAAACTTATAACACCCAGTCGTATTTGCGTCAGGGGTTAAAAAACAAAAACTTCAACCGCAGTTAAAGCGTAAAATAAGCATAGACATAGATAATACCAGCTGTTGCCCGCGACTTCGTTCGCGTGGTGGTTTTGTTTATTTTTACCCCTACATGTGCCACTACTTAATACGCCTGTCTCTATCTGTGTGAGTGTTAATCTTGTTAAGAATGACTTGCACAATAAAAATTAAAAGCATTATTAACCAACTATCAACCGGTCAAACGGATTAAATCAACCTTGTAGTTATTGAAATAAAGTTTCATTTTACATTACCTGTTAAATCCATCATCATGTTGCTCTAGACGTCTAGGCGAACAACTTTTGTTCTACAATTTTTGGAAATTAAAACATTTCGTTCGAAGTTTTTGTATGAAACCGCTGATTTTTAAGTAAACATTCCCTCAGAATTATCGAAAAAAAAGTTCCAATTTCCAAAAGTCGTAGTACAAAAGTTGTTCGCCTAGACATCTAGAACAAACTTCTTTCGTATTAAAACCCCTTCGCTGAAATACATTGTATAATTTAGCTAAATTTGTTTAAGCATAATGTGATGAAAGCACTAAATCTAAGAAAAGTAAAAAGCAGAGTAGACTTTATAATAAAAAGGGTCAGCCTAAGCTCCTAAATTCTTACTTTCTTTTTAAAAAAATACTTTCTAATAAATAAATAAATATTGCAGGACATTCCACACATCGCCATCTAGACCCAAGCTAAATAACTAGACTTATGTTATGGGTGCTAGACAACAGATATACTACTTTTCTTTTGTAAATATATACTTAAATACATAAAAACAATCAGACCACAGACAAATATCTAAGCATAAATACTTGTCTGAGGCGGGAATCGAACCCGCAACCCTGTGTTTGGCAGTCCGGCATGGTGACCATTGTGCCAACTGGGTCGTCTAATTTCTTCAATAACTATATTAAAGAAAATTTATTTGCACAAATTGTCACCGCAGACATTACTACTGATCTAGGTGTATCTAATAGACAAAGTGCAAAATACCTTTGCTACCACCAACTTAATTGCTTCACCACGACACTATGAATGCGAGGTATGCCTTGACACTTCGAGGTGGAATATCATCAGAGTAATTGAGTTTGGTTCAGATGTCTGTGGAAGACTGCAGACATCTTGAGCATTGAGTTAAGTACTGCAGGTACGTTCTACAGAAACACTGTTTTAATTTTGACTCTAGACGTTTGTGCCAAAATTATGTAAATAAGCGAAGGAAAGAGAAATAACACTGCATATTCTTACAAACATAGCATAGGTACAATCTTGGTCAATCGAATAACTAATTGTCCAATTATTATATTAAGTGTACGCATAAATTATTTCTTTGTATTTTCAATGTGTATTTATCCTACTAATATTATAAATGTGAAAGTTTGTGTGTGTGTTTGTTACCTTCACGCAAAAACTATTGGATCGATTGCGTTCAAACTTGGTATGTAGATAGCTGGATTAACACAAAGGCTGCTTTTTATCCCGATATTCCTACGGGATCGGGACTTACGCGAGTGAAACCGCCGGGTGCAGCTAGTTTTTATATAAAATTTCCTTATACTCCTATCCTCCTAACCAACTCATCCCCTTCATTAACTTTTGGTACCAAAGGTTCCCTGCAAGAGATTCGTTTTAGCAATAAAGCTGCCAATTTTGCCATATTTTTATTTAAGTTTTTAATCTTTCTTATGTTAGCATTAAGTTTGATTTGCATATCAAAAAATAAATTGGTTTAAGATCTTAAACATGATGAACTAACTGTTATACTGATTAAATAACAACAATCGTGTGTTTATCTTCTATACATATAAAAATCTTTGTCCTGACTGACTGACGGATCAACGCACAGTCTACACCGCTGATCATAGAGACCTGAAACTTGGAGGGTGTGTTCTTTGTGTGTCGTAGGCATCCGATAAGAAAGGATTTGACGACCCAGTTGGCACAATGGTCACCATGCCGGACTGCCAAACACAGGGTTGCGGGTTCGATTCCCGCCTCAGAAATGTATTTATGCTTAGATATTTGTCTGTGGTCTGGTTGTTTCTATGTATTATAAGTATATATTTACAAAAGAAAACGTATAGTACGAGATCCCGCTGCGGGATTGATGTGCTCATCGACTTTTTGTTTAAAACCAAATTTTTATGTTTATTTATAATTAATAGAATATATATTTACTAGGGTGCCTATCAAAATTTGGCCGCCATTATTTTTAATTAAATTATTTTTAATTGATTTTTGGTAAAAAATTTCGTTTATTTATTTTTTAAATAAAATAACGTCTACATCACGGTAATTAATATGAAGATTCAAAAAAATCACGGTTGCCGTTGCGCACCTGGCCGCACCTCTTTGCAGCCAGGTGTAAACAGGTATGATTTCGATAAATTTATACGTTTATAACCTATTTTCATTAATTATATGTCAAATTGAAGCTAATTTTTTTCTATTAATTATCATATAAAGTTGCTTAATTAAATCTGGCCGCAAATAAGGGTTACTGGCTGTTAAAGATAATAAATATTTAAGGTAGAGTGAAAGAGAGTTAGCGCGTAACATCATTTGTCAGAAGAGGACAGCGATTGCCAGCTGTGCGACGCTTTTAAGCCATTGCGCATGCATGCGTCGAACGTTAGTGTTCTCAACCACCGGGGAGTAATAGAGACGACTTATAATAAATACTCCAAAAAATATGTATTTTTTTTCAAAATGACAAATTTAAAAATTGCAACAAAAAATTAATATTGATTTGATATATCGACAGTCTAGTTAGCAATTTGTCTATCTCCTTATTTTTTAGAGGGTGATTTTTTTAACATTTTGATGAAGCAATAATCGAATTACAAATTATTTGAATGATTCAAACTTAAATATTATATCTCTATTAGATATTAATGATATTAAATGGTTTTTTAAAATGATAATAAATTTTGAAGTAATTGTTTTTTTCGTACAAATAAAAGATTCTCTAAAATGGAGTTAGATAATTTGCTAATTCGAACGTCGATATTTAATATTAATTTAAAAAATAAAAAAATTAAACCAAGGTGACTTAAGTAAAAGAAAATTTTATTGTGAAAGTATTATTTAAAAATTTTATTAGATTTTATTCAAGTATTCAATTGTCTGTTACATATTAATTAAACATTTAAGTCAATTAAAAAATTAAAAAATTTATCTTATAATTCTTATATTTCCGTAACTCTTATTTAAAAATCTGAATCATCGGAGCTTTCAGTTGTACTGTCATCAGAGCTATCACTTTCATCGCTACAAATATCAGAATCGTCGTTATCGGAAGCTTTGTTCGTGGATTCACATAGCACACTATTTACTTGCGTTGGAGTTGAGTCGCCCAGGAACCATGTTGGTTTTAAAAAACCATCTAGTACCAGCCAGCCATTATTTTCTGGACTGAATTTGATGCAGTCTGGTTCAGTGGCATTTAACCACATCGAATTAACAAAGATTGTCCGCAACAATTTTTGTTTCAAAGATTTCCAGCACGGTGGAATGTGCGTCGAGTCCAATCCTTTAATTCTCTTCATAAATTTTTCATTATTTTGTTTTGAAGCGTACATTTTGTTAAATAATAAAAATCTTGCGGTATTTACACTGCCAGTAACACAGCCAGTAACCCTTATTTGCGGCCAGATTTAATTAAGCAACTTTATATGATAATTAATAGAAAAAAATTAGCTTCAATTTGACATATAATTAATGAAAATAGGTTATAAACGTATAAATTTATCGAAATCATACCTGTTTACACCTGGCTGCAAAGAGGTGCGGCCAGGTGCGCAACGGCAACCGTGATTTTTTTGAATCTTCATATTAATTACCGTGATGTAGACGTTATTTTATTTAAAAAATAAATAAACGAAATTTTTTACCAAAAATCAATTAAAAATAATTTAATTAAAAATAATGGCGGCCAAATTTTGATAGGCACCCTAGTAAATATATATTCTATTAATTATAAATAAACATAAAAATTTGGTTTTAAACAAAAAGTCGATGAGCACACCAATCCCGCAGCGGGATCTTAGACTAGTATATAAGTAGTATATCCGTTATCTAGCACCCATAACACAAGTCTAGTTACTTAGTTTGGGGCTAGATGGCGATGCGTGGAATGTCCTGAAATATTTATTATTTATTTATCAAAATTTTACTCCAAAGGGGGTGAAAAGGGGGGCAAAGTTTGTATGGGACAACGTAATTCCTTGGTCCATTTTCGACTTTTACGCGGGCGAAGTCGCGGGCAAAAGCTAGTTGAAATACTCGTATGTTAAATGCAACTTAAATTTAACTAAATGTATCAGGCAAGCCCTGAGTTAAGAGTTTACTTATATACTCCGTTTTGTTTACAAATTTTAAGTACAAAAGAAAAATAAGTAAAATCTAGATCCTAACTTTGACCACCAGGATATTAATCAAGCCAGGCGAGTACCTAGTCCGGGATATGATTTATGAAGTTTATTTTTATCTAAGCAATCGATACAGTTTGCCGGGGCACGTCAAATGAACCATTTATCATGGTTATCTCACCAGCCCATATTGTCTGCGGTGCATTCGACCACGTATTTATTTGAAAAAGAAAAAATAATGGAAGATAATGGATTAAGTTTGGCGATGAATCGCTAAATATTATAGTGATTGATTTTTCCTAGCATGTAGGTACAATAGGCAACGAAGTTTCAGATCAACCGTAGAGCTTAAAATAACTTTATTTTTTAAATGTTTTCATTCTAATAATGATTTTCCTAGCATATAGGTCCAATAGGCAACAAAGTTGCAGATCAACCGTAGAGCTTAAAATAACTTTGTTTTTTAAATGTTTTCATTCTAATAATGATTTTCCTAGCATATAGGTACAATAGGCAAAAAAGTTGCAGATCAACCGTAGAGTTTAAAATAACTTTGTTTTTTTTAATGTTTTCATTCTATTAATGATTTTCCTTGCATATAGGTACAATAGGCAACAAAGTTGCAGATCAACCGTAGAGCTTAAAATAACTTTGATTTTTTTTAAATGTTTTCATTCTAATAATGATTTTCTTAGCATATAGGTACAATAGGCAACAAAATTACAGTCCAACCGTAGAGCTTAAAATAACTTTGTTTTTTTAAATATTTTCATTCTAATAATGGTTTAAATGATTTTAAACTCAAATAAAGCAGGACCTTAATATCGTGCTTGAATATTTGTGTTTTGGAGCTCCATTGTGCATATTTTTTGCCTCATTTTATGTTATTTATGAAATATTTGATTTACCTACGACCTTATTTTTATTTATTAACTGAACTATGAGTTTATAAGAAATAAGTAGCAATATTTTTCTTTTAGATTTAGTCTTTGCGAAAAAAGTAACAATTCAACAAAACAAAACAGGTTTCAAAGTAATACTCTCAGTTGAACGTAGTTTTCAACTTATCTGTGTTTAAAGTTATCCTTAGTATGGTGCATCCCGTAAGTCTAAATATATTTATTAATGTTACCGAACGAAGAGTAACAGATACTTAGGTTAGGTTGGGCTATAAACGTCGAATCACCGAGATATAAGGTCGACAAACGACTCCAGTACTCGATTTACCAAGAACAAAGGAACGGTCTACATTTCTTTTGTGGGGGAGACGACAGCTGGCAGTCTATTACGTTCCCATTCATTCGGTCAAATGAGCCGCTTAATTTATCGTTCATTCATTACAAATATTTAATTTTACGCAAACCTTGACTTTAAATTGAGACGTCTTTTGAATGATTTGAATTCTTTGTCTAATTGCTCTATTAGATTATTTCTTAGGTAGTTCCGTTGTCATCTCACGTCCTCATTATAATTATAATTACTAGCTGCGCCCCGCGGTTTCACCCGCGTAAGACCCAATCCAGGGAGAATATCGGGATAAAAAGTAGCCTATGTGTTAATCCAGGTTTCCAGCTACATACCGAGTTTCATCGCAATCGGTGCAGTGGTTTTTGCGTGAAGGAGTAACAAACATACACACACACACACAAACTTTCACATTTATAATACTAGTATGATCTAAAAATAATAAGATAATTTTGATACCTATTACATCATTAACGTCCCACTTGAAGTCTAAGTATAGACACAAAGAGGCCACAACATGAGAATGTTCTTTTAGGTTTTAATTAGGTAGGGTCTCTGCCGGTTTTACTCGTACATTTAAAACTCCCACTTTCATATATTTTTAGAGAATACACAGTACAATAATTAATTCTAAGAAGCTCTCATTTCTACGGAAATCTTACTTCACGGTACGTAACACATATATTTTAATCAGATTTGCAGTATCATTGCTAATGACGACGGCGTATAAAACTTCGCTTGAATAAAATTGATTTAATTTCTCTGAAGGGAGAGGAGTATCTTTTGTTGACTCTCGTTTTATACTGTAGCAAAATTAAGGAACCATAATAAATTATTTAAATGTTATGTGCTCTTTCTCTACTAATTTTAATAAGGTAAAATCTAATTATAATTTAATGTTTTTTGTCTGTAAACTGCATTAGGCAGAATTTATCTAAATTTGTTGGATCAGTAGTGGGTCGTCATTTTCGCAACTCGTCATTTGCGTAACTTGTCATTTTCTCATCTCGTCATTTTCGCAACTTTCGCAATTCGTCACACAAACCTTAAGCTTTACAATAATAACAAAGATTAGTAGAAAATATCGTTTATATAGATCGTTGATTCGAAAATGACGAGTCGCGTTTATGACGAGTTGCGAAAATGACGAGTTTGCGTTTATGACGACCCACTACTAATCCAATTTTTTTAATCACAATATCATGGAAGCCGCCATAAGACATCAAAATGAATGGTTATGGAATTAAAAGGTTTGTAATCTGCTTTTATCTAAAATGCTTCATAAAAATAACTAAAATATTCATACGCTCTAGAAACATGATCACAACCACTCCCAGTAGGATAAACTTCTGAAACAGTCCAAGATTTGCTGCAATCTCAATGGAGAATACAAATTTGTACCAACAATTATGTAATAAACATACCTTTGGAACAACTATTAGTTATTCAATGGTAGGTATTATTGAAATCCGTGACATATATTCAAGTGATATTATTTATTGGAAAACTTGCCTCGCTTTGCAGCAACTATCTGGGCAAAGTTAGTTGGTTACGACAGCCTAAAGGTATCTCGGTACTGGTAGAGAGAAACAAGAGCCATCAAAATATGTATTATTGTATCAATTTTACATATTAATAAAAGAAAACTGGCTCGAGTTTTCTCTTCGTGGCAGAATGGTATACATATGCACATCAAGTTTGGATTTTGTTGTAAGAGGAAAGGGTACCTGCGCTTTCTCCATACAAACGTAGTCGACTGTTTCCTCCCTGGAAAATGACACTATCACAAATATTTTTGTGTCATAAAACCTATAACTGCCATGACTATGCCCCTATGTTTTGTTTTTTTTTTTCATTTCCTAATTACCATAGAAAGTAAGATTTAAAAAACAAAAATAAAAAAATTAAATATAGAGGCATGGTCATGGCAGTTATAAGTTTAATGCAACAAAAATATTGTTCTAGTGTCATGCAGGAAAAAAACAGTCGACTACGTTTGTATGGAGAGAGCCCCCGGTACCCTTGCCTCTTAAGTATATTAGGTTCTATGTGTTTGTATTTTTTTCTGGTATAAATAGAGTTGTTTCTATTCTATTCTTTTCTATAACTTCAGGTTTCGTTAAAAATCAGCGTACATATATTATTCTCTACACTTTCGACTACTCCTGTACGAAATTTCTTCAAAATCTGTTAAGCTGTTTCGCTAAGAGCAAAAAGTTTTTACTTTAAAGCAATGTAAAAAAACAGTCTAGTGGTCTTAGAATAAGCAGTAGAATACAATGATAATTTTTAAAATTAATGTCTGTCTGTTTGCTGTATCGTAATGAAAAACTACAGAATCGATAAAAAAACTGGTTTTCAATATTGGATATTTATTTTCCAATCTATACTAATGTTACAAAGAGGAAAGATTTGTTTGTTTGTTTGTAACGTATAGGCTCCGAAACAACTGGATCCCGATATTCCCACCTGATCGAGAGTTCCGCGGGTGAAACCGCGAAGCGCTGCTAGTATATATAACTAGAAAGGTCGTGGTACACTTAAAAAAAATCCACTTAAGGGCAGGTGCTAATAAAGCTACAAAAATCGACCTTCGTTTTAAGCAACTCTAAGTAATCAAATACTCTTTTTTTGTTATTTGCATATAAATGGATATTGTAGTTTAATAACCATATTTTTGTTTATTGTGGTTTAAAACATGATATGAACAACTTCGTTCGATAAAAAAAATGTTAGAAAATAGAGAATTATTAGATCGTTTATCGGGTTTTATTCAAAAATAGTTAACGTTTGTTTCTAAAAATGAATCAAATGATAGCTTTTGACCTCTAGGAACTATATTTGTGGATAATAATGCTAAAATGTTTTGCATATCGATCAAATATAACAGTTAGCACGCAGCACGCTACGTCTTTGAGAGCGCGGGCTAAGGTAATGTGAATACCTACACACGGTACTGGAGGAGCGCCTTAATAGGTATAAACCAAATTATCAACAAAAACTGCGGCCGCCTTACGATAACGTGCTCTGTGTGTACTATTTATGTTATATTTATAACTAGCTGCGACCCGCGGTTTGCCTACGTGTTGATCCAGGTCTTCAGCTATCTAAATACCGAGTTTCATCGCAATCGGTCCAGTAGTTTTTGCGTGAAGGAATAACAAACATACATACACACACGCACACACACAAACTTTCACATATGTTAATCCAGATCTCCAGCTACATACCGAGTTTCATCGCAATCGGTTCAGTAGTTTTTGCATGAAGAAGTAACAAAAATACAACAACCATATAACAAACAAACTTTCACATTTATAATATTTGCGTTTCTAATATTAGTAGGAATTTAACTATGGTTTGACTATCAATATAAAAACTAATATTTGCTACGAACCACAAATATCCCTCAAAGCCAGTCTAAGCGTTAGAGAGGATCATGGTTTCGTAGTTCCAATAATACCTTACAGAATCCTAAACTCGACGAACTCTTCTATTTGAAATCAGAAGTTACGCAACTTGGTTTTTTTTTGTTTTTCCTTTTTAAACAGTGTATGGTAGATTGTCGCTCATATCTATGAGGTCGACCTCTTTGGGACAGCAAATGACTTCCCATTCTTTTCTTAAAAAATTTAGGTTCACTTGCACAATAAAAAATAAATACGTTTAAGACTTTAAACATGATTAACCAACCAAAAGTTGGTTAATAATAATTATGTTAAAGGTTAATAACAATTAATTCATTGTTGTGCAAGTAATCCTTGTAAATTTTTATCTCATATTCTTCTCTAACTACGGTTATCGTGTGTTTCTTTATTTTTTATTCTATCTGCTGATAAAAAGTCTGTAGTCTACAATCATTTAAATAACATAATTAATTTAATTACGTTTGCATTATGTGGGTGGTAGGTATAGCAAATAGGTATTACACCTACACTAATTTGTAGCAGCACGTGCTTGCAATTTGAGCTTTCGGTCGTTGAATATCATAATTGCTATACTTACTTAAGTAATATTATGTTTAATTTATAATTAAATAAATTTGAGTTAACCAGAAATTTTAGCTGATTCTATACATATTTTTATATATTAGCTATTGCCTACGACTTCGCCAGAGTAAACTTTGAATTTTAAAAAACCCTTTTTTAGTGAATAGCCTTCGTTTATAACAGCTATAATGTATCGCGATCGGTCAATTGGTTTGAGCTGTGCGTTGATGTCAAGTCAGTACAAAATTAAAGTTTTTAATCTCACTTAAGAGGAAAGGGTACCGGTGGCTCTCTCCATACAAACGTAGTCGACTGTTTTCTCCCTGGATAATGACACTAGAGCAAATATTTTTTTTGCATAAAACTTATGACTGCCATGACCATGCCATTTTTTATTTTTTTGTTTTTAAATCTTAATTTCTATGATAATTAGAAATTGAAAAAAAAAACATAACATAGGGCATAGACATGGCAATTGTAGGTTTTATGGCGCCTTAACTTTAAATATAAAGCTTTTGGTCGTGTGTGATTTACATGACTCTCCAGTTCCAATACAGGTCAAAAGTCTTTGTCTTCTCCACGTTCTACAGTTGCTTGGAACGTTGTTTTGACTAAAGTAAAACGATTTAGTGATTTGTAACACGTCCGTCCAATTCCGCTTTCGTCATTAAGTGTTTTATTGATTATTTTGGTTCAGTCAGGAATTACTAATTCTGACGAAACTGAACAGACCCGATACATTTCGCTTTAGTCAGTAAGTGTTTTATTGACTATTTCACTTTTATTAGGAAAATACTAATTTAGTAGTAGTAGTAGAGCATAGAGGTGTTAATCCATTTTTGGATCCTAACTGTGTTTAAAAAAACACGAAAAAATAACGGTTGTCTGTTAAATTGGTTTACGGACCATAATTTTACGTGATAACGTCATAAGAAAACGATGAAAAACTGAGTTTTTTTTTTAACTTTCATATTAAATACTCTGTTTCCTAAGTTACCTTGACGCGTCTGGTCATATTACCATGACGCATGACGTCACACAATATTACCGTGACACTTTTTTGTGAATGCAGATGTTCCACCAATTTATTAAACGGTATCACGTCAAAAACGTTCTCTACGTAAATCATCGAAAATCTTCAAATATTGTCTAAAACATAATTCAATTTTATAACGAGACAATATATATTCTGGGATAAATAAGATTATCTCGTGATATATAGCGAAGAAAATTGATAATAACGCATGTCAACTTACATTTAATAATGGTAAACGCAAAAATCATTCGATGCCACAGATTTATCGTTTCGCTTTACAAGATTACTGAAACAGACGTTGACGGATTGACTTCCCAAGTTCAACCGTTTCTTTCTTTCTTTAAGGAATGTGTATAGTTTGTCTTCTTCTTTCTTACTGTAATTAGGCGGCACATGCATTTCAGGTCAGGGATGGTGTCTATGCGACTCTATCTTGGCAAAGCGTTAATGCTGCAAGATTGATGAACATCCCGAATAGATTTCTGGCTATTTAATTCGTTAGGTTTATTGCGGTTCTTGGAGCTGTTTTATTGTCCTTGGTTGGTTGGATACCTGATAATATGTAAAACGCATAGAGTTGAATTTTCCAAAATCACATTATAACAGCTATTTGTAGATATGCCAAATTTTAGCTCGATAAAGCGATTTATTTGGACTTTGCTTTGATAGATAGATACTCAGTATGATACATCAGTCAGTCAGTCAGGACTTAGAAAATTTTATATTTATAGATGTAATAAATCGAATTATGGGAATATACAATACTTAATTCTAGTGAAATGAAAGAGCGAAAAGTATAGCTTACAGATTATGAAAACAACTGTTTGTTTATTCTGCATATTTAAATTAGTGTCGTAAAAGTAAAATTACGTCTAAATATAATTAACTTATAAATTAACTAGTCTCATAACTAATTTTATACTAGCCTTTATTGTACAAATGCATTATACTAAATGTATTTTATGACTGCAACATATTTAGTTAATTGGATTATAGTGTTAAGTTTCAGCTTTTATTAGTTTTGTTGATTTTACTTAAATGGGCAGTTTGATATTATAGTTTTGTATAATTATATTAAGTATTTAGAGTACAATAAGCAACTAGGACACGAGAAACTAAAAAAAGCAATCAGAAAAAGTAAGTGTCCGAGCTAAGGTTTCGACCGTTGCGGAGTGAAGTCACGTATCTATAGGTTCGAACCAGTACGAACCGTCCGCGGCACGGGGCGCACATAAATAAAGCTAATGATATCCAATTGTGTTCGCCTATACACGGAAAAAGACGAAAAAACCCGAATTTCCAACATACCCCAATGTACAATGTTGTGTCAACAAAATATTATGTTTGCACACGTTTTGTTTTCGCGTCAAAGCTTCGTTGACGTGACAGGCTCCGTGAGACTTTTTGTTGTTTTGCTAACGTAATTGTAACTATGTTCTGTGCTTTTTGTGTGATTTCCATTTTCTTGTTTCGCGCTATTGTGGCTGGATCTGTGTCATGTTTACCGTTCTCATAACAAACATATTCCTGAAGCACATCCTTGTGTAACAGAACCTTAAAATGCTGAGTGAATCCTCCATTCGATTATATATTTTTATTTGACGGCTGTACCGTCTGTCTACTTTTAGAGAACGAGTTGCCAAGATTGTGGAAGGTTTGTAAATTGAATATATTATTATTTTGTGTATAATTGGCTAGGAATTGATGTATTGGAATAATATCTGTTTGTAATATCAATATTTCTTGTTTAATTTGATGAATTCTGAGAGGTTCCCCTACACTTGTTTATATTTCTTGTTTTTTGACAGAATTTGAAATTACTCTGAATGTTTTATCCTTAGCCTTTACCTGTCGTGACGAACTTATGACGACCCAGTTGGCACAATGGCCACCATGCCGGACTGCCAAATACAGGGTTGTGGGTTCGATTCCCGCCTTAGACAAGAATTTATGCTTAGATATTTGTTTGTGGTCTGGTCGTTTCTATGTATTATAAGTATATATTTACAAATAGAAAAGTATATAAGTAGTAAATCCGTTGTTTAGCACCCATAACACAAGTCTTGTTACTTAGCTTGGAGCTAGATGGCGATGTGTGGAATGTCCTGATATATTTATCGATGGTAAAAATTATTTAACGATCTTTTTGACATGGAGCCTGACTGGCATTAGAGACCGTACTTTGTCAATTTTCTTTTGCTGTTTTTCATACAGACTATTTCTCCTCGTACAGGGCAAATATGTTGCTAAAAGATATTCTATAAACAAAAGCCTTCTAATACAGAAGATAAAGAATGTGCTTATTTTAGTATTAGCACTAATTCACAACTGAAATAAATATAACATCCAAGACAAACATATAAAAATTCTGCTCAAACCTTCGAAGAAATTAACAGTTAATGGAAGCGAAAGCTTATCTCATCATGTGGGTAAGCTAAATCAAAGGGATCGAAAGGCGGAGATGTACGTTGATTGTGTTAAAGTTAATTAACGATTAGAACTAGTATACACTAAGCCAATTTTGGCTTGTCAGTCCGCAGCGAAGCGCAAAAATTCCCCATGCAATCCTATACATTTTATATGAAGTTCTAATGGTGTACCTAACCGTTTCGCATCTCCATTATGAGAGAGGTTTTGTAATGGATTTAAACAGACTGAAACGAGGTTTAGCGTGAATATTTAAATTATTACTGCCGAACGGAAAATAGGTATCTACGAGAAACGATGGTATGGTAATTAATTAACCGATCTCTACAACTAATAATTTTATACTTATTACTAGCTTTTGCCCGCGACTTTGTCCGTGTAGAAGTCGAAAACTTGAAGTAGAATGAACCAAAAAATATTGGCTGCATATAGTGCCACTGTATTATTTTTATGTTTCTGTAACGAAGTTCCTTATCGCGGGTTGGGGAGGGGCCCTAGCCTAGCCCTGAAAAAAATGTTACACGTTTTGATGAAATTTTGAAACGAAAAACCGTAAGATAAACGTTTGTAAAAGTTTGTAGTATTGAAACCAAGAACTATCCAAAAAGCTCTTGTATTTTAAAAATCAAGTTTAACCTATAATCTAATAAAAAACACAATGCTTTAACGATTTTATTAATTACCTGTGGCGCCATCTAGTCAAAAAATAAATAAAAGTTATTATAAATTGATAAAATAAACGGACCTTCCAAATATTTATATATATCCCACACATAAATGAAAAAAAAGGGAAAAAACAAGGGAAACGAACTTCGTTCCAAACGCGTATCCCTCGATACGTTCATTTTTATTATTCATTGTGTGTGTGTGTGTGTGTGTGTGTGTGTGTGTGTGTGTAAAAACCTAAAATTAAACTTATTACATAATTTATACCTGAAGTTCAAAGTCCACTTCTCTCAATGTAAGCCACTCTTAACACAGCTGCATATTGTTGTGGCAATGTATTTGAGTCACGTCGTACTGCTCCGAGTAGTCAACGTTGGACATAAATACTATGTAGTTTGATTCGAGCTGTCTCGCTAATTTGTTTTAAATTGACTCCATTACATTAACAATGATAATGACTTGTATTTCTTTTGATATAATTAGGTAACCAACGTATTCTGAAGGAATGCCTGGAAGGTATCGTAAAAGACGAGAGCGGGGAAGGCAGGTGTGCTATGATTTAACAAAAAACTAATCTATACTAATATTATAAAGCTGAAGAGTTTGTTTGTTTGTTTGTTTGAACGCGCTAATTTCAGGAACTACTGACTCGAATTGAAAAATTCGTGTTGTGTTGGATAGGCCATTTATCGAGGAAGCCGCTACTTTTTATCCCGATATTCCCACGGGATTGGGAGTTACGCGGGTAAAACCGCGGAGCGCTGCTAGTCACAAATATACGTGCTACACCTTAGGCTGCATCTTTACCTACCAGCAGGCGGGTGTGAGAAAGGTCAAACGCTGGCCAATCATTGCTCTAATGCTCTAATACATTACCTAAGTATAATATGTAATGGACAATAATTTACATTTCTTTTTAGGCCAGTTATTTTATACATTGCCTAGATTGTATAGAATACTTGAGTTTTACAGATTACTGGAATACTTATATACATCAAACGCATACCGTCCTTCTGCAACAGGTTTTCATTCAATGTAAATACTATACATACCTACTTGACCTTTTTACAAAGGGAACTTTAATTACGAATACGAAGTTTCTGATAATATTTTGCTTTAACATTACGGATATTAATTACTAGGTTACCAAGAGTCTTCAAACATCCATATAGCATAATAGCCACACACTCTACGTTTTGCGGTTCAAGTTTCAGCTACTTTAAGTAAATCACCTATTCAAAAAATTCAACTGTATTTTCTCTTGTAAACTGCAAAAGTCTCACAGTTTCTCAGTTCCTTTCTCAAGTTTCTTGTGGCACTATAAATTCATAGAGATTCCAGGATTCTGGCTTTATCTGGGATTCTTATTATAAGCACGGCCGCGAGCGGCGCGCGTTTCTAGGATTCAAAAACTTTTTGTTCACTTAATTTTATTGTACACTCAGGCCACAAAAAAAAGAAATAACTGACTATCCTAAGGTGCGGTTATGTTTTTTTAGAATATGACGAAAATAAGCAACAATTTTAAGCTCTTTACAAATAAGCTTGATGAGTCGCTACGACTAAAATTAAGGAAATTACAAACTTATGTTTCTTGACAAATCAGGTAGATAACGGGCGACTAGTCGTGCCAGGTTGTCGAGAGCTTTAGCGAATGTTCATGCGCAAGTAAATATTTATGATGAAACTTTTCTTTTTGGGTGTTCGTAAATGTTTTATGTAAAACAACAACTTTGTAGACTTAGTTCGGGAATAAGTAGAGTTAGGAGAGTTTGCGATTAACTCGAACTAAGTAGATAGGCACATAATCGCTAAATCATTCTTTCTTTGAGGTACAGTCGTCTGCAATTTGCAGCCCTCGGTAGAGTTCGAAAATTACTATTATTGGAATGTTTGCATTCTAATAAGTTTTGTTTGATTAATTGATGAGTTAGAAGCCTTTAAACTTCACCTAAAGCAGGTGACTAGAATCTTGCTTGTGTTGAAAACATTCTTATAACAGCTGTTTTCGAGCTCTACGGTGGGTCTGCAATTATGCAGCCGACCGTACCTACTCACATTTATACGGGCTGTTTTACCACAACTAGACCTCTTTGGTTGGGTCCTTTTTGCTTGAGGATGGAGTAGGTTTGCCCAGCACCTATACTACCCTATCAGCTTAGTCGACCGTGTCCAGAGGAAAGAACGTGTCAATACATCTGGGGCCAACTAAGCAGTGGGTTTCATCACAATATTTTTGTTCACCGTAAGAGCAATGGACAGATTGGACTAAAACTTGGTATAAAGGTAACATAGTTATCCGCTAAGAAAGGATTTTGCAAAATTCAAATCCTTCGCAGATGAAGTGACGGGAGAAAGCTAGTATAAGTACTATTTTAAGATCTATGGTAAATATCTCAAATGTTTGTATCAAATTTATCGATTTTTGTGAACGAAAATCATGATGAATGTGGTAAACGATTATAAAAAGTGCTACATCAAAAGAACTAAATTGACTTCACAATTAAATTTTCTATGTTAACGGTACAAGTTGAAAACAATTGAAAATATAATAAAACAAAATGTAATCAAAGTGTGAACCTCAGAGGCGGGTCGCTCGGAGATTGGTGTCGCTCCGCCACTAACCCGATCAATTTGACCAAGCGACGTAGACATAATAGATCAGATTACCTCTGTCAAAACATTAGCAAGAGCAACAAACAAACAGCAACACCTTCTCGAAACTGTAAACTGTTCGTTAATTAAAACCGCTCGGGTATCAGTTATGACCGTAGAATCATGCTCATCAATAATCAACGGGCAGATCACGTCCGCTGTACAATTACGTACACCGACTATAAATCATTTGTATTCGTAACGTGGCCGTGACGTCATTACTCGCCTAATTTGGTGCCGGTTCATGTATGTCATTACAGTTTATTGTGTTAAAAATTTGCATGTCTTAATAGACTCATTTGGTCTTACTCGGACAAGACCAAATGAGTCAAATCAAATTATTGAACAATACCAAATGACTACTAAGAGTAGATTAAACGACTACAATATGATGAGTTAGTCTCACTGTCGATAGCTAGAGTCGTAACGTGGCCGTGACGTCATTACTCGCCTAATTTGGTGCTTGTTCATGTATGTTATTACAGTTTATTGTGTTAAAAATGTACATGTCTTAATAGACTCATTTAGTCTTACTCGGATAAGACCAAATGAGTCAAATGAAATGACTGAACAACACCAAATGACTACTAAGTGTAAATTAAACGACTACAATATGATGAGTTACTCTCGCTGTCGATGGCTAGAGATTGTGTCAGTAGATAGGATTCGTGCATTCTGGCTCACGGAATCTGGCCCCTGTCAAACGGTCTGAGCTGGACCCGAAAACTAAAAAAAAAAAAAAAAAAAAAAAAGTTTGGTGTCTAATTGGGGGTTTTCGGGTATTGCGAATCGATCTGTGCTATCCGTTCAGCTCTATCTACAACCGTTACAGATTTAGCTTTTGAATTATAACAGCTCCACTACCCCTAATTAATTAGCGATAATGACTGCCTCGGCGTCTAATGAGCTTTCTGATTATGTTTTTATCTAATCACCTGATCAGCTAATCACCAGCCCGGTTCGTGTGCATTTTTGTAAATAACATCTAATCACCTAATAAGTTAATCACCTAAAATGAAATAATGGTAGGTATTTCTAAAATATTGATAACACATTATTTTATAAAAAACATACTTTATTCATATACAAAATAAGAATTAAACGCATTACACAGCAGAATGTCATTGTTTATAGTATCTCTACCAAATTGATTAGTAAACTCTAACAACGACTTGTTATTGAACTTATACAGTAAGTACATTAAGCAGTATTTTCCACACACTGAAGTCCAATCATTTTGAATCCTAGTATTATTAAAACTCCATTGCCTTGAATTCCTAATCAAAAACATTTTGTGAAATCCTGTAGGAGAACGACCGTATGTATCAAAATATTCACCAATACCGTGACTATCTATGTGAATACCTATCCAGTGAGAACCAGGTTTTGTATCTGGATCTAAATTGCTTATCAGATATGCTGGAACTTGAACATACATCGGTAATCTGTTTGCAGCATACACATTATATTGCAAGCTTGGGTGAATCTTTGTTAAGTATGTTTGTATTTCTAAAGTATCCATTACTGCTGCTTTCAAAATTGATAAGTATAAGACTTATTAACTCGCTAGATCACAGACAAGTGAAAGGATACAGGTAAGCCATTCGTTTTTAACATGTTGAGTGATGTTTTAAATAAAAGGTAAGGTAATTTCAAATCATTTAATATTTTATTAAAAATACACATTGTATGATAGCTTAATACTATGGGGTACATGTGATATTTAATACTATGTTAAACTTATTTATTTTTCCTAACTGCTATAGTCTACGGTTACATTTCGATTTTTATCTATCTCTATAACATTATCGAACTCAGCATATACAACACAGTTTATTGTTTGAGTAAGGGAAGATTCAAACCTAACTTCTAATCTCACACTACCATGTCTTATAAGGTTCCAATGACCCGATGAATTAGCTGATAAATCAGGTGTTAGATCGAATGCTAGCAAACAATAACCTTTTGCATATTTATCACGAGATATCCCATTACCTTCGTTGAGAAAATGTATTCCTGTTCCTGAGAATAATGTATGAAAAGTTGCAGTGAAAATATTATTATCAAAAGATGGTTGTAAAGCTTTCGAAGGAATTTGTTGACCATCTATATATAAACAAAAGGAATTCATGTTATAGTTTTCAAAATTGAACGGATTTTTGGAAAGACAACCATTAAATGCTGCATTATTTACAAACCCAACTATGCATCTTTTAGGTACTTGACCCATGAAGATATTATCCAATGTTTTTCCCTGAACCCCTGATGGTATTGTTAAAACTTTAACTTCAGCCCGTGTAATAGGATATTTCGCTGTAGTCGATGCTAAAACTTTTTGATGAGCAAATAAAACCGATGGGTTAATTTTTGTTCTTCGTACCAGAAGAGTTGCATCAGTTATGCTTACTTTGTATTTTACATCATTCGGTGAAGCCATCAAGTTAAATGATTCCCGGGATCTAACCAGTTTTACATTCAATTCAACACCATTAATTAGAAACTTTTCTTGGTTGAATATGTCCCCGTGAAGGTGTCCTATCATTTCTACTTCTTTACTTTCAGATATGAGTGTTTGTCTTTTTGTAAAACCAACATTATTATTATCAGTTGAATCCATATTTCCATTTGTATCTTCATACCAAAGGCTACATGTTAAGTGAGATTCTTTAGCAGTAGGTGCATAATTAAGCAAAGTTTCAATGTATGCTCGATAGGCATATGTATTATTAGGAGGTGACACCAATTTCTGGTTTAAATAAACATCAAGTTGACTGAAAATAGAATGAAGCCAATTGTTTACAGGTCCCACAACAGTTGAAGCGGTCAATTTCGACGAATCCTCATTAAATATTTTGGCTCTTATATGTAGTAATGTATGAGACAAGTCAATATAGTCATCACCGGTTCCCGGTACAAGAAATTCTATTGGACCATCGTCTGCCAAGGATGATATAGGTTTGTAGTGGACCCACATTCCACTTTCTATGCTTGTTTGTGTTGATGGTAGAGCAAATAAATCTAATTCTGACTTTATGCACTCACAAGAATGATTATGTAGGAAAGACATTATATATTTATGAAAATATATCAACTTGATTTTTATTAGCTGCTTTTTTATTTTTTATTCCTTTCCCTTTGCTAGTCGGTGAAGGAATGACTGCAGTGAGACGCTTTCTTTTAGTTTTATATCCTGACCCAGACATATTCAATTTATCAATTTTTCCATCAGCCCTTCTCTTTAAATTAGAACCAACTTCTTTTAACCGTGATTTTATTGATTCTTCCATGGGTCGAGCATTAGCCATATCAGATAGAAGTCCTACGCCTGCACTCAAAGCTTCTTTTCCTATTGCTTTAGCACCACTAGAGAGTAATGGTAAGACAGATCTAAACAGTCCTCCTAAAAAACTTCCAATCCCGTGACCACGTTGATAGGGGACCCCCTTGTAGATAACTCCTACTCCAGTACCGGCCTGGTTAGTATAATAATGTTCATATGGACAAATATTATTATTGCGTGAATACATTATAATTTAATAAAGTGTAGTTTAATACACACTGTTCCAAATTGGAATGGTATTTTTTGACCAGTGCTTGATCTTATATCTATTTCAATCGTATCAAATTCTCTGCGCATGACTGGTAGGTAATGAGGTGGAGAGAATACGTGCATTTTATTCGCTCCATATATATACTTTGCAGGATCTAATGGTATAATTCTAAGTAAAGAGGACATTACATCACCAACAATCTGTGGTTCCACTATGTCGCAATAAACAAATAGTTGTGATGGTAATCCTAAATGTAAATTTGCAGAACACTTTCCAAAACCCTTTTCTACTAAATTCCTGTTAGGTTCGAACCCTAGTTGAATACCCAACTTGGGTGATAACACCAATGATATAATTGATTCATCCATATTTGTCACAGAAACAAACTTGGATATTTCATCATAACGAAATTTTACTTTTTCCTTTATATTATTTAATGCAGACAAAATGTGATCAATATTATCGTAATTTGTAGCAGGTATATGTTTTTTAAAATAACATGTAGAAGGTCTATTCTCATTTGGCATTATCATCATTTTTGTTACATAAATAATATTTTCATGATCTTGAACAGTAAACATTGTGCATGGATATTGGAATTCAGCTACACCAACAGACCATTCCCCTTCTAATTTGATTGATTTTGGTAATTTTGTTGAAAAACTTGTTGTCATATTATCTGGAAAATATCCCATTGAACTATTGCTCAGTAAAGTTAAATAAAAATGTTCTTTCATTATATCTGTTTTAAATCCGAAAATAATATCCAACTATTAAATTTATCAGGATAACCTTTCCACTTGACCAACACTTGCTTTCTGTTACCAGAATATCGCGAAGTAATTATTTTATCTATTTTGTAGTCAGAAGTGGGGTTAGGTGGACTAACATTTTGTAATTCTTTTTCATAAAAAGTACCCTGAATATTTTCATTTTGTAAATCTTTAAGTGTGTATACAACCCAAGGTGATCTATCGATTATAGATGAAATAATAAATATTTCATCGCTCCAGTTAGATTCATATCCTTTTTGGAATATATGTTTATATTTTGTAATTCTTACATAATCACCAACATGATACTTTGGTAAAGGTACGTTTGTAGATGTTTTAATTTTTTCCTCACTATATAAATTATTCCAAACAGTCATTATATTGTTAGAAGTTACATTACATGGGGGCATTTTAATGCTTGAATGATAGCTATGATTATACGCATACAATAAATCTTGTAAGACATCAATGTATCTAAATGTATTTTTATGAGTAAAATACCGCCACATTTTTGACTTCAGTGTTCTTTGGAATCTTTCCACAATACTAGCTTTGATGTCTGGATTATTTGTTGTGTAATAATTAATATTTTTGCTTTTAAAATAGCGTTGAACATCTTTTGATACAAACTCCGTACCTTTATCAGACTGTATGTGAGTTGGTGTTGATTGAGCTTCATTAAAAATACTTTCAAAAGACTTTTTTATTGTTATGGAATTTTTATATTTCATGGATCTAACATAAGCATATTTACTGAATACATCAATTACACATAATATATAGTTAAAACCATCATTATATTTACTATAAGTTCTCATGTCGCTCAGATCAGCTTGCCAAAGTTCATTAAGATTAGATAAGACATATTTGTTTCGAGGAAATTTCTTGTGAACTGGTTTATGAAGAGTGTATGTTTCCTGTGACTGCAACCATTCCTTTACTTCGTTTTTAGACATTTTACCTTTCAAAGCTTTTGCAAGTTTGTCAATACTACTATATCCAGCAGGGTGCGAAGCATCATAATAAATGTCGTGAATTTCTAGTAAGGAGTCCATTTTTCCCAATCAATTTTCTTTCTTATTTTCTTAATGTACTTGTCTCCAGTTATAGGAGTAGAAAATTCTTCATCAGATATTTCCCCAAGGTCTTGTAACTGAAGTTTGTTTATATAATCACTTCTTTTTGGATTACTAATATATGTGAGTGGTATTTTAAGATCTTTTATAGCCTTAGCAAAGTCCTTCCACCCTATTGGATCACCAGTTTTTTTTAATGGTCTTAATAAATCATTTATTAAATCTACAATATTACTTCCAGTGATTTTATTGTTCTCTATAAATACTGTTCCATCATCATTCCAGTGCACTTTGTTTTTACTCAACGACAACAAGTTTAACAATAACTCACCCTTTTTTACATATGTTTTAGGTATCAAAGATAGAATTTGTTTATTTGAGTAAACAGGTTCCCTTTGAACAGTATTACTTTCCTGACGAGTATCTTCTTCGTTTGATGTCCGATCAACAACTGGGTCTTTGTTGTTTGTTTCATTATTTTTATCATGTTCTTCTTTTATCATTATTTTAGGGGAATCAATGTTTGAAGTAATTATTGGAAGTTCATAAGGTTGACGATCTTCTCCAGTAAAGTGTAAGTATCTTTGTAAGACTTGTAAGTACAAAATACATTTTTTTCTATCATCGTCATTGTTTTTTAGAATATTTTGCATTTCAACATCCAATCTAGTTTTAGGATTACTCGTATCACTTACATTTTTTTGACTTATTTTATCAATCAAACCGGGTTCTACGAGTAACATTTTCTTAGTATGTTCCATTTTTAAACAAGACTATTAACTAGTCCACTCAATATGGAACCCAATATTATAGGTAGAAATGAACCCCCCTTTTGAATAATTATATTTTTCCTAACTTTATTTGTAGTTTTACGCACGAGCTTACGCAGAATATCTATGTATTGTTTTAGTGATTTCTTATCCTTTTCTTTTATTGGAACTTTACCTTTCAATACATTATGAATACACTCACAAATGCAATTTATTTCATCTTCACCGCATGATTTTAACAAAGCTTTTTGATATTTGGGTTTTAAGGTATGCAATGCTACGAGCAAATCTTTATGCGTCTTTAAGCTTCGATGCATTATTTGTAAATGACAGAAATTTGATGGTTCTTGTCATATTTAAATCCTTTTTTTGGTACATAAACTGAACAAAACATGTCAGTGGGAAATATTTTTGTTTTAACACGACACATTTCATTAGTGTTTTGTTTAAGATCTATCATTAAATACCCATGTGCTTCCGTAGTTGCATCTTTATATGCTTCTTCGATAAATTTTACATTTTCTGGTACTACTTGACGTCCAAGATATCGAATTTGTGTTTTATCACGAGGGTTTTTAAAATAAATAATATAGTTTGAATTTAAGGAAATATCTCTTTGGCCTTTTCCTTGATGAAACAAATTTTGAGTTATATAGAAAACACTCAAATTCCTATGGTGACTGCCTTTAGTAAATATATCAACAATACGACCATCGGATTCTCTCATGAGATCATCTATTATAATTAGATTAGCTTCTTTCTCTTAGATCTGGTAACCCTTGAAAGTAGTTTACATTTTTCAAATTGTATAAAGGCTGCATTTCATCAAAACACCATGTGATTTGCGAAAAAGAAACATTACATATTTCTTTTCGGTGGTTAATAATATTTGTTACAAAATTTGATTTTCCACATCCACTAGGCCCTGCAACTATTGCAGTAAATGGATGGATAAAATGATTCATTTTCTATACGTGTGGATTAGATGAGGTTTAAAAAAACAATGAGAGTTTTTAATTCAAAAAATGATTTTATTATATATTTCTTAATACTAGATAATACAATTGTTACAAATAAATATTAACAACTTTAAAAAATTATACAAAATAAAAATACAAAATTTACACAAAAAAAATCTCATATTTATCTTTATAAAATCAACAACTCTGTGCATGTGAATATTAAATTATCTACAATAAAATGGATTTAAGATAAATTTATACAAACAAAAAAAAAAAGTTAAAAAATCAGTTAATCTAAATCTCTTAGTTTATAATGACCCCACGCCAAAGTATCAACATGATTTGGTAAAATGTAACGCTTGGTATCATTATATGATAACGATGTCTTATTAATTTTTTGAGTAAATATATTGTGTTTAATGGATCTGAATCTACACATATTGTGGTATTGAATATTTTGATCAAAGAGACAAGACTTATAATTCCTCATATTTAGTTTTTTTGTAACACTTTTGTTAACTCCTTTTGCTTTTGCTATAATCTTTTCACCTACTGTAAAAGCATACATTTTTGATCTTAATCCTACGAATTCTTCTAAAATGGATCCATTATTTTCATCTTTGAAATAACCTAACTTTTTTTTATTAATCTTAGGGTAACCGAACAAATTATCCGATGGATAATCAGAAGTATCAAACCGTGCAGCTAAATCAGGTTTGATATCCTCATAAAAATTATCAGTAAAAAATTGATAAATAAAACTATCCGTATCAGTATACAAGAGTTTAGTTTTATCACCAAACTTTTTTAGAATGTAATCATAATGGAATTCGTACATTAAAGTTTTCGAAATGTCTAATATACAAAATCCTAAATAAATAGGTTTATTATGTAGTATTTTAGTTTTTTGTAACTGAATAGCAACTAAGGTTTTTAAATTCTGGTTTGGCAATATAATCCTGTGCACCTAGTGACTTACCCCGATTTTCCCAATGTGTCAACAGCTTTATATTAACCCTTTTCTCTATATTCTCCATAGTTTTACCGAAAACAGAATTATTCATCAGTTTATAAAAATCTTTCTCAAAATCTGTTACCGCCTTTGTCCTTAGTTTAGTATTGAGATCAATGTATTTTTGAAGCCAGGGGCTTTGATTAAATTTTAAAATTCTATGTACTTTATTTAATTTCAAACCTAATTTAAGACATTGTTTTAAATTTCTATAATGAATTTTATATTTAATTTTATTTTTTAGATTCGGAACTAACTTTTTTTCTTTGGAATTACCTATACAAATATTTTCCGGACACAAAGGTAAATCAGAGTGCAAATCATGAAGTGTATCAGGATATTCTAAGTCTACTTCCAAAATAAAACCATAATCAGATGTATCGGATATGTTAAAATCTGTGCTAGGATCAACCCATTCAAATCCTCCTTCAGGAAGATGTTGCGACATAGCCCAACCGTATAAATTATTAGCATCAAAATAAGCGAGGTATGATTTAGATTTAGTACTATCGTAACTAGTTAAATATTGATTATTTGCCTCAGCATACCGATTACTACATTGGGATACACCACCACGAATACCTGCTTTGATAAATGCAATTTTATCGAAATCTGTCAGTAGTTCAAGTTCGATTTTGGTGGATTTCAACATAGCATCCCAACTTAACCCGGGTACCGTGTAATAATGAGCAGGATCTAGACTATAAGTGCTAATGCATAGATCTCTAAAATTTTCAAAAATATCTGTTAACAATAAAACATCGGTTTTTTGATACAGATTTGAATAATCTAGCATAGTGGAACATTGAAAGTGATTCCAAACTATTTGGGCATGATTATAATCATTGTTTGAAATATTTGAATCTGTTATGGTACTGTAAAAATTTTGTTTGTCAGGTAAACATGTATTTTTTAACCTATCGCTTGATGTCATGTATTCATAAGGAAAAATACCTTTCTTTCTCAGAAGGGTGAAATCTTCATGGTTAGGGAAATTAATTTTGAGTGTATGAAACTGATCATCTTTAAGATTTTTTGCCAACTGTTCAAGACTGCATGGTAAAAACTTTAAAGAGTCCACAAACCTCAACTTAATGAATTGATTGTTAATAGATAAAGTTTTGTTAAAAGATATGTATCTTTCTTTGTTTTGAGGAATTATGTCAACCTGACCTTCACCCAAATTAAGCGCATGAACAATGAAATGTGAATCATAATGACTAAGATTATGTAGAAATACTGGAATAAAATTTGGAGCTCTAAATTTTTTTGCACATAAGTTATGTGTGACACCTTTAAAGTTACCAGTTTGCCATTCATGATATAAAAATTTTTCACCATTTAAATCGGTTTCACAAATATAACAACTTAAACAATTATTTGCTACGGCTTCATCTTCTGCAGACAAAGTTTTAGGACATTTTTGAAAATTATTTTTGCTACATATTGACTTAAGATCATTATGTAATCTAGTCATAAATACTTGTGCACAATCGGGTCCACTATAAGACTCATATTTTGATAAAGTATCATCATAAGAACATTTTATGTAATATCCAAAACTATAAGGTTGGTGTTCTTGAATGTTGTTTGTGTATGATTTAGATGGGTCGTTAGAACATGAAGTTACAGGTTTTAAAAATGCCTCAAAATCTGCATAAATAACAAAAGGGATTTTTAACTTTCGTTCAAAATGATCAAACATTACTTTATCATTAGATGTTGGTTGTGCAAACCAATCTTTAAATTTTTTATCACTACTCGGTAATTCAACAGTGACATGGGAACAATCATTCTGTTGATGGTTGGATAATCTTTCATTAGTAGGGAAGTATAATAAACACCCATCACATATATGAACAGTATGATGTTGATTGGAAAGTTGTTTACTAACTAAACGTGATAAATTTTTAATATAACAATAGTGACTTTTTGTACCATTACTTAAGTATAATAAATTGATATGACTACTTTTACGACTTTTAGTAAAATACAAAGGACCTACAATACTATTTAGTTTAGTTTCTTTATTATATTCTAACCCAAAAACGTTTATGCTAATATTATTTAATTTTTCAACTTTAGGTATGTCGGTTAATTTGACAGGGAAAGATATACCGCTAAAATTAAGTTTATTTGCATGTATGCTGTACGATAATACTCGACTGGCATTTTTACTAACTGGGTATAATGCTGAAAGTAATGCCCATTTAAAACACAAATAATCTGCATTTTGAACGTTAATCACAGCTTTTTTTGCACTAATATCCTTCGGCAAATCAATATATGAAGTACCACGAAGAGGGTTAAATTTATTTACATTCATATCTATACTTTTAATATGTTTGAGACTCCACCCGCTATCTTTTCTCTCAAAAGTACTTATTTTATTAATTAAAGTCTCACACAAAGAAGTAAAAAAAATATTTAAATCATCTCCAATAAAAATTATGAAATTACTAGTTTGAAAATCAAATGTATTTATAACATCGTTTTTGCTTTGTTGTATAAATTCTGCATGTAATATAAAATTAACTTTAAAAATACTATGGTTTTGAATTGACTCTTCAACTAAAAATAATATTTCATCTTTAATGGAATTCATAAATATTTCAGGAGTTTGAAATGTAGATTCAATAGTTTGGTTAGATTTGTTACTAATTTTATAAGTAATTATTCTTTGTCCAAAAGCTGTTTCGATAACTGACACATTTTCAAAAGTACCGTGTAATTTCAAAACATTGTTTTTATGGATATTGCTTTTTAAATGATTAGTGAAATAACGTTTCCTAACAGAAATTTGACCAGCGTTACAAGTTACACTATCAGTTGGAATACCTGTGTGGGATCCTTCAGTTATACCAGATGAAGTCGATGCTCCTCCATCGTGATGTCTTTCAATTATACCAGCTGAAGTTGAAGCTTCCCCAGTTTGATGTCTTTCAACTATGTTAGAAGAAGTTGAAACCACTTCTATGTCTCGACGTTTAACATTTTCCGAGTTAGCCTCACTATCTAAATGTCGTTTGAGTGATCCTCCAATCTGATGTTGCTGACTGTAACAAGATATAAATTTTTTTATTAAAAATCACTATTAACATAAGAAATAGGTAACATGAAATAAATTGAAAATAAATGGAAAAGTTATGTTTACTCACATTGTAAGATTTTCAGTCGAACCAAATTCCTCATTGAAACATAAATTAAACGCTTCGCATTGTTCAACTTCTTTACATAATTGAATTATTTCCTCATTTTGCAAAGTTTCATCGACCTGTGTACTAAAGAAGACACTCTCACAATCTTCTTCGGCTTGCGAATGGAAGAAAAAACTTTTACAGGTACTCATTTTGTTGTTGATATAAAAAAGTCGGAGCTGATATTGTTATGATCTTTAGAACTGAACTGAATATCAATTTAAACATCAAAAAGTATTTATATGGAACTTTGAGGGTTATTAAATTAACCCTTATTAACTAATGGAACTTAATTTAGTAATCTTTTTTAATAACAAATAAAATGAAACATCGTTTAAATATTAAATGAGATATTAAGTAATGACAACAACAACAATTATGAGTCATTCTTTTTATTGTTGAAATGGTATTTTTTGCAACAATCTGATGTAGATATTTCTTTTGTAGCTAAATATAAAACTCGTTGTATGTTTTGAAAATTAGAATTTTTGTTATGCGTGTAATATTTTAACTTAGTTTCAGTGTGTTTCCAATGTTCTGCCACTGGAACTTTCGATATTTTCTTTAAATCATAAACCTCAATTTTTATCATGTGTGTTGCATTTTTTCCATCTTCAGTATTTGTTGTCATAAACGCTGTGCTTCCATCGCTTTGATTTCGAGAAACTGTTGATGAGAGTTTTTTTTGTTTTTTAGGTAAATGAAATAATTCATCTATCTTATCCGATGGAGATGATGGTCGTTTTCTGGGCTGTGAATTTTCAACTATTTCTAATTCTTGCAGTGTTTCACTATCAGGTGTAGCAAAGAAGAAAGTTTTGTAAGTGTTTTCCTGGTTTAAATTGAATGAATTCTGAAACAATATATATTACACTACAAAAAATTTGTAATACATATAGGTAATACAGGTATGTTTAATCGTATTTAAAGAAGAAAATCTCTTACCTCCATTTTACTGTTGATTTACACACACAGTTATTCACTAACACAAAGTTGTTGATTTCACTTTACTTAGGTTACTGTGTCTTATTGAATATTGTCACGAGTTTATATACTAGCGTAGAAATAATTAGTAATCTAGTTTAAACAATAATTAATAATCTAGTTTAGAAGCAATTAGTAATCTAGTTTAAACAATAATTAATAATCTAGTTTAGAAGCAATTAGTAATCTAGTTTAAACAATAATTAATAATCTAGTTTAGAAGCAATTAATAATCTTGTTTAATAAAATATTAAATGATTTGAAATTACCTTACCTTTTATTTAAAACATCACTCAACATGTTAAAAACGAATGGCTTACCTGTATCCTTTCACTTGTCTGTGATCTAGCGACAAAAATTAACCCATCGGTTTTACTTGCTCATCAAAAAGTTTTAGCATCGACTACAGCGAAATATCCTATTACACGGGCTGAAGTTAAAGTTTTAACAATACCATCAGGGGTTCAGGGAAAAACATTGGATAATATCTTCATGGGTCAAGTACCTAAAAGATGCATAGTTGGGTTTGTAAATAATGCAGCATTTAATGGTTGTCTTTCCAAAAATCCGTTCAATTTTGAAAACTATAACATGAATTCCTTTTGTTTATATATAGATGGTCAACAAATTCCTTCGAAAGCTTTACAACCATCTTTTGATAATAATATTTTCACTGCAACTTTTCATACATTATTCTCAGGAACAGGAATACATTTTCTCAACGAAGGTAATGGGATATCTCGTGATAAATATGCAAAAGGTTATTGTTTGCTAGCATTCGATCTAACACCTGATTTATCAGCTAATTCATCGGGTCATTGGAACCTTATAAGACATGGTAGTGTGAGATTAGAAGTTAGGTTTGAATCTTCCCTTACTCAAACAATAAACTGTGTTGTATATGCTGAGTTCGATAATGTTATAGAGATAGATAAAAATCGAAATGTAACCGTAGACTATAGCAGTTAGGAAAAATAAATAAGTTTAACATAGTATTAAATATCACATGTACCCCATAGTATTAAGCTATCATACAATGTGTATTTTTAATAAAATATTAAATGATTTGAAATTACCTTACCTTTTATTTAAAACATCACTCAACATGTTAAAAACGAATGGCTTACCTGTATCCTTTCACTTGTCTGTGATCTAGCGAGTTAATAAGTCTTATACTTATCAATTTTGAAAGCAGCAGTAATGGATACTTTAGAAATACAAACATACTTAACAAAGATTCACCCAAGCTTGCAATATAATGTGTATGCTGCAAACAGATTACCGATGTATGTTCAAGTTCCAGCATATCTGATAAGCAATTTAGATCCAGATACAAAACCTGGTTCTCACTGGATAGGTATTCACATAGATAGTCACGGTATTGGTGAATATTTTGATACATACGGTCGTTCTCCTACAGGATTTCACAAAATGTTTTTGATTAGGAATTCAAGGCAATGGAGTTTTAATAATACTAGGATTCAAAATGATTGGACTTCAGTGTGTGGAAAATACTGCTTAATGTACTTACTGTATAAGTTCAATAACAAGTCGTTGTTAGAGTTTACTAATCAATTTGGTAGAGATACTATAAACAATGACATTCTGCTGTGTAATGCGTTTAATTCTTATTTTGTATATGAATAAAGTATGTTTTTTATAAAATAATGTGTTATCAATATTTTAGAAATACCTACCATTATTTCATTTTAGGTGATTAACTTATTAGGTGATTAGATGTTATTTACAAAAATGCACACGAACCGGGCTGGTGATTAGCTGATCAGGTGATTAGATAAAAACATAATCAGAAAGCTCATTAGACGCCGAGGCAGTCATTATCGCTAATTAATTAGGGGTAGTGGAGCTGTTATAATTCAAAAGCTAAATCTGTAACGGTTGTAGATAGAGCTGAACGGATAGCACAGATCGATTCGCAATACCCGAAAACCCCCAATTAGACACCAAACTTTTTTTTTTTTTTTTTTTTTTTTAGTTTTCGGGTCCAGCTCAGACCGTTTGACAGGGGCCAGATTCCGTGAGCCAGAATGCACGAATCCTATCTACTTGTGTCAAAAATTTACATGTCCTAATATACTCATTTGGACTTACTCGGACAAAAACAAATGAGTAAAATCAAATGACTATCAAAGAACAACACCAAATGACTACTAAGAATGGATCGGCTACATTCTACAATGTGGTGAGTTATTCTCGCTATCGATATGTGGAGTGAATAGAGGTTTCATTTTCTCTTCCCATCAGGTGATAACATTATTTTATATACCTTACAAATACACGAATGTATACTTTATCTATGTTGTAAGTTTTTTTAATACACGAATGTATCTATATTGCTATTATATAAATATAAACTTATAATACATAGAAACAACCAGACCTAAGACACACAGATATCTAAGCATAAATACTTGTCTGAAGCGGGAATCGAACCCGCAACCCTGTGTTTGGCAGTCCGACATGTTATTGTGCATTAATGGAGTTTGACAGGAGGAGAAGAAGGTCACTTAGGAGAAGGCCACTTACCCAGAGAAAATAACTCATCAATACGTCTGAAGCCAACTAGCCGCGGGTTTTATCACGATGTTTTCCTTAAAGATAACCTTTAGCCTGTAGAAAACAAACAGTTTTATAAATAGTCGTTAGCGGACACATGTGTAGAAGTACATATACATGTGTACCTAAGTAGGTGTTATTCCCCCAATCGAAATAAATCATACCATTAGGAACTTCCGTCTTTTCGTTTCCAAACATTAATATGTTGTCACCAGAATATATGATGATCTTCCATAGTAAATTACATAGTGACAATTATAAATAGCAGTGATATAAAAAACATAATTAACTTATATAACTAGCGATCCGCCCCGGCTTTGCAAGGCTATATTACGCATGTATTATACCTACACATATAAATTTTCCTCTTTAACTACACTATCTATTAAAAAACGCATCAAAATCCGTTGCGTAGTTTTAAAGATCTAATAAACAAATATAGGGACATATAGAAGATAAAGAAGCAACTTTGTTTTATACTATCTAGTGATAAACATACATAACGTACAACCATAATATCAAAACACTTACCTAGTAGTAGTGTGGTAGTAGTGAATCCATACAACCAGACTCCTGTCAGCACACCTTTACGGATTTAGCCATAGGTACCTTCCTAGATCTATCTATTATAAAACAAGTCAACAAACAAAATAATGTCAAATAGACAACATCATCACAAAATTAAACTCACAGACTTCACCTCTTTTTAATAATAATATTAGTATTAACTAGTAGATAAAATGTTATCGCGACCCGTGTTTATAAAATGAATAAGGATCAAATTTATAACACTCTTCAGTCAATAAAGGGTTAAAAATAGGCTACTATTTTATTTCACAGATCAAATAAACCTCAAATAGAAATAAATTTATTTCAAAAGATGGACAAGTCGCCTTGCATCTTCATAAGAAACCAATTTCAGACGTGCGAGGTGGCACAGTTAAGTATTTGTCACGAAATATGAAGCTACAAAAATTCATGAAATCTCCGTGGCTTGGAAGAATTTCATGCTATTTATTTCGCTACAAGGAAGCCTGCGCGGAAGGAAGGCCAACCGCCAGCAATTTCGTCGTGAGAAATAAATTCAAGCACCTCTCCTCTGGCGATTTTTAATCCGAATTTTTCTTTGAATTATTCGAAGTACCTGTGGGGACTTGAGCAGTTGCAGAACTGTGAGATGTATCACTTTTAATATTTACTCAGAATACATTTTTTTCTTTTTAAATTATGTTCTTTTAACTTATATTTATAGAGTATGACATCATAATATTCCAACTTTTTCTCGACGTTAATTTAGGAACCGCTACAAAATGGAATGTAACAATCAAAATCAACAATTCGATCATAAAAAATATTACGAAGCGTCAACTTATCGACAAATAGGTACGACCCGCTTACAACACGCCCCGGGCACCGCATTCATAAATAAAATGACCCATTTCGACTCCGAATCAAAAACTGCTGAATAGGTTCCCGGTATAATTTCGCTCTAAAAACACCCGCCAAAGTCCCACGTTGGGAAACATTTACATAAAGTACAAACGTCATCTTTTCTTAGCCCTCTCATGCCCTTGGCGAAGTAATAAGAACAGCATATGTCAACAATTGCCTTTACCTGGTCGGTGCCGTGACTTGGAATCGAGTTTGGATCAGATTGTTTTGTTTTTTCCTTATTCAGAAGTGCTTTAGATACATAACTTACGGTTTGAAAAATAATGTATAGATTTAAATTACAAACAAAAATGTAGATACTCAAGTAAAAATTTAGACAATCGAATATTGACTATTATTATCTTTTCATCTGCATCCCAAATACCAAAAAGTTATAATTTCCTGCAAATTGAGTTCCAAAAAATCAGACCTCTTTTCATCGTTACTTTTGTCTATCTGTCCATCAGTCTACTAGACCGATTTTCACCAATAGATGGAGTGATTCATAAGGGAGCTTAAAGTTTTGTATATGCCGCTAGTTTCAGATAATAAAAAGCACATCGGAGCTACAATGACGTAGATTCACAGACAAACCACTTCAGTTTCGTCATTGGGGGGGTAAAAAAACGTGTGGCACTCGGGGACTGCCACGGTAAAGCGTACTATATACATACACGTTAAGCGAACGCTCGGCCGAGCTACATGGTAGGCGGAGTGGGGGGTGTTAGGTTTATTTTCGTTACGGAATTTCTTGATTCGGTCGACGCTATCAAAGCCCACGATAAAAGCTATGCAATAGCTTAAAAAAATATTGTATAAACTCTAGACTGGTAACACCTTACCTTCCTTGGATTTCTAGAATAGTAAAGATTGTGAAGTGAAACAGGAAACACGTGCTAATAATTGCCGTTTCAAACTACCTACATTTACGAGAATACTTCCAAGTTTTGTGATATTCGAAGACGCTTCTCAAATTTCTATCTTAAACATTTATAATAAGATTTAAAATTCAACATGCTTTATCTCTATACATTTTAGTACCTTTGTAAGTACCTACCTACCTATTTATGCTTTACTAATATTATAAAGCTGAAGAGTTTGTTTGTTTGAACGCGCTACTATCGGAACTACTGGTTCGAATTGAAAAAATATTTTTGTGTTGGATAGTCCATTTATCGAGGTAGGTTATAGCAACTTTTTATTTTGATATTCCCTCGGGATCGGGACTTACGCGGGTGAAACCGCAGGGTGCAGCTAGTGCTTTATAAAGGTAAGCCATGGGTTGAGAATAGAAAAACATTCACACGTTTTTGTTTACGAAGCAAATGAGTTTGCTGAATTTTTTTGAGGGCTTATTTTCGTTAGGGATAACAGTAAAATTTTAAAAACGTATTTTTATCTACATTTTTTAATTGTCTATGCGTGAATTCGATAGAGAAAAAAAAATTAAATATTCTTAGTTAGGACGACCCAGTTGGCACAATGGTCACCATGCCGGACTGCCAAACACAGGGTTGTGGGTTCGATTCCTGCTCGGGCGGGTATTTATGCTTAGATATTAGTCTGTAGTCTGGTTGTTTCTATGTATTATAAGAATATATTTCCAAAAGAAAAGTATATAGGTAGTATATACGTAGTCTAGCACCCATGACACTAGTTTAGTTAGGTACTTAACTTGGGCCTAGATGGCGATGTGGGGAATGGCCTGCAATATTTATTTATTTATTTATTTTATTTAGTCCCCTGATTCATTAATTTTCATTTAAATTTCTCCTTCACTTTTAATTTTTATTTTTAAATTTGCTTTCAAGAACAGATTTTTTTATTTTATCTTTTTTAATTATAAGTATATAATGATATTTTTGTCTTGGTTATCTGATTGTTAGCATTAATTAATGATTTTGACTAATATGTAACCTTGTAATAACTTCAATAATTAAATGTGATCTAATATTATGTCAAAGTTAGGATCTTCAAAATTGAACCGAAACAGACGTCACCTTGACTCCAATTTGAGCGTGCTTAATTTGATGTTCAAACTTTAAGGGTCTTCTATTGCGTCAATGTGTGAGTAAATCTACACGAGACAGTTTCATTAATGTTGTAATTCTTGACTTTAATTTACCAGTTGGCCGCTTCGATCTAGGGCGCGTTCACGTTCTAAAGTAAAAGCGGACATATTTCTCGACTGCGTTTATAATCCTTCCTCGGAAAACACTAGTCCGCTAACGAAGTTAGTTCTAAGGTAAAGTTTTAATTGCTCCCCGGCAAATCTCAGTTTATCTTTTCGTGGTCTCCACGAAACAGCTTTGTTGACTATAAATTCAATTTGAGCGAGGCGGAAAAGATTACCAGTTTATTTATGACAGAATTACGTTTCAGTGAACCGGTTCGGAATGTTTGAGTTCGAGTGGAATCGGAGTGCGTGACGCACGCCATCGCCTCCTGCCTTATAACTTCACTTCGACAAATCGAAGAGATGACGCCGCGCCGTCCCTTTAAGGGCAGGTGCTAATAAAAATCGACCTTTGTTTTAAGCAACTCTAAGTAATCAAACACTCTTTTTTTGTTATTTGGATATAAATGGATATTGTAGTTTAATAACCATATTTTTGTTTATTGTGGTTGGAAACATGATATGAACAACTTCGTTCGATAAAAAAATGTTAGAAAACAGATAATTATTAGATCGTTTATAGGGTTTTATTCAAAAACAGTTAAGTAGTTTGTTTCTAAAAATGAATCAAATGATAGGTTTTGACCTCTAGGAACTATATTTGTGGATAATAATGCTAAAATGTTTTGCATATCGATTAAATTTAACAGTTAGCACGCAGTACGCTGCGTTTTTGAGAGCGGGGGCTTAATGTAATGTGAAATCCTATACACGGTACTGGAAGAGCGCCTTAAACCTGATATTGAAAATGAGCAATGTCACGGCTAAGTTGACACAAAGTCTAATACCTAATAGCATCGACAAACTTTAAAGACATTGTCAACTTGCGTTCAATCTCATCAAATGCGAATAGAAAATTTTATTTTAATAATTCAGGGCGGCGCCTCTGTGTTACTTTTCGTCTCACCGTTTTAGCACCTCGAAGTCACGTACAAGGGGGCCGACATTACTTAAGCGTCGACTAATGAATTCTTACCTTGTTTACAATAAACCAAAAAGCTTTTATGAAACTCATTCATTAAAGGTATCTTCGGATTATGCGTGAAGACACTCTAGAACGTGACTTTTAAGATTTTACTAGAAATTGATTCTGTTTTTTTTCCGATAAGGTAAGGTAAGGGTTGCGTGATATGAAATATTATGCAGCGTTTAAATTAGGTACCTACGTACCTACGCTATTAGACCTGAATATATTGTTTTAGGGAACTCACACTTCCAATAAATGTTTTGATATATATATATAAACCCTAGCTTTTGCCGTGGAAGTCAAAAATGGTTCTTTCTACTCCTTTTCAACCCCGTAAGGAATGAATTTCAATAAAATACGAAGCTCTTCTTCCATCAAGTCTGTTGTTTGACAAAGAATGTTTATGCGAAATTTGAAGAAGATTGGACCACGGAATCACGTTGTCCCATACAAACGTTGCCCCCCTTTTTCACCCTCTAAGGGGTAGGATTTCAAAAAATCCTTTCTTCTTTTTGGATGCCTACGTCATACATACAACACACCCTCCAAGTTTCAGTTCTCTACGATCAGCGGTTTAGCCTGTGCGTTGATCTGTCAGTCAATCGGGCAAAGCATTTTATATGTTTAGATTTGTAAAATTGTAAAACAAACTGTTACATTAGGTGCTTCAACTGAATAATTACACAATGTCATAGAATGATTGTTTATAATTACTTAACATACCTAACGTCGAGAATCAAAGACAATAAACGTAATTGCCACCGATAATATCGATACAACATCAGCTTATCGTACAATATTTTACTAGTGGATATTTTTGGCTTCTATTACACGTTCTAATAACAGATTAGGCCCGAAGATTACGAAGTCGTTATATAATTCAGGTTATTGAGTCGTTTATTGTATGTAATTTGGTTATTTTTGTGCTTTTATAACCTCTCGAGCTTTGAGTGTAGTAAAATAATATTTCGTCGAATAAGGATTGTTAGTGGGTGAACTTATGTCTAAAGCACGATATGATTTGTAATCTACTTAAGCGGATAGGGTACCGGCGCTCTCTCCATACAAACGTAGTCGACTGTTTCCTCCCTGGATAATGACACTAAAGCAAATATTTTTGTTGCATAATACTTATAACTGCTATGACCATGCCCCTATGTTGTTTTTTTTTAAATCCTATTCTATGATAATTAGACAATGAAAAAAATCAAGACATAGGGGCATAGTCATGGCAGTTATAGATTTTGTGCAACAAAAATATTTGTCATTATCTAGAGAGGAAACAGTCGACTACGTTTGTTTGGAGAGAGCACCGGTACCCTTTTCTCTTAATTTGCCTACCTATTTATTCCTTTCTGGATACTAACTAATTTAAGATAACGTTTAGTCTAAGTTTTATGATAAGCATACCATTTTCTGGAGTTCTGAATTCAATTGTACATATTAATATATTTTATGGTTGTTCGTGGTTTTCGATTTTAATGATTTTTTGAGCACTATTTATTCTCCTTCAAAATGTTTAATAGTGAAATTATTTCTGGTTTTTAAATCGTAAATATAAAGATTTTAAGTGTTATCAAGGATGTCAAAGTACCATTTCACGACTCACTTTTTTTTTAGATTTGGTTCGAAATTCTGAACCTTTTTGACTTTTTGCTTTATTATAAGTATAGATAAATATTTACCTTTGCTGTTTTGGGATCTATTTAAACAATAATATTAATGATATCTTACTACTAAATTCTTACTGTAGTTATAATCCTTTCTTAGCGCTCGCCTAAGTCCTAAAAGAAACCCACATGCGAAGTTTTACACTGTTTGCTCTTATAGTTTCAGAGGTTTCTTGATGAGGCTTTTTTTATACTATATTAGCTGTACCCTGCGGTTTTACCTGTGTCAGTGTATTTTTGCAACTGATATGGAGGAGGCTCGCAGCGAAGAGAAGCTCGCTGTTCGTTTATGGTCGTGCGGGTTAAGCGACGCCTGGCGCGGTCATCACTTTGATGGGTGACCAATGTGGCAAAAATGTATTTTCGTGAGCCCCCCCCGTGCTTCGGAAGGCACGTTAAGCCTTTTGTCTCGGTTGCTACCTCTAGTAGCAGTCGTTAGAACAAGTTAGAGGCCTTAGGGCGATCTGAAAACTCTTACCAATAGGTGAGTCACACCACTATATTAGAAGAAGAAGAAGACTGATATGTATTTCCTACATACAGAATACATAAGTCCTAACAGGAAACCTCATGCGAAGTTTCAGACTCGTATTTCTTGTAGTTTCAGAGATTTCATGATGAGTATTTTTCTCTTTTTTATTACTTACTTAGTAAAAGTCGAAAATGGACCAAAGAATCACGTTGTCCCATACAAACTTTGCCTCCCTTTCTCACCCCCTTAGGAGTAAAATTTTGATAAATCCTTTCTTATCGGATGCCGACGTCACACAAAGAATACCCCCTGCAAGTTTCAGGTCTCTACGATCAGCGGTTTAGGCTGTGCGTTGATCCGTCAGTCAGTCAGGACAATGGATTTTATATGTATAGATATCAAATATATATTTAAACGAGCAATTCTTTTATATATAGGTGTGTGTGTAATCAGAATTTCGTAAACGGCTCCAACGATTTTCATGAAATTTAGTATGCGAGGGGTTTCGGGAGCGAGGTAAAGGAGGCAAAAAACCCGTAAAATAAACGAGCAAAGCTCGGTCACCCAGGTACTAAGTATTATATCTGACACAAAGTTATTATTTGAATTGCAGAAAGAACATTATACGAAATTTTACACATTATACGAACAGATAAATTCAGAATACATTAAAATTTAAGCTATAATATTACATTATTCATGGGTTGGAGCCGTCGCTGACTCAGGACAACTAAATGTTGTTGCACTAACTGAATAAACGTTTTGTTATAATTTAACTAGGGATATATTTCACTAGGTATTTAGATACTCATGTTATTATTGAAATATAAAGCAATATTTAAAAGAATAGGTCATTTCGGTTCGTTTATTACGTTTATCCGAGGTAGACATTAAGTATTTATAAAAGTATAATAGACTGTTATCACTATTTTATTCGTAAGTATGGTTAGTTAGTATAGTAAAGTTTAAAATGTATTTCAATGAACATTATCAGATACATTTTGATTCTATATAAAGAAAACGCTAATTTTATATCTGACTTATTAGCTTTTCCCCGCGACTTCGTCCGCGTAAATGACTTCTACGCGGCCTTACAAACTTTACCCGCCTCCCTTTTTACCCCCTTAGGGGTAGAATTTCAGAAAATCCTTTCTTATCGGATGCCTACGTCATACAAAGAACACACCCTCCAAGTTTCAGGTCTCTACGATCAGCGGTTTAGGCTGTGCGTTGATCCGTCAGTTAGTCACGACAAAGTATTTTATATGTATATAGAAGACTAGCTGCGGCCCGCGGTTTCACCCGCGTAAGTCTCGATCCCGTGGGAATATCGGGATAAAAAGTAGCCTATAGCCTATATGTTAATCCAGGTCTCCAGCTATCTACATACCGAGTTTCATCCCAATCGGTCCAGTGGTTTTAGCGTGAAGGAGTAACAAACACACACACGCACACACAAACTCACAAACTTTCACATTTATAATATTAGTAGGATAGGATTAACAATGACAGGTATCCGTTATGCCTACAATTACAATAATAATACCTAATGATAAATAATGCTATACTAATCGTATATATTTACCAAAAATGACTCTTTCAGTTTCTTCTAAGATTCTGTTTTGGTACTCGTGTGTTGATTTCATTTTCTTTTTTTTAACGTATTTGTTCACTGGGAAGCTAAGCACTAGTGAAACCGGCACCATCTCAGATTAACCTAACTTAGCTCCCTAAGCTGTTAAGTTAAGTGTTCTCTCTCATGCTTGTTGTCAGAGTTTTTGAAACGTCAACTAACACGTGATGTTTGACGTAGTCGGCGGCCAGGAGCAACGCGGCCGACAAATGCGACCACGTAATTTACTGGCGCTGAATCGTTGTAAACACTGCAGTATGATAGTAATCCTGTTTTATTCTGGACCGCTGATAAATTGGGTGTAGAGAAAACCCAACAGCGGCCAAGTCGACCAATATTTTTCATTACTATGCTAATTTCATTGTCCCAATAAACGCTATATCCCGACGACGCAGTAAAGAGGTTAGCTCACGGGCGTTTTTACCGCGACCGCTGGTGAAATTTGTATTCGCATCCGAAAAAGGTCGACCCGGTTAATTTGAAATGCAACTGGGCATTTCTAGTTTTTCACAGTGCGCCGCTTGCTTTTAAACGACGGGCAATGAAATTGTTGGCACTACATTAGCGGCAGTTAGTACCCTGGGGAGTTTTTAGTGCGTCCTATAGTACAGTCAGTTAAATATTTTACATGCTTAATATTTCTTCATGCTCTTTCAGGGGCGTATATTTTTTGCATAAAACATGATTTTTTATCGAAATGAAATTTATCACATAGTTTAATATTGTAATCGAACTATCTAGGTATAATATGAAATAACCAGCTGCGCCCCGCGGTTTCACCCGCGTAAGTCCCGATCCCGTTGGAAAATCGGGATAAAAAGTAGCCTATGTGTTATTCTAGGTCTCTATCTATCTACATACCGAGTTTCATTGCAATCGGTTCAGTAGTTTTAGCGTGAAGGAGTAACAAACACACACACACACACACACAAACTTTCACATTTATAATATTAGTAGGACTAGCTGCCCCCGCGGTTTCACCCGCGTAAGTCTCGATTTCGAGGTAATATCGGGATAAAAAGTAGCCTTTGTATTAATCCAGGTCTCTAGCTATCTAGATACCGAGTTCTATCGCAATCGGTCCATTAGTTTTTGCGTGAAGGAGTCACAAATATACACACACACTCACACACACACACACACACACACACAAACTTTCACATTTATAATATTAGTAGGATAAGTAGGATAAATCAGTTTACCAAAAGCATCTCTTCCCATAAGTATTTTCACACTAATTGAGTATGTTGACACTGATTGATCAATGAGGTATTGGGTATAGCGTGTCACGTTTTGGCCCGCAATAGTATCCCATTGTTTTTTACACCATTTAATATAATATTCAAAGTTCTACATACATGTTACCAACAAAGAAATCACTACTATTACTATTTTCTAGTGCTTTCTGTACAAATGCGAAAAAATATCTGTTATAATATTTTTAAAGTAACACGAAGTTCACTAATTTTATTTTGACGGGGTTGTTTTGTGTGTATTACAAGTATTTTTTTAAACTAGCTACGCTCTGCGGTCACATGCCTACCGATAGCGTTTTTGATGGAACTTTCGTTGTGATGCATACCCGTTACATTCTAGCTTGAAAAGTTTGTATTCTAGGCTTAAATGTATTATTATTTAATAAAAAAACCCTTACTTTAGTGATTAAAAAAAAAAACCCAAAATACCTAGTTTATAAATTCATTTATTACACAAAAATAAAAATCAACAAAGAAACTAAACTTTAAATTACATAAAAATGATTTTTATTAATGTCAATGCTTGTTTAGTTTGTATTCTAGGCTTATATGTTTTATTATTTAAAAAAAGCACAACTTTATTATTTTTTAGTTATTTAAATAATTAAAATAAGAGACAAAATACACGTCTAGTTAATAGTAATAGTTTGTTATGGATTACACAAAAAAGAAACACCGAAATTGGACAATATTTAAAGGAGAAAATAACTATATTTTTTGTGTTTAGATAAGTACCTGCGCTGTACGTAACCATCTTACGTTGTTCGCTGATTATACCTACTACACGTCTAGGAAATAGTAATAGTTTGTTATGAATGACACAAAAAAGAAACACCGTAATTGGACACTATTTAAAGGAGAAAATAACTATATTTTTTTTGTGTTTAGATAAGTACCTGCGCGGTACGTAACCATCTTAAGTTGTTCGCTGATTATACCTACTACACGACTTGTTAATAGTAATAGTTTGTTATGAATGACACAAAAAAGAAACACCGTAATTGGACAATATTTAAAGGATAAAATAACTATATTTTTTTTGTGTTTAGATAAGTACCTGCGCGGTACGTAACCATCTTAAGTTGTTCGCTGATTATACCTACTACACGACTTGTTAATAGTAATAGTTTGTTATGAATGACACAAAAAATAATCACCGAAATTGGACAATATTTAAAGGAGAAAATAACTATATTTTTTTGTGTTTAGATAAGTACCTGCGCGGTACGTAACCATCTTACGTTGTTCGCTGATTATACCTACTACACGTCTAGTTAATAGTAATAGTTTGTTATGAATGACACAAAAAAGAAACACCGTAATTGGACAATATTTAAAGGATAAAATAACTATATTTTTTTGTGTTTAGATAAGTACCTGCGCTGTACGTAACCATCTTACGTTGTTCGCTGATTATACCTACTACACGTCTAGTTAATAGTAATAGTTTGTTATGAATGACACAAAAAAGAAACACCGTAATTGGACAATATTTAAAGGATAAAATAACTATATTTTTTTGTGTTTAGATAAGTATCTGCGCGGTACGTAACCATCTTAAGTCGTTCGCTGATTATACCTACTGCTTTACATGTTAATGCGGCCATCTTCTAAAACGTTACTTTTAATTAATTAACCAATGACAAACAAAATGGAAAGCCAGCCATGTAGGAATATATGTTACCTATGTCTAAGAAAGACCTTTGCCTAATGGACGACCCAGTTGGCACAACGGTCACCATGCCGGACTGCCAAACACAGGGTTGCGGGTTCGATTCCCGCCTCAGACAAGTATTTATACTTAGATATTTGTCTGTGGTCTGGTTGTTTCTATGTATTATAAGTACCTATATATTTACAAAAGAAAAAGTATTTAAGTAGTATATCCGTTGTCTAGCACCCATAACACAAGTCTAGTTACTTAGCTTGGGGCTAGATGGCGATGTGTGGAATATCCTGCAATATTTATTTTATTTATTTATTATTATTAGTGGGACAATCCAAAGTTTAAAAAAATATCTATCTATAAATAATATGTATGGAGCCTAGCGTTTTCCATTGTCATCGACTATGAATCACCGCGACTAGCCTGGTTCTAAAATTTAATTTATTTTCGTTTTCACAAAATTGTCAAGTTAACTATGTTAGGTGACATGAACATTTTTCGCAACGATTTCAATTTTGGCGGCCTATGGACGTGACTGCTCACTAATTTGTTAGTACGGTCGGCTAAAATAATTATCATGTTGAAAATAGAGAGCTTGAATGAAGATAATAGAAAATTGAAATGTTAGATATATTTATTTATTGAAAAAACAAACAGCATTTGGTTACACAATAAATAAATAAATATTGCAGGACATTCCACACATCACCATCTAGCCCCAAGCTAAGTAACTAGACTTGTGTTATGGGTGCCAGACAACGGATATTACTACATATATACTTTTCTTTTGTAAATGTAATTTTGTTTTTAAATCATTATAAATAGAAAAAGACGTACATATTTAACATTATAAATACAAATAAATGAAGTGACTAGTTAGTCAAATAACCAACCCCTTATCGTACCCGGAAATAAATACTTATAATACATAGAAACAACCAGACCACAGCCAAATATCTAAGCATAAATATTTGTCTGAGGCGAGAATCGAACCCGCAACCCTGTGTTTGGGCAGTTCGGCATGGTGACCATCGTGTCAACTGGGTCGTCAAAAAATAAAACAAATAAGTACGCTAACGCTTTGTTACAGTTTTCACTAATTAAACAAAAATTAAATGTATGATTTCATGAAACAGTTATTATTGACATAGCTTAAAATAAAGTGCGTAAAGGAATATAAATTTATCAGAAATAATGGAAAAAAGTTTATTTTTTAAGTACCAAAAATACTTTAAAAAGCAAGAAATAAAATTTTAACGCCCACAAACGATGTAAGTACCTACTTAGGTATAATTAAATTAGAAATAAAACTGTTAAAAAAATTGTTCGAACACTTGTTTTTTTTCTAGTAGGTATTAACTACCCACGTTGTATTTATTACCTATGTAGTTATATAAATAACTTCGAAAAATATATATTCCTTCAGCCTTAAATAGTCTTAATAAAAAGTTAATTAATGTAGAAGGCGCAGAATAAATAATAAAGCTTGAATACTGTTTTATTAATTATCAAACGGACAGAGTTTTAGCTTACTAAGTGTATAATATTGTGTAGAAGTTCAGTTAAGTTAAAAATTGAAAAGTAAAAAAAAGGATATGTTTAAAACAAAAAAGTGAACAGACTGAGAAAAAAAAGATCATTGTGTTGAAATGTTATTCTGTGTTTAGATTTTAGTTATTTAATTTTAATTTTAGATTAATGTATAATTAGTTATAAGGTTATTTTAAAATGGGTTTTAGCGCTACATCAGCGACAAGAGCGGTATTTTTAAGTATCATATGTTAAAAAAAAAGTGTATGATACAGAATGATCCCTCCAAATGAGCTTCCGAGGTATTTATACATTACATTGTATTTATACACACTCTAATCAGCAAACGTTGACTTTTTAAACTGCCATCGAATTCTTAATCAGAATCTTCCTGCAGTATTTTCATCTCTAACCAGATTATTAGAAAAGTGTTTCGATACCCTAAATAGTTCCCGGTACATGTCGACCTAAACGGCGAAACCAATTTGTATGGTTTTTTTATGTATATTCGTTAATTCTGAGAATCGAACAACATATATTTTTTGCCGGGAAAGCTAGTGTAGTTATATAATTAATTTCGAAAAATATCTGGATTTTTAGTCTTAAATAGCCTTAATAAAAAGTTTACTGAATAACTTTTTAAAACTGCCATCCAATTCCTAATTAGAACCAGATAGATCGTTCTAAGTCGATTCGGTTTATACTCACGTTTATCAGCAGTCAAATCTTCTCGCAGTATTTTCGTCTCTAACCAGAATATTAGAAAAGTTTTTCGATCCCCTGAATAGTGCCCGGTACGTGAGACACAAATATTGCTGCGAGCCCGGATAATCCCTGGCTTCTCGCCAGTTCACAATATGTAAGAGTAGTTTTCAATAGAGCAGTTTCGGCACTTAGATACTAACTCGTACCTTCAATACTCAGATGACAATTAAGTGTGGAGGTATTCTATGTGCGACATGATTATCGGGCACCATTGAAATTGCAAGTCGCTTTGTAGATGCATGCGGGTGTATTGAACTATTCATGTACTATTGAAATTTGTTCTATTGTTGCGTTGCTGATATAATTTATACATTACTAGTTATATTCGCGATTTTGTTAGGGTAGGGGTCTCAAAAATCCTATTTAAGCAGTTGTCTACGTCTTAAGAACTGTCTGTATTTCAGCCCAATATTCATTAATTGGTTTAAACTGAGCGTTGATATATCAGTTATTCAGGACTTTTTATATTTATAGATATCATCTATCGCCTAAGAGGAAAGGGCACCGGGTGCTCTCCCCATACAAACGTAGTCGACTGTTTCCTACCTGAATAATGACACTAGAGCAACTATTTTTGTTGCATAAAACTTATAACTGCCATGACCATGCCCCTATGTTTTGTTTTTTTATATCTTTTTGTTTTTTAAATCTTAATTTCTATGATAATTAGAAAATAAAAAAGCCAAGACATAGGGGCATAGTCATGACAGTTATAGGTTTTATGCAAAAAAATATTTGCTCTAGTGTCGTTATCCAGGAAGGAAACAGTTGACTACGTTTGTATGGGGAGAGCGCCAGTACTCTCTCACCTTAATTCAACATTAATTTTGAAAATAAAAGTGACTAATTTGATTTACTAATCTAAAAAAGAATAGAAAACATTTATTGTCATAACTGTGTACATGAGCCGATGATATTGCTATAATTATAGTTCGAACAGTTCACCACACTGGGTATACAATAATATTTAAATTAATTAAATTTACTTGCAACAGAACACAATCTTTGAAATTAAATTAAATACAATTCATTTATTCATACGTATATCAATTCAAAACCCAATCATTCATTTTACTACAAGTCACTGGTTTGATATAAATTTATGCAATGTCAATTTGTAATAAAATGTAAGAATAATAAAATAGAATAAATGTAAGAATAATAAAATAGGTACAATTCATAAAAATAAAAACAGTCAATAATTAAAATACAATATAAAATAAAAACAAAAAAATTATGTACAACATTAAAAGTCATTTGTAATCAAAATACTCGTTAAGGTTATAAAATGCTTTGTCAATAAGCCATTTTTTTAACATACATTTAAATTTAGGTCCATTTAAAGTTTTAATGTCAGAGGGGAGGTGATTAAACACAAGTATCGCTGTGATGAAGGCACTTTTGTGAAACATTCTATTATTAATCCTAGGAAGACAAAGATCATGTTTACACTTATTACGGATGTTCTGGCGTCTATCTGATCTAATGGTAAAATAGTCTAAATTATTTTTAACAAATACACTAATTTCTAATATATAAATACCAGTCAGCGTTAATATATATTTTTCTTTGAACACCTGTCTGAGAGATTCAGTACAGTGCATCTTATAAATTGTACGAAGACATTTTTTCTGCAGTACAAAAGTCGACTGAACATCTACTGAAATGCCCCAGAATAAAATGCGATACGTAAGTAATGGATACACGTACCCAAAATAAGCATAACGTGTGACACTTTCAGATGTAACACCAACAAGTACCGAAAGTAGATAACAGTAGCTTGACATCTTTTTGTTAATATGGTCCTTCCAGTTTAAATGTTCGTCAATATTAACTCCTAGAAAGTCTGTTTTATTGACTAGATCAATTTCAGTTCCCGATTCGACAATGTCAATATCTATACGAGGAGTTTGGTAATTTCTAATGTGCATTATCTTAGTTTTTGATACATTGACTTTTAAGTTTAAGACTTTTAACCAGTTTACCAACGTCGCCAATGTCTGATTGATTGTGCACTCAAGCTCATAACGAGTGAGATTTTCAGCAGATATAAGCACGGTGGCGTCGTCAGCAAACATGACACAAAGATGATTTACAGCCTTTGGAAGATCATTGACATAAATCAAAAACAAGAGAGGGCCCAAAATACTACCTTGAAAATGAACTTAATTTAAATTAAATTTATAACCATAAATTCATCCACGCAGATCTCAAAGAAGTTCTTTGAAAACTCTTTTAGAACTCATGTAATCTATCTAATTAAAGAACCGACCCATGTTTCAAGACATAGTTTGTATTCGGAAATACGAAGGCAATCTACAACTTTGATTCCCAAACACGTACAACTAAAAATCAAATACGTGACAACTTATTTGTGAAAAGACAACTGCTTAAGAAAGTCATGAATCACCTCCCGAAGGAGACCGGAAGTTGGCTGAAACGTCCCGTCATCCAGGCAGGATATAGCACGTGTATTGTCATGTCAGGGTATTAACGATCTCCTCGTTGAGAGTTTGAACTCGTTCTTTAGGGCGATGTAGACTTGAAATCACCCGATTGTTAGTATAAAATAGTGAGACTGATATTGAAATTGTATAAAATAGTACATTGTTGCCCTAGGTGTGAAAGTCACTCATTGAGTCCCGAGACGGAGTTTGGCGCCCGAGCGTAGCGAGGGCGCTAATAGTTCGAGGGACTTCATGAGTCTTTTACCCGGGGTAAACACTGTGCTTTTCATTACGAATAATACATAAAATTCTTCATAATAACGAGAATGAATGAGAGACTCCATACTCCATACTACCTCTGGCAGTATACATGAGCCGTGTGAAGCCATAATTGTTATTCTTTGGTGTTACCTAAAGCAAGGAGGTTAGGTTTTTGAAGTTCATAATGCGTAATGATACTGATACTGGCTACAAGCACATTGCACAAGCCGCGCGAAGTTATAATTTGACATGACAGCTGTCAGTGAAAGCGATTTTCCGTAGGGTTGAAAGTTTTTCTTTCTACACGCTCTTCAGGCATCTTTAGACCTACTTTCGGAGTATGAGTAATGAAAAATCTACATGGTAGGCGGACTGGGGGGTGTTAGGTTTTATTTTCGTTACATAATTTCTTGATTCGGTAGCCGCGATCAAAGCCCGCGATAAAAGCTTTGCAATAGCTTAACTCGCTCTAAAAAAACTAATATTATTATTTCTTGTTTTTTGTTGGCCATCAAATAAAGTATCGATCGACCGTTTAGTTTACAGTCTGCTAACGCTTTTATTGTAAAAGAGGATTGTATAAGAAAATTCTTTGAACTCGAAGACTATTTACAATGATGACGGTTAATAAAACTAATAACGTTATAGTAGTTATGTGCTATTCTAGTTAGATTTCTGTCACCCAAATTAAAAAAAAGTATAGTTAAATATTGTAGGGAATTCCACATAGCGCTATTTAGCTCCAAGATAATTAAACAACTAAGCTTGTGTTAAGGTGATCAGATAACGGATTAAAATACTTTATTTTTCTTTTGTAAACAGATCTATACCTACTGTTACATAGGCTGCACTAAAAGTATCGGGAATGGAATATTTCCACTGTTCCTGTCATATTTTAATCTTTTTAATTGAAAACTACTTGGTTTTAAAAATCGAATACCATTTATTTATTTAAAAAAAGAATCTCGGTCTTGTCACAAGGTTTTGTCAAACTTGTTTAGTCGTTGAGAAAATGGAATTGACTCGAGAAAATTCAAGAGCGATGATTTATTATGACTTTCGAAGTGGTTTATCACAAAAACAGTGTGTTGACGGGATGATTTCTGCATTTAGTGATGAAGCCCCATCCAAAACCACAATTTATCGCTGGTTTGCTGAATTTCAACGTGGACGTGTCAAGCTCAGTGATGATCCCCGTCAAGTTCATCCAAAAACTCGCGTTACTTGGTGCGTCAGAACTCTCGAAATATTCCACGCAGGATCCTCAAATGCTGTATACAACATCGTATCAGGTGACGAATCCTGGATATACGCGTACGAACCCGAAACAAAAAACCAGTCACGAGTTTGGGTGTTCGAAAATGAGTTAAAGCCAACAAAAATTGTTCGTTCACGGAGTGTTGCAAAAAAAATGGTGGCCACGTTTGTCTCCAAAACCGGCCATGTTGTGACTATTCCTCTTGAGGGACAAAGAACGGTTAATGCAGAATGGTATACTAGCATTTGTTTGCCACAGGTCGTTTCTGAACTCCGTAAAGAGAACTGCAGCCGCCGCATCATCCTCCATCACGACAAAGAATAAATTGCGTGGTCAGAGATTTTCATCACCTGAAGAAGCTGTGGACGCCTACAAAACGGCCATTTTGGAGACCCCAACTTCCGAATGGAATGGCTTTAAAGATTGGTTCCATCGTATGGAAAAATGTGTCAAATTTCGCGGAGAATACTTCGAAAAGCAATAAATACATTTTTAAATAGTAATGTTGTGTCACTTCCTTGATTCCCGAAATTTTCAGTGCCGCCCTCGTAGCAGTTATCTATACTAATACTATTATAAAGCTGAAGAGTTTGTTTGTTTGTTTGAACGCGCTTAACTCAGGAACTACTGGTTCGAATTAAAAAAATCTTATTGTGTTGGATAGTCCATTTATCGAGGAAGGCTATGGGCTACTTATTATCCGCGGAGCGCTGCTAGTCTATAAATATAAAAATGAATCGCAAAATGTGTTGGTAAGCGCATAACTCAACAACGCCTGGACCAATTTGGCCAATTCTTTTTTTGTTGTCTTTGATATTGAGAAAATATTAAGAAAGTTGCGCAGAAAATGATTACGCAAATGAAACCGCGTGGCGCAGCTAGTTTTAAATATATATTATAGAAGCTTCGCCCTGCGGTTTAACCCGCGTAAGTAAGGGAATATCAAAATAAAAAGTAGCTTATATGTTAATCCAGATCTCCAACTTACCGAATTTTATTGCAATCGGTTTAGTAGTTTTAGCGTGAAGGAGTAACGAATATACACACACAAACTTTCACATTACTTCATACTTCAACTTTCATATTAGTAGGATTTATTTTAGTAAGTAATTATTTATTTAATAAGTAAAACGTCACTAAGTTGTATTTAATGCTGAAAGTGATTGTATTGACTAAGCAATATTTTAAAATGTTCACATTAACCGGAAGGACGGATTGTTTTCTGCTATTCAAATGAGCTACTCTTTTACCGATTTTGAAATCAACCGATTAATCTGGTTCAAGCTTCGATTGAATAAACAAGTCTCAAGTTGGAGCAAGTGTACGGATTTTGTTGAAGACAGTCCTGTTTTAATTATTGTTTGTGGTTCCTGAAATATATTATTTGATAAATTATGTAATGAAAGTATTGTTTGAATTTTAACTTAGTTTATAGTATTTCCTTTAAACCGTAAAACTTATACTAAGCAAGTAAATGTTCTTTAACACTACTAATTATTATAATGAGGATAGATTTTTTCTACAGACTTATTTTTTTTGTTAAACAGACATTCAGACCAGAAATAAATATATTTTATCTGTACCTAAATACCTATTCAGGGCGGGAATCGAACCCGATATCTTCTGCATCGCTGGTGGGTGTTGATCCTCCGTGCCACAGAGGTTGCAGCGACAGATTACTATGGTGTCGGTTAGTTCGGAGAAAAAAATAACTTTACGTTTTAGCAAAATCTATTAGACCAATTGGGGACCTAATTTATTTTTAAACCTGTATTCCTTTTTTAAAAATGCCACAGTATCGAACACAAGAGGTATGTATGTATATATGATACTTATTAACGAAGGAAAGTAGTAGATTCTATTCTATTTTGGTAATTTATTTTTTGGCCTCAGCTATGTTATTCAAACATTTAAGTAATCGGAAAGCTTTTCAACATACAAAAACAGACCCAAATCTCCTCATTTCATATTCCTTTTAAACTTGTTCCGAAAAAAAATGTATTTCATCAGTCAATGCTTCTCTTTTTGTGTACATTAATCCGTATTTCTTCTGAGCTTCTTTGAGGCGTAATAAAAATCAGCTTAACGCGACATGTATGAACGGCGAATACGAGAAACGATAGGGAATAAAAATTCTTCTGCCTTTTATAAGAAAGCAGAAGAATTATATTCTCACCACGATCATGCTTCAAACCTTATAAAATAAAACTTAGTTAAACTTTTAGACTACTTGATGCCTTAAGATGTTAGATGTAAAAAAAATGCTTAAAAACCTTACTAAAAATATTCAACCTGTACAGGCCTTAATTCAAATATAGTTTTATTCAACTTTTTTCGTACCATAATTAAAATAATACAGTCCTACGAAAAATAGGAGTCGGTTTTCTGCTTGCGACTTGAGATTGTTGCTTGAAACTTTGCTTGATCGTGTCGTTAAATACTTATTTCCTTTTTCGTTCCAGTCGGACGATTATTATGTTATGGTTAAAGTTCGAAGTACGGGCAGACCTAGCTCTGCCCGGTCAACTTACGGGTGTCCGAATGTAATCGGTCACCATCTTTATGCGACCGATGCTCGAGCAGCAAGCATTCGCACATGTTAACCTATCTTTTTGGTTTAATTGTGATGTATAGAACACACACGAGGCGTGACAAGTTCCGTACAAAGAAGGACTGCTATTGTATTTGTTGTCAGGTTGTTTCCGCAATTCGACGTTTGAGCGCCTATTTTGCTTACGGTTTAGTCTCCTCCTGCTACTTGAGCCATCCCAACTCTCCGAGGAAAGCTAAAAGACCTTTAATACTCTTTGTTACCTCGGGAAGAGACCTCGGCGAGCCGAGGTGAGTCGCCCTGTGTTACACCGAAGGATCACTTGCGCGGCTGTCTCGTCCTCCTCCAAGCATACACCATTGCAACGTAATATTATGTCCTATTGATCTCCAGTTGGTAATAGTATTAAGTAAGTACTTAATACTAATACAAACAGCGTGGCAATGCTTCTAGCATTATGGGAACCTTTACACCGGGTACGATAAGGGGTGGGTTATTTGACTAACTGGTCACTTCATTAATTTGTATTTATAATGTTAAATATGTTATGTCTTTTTCTGATTGTAGTGAAAACTATTTGGATTAACCACTTTTTTGCTAACTCAATATTCTTACCAAAATATTTATTTAAAAAACGTGTTAAATATTTTTGTCTTTTTCTAGTTGTATTTTAGGATAGGTAATTGTTATCTCTTTTATACATTAAGTATGTTTTCTAAAATTAATACTTATTTAAAGTTTGGCTCTAGATGGCGCTGCGTGCAATGTCCTGCAACATTTCTATGATAATATATTTTTTATCACAGTTGCTCATAAAGTGGATCCTATTCAACGGCTTTTAGGCTCATAATCCACCATATTATGCAGGCGTGCGTTTTACATTGCCAACCTAGTGCTGTAAAGTTATCCCGATAGGTTAAATACGTATCTTACTGCTAATTACATACTGTTTTGATGTATAAAAAAGGTAGGTACCAAAGAGTTTTTTAGCTAGCAAAAATGATTGTGTCTAAAGTCGGTTTACGAACGAAAATTTTACGTGATAATGACTTAGAAAACGATTAAAAATTGAGTTGTTTATCTTTTGTTTTTTCTTTACTTAAATATATTGTTTTTCCGTACCATTGTATTTTGTTCTTAACCCCCGACGCAAAAACAAATAGAAAAAACTCTGAAAAATATTGTATTTCAGACAAGGCTGTATAGGTTAAAAGTCTTTAGCCTCGACTTTTCGGAGCATAATTAACAAAAAATATTGCCTTAAAAAAATGTAAACATAGACTTATCACAAATATTTTGTTAATTATTATTTTGTTTTCTTTTCAAATCTTTTCTTTTATTCGCAACTGTGATAAAAAACGTCGTACGATATACGTGTGGAATTGATATTTGCATCTTGGCTTCTTTAACACGCTCGCTGCCACTCGCGCGTCATAAACCGCCTCTATGCAAAGATCAATTTACCACACTTATATCGTAATGTACTATTATTGACTTCTCCAAAATATTTAAAAACTAGCTGCGCCCCGCGGTTTCATCCGCGTAAGTCCCGATACCGTGGAAATATCAAAATAAAAAGTAGCCTATAGCCTTTCTCGATAAATGGACTATCCAACACAATAAGAATTTTTCAATTCGAACCAGTAGTTCCTGAGATTAGCGCGTTTAAACAAACAAACTAACTCTTCAGCTTTATTATATTAATAGCAGCGCTCCGCAGTTTCGCCCGCGTAACTCCCGATCCCGTGGGAATATTGGGATAAAAAGTAGCCTATAGCCTTTCTCGATAAATGGACTATCCAACACAATAGGAATTTTTCAATTCGAACCAGTAGTTCCTGAGATTAGCGCGTTTAAACAAACAAACAAACAAACAAACTCTTCAGCTTTATTATAGTATAGTATAGATAGAGATTAAATGTTTTCACATAGTTAGTACACATGGACTACTAGGTAAAAATGGGTCACATTAAATTCTGCCCATACTTCGGGCTCTGCCTATAACATACGTAGACAGAAAAAACCCGTTTGTCGAGACGTATTCAAAGTCACGACGACGCGACGAGTAAACACGTTTGGTACATGTTCCCAGTTTTATTTCACGTTGTGGTAAACACTTTCAAAGATGAATTTCTCGCTCGACAAATAAAAATGAAATATTTTAATACTTTTTTCCCCTTTTCATCGGGGGAGTCATGTGTGAGATGCTTGTGTGGTCGTGTACGGTCGGTAAGTAAGTAGCTTGATATACAAAAACGTATACATATACTGGGCACAGGGCAATAAAATGTGAACTTTAGAAGCTTGCTCCTACCATACTTAGGCATTAATTAAATGTAAATTTTTGGCCTCAAATTTGACAGCATTTATTTGGAAAAAGATAGAAGGAAATTGATTTTAAATCAATGTATTTTATTCTATTATTTTTTTTTAGCCATGCATTGCTTGGTTTGGTTCTTATGGTTCTTTCATACGGTACATTTATAACTAATTCTTAGTATTTCCATTTCAAGATCTTGATCTGGTTCTTTCTTTGACATGTAGAACTGAAGTTTTACTTTTCAGCGGAAGAACCAAGTAGTGTATGAGTGCAAAATTGACCCAACTAAATAAGTTTAGTTATGGAAAATGGCGTAAGTACCGTCGGCAGCATAATTGCAGACCCACCGTAGAGTTCTAAAATTACTATTATTTTAAGGTTTTCATTCTAATAATTTTTGTTCGATAAATTTATGAGTTAAAAGACTTTCAACTTCATCGAAAGCAGGTGCCTAGAATCTTGCTTATGTTGAAAATATTGTAATATTCAGCCGTTTTGGAACTCTACGGTGGATCTGCAATTATACTGCCAACCGTACAAGTAATATTACAATTTCTATACCAAACAAAACTATCCATCAATACCGCTAAAACCTATTTTAATCCATCTCAAACTTGTTCAATAACATTAATAACGTGGCAAGTGGCGTGTGAAGAAAATGGCACTTTGTTAAAAGACGTTCGTGAGAAAGACGTGATGACGGTCGACTGTCGAGACAAAGCCTTCCGGATCCGAAGGGCCATTTTATTTCCTAGGTTTATTACTATAAATAGGTGCCTATATCAATAGAACAACAATAAGTCGAACCAGTTGGCCCAATGATCACCATGCCGGACTGCCAAACACATTGCGAGTTCGATTCCCGCCTAGACAAGTATTAATGCTTGGATATTCGTCTTCGGTCTGGTTAATTCTATGTATTATAAGTATATATTTACAAAAAGTAAAGTATATAAGTTGTATATCCGTCGACTAGCACCCATAACACAAGTCAAGTTGCTTTGCTTGGCGATAGATGGCGCTGTCTGGACTGTTCTGCAATACCTCGTTGTCTGTTAGTATCTCTAAATATCTGTTGTCTAGTTTCAATTCATATAAATAACGGCCTTCTGGGAGAGAGCTCGAATTTAATTCCAAGAATAAATGTAATAGCAGAGTTAAAACAATCCTCAGTCACCTCGTGACCATGACTATTATAACATAGACGAAACTTCGAGGTAAGAGCAATAAAAATACGCGATTAAGAAAATAATTACTATGATAGCCGAGTTGTAGCTGAGCCTTAGTAAAATCGTAGCAGTGCTACGACACTGCTACAATTTTACTGACAGAGTCACAGTAAAATTGTAGGAGAGTCATAGTAAAATTGTAGGAGAGTCATAGTAAAATCGTAGCAGTGTCGTAGCAGAGTCACAGTAAAATCTTAGCAGTGTCGTAGCAGAGTCATAGTAAAATTGTAGCGTTGTTGTAGCTGAGTCATAGTAAAATCGTAGCAGTGTCTTGACAGAGTCATAGTAAAATCGTAGCAGTGTCGTAGTAGAGTAAACTCGCAGCAGTATAGCACAGCCATAGTTAAATCGTTAGTGGCGTAGCAGAGCCATTTCAAAGTCGTAGAAGAGTCGTAGCACTGTATTTATAGGTTAAACATTGTTGTGACCACATAATAAATTAAATAGGTACCAATATAAAGGTAGATTTCCAAACGAGTGAAATCTATTTCGTCTACCTATTCCTACGAGATTTGAATTAGCAACTAAGTCACACCTACGTTTGTGCGATACAATGAACTGTGTTAAAAATAGCCGAAGCTGACCTTTCTTTTTGGTTTCAGTCTATATATATAAATTAATTTACTTTCAAGTACAGCCATTTTACTCTTTCTAACTTTCAGAATCAGAATTATTTATTTGCATTAAATATGGTACATAGTGGTGTTACAAAATAGAATGTTGTTTCTACATATTTAGGCATACAATGGCGTACAAATAGTAGGTAATAATAATTAATCAATGCATAGTCAACATCCGAAATATCAAATAAAAAAATACGAATCAAATAAATATTAAATTATGCCAAGATTAAATTATGACAAAATTAAATAAAAATTGAATTATGTTAAAATTAAATAACTATTTTCATTTGTATGTCTTGCTTAAATATTCATTAATAGTATAAAAGTTTATGTTTATTAACCATTCGATTAGGCGTTTGAAGAAAATTATAAGGATATTATAAGGTTAACCTAAAAATACAAATAAAGATAACTTAACCTAAAAATAAAGATAACTTTATTATAAGTATAACCTAAAAAGACAAAACGCGAAGTATTTGAAACTATAAGAGCTAAGAGAGTCTGAAATATGTAAAAGTATCCAATCTTAGAGACGTGTAGTTGCTTAGATTGGGGCGAGATGGCGCTGTGTTCATAATCATCCAACATTTATTAATCAATTCATGATATTCCACATTAAAATTTTATCCGTACCACAAATGTATATTTATTCGAAATAAAATATGTTCGAGGATAATTCTAAGTTATTCATAGCGCTATAAAACATTGGGATAATCGTAACTCATTTGCTCGGTATACCTCTATTGGATGCGTGACCGGAATGTTTGGTTTACTTTTAATGAATACGGGTGCAGGTATGGTACGGTTACGTAGGCAGCCTATTGGCTGAATGCAGATCATAGACTTTTCGATCGACCAATAGTTTTAGAGCGAACAAATAGTAGTATTTTTGTTTTACGAAAAAAAATTTCTTTCTTTTTTTATGGTTTTAAGCCTTGGCCTAGTAGTGACTTGACTTTCATGCTGAAGGTCGTGGGTTTAGATACCGGCCGTGAACCAACACATTTTTCTTACGAAAAAATGATGTGTGCTTTTAAGGTGAAAGAAAACATCTTGATCAAACCCAGGGTTTAGTTAGCTCCAAACGTATTGCTTTGTTCTTTCCTCTGGACACGGTTTACTAAGGTAAGGGAGTTGTGAATAGCATGGATTAAAGTTGCTTGCGCTGCATAAATTATCTATATTATATGCGATGCGCTAAAATAATTATTGAATGGGACTCGTGGTCAATTATTGCCGCATGTTCATTGATCCGGCAGAGAAAAACATAAGACCCTCCCACCACAGAATATCTTTTATTACTACATTTCGATATATTTTTCCACATTAAATTTTGTTAGGTACATATTTTTAAGCTATTGTATAGCTTTTATCGCGGGCTTTGAGCAATAAATTCCGTAACAAAAATAAAACCTAACACCCCCCACTCCGCCTACCATGTAGCTCAGCCGAGCGTTCGCTTAACGTGTATGTATATAGTACGCCTGTAAGAAGCTCGCATGAGCTTTGTACAGTCGTACTTTACCGCGGCAACCCCCGAGTGTCACACGTTTTTTTAGATTTTCGCAAAAATTTATTGTTCAGCAGAAAAAAAGTGTGGTCTAAAAACTTTTCTTGTATAACGCCTACACATAGCTTTTAGTGTTTATACGTAATTATATTTGGATTGAGGAAGGTGTTATACTAAATTATTATTATTGATAGTACACCTGATATCTATTTGCTGAAGGATTAGACGTGTAAGGTCGAATTCTGTATAATTTCGTCAGTATGTGTGGGTTAGTATTTCTGACAGTCAAGTGTCTGTTTACTTGTTCCGTATCGCATTACTTGTTTAAGGCTATTATTGTGGAAATAGTTATCGAAATTTGATATTTTTGTTTTTGTCAGGAAAATTACAAAAAAGTTTTTTTACACAAGGTAAAAGTATAGTGACAGGGATCCATGGAAAGAGGGAAGGGAGGGAGGTCTTTGTTCTGCAGTGGGGCTGTACTAAAAATAAATCATCATCTTCCTGCCCTTATTCCAATTTATTTGGGGTCGGCGCAGTATGTCTTCTTCTTCCATTCACTCCTATTAGTCGTCATCTCATCGTTAACATTCATCTCTCTCATATCTTGTCTCAGGCAGTTCATCCATCTTTTCAAGTCATCCTCTTCCTCTCCATCCCTCTACATTCATACTCATCACTCTTCTAGTTACATGCGTCTTCTCTTCTCATCACATGTCCATACCAACTCAAACGATTCCCATTTACTTTTTCAGTAACTGGTTCTACAATAACGCTATACTAAAAATAAATAATAAGTAAAGTATAGTTCTTAGACTACTACTGAACCGATTTTAATATGGTACATATTTACTCGTGAACTATAGTCTAAAAACTAACGAGGTTTAAGGATAGTAAGAGATGTAGATTTAAACCTTAGATTTAGACACATATTTACTCGTGAACTATAGTCTAAACACTAACGAGGTTTAAGGATAGTAAGTGATGTAGATTTAAACCTTAGATTTAGACACAGATTTACTCGTGAACTATATCTTGGACTATCCTTAAACCTCGTTTTGGAATAAAGGGTTAAGGTTTTGTGAAAATCGGCTTAATAATTACTGACGAAAATGGAAAGTAACGGGCTGTTTATTTATAAACTTTAGTCTTTCCTGACGAAACTGAACTGAAATAGTTAATTAACCGCTTACTGATAAAAGCGGAATCTGACCGGTGTTCTAAAAATTATGACTATCATTTCAAAAGATAAAAACTTACTGAAAGCTTAACTGGAGAGCGCCGCGTAAATCAATCATTACATTATCACTACTCGTGCTAACTCAAGGCTGGTCGATACTTTTTTAAATAAAAATATCCCATTTAACGCTAGTAGCTTGTAACTTGGTACATCAACAACTATGTGCGGCGCTACCAGTAACTGTGATTAACTTAATTCGTAGAGCGAACCGTTCATCAACGGCCACCGGCCGGCTAATAATCCCTCAATTTAATTGCCACAGAATCAGCTGCTATTTATAAAGGAATCAATGTTGCTGACGATGTATTTCTCGAATTTAATTCGGTTATTTTGTATGTTAGCTTGGTTTTGCAGCGGCCGAACTACGTACGAAATGAGTCGGTAATTATAATAATAATAAATTAAGTTTAAGCCCAGTTTGAGAGTTGGCGAGTCTCCGCCTGCCACTTTTACATGTTTGTTGAACATTGTTACGGCAGGTGCCATAGTACCCATAGTTCCTCAGTATCCAGTACACTACCATCGCATCACAATAGCCCAAGTAGCAGTTTTCTCCTGTAGTTTATCAAAGGTTCTATTCAAACCGGAGGTTGTCTTACGGGGATACACTTGTTATTGTAAAGGGCCTCTACGTGTTGGCTTCGGCCCCACGCATGCCTTCCAAAGGTGCGGGACTCCATAGTCCCGTGATATAGGACATATACCAAATAATTATAATAAATTAAATTAAAAAAATAAATTGCATTTTATTCAGATCAGCTTAGCTATTGATACAATATAACAAGAAATGTAACTTATACCTATTCTATTCTAATATCTGTAGTTTACTTAATTTTTGCAGATCGGTTTACCAGTCGGCAAAGGCCTCCTCCAACCTCTTCCACTCATGTCTTTCCTGAGCCACCCTGTTCCATGTCACGCCTGGTACTTTCCTGATATCGTCGTCCCATCTTTGCTGTTATCTACCGCGTTTTCTTTTTCTTTCTCTAGGGTAGGGGTAGAGAAGGAAAAAAAAATATCGACTCATTAATAAATGTATAAGTGACTTTGATGTTAGAAAACCTATATCGCGGTATCGATATTTTTTACATCTGGATCTAAGATTTAATGTTTCTATTAGAACGATATGACAATAGTACGTTCAATTCCAAAAACTCCACCAAGATAACCTATTCTTATATTTTAAATGATTAATTAACTTCCAAATAAAACTATTTTGCAGGATTCGACCTCAGTTTTTATGACCCGACTACGGTGAAACCAAAAGGAAGGGGTTTATGTTTTTAACCTGTATTTAGATTAATAAAAAAACCGAGTTAATGTTTACAAAACACTCTATTCTTAGAAACCAAAACACGATTTAAATAATATAATAGAAATAAATTTTAACTTTTCGTCAATTTTACACAAAATACATATTTTGAGGTATGTACATCCACGGAAAGAATCAACTTCATATGATTAGTTTTGCTTAAATATCCTTTCAACTGGCAGAAAAGGTTGACTCATACATTTTCATTATGGCGCCATCTGTGTTATGCCAGTTGATGAAATATTTGCCACAATTCACGCTGTAATTTAATGTCAATGATATTTTAACCGACTTCAAAAAAGGAGGAGGTTTTCAATTCGGTTGTATGTATTTTTTTGTCTTTTCTTGGAACTCTTTTGTGTAAAATACTAAGAATAATAAACAACATGTTTCATTTTCCAAATTTGACTAATTTCTCATCTCATTTCTTGCCATCATACAGCGGCCAACAATTAGGAATATGTACCTTAATATTTTTTTGACATTACATAATATAAATATGTTTTTAGGCATCATATCAAAGGTACGATACCAATTTATAAACTTTATAAGGCTCAGTACAGATTGAAAGCTATTTCCTCATTAAAATGTTTCACCAATCGTAAACGTAACTATGAAACATAAAACCACAATGCAATCTTAACAGATACGCTGGTAAAGGTGACCAAGTCGGGTACCGCGTACCTACGTTTAACTAATTGGGTGGGGAGGGTCGGATGTGCGAACAAGGCAAATGAAGATTTATCATCCCCGTCCTACGACCCGAGGGACTCGGTTATCTGGGCTTGCGGATATTTTTGTTAACGCTACACCGTTCCGGTTAATGTGAAACGGTCAATTGACGGGAAAAATTATACAGGTAGGTAGCGTATAAAGGAAACCAGGGTGCGTAAAGTAAAGGCTATGTCTGGATCAGGAAGGATGTAATTGTACAATGAGGTTAATTAATGATTACTAAAGAAATGCAATGAATTCGCTTTTTCTTTAATTATTTAGTCCGGTCCCGGGCTTTTCATCTTGGCAGGTCGGAAAGAATTACGAACAGATTAATTATGAAATAGAGAGATGGATAACTTTATTTGTACAACACAGGAAGAAACAGATCACTATATACACAAAGTGAAGTAATAGCTGAAAAGTATAAGTTGCACAAATGGGCGGGCTTATCGCTGAAAGCGATTTCTTCCATGCAACCTTTGGATGGAAAAGAACTGATTCAGCTTTAATGGTAATATTATGGAAATATTATGTAGGTATAAAGATAAACACCTAGACTACAACACATATTTATTTACAGAAAAAAAACCTATGTACACAAATACTTGCTCGATGACGGTTGGTGAGAATCGAACCCGCAACCTTTTACGTCACATGTGCCTACAGAGCTTGGCTTAGAAACAGATATTGGTTTTTATGTTTTTTTTTTTATCTTATATTTCAAAGAAGGTAATAAATATAATTCTTAGTTATGTTAACATTATCGATAACTAAGAATGATATTTTCACTTTGTTTTAAAGTGTAAATCGTAAGACGTTTTGTAGGAATCTAACAGGTTGATATTGATTGTCGATTTACAGGTACCTTTAACAAATTGATTTCAGATTTTTCCATAATAACTTTGGAAATTAATAGGTTATACTTACAAGTAGGCTAATGGATGAGTTTACTGTTCAAACAATGTTTAGATATTAAGAGGAATGGGTACCGGGGGCTCTCTCCATACAAACGTAGTCGACTGTTTTCTCCCTGGATAATGACACTAGAGCAAATATTTTTGTTGCATAATACTTATAACTGCTATGACCATGCCCCAATGTTTTTTTGTTTGTTTTTTAAATCTTAATTTCTATAATAATTAGAAAATAAAAAAAAACAAAACATAGGGGCATTTTCATGGCAGTTATAGGTTTTTTGCTAGTGTCGTTATTCAGGGAAGAAACAGTCGACTACGTTTGTATAGAGAGAGCGCCGGTACCTTTTCACCCTAAGGTATATTTGTGCTTATTCAACAGAACTATTATCGGAACTTATTAAAGTTATTTTCCACGATATCCTACTGATTGAACCCTTTATATGCGAAAGTGCTAAACTTCTGCGGGTGCAGATGTGTTAGATTCACCAATAATACGAAACTTGGAACTATTGTAATAGAATTTTGATTGGGAATAAGTGAGGTTGGAGCCGACGGTTGTTGTAATAATAGAAGACACTCATGGAGGCACATAAGCAAAGTTCTAACCTTGGTTTTGGGTATAGAAACCCCAGCACCAACAGATTTTTCTTACGAAATATTTATGTGCGCTAATTGACATTGCTTTTATGGTGTAGGAAAAAACTTAATAAAACCCGTGGGCTTAGATGTCTTCAGACGTAATGGAGGAGTTTTTTCTTCTGGATACCATACCTGGGCTGAGAGGAAAAGGTGGGAAAGCCTTCTCCATATTCTCACCCAAAAAGGACTCAACAACAAAAAAAAGTCTCAAAGATGTGTAGTTTTAGAAAACAACATGTAAACAAATACCAAGTTGGGTATAGAAATAAAAATTACGTAAACTCTTGACTGTAAACAAAATATATCTATTTTTAAACTCACGTTACTATAAAAAGTTTGTCTAGTGACGCGAGTATGGATCAAATAAAAATCCAACAATAGACTTTAATTTTGTTTACTGAATGGCCGATACATTCTTGAAGAGGGCGTAAGGGGTACTCAATACAGGTGCGAAACAAATTAAAACGTCGGTCGTAACAAAGAATGCCAGGAGTGTCTCCCGAGATGAGCATTCAGTAAGAAAATGACTGCGGAAGAACATTTCACGGGCCACAAATTTCACCGTGAAAACAATCGTAAAACTGCTTTTATTACTCCAACATTCGCCATTGATTCACGGGCCGAAACAATAAAAATACTGACTCAATCAACCTTCACAATTTACGGGGATTGTAGGTAAAGTGGATTTAGGATCGTTAGGTACCTAAGTAATACAAATTTATATCACCGTCTCAGGAACCGCGCATTAAACCAAAATTACCTCATCAAAACAAACAATCGAATCAACTTTGAATTCAACGTGAAAACTAAACACGACACCGGAGAAACAGCGATGAACGAAATGAAGTGTCTACACAAATGAAAATCACACTCAGAAACAACGCGCAGTCTCTACAAAAAATGTCCCTTGATCTCTCAGTGAAAACGCTACGTACAAACTGCTTTACAAAAAACGTAACGTGGAACAAGAGCCCACTTGAGAACTCGGAAAGGTCATTTGACATCATACGGTCGACGTAGGTCTCGCTACTGTCCTCTGCCTCTGTTGTTCATTTTTCTTCCCCTTTTCCGGGACCAAACGGTAAAGAGAAACTTAATTGGAGGCTTTCCCGCCGACTCTCAGGCTCAATGAAAAATTACGAGCTAAACGAGCACACGCTGGGGAATTTTCGCCATCCTCGTCGCATAGAAAAAAAAGCTGCGTCTTTACTTGCTTTCTTAAACTTAGATAAATGTAAGCTGACGAACGTTATTTCAATGAAATATACCGCTCATTATATGAATACATTTAATTCAGCATTTTTAGCGGATTGTGTGCGTACCTAAATAAGAAGTAATGCGAGATTTTCCTAAACAAGTTTGTGCACTTAACGAAATAAATGTGATGTCGGCTGAAATATTTCGTATTTGCTTAAACTCTATGTAAATCTGGAACATATTTTTTGGTAGGTGGATTAACCGTATTTCTGCAGACGACATTGTAGTAACAAAACAGTCCTAATTGGTTAACCAGCCGCCCGATGGTGGATTATGTTGGATCCTCATTATTGCGCTTTCGGGATTTCCCTTAGAGGCAGACTGCATAATTCACATTGTAGCGATTAACCTAGATGCATCGCGCGCACACCTACAGTATGTGTATTGAACTAATTGTTTTAATTGTTGTGTTATTTCACTTATTTGAATATTTCTGCTTCATTGGTACGTAAACATACGCTAGTAAAAATACATTACTTACCGAATACATAACAGAATCTTTATTATTGTTTAAATACATTTATATATTAAGTATTAATATATATTGAGATGGATTTTAAACTCCCTACCTATAACGTTAAGAGTATGGACGACCCAGTTGGCACAATGGTCACCATGCCGAACTGCCAAACACAGGGTTGCGGGTTCGATTCCCGCCTCAGACAAGTATTTTTGCTTAGATATTTGTCTGTGGTCTGGTTGTTTCTATGTATTGTATATATTTATTTTCAAAGTGTTTGTAAGTATATATTTGCAAAAGAAACGCATTTAAGTAGTATAACCGTTGTCTAGCACCCATAACACAAGTCTAGTTACTTAGCATGGGGCTAGATGGCGATGTAGGAATGTCCTGCAATATTTATTTATAGATTGTTGATGTACGAATTACAACTAACAGAACGCATAATGAAACTAATTTGAGTTCAAGTCGCGAATACCTTAGAAAATACTAACAAACAACGGTTTAATTATAACGAATCCAGTACTCGTTTAGAATTTGAAAATATTGTACGAAGCTATCTCAACGCTTGGGGCTGCAAAAAACTTCAACACGACAAGACAGGTGCTCCATTTTTTGTATTTTTATTTAAGTCCTGGGCAAAAGTGACAAGCATTGTTGTGTTTTCAACCGGCAACCGGCACAGTACCTCTACCACGATTTGTTAAACCTACCGTAGGTAGTGAGTATTTATACTGGAATACGCGAACGCGAGACAAATTGCTTAAAACAGTATCTCTGTCACTATCGCGCTGTCTATTTCGACTATTTGGGTTAATAGTCGAAATAGACGGCGCGAAAGACATAGTATTTGCAAGCGTTTTGGTCAATTCTACTTTTAACGTTTCGTAGGAAATATTAAATACGGTACGATCGATTGACAATTCCCACAATTCGTTAGTAAGGGCTTAAATTGTTCAGCATTATCTGCCTTATTGTTACTGGTATTATATAATTCTAAATAAATAAACTAAAAATAATGAATACACCTTTAACTGAATTACTTTATTTTTCATCGTTATAGAGTTCCCAATTTTTTTTATTTAAGTATTTACATATTAATTTATCACATTTTCACAGTCAAATACATAAATGTTATGTACAAAATTTTACGAATTTTATATAAACAAAATATTACATTCGATTTTTTACACAGTTTAAATTAAACTTTCAGATATTTTATTTTATTTTCAAAAACATCATTAACATCTAATGGTAAAAGGCGATAAAGAATAGCACTGAAGAAAATTATAAAATAAAGCTGTTTATATAAAATTAAATAGCCAAAAAAAAAACAGCCTAAACTAAATTTCTACTTGAAAAAAAAAACAACAAAATGGAAACGAAAAAGTATAAATAAAAAAAATTAACCCTAATTAATTATGTACAATTCTACTAACTTAAGTATACCTTTTGTTACCAGACTACTATTTAAATTCAACATTTAGGCAATTCAACATTCTGGTACTCAAAATTTTGATGAATTCAACATTATGTATTATCTTAAAGATTCAACTTTCAGGATTTCAATAAGAATTTTAGGCTTTCACTTTGACTTGTCAGTCTTTACATCTAAAACTTTCTACATGGTCCAACGTAAAACTGTAATTATGGGAAAATACATTTCAATATAGGAAAGTCACTAAAGATCTTCTACAAAACTTATAACTGTACACGAGAACCACTTAAATCTATTTAATGTTATGAAATAACAAGGATCCAAATTCCAATACGAAACACAATAAACCGAGGTCTTACCACAAGTTGTTTACGCACACTCAAACGTATCGTTTTGAGTATTTTCCACAAATCTAAAAAAAAACTGAAATTGGCCAATATGCGAGCTGAGATAGATAGCTTAAAATTTATACTAATTTTATAAAGCTGAAGAATTTGTTTCTTTGTTTGTTTGAACGTGCTAATTTCAGGAACTACTAGTTTGAATTGAAAAATATACTTATTGTGTTGGATAGTCCATTTATCGAGGAAGGCTACTTTTTTATATTCCCGGACCTACGCTGATAAAACCGCAGGGTGCAGCTAGCTGAAATATATGTATGCGATAGAGACCGAGATACTGTTTTAAGCTATCTATCTCGCCGCTTGCGTATTGGCCTCTTTTAGTCTACAAGATGCTTCATCAACTGTGTCAATGACGCTGCTTGGAAGTGTAGTACAAAATGTAGTTAAAAAGTTTGATCGAGTGCGTAAACAACTCGTGATACGGGTACCGGTGGATTTATTGACACAACACAAATTTGATGCTAAATAATTATTACACAAATCATGTGAAGCCATGACTGACTCCATATTGCACGTACGTCATTTAAAATAATTTTACCTTTAAAGCTATCTCTACACATTTATTATACAATTTAATTATAATATACAATAATATTAAACTAGACACAACTCTCGGGGCCTGGTATTTCTTCGGCAATAAGATGTTCTCGCCTACTTAGAGTCATTGTGTTGAAGGGCTGTTTACTAGACACTGATGTTCTTGGCGAAGTGAGGATCTGTAAGATGGACGCAATTAGTGGTTTGAGGTGCGGTGTAGACACGACATTATGGGTCCCAGGTCAAGTGGATTTGTTGAAGGGCTCGTTTTTAGAGAATTCTGATCAGAAAATAGAACAAAGTCAACGTAAATATTTTTTTTATTAAGTTGAAATCATTCATTCTTACTGATCTGGTCATATTTATACGTATTATAAAAACTAAGTTAGGATCCATCTAGAAGAATACACAAGAAACCCATGAAGTACCTTTTTTTCTTATAAATCGATGTACACCGGCATTTACAAAGAAGTTTGACGTCATCGCTCATGTTCCGTTATTGACAAAGTAACCATAGCAACGTATTACCGTTGCTAGGGTTAACATCAATGTTTTCTTATGACGTTATCACGTAAAATTATCGTCCGTAAACCGACTTTACAGACCACCATTCATTGTTTTTGTGTAAAAATTAGCCATTTTATATTACAAATTTTGATAAGTAGTAATTTCAAGCAGCAGAATCTTACACTGTTGTTAACACAGCTATTCCATCTTCAGTCTCAGAGAGATAGACAATACAATGTGGCCAATTAGGGTAAAGAAGCTGTTTACATCTGGTGGACCATCAGCTCGAATCGCCTTTATTTTCACTACAAACACACACCACATTAAATAATGCATCATTGCATATTCTAATAACATGGTTTAAACCAACAGATTTAATTAAATTCATTCAATTACATTTGTCCTGAATTATTGTCGGTATTATTCAAATTTTAGATATCTAATTTATTACGGTATTTGTTTTTGACTACTTTTGTTACCGATAGAAGAGTGGAAAATCCAAATTGAAAAATAATTAGAGCCCCTTCCAATTTTAACTAATTAAAACCAAAACATAAGGGAAACTCGGCCAAATCGAATAACTTTGAAGTCAAACTTATAACAATTCAGTTACAAATTCAATTTAAGGGTTTTCTGAAAAATGTAGGTCCAGTTTTTAATAAGGGCTTGGGCAGATATAATTTTGGAAAAAGGCGCGGTCAGCTTCCCGACTTGTAATTATTTTTGTTTCAAATTATATTTGTGCCTGATCCGCACTCGGGGAAACGTTAATTGAAAAAGTGTTCTGTTACATAAACAGATTAATTAATGAATTTATAAATAAGGAAATGAGGAAAAAGTAAGGTAAATTGTAATAATGGGTCTTCAAATGCGTTTGTTCTTTTTCAGAGTAATGGAAACAAACAACGGAGAATTGATGCTTTTTATTTAATGTTTAGGCTTAATCTGGTTAGTTTCAAGATATAAAATATTTTCTGTTGTGAAAGTTGGTTACCAAATTTTTTTTTAGTTTATTCTTAGAGATCCGTCCCGCGTTCGCAACTTGTAGCGAAACTCCTCTCATTCGCAGATTGTCCCATTCGCTTAACGACTTTTACGACAAATATCATATTACGGCCTGCGCGTTTCTTCCGCAAATAGCCTATACCCTTCTCCATAATATGGACAATACGTATACAAATTTTCTTCCAAATCGGTAGTTTTGTTTGTTCGTGAAGATGTAACCAACAAACTTTCACATTTATGATATTAGTTTAAAATATTTTCAAGAAAAAATACATTTCTAAAACTTTACACAGAGCCGCGAGACTCAACTCGCGACTCTTTTTCTCTGAAGACTCTAGAAATTACTAGTGATGGTTTACGCACTTAAAAATTTATAAAATCATTAGTTGGATCTTCTTCTCACTCAAGACCGTCTAGTTCAAAATTAAACAGAGCCTGTATGTATATGCTATGTACTATGAGCTATGTACTATAAAATCTGTATTATTTTTTTATTTAAGTATGTCTACGTCTACGTAAGTTCCTTTTTTGTTAGGTAGCTACTTTATTATTAGTTATATATGTATTGGCGTGTTAGTCTTAAATTTCAGTAGGTATATATTTTTTGTATTCTCTTTAGGGCTAGAATTTATCGGGTGTTTACGTCATACAAAGAATACACCCTCCAAGTTTCAGGTCTCTACGTTCAACGGTTTAGGCTGTGCGGTAATCCGTCAGACAGTCAGTAATTCAGGACAAAGACAAGACGTTTTATATGTCTAACTAGCTTTTGCCCGTGACTTCGTCCGCGTAGAGTTCTAATTTTTCAAATCCTCTATTATCGGATGTCGACTTCATACAAAAAACACACCCTCCAAGTTTCAAGTCTCTACGATCGGCGGTTTAACCTGTGCACTCTGTCAGTCAGTCATCAGTCCGTCAGTCATTCAGGATAAAGCATTTTATATATCTAACTAGCTTTCGCCCGCGACTTCGTCCACGTAGGGTTAGAATTTTTCAAAATCCTCTCTTATGGGATGCCTACGTCATACAAAGAATACACCCTCCAAGTTTCATGTCTCGACGATCAGCGGTTTAGGCTGTGCGTTGATCCTGTGCATCAGTCAGTCATTCAGGATAAAACATTTTATATGTATAGAAGAAGATAGAAGAAGAAGATATAGTCATACCGGTGTAGTTTCCTCTACATCGTCTCCGGAACTGCGGTCGGCCGCTGTCCACTCGTCTCTCGCGAGTAGCGCTCCGTTCTTCACACTTTCTTCTGTACTGCATTTACTTACAGGACCGTCTAAAACAATACATCTCGATTTACAGTACGAAAAAACGTATTTCAGACAACTCTGTATGTAAATAGCTGGAGACCTGGTTTAACACATAGGCTACTTTTTAACCTGATATTCTCACGGAATCAGGATTTCCGCGGGACGCAGCTAGTAGTCAATAAAACAGGGGGACGATCACAGCTCGGGGCCGCAGGAGTTACCAACGATGAACCCTACACTTGTCCTCTGGGTGCTAAAAAACTTAAAATATACCGATATAAATCATATACGATGAAACAAAAGTCAGATAAATTACATAAAAAACGAAAAAAAATATGTTGCTAACAGATAATTAATGTCTACTTAATTTACCCATCACCATGTTTTAAATGTGATCTAAGTACCTTCTGTGTAACATGTTTTTTCCTAGTGTATCAATTATAAAATCAATTCATAAAAATTTAATTTGGTGACTATGTATTAGTACTTTTCCTATTCCTTTTTGTCTGGATCACAGTTAAAAATAAATGATGTTATCAAAGTTTCTATAAAGAAAGCACAGTGAAAATAGATTAGCTACCCCTTGTCGTCAGTCGAGTCAATACAAGAAAAGATAATCCAGTATTCAACAAAATATTATTAGATATTATGAGAAAAAGAATAAACATAAAACCCGCAGATAACCAACTAACTTCGTTCTCGTACTGATTTTCCACACCACAAAGTTTCTTGCAGTTTTTCGCTTCACGATTCGAAATAATCCACAACTTCAAAACTGGTACCAAAGTGCAAATGCAAGTTCTTCGAATATCGACCATTAAGCTGCCAAGTTTATGTTGACCAAGTTATTTTCTGCTGTAGAAGCAGGTAAAATTGTATTATTGACCCGAAGTTTTTAGATTCTGTGAGCATTGATCTGATTTAAAAATATATATATATTTTTAATAATAGATACGTACTAGCTTTTGCCCGCGACTTCGTCCGCGTAGAATTAGTAGATTGGACCAAGGAATTAAGGAATTAAGACGTTGTCCCATACAAATTTTGCCCCCCCTTTTCACCCCCTAAGGGGTAGAATTTCGGAAAATCCTTTCTTATCGGATGCCTACGTCATACAAAGAACACACCCTCTAAGTTTCAGGTTTCTACGATCAACGGTTTTGGCTGTGCGTTGATCCGTTAGTCAGTCAGTCGTTCAGTAAAAAACATTTTATATGTATAGATTAAATAGCAATATTTATTCTCTATGGTCCTGCATTTTAATAAAGTTTGCTAAGTTTAACTACACAATTTAAGTACCTAGCTTATCAATCTTGGTTTGTAGATGGTGTCTAAAATTCAGATGATTTACGGATCTACTCGTAATTTTGTTAAATTTTGATATAATTGGGTTATTTTTAAATTGACTTCTCTTGAATAATTTGCTGGGAAATATGTGTTTATACAGCTAAAATTATACTCTTTTTGTAAGCTGTGCAAACTCATATTTCGTTGTGATGTAATATAGAACCAAACTTATTAATTAATTCTTTGTAGGCAACTTAGCTGGAAAATAAGAAAAATCTATCGTGTTTGGCAACTGATTGACTAGCAAAAATGTTAGTTCATCTTTTTGTGAATTGGTTGTGAATCTCAATTGCCAATGTGGCCGGAGGGAAAATCTCAACTCATTGGTTTAACATTTTTCAGTATTTGGACCCAGTACTAATAATTAAAGAAATCCATCCAGTGGTTTAGAAGATACGAAGAAATAAAAAATATTACAAAATAAAGATGCAGATAGGCGTGAAAAACATAACCCTTTCTTCGCAGTCGGGTTAAAAGGAATAGTTCTAATAGTAAAAGTTAGTCTGAACTTTCTCGTTGTAACTTCTAACCGTCAAACTTTAAAAGTGCTTATTGTAGGTTTAAAATACTGACCAGGCGGTGGATTTAGTATATCTGGCTGCGCTTGTTTGGGCGGCTTCAGCGTATACGCGACGACGTATTGACCATCGCCTGCGTTCAGCTGCAGTTCCGATGATGGTTGCTTGATTGGTGGTCTACCTCTAATTAACAGAAGAAAGAAAAGAAATGTATCGAACTACTGATTCAAAACAAGAACTACCTCGGTCTTTTATACTCCAATATTCCTTAAAATCAGTAGAAGCCGTTGACCATAAAGAGGTATTAAACAAATATTTTCCAGACTTCTGATGTCTAAATATGTACCTTTTTCTCCTTAAGAAGTAGCCAGTGAAAACAGCCGCACATGAGCACACAATGACTGTGAAGACAATAGCCCAGAATGCTGTTTTTGACATGCCCGCCATCAAATTGCTGCTCCCATCTATGGAAACACAAATATGGAACAAGAACATATTTTTTACAAGTAAAGCTATTTACATGGTAAGTAGACTATGTTTATTCTTAGCCCTTAACGACAATTTGGTAATACGCAACAGACAAATTGAAAAAATACGTCCCAAAAATCAAATGGATCTCACAGCTAATTTCATGACCACTATTAACACGCTAATTCTACCTAGTCGTAAATCTGGAACCTATAATTTAATCGTTCAATAATGTCCTTCCTCACATATTATTTTTCTGTCTTATGCTTTCAGAACCCCATGAGTTTCTTGTGCCTTCTTCTCATTGGTGGGCGCGTCCCGAAGGCACACATCCTAACTTCGTTTTTAAGGCGTGGCCACGTTATCTTGTACCTAGGTATTAAGTATCCAAAGGAATATTTTTTTTGATTTGAACACTTAGAGTAAGAGTCCAATAAATACTCGTATCTTAACTATCACTGTCGCACGTTTGTCCAAAATGAATACCAGCGTCTCATCTGGCAAATTGGGCGCTCATTGTCCATCTATCAACTAGCAATTGAACGTTGAAGGCAAATCACCATATCAGTTTTCATGTAATTTAGCAAATTGCCTAGTTAGTCGTTACCCTTCACAGTTACGTGGATTTAATACGAGTTGACTGTTGGTAAAATTACCCTACTGCTAAATTGGATGGCGTTATACTCAAAGTGATATTGGGTAGTTTGTATGACTTGTAGGTAAACTTTCTCGTAAAAGGTCTACAATAATTCAAAAATCATATTTTGTAGATATACAGTCATCATTAAGAGCATAACTGATGTATCTTCCTAGTTTTGTTAGCGAAACATTCCAAAGATCACGATTTTTTTATTCTTGAAATAGATTCTTTTCTTCTTTAAACTCACCTGTTCTCCTCTCCGGATCTTGATAGGTCAATGCTTGAAGCATAATTCGTTCCGATGCACCTTTGTCATTTCTTGAATGAACAGTCAGTCTTAATGCACTGCCGCTTGACCATAACACTGCTGCTGGAACTAGGAACAACGCTACACCATCTAGAGAAAAAATGAAAAAGGAAAAAAGAAAGTTTTCATTATGATCACACCTGTCTGACGGTAAGTGACGTTACGGTCTAATATGTAGTACATATTTGACTTGGAAGATATCTCTTCTCTCGTGACTCAAAGAAAGACAGACGTTGGAAACTTTTTCCATTACCTCGCAGTACGAATAAGAAATTACAAAGCAAAACATTTAGTGCGGGTGTCTGGGATTTTTACTATAAATTGGTGTTGCATATGCCTCGTTGTATGACAGAAAAGTGAAAATGGTAAAATTTAGTCGTGCAATTCTGTTGCACAATCCCCGAAATGTATCCGTTAAAATACCGACAATTTGACTTAAGCGGGACCAAATGCTTAGTATACAAGTACAGATTTAGGAATTGCTTGACAACTTCTTCATTTCTTAGTAACTATCGAAATATAGTGACTACCGCTGGTGTCTTACCTGTATCGTTAGCAGTGACGTTAAACCGCACAGTTCCATGACTCGAGTCTAAAGCCTCGAGTACTACAAGCTGAGGCAGTCCACCATCATAGCCCGTGACACAGCGGACCACTAGAGAATCTGTATAGTCTTCTCTACTTGAGTCTTCTATCCAATTAGATCCGTTTCCGGATGATATCGTGCAATTTCTTGGTGGAGATGGGCGGGCTAAACAAAATACATAACAATATTTCAAAATTACTAGTTTTAGCTTCGGGTGACCAAAAGGCTGACTATTTTGGACAACGGATGAGCATCGCCATCGAACGTGATAACGCAGAAAGCCTTTTGGGCACACTTCCTAGGGACCCTTGGACTTTTTTCCCATTTGGACTTTTAATTTTTATGAAATGTTAATGTAGGTAGTTTATTAAATTAATTTAATATTAGTAGGATAGGAAGTAGGATAAGGTTTATATCGTCTGCTTATTCTGTGTTTGTTTTTGATCCAATAACTATTATAAGTACATATTAAAAAAAAAACAAATATAAAACCATCAGTCTGCAGTGGTAAAACACGCATGTAAACTAAATTTAAAAGAAAAATCGTAGTTAGAAAGGTTATTTTATCAGTGTTCAACCCTAAACGTTCAATCCTCAGTAGGGCTAGCATGGCCGGAGACATTTTATCCACAGGGAAAGGACAAAATAGTCTTTCCCTCTGTCAGTTTTGTCCACTCCCCGAGCATGGGCGCAAGGGTGGATATATTATTCACGGTAGACTAAATGGGGAAACGCTTATCCCCGTAATTATTGCCATTATAAGAAAACCACAGAGTATATAGAATGTCGTCGTAAATCAACCTAATAAATTCGTTTTTTTATACATCTGCTTTTGTCATTCTTGTCAATGTCATTTGTTTGACTTAATTTTACTCTATTGACAATTTTTTTTGCTTTTAATTATGGCTTCGCACGGCTTGTGCATTTAGCCAGTGTCAAGTTATATTTTGCATCAAATTATGACCCGATTTTTCATAAATCGGGCCTAAAGTGTTTCAAAAAAGTCAAAGTCGTCATAGTCCGTCAAGTCAGGGGCTATAGTAAAGCGGTGGAAAGTTTACCATAACCTTAATAGGAGATTTGAATGCAACGAGAAAACTTTATGTTTTACACTGATTTTTACTTTCACTACACTTGTGCACTTTCACAGAACTAAATTGAATAACATTCCACCAGAATTATACAATTCAACTCGGGTTACTACTAAGTTTCCTGAAAATAAAACTGCAGCACGACATGTTGTTAACTCGTTACCGCCAAAACTCTCTAGTTTTTTTATACATCTGTTCTTGTCATTCTTGTCAATGTCATTTGTTTGACTTAATTTTACTCTATTGTCTTCCTTAAGTTCCCATGCTATAGGCGGGGAATCGGGGAATAGATGTCCACGCGTTGTGTCAAATGGGGATATACTTATCCTTTCCCCTTTTGCCGTGCTTTGGCAGGTAGACAAAATAATTTTCTCCCTTGACAGAGGACATAACGGGTGGACATAATTTTTATGCTAGGCCCATGCGTGCCTTGCGGAGAGAAATTATGACATTTACGCGTTTATCTGCCGTTTGGTATATAACTACATTTTTCTTTTTGATTGATACAATATAAATCTATGCAGTACAATTCGTTTAAAATTCATCGGATATTACATATGATGTTATGAGATAACAGAAAGAAACATATTGCCGCCAAAAATGCTTCATAAACACATCTTTACAAGTAACATCCACTTACGGATACTTTCTATAAGATTATGATCAACACTTTTGTTTGGGAAGCTGTGTTCTCGTGCGTACCACGGAAAGCCGATAAGGATAAATTGGACCCGCACTTTGGCTGAAACGAAAGGGGCTAAACCTTTACCAATAGCTTTTGCAAGCCACATGAAAACACGGGGAATATGTTGCTCGGAAACTTGTACAGAAAAGTAAACAAAAAACAGGACTACGTGTCTTACTTAGCTACATTACGCCTAAGTAAATTTAAATATATTTTTCAATAAAAAAAACTTATCAATGCTATGTCTAGACACAATACCTTTCACCTTCCTCATCTTCTTGTCGATTCAAAGGTTACCTGGAAGACATTGGACTGCCCTTTGTAAAATTTTGACGTATAGTTAGTTTTTTACATATGGTACCTAATTTAACAATAGTGTTTGCAATAAAGAACTTATTTATCTAATTTTGATTTTATTTTAAGTTTGTATTTATGATGTATTAAATTTAATAATATTAGTAATATTTAATATCAGCTAATAATATATTTACGCTGTGTTACACATTAAAGTTAATTAACTAAACAATAGGTCTAATCTATACTAATATTTTATCTAATATCTATACTAATATAATAAAGCTGAATAGTTTGTTTGTTTAAACGCGCTAATCTCAGGAACTACTGTTTCGAATTGAAAAAAATATTTTTGTGTTGGATAGTCCATTTATCGAGGCTATAGGCTATTTTTTAGTTTGATATTCCCACGGTATTGGACTTACGCGGGTGAAACCTCGGAGCGCAGCTAGTAAATAAATATTGTCAGACATTACTCTCAACTGCCACCTAGCCCGAAACTAAGCTACTACGTTTGTAATATGGGTGCCAAACAACGAATAGAATACTAACATACTTTTTTTTTGAGTATATTATACAAAATAAAACACGTAGAATAAGAACTATTTGTTTGATAGCGGGTATCGAATCCATAACCATAACCTTCTTTGTCGTGTGAGGATGTTCGTCCATCGCACCATAGAAGCCATCTATCTATCTATCTGTTTAATGATTACGGAAAATCATTTATCAAGTTCAACGAACAGTAAATAACTTCCAGAATTAAGTTCCTTCACTTTATCCGTTACACCCACTACTTGAAAATTCTTTAATATTGAGCTTAAAGCTTTTCAGTTATGCTTGTTTAAGTTCTGTACTCTCGAACTCCGTCTTTAAAGTTTTTAGTAAATAAAATTCGAGGTCTTTAAATTGATTCCCAGACCTTTAGGAGGAGGTTCAACAATCTTTACCAATATTTGTCGAGTAAACTTTGAATAAATCCATCGAATAGGTGCCTAAACTTGATGGAATATCTCAATTAGAATTTTACAAACTAGTTCAAGAGTTTATATAACAAGGTATTTAGTTTTCTAACAAAAAAATAACAACGAATTTCACAATGATTTGTATTCATAAACGCTTTGAACTAGATATACATAATTACACCAAAATACTCCGACTTAATTGTTAAAGTTTCGTTTAAATCTCATTAAAATTACTTTTTAATTGTGTTCATCGTGTCTCAACAATTCCAAATGTAATTTCTAACTCATCATGTCAATCTGTTCGCTGAATCAAAACATGAACCTTGGGAATATTGTTTCTTGTAATGTACTTTTAGAATTTGTTTAGATATCTTATATCTTTAAATGAGCAATTCTTGTATATATATATATATAATTGGAATCTCGGAATCTCGAAATCTCGGAAAATTTTGTTTTGTAAATATATACTTATAAGACATAGAAACAACCAGACCACAGATAAATATCTAAGCATAAATACTTGTCTGAGGCGGGAATCGAACCCGCAACCCTGTGTTTGAAAGTCCGGCATGGTGACCATTGTGCCAACTGGGTCTTCAAAACATATACTTATATTTAAGAGAAAAATACTCATCAATCAATCTCTAAAACTACAAGAAATACGAGTCTGAAATTTGCGTGGGGGTTTTTTAGGATGTAAGGGAGCACTAAAAAGCGCCTAATAGGTTGATAAAAAAATCGAGAAAATCCAGGGCTAAATATGACACTTAGATAAATCTTTAAAAAGTACTTACCTGCGGGTACAATTTGAAAAACACAAGGTTGAGCCTGACTGCCGACTGAGTTTGAACCTCGGCAGGTTAGCGCTCCGTAGTCCCTTTCACTTGCAGGTGTATACCTCAATTCGCTCATACTACCATTCACTGTACCTAATGGAAAAACCCACACAAATTAGTAAGATAAATAGATAACGAAACATACAGGAGGAAAAATAAGACATAGGGGCATGGTCATGGCAATTATAAGTTTTATGCTACAAAAGATTTTTCTCTAGTGTTATCCAGGAAGGAAACAGTCGACTACGTTTGTATGGACAGAGAGCCGATACCCTTTCTTCTTAATGGTTTAGTCAGGATGACGATCGTAGAAAATAACAAAAGACCATCCAAAAAATAAACAAAAGACGATCGGAAAAATAAACAAAAGATGATCGACTAAACAATCAATCGATACTTCTTCAATTTTATAATAATTTGATTTTCATATTTCATTTTTTATGCCAAGTTCCTTGTTTATTATCCTCGGTCGATGTAAGACAATACCTGGCTCACCGTATGGATTACCTACAATCCGCACAATACCAGGATTACGGCTACGTTATGTTCAGCTCTACACTTCAATACATATCGTTATGAATGAGTGACCAAATACAAATATATGTGGGAGCCGCAGTGTAGAGTGGACCTAACTGTTCTAAGATTATGTACCTATACCTACTATACAAAATGTGTTTTCGTAGAGGACTGTGCAAACAACTTTTGTTTTACAACTTTCGAAAATTCTGTCTTTTTTGGAAAATTATGAGGTTAAGTTCAGTCAAAAATCAGCTGCGAATTAGTGTTAGAGGCTATTAACCTTCGATTATTATTTTGTTTATTAAGTTTTGACTACGTTACTAATCTATGCTCCTAATATAGCGATTTTCCAATATACAAGACCTGAAAATTAAAAAAAGCTCGAATTTCCAAAAGTCTTAGAACAAAAGTTGTTCTGCTCAACCCGTTGTCATATTAGAAACCCTTCGCAGTAACACGTCATATAAGTACATGTTGATTAAAATAGAAAGATAAAAGAAACTGGAGAAGAAATAACTATTAAAATCAGATCTGCTGGTGACGATTAATCTTTCCACCAGTCAGTTCAAGTCTTTTTAACAAAATTCGACGATGGCGATGGTCTAAAATGATTCTTACATATATAATGAACCGATTGAACTAGGGAAATGGTCATCGACTTATTCTGGCAGTAGTTATAACAATCCAATGAACTATCGATCTACGAAAAACCTCAACTATTTTGAAATCCTCACCTACAAGATTGAAACCGTTCTAACAATACACATAGATACGATAGTTGAATATATTGTACATTGGCAGAGACAGTTCAATCAGCACCTCTCTACAGCCGCCCTGAATGTGTAACGAAGCGTGCTGTTTACGTAAAAGGAATCACTTGGATTAGACGCTGAAGTTGGTATGTACTAAGTTTTGAAGTTTTAAAGTTCTGATGTTAGTACTCTTTTTAACACTATCTCACGCGATAGTTAGTGACGATGCTACGGCGAGCACGCCTTTCTAGAAGATACCAATTTGTGATACAAAGACCCCCACATAAACGGGGGAAATGAATCTTAAAACTAAAGTTTATTTAAGAGTTCAGTGTGAGGACACATTAAGGTCCTATACTGAAACTGTCAATACTGTGACTAAACTATTTTGTTGCCGTTGACACGAAGAAGAAGAAGTACAAGTTTCTTCTTCTTGTTCAGAAGAACATCATTGCAAAAATTCCCGCTTGTCGTAGCACTTAACAATGCTTTAATCGGTCCTCAGCAACGCATCCACTTCATTAAAAGATTTCGTTTTATGAAACTGATGTACCAGGCGGATATAGGTTATAAGGAGGTTTTATTATATTTATTATTTGTAGTTACCTTTTCTCGATATAAGCTCTGAAGTGTTCAAAACCATTTACAACATAGTAATAGGAAATCATCATCTAGAAGACGATTTGAGCAGAGCGTCCAATCTTGAAGTAAGGCACGACGTATAGACTAAAGATATTTTTATGGAATTGGGATTAACGTGAGTTAAACTGCTGAGCACACCTAGTGTTGAATTGGTTCTGTTGCAGGGATTATATTACAACTAAAACGCAATAGTAATCTACAACATACCATATCTAGCCGGCGACACGTTGAAGCTTTCTCCGCTGTTATTAAACTGCCAGAAGAATGTGACGTCAGTAGGGTCAGCGTGTACTGAACAGCGCACTCGTAACGCCTCGTCTATGGCTGCACCCACAACTTGCGGGGTGGTCTCAGCGCAGACTGGTGTGACTGTTGGGGTTATCAAAAAAAAATGATTAGAAAGTGTCATGTAGATAACTCTCAAGTTGACTTTTAAAATGTTCAAATTTTTTTTAATGTTTGTTGAAAATCATACTTCAACATATTAAATAACAATATAATTCAAAGTCTTGACTGACAAATATATCAACACTCAAACCAATAAAGGATTTTTGAAAATGTATACTCTACTTGGAGGAAGTCGCAGGCTAAATCTAATTACATATATTGCAAATAAACTAAGTTTTGATGGACTGAGTGATTCTTGTTCGGTACGACGTTGGTACAATAAAAGCAATCAGAACCAAAAAATGTGAACAATATGCAAACCGCAACTAAAGTCACAGACATAAGTCAGCAAAAATATAAAAGGGTAGATAACTGTGCGTGTTTATGTTTGTTCGACCCGCTAAATTACAGGAATAAAATAACAATAAATTTAAAAACTCCAAACAGCGAGTTTTCCATTCGTAAAACGATAAATATAAATCATGTGAACAATTATTTTCGGAGTGCCCGAATTATTTTGTCTTCCCCTCTCATTCGGCAATTAAGTGGGGCCCGACCGTTTGCGGAAGGAAACCTACCAATCGTCAATATACATTCCTATTATAAATCAACTAACGGACACACACCTACGATTTACGGAGACATACCGAATAATAAAGGCGTATTACATGTGTAGTAGTCTCATGTATGCATTTAGCGACCATTGTTATGTTTCCAAATTTAACAACATCCATAGGTATGCCCGAGAGTATCCGTCAAATCTCTCACTAAAGTCTCTAAAGCTTCATTTAAATCCACGCATAATTTTATCTCCAATTAGCAAAGGACCCTAGTCGAACAAAATTAATACAACACAAATTGAGGAAATATTTCGCAATATAACTCTCTCTAGTTCAAATATTTTGGATATCCAACTTTTGCAATTAGTAAAATTGATTTGAATCTTCTGAATGGAATTTGTTATAATCGTTTTCAATAATTCGAGAACTGAATCAAGTTTTCCATTAATCATTAAGGGATTCAAATAAATGAAATTAGTCAGGTAAGTGCGTGAACCACCATTAAAAATAATGAGCAGAATGTCCTCTACAAGAGCACTCGGACTCAAACTGCAAATAATTCAAAGGACAAATTAGAAATAAGTGTGAATGAAGAAGACATTTACTGAAATGAATTCAATAAAAAGTTCTAGCAAAATAGTCCAGAGAAACGTCCCCATTCCGTTCTATTTATTTTTGTTGGTTGCAATAAATAATTAGGGACACAATGTAGAGCTAGTAACCGCTTATTACACTAGCGACCAAATGTATCTTTAGGATTTGAAAGGAAATTTATGCCGTGCGGTGAACTAAAACAAAGCTCCTTTGAATTAGAGTGAAGCCGCGGAACAACAGATTGGTATGCTTGTAGAACGGTAGTAATATTAGGCAATAATTTTGATGATTTAGAGCCGTCGGTGCCTTCATGCCAATTACTATGCGGACGGTCGGCCGCGGAAGGAAGTCGGTACGTCGATCCCAACCACAATCATTTGAATACTATTCGTAGAGACATCGGTATTTATAGGCCCGTAATTCATACTGAAGCTCCCGGTGACATTTTATGGCATGCCTGCGCGTCCGACATACATTACGACTGTATTAGGGTTATGCAAATTAACTATCTACCTAGTGTGTTGTCTACCTTTGATGTTCGCACATCTCTTGCGTAAAGTTGGGTTACAAATTAAAATGTAGATGCTCATTTGAGAGCTTTAAACTTAAGGTCTAACGAATTAATTCTGTAGGTGGCTGTAATACGAATATGTTTCGGCAATTTAGGTTTTGTTTTCGTAATCGGATTTTCGTTTAAAGCCAGGTATTTTGTGAAATTTAACTTTGTTTCATGGAACAATACTGAATTAGGATGTATTAGGTATAAATTTACGTGAATAATGAAATGCTTCCAAATGAAGTTGGGGGATTTAAAATAGCTAAAGATACATAAAAAATATTTGAACATTTTTTACAAAGATATAGTAAACAAAATTTGCAGACACATAAAAATACACACCCCCTATGGAGGAGCTCAGGAGAGCTCGTCCAGGTTTGAGGAAGTGGTTCGAATGGCCGCAGACCGGATCAAGTGGAAGACCTTTACAAACCGCTGGTTGAAAAAGATTGGTGGTCGCGATCTTCAGTCATGAAGGATCGACCAGAGAGAGAGATAGGTAGGCTCAGTGTAGTGCTCAACATTCTTGCTGGTTATTATAGATTTACTTACATTGCACTCGCAAATTGACGACCTGGCTCGAAGTCTCTCCTCTAGCATTGGCCGCCTTGCAAGAGTAAGCGCCTGCTTCTTTTCTTGTCACTTTCTGTAGTACTAGTGACCTTGTACTCACGATGATGCCTGAAGACATGTTCTGTGTCACCGGCCTGTCCTATGTTGAACGGACAAACGATATTAAATGATATAGTTTTTGCCAATGGTAGCTCTTAAGTTAATTAAACGCAAAGTGGCAAGGGAAAATTTTTAGAACCATTCTTACCCCTTGCCTGCAATTCTAGTACGCTTGCAGTTTACTTTAGAACCACAATTAATTAATTGGACAAGAACTCTACTCATAATAAATTCGCAAACGTCCGGATATTTCGCGCCTTACTTATAACGCTTATTTATTCTTATTTTTGTTAAATAAAATGTTTAAAAGTAATTATTAATGTTCGCCAATTAAATCCACCTAAATGTTAAATATACGAAAACGCAGATCTAAGTTAGCTTATCACAAGCGCCGTGAGAGTAAACATAAGTTGACTTGCATCTCGAAAAAATAAATTTATTTAAGACCTCATGAATAACCAATTGTCAAAGTGTCAAATTGATTAAAAAACCATTCTTCTTCTTCACGTATAGTGGTGTGGCTCACCTATTGTTATAATTTTCAGAAGGCATGTTACTTGAACTAACGACTGCTTCTAGAGATAGCAACCGGGACCATCATCGGCTTAACGTGCCTTCCGAAGCACGGAGGGGCTCACGAAAACACATTTTTGGCACACTACTAATTGGTCACCCATCAAAGTAATGACCAAGCCAGGCGTCGCTTAACCCGCATGATTTTTAACGAACAGCGAGCATCGCTTAGCTGTGAGCCTCCTCATTAAAGAACCAAAATAATATTATGGTTATTAATATAGAATTGCCAATTAAGTTCACGTAATAATGTAAATACAGTACGAAAACGTAGATCTAAGTTAGCGTGGGCGTAACTTAGGTTGACTTGCACCACAAAAAAAAATTGATTTAAGACTTTGGCGGAACATGGCTGTGCTAAATTTAAATTTAATAATAACCTTGTAATACCCGTGTTTATGAAAGATTAAATGAATATGAATATGAATGACTTTTAACTGTCAAAGTGTCAAACTGATTAAAAACCATATTGTTACCCGTCAAATGTATTTCGCTAGAATTAAGCAAAATTCGTCTAAGCACAATGTCATGCAATGCATGCCCTCGGTAGGTACGGTCGGCTGCATAATTACAGACCCATCGTAGAACTCCAAAACAGCTTTTATAAGAATGTTTTTAACACAAGCAAGATTCTAGGCACCTGCTTTAGTTGAATTTTAAAGTCTTCTAACTCATCAATTCATCAAACAAAAATTATTAGAAGGAATACATTCCAATAATAGTAATTTTCAAACTCTACCGGGGCCTGCAATTATGCAGCCGACTGTACCTATAGCCTACTCGCACAGTTCGCACCTCGAAGGCATGTTGCTTTACCGTTGTTCTTATATTAAGTGATCGTTACATTTAGGTCATATCCATTACCGATAGTTCGTTGTATCCAGGTGTGGCATAAATCGTGGGGCAGCCAAAACTTGCTAATAAATTAGTGGGAAACATTCGTTTTGTCGAATAAGACAAGTGGAAATGGGTAGTTAATATGTGAACTTACTTAATTGGCGAAAATTAATGATTGCTATTAAACATTTTGGGCAAACTTTTTGGGAGTAAAAGTATTTCGACATAATAGAATTCATGTGTCAAGTGGACTTTTATGTCTCTGTAAGTTTAGTATGCCTCTATTATACAATATGAAAGCAAATTAATGTAATGAAAAGAATCATCATCATCCGAGCGAAGTTCATCACTCTCGGGAACCCGGGGTCCGTTTTTCTACTTTTACGCCTCCACTTCGCATGATCGTCGGCATCCTGGTTAGTAAGGCCATTTGCACGCATATCACCCCCTACGACCGTCAAGCCCGCACTTCTTGGGTCTACCTAGTCTCTTGAGTCTACCCAGTCTATAAATGTAAGGAAAATAATAAAATGTAATAATAAACAGGTCAGCGGTTGACTCTCACGATGGTAGGACGATGCGGTCTAAGATATAGCACGCTTTCCTAGAAGATACCTATAATGCACGAGACTCAAAGATCCCCAGATAAACAGGGGCTTAAAAAATCCTACTAATATTATAAATGTGAAAGTTTTTTTTTTATTGCAGAAAATTCCACACATCGCCATCTAGCCCCAAGCTAAGTAACAAGACTTGTGTTATGGGTGCTAGACAACGGATATACTACTTAAATACTTTGTTCTTTTGTAATTTTTTGCGACGAAACTCGGTATCTAGATAGCTGAAGACCTGGATAGGCTAGATTTTATCCCTATATTCCAACAGGATCGGGACTTACGCGGGTAAAACCGCGGGGCGCAGTTAGTAACTTATAAAAATACCAATCATCCAATTATTTATAGGTTTCATACTGATACAAACTTATCGGCCAACAGTAAATCTGTAGTCTGTACGTGGAATAACTACATAGTATAAAACAAAGTCGCTTCCAGCTGTCTGTCCCTATGTATGCTTAGATCTTTAAAACTACGGAACAGATTTTGATGCGACTCACGGATAGAGTGATTCAACAGTGAGGGTTTCGTATAAAGGGTTATTGTTAATTATACTAGCAAGCCGTTGAGAGCTTCTTCTGTGCACCTAAATAAACAACTTTTGTTCTACGACCTTTGGAAATTCGAACATTTTTTTTTTGAAAAATTTGATGTTAGTTTTACCTGAAAATCAGCTGTTCCATACACGGAGAGGTTATTAACCTTAAAATTTTACTTTTTTTTAAAGTTCTATCTACTGTTCTTAGTCAGAATGACCTTTGTTTTAATAAATCAGCTGTTTTTCGAATTTACATAACCTCAAAATTTTCATATTTTTTCGAATTTCCGAAAGTCGTAAAACAAAAGTTGTTCGTTAAGGTGCACAGAAGTAGAACCTTTAACGGCATGCTAATATAATTACCAATAACCATGTTACGAAACAAAACTACGATGCGTAGGTAAGAAGTCGCGGGCAACAGCTAGTTATAAGTTACTTCAGTTGTTTGAAACTTACGTTATGATACCATGATATCCGATGTTCCCTCGGGTTTGCTCGTATGTTGCATTCGAAGTAGACATCATCACCTTCTTTGATGTCTTGAGGATTCAATGTGCTGCCCAGAGTGAGGGATACTAACGGACTGTCTGGATAAAATTAAAATAAATTAAAAATATATATTTAAATAATTTATTAATGAAATTCGCACGACCTAACTATGCTAAAAAATAAATACTATACGAGGGTGCTTATTTATATAATAAACTAGCTGCACTCCGCGATTTCACCCGCGTAACTCCTGATCCCGTGGGAATATCGGGATAAAAAGTAGCCTTTAGCCTTCCTCGATACATGGACTATCCAACACAAAAATAATTTTCCAATTCGAACCAGTAGTTCCAGAGATTAGCGCGTTCAAACAAACAAACTCTTCAGCTTTATAATATTATAGTATAGATTACCTAAAGATATAAAAGAATCAAAATCTATATTTACTTATAAAAAAATTATTGAAAACTACGTCTCGAAAAAATATGCGCAGCTATAAAGCTAAAGTCACATCTAGTCGCACTTGTCCCTGTAAGTCATGGTTCGATCGACTCGTCTACTTTTTTACAAGTAGTAATATTTTTATTTTGCATGCCTAGTATTTAAATTGACTTTAATTAGATTATCTCTCAATGTAAGTGAATTGTAAATTCTTTTTTGGGAAAATAAATGTCTTAAACCATAAACCATAATTAAAATAATGAATATACAGAAAGTACTTAAAACAATGATACAGAGACAACCCTTACTGATGTTGGTTTCATTTGATTTTAGTAAAAATGTATAGAGATAGTTTTTCGATGTTTGCAGAGTTTCAATACTCTAGCTTATGTTCGTCTCTCAGAATGAAAAATGCTCTTAAAAAATGCTGCTTTTCTCGATAGCTAAACAAAAAAAAAATTTAACAATAAAAATAAATAAAAGAAGGGTTGTGTTTTAATAAATAAGAGGAGGTCTCTAAAGGTGAAAGGGTACCGCTGCTCTCTCCATACAAACGTAGTTGACTGTTTCTTCATTGGATAATGACACTAGAGCAAATATTTTTGTTGCCTGAAACCTATAACTGCCATGACTATGCCTCTATGTCTTGGTTTTTCTCATTTTATAAATATCATAGAAATTTTAAAAAATAACAAAACATAGGGGTGGGCCAGTTATAAGTTTAAGGCAATAAAAATATTTGCTCTAGTGTCATTATCCAGGGAGGAAACAGTCGACTACGTTTGTATGGAGAGAGCGCCAGTACCCTTTCCTCTTAAGGACGAGTTTAGCGATTTGAGGACCTGCCCTTACACACCCACTCAAATTAACCATCCTGTATAATTATGCTTTGCGTGATTTATGGTTGATTTAAAAGTATTATGTTCTACGAGTATTAAATATATTTATTTTAGAAAATCTTTTTACTAAAATAAATATATTTAATAGAACATAATTTACATAGAACATAATTGCTAGCTAAAAGTACTACATAATCATCAATAAAAAATAAAATAAAAAAATAATAAGTTCATTGTCATACATTACTAATTCTAATTTCCGTCGCTAAGTCCTAGTAGGTATGTAGGTACTCATACAAATCTAGCACGCATTGGTTAAATAGGAATCCGATTGTTGCGGTAAACATATAAAACGTCATGACACGCATTTTGCCATGTGTAGGCAGGGCCGCGTGCAAAACGCTAGGCTATAAATTAAGCCAAACCATACCTACTTGGTAAAACCATATTTTTCCAATATAAAAGTAATAATGTACGTGAGTCAAGGATGAAACACGAATAATAAATAATGTTAAATCCAGCTCCATCTATTCTTAAATTAGGCAGAATTTTTACTACATACATGACCATAATTTAGTTTTTTGGCAGAACAAAAATTCTTACCATCCACGCTTAGTAAATGTACAATCAACGCTCAAAAGTCACCGCCACCGTAACGTTTACAATCATATGCAGCAGTATTTGAACATTATAACAACGTAACCTGTGCGTACGTGATCGAACCCACGTCGGTTGGTGTAGCGGGTGATGGCTTATACCACTCGGTCAACTAAATACATAGCTAACATGTCGAAAATAACTATCACACTGAGTACTTTTGATTCAAGTATTTATGTTTGTGTGTAACGTTTAAGAAGAAGGTCGTAAGTCCAATACTTGTTGATAGTATTATTTTACCAAACTGATAGTAGATTTATGACGCATATTGTACTTATTTTTCAAAATATGTATAAATATACAATTTATAGTAAATTTATAGACTGACTGACTGACTGATATAAAATAATTATTAACGCAAAGCTACCATTGGACGAATCGGGTTAGAATATGGTAGGTACATAGGTAGCTATTTTGGCATAGTTATCCACTGAGAATGGATTTGGGAAATTCAACCCAGCAAACAAGTTCTTAAAAAAACCTCGACATTTTTTTACACCCTATAACTTTCAGACTGCTGAACCGATTTCATTCAAACATATACATATATAAACATATACATACACTCCCGCCGACCTCACCTTTCAAAAAAAGAAACAAAATCAAAATCGGTTCATCCGTTCGGGAGCTACTATTCTACAGACAGACACACACAGACACGTCAAACTTATAATGCCCGTCGTTTTTGAGTCGAGAGTTAAAAAAACAATGATACTAACATACAACATTCAGCTGCAGTTGATCGTCAATGCTTGTCATCGGCAAGTTAGGGTTGGCCGCGACGCATTTGACGACCGCACCATTATCTGTTGGGCTTGGGCTGAACATCAGCGTGCTGACTGTCCACGTCTCGTTCGTGTGATCTGTTACCTGTCAAATAGCATATAAAGAATTATGGCAAGTCAATAATTGAGCATGAACACAAATAAAAAAATATGTCAAAATTCTAAATTACAATGAAATTGATAGTATTTCGTGAACTAAATGTAAAGATATTTTTCATTTTGTTAATCAGCATCTGACGCCATCCTATCCTACTTCCTACTAATATTATAAATGTGAAAGTTTGTGTGTGTGTATGTTTGTAACTCCTTCACGCTAAAACCACTGAACCTATTGCGATGAAACTAGGTATGGTCTTTGGTCTCCAGCTAATCTACATACCGAGTTTCATCGCAATCGGTCCAGTAGTTTTTGCGTGAAGGAGTAACAATCATACATACACATACACGCACACACAAATTTCACATTTATAATATTCGTAGGATTCTTACTTTTTCTTTAGTCTTCACAGACCAAATAACTAAGGTTAGTTCACACTAACCTTAGTTATTTGGTTGTTTCGATCATTATTAATCTTTTATGCTTATGTTTGATCGGCTGCATAGTTGCAGACCCACCGTAGAGCTCCAAATCGGCTGTTATAAGAATGTTTTCAACACAAGTAAGGTTCCAGATTCACCTGCTTCAAGTTTGAAGTTTAAAGTCTTCAAACTCATTAATTTATCAAATAAAAAATATTAGAATGAAAACGTTCCAACAATAGTAATTTTAGAAAACCGGGGGCTGCAATTGTGCAGCCGACTGTACCTATAATATTTCTGGATCATAATATTAACAGAAATAACATCGTTTACAAATAAACAACAATTTTAGTCTAGTAGAAAAATAATTATTCTTAGTATAATTTTTTTTTTAAATATTTAGTAGATTAGTTGGAAGGGATTATTATCTACCTTCTAACTAATCTACAAAAAGTAGCCATTACACCTTGTGTAGCCAGACGTTACCCAAAGAATAGTACTAAGAAATAGAAGCAAAAATCTTTTGATATTTGATAACATACCTTTGACTTTTGAAGTCGAGAAATTTTCTGTCTAGACTTATACTAGTTCTAAAGACGCAGGTGTATAAAATTACGTAACGTAGGATAACCTCTACTAAAACTATAAACAGGTACAGTTTGTTCAATTATTGTCTCTCTTATTCCAAAACGAGGTTTAAAGATAGTCCGAGATGTGTATTTAAACCTTAGATTTAGACACAGATTTACTCGTGAACTATAGACTAAACACTATCCCTATATGATCTTTATGAATAATGTTTAGATTATAGTTCCCTATTTAATCTATATGGATAGTGTTTAGACTATATTTCACAAGTAAATCTGTATCTAAATCTAAGGTTTAAATCCACATTTCGGACTATCCCTAAACCTCGTTTTGGAATAGCATACTCAGACCCCATGTAAGTTTAGATTTGTGAGGTGTAAGTATAGTTACGTTACAGGTAGGTAATTGGTTGTGCCTGCCTAAGATCTTGAAATAAACTCTAATATAGTTATATAACTTCTTTTATTACTTCAAACACACATCCTCCATAACTCTGACCACCAGGAACAATGCTCGCTCCAAAAAGGCGGGCTGTGAACCGCAACTGACAGTTGACATTCAATTAGCAAAAGAAGTTTTTCAGAAATATTCATAGTATCGTTATTTAGCTAGTGAAATCGTAAGACTCAAGCTTGATTACTGTTTTAATATTTTAGTACTTTCTGGGGAGTTGGTCGCCTAGAAAACGTATAAAGAAAATTAAACATAAAACGAACAGCCATTTCTTCTAAAAATATTCGTTAACAATTTTTTTGGATCTTAATTTACGTCGATTTTTAATTTTACGTCATAACGTCTTTTTTTACTTAAAAAAACTAAAAATATTGTATGTCAGACGAGGCTGTACAGGTTAAAAGTATTATGCCTGCCCTTTCGGAAATATAATTACCAAAAAAATATTGCCTAAAAAATAGTAAACACAACTTATCACAAATATTTTGTTAACTTTTCATTATTTTAACAAGTCTTTTCTTTTATTTGCAACTGTGATAAAAAATGTCGTCGGAATCTCGGCATTCCTACTCATGTGTCTCGGCTTCTAAACACGCTTGCGTTCCGCTTGCGCGTCATAACCGCCTCTATGCAAATATCAATTTACCACACTTAATATCGTTATGTACTATTATCAAATAGCTTTTGTTTCAATTCAACTCATCAATCTACACCTTAAAGTGCAAGTGCTAAAAAACAATAATCCCGTGCAATTAGTCAATTTTCCGCAAACATTCATTGAGGAACGCCACGTCCCGTTTCTATTCGATCGTTCGGCAATTAGTCGCACGCTAAATCATAGACTGTCGGTGAATGGGCGGGGTGCACTGAGCAACAATCCATTCTAAACCCACCAGAATTGGCTTTCACGATTCTAGTTAATTGACCAAATTCGATTCCGATTAATCTTTGAAATTTCATGTGATTACGTCTCTTTTGAACTTGGAGACTTTATGTGCCTCTAATTTTTTTTATTCTTTGATTTTTCTTTTACAACACCACATCATACCGCCACGGTTTTTTAGCCTGCCGCTGCATGTGTGTGGGACTTCAACAAGTTGCTAGTTTGGAGTGGTCTTTCATTACATAGGGTCATTTTTAATAGAAAGATTGGAAATACCATAGCCCTCTTACCTCTTTCTAAGAGGTAAGAGGGCCTCTTTCTAAGAGGTAAGAGGGCTATGTTATGTTCATGTAAATTGTTGTGTCTTTTGTTCTATATCTATGTTTGTTGTGTTTCGTCTCATGGCTTTTATTTTTTTATTTCATTACTAGCTGCGCTTTTGGTTTCACCCGCGTAAGTCCCGATCCCGTGGGAGTATCGAGATAAAAAGTAGCCTATTTGTTAATCCAGGTCTCCAGCTATCTAGATATCGAGTTTCATTGCAATCGATCCAGTAGTTTTTGTGTGAAGCAGTAACAAATATACACACACTTTCACATTTATAATATTAGTAGGATAGTAGAATACGAGTATTCTCTTGTTCTTTCTATTTATATGGTAAGAAGAGAAGAGATTCTTTTCTACACACTTACCCTGTAATAAGGATTATTCTATAAAAATCTCAATCAAATCCCCAATTTACCGAGAACCAGCGGAGTAGCAATTAGTCGTCACTAAATCATAGTTTATCAACGAAACGGTCGGTGACGATCGATTTTAAAGCCGTGCAGTGCGTGTTTGGTTTTACAATGAAAGTTAATTGAGGGATTTGGGTGAACGCAGACTAACAATTAACGAAATTCCCTATCGACCGATACCTCGCCGACGAATATCATTTTTTGACGACCCAGTTGGCACAACGGACTGCCAAACACAGGGTTGCGGGTTCGATTCCCGCCTCAGACAAGTATTTGCTAAGATATTTGTCTGTGGTTTGGTTGTTTCTTTATATTATAAGTAGGTATATATTCACAAAAGAAAAGTATTTAAGTAGTATATCCGTTGTCTAGCATCCATAACAGTCTTAGCTTAGCTTGGGGCTAGATGGCGATGGGTGGAACCTGAAATATTTATTATTTAATTTGAAAGCAGACTTTGTTACAGACTCTGTCAGATTAAAAAGAAATAATTGAGATGCGACATTGTACGAATTAGCCGAAAAAAATTATTTTATCAGTTATTTAACAATAAGGATTCATAATATTTTTATCAAAATAGTTCCAAGAATACAAGCTGTAAAGCTTGTATTGTATCTTTGAACTGAACTAAATAAAGTTGATTCTTTCCTTTGACAACACTTCAAAATGTGTTTATTTTTATTTTTTTGGAAAATTTACTATCAAGTCTGTATCAAGCAAACTTTCCCAATCGTGTTTCGGTTTCCATAAAAACATAGACCCCCTAATTCCAAAACGAGAATATATAGTTTAAACTATATTTCACAAGTAAATCCATGTCTAAAAATAAGGTTTAAATCCACATCTCGGACTTTCCTTAAACCTCGTTTTGGAATAAGAGGGATAGTGTTTAGTATACATTTACTAGATATTTTTTTATGATTAATCTAAGTGGTTTTAAATGTGAATTTTTTTAATAAAGCTGAGGGCGAATCGTCTAAAATCAACTTGAAACTTACTTCACTTAAAATTTAAACTTATTTCACTTAAAATTGAATGGTCGACAAGCTATCGGCCGACACGATAATCCGTAGTCTTAACCTGTAGGGTTCGACTATTGAAATTAAAACGTAGTTTAATTACCTTTAGAATTCACCTTACAATAGTCTATTGAAAAATATCGTGACAAAGCACTGTGAGATTGGTGTGACATGAACAAGTTTATTAAATTTTAAAACTAATGCCTTTTTGATAAGGGTTATTTATGTGATTTATTGACGTTTATTTATCTTTTTGTCGTGTCAGCATCAAGTATATTGGGATGTAAGGAGTAACTGAGAAGCAAAACGAAATAAGTCGCTAAAATGTTATGTTATTCGCTAATGTTAGGTACCTATATTTTTAATTTGCCTCCTGACATACCTTCTTACGTAAGTAATTAGTTCTATCAAACAAAATATCGTTATTGAGCTTTACAAGTCTTTCTAAACTAGTCCCGAACAGAATTGACGGCGCTTGAATCTAATCGTACCACAGTCTCTGGTCAAATGCTATTTTTTTTATTTTACGCAGTAAGGTCATACAGATATACTGGTTTATTTATGTCTTTCAGTTTTTGAAAGTAGATAGTGGTCCCATCTATCGAGGTGTACTACAACTAGTTTTTTAGTAAGTCCTATTTTCTATTTCTAACCTGATCTCTAAGCTATTCTACTTAAACGAATGGTCTTTTGTTTCAGTTGCGATAGTTTTTTCGGTCGTTTTTTTTTCTATTTGTTTCGTTTCTAAATCAAAGTTGGTGTTATGCGTAGTTGGTATTTGGCGTAAGTTTTCTTCTTCTTCTTCTCGTATAGTGGTGTGGCTCACCTATTGTTAGAGTTTTCAGATAGCCTTAAGGCCTCTAACTTGATTTAACGACTGCTACTAGAGGTAGCAACCGGGACCAACGGCTTAACGTGCCTTCCGAAGCACGGAGGGGCTCATGAAACACATTTTTGCCACGCTATTAATTGGCCATCGAAGTAATGAAAACACCAGGTGTTCGCGCCCTCGAGATGAAGGAGGGTCGCGGGAGGGCAACGCATCATAACTCTCGGCGCGGCCGCCGGCCGGCCGCCGCTTCACTTTTGCCTATATGCACCGCACGCGCAACACATCTCGCGCTCGTCATACTTTAATTAATGTCGGTGTCAAAATTGTAAATATTCCTTCAATATACGTTTTATCCTTCATCTTCATATTTTAATTATGTTCCCCCGAACATAAGTTGGCGCCCCCGGGTGGGCACGCACGCGCTTTTTCGAACAACATCCGACACGTGTCGTCCGCCCACGTCACGGACTCCCGTTCCGGCACTTCCGGCGAAGGAATCGAACCATCCTGCTGAACCACGTCATCGGTCAAGCGACTTCATTATCCATCGCGCCGTAGATGACCACGTCAACCACACGGATAGAAAATATCGAAGAAACCGGGTGCGTCGCGTGTCACGATACGTGTCTACGTGTCCACGTAGTCGTCGTGTCACCGTGTCACCGGACAAGGATCTCGTCGCAGGAGCCGGCCCTACACAAGGGTCATCCGCCAGCCTTCAAACTTGCCAAGGAAAGTGCCGTTCACGTGAGCTTACCCTTCATTTCCTACCTCTTAACCTCTCAATCTGAGCAGACGATATTTTCCTTCACCGAGCTACATACACTTCTCTAATTGCCTATATACTTCTTAAGCTATATTAATGCTAGCTTTGCACGCAGTACGTGTCTTCATTATACGCCGTCACTGCGCTTCTTGCACTTATTAACTAGCTACATCATACCTACATCTTTATACCTACGTCTTCATAACTACGCAGTCATAGTACCTACGTCTTCATACTTGTATCTTCATACCTACATCGTCATCATCGTCCTACTATCTTCTTATATCTAACGTAGATACCTACCGAACTTTATATTTATTTGTCATCTTCTTATATTGACATTGAAAGGGAACGAAGGGCGTTGGCTGTGAGGAGTAATATGTTGACTCGTAGATTTGCACGTTGCTCTGACCAGACCAAAATTTCACTTTTTAAAGCTTACTGTCAGAGCTTCTATACGGCCAATCTGTGGGTCAACTACTCTAAGCAGTCTCTTAATGCCCTTCGTGTCCAATATAATAATGCTTTTAGAATGCTGTTAGGTCTGCCTCGCTTCTGTAGCGCTTCAGGAATGTTTGCGTTGGCGCACACGGATGGCTTTCACGCAGTCATTCGCAAAAAAACAGCCTCCCTGTGCAGAAGGCTGCGCGGCGGTCAGAACAGCATTCTGAAAACTGTGGCTGTCAGGCTTGAGTCACCCATCTGGAGACACTTTCGTGACATTATCATCACCAAACACACTTTGGTGTATGATTGACATATTAAGTAATTGATAAATAATTAAGGAAATCAAATTTAATTTAATTAATAATATAATTGCTACTAACACTAGTTCTAAGTTACTACTAACAAATGGAATTGTATACATATTCTGAAATAAATGACATTATTATTATTATTTGTTTGTTATATGTCCTATATCACGGGACTATGGAGTCCCGGACCTTTGGAAGGCATGCGTGGGGCCGAAGCCAACACGTAGAGGCCCTTTACAATAACAAGTTTAATGGCAAAGTATGATGTGGACATCAAACCGGCGATTATCCCTGTCTGCACTATAAAGTGCAGCTAAGGACAATCTCCGGTTTGAATAGAACTATTGATAAACTACAGGAGAAAACTACTACTTGGGCTATTGTGATGGGATGGTAGTGGACTGGATACTGGGAGACTATGGGTACTATGGCACCTGCCGTAACAATGTTCAACAAACATGTAAAAGTGGCAGGTGGAGACTCGCCAACTCTCAAACTGGGCCACCCTAATCAGCTGAGTAAATTACAGCAAGGGGGCAACAGGGACGAGAGTGGCTTAAAGATAGTGATGCCGCACTGGGTTTTAAACTCAGGTCACGGGCTCCCTGAGGGTCCAGCCTACCTGGCCCACTCACCACTGACGTGCGGCATATATCTTTCGAACGTATTCTTGCGACTCCACTCTGGACGGCCGGTGAAGGCAAGCCAGAGGCGGGGGACCGCTTCCTCGTCATTTTTCACTCCGATCAGCCAACTAAGGCCAGCCGGAGATGAGGAACGGTTGCTTCCCCCTGGAGCACTCGGGAACCGCGGGGTCGCTACTCCCCGACACCTCGCCTCAAGGTGCCCTGCGGGCTTATTATTATTATATACATCGTCCGCACATCATTTCCTTTTGCGGCGCTTACGCCTTTCCCTGCATAACATTTCCAGCGAACCGGATCGGCCGCCTCACCGGCCACCGCGCCACCGCGCTTCGTGCCTTGTTGCCACGCGGTGTCAGTCGGCCCGAGCGTGTCCGAGCGGACCCGAACCTCGCCGACCACGCATCTCGGCCGTGTCGACTCACGGCGGCCTGCCCCGATCGCTGAGAGATAAGGAGCGTAAGCCGTTGCAATTTTACTTACCTATTTTAACAATCATTACCGTTTTTATTCAATCGCCTCCACGAATTTATACCTACCTCATTCATCTAGTTGTTTTATTCATTTGTTTACGTTTATTTTTTATATTGACCTTTACATACATTTAATATTTGTTGTTGTTTATTAAAATGTCTCTAAGTGATACTCAAATAAACAAAGCAGGTGTTTCGGCGCCGCTTCTTAAGGTGCCTAGCACCCAAAATGCCTTTCAAAATGATTACAATACATTAAAATGTAAACGCAGTTCTTACAAGGGTCAAATAACCAAATTCAATAATTATTTAGAGAAAATTAGTGAGTGTGAAACTTTAACGTCAATTCAAATAAATGAATTGAATCTGAGGTTGGATAAATTCATGGAAATGCGCACTAATTTTGAACAGCTGCAATCCCGCATGGAAGAATTAAACAGTAGTGACTTATCTACCGAACTCGCAGTGAGGGAGGCTATCGAAGATGCATTGTTTAATGTCATCGCCACCGCGCAAGGCATTTTAGAATCACATAAGATCAAGGATAATTTCCAAGACGCGAAACATGCATCATCTTCTATCGCCTCCGAACATCATTCGTGTTGCAATCATCATGGTAACACGACACCTTTCACATTACCTGAGATAAAAATCATTAAGTTTGATGGGACATCCTTTAAATGGCTCGAATTTCGAGACACTTATGTATCATTAATTCACGAAAATGACAAATTGAAACCGATTCATAAATTCCTTTATTTAAACTCGTATCTTGACGGTGAAGCCGCGCGAGTAATTTCTAATTTAGCAGTGTCAGGTGACAGCTACGACGATGCATGGCAGCTTCTATGTGAGCGTTACAATAATAAACGCCAATTAATTCATAATCATCTCAACTCTTTATTTAGCATCGAACCCATGCAACGTGAATCGGACAGAGCGTTGCGGTTTCTAAGTGACCATATTAATAAAAACCTTAGAGCTTTAAAAACTTTGGGTGAACCCACCTCTCACTGGGACACCATAGTTATATTCTTAGCTACAACTAAACTCGATGCAGCTACCAGTGCAAGGTGGGAAGAGCGCAGAAACTATTTAAAATCCGACTCACCCAGCCTTGAAGATTTTAAAGATTTTTTAAAGTCACGTGCTAACATCTTAGAATCTATTTATAAATCGAGGAAAGACAAACAAAATAAAATTCCTTCTTCTTCTTCTTACAAACCAGATCAGGTTAATAAATCAGAAACTAACACGAGGTCTTTCTCAGTTTCAGTTGATGGCAAGCAGCCACGTCCTTGCGTCGTGTGCCAGGGGAAATATCGCATTTTTGACTGTAATGTATTTAAGTCTCTGACAACGGACGAGAAATGGTCTCACGTTTCAAAACTCAAACTGTGCCTGTTGTTGCTTGCGGCCTGATCATGACGCAGCTCGCTGCCACCTGGGCGGCTGCCGCGTATGTAAGGAACGTCATAACACAATGCTACATAAACACACCACACGTACAAACACATCAATTTCACCTACTTCCTCTCACAACAATGTAGAGGCTTCTTCGGTTTTATCTGCAGTTACCTTCTCTGAAACACTTCTTTCTACTGCTATAATCGACATCATTAATCCCCATAATAATAAAACGGAAAGCGTCAGGGCGCTGTTAGACAGCGGAAGTCAGTCTTCTTTCATAACTTCCAGCTTAAAGCTGCGTCTTCAGCTGACTTCTCAACCCGCTGACGCTTTAAACATCTTAGGTCTCGGTGACACTTCTCTTAACATCATTCCAGATCGTTGCATCGCTACCATTAAATCTAAACACGATACTTTCACTCGTACTCATGAGTTTTTAGTACTACCTCGTATTACAGAGAGGCTTCCTAAGCAACCATTCGACATTTCTAATTTAAACTTAGGGTCGTCCATTAAATTGGCCGATCCTACATTTTATCAACCATCTTCAGTCGACGTTTTACTGGGTGCAGACATCTTTTGGGAGCTCCTTGGTTCAGAGCGACGTACCCTCGGACCTGGGTTGCCCATCTTGCATAGTACATCATTAGGTTGGTTGATATCTGGTAACATTACTCCTCATTTATCTTCTAATAGAACTATACATTGTAACTTCGAAAGTACCGAAACTTTACAAAACTGGCCACTTTTAAAATCTAATCATCGTACACAAGACTTACCAGAAGTAAAACTCTCTTCCACCGTTCTTCTTGAAACAACTTCTATAAATATTATTGACTTCAACAGGTACTCAAGCTTCAAAAAATTACAACATATAGTAGCATACATTTTACGATTCGTAAATATTAAGTGTAAACATCAACATATTTCTGGCTGTTTGACGGTAAGCGAGCTCAATAAAGCCCTACAAGTACTTGTCAAACTAGCACAGCACGAGTCATTTTCAAAAGAAATCAATTTAATAAAATGTGGTAAAACACTAAGCCTTCATAGTAAATTAACAACGCTATCGCCTTTCATGGACTCTCAGGGAATCCTGAGAGTGGGGGGAAGGCTCTCCAAATCTAATTTGGACTTCGATAAAAAACATCCCATACTTCTTTGCGCAAAACACACACTCACCAAACTCATATTTACACACGAACACGCACGTCTCTTACATGGAGGACCGCAGCTAATGTTAGCGTCGGTCCGCGAGCAGTTTTGGCCTATTGGTGGTAGGGACCTGGCACGACGCACGGCACGTGGTTGTGTCACTTGTAGGCGGCACTATGCCACCACCATGAAGAATAAAATGGGTGACTTACCTGCACAACGTTTGGTTCCAGACTTCCCATTTTCTACAGTAGCAGTCGACTTTGCCGGGCCATTTTTAATCACCGACCGTCGCGGTCGTGGTTGTAAAATAACTAAATGTTACCTATCTTTATATATATGTCTTAGATATAAGTGTGTTCACTTGGAAGCCGTAAGCGAGCTTTCCAAGGACTCGTTCATACTGTCGCTACGCCGATTCATCTCGCGAAGGGGCAAGCCGCGTGAGATGTTTTGTGATAATGGTAGGAACTTTGTCTCAGCTGCTAAAGAAATAAATAACTTCTTTAAACAATATAATCATTCCATTATCGGGTTTGCATCTGATCATGACATTAAATTTTCATTTTCACCGGCTTACGCTCCAAATTTCAACGGTTATGTAGAGGCAGGCATTAAATCGGCTAAATTTCACATTAAGCGCATCTTAGGAAATACTCATCTTACATTCGAAGAGCTCTCTTCATTGTTTGCCCAGATTGAGGCTATCCTCAACAGTCGTCCTATATCTCCCCTCTCTTCCTCTCCTAATGACATGACAGCGCTCACACCGGGTCACTTTCTCCTTGGCAGGCCTCTGATGTCGCTCCCAGCTCCGGCACTGACGGACGTCAACCCTAAGAAGCTCAACCGTTACCAGCTGTTAGAACAAGTGAGACAACACTTTTGGAACAGATGGCAAGCTGAATACATCACTGAACTTCAACAGCGAGCTAAGTGGAAGACTCGATGTCGAGATTTAAAACAAGGAGACCTTGTGATTATCAAAGAAGACAACGTTCCCCCTCTACTATGGCGTTTGGGACGTGTCCTGAGGTTCTATCCTGGGACTGATGGCATCCCGCGCGTCGCCGACGTCGACACTGCGAGAGGCTTCCTAAGAAGAGCCCTCAACCGCATCTGCCTGTTGGTGGATGATTCTTGAAAGCAGGCTTTCAAGGGCCCCCAGTATGTTCGCGCCCTCGAGACGAAGGAGGGTCGCGGGAGGGCAACGCATCATAACTCTCGGCGCGGCCGCCGGCCGGCCGCCGCTTCACTTTTGCCTATATGCACCGCACGCGCAACACATCTCGCGCTCGTCATACTTTAATTAATGTCGGTGTCAAAATTGTAAATATTCCTTCAATATACGTTTTATCCTTCATCTTCATATTTTAATTATGTTCCCCCGAACACCAGGCGTCGCTTAACCCGCACGACCGTAAACGAAAAAGTGGTGGGGTAAGTGGTATTTTGCGAGTTAAGCGTCTAAAAGACCGCTTCGGCACCGACCCAAATGTTTTTGTATAAACCTTTAAAATCATCAGTCAATATTTTTCAACTTGCTATATTTTGCTGTAGTAAAAAAAGTTATAGGTTTATTCAGTTCTCATGTTACGAAATTGTATTTATATTTTGTATTGTTCGAATTTTCATACTAAAGGATTCGTGAAATATCCAGTTACCGAATTTATAGGATTCCATAGCCAGAAGGCGATTACAAAACGTAAATTAATATTCAATGGAAAATAAGCATAAAAATTGATTACAGACTTTTTACCGACTGATGGATAAGTTGAATGGGTATGTTGAATAGGTTAAATAGACAACGATTGCATTGTTTTAATTATGTTTCGTAGTTTTATTCTTAGCGATTTACTTGTTTACTTAGTGTAGTAGCACTTTCTGCACTCAAAGCCTTCCTCGAATTTTTAAAGTAGGGGAAATAAAATTTGTGTACTGGCCACACTCCCGTTCTTCCCTGCGGCCATCACCTACCTTGTCATTCAACATTTTCGAGCCGAAGCCTTCGCTCGTCTCATCTGTCTACCTACGTAATAATTTATTTTATTTGTCAAATTCAATTCGTTCCATTATGGAAAGAAAAAGAAAGTGTGATAGTTCTTGCAATGAAGAAATAATTAAGAAGATTTTAATAGAAATCAGCCTGAAAAAGATGGTTGCGTCTATCCTCAACAATTTCCAGTTCGAATGATGAAAACGAAAGTACGTACAACAAAGAAAGTAATGCGAGAAACTATTAGGGTTATCTCTGTTACTATTTTATTATACAAGTTTATAGTGTCTGGATAATTCGTTAAAATAATAGAATTGCAACAGTCGAGATGTACCTATCTATGTATTTTGGCTATCATATGGCGATCATACGGACTGTTTACGTTATATTACAAAAGTAAACAAACAAAAATATTTTTCTGACTTTACGATCGATGATGGATCGATGACACCTGACGCAATGTCACGTCGAGTGTAGAGACTCTATGACTCTAGATCCAACGAGGTTGTACAACATATATACTTACTAAGTGAAAATATGTGATGCGAGAAAGTAATAGGGTTATCTCTGTCACTGTTAATACAAAGGTTAATACATAGTAAAATATATTGTGATTCGAGAAACTAATAGGGTTATCTCTGTCACTGTTAATACAAAGGTAATTTGTTAATACACAGTAATACACATTCAAATATGTTGTGATACGAGAAAATAATATGGTTATCTCTGTCACTGTTAATACAAAGGTTAATACACAGTAAAATATATTGTGATGTGAGAAACTGATAGGGTTATCTCTGTGATTGTTAATACAAAGGAATATACTCAGTAAAATATATTGTGATGCGAGAAACTAATAGGGTTATCTCTGTCATTGTTAATACAAAAGTTAATACTCAGTACAATATATTGTGATGCGAGAAACTAATAGGGTTATCTCTGTCACTGTTAATACAAAAGTGAATACTTAGTAAAATATATTGTGATGCGAGAAACTAATAGGGTTATCTCTGTCACTGTTAATACAAAAGTGAATACTCAGAAAAATATATTGTGATGCGAGAAACTAATAGGGTTATCTCTGTCACTTTTATCTCTCATTAGACCTACCTAGTACATACATTATGTTTTCGTGATGCGAGAAAATATCAGGGTTATCTCTGTCACTATTTTTTTTCTATGAATAACGTTGATTCATATGATTACCCTCATTGTTTGGGTCAACCAAAATACCAGGCAAAAGGAGGAGGGTGTCACAAATAACGATGATCACAAAATGAGGTGTCATCACAACCGCCGGCACGGCCTGGATGTGACCCGTCATCAGGCGCTGATGTACCACCGCCAACACCGTCACAGTCGCCACCAGTGCTTACGGCATCAGACCAAGCGGGTACTTAAGACGCCCACCGAGCTCGATGAAGACATTCTCACAATGTTCGGCGATCGGCCCCTACTTTTGAAATGGAAATGGGTCGCCCAGTCCATAAAGATATTGCCTAAGGTTAAATGATATTTTTTCAGATAAGAAAATATATTTCCGAGTGTTTGATACCTGAGAATGTGGAGAATCTTGTACCATTCATAAACTGAACCCCGAATTAAATACTGCAGGACATAAATACTGCAGGACATTCCACACATCGCCATCTAGCCCCAAGCTAAGTAACTAGACTTGTATTATGGGTGCTAGACAACGGATATACTACTTATATACTTTTCTTTTGTAAATATATACTTAAAATACATAGAAACAACCAGACCACAGACAAATATCTAAGCATAAATACTTGTCTGAGGCGGGAATCGAACCCGCAACCCTGTGTTTGGCAGTCCGGCATGGTGACCACTGTGCCAACTGGGTCGTCAATTAAAAGCGGCACTACCGGAAAACCCAATAAAGAGGTATTATGCTCTGTTAAATCGGCAAAAATAATTAGGCGCTGTTTGGTCTGCATTATGCAAATCTTTGGATATTTGGATAAGCACAAAGAAGTAAAAACTACCTATCAGTGACAGTCGCCGCTTGCTTTCCGATATTTTCTACAATAAAACAGTCATATGACGATTATTTACAATCAAGTAATCAACGTACGGATAAAAAACGTTATTATGGACACTGGCTGATAAATATTTTTTCGATGAAGATATCGCAGAAAGACTGAAGGCGGCACAGACTTAATGAAGGTCTGGAGACATGTTAAACCAGTTCAAAAAACCTTTATTAAAAACAATGTTAATAGAGCCCGAAAGTCTAAGAATTTAAACCAAAAAGGCCCGTACCGCAAGCCGACTGTTTGTGTGGAACAAACCGTTTTCAAAGACAGAACCGGACAGCATCGACAACGGCAGCGCCGTCATCGAGCAGTTACCGCCGAAGACCTAAGCAACGACGGCCTCCAGCACGTGCACGTCAGGTATATCGACGGTGATTACACAACAGGTACGTTACGCAGGACGTCTGAGGTACTTCTCACAACACAGTGGGAACAGACGACCCCGTTGTATTGTCATGGTTAAGAGGATATAAAATCCCGCTTTGTGGCATGCCAACACGGCGTGATTGTCCATCTACAATTTCAAGTTCTTCTGTAGAACTAAGAAATGTTTAACACATACTAATTTACATAATAGAGGTGCTATTTCAGAGTGTGAACATGAAGAGAATGAATTTATTTCGAGTCTATTTTTTAATAACTAAATCAAAAAATGGATTATCATCAGCACCACGTATTCACTATTTTTTTAAGCTGGTGATATAATACTTCAGATGCATGGCATTCTTTTAGCTATTAATGATCCCATGTTATACACAAGACGTTTAAATTTGAGCAATTTGATTTTTAATATTCAAGTTTATGTAAAATCCATCATAAGTTCAAACTGTTACTATTCCTAATATTTAAGGAGACGATATTAAATGGTGGATTCAACACCTACTTACCTAATGGTAGCTCCAATATAAAATTCAATAAATATTACTTTATTAGAAATATTAGCTAATGCATCTTTCACAGGAAGGGGACATTCTGTGATAATAATGAAACGTTTGGTCACTGGAGGGATGATGAAATTGAGTTTCATTCTGTTTTGCTTTAAAATCCTTTGCTCAAGATCTTTGTAATTCAAAAATTCTTCTTAGGATTGATAACACTACAGCACCAGCAAGATGGGGAGTTTACAGTACCCTCACCTCAAGAACATAACTAGGCAAATATGTAATGGTGTAAAAACCGTGAACTATTTAAACAAATTATTATGCGTCCTTTATAAATTCAAAGGAAAATATAGAAGCAGATACCATCTCCAGGGCTAGATTCCAAGATACAGAATGGAAAATCGCAGTTTAGCGTTAAATAAGATAATTACAAATTTTGGTATGCCTGAAATAGATAATATTCTTGTTAGTTGAAGCAATACCAAATGTTCCAAATTTGTTAAATACTTGGAAACCAGACCCTGATACCTGATTCATTTTCTATTTCGTGAACAAAAAATATGTACGCATTTCCTCCTTTTTGCCGTATAATGCAAAAGCAATAGTGGTCGTTCCTGATTGGCCAATTCAGCCATGGTTTCCTTTGTTCAATAGATTAAAATGCTCTAATGTAATTTATTTTGGCCCAGATAGAAATATACTCAAATCTCTTATCGGCAACCACCACAACTGTCATCGTTCACTCAGGTTGGTTAAAGATTCCGCGAGATTGTCCGCGACCCATTATTGAGTAAGAATCTCTCATTGAGGTCAGTAGATATAATGCTTTCCTCTTTGACGAATAATACATACAAACAGTATGACGGATGCATCCGATCGTGGATGAATTATTCTAGCACTAAGGACTTTGATCACAAATTAGTTTTTTCTATACCCGTCTTTTTAGATTTTATTAGTGAGCTCTATAGTCAGGGAGCTAACTAAGTGACTATTTATTTTCATAGATCGGTCGTCTCCATATTATTAGGAAGATCAAGTCTCCCTGACAATATTAAACGTTCAAAGAGATCTTTAGATTAAGAACCAAGTATGTTTATGTGTGGGTTCCCAATATTATATTAAATTAGCTCGCTCAGCTCGGCCACGGCTCTCAAAAAAAAAAAAACTTTAATGTTTGACATTGACATTATTGTCAGCAACACGGGTTTAGATTTTTGCCTTAATTAATTTATTAAATACTAATCATGAAGGTATTAAGATTATTATAAAGATAAAAACATAGACCTGATACAAATCAACCACTTCTAAGAATAAGTACCTTTTTTCACTCCAAGACCGCAGTTTTGTCACGCTTCTTGTCTTATTGCTTACATAATCAAGACTAGTTAGTTCACTTCGTACCAACCATCAGATTCCTTTTTATACCTTTTAAGAAGCTGCATGGTTCAGTATCTAGTCAAACTCTGTGTCAGATATTTTATTTAAGAGTGGTGTAGATACATTTAAATATTATATATAGCGGTCATAGTACTCGATATTCTTTCACCTCGACTAGCTGCTGTAGTGAAACATCCGGTGTTTTTATCTAGATTCTATAATAGTAAATAATGAAGATTTTAATAACCCAAATTAATTTGCTCAATCTAATTTAGAATATTCTTGTAATAATTATTAACATTATCATTTAGTTATACCTAATACTATAGAATACGCATTAAGTTGTTTTTTCCCATTGATAAAAAAGGTTATACTTGTATTTCGTTTTTTGTTGCTTGTTAAGGACTGATATATTTAGTTCTTTTATACTATGGTTTATGCTTTTATCTCAAAAGTAAAAATAAAATAAATCTCTCTAAACATCTACACTAAGTAAACAAGTAAATCGCTAAGAAGAAAACTACGAAACATAATTAATGATCAAACGAACTTACCAAGTGAAGTTCGATCCTAATTATGTGAGTAGTTTTCTTCGACGCGATTTACTGAGCCCGCCCACAATTTCAAAATATTTTACAAATATATTACCCTCCCTTAAAACTTACGTAAGCGCGGAAGTATTTTTAGTTTATAAGTGATGTAATCAATAATACATTATCTGTGTAGGCAGACAGGTTTTTTATTGCAATAATTTACATATACCTATACAAATTTTTTAATTGCATAAATTATTTCAATAGCTTTCAAATTAATGACAAGGTAGGTGATGGCCGCAGGGAAGAACGGGAGTGTGGCCAGTACACAAATTTTATTTCCCCTACTTTAAAAATTCGAGGAAGGCTTTGAGTGCAGAAAGTGCTACTACACTAAGTAAACAAGTAAATCGCGTCGAAGAAAACTACTCACATAATTAGGATCGAACTTCACTTGGTAAGTTCGTTTGATCATTAATTAGTGAAACTTTTCAATTAATAAATTGAAATCAATATTGCGGGATATTGGACACTATCTAGGCATGTGTAGTCATACAAAGGATACCTAAAAAAACATATATTTTTTGATAAATTAAAACTTAATATACACCAAGAAATACCTGACTCACACCTGAACAATTATTTGTTTACCGAAATAACATATCTTTCATTTTTGTTTGATTCGACCGATTGATTTTTTTTTATCTTAGTCTTTATTTTTTTTTAAATTATTAATACTACTGTAATATGGGTACAGGGTACATGCCTGAATTAATTTTATTTTTTATTATTTATTCCGAATCGAACCCGCAACCTGAGCTTCTGCGTCAGAAGCGGGAGTTCGCGCCAGAGAGGTCGTGAAGCGTTTGTTACAGTGAATATGCACTAATGTTGAGAATATGACACTAAAACAAACATATCATAATATAAACTTTTAGTTTTAATTGAGATAATGTAATTCCATAACATTAAGAGGAAAGGTTACCGGGCGCTCTCTCCATACAAACGTAGTCGACTGTTTCCTCCCTGACACTAGACCAAATATTTTTGTTGCATAAAACTTATGACTGCCATGACCATGTCCCTATGTTTTGTTTATTTTTTGTTTTTTAAATCTTAATTTCTATGATTATTATAAAATGAAAAAAAAACAAGACATAGGGCATAGTCATGGCAAATAGTGGTTTTAGGCAACAAAACTATTTGTGCTAGTGTCATTATCCAGGGAGGAAACAGTCGACTACGTTTGTATGGAGAGAGCGCCGGTACCCTTTCACCTTAAGTACCTACTTAAAACCTGGGTAGGCTGGATGGACAAATTCTACAAACGGTTGCTAGCAAGCTATCAGTCGATAAAAAGTCTGTCGTTTCTTTTGGCCTCAAGAAATTGTTCAGTTTTTCTAGTTGAATAAAACATTGGATGTTGAATACATTTTGATCAAATAAAGTGAAATTCACTTTGATCAACGAATAATCATACATGATTGTGTCTCAAGCACGAGTGTTAACTCGTATCTAAACTTAGAACTTCTCTTATATTATTTACAATATAAAATATTTATTATTTCAATATTAAAATTGAAACATACACAAATAAAAAAACACACATACACATCACAAATAAAAAATACCGTCCAGAGCGCCTCCACGCGGCGTCGTCCCCAAGAGACTGGCGGCATTCCCTCTCTGGATAACCTCACTCTTTGAGTTAAGAAGCCGCCAGCCCTTCGGTGAATTAATGGCGGGGCGACTTAATGCCCCGCCAGGTCCTTAAAAAATAAATGGGCACTAGGGCCCCAAGCCCCCAGAGTTTCTACCCCCACGGGAATGAACATGTAACTGGCAGGTCCACATATATTATGTATATCAAGTTAAGTCAAATATTTATTTTATTTCAGAATTAATTACATATAAATTAAATACATCAAATTAAAAATACTTAAATAATAAATGAATAAAATAAAAAGACATACACATTTAACATTATAAATACAAAAAATGAAGTGACCAGTTAGTCAAATAACCCGCCCCTTATCGTACCCGGCGTAAAGGTTCCCATAATGCTAGAAGCATTGCCAAATTAAAAATATATAGGTAGGTATACTGTCTAAGTCAATTGATTGAGTTATTCTTCGAATCTTCATAGTAATTATTGTCCAAGGTCCTGATAGCGTATTTTTAATTTTTATATCTCGGGAAAATAATTAGGTACTATGAATACAAATCGTGTGAGTTTAAAAAGTTTGCATAGAAACTATCTAAAAATTTATAATTACAAAAATAATACCTATTTAAAATGAAAATTAATAATTTAGTTTTTATTTTACGTATAAATATTCCGAAACTCATAACATATCTCCAATCCACGTGACGCCCAAATAATTTTGTTCCATCCCACTTTAACCCAAAGAATATTACTCACCGCGCTAATTAATTTATTTTTGCTGATCACTTAATAAGGAAAAGGAAGGAAGAAAAAGGGAACCGTTTGAGTTGGTATGGACAATAATGGACATGTGATGAGAAGAGAAAAGACTTGACCTTACGACTGCTACTAGAGGTAGCAACCGGGACCAACGGCTTGACGTGCCTTCCGAAGCACGGAGGGGCTCACGAAAACACATTTTGCCACACTGTTAATTGGTCACCCATCAAAGTAATGACCGCCCTAAGCATCACTTAACCCGCACGACCGTAAATAATCAGCGAGCGTTGCTTAGCTGTGAGCTTACTCTGTAATATAAGTTAATTTATATGATAATACATAATTGTGTTAATTTTGTTTGAGTTGTTATGGACATGCGATGAGAAGAGAAGAGACACATATCAGTATAAAAGTGATGAGTATGAATGTAGACAGATGAAGAGGAAGAGGACGACCTAAGAAGAGATGGATGGACTGTGTGAGATTCATGTCTCTCATGTCCTGTCTCACACAGTCCATCGCATCGTTAACGATGGGATGACGACTAATAGGAGTGAATGGAAGAAGAAGACATACTGCGCTGACCCCAAATAAATTGGGATAATGGCAGGAAGATGATGATGATCACTTAAAAAGGAATTTTATAGAATAGAATAGAATAGAATAGAATATAATTTATTCGAACAAACACACGACATAGTATAGAATAGATACAAATAAGAAACAGCAAGAGATAGTTACAAATAAAAGAAATTACAAAAAGACAGTAAAAAAAAAGTATCTGAGAAGTCGTGTGTTGCCCGAATGGGTGAAAGCCTCAGCATATGCTGCAAATACGCGGGCGCATCTGCAGCGCTGGTCTTCCGGCCGCACCCTGTGGGTGACTTTTCCGCTCCCAGGAAACGGCTTGGTCACCAAGATAATATAAATAAATAAATATACTAAGTATTATATAATAATTTTACGGAGAACTTACCATTTTCCTATCATAACTTCTGTTGTCTTTAAACCATGTGATGTGAGCAGCCGGTCTACTGCCTTCGGCTACGCATTTCAATGAAGCCGAAGACCCCGCGACGAGTTGTTGCGGTCGGTTTATCAGCGAGACAGATAGAGGTGCCACTGTTGAAAAATCAAACATTATATGTATATCCTTAACAATCTATAATATAAAAATGAATCGCAAAATGTGTTGGTAAGCGCATAACTCAACAACGCCTGGACCAATTTGGCAAATTCTTTTTTTGTTGTCTTTGATATTGTCAAGAGAAGGTTTTTATGAAAGAAAATATTAAGAAAGTTGCGCAGAAAATTATTACGCGGGTGAAACCGCGGGGCGTAGCTAGTTGATAATATAAATGCAAAAGTTTTTTTATTCTATCCCATCCTATCTTATCCTACTATCCTATCCTACAATTTTTTTTGTGTTTGTGTGTTTGCGTGTCTGTTTGTTACTCCTTCATGCAAAAAGTACTGGACCGATTGCAATTAAACTTGGTATGTGGATATCTAAGAGAGATGGATTGACATATAGGTTACTTTTTATCCCGATATTCCCACGGCATCAGGACTTACGTGAGTGAAACCGAGGAGCGCTGCTAGTTTTCTATACATTTTCCTATATTTTTATACAGCTAATTGGCTACATACAACGTTATATTTATAAGGATTTGTGACTTAGGAAGATAAAATCGCAGGGCACAGCTTGTCCTTAAAATTATCACAAATCAAAATAAAGCTTTCCCCGAAAATAAACATAGGTCTCCTGAGGTAAACAATGACAATCTATACATATAAAATGCTTTGTCCTGAATTACTGACTGACTGACTGACGGATCAACGCACAGCCTAAACCGCTGATCGTAGAGACCTGAAACTTGGAGGGTTCTTTGTATGAAGTAGGCCTCCGATAAGAAAGGATTTTCCGAAATTTTACCCCTAAGGGGGTGAAAAGGGAGGGCAAAGTTTGTACGGAACAACATGACTCCTTGGTCCAATCCTATTTTCAGAACCATTTTTAATTTCTACGCGATGATGGCTCGGGCAAAAGCTAGTATTAGACAAGTTATTTGTAGCTTTACTATGTGTTAATTTTACTTAGTAAGAAAATATTGTTTAATACTTTTAAGGCACGTACTGCCTGCGTGCTTTGTATTGGTGTATTACGAGATAAACGAGCTACGTAATGTTAGTTGAATGTAACTAACATACCTACTTAAGTCCCACAGCACGTAACAATACGTACCGCTTACTGAAGATGTTGTGTCTACTGAAACTCATTTATTTTCTAGTAATGAAAATTATAAAATCTTTTAACTTCGTCCGCATAGAAGTCGAAAATGGACCAAGGAATCACGTTGTCCCATACAAACTTTGCCTTTTTTTTTCATCCCTTTAGGAGTCAATTTTCGGAAAATCCTTTCTTATTGGATGCTTACGTCACACAAAGAAGATCTCTACGATGAGCGGTTTAGGCTGTGCGTTGATCCGTCAATCAGTCAGGCAAATAATTTTATATGTATTGACTAGCAGCGCTCCGCGATTTTACTTTGTAACTCCCGGTCCCGTGGAAATATTGGAATAAAAAGCCTGTGACTCCTACTGAATCAACTTCTTTCCATACCAAGTTTCATCAAAATCGGTTCAGTAGTTTCGGAGCTCGTTACAAATAAATAAATAAAATCTTTCTTTTTTAATATATTTGTGTAGATATATGAAATTACTAAATGGGGTATAATAAAGAATGTATCTATGTATCTTACGTTGAAAGTTCAATATAATAATACCCATTGTATTTTGATTTTAATATAAACCAACAAACACCAAGAAATTACTTCTCTTATCTACATAAAAATTTCTTGGTTATGATGTGTATATAATTATTAAGGTAAAAGGGTACCGGTGCTCTCCCCATACAAACGTAGTCGACTGTTTCCTTCCTATTACTACCATGGCTATGCCCCTATGTCTTAGTTTTTATTTCATTTTCTAATTAACATAGAAATTAAAATTTAAAAAAGAAAAAAAAAACAAAACATAGGGCATGGTCATGGCAGTTATAAGTTTTATGCAACCTTAAGATCTAGTTTTAATATTAAAAGTCAACGTCTAATGGAACACATGATTAGTTTTAGATTCACCTTATATTTTCAGATTAAAATATCCACATCATAACACAATACATATCTAACTAGCTTTTGTCCGCGAAAATGGACCAAGGAATCACGTACAAACTTTCCCCCCCTTTTTCACCCCCTTAGGTGTGGAATTTCGGAAAATCCTTTCTTATCCGATGCCTACGTTATACAAAGAATACACCCTCCAAGTTTCAGGTCTCTACGATCAGCGGTTTAGGCTGTGCGTTGATCCGTCAGTCAGTCAGTCAGTAGTTCAGGATTTGTCCTGAAATGAAATGCTTTGGCATTTTATATGTATAGATTAGCTACCATGGTAAATATAAAAATGGGCTTATTGGTGGAAACCTTAAAAAGTTCAACGTCTAATGCAAGACATTGTAAGTTTTAGATTGTATTACAATTTTAATGTCAAAAAAATTCAACAACTAAAAACAAATGTAAGCTCATAACAAACACAATGAACCCATTTTTTTATACTAAAAGGTTTTTTGTTGATAATCTTGCATAACCAACTACCCGTTCATTTTAAAGTGCTGAAAAATTCACTATTTTCAACTTAACATAACCCTTTATTTAAAAAAGTGTTTCATTCAACAGAAAAGATTAAGCTTAAACGTTTTTTTAAACACTAAAATCAGTCTACTATATTTCTGTTGTCGGCCTGAAATTCATGCAAATTACAGTCTGACACAAAAAGGATTTATAAAATCTTTTCAACTTAGAGATGGTACCATTAAAACCTCGAGTGTATTTAATTTTTTCACTTGAAATTATATTTTATTTGCTTGTTAACGGCCGAAGGTTTAATTAAATGAAAATATTTTGGTTAGGTAAAATGGAACATCTACTATGAAAACGAATAAATTATTACGTAGCTTTGGTACCTACACTTTCGAAGAAAATTTAAAATGTTTCAAAGTTTTTTTTTTAATTTAACTTTGTTTATGTACAGTTGGCTACATAATTGCAGCCCTCGGTAGAGTTCTAAAATTACTATTATGTTTGCATTCTAATAATTTTTGTTTGATAAAGTGATGAGTTAGAAGACTTTAAACTTCACCTAAAGCAGGTGTCTTGAATCTTGCTTGAGTTGAAGTCATTCTTATAACAGCCGTTTTGGAGCTCTACGGTGGGTCTGCAATTATGCAGCCGACCGTACCTATGTTTAAAGGTTATGGTAGAAAAGAAATTACTTGTTTCTTGTCTGCGGTTATGTGGACATCAGTTTTATTAAACAGCGTATAAATTTAGTTTTGAAGAGAATTAACAATAAACGAAATTGCGTTGCATTTATTGTGACTAAAATAATTCTGGTCACGAACTAGTAATCTCAGAGTTTATTTTTCAAGTAAACAAATTAGGGGTCAGTCAGTAGAAAATATTTCAACTAGGTATATTTACTGCTATAAATCACTACATAGTATAAAACAAAACCTGTCCTTGTGCTTAGATATTTAAAACTACAACGGATATTGATGCGGTTTTTTTAATAGATAGAGTGATTCAAGAGGAAGGTTATGAGTAAAATACATGCACAATATAGCCGTGCGAAGGCGGGGTGGATTGCTAGTTTCTTATAATAAATGTAATAATAAACATTTTTTGCAATTGTATCAGTAACTTCTTGACTGTAACATCTCTGACAAAACGACCTGTCCCAGAGACATCTTTTTGAATTACTATTTTATTATTATTAATTGCTTTCCTATGTATTTAAATAAGGATATTTAATTTTATTGTAAGTAATATATAGGTACTACCTTACGAGTTTGTAATTATACTAACAGCGTTCCGCGGTTTTACCCGCGTAACTTCCAATTTATTCGAAATATCGGGATAAAAAGTAGCCTATATTATTTCTAATGAATCCATGTATTCTCATACTAAGTTTCATCAAAATCGGCGCTGTAGTTTTGGAGCCTTATCCTTCCAAAAAAATGTTCTCATTGTAATATTAAGTATAGATAATTGCATTTTTTAAAACTTAGATAGAAATATAGATAAATAGATAGGTAGATATTAACTTATTGCACCACAAGAAGCACACAACATATTCATGTATCAAACAAATACAAATACTGATACAGACACTTACAGTTCATTTCTAATCGGATACTCTTCTCCTGAGGTGGTACTAAGTTAGTATTAGCAGCTTTACACTTGAAGGTTGTATTCAAATCTTCCCGTTTGAGGTGAGGCAGTTCTAGACGATTGACAACGACGTGGACATCGGTCTTCATACCGATGTATTGCGTTCCGGGAGTGCCGTTTATCCACCAGGTAACAGTTGGTTCAGGGCGCCCTATGTAAGGAATACAAAAGTATATTAGTAACTTATAACTTTTACCGAACTTTTATTCGTTCAAAAACAAGTACGTAGAATGAATATATTTATTGGAACGAAGTTCCTTACCGCGCGTTGCAAAAGGGGGCTAGACAGAAAAAAATTAGACCAAAAGTTGTAACGACACTTTTTACTATAGTTGTAAGCCGTGCTTCTCTGTCTGTTTGTCTCTCTCTCTCTCTCATAGAAAGCAATTACTAAAATTGAGCCTTCTGATTAAGTTTATATTGCATTATATTTGTTAATAATTAAAAATATATTATTATAACTTAAAAAAAAATGTTACAATTCCTTCAAAATTACTAAATGGGGTATAATAATAAAAAGTATAATAATGTATAATAAATAAAATAAATACACTAATTAATCGAAAGGAACTTCGTTCCATCCGGGCGTCCCTTGACACCTCTCAAGTTTTTTTGGACGATGGCGTTAGTTGGCCGCATAGCGTAGTGGTAAGTTTAGTTTAGTTTTACGGGGCTTTTCCCGCACTTAGCCTCTTTATTTGTTACTCCAACCATACCAAGTCCTTCTAGAAGGGTAGCAGCTTTTTCAGGCTACTGCAGGCGTTCGGGAGAGATGCCGGCGATTAAGCGTAGTGGTAAGCGGGAGGTCGCGAAATCAAATCTTGCCGCGGTAATAAATTTTGGCGATGCATTTTCCTTGAATTTGAGGATTAGGGAAATCTGTAGTAGCGGGAGTAACAGATCATTGCTTCTGTGACTAGATTCTTCTGTGGCTAGATCATTGCTTCTGTGACTAGATTCTGCTTGATCTGACATTTTGATTGTGATATATTCTGTGTATTCTTTTTTTAAGGTTGATTCCCTATGAGTCAGCATGTATGTTACTAGGTTACTAGTATTAGTTATAAGTCAGTATATATTTATAGATCCCTATGATAATATTTCCATTGATTTTGTTTTCCGATTCAAAAAATAATCTAACGATATTTTATAGAGTATCAATACACAAAATTATTTCGACCTCGAAACCTATTCAATTGAAAAAATTCAAATAAAATATTTTAATAAAAATAACGTTCGATCTGCAAACAAAGCGCAATTTTAACCGAAAAAAATAGGCTTCATCTCATGCCTCCTAAAATATATTCTCATGACTTCACAGAAAAATAATACTAATATAATTATTTATATAATTATATTACTTTCTCCTCCAAAAGTACTCTTTCCTCCTCTTACTCTTTCCTCCTCCTCTTACTCTTTCCTCCAAAAGACAAAATGAAAGTATCGTAGACAAAAAATCTAATTAAAATATTAAAGTTGTTGAAGTAGTTATATTTCGTCAAAGAGTAAAAACGGTACCCTATTAAGACTTCACTATCCGTCCGTCTGTCTATCTGTCACCCAGCCTGTATCTCATAAACTGTGATAGCTAGACAGTTGAAATTTTATTATTACAGTTGATTCTATCGCATCAACTGTAATGATAATTATAAAAAAAATATTACATTTATTATGTATTAAAGCACAAAAACTAACAAATATTCAAATACATTACATTATAACTTTGCCTTAACTTTATTATTCCTAGCCAATATTTATGAGTGCTAGACAACGAATATATACTTATATACTTTTCTTTGTAAATAAATACTTATAATACATGGAAACAACTAGACCACACACAAATATCTAAGCATAAATACATGTCTGAGGCGGAAATCGAACCCGAAACCCTGTGTTTGGCAGTCCAGTATGGTGACCATTGGGCCAATTGGGTCATCAATGTGAAATGGACAATCCATTTCACATTGATGACCCAATTGGCCCATGCCCATGTTGAATTGAAACTGTTTAATAAATTGAAATTAAATATTTCTATCCGAATGCAATTTATTTTGAGTCACATAATTAAATATGTGTCTGATAACAGGGTCAAAGCCTAAATCCCCTCGTGTCCGCCCCGCTGCGTCATCACAATTGGTGAGCACACAGGCGAAGATAATCCAACGTACTGGCTCAGCGCCAGCCGGCCATACTGCGGACTTTTCAATGAACCCATTCGGACGGAATATCTCTTCCAATGTTTCCATAAAAGAAATCAAGCAATAGAAAAATTTAACTCGAACTGTTCGACGTTTCATTTTTTTTCTGTATGTTTGAATGGCCAGCTTTACTCGGGATTAGTGCTGCCGAATAATGGAAACGAGAATTATTAATGGCCATTGTTAAACGACCGACACCTTTGTGGAAAATTAAATTTCGGTAGGTAATAATGATATCAAGCATGATATCATGGCGCTTATGAATATATTAATTAATTCTTTGATTACGATAACCAAAGCTGAGATGGCGTTATAGAAATTTAATTCAAGCCTAAAATTACCTAGCCTTCAGTACGCCAACAGTCATTACGGCATCATTGATAGCATGGATTAAAGTCTTAAAACAAATTTAGAAGCTGTAAATATACTTAAGAAAATATCTTATTTAGGCATAAGAGTAATTTTCTTTTGTAGTTATATTGCCTCACCTCCTCAAATTTCACAAACTAGTACTACTGGATTAAAGTTGTTGACCACTTAAAACAAATTTAGAAGCTGTAAATATAGTTAAGAAAATATCTTATTTAGGCATAAGAGTAATTTTCTTTTGTAGATATATTGCCTCACCTCCTCAAATTTCACAAACTAGAACTACTGTATTAAAGTCGATAACGTCTTAAAACAAATTTAGAAGCTGTAAATATATTTATGAAAATATATTATTAAGGCATAAGAGTAATTTTCTTTTGTAGTTATATTGCCTCACCTCCTCAATTTTCAGAAACTAGTACTACTGGATTAAAGTTGTTGACCTCTTAAAACAAATTTAGAAGCTGTAAATATACTTAAGAAAATATCTATTTAAGCATAAGAGTAATTTTGTTTTGTAGGTATATTGCCTCACCTCCTCGAACTTCACAAACTAGTACTACTAGATTAAAGTGGTTGACGTCTTAAAAAAATTTAGAAACTGTTAATATACCTACGAATTCAAATATTTATTTAGGCATAAGAGTAATTTTTGCTTTGAGTTTATATTATTTCACCTTCTGGAAATTGACAAACAACACTACTGGATTAAATTTGTTGACGTCTTAAACCAAATTTAGAAGCTGAAAAGAATTTAGAAACCCGAGTAGCCGAGGGCTTCCTCTTGTTTTTCTGTTAAGGCCAAGATTCATTTTTAATTTTATACTAACTTTAATATTTATTCATGTTGTTTAGTTTTATATTTAATTTCTTGTATTTTTTGGCGTCATTTTGTGATTATCATTATTTTTTTAATTTTAAAATTGTGTTTATAATAAATAGATTACGAATATACATAAAAGGTACAATTTTAAAATAGACAAATTCTATTTAGAAACTAATTAAAATATCTATTTAGGCATAAGAGTAATTTTTGTTTTGTGGTTATATTATCTCACCTCCTCGAACTTCACAAACTAGTACTAAAGCAGCTCCTTCTTCTAACGGTCCCACTACTCCTGATACGTCAGCTCCAGACTTATCGTAAAGCAGCATTTGATGAGGGGGCACTGAAACAAACATACACATAAAATAAAATACAGAACCCACTTTATGTAACATTTATAAAAGACTTGGGAACCAGCGATTTTATGTGATCATTATTTTTCACTTCACTCACAGACACCTTACGATGGCTCTAAAAGTTTTAAGACACCTAGTTTGGTTAGCAATGACTGCTTCGTAATATAATCGTACATAATATTTTTCTACGAAACCCGAAACTATAGTTATGTATCCCATTTTACTACTAATAAAATATCTTCAATTTGAAATGGTTAAATAAAATAATATCATGATTAAAACTTTATGTCTAAATCAATTTGGTATGTCCACCCATTCCAAAGAAAATTGGTAGTGACACGCGGATAGACGGACAAGCGAGTGATCTTATAAGGGATCCTTTTTTAACTTTTGATTGTTTTTCAGATAAATTTTACTCATGTTTCTCTAATATGTATTAATCTTATAATAATTAATTAACCTTGCCTAGGATCGAACTGCTTGGAAAGCTGTTAGGGATACCTACCTTTGCGCAGCAGTGGCATAATATAGGTTACCGAAAAAAAAAGATATAGAGCCTATTTGCATATAGGAAATTCCAACGATTCATAGGACAAGTTTTACCTGTGTTATTGTTAGGTGAGGAGAGCGGTGTTGGCTTAGTGGTAGATACCTCGACTTTCACTCTGAAGGTCGTGGGTTCGAATCCCGTCGGGCCGTGCACCAATGTCTTAAGAAAAAATTATGTGCGCTAATTGACATTGCTCTTACGGTGAAGGAAAACATCGTGATGAAACCCGCGGCTTAGTTAGCTCCAGAAGTATTGACAAGTTCTCTCCTCTGGACATGGTCGACTAAGCTGAGAGGGTAGTAGGTGCTGAGCAAGCCTACTCCATCCTCACGCAAAAAGGACCCAATTAAAAAGGGTCCAATGGCGGAAAACAGCCTGTATACCAGTACAAGTTGTTAGGTGATTAATTTGTAGCAAGATGTATCTAGTCTTTATTTTTTCCTCGTAAATGTATGTTTGGTTGATGAGTTTTAATTTATTTTTCCGCAAGAAGATTGAATTACAAAGAATAAAGGAAACATCGTGATAAATAATTAATATGTATGCCGCTGAGCTAATTTAGAAGGGTCAGTCCAGATTATGGACTCCAAGGTAATTCACGCTAAGAAAAACATAATAAAAAAATAATGATATGATATGAATGCTTCATCTTTTTGTATTTTCACTATTACTGACTTATCTTCTGTATTAATAATACCTATGTTGATTTTTTTACATAGATAATTTAATATCTTCTTTTATTGTTTTAAAAGAAAAACCTGTCCCGGCACACGTTGTTTTGCCATATAATTTATTTAAAGAAAAAAAATAATATTTAAAGAAAGAAACGGACAAAAATTAATAAAAACAAATGTTGTTCGATTTTTAGACCTAACGAATATACGCGAAAATGTAGTACAAATCGGTTAAGCCGCTTAGGTGGAGATTGGCAACTACACTGCGACATGAGAATATTATATACAGGGTTATTGGTAATTATACTAGGAAGCCGTTGAACAACTTTTGTTTTACGACTTTTGGAAATACGAAAAAGAAAATGTTGAGGTTATGTCAATTCTAAAAACAGCTGATTTTATAAAACAAAGGTTATTCAGACCACGAACAGTAGATAAAACTTAAAAAATAAGTAAAATATTAAGGTTAATGACCTCTCCGTTTGAGGAACAGCAAAAGTTCCAAAAGTCGTAGAACAAAACTTGTTTGTTTAGGTGCATAGAAGTAGCCCTCAACGGCTTGCTAGTATAATTACCAATACCCCTGTATATAGGGATTTTATTACTCATTCTTGTTGTTCTAAATTCGATGCAATAAATACGGTTCTTCATTTGATTACCATCGAATCAACATAACATGACCCGTTACAAACGTGAATTAACATTATCAAAAGGTCGTGGATACGAATAGCAACCCCTTAGGTGAGATATAACATTAGCGGCACCATTTGATTATTATTTGACGCCATTAATAGGCACCCTCCGTTCTCAATGGTAATTGGATATTTTATGGTGTTATGAATACGGCTGATTACGTAAGTATGAGAGTTCTTTGTGTGTGAGCAGTCCCTTTGCTAACAAAAGGCTCCTTGCAAATTACCTCTCAGCGCGAACACACTAATGGATTTCAATGGAGTTGCATATATGCGATGTAGGCTTACTTTTAAATTCTTTGTTCTGCGTAAAAAGAAATTTCCTCCATCATCTCCTTTGCGAACAGCTTTCGTCGCCGTCAATAGGGTAATTTCTATGAAATTTCTCGACAGTGGTTTATTTAGATGTTTCATAACATCGTTTGGAAGAAAATATTATTTCGTCGAGTTTATGAATATTAAAAATTCGACTAAGTACGAGTAGTTTCGCTTTTACAAAACAAATTCTACAACAGTAATTATTCAGTTACGACGAAGCGAAGCTGTTCGTAACAAAACGGGGCTATGAATAAAATCAATTTGCCAAATATTTTACGCCGTTACGGAAAATTAAAATGAATGTGAATGCCGTCGTTGAACAACATAATTACGTCATCAAGGTGTTTAATGGAACACGAGACAAATTTTCTTCTCGGAATTTAATCGGTACTTTTCAGCGAGGTATATTAATGATGATAAAACTTATCTCTACTGAGAACTGACTTTATTCAGACAATTTGATCTATTCAAATCTAATTTCCTTTTAAATTTAACCTGTCTTCTGCAGATTTTATCTGTGTCATCGTTTGCGGCAGTTTTTATCTGAGAGGTAGTTGAGCAACTCGGCAATCCCGAGTCGACAGTTCATAATTAAAATGTCTGCGCGTTGTCATCACTCGGTGGCCCTACCACCCGCCCGCCTGCTCGCCTACCGCGGTGCGGTGCTCTCGCGATTCCTCCGTAATCATTAAATTGATTCTCTGTCGTCGCCTCATAAAATTTCCATTAAAAGTTACTAGCTCTTGGTATTTTTATGGAAATTGGTAGATTACCTGATCGTTCAGGCTTACATTTTAAAATTGGTTACTTGAGAAAATTAACTGATTGGTTGTAAAACTGAACTTTATTGCTGTAGAATTAGAAGTTTTAATTGATTAAAGCGTTTCCTGGGAACCGACTCACCTATTACAGTCAAGCGTATTTGAAAGTTTCTCGTTGGTGAGTTTTTGAAGTCGACTCTGCATCGGTAGACTCCTTCATCATCGAGCTGGACTGAACTGAGGGTCAGAGCTGCTGGGCGTGCAACGGTAGCGAAGTACGCTCGAGGACCAAAAGCACCTGGATCTGACCATTGTAGAGCACTGTTGAAGGATCTTCCTCTTACGTCAAAACTGTAACAAATAAAAAATATTTAACTTTTGAAAAATAATGACTTATCTTCATTAACAATGTTCAACGAATGAATTCAGGAAACGTAACATCCTATTCCCTATCTAATCCATTGTAACGGATGTGATAAATACACAGACAATAGTTTTGATCACAATTTTTACTCGGTTTTCTATGTTGGTTGGTTGCAACATTTTAATCCAGTTGTCAAATACGGCATGCGGATGCTTTTGAAATCTAATCTGTTTTTTTTTCGCTTTTTTATTCCTAGTTTGATGTGTAAAAAATGTAGGTTTAAGTTATCAAGATTATTTGAAAAGTATTGAGAAACAAAACAAACAAACTTGCCATTTTATCAAAAAAAAACTTTAATAAAACACCACTCAAACAAAGTTTGTTGTTTGTTTTGATTAAACAACAAGTATTCCTACAAAAAATGACAAGGTGACCTGGTGAAGTTTTTCGATTTCCGGACAAGCAATATTTTGTGAATTGGATTTACCTCCTAATTAATTAAAGTTCAAATACCTTGAACGAGATATTTTAATTGTGTACATATCAAAGGTTAATTTATGAATTTTAGAGAAGGTATTCTTCTGCATCGTGTCATATTTATCTTCTATACATATAAAAGGCTTTGTCCTGACTGACTGACGGATCGACGCACAGCCTAAACCGCAGATCGTAGAGACCTGAAACTTAGAGGGTTCTTTGTATGACGTAGGCATCCGATAATAATTTTCCGAAATTCTACTGCTTAGGGGGTGAAAAAGGAAGACAAAGTTTGTATAGGACAACGTGATTTTTTTTGTTGGTTTAGCAATATTAATACCAAATAAAAATCCTACTAGTACCATTTTCGACTACTACGCGGACGGAGTCGCGGGCAAATGCTAGTATACCTAAATATAAAATTCAAAGACCTGATTAACTAATATTTAATGACGCACAGCTCAAACCATAATCCAATAGACGGGTCAGGGAGAAATTTGGCATACCTACACATAGCTATTTCGATCAGAAATAATTTTGGAAAATTCAACTTTTACGCGGTAAAAGTCGCATGAAAACGTGAACCTTCTGATTTAAAAATTTGTTTCATCATATTTTTTACACAAACTATGTTTTTATACGACCCAGTTGGCACAATGGTCATCATGCAGGACTGACACTGGGTCACGGGTTCGATTCCCGCCTCAGACAAGTATTTATACTTAGATATTTGTATGTGGTCTGATTGTTACTATGTATTAAAAGTATAATATTTGTACAAAAGAAAAAGTATATAGGTAGTATATTCGTTGCCTAGCATCCATAACACGAGTCTAGTTACTTAGCTTGGGGCTAGATGGCGATGTGTGGAATGTCCTGCAATATTTATTTATTTATACACGTTCTGACTAGGTATAGTGTATTACCGAATCAGTTATGTCGGCGCAAACCTTTAAGCACGCTTCTTACTATGGTATTATCTCCTCAAAGCGTTCCGCCTCTTTATTGCCTTCTAGATAACTTATAATTGTAATTTTACGTAATTGTCTGTTAGAGTAAACGGGCTATTCAGTAGCGGCAGAGTCGAAAATTAGCTAATGACATCGTTATATTTTTGTTATGCTTCTAGCCTTTGACTTGGAAATTGAGTTTTTAAGTAGAATTACTATTGCGAAAAATGAGCGGGCTGAAATTTTAACTAAACCTTCTGGTTAAGTATTTTTTCATGTAAAGATAAACTTTCATCAGCATCAATTTAAAAATGATGCTAATATTTTTTATAAGGTACAAGAACTTTGTAAGAGAGAAAATATGGATTTGCGAAGTATTTTATGATTTGCTTCGCGGTTTCAATAGCGTAGAACCCGATCTCGCGGGAATTTAGGGATCAAAAGGACGACCTAGTTGGCACAATGGTCACCATGCCGGACTGCCAAACACAGGGTTCGATTCCCGCTGTAGTGTGTAATTCATGTACTTACCTAACATTCCTAAATATATTAAGGATGCATCTTACTAATTAAAGTCAGTATTTACTCAGCACTCGTGATGGTTTCATTTCTCTCTATAACACCTAAGAACCATTAACCCTATATGGCGACCCTGCCTTTTAAGGCTTTGCCTCGCGCCGCTTCGTCGCGTATCAAATAGATTGGACTTTGGACAACCAACTTACAGCCAAAATGTGTAACTTAAAAATAGAAAAAGAGGATGTCTTCATCACCCAAAATGGAGGTCAAAATATGGCGACAAATGAAGAACTTAAATTCCATCTATCAACGATAAGTATCATCTTCATTGTGATGTGCACAGTTTTGTTTCTTGGTGTATGTTACTTCTTATACAAGCAGTACAAGAAATGCCACCACTCTTGGATCAGAGAACAGATTACCAGTAACATGATGCGACGATCTGTAAACCGGAACAGAAACCGAGGTGGTGATTTGTACAAGTGCGGTTATCGAGCTAACGGCAACGGCGGTGATATTTCCAACAATGCGAAGTGATGATGGTTATTTCAGTTTTACACGATAACCGGGCGTAAATGAAAAGTGATTGTGTTGTGATGTGTTAATAAAAATAAGAGTGCGCTATGCTATTCTAAATAAACTATTGCGGACTAAATTACGATTGACTAAAACGGTTTAAGTGCGTATATTAATGGATTTTAATTAAGGGTAACATAAAATTTAAAAAAATATATTTAACGGTATGACATGTCTGTGGAGAGTTTGTTAGAACTATATAATGAACTATTAAAAATAAGAGTATATTTAAAAAAAATCGGCCCCACTAGAAGAAAAGGCGACATAGTATTAAAAAAGATTAAGGAAGCTGATGTGTTAGTAAGTACTTTTAATTCAATATTAGAAAGTTTAAATGCATTGTCAGACAAATTACAGGTTGAAGAATGTGAAAGAATAGAAAAAATAAATAGCGATTTTTTCGAATTATATGACATTATTTTAGATTTATGTAGTTCGTCTTCGGAAAAATTTGAAAAATCAGACAACGAAATGGCTACTTTCGATCTAAAAATTGCTATGAATTTACTACCAGTTTTAAAAGAAGATGAAGTGAGTGTCAAACAGTTAATTGACGCCATCGATTACTATCGATTAGAATTAAATGAGGACTCACAGAAAAAGTTAATTAACTTCGTATTAAAAAATAGACTGTCACAAAATGCAAAATTAAAACTAGAGAGCTGTTATGACAGCGTCGATCAATTAATAAAGGCTATGAAACTACATTTATTACCAAAAAAGTCTGCCCCTGCTATTCAGGTTAAACTCGCCAACTTTAGGCAAAATAATCTAACGACAGAAGAATACGGTAGGCAACTAACTAACATGTTTGTTGACTTGACAATTTCTCAATCCGAAGGGAATGACGCCGATTATAAAGTGCTAAAACCCCGTAACGAAAAACATGCAATTAAAGTATTTGCCGACGGGCTGAGAAATCGTCGTATTAGTACCATAGTAACAGCTAGAAACTACTCGTCCTTGAATGACGCGGTGCAGGCGGCCCTAGACGAGGAATCTTCATTTCCGCCGCAGTCCGGAGACATCTTAACAATGCGCCATAATAATTATTTTAATAATAATTCCAGAGGTCAGTATATTAATTATAAAGGTCAGTATAGTAATAACAGAGGCCGTTGGAATAGGAATCCAGGACACTATAGAAGCTGGCAAGGACGCAACCCACGGTTCCAGAATAACAACCAGTTTGGCCGAGGACGTGGAACCGGAAGAGGCTCGAGATATGGCAATTACCTTGGGACATCGAGACCACGTGGTTACAGAGGTACGTCAAATTATAATAACTATAAATATACAGGTCGAAGGTCAAACGAACAGCAAACCATGCATATTTTGACAAATTCGGACAGTCAACAAGAAAAAACTTCACGTCCTGACAACCCTGACGAGTTTTTTCGTGACTAAAAATGCTATTTTGTCATGTAATAATACTTGTCACATAACTATAAAAACATTCAATCAAACTTTATACAATTTATTAATCGATACGGGTGCATCAATATCTGCCATAAAACATAAACACGTGATAGATCACAACATTCCACTCCATAAAGGGAACCTTGTTGTCAACGGGCTAGGTGGTAAGATCAACGCAATCGGATATGTCTATCTAGATATTATAATTGAGAATCAAACACTGAATCATCAATTTTATGTATTTGATTCATTGCCATGTAAGGCTAGTGGCATACTTGGGCATGATTTTCTTACTAAATATGGAGCGATTTTAAACTTTGACAATTATTCAATAACTTTGTGGAATGAAGGTGTAAAGGTAAATGTATCTCTAAAGACAGAAAATAATACATTACAAATACCAGCACGATCTGAATCCATTCATTATATTCAAACAGCAATGACAGAAGATTGTGTTATCAATGCGTGTGAAATACAAAACGGAATATTTGTTGCGAGCGTTTTAGTTAAACCAATTGACGGACGAATACCAATACGTATCCTAAATACTACTGAACATGATTTACAACTGAACGATTTTAAACCCGAAATTTTTTCAGCAAGTGATTTTGACATATGTTCCTTTGAAAAGTCAATAAAAAATTCGGAAAGAGTTAAAAATTTGTTATCGACATTAGACCTTGATCATTTAAGTAAGGAAGAAAAACAAAGCATATTATCAATATGTGCTAAATATAACGACATTTTTTATATACAGGGAGACCGATTAACAACAACTAAACTATATAAACATACAATTATTTTGAAACCCAATGTAGTCCCGGTGTACTCTAAACCTTATCGACTTCCACATTCGCAGAAAAAAGAAATTAAAAAACAAATTGATAACATGCTTGAACAAGGTATTATAGAGCCGTGTAATAGTGAATGGAGTAGTCCCGTTCTTTTAGTTCCAAAACGATCTGAAGGTGAGAAAAAATGGCGATTGGTAATAGACTACCGAAAACTGAATAATTGCATCGTAGATGATAAATTCCCTTTACCCAATATCAACGAAATTATAGACTCCTTATCTGGTTGCATATATTTCACGCATCTAGACCTTAACCAAGGATTCTATAATGTTGAGCTAGAAGAATCCAGTAGGAAGTTCACAGCATTCTCCTCTGGCCAGTATCAAATGACCAGAATGCCCATGGGACTCAAAACAAGTCCGAGTTCCTTTTCACGCATGATGACAATGGCAATGGCAGGACTAAGCTACGATAAATGCTTATGTTATCTTGATGACCTAATTATCCTGGGTAGGAATTTACACGACCACAACAAAAACTTAATTGAAGTTTTTGAACGGATACGTAGCACTAACTTAAAATTAAATCCATCCAAATGCGATTTCCTCAAAAAACAGCTACTTTACTTAGGCCACATAGTATCTAGTGACGGTGTTTTACCGGATCCGGAGAAAATCCTCATCCGAGGTAGCGCGAGCATTTGTTACAGAATTTATACTAAGATATGGAGTTCCCACCGAGATAGCAACAGACAGAGGCACGGAATTCATGGCTGACACATTCAAAGAGGTATGTAAACTTTTAAACATTTCCAAATTAAATTCAACAGCTTACCACCACCAAAGTATCGGTGCATTAGAAAACTCACACAAAAGCCTCAATTCATTTTTGAGAATCCACGTAGAAGGAAGACCAGAAACTTGGAGTACCTGGTTACCGTTTTGGTGCTTCGCATATAATACGACTGTACATACATCAACGCAGTTTACACCCTATGAGCTTGTTTTTGGTAAGAAATGTAGTTTACCTAGTAACCTTATTAAATCTATAGAACCATTATATAATCACGACAGCTATCCTCTTGAACTTAAGTATAGATTACAGGTATCTCAAACCGAAGCGCGAAACAATTTAATTAACAGTAAAATTAAAACGAAAGCTAAATTTGACACTTACACAAATGCTATAATATATAAACCAAATGACAAAATTCTAATTAAAAATGAAACTGGTAATAAATTAACAAACCTTTATTCTGGGCCATACACTGTAATAAGAGATCTATCGCCAAATGTAGAGATTGTAATAAATGGAAAAAAAGATATTGTCCACAAGAATAGGACTAAACCATATAACGAATAACTAAATGTAAATATATCTACCTATGTAAGTTCCTATAACATTGGAATGATGAATCACTAATATCTCGTATAATTCTCGGAACTATCAAGTACTGCATACATTTAAGTAGGTAGTTAAGTTTCGGGAGCGCTAGTTTAACTTTTTAAAAACTAAATTAAAACTACATGTTACTGCTATGAGTATGATTTTAATACTTACTTAATAATGTAGAGACGAACGAAAGTTTACACGGATGTTATTGTTCACAAAATATATCTAGACTAAACAGTTTATTCCTTGAATTTAACTTAGGTATAAACAAAGAATACGCTGAATTAGCATTGTATATATCTAAATTACATTGTCTCAATATATAACTCCTCCCCCCTTAGTCTTTTAGTATCGGGAAAAACTAATTAAAATGGTTTTTTCCAGATACCTAAAATTGACGTAAAAGAAATGGTTAAAATTAATAATTAATTGAATTATAACAAAAAGAATTTAAATAATTACTAAACAAAGTGATTATACAAAAATAATTGATTATATGATTATAATAATATTAAAATTACTGATTATTTGAATTAATTGAATACAATAAAAGAAAATAAATGATTACCTAAAATTAGGATTTTTAAAATTTTAAACAATTAAACGTTGATTTTGTAATTCAACGGGATTTACATTGTTCACGTTATTTTCTACTACATTTTCCCGATTCCTTAAAAATATAAATTGTCTTAATATGTTTCTGTATTTAATACAAATTAATATGATAAATAATATTATAATTAACATGTTTAACATAATCATTATGTTTAAAGTTTTTCGCGTTCCTTTCGTGTTATCATGATTACCGCTTTTCTTGATTAAATTGTTCATTTGCCGGATATCGTCCAAGTTGATTCCTTTGAGGTTAACTGGTTCGGTGTCGTAGTCTTCCTTGGTTTTCGGGTTATTCCGCAAATCTTGTAGATTAGGTAAATTCAAAACTGGAATGCGTTTGTAGTCTGGTTTTAATGTATGTTGCCGTTGACTATGAATTCGATTTTCACCGATGTGGGCATCACACTGTACTGGTATAGTGAGTATATAGGTTCCCTTCAGTTGCTCGTGAATTTCATTATTTCCGCATTTTATTGTCAGAACTTGATTGTTTTTACAGAATAAAATCCAACTGTCTGTGTTAATTCGCTGCAGTTTGACGTCGTCGATATGTATTGGCAAGGACGTACATGAAGAAAAGTCTTTCTCGAATTCCATAAGTGACTCTATGCATGTTTTTCCAGGAAAAGGCGTTAATTCGTTTTCATCGCAAAGATATTCTTCGGTAGTTATCTCTTTACATTTTTGGGCGAATGGCCTGTATTCGTGATTACTCACCAAAAGAAAGGAAAGAGATGGGATCACTATAAAGGTTTGGTTTGTGGATTCATCGGACATGGGTAATGGGTACAATTTGTAATAATTATACATTATTTTATTAACTACAGGTACATCTATAATAAATGTTATTTCTTCGTTTTTAATGTAAGTTTTTACAGTTAATGTTTCTTCTATATAAATTAAATTTTCTTCTGTTACAGGGTACATTAGATTTTCATATTTGGCAATTCCAGATAACAAGGTAAGTAATTCATTAGAATTTATAACAGATTTATGTAATACTGAAGTTTTGCTTAATGCTAGAGCTGTCTCTATTTCGCTTAATTTTATATAAATGGTTCTGAAGTTAGAAACAAATAAATTAATTACGCCAATAAAATAAGATAATGATGTGAAGTTGTTCTCTGCCGTTAATGAACGAATGACCATGCTTTCTAGTTTATCTAAACGCATTTTCATGAGTCTAGTATTTTCGTCTATAATTTTAGTTGTATTTAAAAAGTGGTCCATCATTTCAGAAACTATAGTGATTTTACTGTCTATTGCTTGTTGTTCGTTTTCTATTTTTCCTATAATGTTATCGTAGCGTACTGCATCATCGTGATCTAAATTTCCTGTAATAATTTTTATGATAGATCCTAGGGGATTGATGAGACCTCGCTTGACTCTACTGGAAGGTACTAACTGCTGCACTTTCTCTATTGCTTCATCTCTTAAATATTCTGCCTGAGCTTTTAATTCATTTGTCTCAATTAAATATATTTTATGTTTGTTAACCATAGTAATAAAATCCTGAAATTTATGAATGTTAAAGTAAAGATCCGATCGAATACCAATTAATGAAATGGTTTTAATGATTGACCAATTTTCCGTCTGTAAGTATGCAATTCCCTGTTTAACAGGTAAGATTCCCGGATTGTTATTAATTCTGACTATTTGAGGGTCCTGGTTGGCTGTCGTCTGCGCCCATATTTGTGTGACGAACCTGTGGAGGACGTTTGACGTTTAGTATAGGGGCTCTTGTATGTCTTTCCCTAACCTGGATGGGTACTACATTTCTTTCTATTTCACCTGTAACTTTTGCTTTCTGAAACTTTGGTTTATCCTTACTCTGTCTCTTATTTACTGCTTTTGTATATATAGTTTGCCCTATTTGTAATGGTGGTGTTTCTTCACCGCCTCGCTTTCTTACTAAGTTTTCCTTTGCTGTTTTCATTTTTTCCATTAAATGTTTATAAAGCACTGAGGTTCTATTTTTATGGTCTTTAATTAGCTGTTGACTGTATGATTTTTCAAAATCTATATCAAAGGTGGAATTTAAATCTGTGTGACCAAAGACTACCTCAAATGGTGTTAAATCTGTTGAGCTATGTATTGTATTATTGTAGGCTATAATTGAGTAATTCATGACTGACAATGCGTCTGTATGTTTTTGGTCGTATCTAGCTAGTCTGTATATTTCTGTAATTGTAGAATGAAAACGCTCTACTATACCCATAGAGTTTGGGTTGTTTGGTGTACCTATGTGTAACTTTATTTTGTACAAATCTGTAGTTTCCCTAATAAGGTCATTATTGAACTCAGTACCTGGGTCACAACTAATTTTCTTAGGTATGCCATAAAATGTAAAGTACTTCATTAAAGCTCGTACTATCTCTGGGGTGTTTTTTGATTCAATTTCGATCGCTTGACCTAATTTACTAAAACTATCTACCATGGTCAAATATTGTTTAGAATCTATTGAAAATATGTCCATGAAAATTTCCTGAAAGGGTGCACTTTGCGTCTGTGTTAGCTGCAATATTGGTTTTATCGGCTTTCTGTCGTATTTTGATACTTTACATTTTTCGCAAGCATTTATTATTGCGGCTACTGTTTCTTGCATGTTTGGCCAGTAATAATTTCGTCTGATACGTTTGATGGTTTCAGAAATTCCACGATGACAAGTTTTTCCATCGTGTAATTTCTCTACTACTGCCTTTTGTTCCAATTCGTCTTCTAAATAGATTACGCGTTGAGTACATTCGTAAAAGTTAACTGTTCCTTTTTTAAATAATGAAATTATTACTGTAGCAAATTCTTTCCTATGTTGTGGGTTTTCAAAGTAAATAAAATATTTTAATTTCGGTTTTATATATTCTTTGAGAAACTGTTTTATGATATCTAAATTATTTAATGGTAAGAAAACCTCTAATACTTTCTGTTTGTCCCTAGATAAGTTTTTGACTTGTAACTCTTCGCGGTACCAATTAAAAACTAAGATTTGGTTCGGTTTTGTGTCTATGGCTTCTTCTAGTATAGGTATACCGTGTGATTCTAAATCTTGTGCAGAGTGAACTGTACCAACAGAGCTATCCGATGGTACAGGATATTGTGGAATTACCTCAATATCTGGCTCGGATGCTGTCATAGTGTCTTCGTCATCAGAAATAGTAAGTGTCTCCTCAGAGTCCTTTTGTCCTTTTTCGTCATCTATGTTAACTATCATTGAGTATTTATCTGAATCTAAAGCATTTATTTGCAAATGTTCTATTCGAGAAAGGGCATCTGCGTTAGTATTTTGTTTGCCGTTTTTATGTATAATTCTAAAATCGTATTCCTGTAATCGCAAACGCCATCTCGTGAGTTTACTATTGGGTTCTTTAAGTTGATATAGCCATACCAATGGTTTATGATCTGTGTAAATGTCGAATTTATGTCCATACAGGTAAGGTCTAAAATGTTTCGTAGCCCATATTATCGCTAAGAGTTCCCGCTCTATTGCGCTATATTTTCGTTCAGCATTTGTTAATGTGCGACTAGCATAAGCTATCGGTTTGTCGCTACCAATTGAACCTTGTGATAATACAGCGCCTATTGCTACCTCGGATGCGTCCGTTGTTAGAATAAATGGTTTAGATATGTCTGGGTACTGTAGTATAGGAGCATTTACTAAAAGTTCTTTGCATTTTTCAAATGCCTTTTTATAATCTTCGTTAATTTCTACTTTTCTTCCTTTCTTTAAACAGAATGTTAAGGGTTGTGTAATTTTAGAAAAATCGCGAATGAACTTTCTGTAGTATCCTATAAAACCTAAAAATCTTTTTATTTCCGTTTGTGTTTTCGGAATGGGATAATCAAGTACTGTCCTAATTTTGTCGTCATTTGGTTTAAGGCCTTGTTCTGTTAATGTGTGTCCTAAATATTGTACTTCTTTACGCAAAAACTCTGATTTGTCTAACTGTATCTTTAAGTTTGTCTGTCTAAGTCTGTCGAATACTGATCGTAATTTTGTTAAATGTTCCTGTAATCCATTAGAATATATTAGAATGTCGTCTAGGTAAACTAAACAGTGAATGCCTTGAAGTCCTCTTAATACATTATCCATTGTACGCTGAAACGTTGCAGGTGCAGTTTTCAGTCCAAATGGCATTCGAAGGAACTCGTAATGACCATTTTGTGTAGAAAAGGCTGTCTTTTCCCTATCTTCTTCTGTAATTTCAATTTGATGGTAACCAGAAGCTAAATCTAAAGTTGTGAAATAGTTACTATTACCTAATTTGTCGAATAAGTCACATATGTTAGGTATGGGGTATTTATCGTCTATGGTAATTTCGTTAAGTCGTCGATAGTCTATAACCATCCTATATTTAACTTGACCTGATGCGTCCATTTTTTTTGATACTAGATGGACAGGGGCACTCCATGGTGAGTATGATTCCCTAATAACATTGTCTTTTAGTAATTTTTCAGTTTGGTTTTTAATCTCTTCAGCTTGCGCCGGAGGTTGTCTATAAGGTCTAACATAAATAGGATCTTCGTTTACGGTACGTATGCGATGTTTAACTTGATTTGTAAAAGTTAGTGGTAAGTTTTCACAATAAAATATATCTCTATATTCCATGCATAATTCTTGAATGGCTTTTCTTTCTTCGTTATTTAAATGATTTGTTCTTAGTTTAACATTTAGGTTTTCTATTAATAAACTGTCTGTCTCTATGTTTTCGGATTGTATTTGTGTATTATTTAATTCTACTAACTCTATATGTTCTAATTTTTCAACTTTAAAGGGTGATGTAATTTTAAGGAATAATTCTTCTTCTTGTAAATTTTGAATAATGGTTGTAGCTAAATAATTCTCACATTTAACTATTGCTGAGGGCATTCTTACGCCTTCGGTAAATTGTATAAAATTAAGAAGTGCATAACCTTCTTTCTGATTTACAGGTAATCTGACTTTATGTTCTGAACGTGGGAGTAGAGTGATCATGGATTCTTCCGGAAAAATTATAGGAATACATGTATCGTTTGTTTCTAAACGCTTGTCCTTTAAATTAAGATTAGCATTGAGCTGAGACATTAAATCGAATCCTATAACACCGTCGTAATTTTGATCAACATCGTACAAATAAAATTTGTGAAAATTGTTATTATTAAATATTGTAAAAAGTGGGATTTCGATAACTTCATTGTGAGAACTAGTTGAATGTGTGCTTACTACTACGAATGGTTCCTGAAATTTATACTTTTGGAAATATTGTTGTCCTATTTTGGGGCTTAGAAATGATTTTGAACTACCAGAGTCTAGCATTAGTCGGGCGTTTATTTCGGGTACATATATATAGGGTAATTTTAGGTCTGCATTAAAATTAATCGCTATTATTTCGGATGTTTTTGTTTGATACCTATCTGAAAATTTTGAATTTCCATTTTATTTTCATTTTTATTTTCTTGGTGTATGGGCTCTATATTTTGCTGCTCTACGTTCTGTGAAGATTCCGCATAATCTAAAGCAAGTTGGTAGCTAGCTGTTTGGTCTTCATCATAACTATTATCGTAATAATTTTCATTATAATCATAGTAATTATCAAAGTTTTCGAATTCAGGTTGGTACGGAATTTCATAAGGAAATTCTGTGTAGATTTCGTTCACGGGTACTTGTTGAGGTCGAGCTGGAGCTGTCCTCATAGAAACGTCCGTGTTTTGTTGCTGGTTGGGTGGTTTATACCCAAACTGACCTGGCTGTGGTCTGAAACCTGAGAATTGAGGTCTATAACCGAACTGAGCTGGTTGTGGTCGGTATCCGAATTGAGTTGGTTGTTGTCGGTATCCGAATTGACCAGGCTGTGGTTTAAATCCAAAAGATTGATTATTAGGTCTAAATGCTAATGGCTGAGGTCTATATCCGAATTGTCCTGCCTGAGGTCTAAAACCAGAGGGTTGATTATTAAATTGGGGTCTAGGCTGATAATTTTGAGGGAAATTGTTATTTCTAAATTGATTTGGTGGATTTCCTATCTGCTGAAATTGTAAAGAGGGTTTAGATCCTGTAGGTATGAATCCTGATGGTCTTTGATTCATGAAATTTGGTCCTTGAATAGGAGGAATCAAAGGTTTATAATTATTTCCTGAAAATGTGATTGGTGGTCTACCGTTTCCTATTAATTTTGAATGCATATTGTATTCTTCAGCAAAATTAATTTCTTCTAAGACTATGGTTAAAGCTTCTTCGATGGTTGTTGGTCTCTTTTGCCTAATTGTTTTAACTAAATCTATTGGGAGGTTGCACATAAAAACCTTAAGGGCTTTATCGTCATATATTATTTTTCTTGCGTCCCTAGTTATGATTGGGGTTGATACCTCTACCTTAGCGAAAAGGTTTGCTTTTAGCTCCTGTATTCGCTTACAGAATTCTACGTAAGATTCATTGGGTTTTAGCTTAGAGGTTGCTAGTTCTAAAGCTAAGCACTCTTCACTACGTGGATCTCCGAAATGTTGGACTAGAAGATTTTGTATATCGGTAAAGCTAGAAAAATTTCCTCGTTCGTTCACTAAAGCGGCGGCTCTACCTCGAAGTTTGCTTGTAACAACTTGTAACAAGTATTCGTTTCGTTCATTTGTACCCTGATATTTTGAAAGTACAAATTCACACTTTCTTAAAAATAAAGTTAACACTGATGTATCCCCATTAAATTCGGGAATTAAATTGATTACGTCGCGAGGAATTTCGGAAGCAGCCATTGTTAATGCCGCTCCGAGATCTATCGCATTATCCGCATTCATTTTAAATTATTAAAATATTAATTATAAACTAATAAAAAAAAAACAATTAATTCTTAAAATTTCAATATAAAAAAATCTAAATCTTAAAATTAGGCACCAATACACTCGAATGGGTACGGGATCGGAAGGGCTTATTAGAAGGGGTGAGTACTGAGTAATCACTTACATTAACGCCACTGCCGCTCGTTTCCACATTGCGCCGAAAGTAACGAATTTGTTTGTTTGGTTCCGGATGCCGCGGCCAATACGTGAATTTCACACACACGCTAGCACAATGGACATCCGTCCCAGGCTGCGCCAGTTAAGTTTCGGGAGCGCTAGTTTAACTTTTTAAAAACTAAATTAAAACTACATGTTACTGCTATGAGTATGATTTTAATACTTACTTAATAATGTAGAGACGAACGAAAGTTTACACGGATGTTATTGTTCACAAAATATATCTAGACTAAACAGTTTATTCCTTGAATTTAACTTAGGTATAAACAAAGAATACGCTGAATTAGCATTGTATATATCTAAATTACATTGTCTCAATATATAACTAGGTACTTATTGTTGACATTATAGTTCATAACAAATTATTTTAACAACGAATTTTTTTATATAAACTTCATAAAACAACAATTTATTATACTACCTATATCATTTAGAAACTAAGCATTAATTGTAACTAGCATTAAGTGTAATCGATTTTAAAGATTTTATTACAGCAAAATAAAATATTTTGTTTAATATTAATAATAATATAATCATTATTTACTTTACTCGTAGTTAGTATAAAAAAAAAATATGTTATCCAATTTTTTTTATTTTCCCTCCGATGGGAGGTGTAGTGTGTAATTCATGTACTTACCTAACATTCCTAAATATATTAAGGATGCATCTTACTAATTAAAGTCAGTATTTACTCAGCACTCGTGATGGTTTCATTTCTCTCTATAACACCTAAGAACCATTAACCCTATACCGCCTCAGACAAGTATTTATGCTTAGATATTTGTCTGTGGTCTGGTTGTTTCTATGTATTATAAGTATATATTTACAAAAGAAAAAATATATTAGTAGCATATCCGTTGTCTAGCACCCATAACACAAGTCTAGTTACTTAGCTTGGGGCTAGATGGCGATGTGTGGAATGTCCAACAATATATAAACAAAAAAATTAAAAATTATCTTCTCCATCTCCTAAACTACCACTATGCCGATTCTCATCCAAATCCAATCGTTTGAACGTAAACAAACTTATAACAATTAAACAAACTTTTGGATTTTGTTAGTAAGGATTAGGATTGTCATCTTTACCTACATACTAAATATTACTATAATAAATAAACAACACTGTTTTAAAAAAATACCTTATTCTTATGCTATGCTTCTAAGTAGAATTGCTTGAAATAGTAAATGTAGATGTTACCCAGTTTATTATATTTTTGTGAAACATTGTTGTTTTTACTAGCTAACTCGTGGCTTTGTTCACATGAAGATAACTTTCAGAACATTCCACAGACGACTAAAGAGTTAAAATCTACTAGTTGTACTCTGCGGTTTCACCCGCTTAAGTCCCGATCCCGTGGGAATATCTAAATGAAAAGTAGCCTATAGCCTTCCTCGTTATATGGACTATCCAACAAAAAAATATTTTTTTAATTCAAACCAGTAGTTCCTGAGATTAGCGCGTTCAAACAAATAAACAAACAAACTCTTAAGCTTTCTAATATTAGTATAGACTAGGTAGCGCTCCACGGTTTCACCCGGGTAACTCCCGATCCCATGGGAATATCGGGATAAAAAGTAGCTTATAACCTTCCTCGATAAAGAGACTATCAGACGGAAAAAAAAATTAGCATCCTGAGATTAGCACGTTCAAACAAACAAACTCTTCAGTTTTAGTAACTCTAAGTAAAACTCTTCAGTAGTATAAATTACTCCCAATGAATCAATACAATAACACGTTGTCCCATACAAACTTTGCCCCCTTAGGAGTAGAATTTCGGAAAATCCTTTCTTATCGGATGCCTACGTCACACAAAGTACACACCCTCCAAGTTTCAGGTCTCAACGATCAGCGGTTTAGGCTGTGCGTTGATCCGTCAGTCAGTCAGTCGTTCAGGACAAAGCATTTTATATGTATAGAGACTAACTTTTGCCCGCGACTTCGTCCGCGTAAAAGTCGAAAATGGACCAAGGAATCACGTTGTCCCATTCAAACTTTGCCCCCCTTTTTCACCCCCTAAGGGGTAGAATTTCAGAAAATCCTTCCTTATGGGATGCCTAAGTCACACAAAGAACACACCCTCCAAGTATCAGGTCTCTACGATCAGCGGTTTAGGCTGTGCGTGCGCTGATCCGTCAATCAGTCAGGACAAATCATTTTATATGTATAGATAAATGAAGTTACTTTTTATTACACGAGTAAGGTATAGATCGATGGAAAAGTAATACATTTGAATAAAATAATATTAGAATAACGACTGCTTTGAAAAAATAAGAGCTTATGTACTTAGAACATGTGCCTTAACCTAATACTTATGTAAATATATATTTGATATTGATTGATGAAGTAAGTGAACGTTTAGAAATGAATCGAAGCGATTTCCTTTGAAGAAAATAAGGTTGAAGTTTGCCTTTTGTATTCGCTATGCTTTGGACTTCCATGCCTTAATTGACGTTGAAATCTAAAGATGTTTTAGCGGTGGATTTTAAAATATTAGACTAGAAAAAGTACGAATTAAACCGTTTGATTGTAGGCCTTATCTTATCCCTCTTATCTAATATTTAATATGCGCTCGCTGATCGTTTCCGGTCGTGCTGGTTAAGCGACGCCTGGCGCGGTCATTACTTCGATGGGATTAGTAGTGTGGCAAAAATGTGTGTTCGTGAGCTCTTTCGTGCGTCAGAAGGTACGTTAAGCCATTGGTCCCGGTTGCTACCTCTGGTAGCAGTCGTTAGGCCAAGTTAGAGGCTTTAAGGCGATCTAAAAACTCTAACAATAGGTGAGCCACACCACTATACGAGAAGAAGATGAATACGTAAGTGTGTTTAAGTATTTGCTTGTATATTTGTTAGTTTGTTCCCTCTTCACGGTCAAACGGCTGGATTTTGATGAAAATTGACATAGTAGTTTAAGGGATGAAGAAGGACATAGGACACGTTTGATTTCGAAATTCCCTAATGGATCGTAACCTACACATATATTATCTATCTATACTAATATAATAAAGCTGAAGAGTTTGTCTTTTGTTTGTTTGAACGCGCTAATCTCAGGACTACTTGTTCGAATTGAAAAATTAAATTTATGTTAGTCCATTTATCGACTAAGGCTATAGTCTTCCTCGATAATAGTAATAGTATTAATACTAATAGTAGGCCTATAGGCTACTTTTTTATATTCCCACGAGATCGGGACTAATGCGGGTGAAACCTCGGGGCACAGCTACTCTTCTATAAATAAAAATAAGTCGCTGAGTGTGTTGCTAAGCTCGAGAGCAGCTGAACCGATTTTTTTTGTTCCGAGAAGGTTCTTATGAAAGAAGCCTGCAAGGAAAGAATTCAACAGCCACAACTTGACCCAATTCGTAATCGACTTGAATGAAATCTATAAAAATATCAAGATCTCACTCAAAACTCGGCGAAAATTTCCAACTTTATAAGCTTTAAAAACTCTGAATGCGTATTTAATTAACAGGGTAAAGTCGGGACTAATGAACTGTTTCCTACCTTAAACGGATGAACTGAAGCCGAGCACAACTGATCCAATTACTTTGCTTTGGAGACACACCTACATACAACGAAACACACTTAAGACGTCTCACAAGCTCTTTATGGAATCAAACTTTAACGTTTTGTGGTCGTCCGATGAGAATTCATGTTGCTCATTAATAAAGACCCACCTACAGTATGTTTGGATAATAATTAATTACCCAAAGTTCATGTACTGTTCTGAATGATTTTTTAATTTTTTAAAGTGTATGGCCTGCACTTTTTCACTGCCTGAAAAATGCGTCTTCAAAAATTGCAACTGAGACGAGACTCGAAATCGCATCCCTTGAATACCGTTCAAGTGCGCTTACCAATTACGCCTCTCGGTCAAGTACCGTCATAGTTGAATTTAGAACTCAGTTGCAATTATTGAAAATGCATTTTTCCTTAAAAAATATTTTCGTATACTGTTTTTACAAATAATAAATAAATAAATATTGCAGGACATTCCACACATCGCCATCTAGCCCCAAGCTAAGTAACCCGACTTGTGTTACGGGAGCTAGACAACGGATATACTACTTATATACTTTTCTTTTGTAAATATTAACTTATAATACAAAGAAACAACCATACCACAGACAAATATCTAAGCATAAATACTTGTCTGAGGTGGTAATTGAACCCGCAACCCTGTGTTTGGCAATATGGCATGGTGACCATTGTGCCAACTGGGTAGTCAAAATATATTTAGGGGTTTTGAAGTCGCGAGTGAACAGGTATCTTCTAAGAAAGCGTGCTAGATTAGTCCGCATCGTCAGAATCGTCACGTATCATCAGGCAATTACAGTGGTCAAACGCCGACCTATCATATGAACTTACCTATAGATGGGTTTTCCACCACTTTTCCTAAACCATAGCACCATGTAGACTCTATCTTCGGTGACGTCAGGCGTGACGTCACACGGAAGAGACGCCTTTCTCCCGAGAACTGCGTCCACGTCCACTGTCGATACTGAAACAATTGAAATAAAACTTAGAAAATATAAAGATTACAACATGTTTAATAATTTATCGTCCTTAGAAGATAAATTTGTCTGACGTTGTTGACCAAAACTGCATGAAATCTATGAACAGCAAAGAGTTTGTCTGCTGGAGAACTTAAGAGGAAAGGGAACTGGGGCTCTCTCCATGCAAACGTAGTCGACTGTTTTCTCCCTGGATAATGACACTTGAGCAAATATTTGTTGCATAAAACTTATAACTGCCATGACCATATGTTCTATTTTAATCTTAATTTCTATGATTATTAGAAAATAAAAAAACCCAAACATAGAGGCATAGTCATGGCAGTTATAGGTTTTATGCAAATAAAATATTTGTGCTAGTGTCATTATCCAGGGAGGAAACAGACGTTTGTATGGAGAGAGCGTCGGTACCCTTTCACCTTAAATGGATTTAACCGTGGGCGCAGCTCCTTTACCTATATTTTTTATACCAAGTGAAAGAGGCCATGCAAAAAACTACAATAACAACTTGTAAAAACTAATTATCAAGAAAAACTAATTTTCAAAGACCATTTCTTCCTCAAAGAAAACTTATTAAAGAATTAATTAGGCACACGTTTAATATTAATATTATTCAAAGATTCAAAGATTCAAAGAATTTATTTGCTTAGAGATAGGTTAAACTAAGTAGTTACAATAAATGGTATGAACCTCTATCCCGCTAACGTTAATCAGCATGCAAATATGAAATTATACATTATAATGCATTTACATAATAAATAGGTAGTCAATTTAGGTGACATTATGGCATCCAGCGGACAAGAACTCCTCAACACTGTAAAAACAAGACCTGATAAGCCATTTCCTTAAATTCCTTATTGCCGCTTTTATTGGTTCTATCTTAAATTGTTCTGGAATTTTATTATACACTTCAATGGTCATATTATAGCAATTCTTATGAACTAATTTTATATTCGGATTGTAGTCCAGTACTAATCTATTGGGGTATCTTTTATTTTTAGGGTTTACCTGGATTGCAGTTCGAAACAAATTTGGGTGCTGTTTAACAAATTTAAAGATTTCTAAAATGTACATACCCGGTAGGCTCAATATTTCCAGCTTAATAAACAGGGGTTTACATGTTTCGCGCGGTCCCTTTCCACAAATGGCCCTGACACATTTTTTCTGGGCTATGAACGCTTTTTTAATGTCCCTACTATTACCCCAAATTAGCAAGCCATATGATAAATTCGATGAGACGTAACCATAGTAGGCGTTTAAAGTTACTTTTAGTGATGTTATTCTGGGCATTTTCCTAAGGACGTAGACAAATCTATTTATTTTATTACACACCTTTTCTACATGTTTTGAGAAATTCAGATCTTTGTCTAAGATAATACCTAGGAAATTCGCGCTATCAGTTCTCTCTAAGTTCATCCCGTTGTATTCTAAGTTTAGGTCAATTTCTCTACGTCCTTTTACATTAAATTGTATATAATTAGTCTTATTCAAATTTGCATGTAAATTATTATAATTAAGCCATTCAATTATCGATTTAATTGTATTATTAATGTCAGATTCATAATTTGGTACATTTTTAGAGTCAGATTCAATAATTATAGATAAGTCATCGGCAAACATTATACATTTATTGCTAGTTACATCCAAAATGTCATTTATATAAAATAAAAATAACAATGGGCCCAACACACTTCCTTGCGGTACTCCAAATCTATTAAATTTATATGCAGAGCGATAAGGCATACGTACTCTATCATCATTTAGTCTATTAATCTCTACACATTGTTGTCTATTTTCTAAATATGTTTTAATCCAAGACAGCGCAGTTCCTCGGATTCCGTATCTTTCTAATTTTACAAGTAATGTGTCATGCTCTACATGATCGAATGCCTTGGTCATGTCAAGAAACACAACCGTTTCTTGCCGTTTACTGTTAAGACCAAGTGTAACATGTTTAAGTAAAGTAAAACAAGCCAGCGTAGTGGACTTATCCGCTTGAAAGCCATACTGTTCCGTTCTTATTATATTATGTTTACGGCAAAATGAGACAAGTCTTTTATTAATGGCTTTTTCAAAAACCTTTGACAATATCGGGATAAGTGTGATTGGGCGATAGTTTTGCACATTCTGCTTTTCACCTTTTTTGTGTATAGGTTTTACAATGGAGTATTTTAACCCATCAGGAAAAGTACCTTCTTCAAAAGATAAGTTTATCAAATATGTCAATACAGGTGCCAATTCATTTTTGCAATATTTTAATACACTAGTAGTAATTTCATCATGTCCAAATGCATTAGAGTTATTTAAATTCTGAATGATGTTAATTGTTTCATTTATTCCTAAAGGCTGTAGGAAAACAGAGTTTGGTATCCTATCCACCTTAATCGTCATTTTGCGCCGTGTGTCTAATTCATTATCAGTGTTAGTTATGTTAGTAAAATAATTATTAAACTCTTCAGCTATTTCGCGTGCGTCATTAATATTTTTATTTTTATCTGATTTTATTTCTAGTATGTCATTTAATGTAGTAATATTTTCTGTTTCATTCTTAATAACTCTCCACGAAGCTCTACATATGTTTTTATTACTGTTAATGTACTTATCATTACAAAGTTTTTGTGCTCCTAGTAGACATTTTTTAAGAACTTTCGTATAGTTTATGTAGGCAATTTTGTTTTTTTTGTTCTTAAAATTCTTATAATATTGATATCGCAGAGACCTTTTAGTTTTGCAACTTATTTGTATACCTTTGGAGATCCACTTTTGCTTACGTGGTCTGTTAGACATTTTTACTAGTTTTTGAGGAAAACATAGTTTATAGAGCAGACAAAAGGTTTCATGAAATGCATTAAATGCTGAATTCATGTTTTTTTCCTGGTACACATCGTTAAATGAGAGTGATTTTATAAGTTCATAAAATTTTTGTAAATTTTCAATACTATGATCTCTTCTAAAATAGCTCCAATTTTCTACAATTATATTTACTTTACACGGAAATGAAAGAAATTGAGCCGTGTCATGGTCTGATAGGCGTAAAGGCAATATCCAACCTGCGCCACGTTTTATGTTGCTCAAAATATGATCCAAGCAATTGGGTCCTCTGGTTGGCTCAGTGATATGGAATTTTAAGTCAAAGTACATAGCAATATCATTTAAGTATCCAGTTTCTTTGGATGCTTTTAAAGTATTAATATTGAAATCTCCCGTAATAATTAATTTTGATTTTGGGTATTTTTTCGTTATGTCATGAATAACCGCCTCTAGTCTAGTCAAGAAAGGGATAGCAAATTTATTATCTGAGGTATAAAAGCAAGTTATAATTAAGTTATGTTTAGGTAGTCTAACGCCACAACCTTCAAACACTGTCGGTACCAAGTATTTGTCAAACAATAATTTAAGCTCATGGTAATCTATCGTCTTGTATAAAAATATAGATGTACCTCCTCTTTTTTGGTTTCTTGAGTAATTTCCTGCCAATTCATAATTGCACAGGATTGCATTTTTCTCCTCACCTGTTTTTATAAATGTTTCAGAGAAGCATAACGCAGTAGGCCATATGCCATCGTCTAGCAATTCTGTAAGAGTGAATTCTACTAATTCTTTCTTAGATAATAAACCCTGTATGTTTTGATGTACCACTACAAAATCATTGCTTTTTACGTTACTACTTTTAGTCACGAAAAAAATGTTCTGTATCTTTACTAACACGTTTTTGCTGTGTACTAAAATAGTCAAGTATTGACTTTTGCATTAATCGTTTATCATGGTTAAAGAACGACAAACTCTCTGGTATGATTTTCGGCTTAGCGTTTTTACAGTGCAAGTGGCTTTTAATAAAATCAAAATTTAGATAAGTCTGCTGGTAATCTATGCAATCTATTAATAAATTCAGCGAGTAGCAAGTGTCCTGTAAGTAATTACGATGATATTTTTTATCAACTGCAAAGTGACATCTTGGAAATTTGGAACAAACTAATTGCAATCGTCTGTTTAAGAGATAAGTATTTAAATAATGACAATTATTTACATTCAATACAATTACGTTACATAATGATGTCAACTTTTTCAGTGTTAGGTATAATTCGGATGAAGCTACAATGTAATCAGAGTCGTTTTCTCCCACACAGATAACCACCTTATCATTTTCATTTAGGTCTAACGTTCTACAAGTTTCCAATGCGTCTAATGTCCTTGCATTGGGTTTAGTATAGCCTACTACTTCGTACTGCTCATAGGGACTGCTTGTTCTGGATAATGTCAGGGAAGAAGCCAGGTCAATGCATTGTTGAGTACCCACGATTACTATTTTTCGTTTGCTAGTCTGCTCATTGGATGGAATTTGTTCCTTAACTTCGTTTATTTCTACTGGGTTCTCCTGAAGTGGGCAGTTGGTTTGCTTTAACTTCACTTCTAGGTCTAGTATGCATATATTTAGTTTCTCTATTTCTAAGGTACCTTCCTGTAATTGGTCTTTTAAAGAGACAATTTCACTGTTCAGGTTAGCTATAAGATTTGAAGAGAAGCTCTCATTTTGCTCATTTTGCTTATTAAGTAAAAGACCCTTGAATCTGAACGATGACGGTATGAAATGAGTCTTCTGAAATGAGTCTTCAGGCCCAACATTTATCTCGGCTAGTTAATTAGGGGAGAGTATTATTTTTCCTCGACGAATTTATAAAAGTCCGAGAAATGTGGTTTCCATCCGTAAATAACTTATAATTTCACTTAATTTTAAGTTTTTAAGGGGCCTTAATTACCTTGTTAAAAGTTTTTCTAATTATAGGTAAAAAAAATTATTTCTAAAACCCCAACTATCATAATGCAAAAGTTTGTTTGTTTATTCTTCAAGGTCAATCAGCTCGATCGATTTGAATGAAAACTAGCTTTTGCCCGGGACTTCGTCCGCGTAGAAGACGAAAGAATGTTTATGCAAAATTTGAAGTAGACCAAGGAATCACGATGTCCCGTACAAACGTTGCCCCTCTTTTTCACCCCCTAAGGAAAGGATTAGTAGTAGGTCGTCATTAACGCAAACTCGTCACACCAGCGCAACTCGTCATAAACGCGACTCGTCATTTTCGCAACTTGTCATTTTCGTAACTCGTCATTTTCGCATCTCATCATTTTCGCATCTCGTCACATTCGCAACTGGTCATTTTCGCAATTCGTCACACGAACCTAAAGCATTACATTTCTCCCATTTTACAGCTGCCCTTATATTGAATCACCCTGCACGATAGTCTATCTTTACTTATCTATCTATCTATATATTATAAAGAGGTAACGTTGGTCATATGCGTTGGTAACATGTTGGGGATAATCTCCGAAACCACTGAACCGATATGGATGACATTTTGCATAAAGATAGTTTGGGGGTAGCTGAGTGTCATTAGCTCTTTTGTATTCCAAAATTCGTGTGACGAGTTTGCGTTTATGACGACCTACTACTAATCCTAAGGAAATAGTAGAATTTTGCAAAATCCTTTCTTATCGGATGCCTACGTCATACAAAGAACACACCCTCCAAGTTTCAGGTCTCTACGATCAGCGGTATAGGCTGTGCGTTGATCCGTCAGTCAGTCATTCAGGACAAAGCATTTTATATGGATAGAAGATTTGTACAAAGGTACTGCAAAGGACATATGCTACTTTTGATTAACTCAAAACAAAGGAGATTATGAATTCTTTTGGACTTTTAGGGTTCCGTACAAAGGTAAAAATGGAACCCTTATGAAGATCACTTTCTTGTCCGTCTGTCTGTTTTTTAATGTTTATTTCCTCAGAACTCTGTCATTAATAAACCGATTTATGTGATTTTCAAATTGAAAAGATAAGTATACTCTTAGATTTATTTTCCTATTAATTATGGCTTCGCACGGCTTGTGCATTTAGCCAGTGTCAAGTTATATTTTGCATCAAATACTTTTAGTTTAGTCTCATAGGAAGTTTAATGACATTTCAGTAGTGTGGTCTTCAAATCAAAATAACTGGAAATAATGACATATAAGTAGGTAAACTAAATTGCGTTTTTTTTTTGCTTTTCTATAACTTTTTTATTGGAACCTTTCTAATTGGATAACTCAACTCAACCTCAAGTGAGGTTATTCCATTGGAATTGAATCTTGTAGATCTCGTTGAAATTTTACTTGTTATTTATTAGTTAAATATCACAGAAACTTACAGACAGACAGACGGACGGACAAGAAAGTGATTTTTATGGTTCCTTTTTTACCTTTTGAGGTTCAGATCCAACCAAACTTAAAATGAGCTTTGTATTAGTATTTGACAATGTAATAATATAACAAAACGAAAGTTGCAGCAAAAGAGACCACGCGGAAAGCCGAAGATGAGGATCGATTGCATCGACTAAAACTTGAGGTCCTTGGGACCCTTCACCAACTGGAGAAGGAATGTCAGAGATTAAAGAAAGCAGCTCAAGAACATAGAGGCGGCTAAGACCCACAAATGGTTTATTTATATTCGAAACAGCAAAATAACTCAGAGTTGCAGCACCACCGTAGAGCTCCAATACTGCTAGTTTTAGAATGTTTTCAACTCAAGCAAGATTCTAAAGTTTTGCTCGAGTTTTCAACTCATGAATTTATTAGATAACTAGATTTTTGAAGTCGGAAATGGACCGAGGAATCACGTTATCCCATACAAACTTTGCCCCCCTTTTTCACCCCCTTATGAGTAAAATTACGGAAAATCCTTTCCTGTCGGATACCTACGTCACACAAAGAATACACCCTCCAAGTTTGAGGTCTCTACGATCAGCGGTTTAGGCGGTGCGTTGTCCGTCAGTCAGTCATTCAGGACAAAGAATTGTATATGTATAGCAGATAATAGTACATTACGATATAAGTGTGGTAAATTGATCTTTGCATAGAGGCGGTTTATGACGCGCGAGCGGCAGCGAGCGTGTTATAGAAGCCAAGATGCAAATATCAATTCCACACGTATATCGTACGACGTTTTTTATCACAGTTTCGAATAAAAGAAAAGACTTAAAAAGAAAACAAAATAATAATTAACAAAATATTTGTGATAACTCTATGTTTACATTTTTTTAAGGCAATATTTTTCTGATAATTATGCTCCGGAAAGGCCAGGCTAAAGACTTTTAACCTATACATCCTCTTGTGACATACATTATTTTTTAGGGGTTTTCTATTTGTTTTTGCGTCGGGGGTTAAGAACAAAATACAATGGTACGGAAAAACAATATATTTAAGTAAAGAAAAAACAAAAAATAAACAACTCAATTTTTAATCGTTTTCTAAGTCATTATCACGTAAAATTTTCGTTCGTAAACCGACTTTAGAGACAACCATTTTTGCTAGCTAAAAAACTCTTTGGTACCTACCTTTTCGGGATAACTTTACAGCACTAGTTAACAAATCTAAAACGCACGCGTGCATAATATGTAGGATTATGAGCCTAAAAGCCGTTGAATAAGATCCACTTTATGAGCAACTGTTATAAAAATATTATTAAAATAAAAACATTCCAATAATCGACGACGAATCCAGCTCGGCTGGGCAGCGTTCGGAAAACTGCGCGATATCTTCTCGTCTAAAATACCTCAGTGCCTCAAGACGAAAGTTTACAACCAATGTGTGTTACCAGTGATGACTTATGGTTCAGAAACGTGGTCTTTCACTATGGGCCACATAAGAAAGCTCAGGGTCGCACAGCATGCTATGGAGAGGGCTATGCTCGGTGTTTCACTACGAGATCGAATCAGAAATGAGGAGATTCGTAGGCGAACTAAAGTTACCGACATAGCCCAAAGAATTAGTAGGCTGAAGTGGCAATGGGCGGGACATGTGGCTCGTAGAACTGATGGCCGTTGGGGCCGAAAAGTCTTAGATTGGAGACCACGTACCGGAAAGCGCAGCGCGGGACGACCTCCGACTAGATGGACGGACGACTTAATTAAGGTCGCGGGAAGTCGTTGGACGCAAAGAGCATGCGACCGATCGCTCTGGAAGTCTTTGGGGGAGGCCTATGTTCAGCAGTAGACGTCCTGTGGCTGATATGATGATGATGATGATGAATAATAGTAATTGTAGAACTCTACGGTGGGTCTGCAGTTCGGACTCCAATTATACCTGTAGCGCTACAGTGTGTGTATAATTCCATTATTGCCACTTACGTACGAATGTTAGGTGCGTGTTATTTTCACTTAAAAAATAAAATGTTACTGGCAGCTGCAATATTTTGAGGGCCAATTAGTGGTGTGATTTACGTAACAGCGCGTCCCGTAATTCGATAGGTAGTCGTAATAGACCAACGTGTTCGATTAAAAGGAAAAAAAAAACGAAAAAAAAAAGTGGTTGAATTTTGATACTTACAGCTTTTTGCGAAAATCTAAATTCGTCCATATCTTTTATTGTGTTGAATAAGGACCTCTATTTTTCTAATAGGAACTATAGACCTCAGTATCTGATATAAATTTCAATTTGCTAGATCAATCGTTATTGAGAAAATCGGAGGTGACACACGGACAGATAAACGAACAAGAGAGTGAGTTCCTTTTTACATTTTGAGGTTCGGAACCCTAAAAGACAAGGATACATAGAAAATAATAAAGGCGACTACATATTTTATTGTCATGAAAAAATGTAACAGAAAAACTACGTTTTTGGTCGTTTGATCATTAACTTATTATGTAGGTATGTAGTCCTTGACAATGAAATTAGTAACGGTCTAAATAGTAATTAGGTATGTACGGTCGGCTGCATAATTGCAGACCCACCGTAGAGCTCCAAAACGGCTGTTATAAGAATGTTTTCAACATAAGCAGGATTCCAGACACCTACTTTAGTTGAAGTTTAAAGTCTTCTAACTCATTAATTTATTAAACAAAAATTATTAGAATGATAACATTCCATTAATAGTCATTATAGAACTCTACCGGGGGCTGAAATTATGCAGCCGACTGTACATACTTATCGAAAGTTAAATAAACATCAAAATTGACACTTAACTACTCGTAGGTCATTGTACTTACATATTTTGTTAAGTACTATGAAAATATTACTTTAAAGTAACAATATTTAATACATCAATACAATATGTTTCAGCGAAGGGGTTTTAATACGAAAGGGGGTTGTTCTAGATGTCTAGGTAAACAACTTCTGTTCTACGACTTTTGGAAATTCGAACTTCTTCTTCTTCGTTCGAAAAACTGTGAACGAAATGTTCAAATTTCCAAAAGTTGTGCTCAATCAAAAATCTTTATTTTATAAACATTTTATAAGTTTTTTTGAATGCCGAATGTAACGACTTTGGAGAAGAATGGGCATATTGACCTTCAATGTATCAAGATTGTGATAGCTTTAGAAAACATGAATAAATATGAATAAATAATCTCATTTTATTTATAACAAAATGAATTCTGAAATAACTTTGTTCTTGGGGTTCCTTTATTGCACTAACCTTTATAAAGACTTAAAAATGACAGCAAAGATATCCGTAACCAATAGAAGCAAGTAAGGGTTGTTATAGATTTTCTGACTGTTCACAAAACCTATCTTCTAACTTAGGTTAAAAGTGTCAGATTAAACGCTGAAAGTTATGGGAGATTCCAGCAGTTCGTTAGTTTGACAGTAACGTATAGAGCACTTAGGTATAGTGTCAGGGCCTCGTTAAGAGCTGACAAGCTCAGGTGAGGTTATGGTTCGTTAGTGATCCGACTTCACTTCGACACTGCATCGATCTCGCGTTGACGTCTTCGGAATAACTTCGGATTAGCGACTTTTTCTTAACTCATTTCACATTTTAATGTTAAGAGTAAGACGCTCTCTCCTTACAATCGTAGTCGACTGTTTTCTCCCTGGATAATGACACTAGCACAAATATTTTTGTAGCATATAACCTATATCTACCATGACTATACTCCTATGTCTTGATTTTTTTCAGTTTCTAATTAATTAACATTGAAAGTAAGAGTTAAAAAAACAAAATATATATAAAAAATAAGACATAGGGGCATGGTCATGGCAGTTATAAATTTTATGATGTAAAAATATTTGCTCTAGTGGCATTATCCAGGGAGGAAACAGTCGGCTACGTTTGTATGGAGAGAGCACCGGTACCCTTTCCGCTTAATATTAAGAATTTATTTTGAAATAGTGATAAATCGTATTGATTTTTTTTGTTTTATAGTGTGAATAAATTCCATACAAGAATTAGAACGAATGGTCATTAAAACATCGAGATGAAACGCACGACTAAGTTGACTCCAAATATGATGAGTTCTTTTCGCTGGACACGGTCGACTAAACTTAGATATTGGTATAGGTGGTAGCAAACCTACCAAACGCAACGCGCCAGAAATACCCGTCGCTCCAACTAACATTGTTGATTGTAACGTATGTGTTTTTGTTTTTCTCAAAAGTGCTGACATGGAATTGTAGGCGAAATCTTTTAATAAATAAAATAAATAATCGTTTATTGCCATAAAATTACAATTTTATACAGTAAATAAACTAATAACTAGGTAGGTATGGCTAATAATAACTAATAAGGTATAAGAAGGTATGGCAAAAGGAGCAGGCTCAGCATATGCTGTGAGACGCAGCTGCACAGCGCTGGTTTTCAGCCTGACCCTTTCTCTCTGTTTCTTGTATTACTCAGGATAGTCATGCACAAAAATAAAATAAAATCAACCCAGATCATAAAAACGAAATTACAAGTGAGCTTTTTAAGCCTTTAAAAAATATTCAAGTATTTCGAAAACTGGTACAAAAATAAAATCATCAGGTAAGTATTCGGCATGTACAATAAATCATTTTATTCCAAAATAGCCTTTAGATTAATAAAAAAGTTGTTAAAACGGTTAAAATATTAAAATTTCATATAAGTAAAATAAAATATCAATAAATAAAATCTTAAAAAAATAAAAGCAGTATCTTCTCAAAATATAAAACATCCAAGGTCACGAAAAAATAACGAATATGAAAACAAATAAATAAAAAACTAGTGAAATTTGTTACTAATTACTTCAGCAATAAAAATCTCTGCATAATATAGAAATACTTATTCATAGATTTTACTTTCCTAATACATTTTTTATAAAAAAAAAATTACAGATATTTTGGGGTAATTTGAGACGAAAATTCCTTGTCATTTCAAAGCTAAACTAGTTTTAATTCTTAATTTTCGAATAGCTTCAAAACTATAGGGAATATTTGGTTCAAAGTCACACCAAAATGCCGGTAAAAATCTCACCTACATTTTCATCTCAGCACTTTTGAGAAAAACAAAACACATTCGTAACAATCAAAAATGTTCACCAACGAAGGCGACCGGTGCCAGTAGTAACTATTTAGTAGGCTATGTACCAAGGTCGTATGGTATAATATAAATATAAATATTGCAGGACATTCCACACATCGCCATCTAGCCCAAGCTAAGTAACTAGTTTGAGTTATGGGTGCTAGATAACGGATATTTACTTATATACTTTTCTTTTGTAAATATTTACTCATAATACATAGAAACCACACCACTGGCAAATATATAAGTATAAATATTTGTCTAAAGCGGGAATCGAACCCGCAACCCTATATTTGGCAGTCAGGCATGGTGACCATTGTGCCAACAAAAATCAGTAGATATCAGTAAGCAGCCCTTGTTTCAACAAACTCACAGATGCAATTTGTCTTCTTTCTTGTTTCCTATAGACTTATGGACCCGAGTTATACCTATTAACTTACATTTATTTAGGTATTTAATCCTTAGTGGTGAATTTCTGTAATCTTCAAATATTTTTTACGACAACCATAATCCGACTTAGGAACTAAAGTTATGAACTTCGACTGCGGTTAAGGTCGATCCGATGGTTAGAATTAATCCTAAGCAACACTTTTGCTGTGTGCTGTTCAAGTTAAATGGCTTAAGACTTTAATTTTGTTTAATTTAAATAAAGTCGGGATTTTTCACCGACTTCAAAAAAAGGAAGTTGTTCTTAATATCTACATTATATAAATAACGGCTGTTAATAACTTCTTTGTTTAGGAACTGATTTTGATGATTATTTGTCTTGGAAAACAGAAACTTCAAGTTTGGGTTCATAAAATTTTGGTTCAGATTATGCAAAAAAAAATTGTAATTGATATGCAACGATCAATCCCATACGCGTATTGTACGACGATTTTTATCACAATTGCGAATAAAAGAAAAGACTTGTTAAAATAATAAAATTTTAACAAAATATTTGTGATAAGTTATGTTTACTATTTTTTTAGGCAATGTTTTTTTGTTAATTATTCTCCCGAAAGGGCAGGCAAAAGACTTTTAACATATACAGTCTAGTCTGACATACAATATTTTTTAAGGTTTTTTTACCATTTGTTTTTGCGTCGGGGGTTAAAACATAATATAATGATACAGAAAAAATTTGGGCAGGTTTTGCAGGGCACGACTTGTCGTTCCAGTTTGTATAGAGCTTTAATGTCATCAGAAGCCGCTGCAAACGTAAACAAATTACCCCTTGATCCTGTCACGCATGTAACACCCGGATTACTCGATTAGCGACCCTTTGAAAATTTTCTAACAACATTTGAAACTCAATTCAGGAATTTCAGCACTCTTTTAATTGACCGCAAAGGCCGGACGTCGCGACCCCTAAACTTTTTGTCATAACATTATGTTAACATGGTAATAATATGTTCGTGATAATTTAAACAAATGAATTAAAAAATGAACGTGTCGCGGGACACGCGTTTGGAACAAATTCCCTTTACCTTTTTTTTTTTATTTGTGTTTGTATTTTTTACTTTTCTTAATTTTTTATCCCACACATATATTTTATTAAATATAAAAACTATGTGGGAGATTAGTTTCTTTTACGGTTTTTTGTTTCACGTTTTCGTAACGCGTAACGTTTTTTCCCAGCAACTCGGTCCGAGTATGTGAAAGTAATTATCAACACGATATCGTTTAACAGCACATGTGTGCTTTATTATAATAAGTTACCTGAAGATGTATGTAAGTATATGACATGACTTTTTTTAAAGCAAATATTATGCGGTAAGGCGTTTTAGATACATCGTGATAAGAACCCATGGACGTGACTTTAAGGGAGGCTCACAGCTAAGCGAAGCTCGTCGTTTACGGTCGTGCGGGTTAAGCGACGCCTGGCGCGGTCATTACCTGGGTGGGTGACCAATTAGTAGTGTGGCAAAAATGTGTTTTCGTGAGCCCCTCCGTGCTTCGGAAGGTACGTTACGCAGTTGGTCCCGGTTGCTACCTCTAGTAGCAGTCGTTAGGACAAGTTAGAGGCCACACCACTATACGAGAAGAAGAAGAAGATACATCATCGTAACTTAATGGTAAGAACCCATGAAGAACGCATGATCACAAAAAAACCAATGAGGAGAAAGCACAAGAAACTCATAGGTCCTTGCGCTTTCTTCTAATGCGGGTACATTCCGAAGGCACAAATGATAACTCATTTTGACGTTTCAATATGATTGCCTGCCAATTGTATGATTCCAAATGAATAAGGTATTTTGACATTGACTTTGATTCATTTCGAAATATTATTAATATATTTTATAAAGTTCATCAAGTTCATCAAGAACCTTTACGCCGGGAACGATAAGGGGCGGGTTATTTGACTATTTGTAGTTACCCCATTTATTGTAACTCATTTATTTGTATTTGTAAAAAGATAGATAGATAGATAGATAGATAAACTCTTTATTGTACCACATTAAACCTTAATTCTAACATAAACTCCTGTTACAAAAACAAAATTAAACCTAACAATATGGCACAATGGGCGGCCTTATCGCTAAAAGCGATCTCTTCCAGGCAACCTTTTGATGGACAAGAATTAAAGAAGGGGATGGGTGGGTTGTACATAACGTAATAGGAATATAAGGAGGAAAATAAAATAAATATTAATATACATAGAAAATAAAATATTCTAAATAATAATAATAAAATCAGTAAAAATAAATATAAATACGCACCTATGCATACATAAATATATATATATATATACATATAAATATACACTTAACTATATGTACAAATAAATAATAGGACACTATATGTTTGATTTACAAGCTTCAGCGAGAGCAAGGTAATGCTTGTACAAAATGGCTTTAAAAACAGCCAAAGATTTGGATTGCAAAAGCAGGCAGAGCATTCCACAGTTGTACACCGCGAGCGGTAAAGGAGTTGTGGTAGAAAGTAGAAGAGCGGTCAGGAACAGCTAGAAGAAGAACTTTAGAGGAACGGACAGATTTAGAGGGAGAATGACGAAATTGAAAGCGAGATTTTAAATAACAAGGGGAAGTTGGTAGGAACAGAATTCTATAAAGAAGAGAAAGAACATGTGAATCTCTACGCAGACGAATGGGCAACCATTTGAGCTTATTGCGGTATTCCGAGACATGATCGTATTTACGGAGACCGTAAATGAACCGAATAGCAAGATTCTGCAGCCGCTCAAGCCTATTTAGTTGTGCCTCAGTCAAGTCAAGAAAGCACTCGTCTGCGTAGTCAAGAATAGGGAGCAAGAGAGTTTGTGCTAACATAATTTTGGTGGCAGTGGGGAGGAAATTTCGCAACCTTCTGAGCGAAGCATTAGATGCAAACATCCTCTGCCTCAGCCCAGCGAGCTGCAAGTCCCAAGTTAGATTGCTATCCATAGTGACACCAAGGTTTCTGACTTCGGTGCTGAAAGGCACCAATGTGCCATTAAAAACTAACGGTGGAAGCTGTGTAAATTTTATTTTGCAAGTAAGTCTCGAGCTACCTATAATTATCGCTTGCGTTTTTGTAGGATTAACTTTAAGGCCATAAGAACTACTCCAGTCACAGATTTTTTTGAGGTCATCATTGAGTCTGTTAATCGCAGAATCCAGTTGTGCTAGAGGCGCCTGTGTATAAATTTGCAAATCATCTGCATACAGGTGGTAGGAGGAAGAAAGAAAAGTAGAGAGGTCAGCGCCGTAGACTGCCTCATTCCGTCCATTTGAGCTGTTACCAACCCAAAAGACTTAGTCGCTTGCTAGTTCGTAGAGGTGAAGGTGCTCCTGCCTTTTTAATTAAAAATATACGGAAAAATGAGAAAAAATTACCCACTGCTTATTTAGACACAGCACAGATAATAGTAGAAAGATTTTTAGAGCGGAAGGAATAACCTACTTCAGGTAAATAACTTGATATTATCGATTGAAAATCAAATACAAGTTAGTAGGTACAAAAGGTAAAGGTAAATCTACATCTACTGGTTATTGACCTCTCCGCCCAACACGAAAAGCTAAAACAAATGTTCATAAAACACAATAATTATGTTTCCTCCCAGCATCTAAATCTAAATTCAAACAAATAAGATTCTTTGCTCAACGTCTTATTTTCACCAAACAATATCACTGTATACATTTCAAGCCTTCATTTCTTACAAAAAGTTGTCGCAGCAGACAATTGAAAGAATTAGCGGCCACTGAACGTTTCCAGATAAATTATAACAAAGGCCGTGTTCTAAAAAGGACGTTAAAAAACTTTCTCGTAAAAGCACAAACGTAGTCTTTATTCTGAGGCTTTGTGGGAGTTGACGTGAACTCGGCAGTGGGAACCGAGTCAAGAGCGTGAAAATGAAAAGAATACTTGTTTACTCTAACTTGATCGTTTTACTGAGATGATGCATTTATTGTCGGATTAAATATAGGTAATATATAGATAGCTTTCACGTGTGAATTCGACCGCGGAGTTGTTTTTTTTAATCCTTTCTTAGATGTCTACGGCATAGCTATACAGGGTTATTGGTAACTATAGTAGCAAACGGTTGAAGGCCACTTCTGTGCAATCCACTTTTGTTCTACGAGTCTTGGAAATTCGAACACTTTTTCGAAAAATTTGCGGTAATGTTTACCTGAAAATCAGCTGTTCCCCTCACGTCATGAGAGGTCATTTCTCTTAAGAATATACTTATTTTTTTAAATTTAACTACTGTTCTAAGTCTGAATGACCTTTGTTATAAAAAAAATCTGCCAATTTTCGAATTTCCATAACCTCAAAATTGTCAAAAAATGTTCGAATTTCCTAAAGTCATAGAACAAAAGTTGTTTGTTTAGGTGCACAGAAATGGCCCTCAACCGCTTGCTACTATCCCATAACCCTGTATATGTGCCAAAATTTACCCTAATCTGTCCATTGGCTTGGACTTTGAATCTTAAAATTATAGATAAGTCATATTGAGCAAAAAATTCTCAAACTTACTATTCTAAGGCTGCCTGTCCCCAGCAGCGAGGTATACATACACTGTGAAACATGTGGACTCCGTGTGCGGACAGACCTACATTGTAGAAACGCAGCTCCGCTTCTGCGGACAGGCGGCAGCCTAAAGGTTTTTAAGAGCTCTAGTACAAGCTAAAATAGATTAAGGTACTAGTAAGAATACATTCTTGGTTTTTGTAAACCTTTTTCTACTTATTACGTTCAATACCAATGTTTCGCAATATGACTGCTAAGAATTAAATTTCGAAATTCGCAATCTTTTCACTTAACAAAATTATGTATTTTAATTTCATTACCATCGGAATGTTTCAGGACAATATCGCAGCGACTCTGGAGAAAATTTAATTAAGATGATGCAAATGTACATCTTTACACTTTTTTCACATTTACCTACCTTACCTACTCTACCAAAGCAAGGAGGGCGAAGCATACTAAAGACACATACTGATTTTTTTACAAATAACATAAGTTACATAAAATGCAAAATTATTAAAAAAATATATTTTTGGTCAGCGTTTGACTATTATCACACCTGCCTAATGGTAGTGGATGATGCCGACTAACATTCACTCGCTACTTGAAGACCTCCAAAATGTCAAGAACGACAGAGGCAGGTTCTCTTGCGGTAAGAATAAAGAATGATGTATCAAACGATATGACGTCTGGTATTACCATGAATAGGTGCCGCATATAAGTTTACCTGGCTGTATGACGAAAGAATGGAATGAATTAACACAATTATGTCATCATCATCTTCCTGCCCTTTTCCCAATTTATTTGGGATCGGCGCAGTATGTCTTCTCCCATTCACTCCTGTCGTCATCTCATCGTTAACATTCATATCTCTCATGTCTTGTCTCACGCAGTCCATCCATCTTTTCTTAGGTCGTCCTCTTCCTCTCCATCCCTCAACATTCATACTCATCACTCTTCTAGTGACATGCATCTCTTCTCTTCTCATCACAATGACATGTCCATAACAACTCAAACAAAATTAACACAATTATGTATTATCATATAAATAAACTTAAATTACAAAGGAGACTCACAGCTAAGCGACGTTCGCTGATCGTTTACGGCCGTGCGGGTTAAGTGACGCCTAGCGCGGTCATTACTTTGATGGGTGACTAATAAACAGTTTGGCAAAAATGTGTTTTCGTCAGCCCCTCTGTGCTTTGGAAGGCACGTTAAGCCGTTGGTCCCGGTTGCTACAGTAGCAGTCGTTAGGTAAAGTTAGAGGCCTTAAGGCGGTCTGAAAACTCTAACAATAGGTGAGCCACACCACTATACGAGAAGAAGAAAAACTTAAATTACATCATCTGTATATTACAATAAATGATATTATAAATGGCAACTCACCAATCTCCTTAAAAGAGTAAAATGGATTATCGAGAAGCCATTTCCTCAATCTATCTTTGAACATTTGATGGAAGTATTTTTTGTTCGTGTCTGGCAGCCTGTTATATACCTACAGTGAATTTCAAACATTTACCCCTTTTTCTAAAATGAGAGTTATTTAAGACTAAATTTTAAATCTCAATCTCGGACTATTTCAACCATTCAATTTAAATTGTTGTCTAAAATAAACGTCCAATAACGTATGGTTTAAATCTCAATCCTCTATTCTTAAACATAGTTTTGGAATAAGGAAGTTAGAGCCCCAGTTTTTTTTTGCTTTTAAAATTAAACAGTGTGCGAGGTATCGGTCGATCAAATAGTCTGTTGTTTGCGTTCGTTCTAAGGTACACGAGACGTGAAGAACTCTACAAAGATCCTTTGAGGGTATTTTTATTAAAATACTTAAAAGGAACTTTGAATGTGACAAACATTGGCTATTTCATCTTCATAATCTTTTCAAAAAAGCTCCGTCATTTTAAGTAGGTATTTAAGAGGGTAACATACCGTATACTTTTTCATACATTAATGAAAAGCTCTGTTCTTCCCTTAATTGTCCAATTTCAGTTCTTTTTTTGTTATTTTTGTATAAATAATTTATTTTAAATGTATTTCTTTAGATCATTTAATATTTGTTATTCGAAATTATATTTATTTTGAAGTAATAAAATATATAAATAAATATTATAGAACATTGCACACATCGCCATCTAGCCCCAAGCTAAGTAACTAGACTTGTGTTATGGGTGCTAGATAACGGATATACTACTTATATACTTTTTCTTTTGTAAATATATACTTATAATACATAGAAACAACCAGACCCCAGACAAATATCTAAGCATAAATACTTGTCTGAAGCGGGAATCGAACCCGCAACCCTATGTTTAGCAGTCCGGCATGGTGATCATTGTGCTAACTGGGTCGTCATATACGATATATACGATTGACATCAATAACATGTCATTTTATTACAATGGAATACTATATAGAGTGTTTTATTGCAATAAAATGGAAACAGCTATGTGTCGGAACAAAAAATCCATCAAAATTAATATCATTGGTTTTTTTTATGCTCATGGTTTATGTTCTATTTATTTAATTAATCTACATTGGTATGTAAACCCCTTAATGTTGAAAAACATATCGAATCGTTTTTCAATTGATATCAACAAAAGCTACATTTCCGAATTAATTTCGCATTATCAATTGAAACTATTACTGTAATAGAATTTATTAAATGATAGGTACAGAAATATATAAATTAAATTTTCGGTCAAATATATTTATCATTTATTTACGTATCATTTTACTGGTCATGTCTGACACAGATTTTACATTTATTCGTTAATTTTATAATGCGTGTGACATATCTCATTATCATTTTACTTCATTAATTTGTAGCGGTGTAATATTATCAAAGCTTGGCCATCTTCGTCATAAATGAGTCACGCGAAATTTTCATAGGGATTGGCTTCCGTATTTATTTCACACTAGTTGATTTCGCGTTTTTACCCACATAAGTAATCCCCACATAATCCCGTAGGAATATCAGAATAATTATTTTTTATCCGCGTCTTTTTTTTACAAATTATAGGTCAGTGTTTAATCTTCACACCTGCCTGATGGTAGGTAACAATGCGATCCAAGATTTAGTACGCTTTTCAAGAAGATTAACTTGTGATTGAAAAGCATCTCTTGCTGTACGAATAAAGATAGACAACTCAAAATTTTAGGATGGGTGTCTGGGATTTCCACCTTGAATCGGTGTGGCATATCAATTTGCCTAATTGTATGACGAGAGAATGGAAATGGCAAAATTAGTTCTTGTAGTTCTGTTGCACACGCCCCAAAATATATCCGATAAAACACTAACAAGTATGCTACCTTACGACGATGTTTAAGGTTTTGAAGACATTTGTTAGGAAGCTCGTCGTTGCCGAAATACAAAGCTTTATCTAAATATAAATAAATAAAATAAATAAAGCACTTTTGAGAAAAACAAAACACATTCGTAACAATCAAAAATTTTCACCAACGAAGGCGACCAGTGCCAGTAGTAACTATTTAGTAGATTATGTACCAAGGTCGTTGGAGTATGGTATAATATAAAGTACCTGGATGACCGAGCTTTGCTCGGTATTTTTTATCTTACTTAGTCTAACCTCAAAGCAAACACTCATTGACTTCGTGTTACTTAACAACGCCATCTGCTGGAATAACTTTATTGCTCACAAAAAATAGTATTAGTAGTTCGCCAATAGATGTCAGGAAGAGTCATATTTTTCAGATAAAAAAGTAAGTTTCGATAAAACACGAATAAAATGACATTTTCTAAAAATGATTCCTAGCTAGATCTATTTATCGCCCCCGAAACCCCTATATACCAAATTTCATGAAAATCGTTGGAGCCGATTCCGAGATTCCAATTATATATATATATATATATATGTATATATACAAGAATTGCTCATTTAAAGATATAAGATATAAATATTGCAGGACATTCCACACATCGCCATCTAGCGCCAAGATAAGTAACTAGACTTGTTATGGGTACTAGACAACGGATATACTACTTATATACATTTCTTTTGTAAATATATACTTATAATACATAGAAACAAGCAGACCACAGACAAATATCTTAGCATAAAAATACTTGTCTGAGGGGGCATCGAACCCGCAACCTTGTGTTTAGCAGTCCGGCATAGTAACCATTGTGGCAACTGGGTCGTCAAAAATATAAAGTGTAATCGCAGTCAGTTCGGTAGTTTTTACGTAAAAATGGGACAAACATACGTAAAAACTAACGCATTCATAATATTAGTGGAAAGTGGGATTGTAACATTAATGTTAAGGGCAGGTGCTAATAAAGCTACTAAAATCGACCTTTGTTTTAAGCAACTCTAAGTAATCAAATACTCCTTTTTTTGTTATTTGGATATAGATGGATATTGTAGTTTAATAACCATATTTTTGTTTATTGTGGTTGAAAACATGATATCAACAACTTCGTTCGATAAAAAAAATGTTAGAAAACAGATAATTATTAGATCGTTTGTCGGGTTTTATTCAAAAATAGTTATGTTTGTTTCTAAAAATGAATCAAATGATAGCTTTTGACCTCTAGGAACTATATTTGTGGATAATAATGCTAAAATGTTTTGCATATCGATCAAATATAACAGTTAGCACGCAGCACGCTACGTCTTTGAGAGCGGGGGCTAAGGTAATGTGAATACCTACACACGGTACTGGAAGAGCGCCTTAAGAACAATGCTTGGTCATTGTTATTGCTATGATGCGAGGTCAGTCGCTCGCTTTGTGCTTCATGGTCTGTGACAGTGCTTTTTGTATACAATTCTCTAATAGGTTGTTTTTAGGTATGTAATAGTAGACAAAGAACGTTATGAACTTAATTTACAATGTACTCTACAATCTGAAACCCACTGTCTAGTCCAGGGACAAAAAAAACAGCACAATAATTCTGTGTTACAGGTTTAGATAGAGTTAAGAGGAAAGGGTACCGGTGCTCTCTCCATACAAATGTAGTCGACTGTTTTCTCCCTGAATAAAGACACTAGAGCAAATATTTTTGTTGATAAAACTTATAACTGCCATGACCTTGGCCCTACGATTTGTTTTTAAAATATTAATTGCTGTGATAATTAGAAAATGAAAAAGCAAGACATAAGGGCATAGTCATGGCAGTTATAGGATTAATTCCACAAAAATATTTTCTCTAGAGTCATTATCTAGGGAGGAAACAGTCGATTATGTTTGTACCCTTTCACCTTAAAACCAACACGGAGTTACAAAATTAAGTGTTCAGTTAAATAATAAAATGCTCCCCGCGGTTTTACCCGTGTAAGACATTTTCACCCATTTAGGGGTCAAATTTTCAAAAATTATTTCATACTAGCTGCGCCCCGCGGTTTCACCCGCGTAAGTCCCGATCCCGTGGGAATATCGGTTTTTTCTCGCCTTTTAAACCTTCCCTAGACCTCCACGAACATTTCAAGACTAAGATAAGATAAATCCGTTCAGCCGTTCTCGAGTTTTAGTGAGACTAACGAACAGCAATTCATTTTTATATATATAGATTAGCGGGCGCCTACGTCCTAATGAACCCTCACACAAAGTCCCAAACTAAAGTTCTTGTAGTTTCAGAAATTTCGTTTTAAGTTTTTGTATTTTTTATTTTTTATCCTACTAATATTATAAATGTGAAAGTTTGTGTGTGTGTGTATGTTTGTTACTCCTTCACGCAAAAACTACTGGACTGATTGCGATAAAACTCGGTATGTAGATAGCTGGAGGCCTAGATTAACATATAGGCTACTTTTTATCCTGATATTCCCACGGGATCGAGACTTACGCGGGTGAAACCGCGGGGCGCAGCTAGTTTTTTATATAACTTTCCTGGCGAGTACAACTTGGGGGTCTTCAAGTTGCGAGTAAATAGATATCTTCTAGGAAAGCATGCTATATCTAGACTGCATCGTCACCTAACATCAGGCAAGTATAATAGCATTGTAATAGTGGTCAAACGCTGACCTATCTATCTATACATATAAAATGCTTTGTCCTGAATAACAGACTGACTGACTGACGGATCAACGCACAGTCTAAACCGCTGATCGTAGAGACCTAAAACTTGGAGGGTGTGTTTTTTGTGTGACGTGGGCATCAGATAAGGATTTTTCGAAATTCTACCCCTAAGGGGGTGAAAAAGGAGGGCAAAGTTTGTATGGGACAAATTGATTCCTTAGTCTATTTTCGACTTTTACGCGGACGAAGTTGCGGGCAAAAGCTAGTTATGTATAAATATATAGTAGGTACCTGGTTGACCGAGCTTCGCTAGTTTTTAAATTTTTGGTAGAACATGTTTTTTGAAAATTATATTTAGTATGAAATACTGTTGAAATATGAATAATGTTCTTTGATCTTTCCGACATAATATTATAAGAACATAACAGTCATTTTAGCTACAATACTTTCAGTAGATACATATTTCAATTGAAAGCTACTAATTTTATACACTCAACACTTAAACATAACTTTACAAATTAATAAGTATTACATACCTACCGATTCTTTTCCACACAAATCCGATATTTAACACGAAGCTAAAACCCAATACTCCAGTCAAAATACCATTCAAGAAAAATAAGAAAACTGAGAAAATTAGAACTCTCAAGTTTGAACACATAATTAATTGAACATGATACTGATAATCACCAAAAAGACTACTGGACATTGGCGTGCATATGCACAGCCATAACTTCGGTCTGCGACCGAAGAAAGAAAAATAAACCAATATTTAAAAATTCAGAGTTCGAAACCTACAACTTTTAGAGCGAGTTTTTGGCGGGAACGAGTTAACAACATGTCGTGCTGCAGTTTTATTTTCATGAAACTTAGATGTAACCCGAGTTGAATTGTATAATTCTGGTGGAATGTTATTCAATTTAGTTCTGTGAAAGTGCACAAGTGTAGTGAAAGTAAAAACCAGTGTCAAACATGCAGTTTTCTCGTTGCCTCCAAATCTCCTATTAAGGTTATGGTAAACTTGCCACCGCTTTACTATAACCCCTGACTTGACGGACTATGACGACTTTGACTGTATTGAAACACTTTAGGCCCGATTTATGACAAATCGGGTCATAATTTGATGCAAAATATAACTTGACACTGGCTAAATGCACACGTGCGAAGCCATAATAAAAGAAAAAAAAACTTTTAGAGCGGCAGTTTTGAATTTGACAATCAATGACAGCAATTTTTTATAATTTTTTTCGCAATACCGGCCAGTATTTATGAAAGTATTAATTTGAAAGAGTTTTTTACTTTTTTCCAGCTGGTAGTTTCATAAAACACGGTTTTTTAAATGCCTATATCTTGGGATCCGAGCTTTATTCAGACCTGAAACCTTGATAAATCAATTTCTTGAGCCGAAAACCCCCCGCATATTAAATTTCATGAAAATCGTTGGAGCCGTTTCCGAGATCCTAATATATATATTTTATACAAGAATTGCTCGTTTAAAGATATTAGAGATGTATGTTCATACAAACATTTTATGGAACCCATGTTTTATTTATTTAGAAAATTGTTTTCCTACAACATCAGTATGTATGTGCAACCAATAAAGACTATTGTACGACACAGAACAAAGGTGTAGTGGTGAAATAAAGTCGCGTCACGTGTTGTCATGCTCGCCTGGGAGTCAGTGCGGAGCTCCTTGCGGGCCCGCTGACCGATTTTGGTTCTAAACGTGATATGGATTCAAATCGAATAATCGATTCGCGATGCGCCACTCCAGACATCTATTTTAGTTTATGTTTGCAAAGCAATTACGCTACAAGACTCGCGGTCGACTGCACATTCGTCTCGAGTCAATTTACTTTACTAACATTTAAACATTTGCCTTAAACATGCAAATGTCTGAATAGTGAATACAAACCGTCTAAATAGAAAATGTTTGATTCGCTATTATCGGTCGTAGATATCGACAGGTCTCGTCATTGTATGGCATTTATGGGCATGCAGTGGTAAGCCGAAAAACCACCAATAGCAACAAAAATAAAATAAAAGAGAACGGTAACTGACTTACTATAACTATTCAGTTTTCTGCAACATGAGATAACTTTGATTATTGTTTAAATACTATTAGTGAAAACTGTTTTAAAACGTTCTCTTTTTTTTAATGTGTAATGTGCTAAGTGCTGTTTGTTTTGCAAATAATTCACCTTTCAAACAAAAAAAACTAAATCAAAATCGGTTCATCCGTTCGGGAGCTACGATGCCACAGACACACACACACACATACAGACACGTCAACCTTTACCACCCCGTCGTTTTTACGTCAGGGTTATAAATAAACTAGCTGCGCCCCGCGGTTTCACCCGCGTTTGTCCCGATCCCGAGGGAATATCGGTTATTCGATTTTTTCTCGCCTTTTAAACCTTCCCTAGACCTCCACGAACATTTCAAGACTAAGATAAGATAAATCCGTTCAGCCGTTCTCGAGTTTTAATCAGACTAACGAACAACAATTCATTTTTATTTATATAGATAGAAGATAGATATAGATAGATATATGTAAAACTGGCGGTTTTACCCGTGTAAGTTAATCCTAACTGCATAACATCGAGTTTAACTGCAATCGGTTAAGTAATTTTTGCGTGAAGGAGTAACAAACACACATACTAACGTACTAACACAAAAACTTTCATATGATTACCAGCTGTTGCCCGCGACTTCGTACCTTTGGTAGTTGTGTTTTATTTTACCAAAACCTACCTCCTGAATCACTCTATCTATTTAAAAAAACCGCATCAAAATCCGTTGCGCAGTTTAAAGATCTAAGCATACATAGGGACAGACAGCGAGAAGCGACTTTGTTTTATAATATGTAAAGATTAGGAGGTAGGATAGGATAGTAGGAAGTAGGATGATTTGAAGTACGTTTGAAGAACCCACATTTAATATGCTACACCACAGGAAGTACCTTTGCCTGAATCCGTAAAGGTAAACCGACAGAAATCGGGTAGCTTGAACCCGTTGCTACCACAGTATATTGTAAGCTATACGATGTAGAAGTATCGATTTTGCCAATAGTGTGTGTATCATGTAGAGCGGTGAATACATCGACTTACATTCCAAAGGATTTTTTCCATGGATTTTTCTTCCAAAAAATTTATGCACTAATTAATATTGCTCACGGTGAAGGAAACCCGCGGAAATAGTTACTTTCTTCTAGACATAGTCGACTAAGCTGAGAGGGTGGTGGGTATAGGCTCTGGGCAAGCCTACTCCACTACTGGGTGCTGTATAAATCATCTAAATTTATTTATTTCGATCTTAAATATATCTTTACAGGTGGGTCCGAATGCGATAGATAAGCAAGTAGGTATACATTTTCCAATCTTCAGTCAATTAGATGTAAAGGCCAATTTAATTATTATTATGTAACATGTCGATAGCTTTCAGTAATTCTATGAACATTCAGACTAGTACCTATTGAAAGGATCGCGTGATCGAAGTCGTTCTGCGTTCGGCCGATTCTATTGCGGTAAGTTGCCGGTACCGAGTTAATATTTTACTACATAGGAAAATAGATTAGTAACTTTTTGATCGGTCTATACTATCCAGCCATTAATTAATAGTTTACATAATAACGAATTTATTTATAATGCTTAAGGAGTTTTTGACCTCTTATTATATTTTAAGGGTTCCGTACCCAATGGGTAAAAACGGGACCCTATTACTTTCCTTCTGTCCTTCTGTCATTCGAATTATTCGGGACCTCCCTGTATCGCGTTCTGTCCTTCTGTCCTTCTGTCACCAGGCTGTATCTCATGAACCATTATAGCTAGAGGGTTGGAATTTTCACAGATGATGTATTTCTGTTGTCGCTATAACAACGGTTTTTATTTATGAATACCCAACTTTTATTATATTCTTTACTTCTATGTCTATTAAATACAAATAAATAATATGTATTTGAAAAGATAAGTTCAGATTTTTCTTTCGTTTTCGATTGAAAATCTGTAGACTGTATTCGCCTCACAATATACGGTGTTGGTACGTAATAAGCACCTTTGTTGTGTATTCGTTAGGTCAATAGTTCAGCGTGTTGAAATTCTAACAGGTATGATACGCCTAGGTAAAGTAGAGGCGGTGCGGTGCTATCTTTTTGCAATGCAAATATGCCTGTTTAATGTTTATTTGATGAGGTTTTGTGCATTTTACGGGTTAGTTAGGACTTATATATGAAATATTTTCCCATAATTATTTTAAGATGTTGTTAAGTACTTACATATACTTAGTACCTTAGGTGACCCTCAAAAAGTTGCCTGCCTATTAAACAGGTTTCTTTAATAGCCCCTTTTGGAGTTTAGGTTTGCTCGCGTCCGTATTATTTAGCTCTTGATGCACAAGGCGCGTGCGTCTAGCGGGCTGATCTCCGTATTCTTATGCAGCGCGTCTTGACTGCGTTTGCGTAAAAACTAGGGATTTCGTATTGCCGTAATTTCTTAAGACGAACACGTCACGCAAATCTAAACCGCAAAATTTTCACGTGACATTAATGTCAAATTAATTGCCACCTAGGACGATAAGTAAAAAATTTCGTACGGCAACACAGCTTGTTTCACGCGTAGGTAAAGTAACGGTTACGCGTAGCTTTATTTTACGGCAATACCGACGATTGTTTGTGCACGTTGCGTATGCGTCAATTGAACGTGCACTCGACTAATGCGTCATAGAATTACGGCGATCGGGCCGCAGGGCGCTGTGAACATGAAATGTATGGTGCAGGAATACTTGGCGTCACAAGCGCGTGGGCGAGCGTTATACATTTCTTCATAGCCATTAATTTAAATATCAAGTTATGTGAGGAAAGTATGCTGTCTATGATGTCGACTTGCAGCATTTGTTGTTACTGAGATCGAATTCAAATTCAAATTTAAAAAACTTTTTAATAGATGTCATGCAGAGCATTACATCATTTTGAAACGTAAAATTAATTTAGGATGTGTGCCTTATGAATCCGCCCACCAATGAGAAGAAGGCACAAGAAACTCACTCAATAATGCCCAAGTACGAATTGGTAGAATGTGGTAAGTCCGAATCTCATCGGTGCATTCACCCGGTGCTTCACAGCGCCTTGTAAATGCGCTTGGGGCGCTTTCTAGAACGAGTTACGTAAGTATTAGGTATAAAAATAAAAAACTGGGCAAGTGCGAGTCGGACTTGCGCCCGCAGGGTTCCTTAGGGAATGTGTTATATGGGAGCCTCACTAAAATATATTTTGATTTGTTGCATAATCTGTGAAAATTTCAACTGTCTTAACTGCGTGAGACTCAGCCTGGCGGACGGACGAACAGTCTTGGTAATAGGGTCCCCTTTGGGTACGAAACCTTAAAAACAGAATATTCGTAGCCAGAAGTATTATTCCCGTAGTAGCCCTACGGGAATAATACTGCCGACCCAGTTGGCACAATGGTCACCATGCCGGACTACCAAACACAGGATTGCGGGTTCGATTCCCGCCTCAGACAAGTTTTTATGCTTTGATATTTGTCTGTGGTCTGGTAGTTTTTATGTATTATAAGTATATATTTACAAAAGAAAAGTATATAAGTAGTATATCCGTTGTTTAGCACCCATAACATAAGTTAGTTACTTAGTTTAGGGCTAGATGGCGATGTGTTGAATGTCCTGCAATATTTATTATTATTTGTTTGTTATATGTCCTATATCACGAGACTATGGAGCCCCGGACCTTTGGAAGGCATGCGTGGGGCTGAAGCTAACACGTAGAGGCTCTTTAAAATAACAATTTGAATGGAAAAATATGATGTGGACATCAAACCGGCGATTATCCCAGTCTGCACTATAAAATGCAGCCAAAGACAACCACCGGTTTCAATAGAACTATTGATAAACTACAAGTTTTTATGCTTTGATATTTGTCTGTGGTCTGGTAGTTTCTATGTATTATAAGTATATATTTACAAAAGAAAAGTATATAAGTAGTATATCCGTTGTTTAGCACCCATAACACAAGTTAGTTACTTAGCTTAGGGCTATTGACTGGATTGAACCTGAAAGATGGCGATGTGTTGAATGTCCTGCAATATTTATTATTATTTGTTTGTTATATGTCCTATATCACGGAACTATGGAGCTCCGGACCTTTGGAAGGCATGCGTGGGGCCGAAGCTAACACGTAGAGGCCCCTTAAAATAACAATTTGAATGGAAAAGTATGATGTGGACATCAAACCGGCGATTATCCCAGTCTGCGCTATAAAATGCAGCCAAAGACAACCACCGGTTTCAATAGAACTATTGATAAACTACAGGAGAAAACTACTACTTGGGCTATTGTAATGGGATGGTAGTGGACTGGATACTGGGGGATTATGGGTACTATGGCACCTGCCGTAACAATGTTCAACAAACATGTAAAAGTGGCAGGCGGAGACTCGCCAACTCTCAAACAGGAACACCCTAATCAGCTGAGTAAAATACAGCAAGGGGGCATCAGGGACGAGATTGGCTTAAGGATAGTGATGCCGCACTGGGTTTTAAACTCAGGTCACGGGCTCCCTGAGGGTACAGCCTACCTGCCCCACTCACCACTGACGTGCGGCATATATCCTTCGAATATACTCTTGCGACTCCACTCTGAACTGCCGGTGAAGGCAAGCCAGAGGCAGGGGACCGCTTCCTCGTCATTTTTCACTCCGGTCAGCCAACTAAAGCCAGCCGGAGATGAGGAACGGTTGCTTCCCCCGGAGCACTCGGGACCGCGGGGTCGCTACTCCCCGACACCTCGCCTCAAGTTGCCCTGCGGGCTTATTATTATTAATACTAAGATATAAAAGTGAACAGATAAACCTACCTAATTAGATGAGAAATGTATCTTTTCGATTTCATGGAACGTACGTATAGTTTCTTCAGTAGTTAAGTTCTAAGCCAATGTTTTGAAATCACGTTACTTAAGCGTTATTGCGAAAGACGGGACAAGGATAACATTATGATAATTTGTTCTGTATCCGGCGTAAGTTGAGTCCAGCCAAATGTTTTCGGGCACGTCAGCGTGTTGGGCAGAAAACGTTTTACTATACATTGACTGGATTGAACTTGTAATAGACCTACACACTTAGTCTTGTTTATTAAGATTGGTTGTTTTAGGGTGATTCTACAAATTGAGATTCGTTTGAATACTTTGGCACTTTTTATTTATGATAAATATCCTACTAATATTATAAATGTGAAAGTTTGTGTGTGTGTATGTTTGTTACTCCTTCACGCACTACTGAACCGATCGCGATGAAACTCGGTATCTAGATAGCTGAAAACCTGTATTAATATATAGGCTACTTTTTATCCCGATATTCTCACGGGATCGGAACTTACGCGGGTGAAACTGCGGGGCGCAACTAGTAATAAATAAACATGAAATTTAACTTAATTTTAAACAGATTCATTCAATAAGCATCAGTTTTACAGCAAATGCAAATTTGATAAGCAGGGGAATCAAAGAATGATGATAGGGGACTCAAACATTTATTTAAAACTGGTTCTTATATAACACATACGAACCAAAATATTTACTGGATTATGGTAATTGTTTAAAACATATTCATAGGATGTGAAAAAACGAACGGCTTTTCGGACGAATTTTACGTGATAACGTCTTAAGAAAACATTGAACCGTAGCAACGATAATATCTTGTCAATAACGCTCACGTTCCCGTAACGTGAGCGTGACCTCACACTTTTTTGTGAGTGCAATACGGTGTTTATCGATTTATGAGACGTTATCACGTCAAAATTGCCAAGGGAATAAGCGATATCTCATTTTGTAGAATCACCCCTTAATTGAACTTTAAGATACATTAACGTTCTAAACAACGAAGCTCAAAGAGAGGAAAATATAGTTTCAAAAACTCACAATAAAAAATTTTTTGTTTATGTGAAATCATAAATTTGTAAGACATCACATTGAAGTGTCTTAAAAACAAAGTTCGGATGTGATTCATTTCAATCGTCACAGAAGTTGACGGATTTTTTTACGGGGTGTAAATTTACACGGATCCCTAATCATGGTGTTTCTAATCAAGTGATAAAGGGTAAAACCGAGCTGATTAAAAACTCTTTGGTGATTATCTTCGGTAAGAATTGGAGATGGAGATCTCACTCGAATTCTTCGGGACCTCCCTGTATCGCGTTCATAGCTGGGTAATCATTCCCCAGTTATCTCCAAAGATGGCCTAGGGTCACACTGCACCCAGGCCCAGGTCCTCATAGTCCAAATCAAAGTTCCGGCTCTCAGCGAACTAGAAGTTGACGTTTCATATTAATATCTGAATGAACTTATCAACGTACGGCTTAACTCAAATAAATTTACCTATTATCAATGTAAAAACCCCAAGATAATCCTACTAATATTATAAATGTGAAAGTTTGTGTGTGTGTGTATGTTTGTTACTCCTTCACGCAAAAACTACTGGACCGATTGCGATAAAACTCGGTATATAGGTAGCTGGAGACCTGGATTAACACATAGGCTACTTTTTGTCCCGATATTCCCACGGGATCGGGACTTACGCGGATGAAACCGCGGGGTGCAGCTAGTTGTAAAATACATCAATTAACCACTTAAACAAGTTAACTGTTTCACTTATTACAAAATCGTTCAATCAAAAGCCCAAACACGATGAGTTAAAAACTTTTGACATAACTTATCGCCGAAAGTTATTAAATCCCACAGGACACAGCTAGTTTATTAGAATATTATATTGTATTTCATGAAAATTTGTAACCGACACACCCGTATCATACATAACATTTCAAGCACACGAATACTCTAACCCAAAACTTTTTTGTTCACAATTTAGGATTAACAACATATAGTGAATTTCTCAAGTACATCCAATTAGGATAACCCCCAGTTATGTTACTTAATTCCACCCAGAATCGATGGAATTTACGGTAGTTGGGTACATAATATCATATTGCAATACCCCAGTACAGTAATTGGGAACGAACGTTCACCTGCTTACAAAATTTTGTTGGGTGAGGAGGCAAATCCTGAAAACCGCATATGGCTTGCGAACTCCCCGGCCGACCAATTAACCCCTAGAGGGAACACCCAACTGGTATTAAACAAAATTGAGTCCAATATTATTTTACATTCGCTCGAAAATGAGATTTTAGCTTCGTTTCAGTAGAGTCAATGGTCTAGGTGTCGAAATAGGTACAGTTAGCAAAGGACTGAGGGTAGCAGATGCACATTTTATAGTTTAAATTTTTTAAATAACGATTCAGTAATTGTTAATTATTATGCTTGACGACCCAGTTGGCACAATGGTCACCATGCCGGACTGCCAAACATTGGGTTGCGGGTTCGATTCCCGCCTCAGACAAGTATTTATGCTTAGATATTTGTCTGTGGTCTGGTTGTTTCTATGTGTTCTAAGTATATATTTACAAAAGAAAATTATATAAGTAGTAAGTATATCCGTTGTCTAGCACCCATAACACAAGTCTAGTTACTTAGCTTGGGGCTAGATGGCGATGTGTAGAATGTCCTGAAATATTTATTTATTTTATATCAAGCGAAATAACTAACACTTCGAAAGCTTTAGTGATCTAAAGCTTTCGAAGTATTAGTATTAATCAAAAATTATTGAACTGTAATTTAAAAAAAAAAAAACTTTAAAATATGCACCTGTTACTCTCAGTCCTTTGCTGACTGTACCTTCTTAATGGACTTCGACTCAGCTCATTGATCTAGATTTAGTTATACGTCTATGCTTTTAAATTTATACAAATTGACCGTTATAAAAGTCGTATGTACCAAATAATGTTTTATCTTGACGACCCAGTTGGCACAATGGTTACCATACCGGACTGCCAAACACAAGGTTGCGGGTTCGATTCCTGCCTCAAGCAAGTTTTTATGCTAAGATAATTGTCTGTGGTCTGATTATTTCTAGGTATTATCTATACATATAATAAATCTGTAGACATTAAAAAATCTGTAATTGTAAAATATCCAGAAAAAAAATACACAGGTCGTCTTAAAATCGTTAGCTGAACACGATAGGGTAGTTTTTAGAATTTTTGTCTGTTTGTGTGTCTGTTTGTCTATTTGTCTGTTTGTCTGTTTGTTTGAACCAGGTAATCTTATAAACTACAGAACAGATTTTAACGAGGCCCACATGAATATGTTCAGAAAATATCAGATTAACATTTAGGGTATGTTTCAATTTAACTTTAATACAATAATTATGATATTTGATGAAAAAACATTAAAAAAATGTGAAATCGAAATATTTTTCCGTGGTAAAACGTAATCGAACGTCAGAAGAGAACAGTACCCCTACCACGAGTTTTTTACGTATTCGATCAAACATACTTTATTGAGTATTTACTATAAAACAGCCTATAAATCGACTTACTAGGTCCACCCGTCTCTGAGAATATCGGTAGTGATACACTGACAGACAGACGGACAAGAGATTGATCTTATAAGGGTTCCTTTTTTTCGAGTGTTTCAACAAGTCATGGTAGGGGTGCAGTACATGCCTCCGCTCAAGATGACAGCTGTCATAAAACCAAATAGTTTGCATTTAATACTACCTACGTGAAACTGAAAATGAGGATAGTACAAAGAGGTACTACTACATAATATTACCGATCTCCTTTACCGAAGACCTTCTCGATGTTACACTTCTATCGCGCTTATTTCCTGCTTATCTCTAATTAAATAGTTTGAATTATGAGTTCAAGTCGCGGAAACCTTAGAAAATAAAAACAAAAAAGATTTTTCCAAATCGGTCCAAGCGTTTACAAGTAATCAGCGAACATACATGAAAAAATATATATACCCGACGAATTGAGAACCTTCTTCTTTTTTGAAGTCGGTTAAAAAATAGATAGATATTTGTTAAAAAAAAATATTTTGTTTACCCGAATTACTAATTAAATTACGTAGCCCTGCCAGCTACCATCCATCCAAAGGTTGCCTGGAAGAGATCGCTTTGAGCGATAAGGCCGCCCTTTGTAACACTTAGACTTACGCTTTGATTTTTTTTTATTATTGTTATTTGAAATTGGTGTTTACAATAAAGAATTTATCTATCTATCTATCTACCTAATAAAAAAAAACTGGGCAATTTGGTCAAGAATTCAGAAAATTGCAATATTAAGTGGTATGTTATGTTTTTTTGCTATGTGATTTTAGACCCGATGAATAAATAATGCCCTTACGCTTTATAGGTTTTGTTCGAGAGCATTTTTTGTTCTTTTCGATGGGTATGGGACTCAAACCGCACACTTTCGAAAAATCATAGGACATCATTTTTCTTTATATATTCCATTTCCGAGACGCTTTAGAAGTTGGATGTCCTTTTGTAGTTTGGCATCAAGGTTTTGGCATAATAACATAATTTTACACAATTCTTTTAGGCATAAAGTAACCGCGCACTTTTGGAAAATCATGTAACATCACGTTTCTTCAAAAACATTGTATCCAAGACGTTTTAGAAGTTTGGTGTAATATTTGTTTTTTTTTTCGATGCCCTCTATTGATAGGTATGAGCCTCAAAGGGCACCGTACACTTTTGTAAAATCATAGGACATCACGTTCCCTCAAATACCCCCTTTCCGAGACGCTTTAAATGTTTGTTGTAAACGTTTTTTGTTCAACGTAATGCTTGCTATCAATATGTAAGGATCTCAATGTGCATCGCGTTATTTTAAGTATGAGTATCTGTTCTGTCCAATGGCCATTTTTTGAAATCATTAATACTATTATAGATTATTATTTGCATGATTTTGGTGTTATAAATACTATAAATAACCTCTTATATTATGAATGGAAGAATATGAATCGAGGGACAAAGGTAGTTAATAATTATTTTTTCTTTAATTTACAAACAACCAAATATAACTAGGAAGACAAAGTATGTTGAGAGTTTTGTGCGAATAGGAATTGGACTTAGTTTTAGCTTATTATATTGTTGTGTATTATGTTTTATTTGTGTGAAACTATTAAAATAATTATATTACTTACACATAAGTGCAACAGCTAGTAAGTATATATTTACACAAGAAAAGTAGACTAAACAACGTATATACATGGTATATCCGTTGTCTAGCACCCATAGCACAAGTCTAGTTAATTAGCTTGGGGCTAGATGGCGATGTGTGGAATGTCATGCAATATTTATTTATTTATTTATTATCTTAGTTTTATCGTCATGCTAAGCTAATAATTATTTTTGTAACTTAGCCGAAACGTAAGAGAAATAAAAATAAAAATACGTTATTAAGGCCCGGGAAAATAATTAGTATGAATACGAATCCTGTGAGTTTAAAAAGTTTATGCTTATCTAAAGCAGTTGTTTTCGATGCAAAGGTTGTCTGAAAGAAATGTTAAGGTCGCCCATTTGTTATAAGTTTCTCAAATGGGCGACCTTAACACTTCCTTTCTAGCTGTTACTCCACTTTGAGAGCGTTGTTGGCTTAGTGGTAGATACCTCGACTTTCATTCTGAAGGTCGTGGTTTCGAATCCCGGCCGGCCGTGCACGACCATGTATTTTATTTAAGAAAATTTTATGTGCGCTAATTGACATTGCTCTTACGGTGAAGGAAAACATCGTGATGAAACCCGCGGTTTAGTTGGCTCTCCTCTGGATATGGTCGACTAAGCTGAGAGGTGCTGGGCAAGCCTACTCCAACCTCACGCAAAAAGTACCCAATTAAAAAGGGTCCAATGGCGGAAAACAGCCCGTATACAAGTACAAGTACTCTGCTTTGTGTAGGTATATTTATGTTCCTACCTACAATTAAAGTTATCTATACAGGGTTAATAATAATTATACCAGCAAGCCGTTAAGGCCCACGTTTGTGCACCTAAACAAACAACTTTTGTTCTACGACGTTTAGAAATTCGGACATTTTTTTGAAAATTTTGAGGTTACGTTTTCCTGAAAATCAGCTGTTCCTTACACGGACCGTAAAATTTATCTTATTTATTAAGTTTTAGCTACTGTTATTAGTCTGAATGACCTTTGTTTAAAAAAGACTGCTGTTTTTCGAATTTACATAACCTCAAAAATTTTCACATTTTTTTTCGAATTTCCAAAAGTTGTTTGTTACGGTACACAGAAGTAGCCCTCAACGGCTTGCTAGTATAATTACTAATAACCTTGTATATCTATCTACGATACAAAATATTACATACTATATTATATATGTACACATACTATATTATTTCTATGATACAAAATATTACATACTTAAATAAATAATAATAAATAAATATTGCAGGATATTCCACACATCGCCATCTAGCCCCAAGCTAAGTTACAAGACATGTGTTATGGGCGCTAGACAACGGATATACTACTTACTTATACTTACATTTCTTTTGTAAATATATACTTATAATACTTAGAAAAAGCCAGACCACAGACAAATATCTAAGCATAAATACTTGTCTGAGGCGGGAATCGAACCCGCAACCCTGTGTTTGTGTTTGTGCCAACTGGGTCGTCTTATATATTATACTAGCAGTTTCACCCCCGTAACTCCTGATTCCGTGAGAATTTCGGGATAAAAAGTAGCCTACAGCCTTACTCGATAAATGGACTATCCAACACAAAAAGATTTTTTCAATTCGAACCATTAGTTCCTGAGATTAGCGCGTTCAAACAAACAAACAAACTCTTCAGCTTTATAATATTAGTATAGATACAAGGAATTTCGATCAATAAATATCTATAAGACATATCCTTTCCAATTTTCACCCAAAACACAAATAAAAACAACCCGCAAACCAACGTTACCCCTATAGAACTCCAAAATAAGTGTAACGTATCTAGAAAATGTTGTTTATTACCGAGAATCGTGTCACACAGTTCGAACACGAACAGGGCCCCGGGTGCACGAACTCGTTAGCAATATAAGTAATATAATATTATATTTATTAAGAACATTGTTCTATGAGCAGTGAGCACACGCTACGCTACGAGGCCGGGCTCAATTTGGGCCTATATAAGATGTCTTTTCGCTCTTTCGACGTCTTGAGAGTCGAGAGCCTTGACCTCTCAATATCAATATACCTAAATAAGTAACTACTTAGGTACGTCTTCGCAACTGAGTCGTTATAACGGGTAGGTTTTTAATAAATAATAATAAAATATTTCAGGACATTCCACACATCGCCATCTAGCCCCAAACTAAACTTATGTTATGGGTGCTAGACAACGGATATACTACTTAAATACTTTTCTTTTGTAAATATATACTTATAATACATATAAACAACCAGACCACAGACAAATATCTAAGCATAAATACTTGTCTGAGGAGGCAATCGAACCCGCAACCTTGTGTTTGGCAGTCCGGCATCGTGACCATTGTGCCAATTGGGTCGTCTAATTTAACTATATGTTAATCTAGTTACAGTACTATTGATTTTCTACAAACAGTAGTTACTACCAACTAAAACTTTAACAAACCTTTTTACACCTGTGGAGGTCGAAATATCAAAAATCCTTTCTTAGTTCTCGCCTACGTTATAAAAGGAACCCCCATACGAAGTTTCAGACTCATAGCTCTTAATTTCAGACAGTTCTTGATGAGTATTTTTCTCTTTCATAAATACAGATAGAGAAACTCTGAGACAAGAGAGAGAATCAAAGTCAAAGTAAAAAAACTTTTTTGTCCGAATCACATTTAGAATCATAAAAGGAAGTCGCTTTAAAACCTAAATTAGGATGTGTATCTATCTATGGTCGCCTGGACGATATCGACCTTACGCGATAAGGTTGCTCTTTGTGCTACTCTTGGGTCCTTTTCTATTTAGTAAATTAAACTATTTTAAATTTTCTGTTTGTATTAAGATGCAATAAAGTGCTTATCTATCTATCTACGGAACCTTTTATACGCATAACACCATGTACGCGAAACACCAACTTGAGACTTTGTGGTGTTTTGCGGATACGTACGCGTCCACTAATTAAAAGAAGAAACAAGGCATAACACGACAACAACATACAAGAAGAGCGGTGTTGGCTTAGTAGTAGATACCTCGACTTTCATTCTGAAGGTCGTGGGTTCGAATCCCGGCGGGCCGTGCACCAATGTATTTTTCTTAAGAAAAAATTATGTGAGCTAATTGACATTGCTCTTACGGTGAAGAAAAACATCGTGATGAAACCCGCAGCTTAGTTGCCTCCAGAAGTATTGACAAGTTCTCTCCTCTGGACATGGTCGACTAAGCTGAGAGGGTAGTAGGTGCTGGGTAAGCCTACTCCATTCTCACGCAAAAAGGACCCAATTAAAATAGGTCCAATGGCGGAAAACAGCCTGTATACAAGTACAAGTACAAGGCATAACACACCCTACACCTACTACGTCAATTAATATTTATTGATTTCTATTAACCTAAGTACAATACAAACAAACTTTAACATAAACTTTCATTTAAATTGATTAAATAATAGTAACAAAGGCCTTCACAATAGAATGAAGTAAACATTTTAGTTTTAAGTTGTTTTTAATAATAACTTGACTATTTCGAAACAACAATTAACAATCCTAATATATACCTAAACATCAATACAAAATGGTTAACCATTAGGATATCATTACACATCAACGGATTTTGTCACTTTAAGGCGCTCTTCCAGTACCGTGTGTAGGTATTCACATTACCTTAGCCCCCGCTCTTAAAAACGTAGCGTGCTGCGTGCTAACTGTTATATTTGATCGATATGCAAAACATTTTAGCATTATTATCCACAAATATAGTTCCTAGAGGTCAAAACCTATCATTTGATTCATTTTTAGAAACAAACGTCAACTATTTTTGAATAAAACTCGATAAACGATCTAATAATTCTCTGTTTTCTAATATTTTTTTTATTGAACGAAGTTGTTCATATCATGTTTTCAACCACAATAAACCAAAATATGGTTATTAAACTACAATATGCATTTATATACAAATAACAAAAAAAGAGTATTTGATTACTTAGAGTTGCTTAAAACAAAGGTCGATTTTGGTAGCTTTATTAGCACCTGCCCTTAACCCTTTTAATCGTCTTTTTTTTCTTTTTCGATAATCTTTTCCTTAGACTAGGGGATACGATGAGATTATATAAATCTAAAAATAGTTACCTAATCGAATGGCACGTAGGTGAATTTGAATGAATGAACTATAGGCAAAATAAACCAGTAATAAAATGTCATTAGGTAAAATGAAGCATCGGTGTAATATTATTTGTCATAATGAAGCTTAGTTCAATTTAGCATATGGTGAATCGTCATAGTTAAAATGTAACAAGTGGAAACATGTTTCGATCTAGCGTAATGAACCCCTTTGACAGGTGTCCGAAAGTGACAAGTCACAATTTAAAACTAACGAAGGCTTAATCACTGCATAGTTTAAAACAAAGTAGCAACCTGCTGTCTGTCCTTATGTATGCTTAGATCTTTACCAGGCGGAATTTGATACGAATTTTAAATAGATAGAGTGATTCATGAGGAAGGTTTTCGTATATAAAATATAACTACCACGCGTACGAAGTCGCGGGCAACAGCTCTCTAGTAAATGTATAAACGAGAAAAGAAAATAACTGGTCAACTGAACTAGTGGGAATAAAATTATGTATAAGGGTGAAAGTACCTTATTTGTCTGTCTGGTTGCTTAGCTTATGGATAGATAGCGCTTATTATTATTTAACGACCCAGTTGGCACAATGGTCACCATACCGGACTGCCAAACACAGGGTTCGATTTCCGCCTCAGACAAGTATTTATGTTTAGATATTTGTTTGTGGTCTGGTTGTTTCTATGTATTATAAGTATATATTTACAAAAGAAAAGTATTAAAGTAGTATATCTGTTGTCTAGCATCCATAACACAAGTCTAGTTACTTAGCTTGGGGCTAGATAGCGACGTGTGGAATGTCCTGCAACATTTATTTATTTATTAATTAAAATACTTGCCTATTTCTAATTAGTTGGAAGTAACTTTAATTGATTGATTGATGAACAGCTTGAAACAACGCCACGTATAAGGGTTATATTATAAGTTAGCGCAAAGACAAGATTTCGAAACTCCCGCGGGATCTGCCCGATTGAACCAGTGGGTAATATAAAGCCAATATACATTATACCATAAATGAATATGTAAAACGATATCAAACCATTCACAACCGACGAATTCCATTGCGTATAATAAAGTCAAGTAACAAAAGTTGTAAAACACAATCGTATTGCACGCGACGTGGATTGATGTGGGGTGAAGCGAGATGTGTATATCTACCATTACATTCACACTTATAAAATAGTACATTACGATATAAGTGTGGTAAATTGATCTTTGCATAGAGGCGGTTTATGACGCGCGAGCGGTAGCGAGCGTCTTATAGAAGCCAGGATGCAAATATCAATTCCACACGTATATCGTACGACGTTTTTTATCACAGTTGCGAATAAAAGAAAAGACTTGAAAAGAAAACAAAATAATAATTAACAAAATATTTGTGATAACTCTATGTTTACATTTTTTTAAGGCAATATTTTTTTGTTAATTATGCTCCGGAAAGGCCAGGCTAAAGACTTTTAACCTATACATCCTCGTGTGACATACATTATTTTTAGGGTTTTTCTATTTGTTTTTGCGTCGGGGGTTAAGAACAAAATACAATGGTACGGAAATAGTACATTACGATATAAGTGTGGTAAATTGATCTTTGCATAGAGCAATTCCACACGTATATCGTACGACGTTTTTTATCACAGTTGCGAATAAAAGAAAAGACTTGAAAAGAAAACAAAATAATAATTAACAAAATATTTGTGATAACTCTATGTTTACATTTTTTTAAGGCAATATTTTTTTGTTAATTATGCTCCGGAAAGGCCAGGCTAAAGACTTTTAACCTATACATCCTCGTGTGACATACATTATTTTTAGGGTTTTTCTATTTGTTTTTGCGTCGGGGGTTAAGAACAAAATACAATGGTACGGAAATAGTACATTACGATATAAGTGTGGTAAATTGATCTTTGCATAGAGCAATTCCACACGTATATCGTACGACGTTTTTTATCACAGTTGCGAATAAAAGAAAAGACTAGGAAAGAAAACAAAATAATAATTAACAAAATATTTGTGATAAGTCTATGTTTACATTTTTTTAAGGCAGATTTTTTTGTTAATTATGCTCCGGAAAGGCAGGCTAAAGACTTTTAACCTATACATCCTCGTCTGACATACAACATTTTTTAGGGTTTTTTCTATTTGTTTTGCGTCGGGGGTTAAGAACAAAATACAATGGTACGGAAAAACAATATATTTAAGTAAAGAAAAAACAAAAAATAAACAACTCAATTTTTAATCGTTTTCTAAGTCATTATCACGTAAAATTTTCGTTCGTAAACCGACTTTAGAGACAACCATTTTTGCTAGCTAAAAAACTCTTTGGTATCTACCTTTTTTATACATCAAAACAGTATAACCCAGATAAATTAAAAATGTTTCACCTACCTAACATGTAATTAGCAGTAAGATACGTATTTAACTTATCGGGATATCTTTACAGCACTAGTTAACAAATCTAAAACGCACGCGTACATAATATGTTGGATTATGAGCCTAAAAGCCGTTGAATAAGATCCACTTTATGAGCAACTGTGATAAAAAACAATATATTTAAGTAAAGAAAAAACAAAAAATAAACAACTCAATTTTTAATCGTTTTCTAAGTCATTATCACGTAAAATTTCATTCGTAAACCGACTTTAGAGACAACCATTTTGCTAGCTAAAAAACTCTTTGGTACCTACCTTTTCGGGATAACTTTACAGCACTAGTTAACAAATCTAAAACGCACGCGTGCATAATATGTTGGATTATGAGCCTAAAAGCCGTTGAATAAGATCCACTTTATGAGCAACTGTGATAAAAATTACATTATCATGGTGTGTTTTAAAAATCAGTTTAATCCCAACGTTTTAATGGTATTAAATATGAGACAGTTGATATGAAACTAACATATTTTGTATTTGTTTGTGACTGGCTAATCTGCTACGTCACGCTTGTTTTATTCGTTACTATCATTTTCTGCCCGTATTCCGATCGCCGAGTTCTACTCGTATATCCATAGGCATTTTTGCCTGTGGTTCTATCAATGGGACCACGAGCATATCAAACTATATAGAATAGAATAGAATATTATTAGAATATTATTTTCATAATAATATTATATTATATATATTCTATTCATATCAAACTACACGTAGTTCTATCAATCAAAGTGTATTTGGGGATGCCTATGTTCAGCAGAAGACATCATGTGGTTGATATGATAATGATGATGATGATGATGAATACATTTATCAATTTGTGAATTATTATTTTTCAAAAGGTCCTTATTTTATAACTTCAATTTCAGGATTCTTTCTTCCACAGTAAAATTTTGGTACTTATAAGTTTTCACGAAAATCTAAATTTGCCCTTATCTTTTTATCGTATTGACTCAGGGCCTTAATTTTAGGGACTAATAACCTCAGTATCTGGTATAAATTTCAACTTGTTAGGTTTACCCGTTCCTGAGAAATCTTTGGTGACACACAGACGGACAAGGGAGTGTACTGATAAGGGTTCCTTTTTTACTTTTTTAGGTTCGGAACCCTAAAAAATTATCTACCTTCACTCGCATCCCTAGAAGGCCCTCGTTTATTTGAGTGTTTTTGAGTGACAACTTTATAGGTATCTTCTAGGAAAGCGTGCTACATCTTAGAACACATCGTCATTCACCATCATGTACGATAGTCGTCAAAAGCAGACTGATTCATCAAAAATAAATCCTGGATCGTGCCTAAATATAGGCACCAAATAATTATACAAAATTGCTAAATACAACTTATTAAAATGTGGTAGGCTATCTTCCAAAAAAGCGTTATACATCTAAGACCACATCGTCACTTACTATTTTGTAAGATAGTCGTCAAATGCTGACCTATTCATTAAAACAAATTCTGGATCGTACCTAAATAACCTGTATTTAGGTACGATCCAGGACCAAATTATTATACAAAATTGCTAAATTCAACTTTTGTAAATGTGGTAGCGCTCCGAGAACGCTCGAATCCTCTTGTTTACGACAGTATCACGACTGTTTTCATAAAATAGTAGGTACACAGAACCGGCACCTGCGCGATCCAAATTATGATCCTATTGTTAACTCTATCCAGCTAACTTTATAGCCACAATTCAATTAAAATACACCTTTTTAATTTCACTAATTACATTCGTTTCGGTGGCTTCGAAACAGGGATCTTGCTCAGTATAGAATTATGTAGATTATTAGATAGATAGATAGATAAATTATTTATTGTAAACACCAATTTCAAACAACAATAATAATAAAAAATATAGCCCGCAGGGCACCTTGAGGCGAGGTGTCGGGGAGTAGCGACCCCGCGGTTCCCGAGTGCTCCAGGGGGAAGCAACCGTTCCTCATCTCCGGCTGGCCTTAGTTGGCTGATCGGAGTGAAAAATGACGAGGAAGCGGTCCCCCGCCTCTGGCTTGCCTTCACCGGCCGTCCAGAGTGGAGTCGCAAGAATACGTTCGAAAGATATATGCCGCACGTCAGTGGTGAGTGGGCCAGGTAGGCTGGACCCTCAGGGAGCCCGTGACCTGAGTTTAAAACCCAGTGCGGCATCACTATCTTAAAGCCACTCTCGTCCCTGTTGCCCCCTTGCTGTAATTTACTCAGCTGATTAGGGTGGCCCAGTTTGAGAGTTGGCGAGTCTCCACCTGCCACTTTTACATGTTTGTTGAACATTGTTACGGCAGGTGCCATAGTACCCATAGTTCCCCAGTATCCAGTCAACTACCATCCCATCACAATAACCCAAGTAGTAGTTTTCTCCTGTAGTTTATCAATAGTTCTATTCAAACCGGAGATTGTCCTTGGCTGCATTTTATAGTGCAGACAGGGATAATCGCCGGTTTGATGTCCACATCATACTTTGCCATTAAACTTGTTATTGTAAAGGGCCTCTACGTGTTGGCTTCGGCCCCACGCATGCCTTCCAAAGGTCCGGGACTCCATAGTCCCGTGATATAGGACATAAAAAATAAATAATTATAATAAATTAATACCTAAATAATTATTAGTAGCGAGTGTAATGATAACAACCCATGGACGTGACTTTAGTTGGTCCAAATTTCAAATAATACGTTCAAATATTTGTAATATTGGCCTTTGTGAGCGTGATCACATGGAAAAAAAATCCATGAGTTTCTTGTGCCTTCTTCTCATTGGTGGGCGCGTTGCGAAGGCACGCATTCTTACTTAGTTTTTAAGACGTTTCTATGTGATATTTGTACAAAATGTATTAAGCATCTAAAGGAATAAAAAAAATGACTTTTGACTTTGACTTAGGTAAGTCAATAAATCACCAATAACACCAAAATATATTTTGACTGCGCTACATCACAACGTTCACAGATTCAAAAATTTTGACTAAACAAACATAATTAACAATATTAAAATAAGTGGTTAATTAAATTGTAAAAAAATACGTAAAAGTCTAAACTTCCCTTAGTATCCCTGAATCCGTAAAGGTAAGTTGACAGAAATCGGATTGCATGGACCCTTCGCTACTGTTAAGTTTATTAATTCTATAGCTTAACTTCCAGAGTAGTAATAAGTAAATAACTACAGGAAGAGAATATAATCAGTTGTCTGTATCTGTCTTTCCTGACGTGTACAGTATGCGTCATAAGTAGACTATCAGTTTGCTACCGTAATACTATAAAAAAGTATTGGACTTACGACTTTTCTACTAATAGACGTTACACACAAACATAAATAGTTGAATTAAAAGTACCTACTCAGTGTGATTATTATTTTCAACATGTTAGCTATGTATTAGTCGGCCGAGTGGTATAAGCCGCCACCCGCTACGCCAACCGACGTGGGATCGATTTACAGTTTACGTTGTTATAATGTTCAAATAGTGCTGCACAGGATTGTAAGCGTTACGGTGCCGGTGTACTTTTGAAAGTTGATTGTACCTATAATTTGAGTATCTTCAAGTGAACAAGTATCTTCTAGGTAAGCGTGCTACATCTCAGACCGCATCGTCACCGACCATCAGGTAGTTGTGATTGTGATCAAACGTGAACCTAGAATTTGTATAAAAAAACTAGGAATTAGAATAGAATGACTGATTTTTGGTAATATACCCAAGTATTCCCACAAGAAGGCTTTTAATTAGAATCTTTTTCTATTGATTTTAAAAATGTGTTTACCGACGCTCTCTCCACACAAACGTAGTCGACCGTTACCTCCCTGGATAATGACACTATAGCAAATTTTTTTTGCATAAAACTTATAACTACCATGACCATGCCCTATGTTTTTTAAATAGATAGCCCAAGACATAGGAGATAGTCATGACAGATATAGGTTTTATGCGACAAAAAAAATTGTACTAGTGTCATAATCCAGGGAGGAAACAGTCGACTACGTTTGTATGGAGAGATCGCCGGTACCCTTTCCTATTAATATCTAAACTATCTATACTTGTATTATATAGCTGAAGAATTCGTTTGTTTGAACGCGCTTATCTCAGGAACTACTGGGTCGAATTGAAAAATTATTTTTCATATTATTTTTATTTGTGTTGTATAGTCCATTTTCCGAGGAAGGCTATAAGCTACTTTTTATTTTGATATTTTCACGGGATCGAGACATACGCGGGCAATACCGCGGGGCACGGTTAGCTTACACTAAAAATAAATTTTAGTACTAACTCTTTAGAGCTCGAAATTAAAATCACCCGCGGAATCCTCAATAAACAACAATAAAAACTCAACATGATAATTCTCGTAACAAAGAAGGCGAAGTTACGAGCAGACAATTACCTAGGTACTACAATTTTGTTTGATAAAGTTTAACCTACATAAATAAAGTAGCAATGATTTATGTATCTTAGTCCAAGACGCGTAGCGAAATTACCAAGTTTTCCATGACAAAATTTCTAAAATTCTAAAGTGTTTCGCGTTGTCTAAGAACGGTTTAACTTAGTAATGCCTTAAATATAAATTTTCCGCGTGCCCGTACAGCTTCCGAATGAAGTTATGTCGTAGCTCAACAAGTTAGACTTAGATGTGAAAATTTACAGTTTTCATCATAACAAGTATAGGGTGGATACTTATTACTTATTTGAAAGCAATTTAAGTTGCTGTGTTGTTTTTGAGATATGTTTTCTCTATTATATTTCTTGGGTGAGGCAAGAGTAGCTCCTTTATTCGCTTTAAGACAGATTCGCTTTACGACAGATTCGCTTTACAGCAGAAATTGTACAGTTAAGTACACTAAAATAGTGCCTAAACTTGCTTTCACGTTGTAAAGAAAAAAGACTACTGACGTCAAACATTGGTGTTACCAGAAACAAAACAATATTATTAGTCTTGACATTATCATTAAAGAGACTAAAATCCTTTCACATAACAGCCATTATGTTGGGTAAAGTTGGCAACTTTAAACTTAACTATCCACCTTTCGGAGTTCTGGTTGTAGAAAACCTAGCACTTGTATCGATACAACTTGGTTAAACTTCTTCCTTAGCTTTCTGGCGAGCAATTATTTACAGTTGGAATGTTCTCGCTGAAAAGAAACGTTATTTAAATCTATACATATAATTGCCTTAAACTCACATAAAACAAGTGAACTACAGAAACCTAGTGCTTTATGTGCTTGATTTTTCCAAGCGCTTCAACACATCACCATCATAGTTTAAGCGTTAGTCTACTTTATCAGGCTAATGCTTAAACTTCTTATTCCTAAAGAAATTTCGATTTAAACTGATATTTAAATTTGGAATAAGACAATCATTTATTTATAACTAGATTTTGCCCGCGACTTCGTCCGCGTAAAAGGCGAAAATGGACCAAGGAATCACGTTGTCCCATTCAAACTTTGCCCCCCATTGGAGTAAAATTTCGGAGAATCCTTATCGGATGCCTACGTCACACAAAGAACACATCTTCCAAGTTTCAGGTCTCTACGATCAGCGGTTTAGGCTGTGCGTTGGTCCATCAGACAGTCAGTCAGTCATTCAAAACAAGAATTTATTTATTTTTATTTTAGATCTCCCAGAAATAATTAGAAAAAGAAAAAGAGCAAAAGAGTAACATTACAGTATCTTACTTTAGTTCCTTTCCAGAGCAGTCACAACACCACTTCAGAACGACTTTATGCTTCAAAAGCTCCAACCAAAATACCCCGTCTCTGACATGTCTGAGCTTATTTTATACCCTTTCTTAGTATACAGTGCTTTTACAAAAATTTCTGCTAACTTACTTGTATTTGTATACTGGGCTGTTTTCCGCCATTAGACCCTTTTAATTGGGTCTTTTTTGCGTGAGGATGGAGTAGGCTTGCCCAGCACCTACTACCCTCTCAGCTTAGTCGACCATGTCCAGAGGAGGGAACTTGTCAATACATCTGGAGCCAACTAGCCGCGGGTTTCATCACAATGTTTTCCTTCACCGTAAGAGCAATGTCAATTAGCGCACATAAATAAATCTATCGGTGAACCGGCCGGCCGGGATATGAACCCACGATAGTTCAGAATTAAAGTCGAGGTATCTATCGCTAAGCCAACCCTGCTCTTTCTGCTAACATAATAATCAATACTACAGTATTTTCACCGAATAAATTTAAAATCTAACAAAGATAATGCAAATCGACACAGTTTTAATAATTTATTTACTGTAAACTTTTTCAGGTTAACTCTGGCCTGTACCACCGTGTAACTGTACCTATACGACGAGTTGTGAAAGTATTCGATATTGCCCCGCCTTAACAAAAGGTTAAGGCGGGGTAATAGGTGACGAGATCCCTTTTCAAATGAAAAGTTAAACGATTTTCACCATTGCTACAACGCTCTTTTTTATTTAGAATGTATCTTTAGATCTTTAAGTAGTTCTACATTTGGTGAAAACATGATAGCATACAATTTTCTTCGTAGAATATTTTTTTAGCTGGTTTTTCGATATATCTATACATATAATAAATCTGTAGACATCAAAAAATCTGTAATTGTAAGATATCCAGAAAAAAAATACACAGGTCGCCTTAAAATCGTTAGCTGAACACGATAGGGTAGTTTTTAGAATTTTTGTCTGTTTGTCTGTTTGTCTGTTTGTCTGTTTGTCTGTCTGTTTGTTTGTTTGAACCAGGTAATCTCATAAACTACAGAACAGATTTTAACAAGGTCCACACGAATATGTTCAGAATATATCAGAATAACATTTAGGGTATGTTTTAATTTAACTTTAATACAATAATTAAGATATTTGATAAAAAAACATTAAAAAAATGTGAAATCGAAATATTTTTCCGTGGTAAAACGTAATCGAACGTCAGAAGGGAACAGTACTCTTACCACGGGTTTTTTACGTATTCGATTTAACATACTATATTGAGTATTTACTATGAAACTTCCTAAAAATCAACTTACTAGGTCCACCCGTCTCTAAGAATATCGGTAGTGACACACCTACAGACAAACGGACAAAAGAGTGATCGAAAAAGGGTTTCTTTTTTTCGAGTTCTTCAAAAAGTCATGGTAGGGGTACATGCAGTACATGCCTCCGCTCAAGATGACAGCTGTCATAAAACCAAATAGTTTGCATACTACCTACGTGAAACTGAAAATGAGGTTAGTACAAAGAGGTACTACTACATAATATTACCGATCTCCTTTACCGAAGACCTCCGATGTTACACTTCTATCGCGCTTTTCTCCTGCTATAGTTTGAATTATGAGTTCAAGTAGCGGAAACCTTAGATAGTAAAAACAAAAAAGAATTATCCAAATCGCTCCAAGAGTTTACGAGTAATCAGCGAACATACATAAAAATATATATATATACGTGACGAATTGAGAACCTTCACCTTTTTTGATGTGGGTTAAAAAATATACAGGTAATAGTCATTTGTAAAAATCATTTTTTTTCCAAAGTTACGTAGCCCTGCCAGCTACCTAATAAAAAAGCTGGGTATTTTGGTCAAGAATTCAGAAAATTGGATTCATAGGACATCACGTTCCTTCAAATACCCCGTTTCCGAGACGCTTTAGATGTTTGGTGTAATAGCATTTTTTGTTCAGCGTAATGCCTGCTATCAATATGTAAGGATCTCAATGTGCATCGCGTTATTTTAAGTATTAGTATTTGTTCTGTCCAATTGCCTTTCTTTTTAATCATTACATAATATTATTATTTGATAATAAAAAGAATGTAAAATATTATTTGCACCAAAATAGATTATTATTTGCATGATGTTGGTGTTATAAATACTATAATAACCTCTTATATTATTAATTGAAGAATATGAATCGAGACACAAAGGTAGTTGATAATTATCTTTTCTTTAATTTACAAAAATCTAAAGATAACTAGGAAGACAAAGAACGTTGAAAGTTTTGTGCGAATAGAAATTGGACTTAGTTTTAGCTTATCATATTGTTGTGTATTATGTTTTATTTGTAAAAAACTAACAAAAATAGTACATTGTTACCCAAGGTGTGAAAGTCACTCATTGAGTCCCGAGACGGAGTTTGGCGCCCGAGCGTAGCGAGGGCGCTAATACTTCGAGGGACTAAATGAGTGACTTTCACACCTTGGGTAAACAAAACAAACCCGAGGTAAACACTGATTTTCATTACGAACATAAAATTCTTTCTAATAACGAGAGTGAATGAGAGACTCCATACTACCTGATCCTCTTACAAGGTTGGGACCAAAGAGGTTATACATTATGTAGATTTTTTGCTTTTGCTATTTGTTTTCAACATGTTTTCAATACTCAAATACGTCGGTACTAACCGAAGAGATTTTTATTAATTAGTTTATCCAACACTGAGTGATGACGCGAAGTCCGTAGATTTTTTTTTCAGTTTTTGTAACACGGTTTGTCTAGAAAAGGTTATTTACACAAAATACACAATCATAAATGAAAAACCAGATTAAATTTAACACTAAAACATAATAAAATAACAAAAGATAATACTAATTAAAATCATTCAAAATGCAAGCATTTCCCGCCAGTATTTTTTTACTCAAGGAACGACACTGACCGCACTGTCACATAAAGCCACATCTGCAACATCTTGACAGGGCGCCGGCAGAGGCGCAGCATGGTCATACGTCGCTTTGACCATTTTCATCTTTACATTTATTTTATTAATAAGATATCTTGAACTAAATATATCTACCTGAATTCGATTATTAAGAAAAAACCTATTATGTACTAAACTGTGGCAGTATGGATGAGCCGTGCGAAGTCATAATTGTTATTCTTTGGTGTTACCTAAAGCAAGGAGGTTAGGTTTTTGAAGTTCCTAATGCGTACTTACTGATACTGGCTACAAACACATTGCACAAGCCGCGCGAAGCCATAATTTGACATGACAGCTGTCAGTGAAAGCGATTTTCCCTAGGGCTGAAAGTTTTTCTTTCTACACGCTCTTCAAGCATCTTTAGACCTACTTTCAAAGTATGAGTAAGTAAAGTGCCTTTGCCAAATCAATTAAAAATATAGTGTAAAAACAATGTAACTACCTATTTTGTTTTTAAAACTTACAACCGAATGATAAATTGTATCCATGCAGAAAAATGAATTCTAAATAACCCAAAACCACATCACGAACGAAGTCGCGGGCAACAGCTAGTAATAAATAAAATATTGCAGGATATACCACACATCGCCATCTAGCCCCAAGCTAAGTAACTAGACTTGTGTTATGGGTGCTAGACAATGGATATACTACTTATATACTTTTCTTTTGTAAATATATACATATTATAAATAGAAACAACCAGACCACAGACAAATATCTAAGCATAAATACTTGTCTGTGGCGGGAATCGAACCCGCAACCCTCGCGAATATCGTAAAAATACAATGAATAGAATCATGAAACTTTCTTGATATGATAGTCATTAAAATAATCTAGATTCTAATGTGGTATTTTGTCAGTTATTGAAGTTGTTCATTCATGATTTATATAATTTGTTAAAATGTGGTGTTCAACCCATTGAAAAATAATTTAATATTATATAATAAAATAGGACTAAGAAATTAACTATAGTATAATTATACTTTACGCGGTTTTACCCGCGTAACTCCCGATCCCGTGGGAATATCGGGATAAAAAGTAGCCCATAGCCTTCCTCGATAAATGGCCTATCCAATACAAAACGAATTTTTCAATTCGAACCAGTAGTTCCTGAGATTAGCGCGATTGACAAACAAACAAACAAACTCTTCAGCTTTATAATATCAGTATAGATTACTAAATAATTTTATTAATTGAAAAATAAAAATGTAAACAAGCCAAGTCGCATGAATATCTATATTTTGAAATTTAGGTCACGCATGTAATGTCAATTTTTGATGAATAAGATTAATTTGGCAATAGGTAGGTAACACGCTTCTGCACACCGATAGCACACTATTGTAATAAGTATTGTTAAGTCATCTTTTATTAATGTATATAATCTTAAGATTTTTGTAAATAAATTAATTAGCAACAATACTGAGTCGAGTATCACTCCTCCTCCCAAGAAGAACGAGATGTGCCTAGCAACCGCTAGAAGAGCTATTTGCAGCTGGAAGAAACGACGCAAGACGTAGCATATTATCTAGCGGGTCATATTCTATTTCCAATATTCCATCATACAACCAGGCAAAGTGGCAAAGGTAAATTCCAGAAACCCGGACTGAACGTTTTGTTTCGACATTCCAGGAAATGGAATCAATTGACTGCGTCTGTCTTTCCTTACGTATACAATTTGGGGATCTTCAAGTTGCAAGTGAATAGATGTCTTCTAGGAAAGCGTCTACATTTTAGACTGCATCGTCACTTACCATCAGACTGGTGTTATGATGGTCAAACCACAGATATACAGGGTATCCCGTAGTGAATGGATACGTATACAATTTGGGGATCTTCAAGTTGCAAGTGAATAGATGTCTTCTAGGAAAGCGTCTACATTTTAGACTGCATCGTCACTTACCATCAGGTTGGTGTTATGATGGTCAAACCACAGATATACAGGGTATCCCGTAATTAATGGATACGTATACAATTTGGGGATCTTCAAGTTGGAAGTTAATAGATGTCTTCTAGGAAAGCGTCTACATTTTAGACTGCATCGTCACTTACCATCAGGTTGGTGTTATGATGGTCAAACCACAGATATACAGGGTATCCCGTAATGAATGGATACGTATACAATTTGGGGATCTTGAAGTTGGAAGTTAATAGATGTCTTCTAGGAAAGCGTCTACATTTTAGACTGCATCGTCACTTACCATCAGGTTGGTGTTATGAAGGTCAAACCACAGATATACAGGGTATCCCGTAATGAATGGGCATCTACGGATAGAAGACACTGCCAATTTAGAAAAATAGAACTTATGCTGTCAATCCAAAAAACAGATCATTATTATTTAATTGTAAAAATGTTTAAGACTTATAATATTTTGTACACCAGACAGAAGACTGGTAGAATGTAAGGACGCACTAACCAATTATACTAACACCAATTGTAAACTGCATTCTGGACAAAATAAAGATTCTGATTCTGATTCTGATTCTGATAGTTTTTAATTTAATTTCTGGGTGGGTTTTTTTTTTGTTTTTTTTTTAATTATTTTGTGTTTATTAGTATTATTTTTAGTTTTTCATGTTGTGTAATTTGATTTGTAGTATTTATTGACATTTGTGTTTTAAATTGGAATTAAGATCGTAGTACAAAAACAGATTGAAATAATTCCTTCATTTGCAGTTTTAATATCAAAGAAACATAGAGTGAATGGGCATCTACGGATAGAAGACACTGCCAATTTAGAAAAATAGAACCTATGCTGTCAATCCAAAAAACAGATCATTATTATTTAATTGTAATGTTTAGTTTTTAATTTAATTTCTGGGTGGGTTTTTTTTTTGTTTTTTTTTTTTAATTATTTTGTGTTTATTAGTATTATTTTTAGTTTTTCATGTTGTGTAATTTGATTTGTAGTATTTATTGACATTTGTGTTTTAAATTGGAATTAAGATCGTAGTACAAAAACAGATTGAAATAATTCCTTCATTTGCAGTTTTGGTATCAAAGAAACAGAGTGAATGGGCATCTACGGATAGAAGACACTGCCAATTTAGAAAAATAGAACTTATGCTGTCAATCCAAAAAACAGATCATTATTATTTAATTGTAAGTTTTTAATTTAATTTCTGGGTGGGTTTTTTTTTGTTTTTTTTTTTTTAATTATTTTGTGTTTATTAGTATTATTTTTAGTTTTTCATGTTGTGTAGTTTGATTTGATGTATTTATTGACATTTGTGTTTTAAATTGGAATTAAGATCGTAGTACAAAAACAGATTGAAATAATTCCTTCATTTGCAGTTTTAATATCAAAGAAACATAGAGTGAATGGGCATCTACGGATAGAAGACACTGCCAATTTAGAAAAATAGAACTTATGCTGTCAATCCAAAAAACAGATCATTATTATGTAATTGTAATGTTTAGTTTTTAATTTAATTTCTGGGTGGGTTTTTTTTTTGTTTTTTTTTTTTTTAATTATTTTGTGTTTATTAGTATTATTTTTAGTTTTTCATGTTGTGTAATTTGATTTGTAGTATTTATTGACATTTGTGTTTTAAATTGGAATTAAGATCGTAGTACAAAAACAGATTGAAATAATTCCTTCATTTGCAGTTTTGGTATCAAAGAAACATAGAGAAGGGAAATAAATTTTTAAAATTTTCAAAATGGCGTATATCTCAGAAACCGACAGACTTTCTTGTAGCGTAAGTTTATTTTTCTGAACTGTCACAGTATCCTCTATCTGTAAGTGCCCGCTTATCCATTCATTTTACGGGACATCCTGTAAATATGAGGGTCAAACGCTGACCTATAATTCTATCTAAACGACCCAGTTAGCACAATGGTCACCACGCCGGATTGCCAAACACAGGATTGCGGGTTCGATTCCCGCCTCAGACAAGTATTTATGCTTAGTCTTTGGTCTGGTTGTTTTTATGTATTATCCTACCATCCTACTAATATAATAAATGTGAAAGTTTGTGTGTGTGTGTGTGCGTGCGTGTATGTTTGTTACTCCTTGACGCAAAAACTACTGAACCGATTGCAATGAAACTCGGTACGTCAATAGCTGGAGACCTGGATTAATACATAGGCTACTTTTTATCCCGATATTCCCACGGGATCGGGACTTACGCGGCTGAAACCGCGGCGCGGAGCTAGTAATTATATATTCACAAAAGAAAAGAATATACGTAGTATATCCGTTGTCTAGCACCCATAACACAAGTCTAGTTACTTGGGGCTAGATGGCGATGTGTGGAATGTCCTGCAATATTTATTTATTACTAGCTGCGCCCCGCGGTTTCACCCGCGTAAGTTCCGATCCCGTGGGAATATCGGGATAAAAAGTAGCCTATGGATCCCGTAGATTTTGCGTGAAGGAGTAACAAACACACACACACACATGCACACACAAACTTTCACATTTATAATATTAGTAGGATCATTTAAAAAGGGGAAGCGTTAAAATAGTACAGAGTTCGAATATACTCAACGTTCCATACCGCAGTGGGGTAAAAATGAAAGTCATCCAGATTAGCGCAGCCTGGATGTAGTAGTAGATTGACCTCTCGATCATGTACAGCGTGACGGCGTGAATTGGCCGCAGCCTACGCATTGTGAATCCATGTTCCGTATTAGGCGGTACAAGGCATCCTTTGTTCGTAAGTTTGCTCTAGCCACAGTGGAAAGTTTCAGTAGAACAACTTTGTTATTCAATATACTGTTATCATTGTTTATGAGGTTTATTATAAACTGTATGTAGGTATAGCCACTTTTATAATGTTGTCGAAAATATTTGAAATGAAAAGATGTGCCTCGTTGCCTAAATACTTTAAGCTGATGTCACTTTGGTTGGCACACTACTTCTGTGCACCTAAACAAACAACTTTTGTTCTACGACTTTTGAAATTCGAACATTTTTTTGAAAATTTTGAGGTTAGGTTTACCTACAAATCAGCTGTTCTTTACACGGAGAGGTCATTAACCTTAAAATTTTACTTATTTTTTAAGTTTTATCTACTATCCTTATTCGAAAAAATCTGCAGTTTTTTCAAATTTACATAACCTTAAAATTTTCATTTTTTTTTTCGAAGTTGTTTGTTACGGTGCACAGAAGTAGCCCTCAACGGTTTGCTAGTATAATTACCAATAACCCTGTATAAATAACAACCTACACATAAAGATCTGTACCTATTTTCTAAGATAATTAAAATTTTACCTAGAACACTACTATTAGAACATTGAACCAGAATCTAGCTAAAGAGAGCCCGATAGATTGAAACATAGAAAAAGGGTAATTATTATTAAAACTTAGAGGGAGCAGCGATAGGGCCGTATTTTATAATAGAATAGAATACAAAAACATTTATTTAGACACGATAAAAATAAATACTTAGAACAGATTTTGACAAACAAACGATAAGAACATTAAAAAAACAAAATTAAAAAGAAGACTATAGAACAAAAAGTATAAAATAAAAAGACAGAAAATTCAGAATAGTACATTACGATATAAGTGTGGTAAATTGATCTCTGCATAGAGGCGTGTTAAGAAGCTAAGATGCAAAGATCAATTCGACACGTGTGTCGTAAGACGTTTTTTATCACAGTTGCGAAGAAAAGAAAAGACTTGAAAATAAAAGAAAATAATAAATAACAAAATATTTGGTGATAAGACAACCTTTATTGCTGGAGTAAAACTTCTTTTTTTGGACCTACTTTATTTTATCCATCAAAACAGTATATTCCAGATAAATTAAGAATGTTTCACCTACCTAACATGTAATTAGCAGTAAGATACCAATTTAACTTATCAGGATCACTTATAAGACACTAGTGGCGTCGAGATAATGCATAACGCACGCGTGTGTAATACGTTGGATTATGAGCCTAAAAGTAGTTAAATAAGATCCACTTTATGAGCAACTGTCATAAAAAATAAGTACAGTACAAAAATATATATATTATAGAGAAAGAAGCTCCCTGAAAATAGGTTTGATCATTAAGTAACATGGACAATCAAAGTTCTCCTTCTGTCTATAGTAATACTGTGCCATATCACCCGGGAAATATACGGAGAATGTTCAACGGATCGCCGAGAATTCCTCTAAGACGCCCGTCCGGAGTTTCCGCGCACCATGAGTTTACTATTCATAACTATAATGAAAACGTTCCCTATACAGTTTAAACACTCCGATATAGTGTGTCTGGATCAGTTGTAGGTATAATTTAAAAAAATGGTTGTCTGTAAAGTCGGTTTACGGACGATTATTTTACGTGATAACGTCATAAGAAAACGATCAAAAATTGAGATATTTTTGTTATAAAGGTACTTCTTTTTTTCCTTTATTTAAGTCTTCTATTCAATCATCACACCATAACACAAGCCCAGATGAGCGATATTATTATTAATTACTCTGTTTTCTAAGTTACCATGACGAGTCCGGTCATATTACCATGACGCATAACATCACACAATATTACCGTGACACTTTTTGTGAATTATGTCTGGCTTCTATTCCTTATTTGAAACCGACCGACGCGGCGACGGCGCTTTTCACATAATCTATATCATATATAAAAAAATCTAAAAATCGTTTTCTCGCATCTACTCTCGTTCTAGTAATTTTATTGCCTTTTCGCCTCATAATTTCTTAAAATGTGGATATTTGTTTTTAACTATTTATCCGACAAAAATGTACTCATAGATCAATTAAACTACCGTCTTTTTCAATTGACTACACTAAACTCTAATCATACTTAATGTAACAAGATGCTTGTACAACGGTGAAGAAAAACATCGTGATGAAACCCGCGCAGCGGTTTGGCTCCAGAAGTATTGACAAGTTCTCTGCTCTGGACATGGTCACTAAGCTGAGAGGGTAGTAGGTGCTGGGTAAGCCTACTCCATCCTCACATAAAAAGGACCCATTGAAACGGCCCCTTTAAAAAAGGGTGGAAAACAGCACGTATACAAGTACAAGACATAGAGAAAGCTCAAAAGCCTAAAATCATATTTCCAGTTAGTAGGTACCTACGTACCGCTAAGTAAATCACAAGCAAATCAATCAAAATATTTGCCATCCTCTTGCCAAATACAGTTGCCGAGATCCTTTGATCATGTCGCCCAGATCACTTCGATTTCTGGACAGCCATTTAATTAGCTTTGACCAAAGTGTTTAGAATTTTACTTGAGAATTTATACTCTATCACGAGTAAATAGGGCTCAAAGTTGTACGTTTGTTTTTACAAAAGCAGATACCTGAAACCGTAGATACTTGGTTGCTTTTGGCGTTCCTTCGACAAAACGCTAATCGGTTTTAGATCTAGTGTTGCTTGGTTTTGTTGCAACTTGACTTGTACTAAATGTCTGTGGTTTCGTAGTTTCGCTTTTAGCAGATTTATTTTGTATAGAATTTAACTTACCTATTTCAAAGAATTTTAGGTCTTTTTTGTTACTAACGCGATTTTTGTACTGGAAACAATCCGATTTATATTTGTTGTATTATAAAATAAAGTCAATTAACAATGTCTCAGAGGTATTATTTAAAACCTCGAGGTTTTTATAGTACATTGTTACCCTAGGTGTGAAAGTCACTCATTGAGTCCCGAGACGGAGTTTGGCGCCCGAGCTAACGAGCGATAGTTCGAGGGACTTAATGAGTCTTTCACCCGAGGTAAACACTGTGCTTTTCATTACGAATAATACATAAAATTCTTCCTAATAACGAGAGTGAATGAGAGACTCCATACTACCTGATCCTCTTACAAGGTTATATAACCTCATTGGTCTCAACCTTGTAGTGTTTTGCAAAGCAAGGAGGTTAGGTTTTTGAAGTTCCTAATGCGTAATGATACTGATACTGAATTTGACATGACAGCTGTCAGTGAAAGCGATTCTCCCTAGGGCTGAAAGTTTTACTTTCAACACGCTCTTCAGGCTCCTTTAGACCTACTTTCGGCGTATGAGTAATGAAAAATAATTTTCTATCTTATTTACTGTGAATAAATATTAAAATTTAAACAATACAAAAATTAGGTCCAACAATTTTCGTTTATCTTAAAATTGACATTTATTTTTTGGAAGTGTTTATTTCACGCTTATTAAATTCATTGTCAAGGGAATAGCCGACAAACATGGTGGATTGTAAGTGGATTGTAAACAGAATTTAGGGCCATTATCCATATACCTACTCCGAGAGCTCGTATGGAGTAGTCAGTAGACAAACCACATTTCTGTAGAACGCAGTTAACACGTAATACAGGCGGAGACCGCACGGAATTGACTTGGTTCACTTCATTGCATTACGCACTGTGCTTGCCACCGGTAAGCTAGTGGAATTGAACGAAAATGTAATCGTATTTTACATGGATAACTGTTTTACATGGATGACGCACGACGGCTGCGGGTTTGGCCGGAAGACCAGCGCTGCAGCCAAGCTTCGCTTGACCGTGGCTTACAGCTGAGGTCGACCCATTTCGGGCAGCACATGGCTTCTTAAATATTCTTAGGTTTAGTGTATGTTTCTTTCTTCGTTGTATAATGTTACCTATTTCTTTGTGTGTGTCTAATTTTAAAGTTGTCGTGTGCCTGCACCGAATAAATGTTTTTCTTTCTTTATTTTATTATTTGAAGGAAGAACGAGGTCTAGTTGCGAGTACTAAATGACGTAACACGCAGTAACGTTGCGTGGTGAGATTACATAACAAAATCCATTTATATTGCAAACCAACATTTCAATCTTACTTCAACGTGAGCTTTTAGTAAAACACTCAAGATGCTGTGCATCGTAAATAATTAATGAGTATGGGCGTATGTGTCATGGATTCAACTATTAAGGACATGGTGATTCTTCTATAATACATGTAAAGGTTTAAATATTCAGTGTAAGTGCGGTGTTTAACTCTAAAACCACGGAAAAGGGAGTTTATTGCCGTCATGCCAAGTTCTGGTTTCGGTAAAGCCTCGGTGTGTTTGCCACCTGGGTCTCTGAAGTATTAGATAGGTATGCTTAGTAATTTTCTAGGTGACCGGTGGCTATATTTTATGTTTTTGTTGGTAAAGTAGAGATGTATTTTCATAGCCTCTTTGCCTCAAATGTAGGGTATGGAACGGACTTCCTTTCATAAAACAGGCTTTGATACGAGCGCGTCGTATTTGGAATATGTTTTATGTAGCACAAACAGTAAGCTAAAAATATTAGCTAAGTATATTGTCGACTTTGTATTAATGTGTCCAAAAATAGGTAATTTCTTCAAGACTTAAAATCTTATTTGATGTGATATTATTTTGCGGTCACGTAAAGCGCTTATTGGGTTTTCTTCTCTGCTTCAAGTTTCATTTTAATAGAAACGTCTCAAACATCAAAACACCTTAATCATTATTCCAGGAACAAGTAATAAAAAAAAACTTTAACTTATTTTAGAAAAATAATTATATGTAACACTAGCCTTAATCCGCGACTACGTTCGCGTAGGTTTATTTTTTTTTAAATTATTTCTTATCGTATGCCTACGTCATACAAATAACACGCCCTCCAAGTTTCAGGTCTCTACGATCAGCGGTTTAGGCTGTGCATTGATCCGTCAGTCAGTCAGGACAAAGCATTTTATATGTAAAAGAAAATAATAAATATTTATAGATATACACATTGAAGTTATTTTACTCATTATAAGATTGAATACCCAAAGTAACAGTGATAAAATCACAGGTTTATGGCCTACTGCTAAAAGTAGGTACATAATTGGGTCGGATTATCACTCGTTATTTTCTCTAATTAGCCAGTTTCATTAACTCGTCAGCTTCCTTATTCGTAATGACTTTAATTGCTCTATTTCAAATAATACCTTAAAATATTTGTAATCTTGACCTTTATGAACATAATCATAAAAATCCCCATAGTTTCTTAGCCCATTCAAACGCAGAAATCATAACTTAGTTTTTAAGACGTTTCAGTGTGGTTTCATGCAAATTGTATGATTCCAAGTGACTAATGAATTTGGACTTTTGACTTTGACTTGACCATGAAAATCTTTAATTCGTCTGTTTTTTTTACTAGCCAGTCACTCGTTTTTTTTTTTCAAATTATACATTGCAATATTATTCCGATTGCAATTACAAAAAATACCCTCAAAGTACCTGAAAATACCTTTAACTTTAACTAGCAATAAATGATTTTGGAATCTAATTGGAAAAAAAATATGTACGATAATTGGCCCTCTGGTCTATTTATGTAATTCGTCAGTTTTTGTACAGTGCGATTAAGTAGGTTGATACAACCCCCCTTATACCAAAACGAGGTCTAAGGATAGTCCGAGATTTGGATTTAAACCTTAGATTTAGACACAGATTTACTCGTTAACTATAGTCTAAATACTATACCTATAGATTATATAGGGAACTAAAGTCTAAACACTATCTCTATAGATTATATAGGGATAGTTTTTAGACTATACTTCACGAGTAAATCTGCATCTGCATTAAATCTAAGGTCGGACTATCCTTAAACCTCGTTTTGGAATAAGGGGGAACGAGTTTTATTAATTTTCCTCAGCGATCTAAAATCATTTAAATTGCAGAAGTATGAGAAGTCGTCTTCCTCGTAATATTCAACAAGAATATTCTCTCCTATATTGTATTTACCCAAAGATATTAAAACCTCAACTACGTACTTTCAACGTAACGAACTTATGTAGATTATCCCCGATGAGACTCTAATAAATGATTCCCGAAAGGCGCTAAGGAAAAATATATTTTATCTCAACATGTTAGATTATATTTTACTTTCTTCCATTTTTCTATTCTGACTTCTTTGTAAAGCCACGCATTCTCAGGAGACTGTCCCTATTTAGTTTCGTCCTTTCTGCAGATAAGTTTATGGTTCGTAAATTTATATTTTTTTTATAGTAAACTTTTACAATTACTTACAGAAAAAACAATAAATTCTATGGCTTTAGAAGAGTAATAAAACCCAGGGGAACGCATTTAGGAGATTTATCTAATTAGATGTTTTCTAAACACAAACCGCAGCTTTGATTTTCGACTAGGTAGGTACTCGTATGCAAAATATACAAAATCAGAGCATACCATTTTAATTAAATTTCAATGATTATTCAAGATATAATCGAAAAATATATATACTTTACAAGAAATTTACCTCTTTGCTCAGGCATTTATTTTCAATCCAGTCAATGATTATTCAATTTAAAAATGCTTCATTCGTAAAATTAGAACAACAACAATTAATTAAGGAGAAAACTATAGACTGCCCGTAGACAAATTAAGTGTAGATTCGACAAAAAGTGACTCTATACAAAAACCTTGATAAACGAGCAGATGCTGGCGCTTACATACTGAATACCTAGCTCTTTTTATTTAGATAGATCATAGATGAACAAGTAAAACTTGTAGTTTTACTTGTTCATCTATGGATTTTGACATAAACAAAAGAAAAACCCGAAGCATCCCATAAATATTTTTCACAAACTCCTGGGTCCTCTTGCAGCAAAATTGCGAAATCTAGTCTTTCGTTTATATTTGACAGTAAGCTAAAATCGATTTTAAAATTTTGTCAAAAAGTAAGAACATTGGACAAGTCGAGAATAGCATTTATACGAATAATAGAGATTTCAGTAACATTTTCGTTAGACATTGCCAAAGCGACATTTTGTCGAACTCGACATCATCTCTATTTCAGCGAGAATCGCCTTCCAGAGCTGTTTCAAATTTATCGCATTTAGGTGGTGAAAATAAGAAACAAAATAAAATGTTCAGGGCACTAATCTCTCACGCTTACTTATAACTTCCCACGGGTTCACCTAAACACCTTTTATTATGAAAGTTCCTGCAAGTCACCGCAGAAAACTCTCAACTCCCCAAGAACCGCCCAAAACTGACATAAGTGAGTAAAACTCGTACATGATAGAATAGCCTAATCTTCGCCGTCCCTATCCGAAACTGTCGTTAATAAAACTCCACAGGAACTTATCTCTCGGGGGAGAGATAAAAATATATTCTTCCAAAAAACAAACCTTTGCTAGAACCGTGGAATTTTTGCAGAATCAGAGTCAGTGTTGCCGACTTTATGCACGATAAATGATACGCTTCGAGGCACTTATCGCCCTCGTAATGCCGTAATGCCGTAATGTTGAGATTTATCGTGTTCAAACTCTTAAACATGAGCATTCAACAGAATCCTTATTAAAAATAAAGTAATCACAACTTTGGTTTAAAAAAAATATTACATTGAACTTTCCTATTTTATCTTTATGTGTCTACGTTTCTTTTAAGTAAGGCGCCACGTGATAGTTCTTATCTTATAATTATATTGACCCTAAAATATCTAAAGAGGAATATAAAAATCACCTCCAAATGCCTATCGTCTGATTCACCTAGACCAGGGGTCGGCAACGTTTTGAAGAGTCAAAAATTACAATTTCCAAAATTTTTTTTTAAAGAGCTACAATTTTGGTGTCAACAAGAAATAATAAAGTTTTTTGAAGATAGTCAGCACTCCAAATGCCAACCTTTTCACCTCACTGTTGCAATCGGGAAGACTATTCCATGCGTCGAATATAAGTGCCTCAACTCCGTGGTATTTCTTTAAAATTGTACTTATATTGTAAATGTGAAAATTTGGGTGTGAGTGTGTGTGTGTATGTATGTTTGTTACTCCTTCACAAAAAAAATACTGGACCGATTGCAATGAAACTCGGTATCTAGATAGCTGGAGACCTGGATTAACACATAGGCTACTTTTTTATCCCGATATTCCTATGGGATCGGGACTTATGCGGGTGAAACCGCGGAGCGCAGCTAGTATATAATATTTGCAACAAAATAGCCACAGCTTCACATCCAAATAGCCGCATGTGGCTCGCGAGCTGCAGGTTGCCGACTCCTGACCTAGAGTGATAACAAAACGCATGTACCTTTATAGTAACAAACTAAGTGCACCGTAGCTCAAATATTACAAAACTTACTATTATTGTTCTTATATTTTTCTCAAGAATCACTCTAAGTGTATTAAACGACAGGCATTTAATAGTGATTTTAGTAATTTTCAGTTCAATATTGGTCGATTTTACCTTTTGTGACAGTTTAATTTAAAAAGCTCTCCATAACCACAGATCAATATAAAACCCATTTTTAAAAACACCCCGAAACCCACGTAAATTATACCAACAAATGAATCTATGCTTAAAATTGAGTGAAACACATGCTCTTTCCTGCCTGATGAATTAGAGCCTGTTATAAAATTAACCTCACTCATCTCCATTTTACACATAACTCCCGGACAGTATAAATAAACTGAAAAGCTTTTACCCGTGGATTCGACCGGGTGACTACATAAAACTGAAATTCGACAAACCCTTATTCGACAAGACTTTACTTGGCAATAATCGAATTCCGATACGACTTAAATTTGACAATACAATACTGAACTCCAACGAGGCATTTCTTCGATATGACTTACTAAAAATCGTCAAAAAAATTAAATCGTTTTTTTTTTCAAAATTTTTCGTTATTAAGCCTGATCGAATCAGTTAGTTACCAAAGTGGCTGAAGGGAACGAAAACGAAAAATACGTGTTTATTAGTAACTGATTACAAAACAGTGAAGAAAATTGTTTTTATGTAGCTACGAATCAGTTAGTTACAAAAGTGGCTGAAGGGGTATTAACCCCGGGAAAAAGTAAGTATCCTATATCCTTTTCCGTCGTACTATCTACCCCTATGCAAATTGTTACCCAAATCGGTTAAGCCGTTTGACTACGAACAAACAGACTTTTGAATACACATTTATCGCTTCATCATAGCGGTGCTTTGTAGCGAGTAAGCAATTGTGATGAAATTTTTTGGGAGAATTTATTGTTCGTTCTAAAAATTTCTTTATTTTTAAGGAACTTCTATACTTAAAATACATGTCAGTTCCGTTGAGTCTTCGTTCTAAAATTGTCTAAGTTATGTTTAACACTTAAACTGAGAAATTTGAATTCTTTAAATTTAAAGGTAATATTTCTATGAATGTCTCCATCACAGTACATTAAATAGAAAGGGACAAAAGGTCCAACAATGTCCATGTTATCACGGTCCGAGTTTTGGTGGGAATCGTCACAATTAAGTACCATGTCAGACATTAATAAGGCTTATCTTTTGCTCATATGGCTCATGAATCAATTAGATCCGGTCGCTGGGTTTCATTTGAAAACAGGTCACAGATTTTTCTATCGACCGATTGAAAACCGACTATAGATGGACAGACGACCGCTTTAAGGTAAAGGTAAGAGCGGTGTTGGCTTACTGGTAGATACCTCGACTTTCATTCTGAAGGTCGTGGGTTGGAATCCCAGTCGGCCGTGCACCAATGGATTTTTCTTAAGAAAAATTTATGTGCGCTAAGACATTACTTTTACTGTAAAGGAAAACATCGTGATGAAACGCGCGGCTTTGTCGACTACAGAAGCTAAGAGAGTAGTAGGTGCTGGGCAAGCTTACTCCATCCTCACGCAAAAAGTACCCAATTTAAAAAAAAGGTCTTATTGCGGAAACAGCCCGTTTACAAGTACAAGTACAAGTAAGGTAGCGGGAATATGTTGGACGCAGAGGGCCTGCGGACAATCGCTCTATAAGTTTTTTAGGGGAGGCCTTTGTTCAGCAGTGGACGTCCTGTGGCTGATATGATGCTTATGATGATGATACAGAAATTGCAAATTTGTGCACCTCATTGGGACTTCATATTTTATTCAGGAACGGGTTGTGTACTTCGTCTTAATGATAACAACCCATGGACGTGACTCAAGTTGCTCCATTTTAAATAATACTTTCAATTATTTGTAATATTGACCTTTGTGAGCGTGATCACATGAAAAAAAAACCCATGAGTTTCTTGTGCCTTCTTCTCATTGGTGGGCGCGTTCCGAAGGCACACATCCTAACTTAGTTTTTAAGACGTTTTTATGTGAACTTTGTTATCTATCTATTTTATTATTATCAAATACTACGGTCTACACTCCCTCATGTGTGAAATAATCAAGTTCCCAAGTTAACACAAATGTGAGTTTCATCATTCAAAAAGTTTTGCAGAAAACAAGATATTGCCGTAACTTTTGATTGCGTTGATTTTTATTGCAGAGAGGCACTTTTGCTTTATAAATGAGCACTTAGAAGAACATATTTGAAATGGTGCATAGTTTTACATAAAAATTGTTAAACCTAGCTGTAGATTTTCCTTACAAAGAAATAAATTGCTGCCTGTGTAGGTAGCAATTAATTGGAACACTTACCGTAGAATATTGAAGGACTTAAAAGTGTTCCTTCAGTTGAAAATAATAGTTTACAAAATTACTTATTTATTTAATTTAATTTATTAATAATTTTTATTCAAATACACTGATTTCAGATATCCAGTTCTTATTAAAAAAAAAGATTACAAAAAACTAGGAAATTTGAGCCTCCACTTTTGTTACCAATGTAAAAAATAATAAGAACCCTTTGAGTTTCTTGTGTCCTCTATGGTGGCCGCGTTCTATACACCCTAACTTAGTTTTATAACGATTCAATCTGATGTTTTCAACTAGATAGAGAATAGAAGTTGAAATATTGACTTTGACTTTAACTGGCTCGCCCACCGTTCGCATAATATTTAAAAGTAAAAGTTGTCTTGTTTTTTATCGACTAAAAAACCGGTTGGCAACACCAACCATCGAGAAGTCTGTGGTCCGTTTTCACCCTTAGACAGAAACCCGGTCTTTGTGAACTGGCAAGATACAGAGAGGCGGTCATACGGAAAACTCAAGTAAAGTGGTTTGGGAAAAGGTTTTTACAATTTATAAAACTGTATCAGCTGTCGAGTTTTGTAAATTGAATGTGTCTGCTTTATTTAACACTCCAACCAATTGAGAACCGTGAAAGGATGTAAGTAAATAAATTTGATATCCAACCGCCCCTAATACGTTTATATAGGTACTTTAGGTCGTAATACATATTAAGCTTTCAGCAGCGACTTTGTCCGCGTAGGGGTTGAATTTTCCAAACTCGTTTCTTAGCGGATGCCCATTTCATAATAGCTATCAGAGTGCCAAATTTTGGACCCATCCGTTTATTGATTTGAGTGCGTTGATATGTTAGCAGTCAGTCAGGACTTTTATATTTATAGATTATTTATTACTTTATTGATTCCTTTTATTATAGATATGAAGGCGATCCTATTAACTTTTAATAAAAAAAGCTGGTGGGAGGTTTCGGCTGCGGCTTGTTACCAATCATAGGCCTAAATCGTATCGCTAAGCGGACTTGTCCGTGTTCCGAGACGTAGGCTGGTGTAGCCCAAAAGGAGGTCGGGTCTGAAAAGTTCTCGTTCCACAGCCGTCTTTCTACCTTCACTCGCGTCCCTCTAAGACTCATTTGGGGGTTTAAGTCACGAGTATTTAAATTTCGTCTGAATAGACGTGTTACATCTATCGTCGCCTATCGTGAAATAATGGTTTAATTCTGACCAAAAACAGACGTAAAACATGTAGTATGACACGCCTTATGTTCAATGGAATTCTTAATCGATTGAAAAAAAAAGAATTTCAATGTAAACATCGATTTTAAATGAAAAAGAAATCACCATAGGTATCCCTAAAAACCTTTTCAAACACTTCAGTAAAAACAAAATCGCGTACTTAATAAAAACATCCCCGAGGCCCTGTGTTAGTCCATGTGTATCAAGATTCCGCCTTAAAAGCCTTTTAAACAAGTGAAACTCAATATTAAACTAGTATGCGAAGCTCTCCAAGCATTAGTAGCGGCAAATTGTAGCGACAGCAAAAGAATAACATCTTATCTTTGCAAAAAGGCAAAAACTTTATGAACGTTTTCCGACATTTTTGAAATTACGCTTGCGGAAATCATACAGCTTTTTGTTTTAACTGTACTTCTGTTTATTTTGTTACTTTTTCACAAATTTTTAGAAATGTTTTTTGTCGTTTGTACCTTCGTTTGTTGCAGTAGGTATGTAACAAACGAAGTCATGAACTATTAATATTTAAGGACTTTACGTTCTATTTATATTCTGAATTCTATTGTTTTATGAAACATTGATTTCAATTTAAAACTATAGAGTTTTCTTTACTTCTTCGAAAATAAATATGTAAGCAACGAGCATTTAAGACCAATATTTTCAAAATCCCTACTAATATGCAAAATAAACTCTGTCTGTGTGTCCATTACGTTGTCACACCTGAATCGCTGAACCAATTTTGATAAAGGTATAGAGATAAAATAGAACCTTGAAAAAGGACAAAGGCTAGTTTAAAGTTAGGTGAAGTTAGGAGAACAGATGAACATACAATCGGCATAATTGCAGCCCCCGGTAGAGTTCTAAAATTACTATTATTGGCATGTTTACATTCTAACAATTTTTGTTTGATAAAATGATGAGTTATAAGACTTTAAACTTCAACTAAAGCAAGTGCCTAGAATCTTACTTCTGTTGAAAACATTCTTATAACAGCCAATTTGGAGCTCTACGGTGGGTCTGCAATTATGCAGCCGACCGTTCATACATACATACGGGTCAAAAACACAACCCTCCCTTTTGGCTTAACCGTAGTCGGGTAAAAAAGGAATCATTTGTCACCAACGCTGTCGGAAGGGACTAACGCTTACAAAGGACAGACACGATGGGTTACAGTTACCACCCTATTACAATGCTTACTTAATACCTTACACTTTAAATAATTCAGTGTTATTACAGGATTTACATTTATTCGTGTTTGGAATTCATTAGGTCTTACCTACTATATAATGTAAGGAATAATTTAATAAGTAAGTACTTAAGTTGGTTTAAATTCAACTATTTTTTTTGTTAAAAATACTATACGAGTCATTAGGGTGGAAGATCCAATTTGGCGTGGATAGTGCTCTACTGATTGACTTGATAAAAGTATAAACGCTATCTTCTATAATATAAAAATGAATCACTGAATGTGTTGCTAAGCGCAAATCTCGAGACCGGCTGAACCGATTTCGCTATATTTTTTTAGAATATTCATCAAAGTACGAGGATGGTCCTAGACATATAACCAAAAAGCCTAAAACGAATCAACGTCCATCACTGGATTTACCTTTTTAACCATCGCCTGATTTAAAGTCTGCAATTTACGTTTGCCCGTTAGTAGACATATTACCAAGAAACCTAAAATGAATCAACGTCCATCACTGGATTTACCTTTTTAACCATCGCCCGATTTAAAGTCTGCACTTTGCGTCTACCGGTAAGTAGACATATTTCCAAGAAGCCTAGCAAGTAACACGTCCAGTTTCGTACCTAGCTTTTCTTTAATGACAACAACTTCGTATTGAGTATATAGAACTTGTGGGTTATTGAATACGTAACCCCATTATATAATACTCACTATCTTTGTCTCTGTTACTTGTCTATTCTAACTAGAGATTTTATACAGCGTCAGCAACATTAATCCTTGCTATTCAGCGCGCTGTAGTGCCTGAGACATGTCGCACCTCCGCACCAATAGTGTCAACTCAAAAAATGAAAATGTCGAGAAAAGGTGTCTAAAGTAATAGTGTACATTTTTTTCGGTTTTCTAGTCTTAATTTGAAAACGAATAGAATTAGCGATATGAACTTTTCAGTAGGTTTAAACGATTTTTTAAGCTTTACAAAATGGTAAATGGAAAATATGAAAATATAAAAATGATTTTTTAATTATGATATCATATTGATAAGAAAAACGATTAAGTAAATAAATAAATATTATTTATTGTATGAAATTAAAGTGTTACATATCGAGATACAACACTTTAATTAAGCAAATCCACAGATTGTTTTAAAATTATCTTTTAACATGTACCGTCATAAACCGACAATCAACACAGATGAGATTTAGATAGGCGACTACCTTGCACAAGTCATTTAAGAGACTCTCATTGCTTTCGGTAAACATTATAATGACACTAGCGCCTTCTAAGGTCAAACAATTGGACTAAAGAACGCTTTTTGAGATAAGACTTTGAAGGATTGCGAATCTAATGGTACTATAAAACTGTTTTTGTTTTTTTTTGGTTATGACACTATTTAAGAGGAGGTGCGATGTATTAAGTGGAGTAGGCTTGCGCAGAACCTATATCACCCTCTAACTTTAGTTGACCAGAGAAAAGAACTCGTCAATACGTCTGAAGCCAACCAAGCCGTGGTTTTCATCACGATGTTTTCCTTCATCGTAAGAGCAATGTTAAGGTGAAAGGGTAACAGCGCTCTCTCCATACAAACGTAGTCGACTGTCTCTTCCCTGGATAATGATACTAGCACGAATATTTTTGTGCCATAAAACCTATAACTGCCATGACTATACCAGGTACATAATAACACATAATCTAAAACATATACATATAATCTTAATTTCTATGATAATTCAAAGAAATTAAGATTTCAAAAACAAAAAAAACATAGTGACATGGTAATGGCAGTTATAAGTTTTATGCAACAAAAATATTTGCTTTAGTGTCATTATCCAGGGAGAAAACAGTCGACTACGTTTGTATGGAGAGAGCTCCTGTACCACTTTCTCTTAATTAGCGGAGATCAATTTGTAAGAAAAATCCATTGGCACACGGCCGCCCGGCATTCGAACCCACTTTCTTCGGAATTAAAGTCAAGGTATTTACTACTAGGCAAACACCGCACCAGCAAGAGACGATATTCGTAGTAACGAATATTCTATAATTACAACAAGTATTGATGTTATAAATTATTTAAGAGAATCTCTAGGTACTTAGAAATACAAATATTGAATATTATTCCTAAAAGAACCCAAACAGACGAAATGCTTTCAATTAATTAAAATGAGTGACCCTTTGACCCGTCTCATATACCTACAGCCCAAAATGGGACGGATTTGGGGAATCAGAAAATAATATTTGTTCAATCTTTCAACTCGTCCCATTGTATTGAACCAAAATACTAAATACTTATGACGAAAGCGTAATGTCGGTCTGTTCATTTTCGTCAGTATAAGTTATTCTTGACGAACCTGAAGCGGAAACTGACGAGAGCTATGAACAAACGCTGACTACATGTTTTTGTTGAATTTACATAATTTACTACAATTGAGATCCTGTTATTGGCTTTCTGTTGCTACACTATAGTACATAATAGCTATATTCATAAAATTAATATACATAAAGGAACCTTTACGCCGGGTACGATAAGGGGCGGGTTATTTGACTAACTGGTCACTTCATTTATTGTATTTATAATGTTAAATATGTATGTTGACGACCCAGTTGGCACAATGGTCACCATACCAGACTGCCAAACACAGGGTTGCGGGTTCGATTCCCGCCTCAGACATGTATTTATGCTTAGATATTTGTCTGTGGTCTGGTTGTTTCTATGTATTATAAGTATATATTTACAAAAGAAAAGTATACATGTAGTATATCCATTGTCTAGCACCCATAATACAAATCTAGTTACTTAGCTTGGGGCTAGATGGCGATGTGTGGAATGACCTGTAATATATATGTCTTTTTCTAATTATTTATTTATAAATATACATATATACCTACTAGTATAAAGGCACCTAAATTTAATAAAGGTTACTTGCAGGAATCTTGAAGCCCTAAATTTGATTTATTAGCCTCTATTACAGGACGCCCAATACACGTGACGAAAAGTAAAACAGCTTTCAAATCGTAGTTAACCCTTAACAAATATAACCGTAGAATGTCAGAAAACTCGACAAAATAGTAATAGCCTTACATCTCTCAGAATAAATAAGTAAATATTAATATTAAGGTTACTTGCAGGAATCTTGAAGACCTAAATTTGATTTATTAGCCTCTATTATAGGACGCCCAATATACATGACGAAAAGTAAAACAGCTTTCAAATCGTAGTTAACCCTTAACAAATATAACCGTCGAATGTCAGAAAACTCGACGAAATAGTAATAGCCTTACATCTCTCAGAATAAATAAGTAAATATTTTGAAAACCGACGTCTCGGGTATAAGGGGTAAAGAGAAATAGTTTCATTGATGTCTCCGCTAACATTGGAAGAATTTACTTTTCATTACGATGGAAGTTTGTAAGCAAACAATTCAACACACTTTGAAACTTGCTGTATCGATATTGCCTTGTAATAATAAAAATGTAGTGGAGTTTTTCGTGGAATAACTTGTTTGCTTGTGATGTTGACGTTGAAAATGATCTTACAACATTATGGATGTTGGTAAACAATTCAGTTAAAAACACATAAAACACATAAAAGTGTATATGTATACAATTTTACTTGCACTATTGTAAGTGCAAGTTAAATTGTATACATATACACTTAAATTCATACATTTAAACAGTTGAAATGGATACTATATACACACACTCTTTATCTTGTACTTTTAAACAGGGAAATTGGTAATTATATAAGAAAGCGGTTGAGCGCTACTTCTGTGCACCTTAACAATCAACTCTTGTTCTCCGACTTTCAGAAATTCGAACATTTTGTTCGAAAATGTTGATGTTACGTTTATCCGAAAATCAGCTCTTACTTTCATGGAGATGTTATAAACCCCATGCTTATACTCATTGCTCTATGCATATACTATGCTCATTTTTTAAGTTCTATCGTCTGTCACCCTACAAGACTGAGTTTGTATTTACCTTCAAAACGTCCAAAAAATGTTCCGATGTCTAAAAATCGTTGAACAAAAGTTGATTTTTAAGGTACAGTGCATTGCACCTGAAAGAAGTAGTGAAGGCTACTTCTTAAAAATTGAAACCGCTTTCTTATTGACCAATAACCCTGTATAATACCTACAGTCAAGACAATGCGTAGACATCTTGTCGAACAACTTTTGAAAATTCCTCGTCGTTTCTAAGCCTATCCAAAAATTTAACCATCTAGCCTCCAAGCAACTTGGGCTGCTGATATGGTGCCAGACATTTTGCATAAATACAGAAACACCTAGACTACAATAAAATATTTGATTACAGAAACAAATAATATGAAAATAGTTACAAATATAACCAACAAGTTTTACCAAATCATAATTCTTCTTCTTCTTCTTCTCGTATAGTGGTGCGGCTCACCTATTGTTAGAGTTTTCAGATCGCCCTAAGGCCTCTAACTTGACCTAACGACTGCTAGAGGTAGCAACCGGGACCAACGGCTTGTGCCTTCCGAAGCACGGAGTGCACGATAATCATGATTTACGAGGCACTAAGAACTCTTGCCAAGGAAACGTCAAAATATCGACAGTCGTAGTCATCCCAAAACTATAAAGTAAACAAAGAAAACCATAGTGTCTTTGTTACCAAGGTCTCTAAATCAATTAGAAAGAAGACGCCGCCACCGTGTCCCCGACGGTTTAATAAGGAGTTACGACGACACGGGACAGAACACATAAAATGCTGACCACTGGAACCTCAACAATGCCCAGATAATGGAAAATTGTCTGAAGGGATTTTTATATTATAACCACACTGTCTCTACTTTAGTTACGAAGAATTTTGCAGTAAGTTTTTTTAAATTATTTTATTTTATATAGGTTTTTTATAAAACTTTAGTTCAGGCTCCAGTCTCAGCAATAACTAAATATTATGTACGGTCGGCTGCATAATTGCAGACCCACCGTAGAGCTCCAAAACGGCTGTTATAAGAATGTTTTCAACACTAGCAAGATTCTAGGCACCTGCTTTAGTGGAAGTTTAAAGTATTCTAACTCATCAATTTATCAAACAAAAATTATTAGAATGAAAACATGCCAATAATAGTAATTTTAGAACTCTACCGGGGGCTGCAATTATGCAGCCGATTGTACCTAACCATTATATTTTCTTTATGCAAAACACCAACCAACTGTACTTGAATTTTTATTGTGGAGAAACAAATAAAAAAAATTATAATTATATTTTTACGTTAATTTTAAGTTTGATTTTGTATTGTAAGAATTCGTTTAGAGTTTGGTTTTGGGTGAATTTTGTGAAGGATTTAAAACTACCATGTTTATTTTGTGAAAATTATTATATTAATTTAAGTAACTTATCGATCACGTTTTTTGTTTTTATTTTATGTAGTTCGCGTTTTCGATGCTATTACAGGCACTATTTTCACAAGACTAGAGTAAGACTAGAGTAGTTAGAGGAGATTGTATATCCTTTTGCATTCTTTACTCTAAAGCAAAGAAATATAGAGTTCCACAAAATAAAAACATAAAATATGGTACAAAATCGTAAATCTTAGTTTAAGGATTAAAATTTTTTTTTTTTTGTAATTCACATTAAATTTTACTTTATCCATCATTATTTCAACTCTACTCGTACTTTCATTGCCCATAAACGCTAATAAAAACTAATTCCGTCCAAGTAATAAAATCAATTTATTTATAGTTTCTTAAATAAGGAATGTTGCGTGAGACACCACATCAATGTGTACCTAGCTATAAAGGGCCATTTCTCACACCCAGGGTCTCAGTACCTGACCTGTAAAAAGCCCTAAGATATAATTTTATTTAGCGTCCATTCCGAGATAAATGATTCCACATTAACTAAAAGGTAATTTTACCGTTTGAGTTGTTATAGACATGTGATGAGAAGAGAAGAGACGCATGTAACTAGAAGAGTGATGAGTATGAATGTAGAGGGACGGAGAGGAAGAGGACGACCTAAGAAAAGATGGATGGACTGCGTGAGACATGAGACATGAGAGAGATGAATGTTCTCGACGACTAATAGAAGTGAATGGAAGAAGAAGACATACTGCGCCGACCCTAAATATATTGGGATAAGGGCAGGAAGATGATGATGATGATAATGAATTTTACAAATGTTTTGTAAACTAGCCTACAGGTAGGCAAGAAATGTAATACACAGCACTGTAGGCATAAGAATCTGGAGACATGGATATCAGCAGCAAGAGCACTTAGACGTAGGTATCTTTTTTACATTTAGATGATAATTTTATTACATCTAGACTTTCCCTCTTAACAAGAATATTTAATTACAGGAGTATGACGTACTAGTGCCAAAGGCTTTTAAGACGCCCTCCAGAGCCTTTTCCTAATTGATTTAACGGCACGACATGAAAAATTTAAGGCTCTCTTAGCACGCGACTCATGTCATTAAGTCACAAAAATTACTGACGCAATTTTATTCTCGCAAAGGTTACGACTTCAATAAATAAAGACCGAAAAACTTGAGGTGAGGTTAATTTGATAAAAAGAGTTTGCTCACCAACAAAGGGCATTTTAACGCAAAGGGAAGCAGAACGTGGAGGAAGAAAAATGAATGATTGCTGCAAAAAGGGCCATCAAAACGAATGATAAACGAGCTTAATTCGAGACCCATCCTTGTTTTATTACCTACCATTGGACGATTGTAAAAACGTATTAGTGGGTGTACGGATACTGGCGATCTATGACACTTTAGGTGACCTTTTTATAACCGATAGAAGACATTTACTGTTATTTATTGTACCTTTATTACCTTCGAATACAATCAAGCAAACTATACTACCAAATACTACCGATTCGATTGCTTAGAAGATATACTGCGATGGCAGCTTTACAATGGCCGAATACTAGTTTTTCTAATCTGGTATAATCTTGAAACTATTTCGAGAAAATAGCATCTAAAGGATAAGCGCTTAAGGATTTTCTTTTAAGTTTCTTGTTGAAAGGATGTTATTAGAAGGCAAGCCATATTATTATTTAAGGTGGTTATCTATCCGGGAATAATATTAAAATGTCAAAAGTATTATTGTAATGTATTAAGTAGGTTTACCTACCTACCAACGTCATTTGGACGGTGTTGCGCGCTCGCTTGTTTTGTTTTTTTATCTTTTGTCATGCATGAATAAAGTTTTGGGTTTATTTTACACGGTTGTAATTATTTTTTTTCATTGGTGACGAGGATTATATTTTTACAAACGCGTGAATATGTCTATCAGAAAGGTACCTAGCTAAGTTTTATCCGAATATTGGGCGACATTTTTGTGTAAGTAAAGAAATAAGATTTTAGTGATTTGTTCAATGTTTAGGTACCTATGAAAACCTACCTACTACAAATAAAGTGAAGAGTAAGTATGAAATAAAAATAAAAAATCTCAAATAAATCTTACCACGTAATACTATGTAAATGTTTTGAGATCAATATGTCAATTTGTATATGTATGTATCATAGTCTCAGTGTGAAAACGTACAAATGTCTTGAATTAAATTAGTGAAGAAATGTTAATGTTTCAAACAAAAAAAACATCAAAATAGAATCTCATAAAATGGAAATATCCATTAGCCCTTTGTGCGCCTTTTTAGGGGAAAAACCCTTCAATCAAAAATCCCCGATGATACTTAATAAAATTCTATAATTATTGCCTGTTTACCAAGTTTCGTCTAAATCGGTTATAAAATAAGATCTGTAAAAATACATACTGACAGAGGGAAGCAAATTTTTCCAATCTTAAAGTTTGTATAGATGCTTCGCTCGTTCAGTCAAAAAACCAGTAAATAAAATACAATGTGCTAGTGCAATAACTAGTTAATAAACTTAACACAACAAGCTTTACATTTAACAACACTTTTAAATACAAACAGACACATTGTCCGATAAACCTCTATACTATACCGTCTCGACTGTTCAGAGAGGAAACCGTTTTATTTTGTGATAAAAGTCAAAGCGTTTCTCTATAGTCGAGCTTTTATTTACCGTGAAAGGGCTTTCTTATTTTGTAACGTTTTTGTTTAGGTACCTAATTAAGTTTTAAGAAATGAAAAGTTTTTTTATTGGTTCTGACTTAAGTTACAATAGACACAAGGATTAGGAATTATACTTCTTTAACCCTCGACGCAAAAACGACGGGGTGTTATAAGTTTGACGTGTTTCTCTGTGTGTGCGTGTGTCTGTCTGTGGCATCGTAGCTCCCGAACGGATGAACCGATTTTGATTTAGTTTTTTTTGTTTGAAAGGTGCATTAGTCGCGAGTGTTGTTAGCTATGTTTGATCGAAATCGGTTTATTATTATTTTGTGTCGGAGGTTTTTTAAATTTTTATTTTTATTTTTTACTTCTGTATTAATCTATACTAATATTATAAAGCTGAAGAGTTGTTTGTTTGAACGCACTAATCTCAAGAACTACTGGTTCGAATTGAAAAAATATTTACTTTTTATCCCGATATTCTCACGAGATCGGGCCTTGCGCGGGTGAAACTGCGGTGCGCTGCTAGTATTAGGTATTAAATAGTAATATTTTATATGTTTGGACAAGTTTTTAATTGTTTGGTAATCTCCGAAACTACTTAACCGATTTGGATGAAATATTATGATGAAAATGAATCTTGAAAATTAACATACGCTCTGTCGTTTTTATTCCGATATTCCCACGGGATAGCTCTGACTAGAGAAAACTCACCGGAAAATCACATCGCGTAGATGATTGAAATACAAAGAAATCTATACATATAAAATTCTTTGTCGTGAATGACTGACTGACCGATCAACGCACAGCCTCAACCGCTGATCGTAGAGACCTAAAACTTGGAGGGTGTATTTTTTGTATGGCGTAGGCATCCGATAAAAAAGGATTTTCCGTAATTTTATTCCAAAGGGGGGGTGATTCGTCGGTCCATTTTCGACTTTTACGCGGCAAAAGCTAGTAGGTAATATTATAAACAAATTGATTTTAGTTTAGGATTCGTTCATGTTTTATTTAATTTGTCAGTTACCTATTTAAAATTAAACACCTAAGTTAACCATTTATACCCATAAAATTTAACTCTCCACTAATATTTTAACACAAAAACTAATTTATAGTTGACTTTAATACTTATTTTTCTAGTTTTTTAAATTAAACACGCTATTTACAAAGAAACGAAGCTGTCAAGTAAATACTTAAATTAAGTCACGGAAGCTACTAACATTATTTTTAATGTTGTAACTATTTTTACCGAAATAATCATGTATTTTTTTTGCTGTTTTTGAACCCCTGACGCAACGACGGGGTGTTATAAGTTTGTAATCCGATATAAACAATTTAATTACGAAAATTATTGCGAAGATTAAAAAATATACACTCTAAAAATACCATTTGATGGATAATCTTTATTTCTTCGTAGTAAGATTCTTACTTATTTTTGTTTTTTTTTTACGTTCAGTACCTACACTTTGTGAATAAAGGTGAGAGCTCATTATGACGTCTAGCAGTCCTTGTGGCCTTTACTCAATAGGAAGTAGTATGAGTGTCATAGTCTGGCTCTCCCCTTGCGAGGGCTACGAGTGCAGGGGTTGTATTACCCAAAATAAGGAACAATACGAGTGAAATATTTGATATTTATAAGTGTAAGTAGGTATATTTGTATACCTTCAATAAGTGCCCAGTAAACATGAATGTATAAATTCTAAGCAATCATTGTTCACACATCATCCTTTTTTAAAGGTTTTATTTAACTTGCAGTGTATGTATGTATGTTTGTTGAATCTTGCAACTTATTTGTTAATTACCTCCTGCAGTAGCGAGGGGACAACAACACGATTCCTGTCGGCTTGACAGGAATCTGAAAGGAGTTGTATGGTTACGGATTCGGGCATGAGGGAATTTGAGACTTTTCCCACGAATTTCCTTATCCCATAACAATATCGAGATAAAAAGTAACCTATAACACTCCCAATGGATCAATGTATCCTTATACCAAGTTTCATCAAAATTGGTTCTTTGTATTGATTTAAAAAAAAAAATTTTACTATAGATATAGTTTTAAATAATTACCTACATAGTTTCTTGTTCTTAAAACTGAGGACTTTGTGGTGTAGCTTAATGAAAGTGGGTTGTTTACACGCATTAGAAATCATTGTTTAACCCCCGACGCAAAAATTATAAGTTTGACGTGTCTGTTGTGTGTCTGTCTGTGTAATCGTAGCTCCCGAACGGATGAACCGATTTGATTAAGTTTTTTTTTTAATTTTTTGTGCTATCGGCCTAACTCTTAAACAAATTTCATCCATCGCTACCTTGATTGTAAATTCGAGGGTAATTTCTTATTTCTAACGTACTAAGTAGACTTTTAGTAAAATCTTGATTTAATATTTTATTAAAACTCTGAATCATTTTATCATAGGTATTTGTACGTTTAGCGTTGTTTGTTTTGTTCATATAAAACGATGAACGTAACAATAAAATGCAATAGTTTTCGAATAAAGTGTCTGAGTACCATCTTCATTACTTTATGTCACATTATGAGGGTCGTAAACATTAAAATATCAAGCATAAAGGCGACTCAGAAGCTGTTACTTAGAAAATAATCTTAATAAAATTCGTCCCGTACCTTGGTGCCTTGAAATTGCTACACTTAAAATATTACTTTAGGAAGTCATAAAGAAAATTTTATCTAATGAGTTTCAGCATTAAAGGGTTATTAATATAATCTTAATCTTTTCTAAGAATAAGTTTTAATAAACGCACATCTCCTATTATTTATGAGACGTTTAATTAAAAACCGTTTCTTTTGTTGCAAATAATGTTAAATTTAAAATTATTGCGAATATAAAATAATGTTAAACAATTAAGGCAAAAGTTTTGAATTAATTAAAATGGAACATTTAATTTGATAGAGTTTAAAAGGGTTAACTTTGAGAGTTTTCTAAGAAAATGTCTAATTTTTATTAATAAAAATATGTTTTGTCATCGCAGTTTGTAAACGGTGGTAGTTAAATTAACGAGATTTGAAGATCATTTTTTCATGGTGATTTTTGCAAAACGAACGAAATCCTAGATTTTTTATAAATAAAAAAAATATATCTATATCTTATCTTATATCTATATATATAAAAATGAATTGCTGTTCGTTAGTCTCACTAAAACTCGAGAATGGCTGAACGGATTTATCTTATCTTAGTCTTGAAATTTTCGTGGAGGTCTAGGAAAGGTTTAAAAGGCGAGAAAAAATCGAATAACCGATATTCCCACGGGATCGGGACTTACGCGGGTGAAACCGCGGGGCGCAGCTAGTCTTATATATAAAAATCAATTGCTGTTCGTTAGTCTCGCTAAAACTCGAGAACGGCTGAACGGATTTATCTTATCTTGGTCTTGAATTATTCGTGGAGGTCTAGGGAAGGTTTAAAAGGTGAGAAAAAATCGAACGGGATCGGGACTTACGCGGGTGAAACCGCGGGGCGCAGCTAGTCTTCTTATATATAAAAATGAATTGCTGTTCGTTAGTCTCACTAAAACTCGAGAACGGCTGAACGGATTTATCTTATCTTAGTCTTGAAATGTTCGTGGAGGTCTAGGGAAGGTTTAAAAGGCGAGAAAAAATCGAATAATTTCCGGGAAAACCCTATCAATTCCTACGGGATCGGGACTTACGCGGGTGAAACCGCGGGGCGCAGCTAGTATATTTATAAAAGGCGACGAGAAAAGGCTGTTTTCTTAAAATAGTTTCAAGATTACACCAACTCAGACTAAAAATAAGTCTTTGTTAGTAACCAAATAAATCTAATGACATGGTGACAACACAATTTACTGTTATGGCTTGGTTATTATTAAAATCATGCCCACACGCCCCATTTCGATACTGACAGCCAAAAACTGTGACAAACGATCAAATCACGTTGCTAATATTTCCAGTGTCCATATTATACCCAGCTGGATTGGACCGAGAGTGTTTTATGGTAAGCGGACGACCGACACCCACCAGTTCGCCTACTGCTACCCTGCCATGTACTGTGGCATGTGGACAGCACTGTACCATATGATTTAGATGCTTTCATTTCACTAAAGTTTATTTTACACTGCATTCTGTTGCGGGGCGACGACCTGAGGCATAAACCACAATTGCACTGTGTAATTTAGTCTGTATTGTAGATTTCATTTCAATGATAATTCTTCTCTTTTTATCGTCCATACCTCAAAAGTAATTAGGTGGGAACAGATGAATATACATACCTACAGGTCAAACACATAACCCTCCCTTTTGGCTTCGCCGTAGTCGTGCAAAAAAGGAACCCTTTTAAGATTACTTTCTTGTCCATCTGTCTGTATGTCTGTCACCACCGTTTTTGTCAGGAACGAGTAGACCTAGCAAGTTGAATTTCATACCATATACGGAAGTCTATAGTCTATATTAGGTGCATAAAAATCATGGTAAGTCAACACGACAAAAAGATATGGGCAAATTTAGATTTTCCCGAAAACTTGTAAGTCCCAAAATTTACCTTAATTTTCAACTTTTTTATATTTCGGAATTCTTCCTCTCCTTCTGCTATAAGACCTTGTTTTATCTTCAACTCTCAAACAGATGGGAGCAATACGATATGTGGCTCATAGGTGAAGATTAGATATTCAGTTTATAATGTGGTTCAGCGGTATGATAAATATTGATAGATTACATTCCATCGACGGAATAAACAGAGAAGACATGCACGGTAAATACTGACATCCATACACTAGCTTACACGATAAGTTAAACCACGGTATTCGATAAATACTGATGAACCACACTATAAACTGAACGTCTAGCCTTCGCCTTAAACGAGAAACGAAAGTGTTCATTCGGATGTCGTCGTTGCGATTCCACAACAAAAACACGTATTAACTATTTATTAAACTATAATGGAACACATCGACCGAGCAACATGGCATTATGTTGAAAACCAAGAAAATGCCGCGTCGTCACGGCGTTAACTTTGACTGATGACGAAAACGCCAAATTCAAATAACTCAAATAACGCCAAATAATGCAGAAATTATTCGCCCATTTATGCCACCACCAGTAACATACCCCTTTTGTTTGTTTCATCCGTGGTGTGACCAGAGTCGCATTGATATGTTATGAACAAAAAAGAAAGGCTTTTAGACACTACAGTTTTCTATTCATTCCTATCAATAAAGGACATTACCTAAACCTGCGTCTCGAAAACTGCGTCTTGAAATATGGAACGCATCACGTTTCTTTGAATTTTCCATAGGTAATAGGTGTGGACCTCAAAGTGCACCGCGCAAAAAATAAACACTATGCCAAGCTCCCTTACAATATGTCAGATCACAACCCCTTTGTGATGGTATCTAATTGTTCAGAAGGTAAACAAGTTCATCATCTCATTTCGCCTATTTACACAATTAAAAAATACAAACATAAGAAATGTAAGTAATTTAGACAGTAAGATAGATAGATTTTAGTACTTTTAAGTATTCTTTTCATTTAATGTTAAGACTTAACAATTTCAACATTTTTCTCAATTTCTTAGGATTATACAGTAGGTATTATAGAATTCAATACCGTTAGGTTAATCCAACCAGTTCAGAAAATATTCTCCTTTTTTATTAAATGGACTGATCAGCAGATGTATTTTTTATTATATTATTTTATTCGGGTCTAAGTTGTAAAATGTTTTATGCTATGCTCTCCACCTGTCATATAACGCTGTATATATAAGTGGTTTTGTACGTAAAATCTTTTGTTTAATTATTAAAAGATTATAATTATGACGAGCCAGTTGGCACAATGGTCACCATGCCGGACTGCCAAATCTAGGGTTGCGGGTTCGATTCCCGTCTCAGACAAGTATTTATGCTTAGATATTTGTCTATGGTCTGGTTGTTTCTATGTTTTATAAGTAGGTATATATTTACAAAAGAAAAGTATATAAGTAGTATATCCGTTGTCTAGCACCCATAACACTATTCTAGTTACTTAGCTTGGGGCTAGATGGCGATGTGTGGAATGTTTTGCCATATTTATTTATTACTAGCTGCGCCCCGCGGTTTCACCCGCGTAAGTCCCGATCCCGTGGGAACGATTTTTTCTCACCTTTTAAACCTTCCCTGGACCTCCACGAATAATTCAAGACCAAGATAAGATAAATCCGTTCAGCCGTTCTCGAGTTTTAGCGAGACTAACGAACAGCAATTGATTTTTATATATAAGACTAGCTGCGCCCCGCGGTTTCACCCGCGTTTGTCCCGATCCCGTGGGAATATCGGTTATTCGATTTTTTTTCTCGCCTTTTAAACCTTCCCTAGACCTCTACGAACATTTCAAGACTAAGATAAGATAAATCCGTTCAGCCGTTCTCGAGTTTTAGTGAGACTAACGAACAGCAATTCATTTTTATATATAAGATATGTATTTATTTTATAATTAGCTTTAATAGAAAATTATATCGCGGCTTCATATGTTAATAGTACATTACGATATAAGTGTGGTAAATTGATCTTTGCATAGAGGCGGTTTAAGACGCGCGAGCGGCAGCGAGTGTGTTAAGAAGCCAAGATGCAAAGTTCAATTCCACACGTATATCGTACGACGTTTTTATCACAGTTGCGAATAAAAGAAAAGACTTGAAAAGAAAACAAAATAATAATTGACAAAATATTTGTGACAAGTCTATTTTTACTTTTTTTTAAGGCAATATTTTTTTGTTAATTATGCTCCGGAAAGGCCAGGCTAAAGGCTTTTAACCTATACAGCCTCGTCTGACATACAATATTTTTTAGGGTTTTTTCTATTTGTTTTTGCGTCGGGGGTTAAGAACAAAATACAATGGTAAGGAAAAACAATATATTTAAGTAAAGAAAAAACAAAAAATAAACAACTCAATTTTTAATCGTTTTCTAAGTCATTATCACGTAAAACTTTCGTTCGTAAACCGACTTTAGAGACAACCATTTTTGTTAGCTAAAAAACTCTTTAGTACCTACCTTTTTCATACATCAAAACAGTATAACCCAGATAAATTAGGAATGTTTCACCTACCTAACATGTAATTAGCAGTAAGATACGTATTTAGCTTATCGGGATAACTTTATAGCACTAGGTTGGTAATGTAAAACGCACGCGTGCATAATATGTTGGATTATGAGCCTAAAAGCCGTTGAATAAGATCCACTTTATGAGCAACTGTGATAAAAATATATAATTACTTACTGTCTGGTATTTAAAAGTGAAAAAAAAACATAACATATCGACATAGTCATGGCAGTTATAGGTTTTATGGCACCAAAATATTTGTGCTAGTGTCATTATCCAGGGAGGAAACAGTCGACTACGTTTATATGAGGAGAGCGCTGATACCCTTTCACCTTAAACTCTGTACCTACTTAATGTAGGTTCATCATTTTCAAATATCAACACGAGAACATTATTTTGCAAGTTAGCTAGTAAAAAATCACTAAAAGGTTTTTACTAACCTTGACATTGGTAAATAAATATTGCAGGACATTCCACACATCGGCATCTAGCCCCAAGCTAAGTAACTAGAATAGTGTTATGGGTGCTAGACAACGGATATACTACTTATATACTTTTCTTTTGTAAATATATACCTACTTATAAAACATAGAAACATCCCCAAGCTAATTACCTAGACTTGTGTTATGGGTGCTAGACGACGGATCCACAATGGTCACCATGCCGGACTGCCAAACACAGTCACTTATGGTGATCATAATGCCAACTGGGTCGTCAAATCAGTGACAACATAACAAGAAAATGAACAGATGAATTGTATTTCAGAATGGTAATAAAGCAAAAATGTATCTAATTACCTGTTTTTAAGTCATTTACCGTATTGTTACGAAATATTTAGTTCTTAATTAAGGTGCATGGTACTGTTACCTCATATTTTTACCAGTAATAAAATAACTGAAACGCTAAGAATATGACGTAACCCTATTTACATGGAACATTTAATTTACGAACGGCAAAGATACTCACAAAGTAATAAGAAGTTCGTAATGATCAGTTTTTAGAAAACCGGCAGCAATTCTAAAGGTTGTTATTACCCTTTGACCCTTTTACCCGTGACTAAACAAAGAAATAAAATCTGCTTGTTTTAGGAAGGAAAGAAAATGGAAGTGCACACTGTAACTTTGGTTACAAAGATAAACACAATTAGTATAACTTTGAGAACTATGTCTAGTTAGATAGTTAGGTAGATTATCTATCTATCTATATAATTTAATATATTAAAACGAGCAATTCTTGTATTTATATAATCAGGATCTCGGAAACGGCTCCAACGGTTTTCATGAAATTTAATATGCTCGGGGGGTTTTCGGCTCAAGGAATCGATTTATTAATGTTCCAGGTCCGAGAAAGGCTCGGTTTCCAAGATAAAGGCATTTTGAAAAACTGTGTTTTGAGAAACCATCAGCGCCATGACCGACTTATGACAGATGGGGGCTTCGAGATTGGGGCAACGCTGGGTAAAAAACTCTTTCTACTCTATACTTTTCTGTTAAAGTCAAAACTGCCGCTTTAAAAGTTGTAGGTTTTGAAGTTTATCTGAGTTTGTGAAATATTGGATTTTTGATTAGAAGAAATTCGGTAAGTATGTTATATTATATGTAAGTTATATATATAATACTTATTAATAATCAGGATCTTGGAAACGGCTCCAACGATTTTCATGATATTTAGTATTAGGTTTCGGGGCTGACGTAAAAAAAAAAGTAAAATAACCGAGCGAAACTCGGTAACACAGATACTTATTCCTAATTATTATTAGGAAAATCGGTTTTCAGGTCCTTTTTCACTCATAAACCTTTCTTTATGATGATATGCAATTACCAAACAAAAAATATAGAAGAAAACGTATCGGTAGTAATATTTTTATGAATCTCCAGTGTAACTGGACCGAAAAAATCACCGAGTCAGTTGTAGTCATCAGGAAAACGACTCGGACAAAAGATAGGCGGGCCCGAGCTCGTTTATCAGGACCGTAAGTACCTAAAGACTACCCACAGAGGAGACTACCCTTGATTTTTTACACACGTTGACATGCTGTATTACGGGTAGGTTCATTGCCCTCATATTTCTAAAGAGTCAGTCAGTACCCATAGAAGTTTTCTTGTAGGTAGGTAAAGCAGCTAGTAGGTTAAGCAATTACCTATTATATATTTTAGAAACTAGTTTTCGCTCCCTAATGTTTCACACGGTCTTTTTCTAAGCCTAGACAAGAGTGGTGTTGGCTTAGTGGTAGATACCTCGACTTTCATTCTGAAGGTCGTGGGTTCGAATCCCGGCTGGCCGTGCACCAATGGATTTTTCTTAAGAAAAAATTATGTGCGCTAATTGACATTGCTCTTACGGTGAAGGAAAACATCGTGATGAAACCCGCGGCTTAGTAGGCTCCAGAAGTATTGACAAGTTTTCTCCTCTGGAAATGGTCGACTAGGCTGAGAGGGGTAGTATGTGCTGGGCAAGCCTACTCCATCCTCACGCAAAAAAGACCCAATTAAAATGGGTCTAATTGTGGACAACAGCCCGTTCAAGTACAGTACCTACAGTACAGTACAAGGCTAGACAATTAAAAAAATATATATGAAGCCCGATTCACAGTTCAGCCATTTCTTCCAAAATTCTAATATCTGTTTAGATAAAAATCTTGTGTCACGATGTATGTACTCTATAAATAAACTCCAAAACTACTGAACCGATTTCAATCAAATTTCACATGTACCCGTATTTTGGTCTAGCTTACTGGTTAGGATAGTTATCATCTCAATTATTCACTTATGTCGTGAATGTAAACGAATAAAATGTATCTATTAATAGTTTCTTAAGCAAGTGTTTATTTACTGTTTAGTTTTATGAAGTTCTCATAGATGGCGGTGTACGTTGATTCATCGATAAAATTCTTCAATATTGTTTGACATCTAGGTTGCAAATACATCCAATAGATGGCGCTGTGTTCGGGAGTAACGCTGGTGAAATCGCGGGGCGCAGCAAGTAGATCTATAAATATTATAACCTACCACAAGCTGCGCCCTGCTGTTTTACCGGTAATATTGGGATAAAAAGCCTGTATCCTTTTCTACAGTACAGGGCTACTGTACTATTTTTTATCCAAATCGGTAGAGTCGTTTGTCTTTCTCATAATAATATTTATCTATTTGTATGTCTCATAATATATTTATCTCCCTACCATTCCTATTCACCCAGCGGATTATAGAGTTCCTACGCTTGTTTCGATCTGTAACCTTTCTAACTACTACCTTTGACCTGGACGAGCTGTTATTTTTCAGCTGGAGTAACCTAGGGGATCTACTACGTGACTTCTTGCCTCAACAACTTAGTCACACTTACAACATCAAAATAACACTTTTTTATGTGCGCTAATTGACATTGCTCTTACGGTGAAGGAAAACATCGTGATGAAACCCGCGGCTTAATTGGCTCCAGAAGTAGTGACAAGTTCTCTCTTCTTAATTGGCTCCAGAAGTATTGACAAGTTCTCTCTTTCTTCTTCACACGGTCGACTAAGCTGAGAGGGTAGTAGGTGCTGGGCAAGCCTACTCCATCCTCACGCAAAAGGGACCCAATTATCCAAAAAGCCCACAAACATACATACATAACATTTTTTATACAAAAATTCTAAACGACGTACACCATTAAAAAGATGGTAAATTCTAAAAGAAATTAATAAGAAAAAAGTACATTGTAAACATATTATTTACGGTTGTAAATCGCACATTATCTCAGTTACTTAAATCATCGCCCCCCGTTATCGGCGCTGTAAATAACCGAATGTCCGTATTATCTACAAACATAATCGCTGTTGTTCCGGCCCCGTTATTTCCTTCTGCGGTTAAATACACTTCCCTAAAAAAATATTTATTCTCTCTCGGTGCAAACAGCCGTGTTCTTTCCCGTTGTTGGTTTTGACTGAACTGGATGGTGGTCTATAGCGATTTAGACAACTCAGTAGCTCTCTTGATTTATTATGACTAGTTGTTTTATGATCTCTCTCGATTTATTTCTACAGATTTACGTCAGCTGAACCGCGAACGAACCTTTTCTACCCAGCAAGTGGTTTATAAAAGAAACACCACACAGACATGGAAATATTAAAAATACCTCTGCAGCGTCAAATAATTATTATGTTGAGTAAAACCTTAGTGTTATACTCATGAACAAAAAAAGTCACACAAAAAACCACTTATTTCACCACTGCTATTATTTGTTTGAGGCCAATGATGTTTGTTTGTTTGTTTATGTACGTGGCATCTCAGCTCCGAGGTAAATGCACCGATTTATAAAAAAAAAAATTAAAATCGGATTACTCCGTAAAATTTATGATAGATAGATAAATAGATAGATAAACACCTTATTTGTACAACACACAAAACATTGAAAATGACAAAAAAGACGAGAAAGCTTATTAAATACGAAATTGTACAAACAGGCGACCTTATCGCTTAAAGCGATTTCTTCCAGGCAACCTTAATGTTTTTATGCGTGATTATCACTACATAATTTAATTAAAAAATAAAACGACTTGAGAACCTCCTCCGTTTTTTTCGTCGGTTAAAGAGCGGTTCTATTTGTTTTAAAGCGGAATGTTTCTGAGTGTTTCATGTAAATTGGTTTAACCTTTTAAAGTTATAAACATAATTAATATTGGTTTGATTTTTTTAAATTTATAGACAAATAACTCATAGTTCCATAAACCCAGTATGTATTTTGATTTATAAAATGTAATTTTGTTTGCGTTTATCCATATTTATCCACCGAGTATGATTAACGTCAACGGTATGAGGGTTAATTGAAATAAATGCACCTTTTTTGTTACCTATTTACGAACTCAAAATAATCTGACAGCGTATGAAAACGTTTATTCATTTTATTAGTGAGATTTTTATTTATTATGTTTTAGAAAATTTTGGATTATTAGAGTAGGAGCACGTAACAATAAACTAATATATTTAATAACTTAATATATTTTAATTTTTAATAATTTTATTTCAATTTCTAAAATATTATGTACTTTGTTTGTAGTCCGAAATAAATGAATTTTGTTTATTTTCTTTATAACTCCTTCAGTAATTGCTGGTTGTGAGAATGGTTGCTACAATCTAATGTGAAAAATAGTGAAGTATTTTTCACTATTTTTGTCGACTTTAATTCCAAAGGTTATGGGTTTGAATCCCGGCCAATGGTGTACCAATGGATTTCATGACAAAAAAATATGTGCGCTATTTATCATGGTGTTGTATAAAATGTCGTACAAAATTTGTTTATTTAAAAGCTGCATCCGGCGGCTTCACACGCGTAAGTTACATGGTAATTTTTCCATATTTCCAAGTTAGTGGACTACCACAAATATTTCAAAACCAATAATTAGCCAAATAGCTCTGTCCAACCGTTCTCGAGTTTTAGCGAGACTAACGAACAAGCAATTCATTTTTGTATTTATAGAGATTTAGCTTTACAAGAAGCACAGTTCTCTCGAGAAACTCAGTAAATACACCAATAAAAACTTTATCTTTGTTTTATACATAATTAATCTTTGATTTAATCAAAATTTATTGTTCTACTATGTATATCATTTGAAAGCGATCGCGTTCTTTAATACTGCGACCTATTACTCTTTCATCCAAAGTTCTACAATTAACCAATTAACGCAATCTTCGTTTTATTCATGGTAGTCGCAGCTTATTGTCACCGAAACTTGACCGAAGGAATAAGTTCAAAGGGTCAAGTCGGGGTCAACTTTAGTCTAAACGGTCGTCACCCTCTACTACTTACTTGTTGTGAAATAGGGTAAAATTCCGTGAATAAAATGATTATGGGGTATTTTGTAATTTTCTAAGCGAAACTTTAGCGTGGAAGGCACACGAAAACCGCGTCAAGCGTTTTACCATATCCCATGAAATTTTAAGAATTGAAGCTTAGTTTAGATATAAGTTTATTAATACACTAACTGCGCCCCGCGGTTTCACCCGCGTAAGTCTCGATCCTGTGGAAATATCGGGATAAAAAGTAGCCAATATGTTAATCTAGGCCTCCAGCTATCTACATACCGAGTTTCAAATCATTAATACTAATATAGATTATACCGAGTTTCATCGCAATCGGTTCAGTAGTTTTTGCGTGAAGGAGTAACAAACATACACACACACGCAAACTTTCACATTTATAATATTAGTAGTTAATACATTATTTTTTATTTTTTTTAAACTCTTTAGTTTTTGTACTGTAATTATTTATAGATCTGAAATAATGAATTAAATAAAAGAGATCTGTCGGCAGAACTCTTCACAAGGTTAGACTTACCTTAGTAATAACTTTTTAATGTAATCTTTTTTTGTATGTTTCTTGTGTACTGAATTTATTAAATTAATAAATAAAAATTACCTTTTATTTGCAACACCTTTAATTTAGATATATTATCTACTTATATTATCATCATCATCAGCATATTAGCCACAGGACGTCCACTGCTGAACATAGAGTTATCCCATAAACTTTCAGAGCGATCAGTCGCATGCTCTCTGCGTCCAACGGTTTCACGCAAACTTAGTCGTCTCTCCACATAGTTAACTACATACATATTAGAAAATAATTATAAATATGTAAACATGGTTACATCTTGTTCAACGTTTAAAAATAGCTAAGAAAAAAGTAATGTACCCATCAATAAAACATCCCTAAAATTATGATAATCAGGATTGCTTATTTCGATTTCAAAAAGAGGCCATATTGCCGACTACCGGTGTTCCCCCTCCCTCATAAATAATGGACCTTCATTTCATCACAACTCTTATAAAAGAAGAAAAAACTGGTGAATTAGAAAACAGATCAAACTATGTACTTTTTTAACTTTATTTTGTAAGGTTTTATTAAACACTAGCTTTTGCCCGCGACTTCGTCCACATATAAGCCGAAAATTGACCAAGGAATCACGTTGTCCCATACAAACTTTGCACAGTCCCCTTTTTCACCCCCTTAGGAGTAAAATTTCGGAAAATCCTTTCTTATCGGATGCTTACGTCACACAAAGAACACACCCTCCAAGTTTCTACGATCAGCGGTTTAGGTTGTGCGTTGATCCGTCAGTCAGTCAGTAATTCAGGACAAATCATTTAATATGTATAGATTTATATATATTTTTTAAAGTTGCTTATTTGGCACTATCATGCTATTCCATTATCGATTTGCAATTCGCCGACATTTTGGAAACCGTATTATCCTATATCAACCGCACCGCATCGAATAAAAATAAATTCACCAATTGTTTTCCAATACGAAAAAGGTATCAATCATCGTACTAGCAACACAGCAAATTGTACGCAGTTCGCAGTTCGTCCCTATAGTGACGTAGCTTAGTTGACGTATAAAGAAATTTAAGATCGTAGAGAGACCATCTGCAGGTCTAAAAAATTAAGTTACAAGATTCCACCCGAACATACATACATACACTGCAAGTTAAATAAAAGCTTTTAAAATAGCTACTTTGGAAAACGAAACGTATCCGAAAAGTAATGAGAATTGGATTTTCATTTTGTGTGTTGATTAACGGACGGAGGAGTTTTATATTTGTTGTTTAGGCATATATTTTGTTCTATTTTTTTTAATATATATAAATAAATAAAATAAATATTGCAGGAAATTGCACACATCGCCATCCAGTCCCAAACTATGTAACTAGACTTGTGTTATGGGTGCTAGCCAACGGATATACTACATTTATACTTTTCTTTTGTAAATATATACTTATAATAGATATAAACAGCCAGACCACAGACAAATATCTATATATAGATTAAGCATAAATACATGTGCCTGAGGCGGGAATCGAACCCGCAACCCTGAGTTTGGCAGTCAGGGTCGTCATAATAAATTTTGTTATTGTTTGTAACTACAAAACCGATTTTAGTGAAACTTGGTATGAAGTCTTAGATTGGAGACCACGTACCGGAAAGCACAGCGCGGGATGGCCTCCGACTAGATGGACGGACAAATTAATTAAGGTTGCGGGAAGTCGTTGGACGCAGAGAGCATGCGACCGATCGCTCTGGAAGTCTTTGGGGGAGGCCTATGTTCAGCAGTGGACGTCATGTGGCTGATATGATGATGATGGTTTGAAGATACATTGATCAATTGGAAGTAACATCGGCCACTTTTTATTCCGATATTCTCATGGCTTCCGGAGTTACGCGGGGCAAATCGCAGAACGCTGCTAAATTAGATGTTCTTTTTATCCTACTTTAATATAAATATCTCTAGTGATGTACCAATATTCTTGTGGCAAAGACACCGGCTTGTTCCCAGGAAGATAATACGGATAACTCGAGGTCCCGCACTCATTTGTAACTCCGCTTTAATGGAACTTTTTAGATCCCTTCACTTTTTCCACGTCAGTTTTTGCTCCGTCTCATTTTAATTGTCCGAATAAAAACCTTGACGTCAGTGCGTAATGGATGCAGTAATCCAACCTAAATATCATACAAAAAAAACAGATAAATATCTATAAATATACACTTCAAAGTTCTGACTGACTGATAAGATCAAACCAATAAAGGGTTCGGGCTATTTGGCACACATAAATAATGATTTTGGAAAATTCAAATTCAGACGAAGTCGCAAGCAAAAGCTATAAACATTTTTGACGAGTGCGAGAATCTCAAAATAACTTTATAGAAATTTTATTTATAATTATAAGAAAGGTTACCGCTGACATAACCTTTCCGGATTTTCCCATTTTTTTGCGTCGGGGGTTAAAAACAGAATACAATGGTACTGAAAAAAATATATCAAAACTCAATTTTTAATCGTTTTCCGTAAACCGACTTTAGGGACAACCATTTTTGCTAGCTTAAAAACTCTTTGTTGGCATAGACTAAGAAAAAAAGATGGTATAACCCAGATAATCTCAATCTCAAGTATCTCAAAATGGAGTATCTCACATCCCACTATTCCTAAAATACGAGCATTGCTCAGTTTAGGAATATAATGTGACACAAAAGATATACCTACCTCCTTAATTAGCAACAACCTTTATTATTTAGTATAATAAGTGCCTTAAATATTGTACTTGTATATTGTTGTGTACTTTGCTGAATAAATTATAATTATAAATTAAGAATGTTTCATCTACGTAACATGTAATTAGCAGTAAGATACCAATTTAACTTATCGGGATAACTTTTTACACACTAGTGGCGTCAAGATAATGTAAAACGCACGCGTGCGTAATACGTTGGATTATGAGCCTAAAAGCTGAATGGTTGAATTAGATCCACTTTATGAGCAACTGTGATAAAAAAAGAAGTTAATTGTTAATTCTATTTTTTAATATTTTGACGAGATGATGCAAGGACATTTTTCTAGTTGGACATTAGACGCAAACCGTGAATGCGTCACAATCACACAATCACATTACGGTGGCAAACGAATCACGCGGCAAAAGTACCATTTGTTTGATAAAGTACAAAACCCAGTCTGCATGATCTTATTATTAACTCACAAAGTAAAAACTAAAAGCTTTTTATAAACGTCTCTAATAATAACGTGGAGCAAATTTAAATTGTAAAACTGCAATAAGCAATTTAGTGCCAATTAATTTATAGGGTACGACGTTGTAAACATTTTTTACAGCACACGATAAATCTTCTAATACATACTTGCACATAGTAACAACGCAGTTATAATATCGAGAACGTCGCGAATTTAATAGGCCTGTTAGACTTCAGACGTTGAATCGACTGATCCGATAGTTTTATTCGACCGATTTCTAATTCATTAATAATTTATTTTCTGGGGGAATTCCGTAGAAATAAACTCTACATTCCGCCTACAAAAAAAATGTCTCAGGACCATTTTTAATTTCAAACATCTGATTATTTACGCTCTATATTAAAACGCATAATTTTTTAACTTTAATTAGTATTTATATATTTGAAACTAGCTGCGCCCCGCGGTTTCACCCGCATAAGTCACGATCCCGTGGGAGTATCGGGATAAAAAAGTATCCAGGTCTCCAGCTTTCTACATACCGAGTTTTATCCCAATCGGTGCAGTGGTTTTCGCCTGAAGGAGTAACAAACACACACACACACGCGCACACACAAACTTTCACATTTATAATATTAGTAGGATTAGCTTATTTATAAAAAAATACAGACTACTTTTGGTACTTTTAATAAGTACTTATTGCATGCCCGCAATGGGTAAATTGTTTTTACTTCATTTTAAAACCACCTACCATCCATTTTACACAATTTATGCAATATAAATTCTTATTCTTATTTTTATTCAGTAATTTTTACTAAAAACTGCATATTTTTCGAATTTGGCGGGCATCCGGTACGGTTGTCAAAGACTGTCTTCAATTGTGTGTTGTCTACGGGAACTACGCATCGCGGACGAAATTTTAGCGTTAACTTTTTTATTTTTCGTACGCAATATAAAGAGTCGTCGGTATTTTTTATTGTTACGGAATGATGCACGTTCAGAAACACGTACAGGACCAATAAAAGCGAATGACTGAATCATAAAAAGGGTTGAATTTATTGATTCGCATTGACGATGACTGTGTCGCTTCGCGTCGCGTCGCCTTATCGCTTGGCTATGAACATAGTATTAGCGACGAGCGGCGTCGCGAGCTTCATTGTGACAAGAATCTTAATGAACGCGATTAAGGACGATACAACATGACAGTTTAATTCCAATTTCAATGAAATGCACACAAAAAGCAACAGCTACGGCCGAAATACATTTGCCGTAGTCACGAGTAGACTGTAATATAGAGAGTCATCGTTTTTCGTTGACAGATAATTATAAAACTACCCCCCGTTACCTGACTCTAAGAAAGCTCAGGGTCGCACAGCGTGCTATGGAGAGGGCTATGCTCGGTGTTTCACCACGAGATCGAATCAGAAATGAGGAGATTCGTAGGCGAACTAAAGTTACCGACATAGCCCAAAGAATTAGTAGGCTGAAGTGGCAATGGGCGGGACATGTGGCTCGTAGAACTGATGGCCGTTGGGGCCGAAAAGTCTTAGATTGGAGACCACGTACCGGAAAGCGCAGCGCGGGACGGCCTCCGACTAGATGGACGGACGACTTAATTAAGGTCGCGGGAAGTCATTGGACGCAGAGAGCATGCGACCGATCGCTCTGGAAGTCTTTGGGGGAGGCCTATGTTTAGCAGTGGACGTCCTGTGGCTGATATGATGATGATGACGATAGGGTGACGTGACTCTGCGACACACAATACATATAACATTTGATCAAATTTTAGGGGTTCTGTAACATGCGTGCAGACATTTATTACTAAATTTGACACAGACGATAGTTTAAATCAACTCTCCCCGCAAAATGACCATTTGATCATTTCCGTTGTATCCAGAATCGTGCTTCTTCTGACTAAGCTTGTCGCCATCCGCCTATATTCGTGGCTTACAGCGGGACGTCTCCCGCGTTACAACCCCGAGTCACACTCCTCAGCTAAACAATTTACATAATACGGTATTATCATTCTGCAGTCATGATATTTCAAAGCTCCTTACACTACCACTATCTGCGTAGAGGAATTTATTGGAGCTCAGGGAAAAACGAACCAATTTGCTACATGAAGTGAACCGAATTGAATGTTATTTTATTATACAAACACATAATTTATTCTCTGAACACATATACTGTTTGGGTGATCGCAGACCACAGAGGTTATTATGATGTTGCGATAACATTAAGCAATATCGCACGAAAAATCGCTTTGTAATCTGTCAAAGTTTATAATATTTATTTACAGCGCTCCGCGGTTTTACCCGCGTAACTCCCGATCCCGTGGGAATATCGGTATAAAAAGTAGCCTATAGCCTTCCTCGATAAATGGCCTATCCAACACAAAACGAATTTTTCAATTCGAACCAGTAGTTCCTGAGATTAGCGAGTTCAAACAAACAAACAAACTCTTCAGCTTTATAATATTATAGTATAGATTATTTATAGCGCGATAATTGCTACAGATATAGTGCAGTCTTCAATTTGAAGACAAACGTTCGTTCACTTATCTTTTTCTCCCTGTACTTGTATACGTGCTGTGTTCTGCAACAAGACCTTTTTAGTTAGATTGAATCGCTTTAAAATTAGAGAGTAGAAATAGAAAAACAATTGTGACAAGATCCGTTTTGCGTTCGATTCCCGCCTCAGGCAAGTATTTATGCTTAGATATTTGTCTGTGGTCTGGTTGTTTCTAAGTATTATTAATAAGTATATATTTACAAACCGAAAGTATATAAGTAGAATATCCGTTGTCTAGCACCCATAACACAAGTGTAGTTACTTAGCTTGTGGCTAGATGGCGATGTGTGGAATGTTCTGCAATATTTATTTATTATTTATTGCGCAATAATTGCTACATATAGTGAAGTCTTAAATTTGAAACTTATACTTATTATTTAACTCATCGTTTTCTCCTTGTACTTGTATACGGGCTGTGTTCCGCAACAAGATCTTTTTTTTAATTTTGAACAAGACCTTTTTTTTAATTTTTGAAAATTAGTGAGTAGAATTAGAAAAACAATTGTGACACGATCCTTTTTGCGTGGGGTTGGAGTAGGCTAGCCCATCACATACTACTCAGCTTAGCTGACTGTGTCTAGCTGAAAGAACTCATCTATGGGTCTGGAACTGACTATGCCATGGGTCACGATGTTTTCCTTCACCGTAAGAGCAATGTCAATTAGCGCACGTACATTTTTCGTATGCTAAATTCATTGGTGCACATAAGGAGGCTCACAGCTAAGCGACAATCGCTAATCGTTTACGGTCGTGCGGGTTAAGTGACGCCTAGCGCGGTCATTACTTTGATGGGTGACCAATTAACAGTGTGGCAAAAATATGCCTCCGTGCTTCGGAAGGCATGTTAAGCCGTTGGTCTCGGTTGCTACCTCTAGTAGCAGTCGTTAGGTCAAGTTAGAGGCCCTAGGGTGATCTGAAAACGCTAACAATAGGTGAGCCACACCACTATACGAGAAGAAGAAGTATATGATGTGGTATCGGCCGATCAAAAAGTGTGTTTTCTGCGTTCACGTTTACAGTCATAGGTGATAAATGAGTTGTTTTATTGTTATTTTATACAATAGTGGGTGGGCGGTGCGCAGTTTTCACATTTCACGTTTTCCGAGTATGATGTTCGTGTTGCATATTTCAAAAGTCAAATTATTTTAAACCTCTAGAAAAGGATTGTTTTGAAATAAAACAGAATATCCGAAGTAGCGTTTATTTAAATTCAGGATTTTTATGAAGGGAATAAGTACTTTTAAAACATAAATTAGTAAGCTATTGCATAGCTTTTATCGCGGGCTTTGAGCGCGGCGACCGAATCAAGAAATTCCGTAACAAAAATAAAACCTAACACCCCCCATTTCGCCTACCATGTTGCTCGTTTAGTTTATAGCTCGTTTCGTTTAGCCATTTTAGAATCTAAAGAGTATTGTTAGTTTAGAGGCTTTTCCAAAACATTTTAGAAACAGTGCAGTGTGGTGGTGTTCAAAAGAAAAAAACCGGCCAAGTGCGAGTCGCACTTGCACACGAAGGATTCCTTACTATGTTGTATGGGAGCCCCGCTTATTTTTTTTCTGTGTTTAGTAATTGTTCTTATAGCGACAACAGAAGAGAACAATTATTAAATACAGAAAAAAAATAAGCGGGGCTCCCATACAAGGAGATGAGAATGCTAAGATGGATGTGTGGAGTAACGAGGATGGATAAAATAAGAAATGAGTATATCAGAGGAAGCCTGAAAGTAGCACCAGTTACTGAAAAAATAAAAGGGGACCGTTTGAGTTGGTGTGGACATGTGATGAGAAGAGACGAGACGCATGTAACTAGAAGAGTGATGAGTATGAATGTAGAGGGATGGAGAGGAAGAGGACGACCTAAGAAAAGATGGATGGACTGCGCGAGACAAGACATGAGAGAGATGATTGTTAACGATGAGATGACGACTAATAGGAGTGAATGGAAGAAGAATACATACTGAGCCGACCCCAAATAAATTGGGGTAAGGGCAGGAAGATGATGATGATAGCGACAACAGAAATACATAATCTGTAAAAAATTCAACTGTCTAGCTATCACGGTTCATGAGATACAGCCTGATGCCTAACAGGCGGACAGACAGACGGACAGTGAAGTCTTAGTGATTGTATCCCGTTTTTACCCTTTGGGTACGAAATACTAAAAGTCTAAATTAACTCGTAGCACCGTAGCACGCTACGACGTAGACACTCTACGACAACTCTACAAAATTATGGCCGGGTTATCAAAACCAACAGTAGTTCTAAACTTTCTAACAAAATCCATATATTAAGGGTGTAAATTAATTGTATGTTGCAACGGGTTTTGTACTCGGCGACGTAACGCGTAACCCGATGGCGCTGACGCCATTAAAACGGAATAATGAAACACCTGCGGTTTTCCTCCTATCTCAAACATGGATACTGCTATCTAGATGTGATTCATCTAAACCCCGTGTAAGTCCCGATCCCGTGTGAGTAACGGGATAAAAATTGTGTTACTGTCAATTAATCAATGTAACTTCATACCAAGTTTCATCGAATTCGGTCCTGTAGATTCGGAGCCAACAAACAAACAAATCTTTTCTCTTTATAATATTAGTATAGATATATTTTACTAAATATACATTATTTACGACCGGTCGTGCACCAATGGATTTTTCTCACGATAAATTAATGTGCGCTTATTAACATTACTCTTACGGTGGAGGTAAACATCTTAATGAAACCCGGAGCTTGGTTGTAATGAAATAATTTCTAATCAAACTTTATTTGTTTTTACAAATTTTTACAATCTATTTAATAGAAAAGACAGATTTTTTAAAGTTTATTTAAAAATCCGGTCAAGTGCGAGTCGGACACGTGCACGAAAGGTTCCGTACCATTATAATCTGTTTTTAACCACCGACGTAAAAACAAATGCAAATAACCGTAATATTGTATGTCAGACGAGGCTGTTGGATGAAAAGTATTTTGCCTATAACCTAAAATTCTATTTATTAATTTATTTGGAAAACCAACAGCTTTACAAAAATAAGAAAACTATTACTTAGAAAATTACTATATTTTTTGAGTATGTTTTAAAAACATACTCATATTTACCTTTTTCTATTCTACTATACAGAAATATACTCAAATTTAAATTTTCTAGCTATCACGTTTCATAAGATACAGCCTGAAGACAGACAGACGGACCGACGGACAGACAGCGAAGTCTTTGTAATGGTAATAGGGCTCCCTACCCAAAGGGTAAAACCGGGTCCGTCGTTTATAATTCAATTGTTTAAAAAATATGTCATTTCTATAAAATCTAAATCCACGGCACAAGTGAGGTTTCCTCGCGTCTCTTGTTCCCTGGTGTCCGCACAAAGCGTTGCACAAATAATTATGTGCATACAATTATTTCTAAAGCCTTCGTTGCTCTACACGACCTGACACCTTCGCTATCAATACTAAATTAAAAACCTATTGTTAAAGGTATAAAGCTGAATTTTGAATGAGAAAGTCGTGAACAATTTAAAATTGTAAGATGATAAAAAAGTTAACCAAATATAATTTTGTTTAATATTTTTCAAAAAGATTGATTTTCAGCAACATGCTTTAAGTGTTTTAGTTTTGGAAAATAATTACATAACTTTAAAGTTACTTCTATTTTATGACCTCTTCTGGCATTGTGGGTAAAGACTCATTTACAACGCTGAATATTGCGAGCTCGATTTCTGCCTTAAACAAAATAAATAGATATTTGTTTCCGGTCTGGATTTTTCTGTATGTATACATTTACAATAGAAAGGTATTTACGTATTCTATCCGTTGTCGGGCCACCATAACACAAGTCTAGTTTTGCAATATTTATGTATTGTCCCCGGAACGAAAATTCCTTTAATTAATTATAAATTATTTGCGCATAGGTTCGTTCGCGTGCTAATTTATTTTGTAGGTGTACTAAAACCTTCCTCGCTAATCAATATCCTATTCATTAGCGAAAACAACATGAAAATCGGTGCAGTAGTTTTTAAGATTATAGATTTAAGATTATATATTTTTTTTTTATCTAGGTCTCCCGCTATCTAGATACCGAGTTAAATCGCAATCGGTCCAATAGTTTTTGCGTGAAGGAGTAACAAACATACACACACACACGCGCACACACACAAACTTTCACATTAATAATATTAGTAGGATATAGAATAGAATATAGATATAGATAGATGGATATATTGTGATAGTAAAGTGATTACTTTAATTGGATACCTACTTTAGTAATTAGATACCAAATTAAAGTAATCTAATCACACTCGTACGCATATCGTAGTTTATTTGTCAACTGCTAGCGATTGTTCTAGACACGAGTCACGCTTATCGGATTAAGATCCACTGCTAATCCGGATCAGCCGACAATTTGCTCGTTATAGCATTTTGCGTAAGAAATAAATGCAGTATCTTTAAGACAATAACTTCAAGTAAATTCTACTGTGGGTTATCGGCGCAATTATGGTTATTGACGTAAACTTTGAATGGTTCATCTAGAATTTATGAAATTATTGATTACTAGCAGCGCTCCGCGGTTTCACCCGCGTTACTCCCAATCCCGTGGGAATATCGGGATAAAAAGTAGCCTATAACCTTCCTCGATAAATGGACTATCCAACACAAAATTATTTTTTCAATTCGAACTAGTAGTTCCTGAGATTAGCGCGTTCAAACAAACAAACAAACTCTTCAGCTTTATAATATTAGTATAGATTCAAAACAATATTATTGTTTTTAACCCGCGATGCAAAAACGACGGGGTGTTATGTAATTACATGTTTTCATTTCGTTAAAATAATTTTTAAAACTAACATATTGTTTAAACTGAAATAAAAAAACAGTTAAGAATTTAATTGGTATATGGATTTACAGTGGAAATTAACTATTAAAAACGAAATTCTAGTGTTTGAAAGTCATTCAACTGACTTAACATAAAATCACTTATCGCAAAACTGTACAAAGCTCTTTCTGGCGCTAGACTTTGACCAGAGCAGACCTCCCAGCAACCTTCGATTTCTACTCTGCATTATAGAAGCTAGCATTTGAAGACTAAGCTAGTAATCGAAGAGTGACGTCGGCTCTACTGACGTCATCTAACTTTAAACCACCTACAAAAACTACTGACCGATGAGTCGTCAAGCGGTCGACGAGAATTGTCACCTAAATTCTTTAGGTTCATGGAGTCCTCCGATGACGGAGGACTACATGTAAATGAATACAACTGGCCTCATCATTATGTAGGAAAATTCAACCGTACAATCATTTTATGTTGTCCGACTGCTAAGTTGATCGAACTTGAAATTGACCGATCATATTTTAGTGGATGTTGCTAAGTTGACCAACTACGAATTAATGCGTCATAATAGCTATCTATAAGCCAAACTTCAGCCCAATCCGTCTATTGGTTTCAGTTCTGCGTTGATATCATTCAGTCAATGAGTCAGTGGGAACTTTGAATTATAAATATATAAATACGTATTTATCTAAATTGAGTCTGCATTTCTCTTGAATATTAACGTGCCTGTAGTAAGAAAAGGTCAAGGTAACAGTTCCCTTTATGTCCCGAAGCACGTCTCGAAGCGTAACATAGCAACCGTAGACTCTTGAACACGCACTTGAAAGTGCCATGTATCCCATCTCATTACTGTTAGAAAAAGGCCGGAGTTGTGTGTAATAGGTTGGCGGTTCTCAAGTCGGGCGTAACTCGCGGCTGTCGGCCAGCATTGTGTTCCGTATTAACGAGGTACGCACAAAAGACGCCCGGTCGTATATCAAACTAACGTCACTCGAATGTCTTCCTTCCTCACGGAGGGACGACCCGCAAGAAACGACCCTCCTACGTAGAAATAAAATACTTTTACTATTTTAGAAAGTACATTAGAGCTTGTTCATTCATTATCATCATCAGCCGGTGTCAGTCCACTGCTGGACGTAGGCCTCTCCCAGCATACGCCACTGAGCCCGATCTTGAACTCTTCTTCTCCATTCACTGCCCACGCTTCGCGAATGTCGTTGCTTCACCTGGTCACAGGGCGCCTATTAATCGTCTTAGCCTTGTCTCACTATTTAGGTTGGTTCTACCAGTTTCTCTTCACCAGGACGCACGATCCTAGGTCGTCTTCCACATAATATATAGCACTTGTCGGGTCATATGCTCAGAAAAACAATTCACGTAAATAAAATAGTTCAAATTACATTATAATATCATTCTGATTGCATTTCAAAAAAAATACCCTCAAAATCACAACCTTTGACACAAACATCGTTTGGGACAATGCAATGTCCTTTATTGGCACAAAGATAAAGTATTTTATCTCTGTGTTCTCCTCCTTTTTATTGAGCATTTAGTTCACTCGAATTATGGCACGTTAAATTCATTGCGTCGCGAATCGAGAGCTTATTTGTACAATTTTATATTTACAATAGAACATCCTTTTGTGTAATAAAAAATACACAAAAATATTTTTGGAAAAATATTTGCTCGGCACCCCGATTGTACGGTACATAGAAATGTGTGAATGTATTTTTATTATTAAAGCCAGTATGGCGATAAAATCTAACTTCACCCCTTCGTAATGTGCGAAATATTATTTTCATAAGACACATTCTGCAGCAATAAGGGGTCTACTCTCACAGTACAGTATTATTCTAAGAACGTATAGGCAGTTTCGTATTTCTCAGCCTTTATTTGTCGATCTTTATTTGTCTTAGAGTCGAGTCCTGAGTAAATTATGCTACACCTCTTGATCTGTCCTTCCAGCCCTAATAGCTGTACGTTGGCTGACCTTATCTCAGCTAATAACAACCCCAAAGACCTGGCATCACACTGGAGTGGGCGGATCTGACTCTGCCTAATAAATTCCCCTATAATTTGCGCTATCAATACGAAGAAGTTTATCACATAGGTAAACAAACGAAATATTTTTTGCTCAGAGTTTTTAAAAGCTCTATTATCAATCACAGAGTCATTGTTATAATCAAAATCAAGCGCACAATCATATTGAATCGTCTTAAAAAGTTCACATTTTCTTCACATTTTTTTTTTGCAATATTATGCTGAAACTAAATCTCATTGCAGATAAACCAGTTTTATTTATATACAAACATCAGTCCGTTTGTAACTTAACAATTCTTCTCCTCAAAAACTTTCTTGTTTAAAAGATTAATTTTGAGAGAACCATTACAAACTAATTAAATTACGGAACCCGAGTTCTGGTTAGAAATTTCTTTCACGTAGAGAAGTTTTTCTTCATCCCTAATTGACGCCTCTGGACTTTAGACGTCTCTACTAGTTTTATTTAAAGATGTGTAAAGATTTTCTTTCTCTTTCACTCCATTGAAAAAAATGTACAGTAAAAAGAGATGCAAGATGAAATTAATTAAGAATTAGATAAAGTTTGGTAGGTAACATTTCTAATATTAACTATATGCTTACAAATGAAATCTGTAAAATTTCTTAAGCTCTGTAACTTGGCAATTTAGACTTTTAGGACCTAGGCGGCCACTAAGTTTTTTTTTTGGAAAATCGATCTCTAAAGGTGACAAAAGGGATTGTTAAAGTAGTATTCTGTGTTTGTAGAAAATTAATATCGAAGTGAAGCTAATCATAGAAATAATAAATAAATAAATATTGCAAGACATTCCACTCATCGCCATTTAGCCCCAAGCTAAGTAACTAGACTTGTGTTATGGGTGCTAGACAACGGATATACTACTTATATACTTTTCTTTTGTAAATATATACTTATAATACATAGAAACAACCAGACCACAGACAAATAAGCATAAATACTTGTCTGAGGCGGGAATCGAACCCGCAACCGTGTGTTTGGCAGTCCGGCATGGTGACCATTGTGCCAATAATAAGTACTAGAGTCAAAAACCAGATTAATAAATTCAAACTTTAAGAAGGAAGTAGGTATAAAATTATTAAACAACCTGAAATTTATCTTCGAACAACACACTTAATACACCAATAAATCTTCTCAATGTCCATAAGTAAAACAATTTCGTCAAAATGGCGCAATTGTTATCCGCTGACTGTGAAAATATTTATATTCCCCGAAGGCAAGAAAGTTCTCTAACTTCGCTAATGACTTCTTTCACTGTAGAAAGTTTTCCTCGTGCCGCTTCGGAGGTTTTTGCTATCTGTTAAAACAATAGCTCGCCTCTTCACTGTCGCTAAGTTCCTGGTACTAGATAATTATACCAGTTATGGGTTCAATGTTCTATACTTGATACTCTTGACAGACTTGTGTAATTAAATGCTTTCAGTAATCAATTAGAAAGATATTTAATAAAATAATTCATTTGAAAAGTTACATAACGGCATATTTAATTATATATTTTATTTTATTATTAACTTTATAAAACAATACGTAGTACATTACCAAAAGTAAAAAAATGTTCACGTCGTCCGATCGGTCGGACTGAGCAGTCGGACCACGTGTTCACAGGGTTAAAAACATTGCCGTCGTCGGCATCAAAAACATTATACACCTCATGATTTCAATAACAACTCAAACAAAAGATTTTGTGATACAAAACAAGAATAGATAAGTACCCATAACGTAGTTAGCAACAGTAGATACCCAACTTAAATTTTAAATTTATACCAATCCAATTATAAATTTTATTGTTTATCTGATTAAACAATTTAAAAATTGTGATCGGTCAACGATGCACTACATTATAGCGATTTGTCGCGCGATATCGCGAACTTGCGTTGTGATCTTTTTGTTATACTGTGACAGAACCTACACGGTGATTTATCGCTACGATTGCTTAGCGTTATTACTGCAGTGTCGGAGCCTTAATTATGCATAGAAAACTTCAGTAAACAATAAAAAAACAATTTGACAGAAATAGTACTCAAGTTTGATACTACTCGACGTTATTAGCATCTAATAAACGCTTCCTATCTTCGTGTTGTGAAGTTTACTAGGAAGACATTGCTCGTATATCACCGCTACGCATTGTGAACCAGGATTATCGGCGACACAAAGGGACAAAAGGCAGTTTATCAAAGCTTTCTGACTGATCTACGTCACAACTTCCCCCGCTGAGATCGCCAACTTGTTGGTAATTCCTGTAGAGGAGATCTCGCAACCATAATTTACAAGATTTAAGACTAAGCCAGTATATGTGGTCTGTATTAAAATGTCACAAAGTTAACGACAAAGTACGGGGCCAAATGCCGCATGCTCCGCATCGCTCCGGATAAGATCCTACAGTAGAAAAGATATAAAAAAAGCATTATTAAAATAAAATATTTATTTATTACTGGCCAAATGTCGCCTACGCTGGTACGGTCACGTCTTGCAAAAACCGGCAAGTTACGTGAGGAACAAATTGCCATGGCGCCTCCGCCAGGTCGTGGCAGACTAAGTAGACCCAAGTGCTGGCTTGCCGTCATAAAGTGTGATATGCGTGCAAATGTCCGTACTAACCAGGATGCCGAAGATCGTGTGAAGTGGAGGCGTAAAAGTAGGAAAGCGGACCCCGGGTTCCCAAGAGGGATGCAACCGGGAACATCGCTAGGATGATGATGATTTATTTATTACTAGCAGCCAATGTTCTTGCCCAAAGTCCCATCTATCTCTTTACCTAAATTCATCTAAACTGGTACAGCGGTTTAGGCACGATAACATAACAAACAGACAAAAGTAACTTTCGCATTAATAAATATAAGAGTAGAAAATACTCTACCGTACTTATTTTGAAACTATGCAGTGGGTGCAGGCCTATAAGAGGAAATTTTTACAATACCTGGGGCTCTCTCCATACAAACGTAGTCGACTGTTTTCTCTCTGGACAATGACATTAGAGCAAATATTTTTGTCGCATAAAACTTATAACTGCCATGACCACGTTTTGATTGTTTTTTCTTTTTTTTTAATCTTTATTTCTATGATAATTAGAAAATGAAAAACCCCAAAACATAGGGGCTGGCAGTTTTAGGTTTTATAACGTAAAAATATTTGTGCTAGTGTCATTATCCAGGGAGAAAACAGTCGACTACGTTTGGATGGAAAGAGCGCCAGTACCCTTTCACCTTAATCGTGTCATTTTGTACCCCATTTTTACCAGCATATTAAACGTCCAAGGATTACCCTATTCACGACGAATATGAGAAAATCTATATAATCATCAGTAAATTAACTCTTTTTATTTTCTGGTTCACACCAACCTTGAGCCGTTCCCCACATAAAGCAAATTAGATAAAAGGTCGGAAACAATTCTTCATGACTTCGCAAGGTCTTTACGCGTTCTGATTCATAAACGAAATGTTTGGTATGTACGTAGAACGCTCATTTTTACAATGCTAGAAATTGAATTCTCTCCTTTATGTGTAACAAATTGATTTTCAGCGCAATGTTTCAGAGATTGTATTAGGTTGGGGGATATTGAATTGGAACAAATGATCGCAATAAGGCACATTTGGTACCTACTGTATTTCTTACACCACACGACCGACCAGTTAAGCTAAACAGACCTTCTCCAACCTAAGGTTGCCTGGAAGAAATTTTAAATAAATAGAAAAATAAATATTGCAAGACATTCCACACATCGCCATCTAGCCCCAAGCTAAGTTACTAGACTTGTGTTATGGGTGTTAGACGACGGATATACTACTTATATATTTTTGTTTTGTAATTACTTATAATACATAGAAACAACCAGACCATAGACAAATATCTAAGCATAAATACATGTCTGAGGCGGGAATCGAAATTTTATTTTGTTATTTTCAATGTTTCGTGTGTTGTACAAATAAAGTGTTTATCTATCTATCTCATAGAGGAACTATCATCTATCTTATTTTATGTTTATAATTTCTGTTTTTATTGTCCGTGTCGCTGTTATTATTAAAATCTTAAAAATAAACTAAATTAAAAATATTGCTTTTCACGAAATAGAACTCGCATATCGCTTTGACGACCCAGTTGGCACAATAGTCACCATGCCGGCCTGCCAAACACAAGGTTGCGGGTTCGATTCCCGCCTCAGACAAGTATTGTTTAGATATTTGTCTGTGGTCTGGTTGTTTCTATTTATTATATGGATATATACAAAAAAAGTAAATAAGTATCCGTTGTCTAGCACCCATAACACAAGTCTAGTTACTTAGCTTGGGGCTGGATGGCAATGTGTGGAATGTCCTGCATTATTTATTTATTATTTTTTTGTCTCGATTAAAGCGTGGAACATCAAAAAAAAAAGAATATTCTAGCAAAACAAATTGATTTTGAAATGCAAAATATTATTTTGTCTTAAGATGCAGACCGTTTGGCGTGAAGGCGACGAAATCGCCTCATGAATACTTCAAATAGTGCTTAATTAGCGTTTCGAGAAGAAGTTAATGAGCTGAGTCGACGATTCGAGCGCATCCCTATTCCGAATTAAGATATTCAATTCTATTTTTAATTAGAGTGCCGGAATACAACCGTGAACTTAGATAACGTTCCCTATGATGATTAAAATAATCTCGTTAGCGAGGTAGGTAAGTAGCTGAAATTTGTGGCAGAATGTTATTTCTTTTAAAAGGTTATGCAACAATTTTAGAAATGTATTTTATTTTCCCCAACACTAGATTATTTCGCTCTCATTTTAAGGGTTTCGTTTTCTCTCAAAGGGTCCGAGCGGAAGGTTATTGTTGTGGCTTCGCCCCGACTTTCCTGTCTTCGGTCGGGTCTGTCAACCGTCGCCGGTTTTTTTATATATCTTATACTAATAATACCAAATATTTATGTAAAATATTTTTTCAAAAGAATAATGGATATTCAGAGTTATGGTAATACGATATTTACTCAAATACACATAGATTATTACTACGCTGACATTTTATATTTTTTCAGAATGATGAATGTGAAAAATTTGCTATAAGTTCGACTAATATTGACTTAGATGAAATTGTTTTAGTTATCCAAACAGTATACTTTAAGCTATTTATTTTTAGGGCTCCGTACCTCAAAAGGTAAAAAAAGAACTTTAATAAGATCACTCGCTTGTTAAGGTTGAAATAAAAAGAATAAATAAACAAATAACCTAAGATACCGTTAACAACGATCTTCATCGAGCCGTATAATGAATGGGTGGTCTAAAAAAATTAAATCCAGAATGTGATTAATTCATAATTTAAATTTTTATTTATTTTTAATTTAAATGAAATAAAAAAAATGTTAATTAATTATATTCTGAACTGAAATGAAAAGACAACCCATTTGTAATTATTTTATGAACTATTTAATCTATACATATAAAATCCTTTGTCCTGACTCAACGCACAGCCTAAACCGCTGATCGTAGAGACCTGAAACTTGGAGGGAGTGTTCTTTGTATGACGTAGGCATCCAATAAGAAGGGATTTTCCAAAATTCTAACCCTTGGGGGGTGAAAAGGGGGGGGCAAAGTTTGTATGGAACAACGTAATTCCTTGGTCCGATCTACTTCAAATTTTCGACTTCTACGCGGACGAAGTCGTGGACAAAAGCTAGTTTGACATAAAATACGTTTCATCTACTAAACAGGTCGATGAAGGTCGTTCTTCAAGGGATCTTCGACTAAAAATAATATTTAAGTGAACCGAAATACGCTTTTGCACGAGTAGTTCAAGGTCTTAGTATCAAAATCTAAAATCATTAATAACATTAATCAGTTTCTGACATTAATAAGAGTTAATTCCTCAATGTAAAAGCGATGTCGATCCATCATACCTACTTAACTGGTATTGATGCCAACTCCAAGTTAATCAATCCTTTAATTAGTGGATTACGGATTTCATAGTGGTTTTCATAATAATTTTAATGAAACGGTTTATGTCCACACCTACCTACCATAACCACCTATTCACATCTACCTCCACGGATTTAGAGACTATGAAAGGGGTTTTTATATAAGCTTGAACCTTATAAATAACTAGCAGCGCTCCGCAGTTTCACCCGCGTAACTCCCGATCCCGTGGGAATATCAGGATAAAAAGTAGCCTATAGTCTTCCTCGATAAATGGACTATCCAACACAAAAATAATTTTTCAATTCGAACCAGTAGTTCCTGAGATTAGCGCGATCAAATAAACAAACAAACAAATTCTTCAGCTTTATAATATTAGTATAGATTATAATGCGCTCGCGACCTTGTTGAATAATGTTGTGCTTTTAGCAAATCAAAAAATCATTGGTTGGTGTAGTCTGCGTTTACCCCTATTAAACCGTATGTACGTAAATAGGTACGGTTTGAAAAAAACTTGCATGTTACGTGGTACCTAGCTAATTAAGCGGCTTGTTTTAATCCTTTTTCCTGAAATTAAATTTAATTAGCTTGTAACTTTAAAAGACTGTTACTAATATTGTTGTTGTTATAAACAGGTTTAAGAACTCCGCCCGCTATACCAAAGCTTACAGGGTATTAGGTTTATCTATTAGTTTTTTAAAATAAGTTTTAAAGAATAATTTAATAAGAAGATTTTAATAATAACGCGGGATGTTGTTTTTGACGTCTAGCTACGCGGACAAATTTTTCTCTACAGACTTTTGGAAAATCGAACTTTTATTCGTAAATCAGCCCTTTCTTGGAGTAATGGAGGCTTTATTTGTTTATTGAGTTTGGACTACTATAAACATTATTTATGTTTAAAAAGCTAAGTAGTTTTTTGAGAATCCAGGATCACAGTTAGTTTTAAACCAAGCTTAAAGTGTTGCACGTTGAAACAGAAGTAAAACGAAATATCTATTTTAATTGACTTTAAGTAATTAGCAGTTGCCACGAGTGTCTTCACTTAAGTAAATGAACCAATTAAAGTTTGTATTAATAACGTGATGGAATTTAATATACGTACGTTAGGATTTTTAAATGGGCCTTAGGAGCCTTAAACTATATGATAGCAATTCTGAAAGGAGTCGCGTACCTGAGTTTGATAAGAACCAAACAGCATTATTAGAGTTTTGGACACGTCATTACCCAATCTCCGAATCGAACCTGTTAATTTCATAAAAAGATTTTTGGAAAAGTCACTATTCAAGCTGGGAATCGAACGTTTTAATATTGAAAAATTAATCTATACTTTTAAAAGGAAAAACACTACCGTTCACTTTAATTTAACTCTTTATTAACTTTTCTAACAAGGATTTTCTTAAAGCGTCCATAACGATCGATCGCGCCATCGTTGATCTTCTTTCTCTTTCCAACTAGTGACGGGCACGCTTCGTAGTGATGCGACACGATGATCGATTGGACCCGCCTAACACTCGGCCATCCTGCATCACTTCGGTCCCCGAAGGTCACCAACCCGCAAGGCCCGTCGTAGTTGACACGGTGATCTTAGTTTCTCTTCCCATCCTGTTATGGCGGTCACTCTTGGGTAGTTTGGCTAGGCCCATGAGGCAAGCACCGGAGATAAGATCTGCTAGGCCCTTAAGGCAAGCATCGGAATTAAAATATGCTAGAGCCCGAAGGCAAGCACCAGAAATAATATTTACTAGGCCCCGAAAGCAAGTACCGGAATTAATATCTGCTAGACCCCTAAGGCAAGCACCGAAATTAATATGTAGTAGGCCCGTTAGGCAAGCGCCGGAATTAAAATATGCTAGGCCCCTGAGGCAAGCACCAGAAATTATAACTGCTAGGCCCCGAAAGCAAGCACTGGAAATTATATCTGCTAGGCCCCGAAGGCAAGCACCAGAAATTATATCTGCTAGGCCCCGAAGGCAAGCAAAAGAATTATATCTTCCAGGCCCCGAAGGCAAGCACCAGAAATTATATCAGCCAGGCCCCGAAGGCAAGCAAAATAAATATATCTGCTGGGCCCCGAAGGCAAGCACCAGAAATTATATCTACTAGGCCCCGAAGGCAAGCACCAGAATTATATCTGCTAGGCCCCGAAGGCAAGCACCAGAAATTATATCTGCTAGGCCCCGAAGGCATGCAATAGAAATATATCTGTTAGGCCCCGAAGGCAAGCACTAGAAATTATGTCTACTAGGCCTCGAAGGCAAGCACGATGACTTTTGCAAGAAAGTATAGAATTAATCAGACTCAGTTTCGTGTTCATCACCAGATGAATCAGCTAAACGTGGGTGCCATATTTTTACTTTATCGCGCGCAACAATGTTTTTATAACTTTTCCTTCCCTTTGAAGCAGAGGAAACTTCAAAGCGATCCCCTGGTAAAACTGCCTTTACCTTGTAAGGCCCCGCATATCTTGGAATAAGTTTCCCACTTGTCAAACCTGATCGCATGATTTTTCTTTCGACCATTACCAAGGTCCCAATAGATATTGGTTCTGTGACTCTGCGACCTTTATCAAAACGTTCTTTCATTTTTGAGGCATTTTCCTCTATTTTCTGCGCAGCATCATTCCTCAACTGAGTCACGTCATCCATATAAGTAGGCCCTCGCAATTCACCGGCTAAACGGGGCCGCAACCCACACAACAACTCTAAGGGTGATTTACCTGTACCTTGGCTGATTGTGGAATTTATGCCCAACTGTACATTTGGAAGGTACACATCCCATCCCTTCAGCTCATCGCCCATGTGAGCAGTCAAAGAATTTAGGATAGTACGATTCAGGCGCTCTACCTGCCCGTTGGCTCTTGGGGTAGCTACGGCATTCAAGACGTGCTTAATTCCACGTTCCTCAATAAACTGCCTAAATTCTCGTCCAGTAAAAGCAGTGCCCCTATCACTAATAATCCTCACTGGGTACCCAAATACATGAAATAATCTATTAAGAGCTGTAATTGCACCCTTGGCATTAGCACTGGCCACAGCTTCCAACCACACAAATTTCGTGAAACCGTCAATGATAGCAAAAATATAGGTCTTACCATTGCTTTTGCAGAAAGGGCCTAAATGGTCAATGTGTAATGTGTGGAAAGGTGTAGGGTCTCTGTTAATAGGGTGCATTAATCCAGGTTGTTTTCCAGTAGGCTTTTTAGCAAATTGACAGCCTAAGCAACTAGCCACATACTTTTGCACAAACTGCCTCATCTTAGCAAACCAATATTTTGCACGAATTGCCTCTAAGCATTTTTCCAGACCTAGATGACCATGTTCATCATGATATACCTTCATGATGTGCCACTTAGCTGTCCTTGGCAGTACAGGTTTACATTCCCCATTCACCACTCTACACAATAGCCCATTTACAACCTTATAATCCTTCACTAACCCATCCTTCTTGTTTTTATTAGCTTCCGACTCCAATTTTAGATTTGTAATAAGTGATTGGATCTCTACATCCGCATCTTGAAGAACTTCAATAAAATCCTTCTCCTCTATGTGTTGAACGCTGATTGTGATAGGGTTCCGACTGAGAGCATCTACGTGAGCCATTGACGTACCTGGCCTATGCTCAACATCGAAGTCATATTCCTGCAAATCGAGCCACCATCTTGCTATTCTAGGCGACAAGTCACGTTTAGACCATGCTAGACGAAGAGCTGAACAATCTGTGACAACACAAAACTTAAAACCTGTCACGTATACTCTAAATTTTTGAATGCTAAACACTACTGCAAGTGCTTCTAACTCGAAACTATGATATTTCGCCTCAGTAACTGATGTTTGTCTGCTCGCATAAGCAACAGCCTTCCATGAGCCATCATCCTGGAGTTGCAGAAGTACTCCTCCTAAACCCACCTTCGAAGCATCGGTATGGATTTGTGTCTCACGACTTGGACTATAGATTGCAAGCACAGGATCACATGTGAGCACTTGCTTCAACTTTTCCATAGATTCAGCTTGTTCTGTTCCCCAATACCAATCTACTGTCTTTTTGGTTAACATGGTAAGCGGTTTAGCTATCGTCGCAAATCCTTGAATAAACTTGCGAAAATAACTCGCTAAGCCTAAAAATTGACGAAGCTCGTGAACATTTACCGGGGTTTTGAAGTTGGCGACTGCTTTTATTTTATGTGACGATGGTCGAATTTCTCCTTTATGAATCTCATGTCCAAGATATTCCACGGATTCGGTAAGGAACGAACACTTGCTCCTCTTTAATTTAACACCTGCTGCATCAATCAACTTCAAAACTTCCCTGAGATTTTCTAGACAACTAGAAAAATCTTGTCCCCAAACAATAACGTCATCTATGTAAGCTTCGGCACACTTATGAATAACAGGCGCCAGTATTTCATTCATGGCCCGTTGAAACACGGCAGGAGCATTACATAGTCCGAAGCTCATCATGCGGTACTGATAGTGGCCATCCGGCGTCACGAATCCAGTTAGCGGCCTACTCTTCTCCGCTATTTTTAGTTGATGATATCCATTTGCTAAATCTAGGCAACAAAACATCGACATGTCAACAAGTCTGTCTAGAAGGTCCTGTATGACTGGCAAAGGGTATCTCTCTTTCACTGTAATTTTGTTTAACGCTCGATAGTCCACACACATGCGATATCCTCCATCTTTCTTCTTTACCAGAATTACTGGACTAGCATAAGGTGATTTCGACTTCTCTATTATGCCAGCCTCAAGCAGCTCTTTCACAATATTCCTCACAACTTCCCTCTCATGATATGACATACGGTATGGCTTATAATTTATCACCTTGTCCTCCTTCAGTACAATGGACATCTCAATGTCACAATTTCCCAGCTCCATACTATTGCTAGAGAAACATCCGCTGAATTCTTCAAGCAGGTTGTCTAAGATCTTTCTCTCATCACTTGTCAACTGTTTTCCTATCTTAGGTCCTTCTATTTTATTACATTCAATACTTTTCTTAAGCTCTGCTCGAGCTATACATTCTTCACTGTTTAGATGTATAAGTCCGTTAGTACGGTTAACAAGTTTAATAATAGCCATACCTTCTTCGCTTTGAACTTCGTCACCTAAAACATCCTTTTCTAACATTGCCTGTCTTTGTTCACTACATTTCACCTTCATGACACCACTCATGAAAGGTTCAGTTCGAACAACTACTTTGTTAAGACCCGGATTAAGTATAACATCATCATGAGGGTATAACCGCACCTTCTCAAGGTCCTCACAAAGCTCTGCTAATTGTAAAGCCATATTATCCTTCTCTAATACACTGAGCTGAGTAGCAGTCTTAACTACTATTATATTTTCTGCTTCTGTAAATGGTTGACCAACTAAAACGTCAAAATCTTGCAATTTATCAGGTACAACATAGAATTTAGTTTCCAAATCAATACCATCTACTGTTAATACAGCTTCGGTTACACCTAATGGTACAGTCAAAGCATCACCATATCCCTTGATCACAACGTTATCTATCACTGAGTATTTTAAATTATGACTATCAGCAAAGTTTTTCTTAAGGATGTTACAGGAACTACCAAAATCAACAAAAGCCCTTGCCTGGCTCCCATTAACACGCACAGATTTGAAATATTTTCTATCCGAAGTCTCAGAACACACAGTTTGGACTTTACGCACTAACTTATTATGTTGGCTTCCTTTGGCACACTTCCTACACTCATCTACTGTGTGACCCTTTACATCACAAAATGTACAGTGCTTTTGATATTTCTTCTTATAGCAGTCACCTTCCAGATGCCCTATTTTATCGCAATAGGAACATTTCTTCTCAATCTTGTTTTTAGTTACTGAGGTTTTATTCTGATTATTTCTAATTTTAAAGCAGCGACTTGCTTTGTGACCTACTTTACCACATGAAAAACATTTAGTTTGCTTTATAGACCTTTGATCATTATGTGTAGAAGAACCCGCCCGACTAGCACTAGTGTCTAGATCTGAGTTGTTAATACTAGCCAAATATTGCAACAAGGAACTAGTATCCCGGCAACCTGCTGACTTTGCACCAACTTCCAATAATTTGTTACCTAGGGTTCCTATGACTGCTTCAGTTATAACGTCATCACTCAAGTGGCAAGACATACCTATGCCTAATTTTGTGTAATAAAATTCAATGGGGTCTTCATTTGGCGATTTTACTCTATTTACCAATTCCCTAATCTGAAATAACTTATTCTTTGTAAAAGGGAATGCTTGTACTAGCTTCTGTTTCCATTCAGGCCAGCTAATCTCATAAGATGCTTGTTGTTCGTACCAATTTTTAGCATATCCACTTAACTTTGATGTGCAATTGCATATAAGCGTTCGTTCATCCCAACCATGCATCCTTGCTGTGCTCTCTAAGTTTCGTATCCAATGTTCTATTGAAACCGAAGTGGTCTGAGGATTAAACTCAGGCACAAAATCATTGCGCCCTACATAACGAACAACAGGCCCTTTAGGTATAGGGGGTGGAGGTGTCTGCGTCCCTTCCGGACTCGGACACCTTTTCCTTCTCAACTCCTTTACTAATTCTTCTAGTAACTTAATTTTATTCCCCTTTTCTTCTAACTCACTCCTAAATTTCTTCTCTCTAGGCCCAGAAGATGAAGACCTACTATGAGAACGCTTCTTATGCTTATGCCGTCCCATAGTTAATTGGTAAAATATTAAGATTAAATGTAATATTCAGTAATAGCCCAGTAAGACCAATAGTGTTCAAGAATAAAACACGAAATAGTTCAACAAACAACACCATAAAAATAGAAATTAAATAGTCTACGATTACTAAAATTTCCAAGTATAGTAAAATTCTCTCAGCACATTCACTGTTATTATATATCTCAAATGTAATATTCAATAAAAGCACATTATGACCAAGCTTTCACGAATAAATTAAATAGTCTTCGGTACAAATTTTGTTTTCAAGTATAGTTAGATTAACTCGACACAGATACTGATTTAAGTTAAATGTCCAGTAATATATGTAATAGTTCACTAAGTTCAGTATAATTAACAAGTACAATAGCTAAAATTAACAGATATTAGGCAATAAAAATAGAAATCATGTCTTTCACCGTTCAAAGACTTCAAAGTATAAGTTCAAATATTAAAACACACACACTAATATCTAAAGTATCAATAGTATAAGTTAGTATTTAATAGTTATGCACTGAGTTCAATATTATTAAATTTATTTACTTAATTATAAAAGTAGAATACAAGTTTTCACCAGCACTAAAATTTACAAATAGGTATAGTTAGTTAGATACACTTTCTGGCATTTTGGTTCTAACTGTATATGACGCTTACTTGACTCAATAGTCATAAAATCAAACAGTTTGAAAAGGAACAGTTTGGATGGAGCTCACCAGATAGCTGCAGGTTAGTAGGTTCTGCGGTAGTAAATAAAATAAGCAGTCAAGTACATGCACCCTGTCCATCACCAATCTAGCTATGAAAGCCTCACGAAAAACCGAACACAATCACACATAACCACCACCAAACATCACACCGCACATGGCATTCCAAACGCGAGAGACGCTTCAAACATTATTTTCAAGTTCGTCGTGGTGGTGCACTTATGAGGGCTGAGTGAGTACCAATAATCCGACTTCTGAACTTTTAAAAGGAAAAACACTACCGTTCACTTTAATTTAACTCTTTATTAACTTTTCTAACAAGGATTTTCTTAAAGCGTCCATAACGATCGATCGCGCCATCGTTGATCTTCTTTCTCTTTCCAACTAGTGACGGGCACGCTTCGTAGTGATGCGACACGATGATCGATTGGACCCGCCTAACAATACATATAAAATTCTTTAACCCGAATGACTGACTAACTGACTGACGGATCAACGCACAGCCTAAACCGCTGATCGTAGAGACCTGAAACTTGGAGGCTGTGTTCTTTGTATGACGCAGGCATCCAATAAGAAAGGATTTTCCGAAATTCTAAGGGGGTGAAAAAGGGGACAAAGTTTGTATGGAACAACGTGATTCCTTTGTCCAATCTACTTCAAATTTTCGACCTCTACGTCGACAAAGTCGCAGGTAAATACTAGTCATCTTATATTATTGTATTAATCGATAGGGTTACTAATAGAGATCAATTCCTAGACACTAATCTAGTATGGTAAATCAAAGGAAATAGCTCACTTTTGTAGTCTTCTGTTATTCAATAATCACCATAAAGGCTTACAGTACAGTTTTTAAATCAGCAATATTTTGGTAATTAATATTATTTTCAATGTGCTTATGTTCATGTAAAAATTTCTTGAGAATTTTGTGGTATGCACTTGTACGTTTATAGGTAATCGAGACTAACTAATAATAATAATAAATATTGCAGGATATTCCACACATCGCCATCTAGCCCCAAGCTAAGTAACTAGACTTGTGTTATGGGTGCTAGACAACGGCTATACTACTTATATACTTTTTTTTTTGTAAATATATACTTATAATACATAGAAACAACCAGACCACAGACAAATATCTAAGCATAAATACATGTCTGAGGCGGGAATAGAACCCGCAACCCTGTGTTTGGCAGTCCGGCATGGAGACCATTGTGCCAACTGGGTCGTCTGTCGTGATAAGAGTAAATTGCTGCATAGTAAATAGACACCCAGATTTTCAAAGGAATACTATTTAATCCCATTGACCTATAATAGTGATGTCAACTCATCTAATAAATAAGTTTGTTGACATTAATATGGTTTATGCGTGCCGAATGGCAACGAAGTTCTGTACTGAAAATAATAAATGTCGGAACAATGTTAATAAATACTGAAGATAAGAATACCTTAGCAGAAAGTTTTTACGGTTTTTTATTTTCTTTTGTTGGCGACATTAAACGTAAAATTATATACTGTTCTTCTTTTAAATTTTTTGATATTTTTTGAGCTGAAAAGTTTATCGAAAAGCGAATACTCATGGCTTATATTTGAAATATTTGATTTTTATACATTTTTACAGTTATCTTTGGTAAAAATTCGAAAATAGTGACCTAATTCACAAAAGTTATTAAGGTGCACATAATTAATATATTCAAGTATTTTTATTTGTATAAAATGTAGGTTCGCCGTAAGTTATTATTTGCTACATTTTTCAGAAGCTAGTACACTTTATCTACTACTGTTGCAGCATCCAGAAATAGTCCTAAATCGATTTTTTAACTCAACACTGTCCTTAAGGCCAAATGATGATTTGATAAAAATATTTTTAAAATGTCATTCACACGTGTTTTACTGAATTTGGACACTCAAAAAAATGTTGAAGAGGCTGACCAAGGAAGCTCACAGCTAAGCGACGCTCGCCGATGGTTTACTGTCGTGTGGGTTAAGCGACGCCTTGCGCGGTCATTACTTCGATGGGTGGCCAATTAGTAGTGTGGCAAAAATGTGTTTTCGTGAGCCCCTCCGTGCTTCGGAATTCACGTTAAGCCGTTGGTCCCGGTTGCTACCTCTAGTAGCAGTCGTTAAGTCAAAAAATTAAGGATTCTACTTTTAATTTGTACACATAAAACTTGTGCCTCGATTCACTAAAGTTAAAGTCGTGCGGCGTGCCTATATGATTAAGGTGCGATTGCCAAGCCAAAACTGGGGCTATCGCACCATAATCACACACGCCCAGAAAGCGGTGTTGGCTTAGTGGTAGATAGCTCGACTTTCATTCTGAAGGTCGTGGGTACGAGTCCCGGGTGGCCTTGCACCAATGTATTTTTCTTAAGAAAAATTTATGTGCGCTAATTGACATTGCTCTTACTGTGAAGGAAAACATCGTGATGAAACTCGCGGCTTAGTTGGCTCCAGAAGTATTGACAAGTTCTCTCCTCTGGACATGGTCGACTAGGCTGAGAGGGTAGTGGGTGTTGGGCAAGCCATCCTCACGCAAAAAGGACCCAATTAAAAAGGGTCTAATCGCGGAAAACAGTCAAACAAGTACACACACGCCCAACGACTTAAACCTTAGCGAATCGACTGTTCAGCGGAGGACCTGAACAGGGCGTCCGATAGGGCAAATTGTTTGATGTGTCTATGACACGACAGAAGAAGCTTATTACCAATAACCCGATATAAAAACTTGAGAGGTGTCAAGGGACCCCCGGGTGGAAAGAAGTTCCTTTCGATTAATTAGGTACTGAAGGAATTGTTATATATTTCTTTAAATTATTAACAAATATAATGTATTATAAACTTAATCAGTAGGCTCAATTTTAGTAAACTGGCTTGCTTTCTATGAGAGAGAGAGAGGAACACGCTATATCAAAAAGTGTCGTTACAACTTTTGGTCTTAATTTTTTCCGTCTAGCCTCTTTTCGCGCGATAAGGAACTTCGTTCCAATACTATATACCTACTTATGTTCATGTAAATTTTCCCCGTACCGGCACTCAGCGTCGAACTCCCCTGCACTAGTTAATTAAGTTGTCAGTGATAGTTGTTTATGTTTCATTAATTAATCGGTTTTAATGCTGACCGCACGGTTATAATGCTGACCGCACGCTGTTGCCGGTATAAAAATAAATACGGGGGGCAAAGTTTGTATGGGACAAGGTGATTTCTTGGACCATTTTCGACTTCTACGCGGACGAAGTCGCGGGCAACAGCTAGTAAATACTATATACCTACTTATGTTCATGTAAATTTTCCCCGTACCGGCACTCAGCGTCGAACTCCCCTGCACTAGTTAATTAAGTTGTCAGTGATAGTTGTTTATGTTTCATTAATTAATCGGTTTTAATGCTGACCGCACGCTGTTGCCGCTATAAAAACAAATACGGGGGCAAAGTTTGTATGGGACAACGTGATTTCTTGGGCCATTTTCGACTTCTACGCGGACGAAGTCGCGGGCAACAGCTAGTAAATACTATATACCTACTTATGTTCATGTAAATTTTCCCCGTACCGGCACTCAGCGTCGAACTCCCCTGCACTAGTTAATTAAGTTGTCAGTGATAGTTGTTTATGTTTCATTAATTAGTCGGTTTTAATGCTGACCGCACGTTGATAATTAAATAACCGACCGTAGCACTGCTGTTTTGATTTTAAAGGTATTCGAAAGGAGTTTTAATTAACTATCGTGTTTAATTTGAATTAACAATAATTTAACTTTAGTTTGTGGTAAAACAGTCGGTAAAATAATCGACATTTTTCAGTCTGTTTCAATTTAAAAAGTGAATTATAAACCTTCTTTAGGGTTTTTTGGCGGGAACGAGTTAACAACATATCGTGCTGCAGTTTTATTTTCATGAAACTTAGTTGTTACCCGAGTTGAATTGTATAATTCTGGTGAAATGTTATTCAATTTAGTTCTGTGAAAGTACACGAGTGTAGTGAAAGTAAAAATCAGTGTCAAACATGAAGTTTTCTCGTTGCCTCCAAATCTCCCATTAAGGTTATGGTAAACTTGCCACTGCTTTACTATAGCCCCTGACTTGACGGACTATAACGACTTTGACTGTTTTGAAACACTTTAGACCCGATTTATGAAAAATCGGATCATAATTTGATGCAAAATATAACTTGACACTGGCTAAATGCACAAGCCGTGCGAAGCCATAATTAATAGAAAAAAAAACCTTCTTTAGAAAAGCGCTCTTCCGACCGCAGCGTCTTTTACCATAAGTGAGAATTTAGTCAATAGTTGAATGAAACGCTGAAAAATTCAGCAACCGATACCGTAACAATCTAACTAACAAGTGCGAGTCGAACTCGCGCCCTAAGGGTTCCGTAGTATTTGTTGTAATAGCGGCAACAGAACGTCAACTGTGAAAATTTCAACTGTCTAGCTATCACGGTTTATGAGATACAGCCTGGGGACAGACAGTGGAGTCTTAGTTTCGAACCCAAAAAATGTAATACACTTAGGGATTATATAGGTAACTAACTGCGCCCCGCGGTTAACCCGCATAGGTCCCGATCCCGTGAGAATATCGGGATAAAAAGTAGCCTATGTGTTAATCCAAGTCTACAGCTATCTAGATACCGAGTTTCATCGTAATCGGTCCAGTAATTTTTGCGTGAAGGAGTAACAAACATACATACACACACACACAGTGGAGTCTTAGTTTAGAACCTTAAAAACGTAATACACTTAGGGATTATATAGGTAACTAACTGCGCCCCGCAGTTTAACCCGCGTAAGTCCCGATCCCGTGGGAATATCGGGATAAAAAGTAGTATAATAATATCTGCTAATCCAGGTTAACAGCTATCTAGATACCGAATTTCATCGTTATCGGTCCAGTAATTTTTGCGTGAAGGAGTAACAAACATACATACACACACACACACGTGCCTAAGACCTAAGACTCCACGTCTTAGGTCTACAGATATCTAGATTCCGAGTTTCATCGCAAATTTGCGTGAAGGAGTAACAAACATGCACACACACACAAACATTCGCATTTATAATATTAGTAGGATATATTCATATATATCCTGTATATGAAGCATTTAGATATTTACTATTGACCTCAGCACTCAGCACTATCAACTTGTAACGACACACACTTATATCTATATTGATTTTATATTCATGTTAACGATGAACTTCTTCTTCAGCATTATTAAAATCGAATCAAGACAAATTAAGACAACTTTTACTATGGGAACAAGTACCAAATGTTTCTAAGTCAGTATGTCAATGGGTATTATAGTCTCAATGTCTAAGTGTACAAAACGCAAAATGTCCCAAAGGTTATGTTGTTATGATAGAATATTTTGAATATATACAGTACTAGCTGCGGCCCGCGGTTTCACCCGCGTTAGCTTCGATCCCGTGGGAATATCGGGATAAAAAGTAGCCTATATGTTAATCCAGGTCTCCAGCTATCTACATACCGAGTTTCATCCCAATCGGTCCAGTGGTTTTTGCGTGAAGGAGTAACAAACACACACACACACACACACAAACTTTCACATTTATAATATTACTAGGATAATATCAAAATGTTATTAACACGTGTTTTAGAGAATGCAAACGCCTCAGCAAAATTTTGAAGAGGCTGACCAAGGAAGCGTTGTAAAGAACCTGCGGCTCACGAACTTGGAAGAGAAAAGCGAGTAATCAAACTTATTGGAAGAAGTTTCTGGAGGAAGCCAAGACCCACAAAGGATTGTAGCTCTGCAGAAAGTAAGTTGTTTATGTTTACAGCAAGAAATTAAAATAGTAAACTGATTGATATTTTTAAATAACCAGACTAAACAAAATAACACTTTTTCTCTAAAAAGACATACACGATTAAAATTTATCGTGCAACGAAATTGATTCATGGTTTAGAATAGGGGCGATGTAGCGACGTAACAAAGCGCAGTGACTGAGGCAGCAGCCCGCAACGATTTTCAAACGTCCATTGCCTTTAACAATAACTTGTATGTACCCATCTATGTGTTACAAATATACTGACGGACACAGAAACTGCAGCAAAGTATACATTAACTGCATCAAAGTTCAGGATAACTTTCAAGGTGAAGTAGGACCTGAAAACCCCTATACCTTTCTCACGCGCACGCCGCACGATGACTCTATCCCTTTCCCCCGCGCGCCGCGAACTGGCCATTTTAACTGTTTTATGTAATTAAAAGACTAACATCTATTTTAGTGAAAAACCATCTGTACTACCTTATGGGATTTGATGTAAGGTTATGAAAATATAAATTTTGTACTTGTTTTTTCTATATAATCGGCGTAAACTTAAAAAAAATCATTTCGAGATTTTTTTCTATCGAGGCAAATCACACTAAGATTAGTGTGATTTGCCTCGATAGAAAAAAATCTCGAAGTGTACAACAATATAAAGCATTTCTTCACCTTTACGACAGTAGGAATATCATTCTATGGATTTTAGTGGTTGATATCCAAAACTGATTCTAAGACACCTCTATCGCGCTTCTGGTCTTACCGCCTAGTCTTAAATGAATTCTTTAATAAGTATGCAAACTATTGATACAAATTTATTAATTAATCCATATTATTGTGACGAAACTATGTTGAGTTAAAAATCATTGTACAAACGACTTTAAAATAAAATTTTATTATTTCATAGTCGTCTTGCACTATGATGCAGCTGTGGCAACTTATTGGACTGAATTTGGCATGAAAATATTTATAGTAATTAAAAAATATATATATAAAACTAAGTATAAAATGTATAAAAAAAAAACAAATAAAAAAAGCCTTTAAAAAATATATAACTAGCGGCCCAGTACGTGCTTCGCTACGTATAAAGTGAAATAATTTGACAGCAAAATCCCCATTAGCAAAATGATCCGCCATTTATTGAATTCATCTATCTTATATATAAAAATGAATTGCTGTTCGTTAGTCTCACTAAAACTCGAGAACGGCTGAACGGATTTATCTTATCTTAGTCTTGAAATGTTCGTAGAGGTCTAGGGAAGGTTTAAAAGGTGAGAAAAAATCGATCCCACGGGATCGGGACAAACGCGGGTGAAACCGCGGGGCGCAGCTAGTTTGTTATAAAAAATATGGTAAATGAAGAACCGCTCGACCGATTTTGTGCAAACTTCACATAAACCATCTACGAAATAGTACGAACAAAGCTCGTTCTTGAGTTATAAAATTACAACGAAAAGTGGCATTGATTTTTATAGATATAGATAGTACTCAAAATCAATTCGCAAAGAAGAAGAAGATGCAGTTTATGCGTCGGTCATTGTTGTTTTAATGTATTTAAGTACTATGATAATTACACAGTTGAACAAAAAACTATATATTTTTCCTCTGAAAGTTATGAAAAATCGAAATTGATTTGTGATCCAGTATAGGAAAGTAGTGACGTGTAAAAAGCGCGGTGACTCAGCCAGCGGCCGCAACGTTTTTCAAAGGTCCATTGCCTGCAGCCCCCCTTGTATCTAGTGAAGCGGTTACAATTCTCTCCGAATTGTATAGGTATGGTTGGCTGCATAATTACAGTCCCACCATAGAGCTCCAAAACGGGTGTTATAGGAATGTTTTACAGACAAGAAAGATTATAGGCACCTGCTTTAGGTGAAAGTTAAAATCTAGAAGATTTAATTAATCAAACAAAAAATATTAGAATGAAAACATTCCAATAATAGTAATTCTTGAACTCTACCGAGGGCTGCAATTATGCAGCCGACTACCTGCCTATTGGATTTATGTTTGGATATTCGAACACCTTGAAATTCTTTATCACTACTTACTACTTGTTTTATTTTCATTGGATTTTTTCTTGTTTGTGCCTGTGGTATTTAGTATTTAAATTTTAAGCTATTGCATAGCTTTTAAATTGAAAAAATGATTCAACATAGTGGTCACTTACTACTTAATACTACGGTACTTTTGGCCACTGCTTGTACACGGGCTGTTTTCCGCAACTAGACCTCTTTGGGTCTTTTCTACGCGAGGATGGAGTAGGCTTGCCAGCACCTATACTACCCAATCAGCTTAGTCGACCGTGTCCAGAGTAAAAAACTTGTCAATTAGCGTCTAGAGCTAACTAAGCCGTAGGTTTCATCGCGATATTTTCTTTCACTGTAAGAGCTATGTCAAGTAACGCATATAAATTTTCCGAAAGGAAAAAGATGATGATGAAACCATGATGAAGATGATGAAACCACGGGGCAACAACTAGTTCACAATATATTCATACGAGTAGCTACAAGAAGCAAACCTCTAATTCACGCGTCACTACGTCTTTACGTTCGGGTCAACGAACATTAACCAAGAATGGTTAGAGCCTTCTTTGACACTTGTACTGGAAAACCTGCCCACTATTTATCATATTGCTTCACAAGAACGTTCTTTGCGAATATTTTTTTCTAAGGGTTTCGCAATACAAAGCTCAACAAAAATGAGAAAGAAGAAATCTTTAATATTGTTTTAGTACCTGGATGACCGAGCTTTGCTCGGTATTATTTTTTTTTACTTAGTCTAACCTCAAAGCAAACACTCATTGACTTCGTGTTACTTAACAACGCCATCTGCTGGAATAACTTTATTGCTCACTAAATATAGTATTAGTAGTTCGCCAATAGATGTCAGGAAGAGTCATATTTTTCAGATAAAAAAAAGTAAGTTTCGATAAAACACGAATAAAATGACATTTTCTAAAAATGATTCCTAGCTAGATCGATTTATCGCCCCCGAAACCCCCTATATACCAAATTTCATGAAAATCGTTGGAGCCGATTCCGAGATTCCAATCATAATATACAAGAATTGCTCATTTAAAGATATAAGATAAGTTGCCAAAAAAAGCAATAAAAAGACAAGTACATATTAAAAAAAATATTCCATCTGAAATTAATACAGACAAATTCAACACAATTTACCGTTTCCAAAAAAATCTAGGCGTACCTATAAACGCCCAACATGTTTGGCAATAGAACCATGTGGAAATATTCTAAACTTAAATACATTAATTACCATCAAAAAGCTACAATTTTGCAAAACGGAAAATTTCACGAAATGTTAACAAAAACATACCACTTTACACTACTTATCCGCTGACGTGAATTTATTGTAATTTTCGGCAATTATTCAACGCTCAACATATGTTCGGTAAAAACTAGGTCATATTAAGTTGAACACTACCTGAACTACATAATTATTCGCCGCGTAAATATGTAATTAATTTACGGATGTTAAACTAGCGCACTTTACTGCAAATAAATATTGTGGTAGCCCGCCCGAAGCTTGAAACTTTATTCGACAACTGAAACTTTCATTGCAATAGTTGCAGTAATTATTTGAGGTAATATACCTACGATGACAGTAAAATGAATTTCGTTAAGATTAATTTATATTTCGTACTAGCTGCGCCCCGCGGTTTCACCCGGGTAAGTCCCGATCCCGTAAGAATATCGAGATCAAATTAACCTATGTGTTAATTTAGGTTTCTATCTATCTACATACCGAGTTTCATCGTAATCGGTCCAGTAGTTTTTGCGTGAAGGAGTAACAAACATACATCCACACTCAAACTTTCACTTTGTAATATTAGTATAAAGTAGGATTGCAAGCTTCTAAATTTAAGTACTTTATATAGAGCTGTATTCTAATTATTACCATTCAAAAACGAAAGAACCCCTTTATCACTAGAATAAAAATAAATAAGTTTTCGGCTCCGATACATAAATTTTTATCTACATTATTTTATGAAATACTACTCTACTGCGTTTTTTACACTTAATTAACACCAAAATTTAATTTTTTTTAATCATTTATGGTGCATGGGTTCACTTTGAAATAGTTTTAAACACTAAGTTAGACTGTGTGCCTTCGTAACGCGCCCACCAATAAGAAGAAGGCACAAGAAACTGACGTAGGTAATCAGAGTAAGTTTTCGTCTTAAAATCTTCTTCGATCTTGAATCTTAAGTGTATTTCTAAGAATGCTTCTTAAGTATGTAGCCTTTTTAACTCAAAGAAAAACAATCCAAAGCAATGGCTAAACAATTCCAATAGGTACCGCCTTTTGAAGAAAGCAATAACCAAGGACAATATATCTTGAAGTGCTATTGAAGACGACCGAAAGAGTTTCAAACTGCCTCGTCCAGATTTCCATACTGTTCGCAAAGATCTCCGTGTCTCTGGCTCAGAGCCAAACAATTACTTTGTCTCGTCAAGAACGTTTCTACAACTGATGGATCTAAAATGTCTTGTACGTATACTTTAAAATGGTTTTGGAAAAATAACAGTTTTAAATGTAATGTTGTTCTGTTAAAGAGAGGCGTGTAACTTTTTTAGGGAGACGTATAACTACTATATTATCTTATTGAACATCGATTATGTGTGATTTAAAGCCATAATAAATGTCTTAAAATTATAAATAAGTATCATCGATGCCAAAATGTTTATTATGTTATGTACATTTTTAGGTAGATGTTAAAAAATACAAGCTAAATAGCCGAAATAAAGTTAATAAGTTAATGGAAAAAGGCGTTCACAAAGGGGTAGGTCAGCTGAGTTAGTACAGTCACATTCTGAAAGTCAAACTCATTAGCGCACTTTTTGCCGAAACATAGACTTACAAGTATGCTATTAAGATACTATCGTAAAGTTTCACAAAGACCACTTTTTGGGCTTTTGCTCCAAGTTTTAGGCTTTTCACTGGCATTTTGACTAAAATATTTGTTCAGTTAGGTTTTGTAATGCTGTGACTTTGAAAATGTTTACAGATTATACCTATTTAGAAGAAATGCTGCGTAAATCAACAGATATAACCAATTGAATTGAAATTTTAGAACTTTTTGAGGATTATAGAAAAAATCCGGATCAAAACCTAGTCCCTTGAATTTCTTAAATCTTTATCAAATGTTTTACCAAAATAGGTATGGGTCCAACGAGCAATTTCAGTTTGAGGATTTCCCCGCATTTCAAATCCTACAAGTCGATAAGCTTACTACGTGGCAGCACAAATACTGAGGCTAGAGGCAGCGGCTGTTGACGAATTTTCCAATACCAACGTACGCTTTATTCTATAACTAGCAGCGTTCCGCAGTTTCACCCGCGTAACTCCCGATCCCGTGGGAATATCAGGATAAAAAGTAGCCTATAGCCTTCCTCGATAAATGGACTATCCAACACAAAAATAATTTTTCAATTCGAACGAGTAGTTCCTGAGATTAGCGCGTTCAAACAAAGAAACAAACAAACTCTTCAGCTTTATAATATAAGTATAGATAATAACCACAAATATGTGAATAAGAAGAAGTTCAGCCCTCTTAGACAAGCTTACAATTGACAGAATTTTTGTATGAAAATAATAGCATTGTAAAAAATTGTCTACTTGTCTATCATTTTTTCCCTCTATTGCAAGACCACGTAGACCGATTGCGATGAAACTTGGTACGTAGATAGCTCTAAACCTGGATTAACATATAGGCTATTTTTTATCTCGATATTCCCACGGGATCGGGAATTACGTGGGTGAAACCGCGAGGCGCAGCTAGTCGATAATAGAAAATAATCTTATCAAAAATATATAAAAAAGTTAAAAGTAAAAGTTGGTTAGTTAATTTTTTGTAAACTATCTAGATATTTTATTACTATACCTACCAATTATACAATTCTTAGTTAAAAAACGTATAACTTAATTAATCACTTAATAAACGAAATATTGTAAAAATAATTACATAAAGTGCTTTAAATAACTATCCAACGCCTTAGTGTAAAGGATATTATTGTAAAGAAATATCGATGTGATTAAGAACAAAAGGTGTAATTGGGTCACTTTACTTATTTTTATACTTCAACCCGTAATGTTCTTTACTCCATTCAAACAACATTATTTTTATGGAAGAATTCGATTCCATCAATAAGTTTTATTATTAGTTTCTGACTAAAATACATCATCATTATAAAAGAAAGTATATTTAGCTTTTTAGGGGGTGGAAAAACTATTTTTCATTGATTGTCAAGCGTTTTTCATTAGCGTTGTAACGAAACCTTAATGCTAATATTAGATTTCATTTTTCTTCGAAGTGTTCTTGCGCTCCTTAGTTTATTCACCACGCCTTTGATAGTAAGTAAGTATATAACCCTAATTAATTAATTTGCAATGGTATTTCCTAGTATCAGTAAGTACTATTAAAAATAATCACTATCTATGATTGGTCTTGAGAATGAATGTTTTGTGAAAATATTTCTTTTGTTGTTTAAAGATCAAGAGTTCAAGATAATGTGTCTTTCCTGAAGTGTATTATTAGGATATAACTCCAAGTTGCGAGTAAACAGTTACCTTTTCGATCTACCATCAGACGGGTTTGATAGAGGTCAAACGCTGAGCTATGAGTTGAAAAATTTTTTTTTTGAATATTTGAGACTCATTACCGATCTAATAGAAATATCTTTAGGTATCGATAAAAGTAGAGGGGTCTTGACAAAGACAAAGATATTGTCTGGAGTTCAAGAGAGACTGTCTTTCCTGAAGTGTATAACTCCAAGTCGTGAGTAAACAGTTATCTTCTCGATCAGCGTGCTACATCTGTGACCGCATCGTCATCTACCATCAGGCGGGTTCGATAGAGGTCAAACGCTGACCTATCATTTGCAAAAACAAAACAATTTATGAAAAAAAATGCACAATATAGCACCCTATCCAAAGAACCTACTGAGACTCATTACCACTCTAATAGAAATATCTTTAGGTATCGATAACAGTAGAAGGGTCTTGACAAAGACAGAGATATTGTCTGGCGAATCGCCAGAGTCGAAGCAAGCCCACCAGGTACGGCACCGGCGAAGGAAGCCAACCGATCAAAGATTGCTCTGTTTTAAAACGGGGACAATACAAAGTTTTGTTGTTCCTACCAACTTCCGAAATAAAAATGTAAATTTGTTCAATGTGGTACCGTAGTATTCTTGATTTTAGAATTCTAGACAAGTGTACTAGCAATCAGACTGGCGATGCCGTTCAAGATCTTTGAGTGCGCTCGGTAATTTGTCACATTGCAGACTTGCGCTGAATCGTTCCAATTTTATATTCTAACTGATGCTTTAATAATACATACCTATTTTATTCCCTTCGAATATTTGAATGACGATAATATTTTAAGCGAGACGGTTAGGAATTGACAAATTATTTCGCTTGAAGGTGGATAATAAATAACAATGTAAATTGAATTTCCTCACGTGTGCCGAATGAAAGTATTCGTTCTTGTTCATATCGAAACAAACGTTAGTATTCAGTAGGCAAGTAGACATACCTATAGGACGTTACTTAACTTACTAAAGATACATATAAAATCAAACAACAGCACAGGATTATTAATAATTATATAAGAAGGCAGTTGAAGTTATGAATACCCGAAAATCAGGTGTACTTTGAACATATTACACTTATTTTAAGTTTTATCGACTGTTCTACGTCTCAAAGAACTTAATTAAAAAATCTGCTGATTTTCGAATTAACATTAACAAAAAATACCCAAAAAATATTCGAGTTTCCAAAAGTTTTAGAACAGAAGTTTGTTAAAGTGCACAGAAACAGAGATGCCCTCAAGCGCTTTCTCATATAATTACCAAAAATCTATACCAACGTGTAACTGAAATAGTTGTATACTTCAGACTAAAAAATGTATTCCTTAATATAATCTTACCTAGATCCTCTGCGTCTTCGCTCCATTCTCCTGTCCCGTGGACGAGATCCAGTATGGCCACCGCAACAGCGAACCGTAGCACCAACTTTACCACTCGAAAACACCTCATATTTCTTGTTAACTAACCATTTACTCTTTTATATTATTTACAATTAACTTATTTTAACATTTGGCAACATTTTAATTAAACTTTTCAGTAAATTTTGTTTTTTTGTTTTTTTAGCGTCCATATTTGTTTTAACATTTTAAAGCCAGCACTCAATATGTTCGATTCAGATTTTACGACTCATTTTTAAGGAGACACTATAAGATAGTTTAAATTTAAAAAATATAAATTCGAAATTCAAATTTTGACATTTAAAATAGACGTTACGCACTGTAGCCTCGTAGCGTTAAAATTTTCCGATGAATTATTCAAGGCTCTTTAGACGAGAGATGGTGTCCATCTGTGGTAGACCCACCTGTAACAAAAACACACAGTCCCTCATTTATGTGAACAAAGTATCACTGTGTAGTGTATTTAGTCAAGTCACTATGCAAATTACACAGAATTTATAATGTAAAAGCGAGCGGAAGTATTTAGCGGCGAAAACTTGCGGACGTTTTTTTGTTAATTTTCCTTGATGAAAGATATTGTTCTACCTAACTCGGTGAAGCGTGGCGGGTAACAGTATCGAATTTTTCGTCATAATAAAAAGTTTTGAGTTTCTTCCGGACGGATAACTAACCACTTTGATTTAAGAAATAACAAGATTTTATTATTATAAAACGTTCGATACAAAAACGTTTCTTTTAAGTTAATCTTAGAAGTAACTTACAGCGCTGCAATTCAGCTCTTAAATGCTTTAAAACAAAAGTGTAAGCGAAAGGAAAACGTAACAAAAGCTTTCAAGAAGCAAATACTTCATCAAAGGAGACTAAAAGAGCCTTAGCGAGTGCCGAAGCGCTAATATAGTTTAGGAGACAATATACCCCTGTTTCTAAGCTTAAGGTGAAGCTTTCATAATACCTGGTGCAGCTGAATAATACAATAGGTTTATATGACAAAGTGCAACCTATATTGGTACCCGATTCACCTACTATGTAATATTACGTATAACTTTTGCATCTCACCTAGCGACACGGTCTTAACATTTTTTTAAAGTTATTATTAATTTTTGGAACTTTTGGTCACTATGTGACTGGATCTGGCATAGTTTCATCGTGACATAATCACAGTTTACACATCGTTTATTAAATTATACAGCAATGTAAATCATCGCCCATTGGGTCGGCTATAGAATGTTATGTCGTTCGCCAAGTTTTTAGAATTTTATTTTAAACGAAACAAACGATACACTTACAGAAATATTTATTTATTTAATATTTACAATATTTACCTAAGACCTTCATCGAGCTGTTTAATGGATGAAAAGTATTTTATATCAATTTAAATAGGATAGCGGTTCAGCGGGGTAACGCTGCCTGCATATTGTCCAGCTTTGCACCGGGAACGTTGGGTAGGGGTCTGTTTGATTAGGGTCAATTTATTTTTAATTTTTGTGTTTAATTTAATTTTATATTTAGATTTAAGTACGTAGTTAGAAATATAGTTGAATAAAATATACTGCAAATGGGTTGTAAAAAAAAATTGAGTCCAGACTATGATTAATTAAAATAAAAAAATTGTTTTGTTTTTTTAACCTTTCAATGGTTTGATTAGGAGCCATATTCCATACCAATTGAAAGTATGAAAAGCCTATAGAATATGCAAACGATAGGTTGACTATTTTTTCCCGTCTCGCCTCGTTTTTGTTTATTGATGCGTACTGTGTAACGTCATTGTTCACATGACTTTACCGGAACATGACAATGACGTCATATTTTTGTTAATGTAAGTAGGTGTTAATTTATTAGACGTTATCACGTCAAAAACATTAAAAATTATAAGAAAGAGAAAGAGTTCCAAATGGGTCGACCTTATTGGCGGATCATGGCTTTGCTGAACAGTGCCTTAAAGCCTATCGCAATAAAATTTGCGTCGCTTGATGAGATGCAAGTGCTATAATTAGGTAACTCCAATATAATAGAATACCTACCGAGATGCAACAATATACCTACCTATATTATGCACGTAATATTACGTAGCAAATACCTACTTTCATAAATAAATTAATTATTCAACTAAATTTAAAGAAGTTGTTACAATTTAATTAAAGCTTGAAACAGAACTTTTTACTTGGAAATTGTCTCGTTTTTGCATGAAGCAGAAGTTGTCAATTAAAATATTTTAATAAGTATTACTATAATAGTTAAATGTGGTGTAATTATATTATTAAGTTATAATGTTTCTTGAATATTGTACAACAGAATAATGTTGAGATATTGTTATAAATGGAATTTAAATCCGAAAGTCGTGAGTTTGATTAGAATGCCGATGTTAGCAGTATAAATTAGGTTTTCTATAGAAATAATACTCCACACGCCTCCTTTTAGTATTTTTTACTTGTCCCATGCTTAGATGACGCCATTTTGGTATTAGTCTATAACACATAGTCTATAACTAGCGGACGATCAAGTTTCATTTGTGCATAAATAATAATGTACTAAACAAGTAAAGGTTCATGTAATAGATAATAAGACAATTAGGTGCTAAGTAAAATTATTTTTATATAAAGGCCCTGATCATTGTTGGGGGAAAACTGATTATCTGTCCGCCCACCCATCGCGGTGGGATTGGTAGGTTCCATTTAAAAAAAAAACTTATTTGTCAAATTATGTTAAGTGGTTTAAAGGAAATATGGGAATAGATATACATACATATCCACATACATAGAACATAAGGGTCAAAAACATAACCCTTCCTGTAGTCGAATAAAAAAAAATGTATGTTCACCTTATGTTCACGTTAAACACAAATTCACTTATGATGAAAGAAAACATCGCAAGGTAACCGACATACCTTAACTCACTTAAGTCAGCACTTAACTATATCTTAAACAAATTTTTTACTTGATAATATTTATTAATTTTATAAAAAGTCATTTTATCAAATATTTACCCGACGTTTTAATCGGGTTGCATCGACCATGATCGCGAGGATCAAATGTAATGAAAAATCACTTAATTGTTAAATAAACAAGGGTTTTAACATTAAATGAAGTAGATAGACTAATTAAATAAATTATTCTCTTTTATTGCCACTAATTTCTTTAAAATAGTTACTGGGAATAAGAGTTATTACATATGTAGGTTAAACCAAAACGGGTATTCCCCCTATTGGGTATCATCGTGGCATTATCCGCAAATTGATAATCTAGCCAATTTGGAGGATAACAATCCCACCTTACTCCCATGGCCTTGCCGACATCTTAGGTCTTAAACGCCGAATCTCAGGACACACGTTGGTTACTTGCACAGGGCTCTTTCACCAACGTACTCACTAAATTCACTACATATTCATTGTGATAACGAATATTCGTACTAGCCACTGCCTAGATTTCACAACACATCACATAACACTACACAAATACTCTTTGGCTTGAGGTAAACCCACGTACCCAGGGTCTTAAGGTCCTGGGGTGACGTGGTAATACCTCCACCACCGACAACCCACTTACAATTATACACAACACACACACACACATCCTCACATACACACACCCATTACTCCTTCATTCAAGCGTACTCTTTACTTATATTACTTACGGATCAACGCACAGCCTAAACCGCTGATCGTAGAGACCTGAAATTTGGAGGGTGTATTCTTTGCATGACGTAGGCACCGGGTAAGACAGGATTGTTCGAAATTCCACCCCTAAGGGGTGAAAAAGAGGAGCAAAGTTTGTACGTAAACGTAATTCCTTGTTCCAATCTACTTCAAATTTTGCATAAACATTCTTTAACAGAATTGATGGAACACGTGTTTTATATTTTATTGAAATTCATCCCCTAACGAGGTTAAAAAGGGGAAGAAAGTTATTTTGGGGGTGAGTTGCTTAAGAGTGCCATTTTCGACGTCTACGCGGACGAAGTCGCGGGCAAAAGCTAGTACTATTATAAGCACTGATTTGTTGTGTAACTAATTATATCACTAAAAGGGAAGGAACTGTCATGCGACATTATTATTATATATTTTTCCTGTCCCCCTTGCTTATGCAATTTGGGGGCCAATGGAAATAACCAAAAGGGTACCAAAAGAAGGTTCCTACTTACCCGACGACAGTGACTTCGTCTATATTTAGTGTTGGGGCCGTAGATTACATCATCATCAATCATCATTTTGTAATTTAGGTTTTAAAACAAATAAATATTTTATTTTCATTTCATTTACATTACCCAAAGTAGTACTTACTAGTTTCCACCTCTACCATAATTACCTCAAAATGTATGTAGATAGATAACTTAAAGTAACAATACATTTATTGTAACTATTCGAAAATATAAGGTTGTTAACTATCCATTTATAACTCATTAATAAATCAAAACCTTGATTGAACCATTTGTTATGGGCCATTGACAGGTACCTAAATGTAGGATAATGTTATTAGACATTTACGTAAATAGGCTAGATTATTATAAACTTCCGGTGAACTTAAGAGGCCTCCGTTACTTGTGATAATCGCGTTATGTCACTCTACATATTGTCTACATAGGATTTATAGACTATCTATGTAACTTCTTTACTGACACTAGTCCATAAATAAATATTGTAGGATATTCCACACATCGCTATTTAGCCCCAAGCTTAGTAACTAGACTTGTGCTATGGGTGCTAGACAACGGATATACTACTTATGTACTTTTCTTTTGTAAATATATAGTTATAATACAAAGAAACAACCGGACCACAGACAAATACATAAATACTTGTCTGAGGCGGGAATCTAACCCGCAACCTTGTGTTTGGCAGTCCATCTGCGTCATCATCTATCAATGAGTCATAAATAATAGGCATGGCCTATGTCGGTTGCAACCAAATATAAATTCCTGACCTTTTGCACATTAATCAAAAATTTAAAAAACTGGCAATTAGGCCATTACTTGAAATCATACATTTGCTTGAAATAATAAATTACTTACTAATTTTGCTAATCGTAAAGCTTGATAACTCGGTGCCTACCCTCAAACCAAAACAGCTGATACCCGTCAACCATACAGCTGTTTACATTGTATTGAGGATTTAACAACACGTTTATAACAAAGTTTATCCATAAAACTTCTTCCCCACTTTTCACTGTAAGCACAATATTTTAATGTTAATATTTTAATGATTTCACGGCAAAGTTACGTAGAGAGTAAAGGGTCAGAGTGACATGCGTGCGTGCGGTACCGCGGCGCGCGGAATACTGAAATCCCACCTTCAGTTGGGGCGGTTTTAAACCGCCCAGGTGAGCTCGCTTCAAGTTAAAAATCATTGGAGGTGCTATCGTAGACTCCTCAATTAGAATTGTTGATTATACGTGGGTCTGAAGAACTACTGAAGTATTAACGTTTTTTGTTCTATAATCAGTTTGTTTACAAATCATTTCAACGACTTATTTCTTGTAAGCTTCTTATTTTTCAACAACTTTGTTTTCTATGTTATAAGTGGATTTAAGAATTTTATTTTAAGAACATTTGTTAACTACATAATTAAGTATCAAGTAGATTTACTTGAAATATCCTGATTTTAATTAAATAATTTTCCGAAAAAGATTTTGAAAATAAGAAAAAAATATTCACACAGACAAAAGGTTTGAGAACTCTTCGGTAAAATATGTTTCGTTTCATAGTAAGTGGGTACTAAAAGACTTTAGCGACCCTCATAACTGAGAGACGCAACAAAATAATGTAAATAAACACAATATAAGTTCCCGTTTAATTATACAAAACCATTACTATAAATTGTAAAAAAAATTTGAAATTCCACTCAAAACCGGCGAAACCTAACGTTTCAGGCATAACTGAGGTCGTTATAGCCCTCTCAAGGCTTTCATTAGTAGGTCGATGTTGGTTCTCTCTCTACGTATTAATTACGGATTCGAATTAGCGCACTGACCGAACTGAATACCAGTTTAAACCTTGTCAAATCGCTTTGAAAATGTAATTAGAATTAGGCATTTGCTCAGTGGCTTTTCGAGCCCTGTGCATTAACATAGCCCTTCAACTGGTTACATTACGTTGAAAACAGTAGACCAACCACAACTTCTGATAGTATACGACAAATTTACGGTAAAATAAATGTTATACAGAACAATAGCCCTTATCGTCTTCATCGCAGGTAACTCTAGTATTTTTTATCGACACTAATCAGTTTTTAAATTTTTCAACCGACTTCAATAAAAGAAAAAGGTTCTCAAGTTGGTTGTATGTATTTTTACACTATATTTACATCTATCTATTTTTTTCTTTCTTTATAAATAGATAATTACTGACTGATATATGGGTCAATCTAATAATCTAATCTAATGAAAGAATTTTGGAAAATTCAATCTGGGAATTTTTTTTGTTTGTTCGCCGCATTAAAACTACTGGACCGATATTAAAAATTCTTACACCAATAGAAATATAGATACATTAACAGGAAATTTAATAGGCTGTAATTTATTTTGAAAAAAAAAATAACGTATCCCTGATAAAATTAAGGAATTCCGTAATTTTTGTCTTTTATAACAACATCGCTTAAGTAAACTTCAATGGCTGCCATCGTTAGTTGCACCCGACGCTAAGTGCAGCAATATATCATTACACGGTCCAGCAACTTCTAAAAACCGGTATACAAAGTTACTTTATACTGTTATTTTTTAATGTATCCTGATGCAAAACTTTGCTTTGTATTGGGTATTGATTTATTCGAGGTGAAGGTAACTCGTTTAAATTGCGAAACGGGGAGCTTATTACGTCTTAAACTAACTCAAACGCTATGCCTTCCATCGAATGCTATGCACCGAACTTCATACTGTAATTTGAAATCTTATATCTTTAAATGAGCAATTCTTGTATATATAATTGGAATCTCGGAATCGGCTCCAACGATTTTAATGAAATTTGGTATATAGGGTTCGGGGGCGATAAATCGATCTAGCTAGGAATCATTTTTAGAAAATGTCCTTTTATTCGTATTTATTCGAAACTAACTTTTTTTTATCTGAAAAATATGACTCTTCCTGACATCTATTGGCGAACTACTAATACTATTTTTTGTGAGCAATAAAGTTATTCCAGCAGATGGCGTTGTTAAGTAACACGAAGTCAATGAGTGTTTGCTTTGAGGTAAGTAAAAAAAAATACCGAGCAAAGCTCGGTCATCCAGGTACTTTGGATTAGAACGAATGATATTTGTGGGAATAGACAAACAAAAAGTATAAAAGTTATTTATAACGAGATATATACAAACCAACCGTGTTTTTTTATGAAAGCCTCTACGTGTTGACTTTGGCTCCACAAACGCCTTCCAAAAGTCCAGGGCTACCGTGATATGGAACAAATAAATAAATAATTTTTATTTCAGGAATGTACCACTCATATCATATTATATTATATCTTATCGATACGCTGTATTTTATATTTTAGTATGTTTCTATTTGTGATTGTCTGTAATTGGCTTTCTGTTTCTATTTCTTCTGCTAATTGTATTAAACCTAGCTGTAGACTTTCCTTACAAATAAATAAATAAATATAATAGATATTTAAAGAAAAAATAATCAACTACTTTACAGGTCATATAATAACAGCTCAAACTCCTTATAAAATCACTCATTATGAATGATTGTCTAATATCCCTTTCCTTGTAGTCGGGTAAAAAGAAATCATAAATCATAATTTCTCGGTAAAGTAAAATCTTTTTGTCTACATCCATTTCAAACAAAATTTGCATGATTCTGAACATATAAGCCGTTGATCGGCCGCATACCTTTCGTTGCCAGCTGATTTCGCTAGAAGAAATAATCAGGGGACATGTTACACATTCGTTGTGAAGTAGAAAAATATTTTTATCACAGTTGCTCATAAAGTGGATCTTATTCAACGGCTTTTAGGCTCATAATCCATCATATTATGCACGCGTGCGTTTTATATTTGTTAACTAGTGCTGTAAAGTTATCCCGAAAAGGTAGTTACCAAAGAGTTTATAACTAGCAAAAATGGTTGTCTCTAAAGTCGGTTTACGAACGAAAATTTTACGTGATAATCACTTAGAAAACGATTAAAAATTGAGTTGTTTATTTTTTGTTTTTTCTTTTATTAAATATATTGTTTTTCCGTACCATTGTATTTTGTTCTTAACCCCCGACGCAAAAACAAATAGAAAAATCCCTAAAAAATAATGTATGTCACACGAGGATGTATAGGTTGAAAGTCTTTAGCCTGGCCTTTCCGGAGCATAATTAACAAAAAAATATTGCCTTAAAAAAATGTAAACATAGAGTTAACACAAATATTTTGTTAATTATTATTTTGTTTTCTTTTCAAGTCTTTTCTTTTATTCGCAACTGTGATAAAAAACGTCGTACGATATACGTGTGGAATTGATATTTGCATCTTGGCTTCATTAACACGCTCGCTGCCGCTCGCGCGTCATAAACCGCCTCTATGCAAAGATCAATTTACCACACTTATATCGTAATGTACTATTACAGACACGTTTTCGTGGCTTATGTAACTCTAGCCTGCTGTTCCCATCTTTGAAGGTTGTTCACCTTCTTTAATTCGGGAAATTTGTAATTTCGAGGCAGCGTTTTTAAAATTATTTAGGGAGGCACATGTTTTGTTTTTGGATTATTTTTTTAAGGTCTTAACCCACTATACCAAAGCATAGACACGTAACCTAATCCGCATTTTTACTGCACTATGTCTATCTTCTATATACATAACTGTAGTTGTATTTGTATAAAAATGCTGTGCTGAAGTACCCGAAGAGTACTAATGGGCTGAGAGCCTTATTCTGCGTAGAAAGGAAAGGGCTCCGACGCTCTCTCCATACAAAGGTAGTCGACTGTTTCCTCCCTGGATAATGACACTAAAGCAAATATTTTTGTTGCATAAAACTTAAAACTGCCATGACCATGCCCCCTATGTTTTGTTTTTTATTTTTTTATTTTTAAATCTTAATTTCTATGATAATTAGAAACAAAAATATTTACTATAGTGTTATTTTATCGAGGAAGGAAACAGTCGACTATCTTTGTATGGAGAGAGCGCAGGTACCCTTTCACCTTAAGATGTCATTATAAAACATGTTCTATATTGTAAACAAAGTTGTCGACTAAATGGCTTTGTAAAATAATTGCCGCCTGAAAATAAGAAAAATATCTCCTAAGCTTTTATATTTCAACTAATTTTGAATAGAATAACATTTCACGCGCTAAAGAAAGGCAGCGACCCTTGAGTTTTAAAATTACAAATTAAGACAGTGATGGACGTTGTTATTATGACTAGGTACATATTTTACATAAGTAGGTACCTAAACTAGGTATTTGAACTATAAATAGGTATTGGAAAATGGTGCTAGACAATATCCTAATGTTTGTTGACCCCCTACGCAAAAACGACGGGGTGTTATAAGCTTGACGTCTGTGTGTGTGTCTGTCTGTGGCATCGTAACTCCCCAACGGATGAACCGATTTAAAGGAGACGGGGATCGTTTCTTAGGATCTGGGGCCTGGATGTAGAAGGATGAAACTGGTGCCAAATAATACCTAATACATTATTAAACTAACCCTGAAAATTTTACGGGATTTGGCAATCAGAGAGTAAAGTTATGAGCTACCTATTTTTATGATTTTTCAGCGGTAAAATCCAAAATGAAGAGTCCAGGTCAGTCGTGAAGGCAAGAATATCGGTTTCCGCTGTGGTAGCTATGGTGAGTCAGGGTTTTCAGGTTCAGAAGTCCAGGTGCAGGTGCAGGTGGTCAATAAATAAAACGAAAACAAAACTCAAAACACTTATCGCTCGATCGGAAACAAACGAATGAGTTCAGTGTTGCTACAAGTTAAAATTCAAAAGGATCTTTTTTATGTAGAAAAAGAAAAAAAATGGAGTTGCGACATTGTTTAAAAAAAGATTTAACAGTAGGGAAAACACTAAATATACAATAACCTGTTAAATATAACTATGTAGTCGAGGTTAGGTAGGTAAAAAATGTCAAATAAAATATATAATAATAAAGTTTTTGTGGAGGGCACACGACAATGGAAGAGTCAAAGTTACAAATAATGTGCAAATTGAACTCAGTTGACAACACTGAGCTAGTGCTCAGTATGACAGTAGTTATGGCTTCGTACGATTTGTGTATACAGCCAATGTTTCTTTTTCGAGTGCAGTTTTTTCAAGTTTTCAGTTTCTAGATTGTGAATTAGACTGATTTTTAAAGTATTAATATAGAAAAAAATTAGCAATTTTTGAAGCTATTTCTCAACTTTCTACAATCTAGCCCATAAGTCCCAGTCTCCTTTTTTCTTAGGATCTGGGGCCTGGATGTAGAAGGATGAAACTGGTGCCAAATAATACCTAATACATTATTAAATTAACCCTGAAAATTTTACGGGATTTGGCAATCAGAGAGTAAAGTTATGAGCTACCTATTTTTATGATTTTTCAGCGGTAAAATCCATAATGACGAGTCCAGGTCAGTCGTGAAGGCAAGAATATCGGTGTCCGCTGTGGTAGCTATGGTGAGTCAGGGTTTTCAGGTTCAGAAGTCCAGGTGCAGGTGCAGGTGGTCAATAAATAAAACGAAAACAAAACTCAAAACACTTATCGCTCGATCGGAAACAAACGAATGAGTTCAGTGTTGCTACAAGTTAAAATTCAAAAGGATCTTTTTTATGTAGAAAAAGAAAAAAATGGAGTTGCGACATTGTTTAAAAAAAGATTTAACAGTAGGGAAAACACTAAATATACAATAACCTGTTAAATATAACTATGTAGTCGAGGTTAGGTAGGTAAAAAATGTCAAATAAAATATATACCTAATAATAAAGTTTTTGGGGAGGGCACACGACAATGGAAGAGTCAAAGTTACAAATAATGTGCAAATTGAACTCAGTTGACAACACTGAGCTAGTGCTCAGTATGACAGTAGTTATGGCTTCGTACGATTTGTGTATACAGCCAATGTTTCTTTTTCGAGTGCAGTTTTTTCAAGTTTTCAGTTTCTAGATTGTGAATTAGACTGATTTTTAAAGTATTAATATAGAAAAAAATTAGCAATTTTTGAAGCTATTTCTCAACTTCCTACAATCTAGCCTATAGGTCCCAGTCTCCTTTCCACGGGATCAGGTCTCACGCGGATGAAACCACGGGACGCATCTGGTCATAAACAATTATTTGAAATAGTATGAGCATTTAAATTTAAGTTTGTGCAACTTGTAAGCTATTGCTTACAAAAGAAGAGAAGCTTATTAGCTTCTCTTGTAAACGAACGTGTATCTTTTACTGATACTGACCTAGGTATACGAATACCAAAGCTTCAACGCTAGATTTAAATCAAAATAGTGTTTTTAGTCCCAGTTTCTTGGTAACATTAAAAACCTTGTATTTTCTAAAATTTTCACGACTCGAATGAAACTATTGATAAAATATTTTTATTTGTTGAAACTTGACGTTTCGGGAACTTTGCAGATCCCATGGTCACAGGCAGACTGAGGTGACATTAGTCTTACGATGTTATTAAAATAGTTGTATGTCCAAATAAAATTAATCAATGCGTTCTCTATATCCGGAGAATTAGCTAACTATCCTAAGAATAACAAGAGTTTTTGTCTGTTTGTTTATTTGAACCAACTAATCTCATAAACTCTAAAAACTACTCTATCGTGTTCAGCTAACGATTTTAAGACGACCTGTGTATTTTTTTCTGGATATTTTACAATTACAGATTATTTGATGTCTACAGATTTATTATATGTATAGATGATAGGTTAGTATTTGACCACTATCAAACTTGGTAGATAACGACGCAGTCTAAAATGTTGAAGACTCCCATATTAATTGTGTTGATGATTGTATTTTTCATGTAGAAAATACACGCTTAAAATCCTAGTGTGGTGTTATAACTGTTCTAGCTAATAGGGTAGGTATATGACGTCATAGCGTGCGTGGCAGGTTCTCGACAAGTTTGTGCCGTGCGAGTGTCAGGTGCCCCGCCTTGTGGCCACTTCAGCCTTCTAATTGAATGAACTATGATCTCAACTAGAACCCTTATTGATATCAAAGAGGATTGCTTAGAAGAATTATGAACGCAAAAAAACAAGGCAAGGCAATACTTGAGCATATAAACAAAAAGCCATTACACATATTATAGGAATTTCAAGAAGTAATTTTGACTCAAGAAAAAAAATACATACAACCGAATTGAGAACCTCCTTTTTTGAAGTCGGTTAAAAATGATTTAAAGAATGAAAATTCTAACGAATATAATCGGTTTTTGTTATTCTTAGAACACAATTAATATGGGAGTCTTCAACATTTTAGACTGCGTCGTTATCTACCAAGTTTTCATAGTGGTCTAATGCTAACCTATCATCTATACATAATATAATAAATCTGTAGACATTAAAAAATCTGTAATTGTAAAATATCCAGAAAAAAATACACGGGTCGTCTTAAAATCGTTAGCTGAACACGATAGGGTAGTTTTTAGAATTTTTGTCTGTTTGTTTGAACCAGGTAATCTCATAAACTACGGAACAGATTTTAACGAGGTCTACACAAATATGTTCAGGAAATATCAGATTTATTATTTAAAAAAAACCATTATTTTGCGGATTTTCTTATAAAAGATCAAAATCATCTAAGGAATCACATACACGACGCAGCTGCAGGTGTGAATGCTATGAATTTGAAATTTCGTACAGAATATTTTGCTTTGTTACAGCTTATCTCCGCTTGACCGTGTCGTGAGCTTTTATGAACTATTCTCTTTTTTTGTTCAATTGAAATCCTACGAGTGAGACACACCCATATGGTTAAAAGGAGAGGGTACCGGGGGCTCTCTGCATACAAACGCACAAATATTTTTGTGCCATAAAACCTATAACTGCCATGACTATGCCCCTATGTTTTATTTTTTTTTTTCATTTTCTAATTATCATAGAAATTAAGATTTAGAAAACAAAACATAGGGGCATGGTCATGGCAGTTATAGGTTTTATGGCACAAAAATATTTGTGCTAGTGTCATTATTCAGGGAGGAAACAGTCGACACGTTTGAATGGATAGAGCGCCTGTACCCTTTCACCTTAACTCTCTCTCTCTCTTACTCCTAGCCCATTATTTAGGGTTGGCTCTTCTAGTTACTCTTTGCCAGGGCACTAGGTCCCGGGTCGTCTTTGTCGATATTTCAGATTTTAGTGCCTTTAACGATGGTGACGATTCACGTTTGGTTGGCGGGGTCTCGGGATATAGGTGGGGTCCACATATCAGCACTTGCCGAGTCATATGTTCGGGTGATCGACGAATTTCACTGTCAACTAAACGAACTCAATAGAATATTATGAGGTAAACCTTTTATCATGGAGGAAGCACAAATGGTTAAATCTGAATTCGATATTCCCAGTGAGATTATGCAATACTCGGGGCTAATTCAATTGCGGTCAATCATTAGGTATTTGTAACCTACAATTGTAAATACGAACTATGGAACAGATTAACTCGGTGCGTTTGAAATGTTTAGAATCTGGTATTATTAGTTTAGACTACTACTGTACCTGCTGTGTGCTGCTGTGGATGTGTGGAGTAACGAGGATGGATAAAATAAGAAATGAGTATATCAGAGGAAGCCTGAAAGTAGCATCAGTTACAGAAAAAGTAAAAGGGAACCGTTTGAGTTGGTATGGACATGTGATGAGAAGAGAAGAGACGCATGTAACTAGAAGAGTGATGAGTATGAATGTAGAGGGATGGAGAGGAAGAGGACGACCTAAGAAAAGATGGATGGACTGCGTGAGACAAGACATGAGAGAGATGAATGTTAACGATGAGATGACGACTAATAGGAGTGAATGGAAGAAGAAGACATACTGCGCCGACCCCAAATAAATTGGGATAAGGGCAGGAAGATGATGACTACTACTGTACCTGCTACTACACTATGTACGGTCGGCTGCATAATTGCAGACCCACCGTAGAGCTCCAAAACGGCTGTTATAAGAATGTTTTCAACACAAGCAAGATTCTAGACACCTACTTTAGGTGAAGTTTAAAGTCTCCTAATTCATCAATTAATCAAATAAAAATTATTAGAATGCAACCATTACAATAATAGTAATATTCAAACTCTACCGAGGGCTGCAATTATGCAGCCGACTGTACCTACTTTAGCAGTAAGTAACGTATCTATCTATTTATTTCATTAGGTTATGTAACAAGCATTCTCCAGAAATGGGTTTTGAAGTAAATGATAGGCTTTACTCTACTAAATTCATTTTAAGCACCAACACAAACCAATTCCATTGCGACCTAAACCACTTCAAGTTTGTGGAATAGGTACAGTCGGCTGCATAATTTTAGCACCCGGTAGAGTTCAAAAATTACTATTATTGGCATATTTTCATTCTAATATTTTTGTTTGAAATATCACGAGTTAGAAGACTTTAAACTTCAACTAAATTAAGTGCCTAAAATATTGCTTGTGTTGAAAACATTCATTCGCTCTACGGTGGGTCTGCAATTATGCAGCCGACCGTACATATATACGTAATTTTCTGACTAAGTAGGTATACTGATTGTAGTAGTAGGCAGTAAAGTAAACAAGTATTCCAGATCTAAGCATTTCAAACGACACGTATAAAAAGCTTAAGACTATTTGAAAGCTTAAAGCTCCACTTGACTCTCTACTCGATGATGACTTGGACATTTTATGGTCAAAAATTGGGCAGTTAGTTAGACTATTCTTTGACCAGACAATAATTACGTATCCTGTAGTTTTCATTCTCCATTGGCACTAAACGAGATGACCCCCAAAATACTAAAGCAATTCGATACTGCGTTGGTAACTCTGCAGTATTTAATGTTGGCAACCCCGATGACCTGTTATTTTATAGATAACTTAAAACGTTTATGAGGGATTCGTGTCGGGGCTAATCTGGCTCCTTCCGCTATCGATAAACTAAAATACTGTACGGGAATTTGTGGCAAATAACTTGAATAAAATATTTATGTAGTCGATTAGCTTATTGGACTTAACTAGAATTTATCATGTATATAATTTTCATGAAGTACATTTTCGTAAACCAATTTAAATCGTTTCTTCCTTCCAAAATTACCAAACCATATAATAATGACAACAAAATCCTCATAAAGTAATCCCCAACAAAATGGATATAAAACCGAAAAAAAAAACATTAAACCAATTCCATGACGATTGCATTTAAGCGTGAAAATGTTCATTTGGCTTAGGGTGAAAGAAAACAGACTACCTACAGCTTTTTCTATCGAGCGATAGCCCGTCATTGTTCAAATTCTTCTTCTTGTACTTGAACTTGTATACGGGCTGTTTTCCGCCATTGGACACTTTTTAATTGGGTCCTTTTTGCGTGAGGATGGAGTAGGCTTGCCCAGCACCTACTACTCTCTCAGCTTAACCGACCATGTCCAGAGGAGAGAACTTGTCAATCCTTCTGGAGCCAACTAAGCCGCGGGTTTCATCACGATGTTTCCCTTCACCGTAAGAGCAATGTCAATTAGCGCACATAAAAAATGCATTGGTGCTCGGCCGGCTGGGATTCGAAACCACGACCTTCAAAATGAAAGTCGAGGTATTTACCACTAAGCCAACACCGCTCTTTTCTTCTTCTTACCCTATTCTCAATTAATTTAGGGTTGGCGCAGTAAACTCTAGAACTCGAGCTCGTACAGCAAAGTGTTACGGTAATCAGCTTTTACGACCGGCCCCCTTGTCTGATACCAACCCTCCTTTGGAACGACGCCTCCGACGTTGTTGTACCTACATAGTTAACAGATGAAAAGTCTTCATTTAAATTCCGACCTACCGGCTTACAATCGGCCGATAGAAAAGTCTGTAGTCTGGCTACTTTCACCCTTACTTGTATTACTTTCAATTCAGCAACGACTGATGCCACGGAACCATCAGGAAAACCTCAGAAGACGTTAAAGTCCTCATTTTGGAAAGGGCTTATGGATGTATTTGAAGAGACTTGATTGTTTTATTTTCTGTTACGGTATTAGACGTGATTGCCAAATTGATTTTTAGTACTTTTTAAGCTATTGACAACTTAGTAGAGTAGCATAGAGTCATATAGTCGACATTAATTGTGGCGTATCAATTTAGTAGGTTATAATACATATCCGATTGGATATTTCGCGACATGTTTTGTCAATCTTCCTTGTAAATGATGTTTTTAAGCGAGCTGAACAGGGTGACTAAATATACTATGGGTGTTTTTGAGCTATGGATTTATTTCGTGATCAATTATTTTTTACCCTCGCATAGGTTAAAGAGATGAATTATATTTCCATAAATAAATGAAATGGTGCCTTTTTGTCACGAATCTTTGCATAAAACCAATATTGTTGCATTTTAAAATTAGTCTTTTTTCCTGTTCATTCAAAGTCATCACATACATACATACATACTATCCTATGTTATGTTTCCTATCAATTCTTATACTTAGCTACGAAAGTGGGTCAGCATTAACTTGCAATATTTTTTATCGATTTACAAGCTAATCAACTCACCAATCTCGAATATAGTTCAATAGAAGCCTACTAATATTAAAAATGTGACAGTTTGTGTGTTAGTATGTTTAATATTCCTTCACGCAAACCTAATGAACTTATTACAATTAAACTTAGTCCCCCTTGTTCCAAAACGAGGTTTAGTCCGAGATGTGGATTTAAACCTTAGATTTAGATACAGATTTTTCGTGAACTATAGACTAAACACTATCCCTATTATACTTATATTATAAAGCTGAAGAGTTTGTTTGTTTGTTTGAACGCGCTAATCTCAGGAACTACTGGTTCGAATAAAAAAAATATTTTTGTGTTGTCCAGTTATCGAGGAAGGCTATAGGCTACTTTTTATCCTGATATTCCCACGGGATCGGGAGTTACGCGGGTGAAACTGCGGAGCGCTGCTAGTATAATCTATAGGGATAGTGTTTAGACTATAGTTCACGAGTAAATCTGCATCTAAATGTAAGGTTTTAATCCACATCTCGGACTATCCTTAAACCTCGTTTTGGAATAACCCCTTGTATGTAGATAGCTGGAGATCTGGATTAACAGAGGCTACTTTTATCCCGATATTCCCACGGGATCGGGACTTGCGCAGGTGAAACCGCGGAGCTCTGCTAGTAAATTATAACGAAGATTCTCATATTTTGCTTTCAATGATTCAAAAGGGTTCATTTTCAAAGTTTTCTTTTAATTTCGTAGCATATTAATAATTATATTTTATCGTCATATCTTAGATTTTAATTTTCTGGTTTTAAAGAAAATAAATCAATAGGCGTATATAAATAATATTATAGTTATATTATTTATAGATAGGTACTAGTTAGATAGGGAGTAGGAGATCCCTTAGGGGAGCCGTTAAGCGTGAACCATTTATCTTCTTCTTTCTGTACCATATCCTAACGGATGTCGGCGACCATCTCTTTGAAAACCTTTCTATCCTGGGCTGCTCTGCTCAGAGCAGCCGCGTCAGCTGTACCGGTCCACGACTTTATATTGTCACACCAAGCAATCCTTTTCCTACCTCTACCCCTCTTCCCGTCCATTTTACCCTCAATTATAAGTTTCAATAAATTGTATTTTGTATGTCTGTGTATGTGGCCAAAATATGCGACTTTTCTTTTCTTAACTGTGATGAGTAATTCGAGTTTTTTGTTAAACATTCTTCTGAGGACTTCCACGTTCCGGACTCTGTCTCTCCAAGAAATTCTGAGCATTCGTCTATATAGCCACATCTCAAACGCATTTAACTTTCTTTCTGTGGCACTGCTTAAAGTCCAGCCCTCCACCCCATGCATCAGTATCGACAGAACGTAACATTTGACCATACGCCATCTAAGTTTCAAACCGATATTTCTGTTCAAAAATAAATATTTCATTCTCATAAAAGTGCTTCTAGCGATTTCGATTCCCGTGCGAATCTCTGCATCAGGTTTCCAGTTTTCATTCAAAAGACACCCCAGATATCTATACTGCTTTACACGTTCAATCGGTTTACCTTCAACAATTAGTGAGCCAGTATCGCTTAAAAGTTTGCTGACTACCATATATTTGGTCTTTTTCACATTCATTTTGAGCCCATAATCATTGACTACCACATTCAATCTGTCCAACAATATTTGCAGGTCGTCTATCGTGTGCGCAAGAAGTGCCGTATCATCTGCATATCTGATATTATTTATAATTTCCCCATTGACCTTAACTCCTATATCTATATTTTCGAAAGCTTCTTGAAATATTGATTCTGAATAGGCATTGAACAGTGCCGGTGACATAATACATCCCTGCCGTACTCCTTTTAGTATCCTAATGTCTCTAGATTGACTCTGTCCAGTCTTAATGTGTGCCGTTTGATTCCAATATAAATTCCTTATTATGTTCAGATCTTTAGTGTCAATTCCATTTAGAACCATTTATACAACATATAAATAAAAATATAAATAAAAAAATGTTAAATATTGCAGAACATTCCACACATCGCCACCTAGCCCCAAGCTAAGTAACTATACTTGTGTTATGGGTGCTAGACAACGGATATACTACTTATATACTTTCTATTTTAAATATATACTTATAATACATAGAAACTACCAGACCAGAGACAATTATCTAAACAAAATACTTGCCTGAGACGGGAGTCGAACCCGCAACCCTGTGTTTGGCAGTCCGGCATGGTGACCATTGTGCCAACTGGGTCGTCAATTACTTTACTTTGTGTAGGTATATCGTGTTCTATGTTCCTTTCTCAGCTGTACAAATAAAGTTATACACGGTGTAACAAGGGGGGGTGGATCATCGGTTGCTGAGGGGTGGGGCACCTCAGTACCTATTATTTTCACATTTTGGACTATCAAGTACATTTTTCAACATGATGCCCTAGCTCTAGGCGAATGAAACTTTTAGGGTTCATTCTTCATGAAAGCCGGTAGTTTTTAAGATAGATTGCAGAAAAAATAATCTGTGAATTTATTTTAGAACCACACAAAGATAAAGCAATCATTCGATTTTGAAGAAAAAAAAATACTTTAATGGTTTTATTTTGAGTTTTATAAATCTTAGACTCTGATTGGTGCAGGGGTACAAAAGGTCCACTAATAAACTTGTTTCCCAAAAAATTCAGAATCGCAGACCTGATAGTTTGGCTGTAATTGCGAAGTTCAGGTTGAAATCTGATTTTGACTAAAATGTCACTAAAACCCAAATAACTTTTGAACCACTAAATATTGCAGAACATCCAGGAGAATTAAATCGATAAGTACTGAGGTCCCCCATCCCCCAGCAACCGATGAACCACCCCCCTTGTTACATCGTGTATATCTATCTACGATAAGTGTGTACCATTCAAAAATAATATACAGCCTGCTCGCCTTTCCAGAGTTCTTTATTATCCTACTAATATTATAAATGTGAAAGTTTGTGTGTGTGTGTGTTTGTTACTCCTTCACGCAAAAACTAATAGACCGATTGCGATGAAACTCGGTATCTAGATAGCTAAAGATCTGGATTAACACATAGGCTACTTTTTATCCCGATATTCCCACGGGCTCGGGACTTACGCGGGTAAAACCGCGGGGCGCAGCTAGTAATGTAGTAAAATATAGAATTATTAGGTAAATTTTCAGCAAGTCCTGCACTAACAGCAAGCTGCCGTAATTAGCTTAATCTCCAAAAACTCGAGATTAAAGTAAGTAAAAAGATTTTAAGATATTTTAAGCCCCTTATTAGTAATTCTGTTTCGCGTCCCTATTCCGTTGGTTGTTTTGAATCCCAGCGACATTGTTTTACAACTTCGGTAAAGGGTTTAACACTTTGTGACAAATATATTTATATTCGAGCTACGTTTTTGTCGTTTGAATTGATTAAACGGTATTTTGTCATTCTAAAACAATTTAAGAGTTTGTTTTGTTGGGATTTTAAATTAAGGTACGTAGTAAGTCCGTTTTTTTTTCACCTACTTTTATCAAATACTAGCTTTTGTCCGCGACTTCGTCCGCGTTTAATTCGAAAATAGTTCTAATAGGATTGAACCAAGGAATCACGTTGTTCCATACAAACTTTGCCCCCCTTTTTCACCCCCTTAAGGGTAGAATTTCGGAAAATCCTTTCATATCCGATGCCTACGTCACACAAAGAACACACTCTCTAAGTTTCAGGTCTCTACGATCAGCGGTTTAGGCTGTGCGTTGATCCTTCAGTCAGTCAGTCAATCATTCAGAACAAAAAAATTTATATGTATAGACTAGCAGCATCCCGCGGTTTAACCCTCGTAACTCCCAATCCCGAAATATCGGGATAAAAAGTAGCCCATAGCCTTCCTCGATAAATGGACTATCCAACACAAAAATATTTCAATTCGAACCAGTATTTCCTGAGAATAGCGCGTTCAAACAAACAAACTCTTTAACTTTATAATATTAGTATAGATACCTACTATAAATATAAGATTTAAAGACTGACTGACTGAGTTGAACTAAACAGTTCAAAGGATCGACCCAAATAAAAAAACATCGCAATCAGTTCATGCGTTCTCTACTATAAATATAAAATTTGAAGTCCTGACTGACTGACTGAGTTGAACTAAACAGTTCAAAGGATCGACCCAAATAAAAAAACATCGAAATCAGTTCATGCGTTCTCTACTATAAATATAAAATTTAAAGTCCTGACTGACTGACTGACTTGAACTAAACAGTTCAAAGGATCGACCCAAATAAAAAAACATCGAAATCAGTTCATGCGTTCTCTACTATAAATATAAAATTTAAAGTTCTGACTGACTGACTGAGTTAAACTAAATAGTTCAAAGGATCGACCCAAATAAAAAAACATCGAAATCAGTTCATGCGTTCTCTACTATAAATATAAAATTTAAAGTCCTGACTGACTGACTGAGTTGAACTAAACAGTTCAAAGGATCGACCCAAATAAAAAAACATCGAAATCAGTTCATGCGTTCTCTACTATAAATATAAAATTTAAAGTCCTGACTGACTGACTGAGTTAAACTAAACAGTTCAAAGGATCGACCCAAAAAAAAACATCGAAATCAGTTCATGCGTTCTCTATCTACTATAAATATAAAATTTAAAGTCCTGACTGACTGACTGAGTTGAACTAAACAGTTCAAAGGATCGACCCAAATAAAAAAACATCAAAATCAGTTCATGCGTTCGGGAGCTACGATACCACAGACACACTCAGACATATCAAACTTATGCGTCGGTGGTTAAAAATTCATAAAAATATCAGAGTAGGTATATGTATATTAACAAAAGAAAAGTATTCATGGAGTGAATCCGTTGTCTAGCACCTATAACACAAGTTTAGTAACTTAGATTGGGGCTAGATGGCGATGTGTGGAATGTCCTGCAATATTTATTTATTTTTATTTATATGCGTCGACTTAAGAACCTCCTACGTTTTCTTTGTCGTCGGTTAAAAATTTGGCATAAGTATGCCACATTTTTTTGACATTTTTACATTTTTTAACATTTTTAATTTTAGTAAGTATGGATGACTACGTCATAGCTATTATATGTACTTACATCAATAATGAATATTGAAAAATTCCCCCTCCTTCCAAGTCATAGGTAAAAGCTAATATTTCACAAAATCTAGGAGAATTATAATCACGTAAGTTTGTTCATAATAATCTAACAAATACCAACGTAAGTAACTAGAAACTGGAAAATACTGAATTAAGTTCTACCTACACACTATCTCTCCTAATTGTTTTAACCAAGGTTCTAAGATCCTCATCAATTATATCCAAAAATAGAATTTAGAGTGCCGATGCTACCAAATGGTGTGGAAATTAGATAAAATTTCAACCACTACTCTGTAATTTATCATCAAGCCATTGTCACTAACTCACAAATCACAAAAAAGTCTCTTTCAACAGGCAGTAAATTAAAATAAACCTAATTCAGCTCGAAAAATCTGAAATTGAAACGTAAAAGTAGAAGAAACTGAGCTGATATTTTTATTGAATAAAACTTTTATTATTCTATTTTCGACAATCGTACTTTTAAAAAATAAAAAAACGTGTGGCATTCGTGGACTGCCGCGGTAAAGCTGCCGTGCGAGCTTCATATAGTCGTACCATATACATACACGTTAAGCGAACGCTCGGCCGAGCGACATGGTAGGCGGAGTGGGGTTTATATTTTCGTTACGGAATTTCTTCATTCGGTCGCCGCGCTCAAAGCCCGAGATAAAAGCTATTCAATAGTTTAATATTTTAGATAGGTTCCAATTATTACGTCACTTTTCAACTTTAATTAAGGTATATAAAACGAAAATTTTGATGTACCTATATAAAACTAAATATGTGTCTATCACAAAATGTTATGTAATGAAAAAGAGAGTATGTCATCTCTAGACCGCATTAGGTGACGTCACAGTCGTCATACGTCTTCAATAACGAAATACGGAGCATTTTTTCATATCAATACCTTCGGCTGTCTTCACCATTTCCAATATACCGTCTGATATTGAAAACCATCAAACACTTGAGACGATGTCTAGCGTATTAGAAAATATACGTCAAATAAGCAGATAATCCATGTTTTAGCGGTAAATATTGCCAGTCATTCGGTCGGCTCCTACTTCTTAGGCCATTCAATTTGTCGCATCCCACCGGGACCCTACTCAATACGTAATTGACACTGGCTTATCCCTAAACTTAGATCCGCAATTTGTTCACATTTCTGTAAATAATGACTTGGTATTCTCACTTACTAACGCGACGTACGGTATGGAAAAATCCTTGTTTGTAAACAAGGGATACGTCAAACCTTCCTTGCCCCCAGGCTACTGTGTGTAGGGATGTCAAAATATTTACATTGGAGCTGTTTGTATGAAGTAAGGGCACTCAGACACATCAACTCACTCCATGTGACAAGACGGGGGAAAAATAGGTACCTACCTACCAACCTAATGATTGTTATTTTTGTTTTGATACTGTGGGCATGTCGCCTCTGGCATTGAATAAGGCAAACCCATCTCCTCGCGTGTGTATCGTATAGAAAGCCCTTATAGGAGACTAGCTGCACCCCGCGGTTTCACCCGCGTAAGTCCCAATCCCGTGGGAATATCGAGTTAAAAAGTAGCCTTTGTGTTAATCCAGGTCTCCAGCTATCTAGATACCGAGTTTCATCGCAATCGATCTAGTAGTTTTTGCGTGAAGGAGTAACAAACATACATACACACACACACACACACACACACACACACACACACAAACTTTCACATTTATAATATTAGTTGGAATATTAGTAGGAGTAGAATTATGGAATCTAGTGCAGATCGGGTCTTCTGCAACAACAGCATTCCTAAGGCGGATTGGTGTGAAATCATTTTACAATTAGAGGAAAAGGGAAAGGGAAGGCTTTCTGCGTCGACCCCAAATAAATTTAAAAATACAGAAAGAAGAATGTCAGTTTGCTACCACATTATTATCAACAAGTATTGGACTTATGACCTTCTTCTAATAGACGTTACACACAAACATACTTGAATTAAAAGTACTCAGTGTGATTATTATTTTCAACATGTTAGCTATGTTTTTACTTGGCCGAGTTGTATAAGCCGGGTTCGATCCACAGGTTACGTTGTTATAATGTTCAAATAGTGCTGCACAGGATTGTAAACGTTACGGTGCCGGTGGACTTCTGAACGTTGATTGTACAATGAGCGTAGACCTCTATCTAAAACCACAGACTTTAGTAACCTTTGATGGCTGTGACCTTTCCGTTCGCTCCTGTTCAATAACATACCTATCAAAAAGTTATTTCATTCGCAAACCACTACGAGCTCTTCAAACAAAGTAATTGAATTTAAAACCATACAAAATCGATTGCAGTTTTAAGCTATAGCATAGCTTTTATCGCAGGCTTTGAGCGCGGCGACCGAATTAAGAAATTCCGTAACGAAAATAAAACCTAACACACCCTCACGCCGCCTACCATGTAGCTCGGCCGAGCGTTCGCTTAATTTGTATGTTTATAGTATTACTGTACGAAGCTCGCACGATGCAATAGCTTTACCGCGGCAGTCCCCGAATGCCACACATTTTCCTATAGCTTTTTAGTCTAAGAAATTGTAAAACATAACAAAATGATTTAAGCTTAGATATGTATCAAATCAAGCACATATATATGTAGATAGATGACAGATTAGATTAACAAGTAGGTAATCGTTTAATTCACAATTTAGACTCAACCGGGTCAACCATTCGCGCTATTCAGTTAATATCAATGCAATCAAGTGATTTTTAAATTTGACACGATTAGTCAAGGTGTTATCACAAGAGCCTTATTGTTTGTCATTACTTATGTACAATCAAGGGTCTCTGCCCACCGTAACGTGCCTGTGCTATTTGAACATTATAACAACCTAACCTGTGGATCGAACCCACGTCGGTTGGTGTAGCGGGTGGCGGCTTATACCACTCAGCCAACTAAATACATAGCTAACATGTTGAAAATAATAATCACACTAAGTACTTTTAATTCAAGTATTTAAGTTTGTGTGTCGTCTATTAGAAGAAGGTCGTAAGTCCAATACTTGTTGATAGTGTTATTGTAGCAAACTGATAATTTACTTATGACCCATACTGTACATTATCCATTTAAGTACTAAATATAAAAAAAACGTAAGATAATAATTTACGCCCTTGAAAGCTTTTAAGTTAAAGTTCCCTGCGTTCAGTAACTTTGTTTTATCAAGTAATTTGTCATTCTTTTGTAGACGATTGTGAAAGCCAATTTTTCACGATGAGACAAATTTTCAGAATAAATTAACCAGTGTTATAATCTTGTGCAATAAAACCTGTAAAACGGAAGGAGTTTACTTTTTGTTTGGTTACCTGCCTGTTCTCAAAGTAAATTAATTTCGCAAACTTTATGCAGGAGTGACCAAGAAATGAGGCGAAGCATTGTAGCTTTCGTAGGTATCTACTTTCTTACTTGTCGTGAAACAAGCGCCCGTAATTGTTCAATTTTCACCGAATTCAAACTAGGTAAGTCCTTTGAATAGAAATGAATTTACATTGTTAATATTGAAAATATTTTATTTTTAACTTATTTTGGTCGGATGTGATCAAAAATGTAAGACATATTATAGCGTGGTATCGCCACAGTATCGCTGCGCTGCAGCAGTCTGTTTTTCCAAAACTTGTCATAAACCGATTTTATTCCTAGACTAGCTTTTGTACACGAGTTCGTCCGCGTAGGCTTTGAACTTTCTTAGCGTATGCCTAGAGTAGTCTTAGGTGGTGGTATCAGTCAGTCAAGACTTAAAATTTTTAATAATTGATATTTATGTATCAAAAAACTCCAACATAATATAGAAGCCCATAATAATACGTTATCATTGCTCTCTAGAGCTTTCTATCTTCCAACGAAACTAAGTTAGGTAGAGAGCTCTTGTTAATGAATTTTGGGAACCTACTTACTTGTATACAGGCTGTTTTCCGCCATTGGACCCTTTTTAATTGGGTCCTTTTTGCGTGAGGATGGAGTAGGCTTGCCCAGCACCTACTACTCAGCCTACCTCTCAGCTTAGTCGACCATGTCCAGAGGAAAGAACTTGTCAATACTTCTGGAGCCAACTAAGCCGCGGGTTTCATCACGATGTTTTCCTTCACCGTAAGAGCAATGTCAATTAGCGCACATAAATTTTCCTTAAGAAAAATACATTGGCGCACGGCCGGGATTCGAACCCACGACCTTCAAAAAGTCGAGGTATCTACCACTAAACCAACACCACTCTCTAGAGCTCTCTATCTACCAATGAAACTAAGGTAGGTAGAGAGTTCTTGTTAATGAATTTTGGGAACCTAATCAAAACCATCTTGCTGGTTTCAAGAGTGCCTAAATCCACATTATCTTACAAAATAACAAGGTAGTAGCAGGAACGGAACTCGCGATCACAAATCACAAGATAACGGCCCACCCTTGTAGTGTAAGAGGAAGTTTTCGAAAATTATAACTTTGTTTAAAGTCATTATTCATTCTTTTGTTGGTACCGCTACACTGCAAAATTTTACGACACGAAAAGAAAGTACTTGGGTAGATTTAAATTACATAAAGGCTTCGGTTTAAACTTACTTATTAAAACGTTTAAGGTGAAAGGGTACCGGCGCTCTCTCCATACAAACGTAGTCGACTGTTTCCTCCCTGGATAATGACACTAGCACAAATATTTTTGTTCCATAAAACCTATAACTGTCATGACTATGCAACTATGTTTTTTTTTTTTTTTCATTTTCTAATTATCATATAAATTAAGATTTAAGAAACAAACAAATAAAAATAAAACGAAACGACGAACTAACGAGTGGTCATGGCAGTTATAGGGATTTATGCAACAAAATTATTTGCTCTAGTGTCATTATCCTGGGAGAAAACAGTCGAATACGTTTGTATGGAGAGAGCCCCCGGTATCCTTTTCTCTTAAAGATTAACGTAATTTTGGTGCTTCTTAGGGTTCCTTACCTCGAAAGGTAATAAAGAATGTTACAAACATACGAAAAACATAACCCTTTACTTAATAATAAATATTGCAGGACATTCCACACATCGCCATCTAGACCCAAGCTAAGTAACTAGACTTGTATTATGAGTGCTAGACAACGGATATAATACTCATATACTTTTCTTTTGTAAATATATACATATAATACATAGAAACAACCAGACCACAGACAAATATCTAAGCATAAATACTTGTCTGAGGCGGGAATCGAACCCGCAACCCTGTGTTTGGCAGTCCGGCATGGTGAAAATTGTGCCAACTGGGTCGTCGGCTAAAAAAGGAACCCTTATAAGATCACTTTCTTATTCGTCTGTCTGTTTTACGTATCTCTCTCTCTGGTCGATCCTTCATGACTGAAGATCGCGACCAAAAATCTTTTTCACCCAGCGGTTTATAAAGGTTGGTCAGGTCTGCGGCCATTCGAACCACTTCCTCAAACCTGGACGAGCTCTCCTGTTTTAGTTGATCTGGCCATCTCATCGGGGATCTACCGCGTGACCGTTTGCCCTCTACATTGGCACAAACATTGGTTTTACGTATAGTATACAAGAATAGAATAGAAAAACATTTATTTAGAGTTGAGAGTTATTGACAAAACAAAACAAAACATTAGAACACAGACATGTATAAAAATAAGAAACAAAAAGAATAAGATCAAAAGACAGGAAATTAAAAGAATACAAAGTACAAAAAAGTTTAAGATAGCATGACAAAAATTCAGAGAATACAGTAGAAAGAAAAACAAAAAAGTATTTAAATAAAAATAGGGTCTAAGGAACCGTGTGCCTCCAAAAAGGTTCTGCCTCAGTAAAGAATAGCTGCAACAACACTGAGTTGATGCAGCCGCTGGTCTTCCGGTAGGGCCCTTAGCTGCTGCGCAGGTTGAGGGCCAGTCTGTTGATTGATTGTGTATGTGAAGCGTTGTATGTTCGCTCACGTATGCTCAAGCTTTGACTTGTGTGCTTAGGTATAAGTTTTAGGTTTAGTGATTTTAGTTTATTTATTTGATTCTGCATCTTTTGACATTCTATTTTGATTTATTGACTGTATAATTTAATGTGTATGATTTGGACATTTATTTTGATTTATTATTTGATAACTGGAACCTTTTAATTTTTTTTTTGAAATTTTAACGTTCAATATTTGACATTTGGACATTTATTTTATTAATTTTGACGCCATATATTAAAATTTGATTTTTGAATTATTGCATATTATGTTTACCTACTTTTTAAAATAAATTTCTGACATCTGTATAATCTTCTATATATATAAAAGAAAGTCGTGTTTGTTACAACACTTATAACTCGAGAACGGCTGGACCGATTGCGATGAAACTCTGTATGTGGATAGCTGGAGACCTCGATTAACACATAGGCTACTTTTTATCCCAATATGCCCACGGGATCGGGACTTACGCGGGTGAAACCGCGGGGCGCAGCTAGTTAGTTATAATTTTAAGTGAATTTGTATATGGGTTTTGCCTGAAATAAAAATCAATTTATTTATTTATTTTATTTAGCGAATGACGAATACCTATTTACCTACAGAGGTAGGAAAAAAATAAGGGTAATAAATTATCTTGTAAATATACTATAATAATTTAGTACAACTTGTTTGAAACTATAGTAGGACATGCACTTTAATAACATGAAGGCAACACCATAAACCCATAAATAACTTTTTATCACAGTTGCTCATAAAGTGGATCTTATTCAACGGCTTTTAGGCTCATAATCCATCATATTATGCACGCGTGCGTTTTATATTTGTTAACTAGTGCTGTAAAGTTATCCCGAAAAGGTAGGTACCAAAGAGTTTATAACTAGCAAAAATGGTTGTCTCTAAAGTCGGTTTACGAACGAAAATTTTACGTGATAATCACTTAGAAAACGATTAAAAATTGAGTTGTTTATTTTTTGTTTTTTCTTTTATTAAATATATTGTTTTTCCGTACCATTGTATTTTGTTCTTAACCCCCGACGCAAAAACAAATAGAAAAATCTCTAAAAAATAATGTATGTCACACGAGGATGTATAGGTTGAAAGTCTTTAGCCTGGCCTTTCCGGAGCATAATTAACAAAAAATATTGCCTTAAAAAAATGTAAACATAGAGTTAACACAAATATTTTGTTAATTATTATTTTGTTTTCTTTTCAAGTCTTTTCTTTTATTCGCAACTGTGATAAAAAACGTCGTACGATATACGTGTGGAATTGATATTTGCATCTTGGCTTCATTAACACGCTCGCTGCCGCTCGCGCGTCATAAACCGCCTCTATGCAAAGATCAATTTACCACACTTATATCGTAATGTACTATTACTGCACTCTTACCTTGCCAATATTGCACTTACCCATATAATAAAAATCTAAAAAGTAGAACACTCATATCTAAAGATTGCCATTTAGATATGAAACAACGGGTTCGTAAATAAAAAACTTTCTAAAACATTTTCAAATATCCGTGCAAACTAGAAAGGGGTGTGAGTGGACAATAGTGTGCATTGAAAGCAACTGCCGGGTCATTTCCGAGGTGTCATTGTGTTAGTTTAAGGTGTGATTACATTGTAAAGACAGGAGATAAGAACAGCGGGTTAAAAAGGATGGGTCACGTAGTCTTTAACGCGTGTTTCTGACGCAGCCTTTTTTGTCTACGATAGTTTAGTTGCACTAAAATGTGGGTGGAAAAGGTCGTAAAAAATCATCTACGGATAAGCTTTGTACAATTTGTCGTGCGACCTGTAAACTCAAATAAGATCCTATTTATTATAGAAAATTGACTACTTTAGAAACCGCTAGTACCTAAGTACATAAAATATGCTTAATCTATATACATATAAAATGCTTTGTCCTGAATGACTGACTCATCATCATCATCATCATCCGAGCGTTGTTCCCAGTTGCATCCCTCTCGGGAGCCCAGGGTCCGCTTTCCTGCTTTTACGCCTCCACTTCGCACGATCTTCAGCATCCTGGTTTGTAAGGCCATTTGCACGCATATCACCCTTTACGACGTCAAGCCAGCACCTCCTGAATGACTGACTGACTGACTCGAAGTCGCGGGCAAAAGCTAGTATATATATATTGACAAGCATTTGCCCGCGACTTCGTCCGCTTAACAGTCGAAAATGGAATCACGACAATGTGATTCCATACAAATTTTGCCCCCCTTTTTTACCCGCTTAGGAGTAGAATTTCGAAAAATCCTTTCTTATCGGATGCCTACGTCACACAAAGAACACACCCTCCAAGTTTTAGGTCTCTACGTTTAGCGGTTTGGGCTGTGCGTTGATCCGTCAGTCAGTCAGTCATTCAGGACAAAGCATTTTATATGTATAGATTCTCGTCCTCTTTATTGGTGCAAAGGCTGTCGATGATGGCGGTTCAGCGGGGTAACGCTGCTTGCATATTGTCCAGCTTTGCACCGGGAACGTTGGGGAGGAGTTTGTTCGAATAGGTTTAGTTTTAATTTTTTATTTTGTTATTGTTGTATCTACTTTGTAATTGTGCTATAATAATTAGGTCAAAGTTTGACCACTATCTCACGCGATAGCAAGTGACGATGCGGACTAAGATATAGCACGCTTTTCTAAAACGTACCAAAAATCATGTACCTATTAAAATTCCGTTTCAAACTCTCCAAAAGGACATTACATGTCACGTGGCCGCTGTGACGTGACGTTTCCAAACACGGTACAAAATGATGTACATGGCCCTTGACAGCGAACAAGTGACGTCATAAAATTATTTGTTGCGGGTATTTAGAGCTGGATATTTGGAGCTGGCGGACCGTTTCATGTTCGTCCCGATAGGGGTGGAGACTTTGGGATCTTAGGGTCCCGAAGCCTCTGAAGGGACCTCGGCGCGCGTCTTGTCGAGGTGTCTGGTGATCGGAGGGCTGGTGACTTTTTCGCTCAAAGGGTCAGTCTGGCCATCCAGAGGGGAAATGTTGCCAGCATTCTGGGAACGATGCCTCGGGGAGACGCGCTTGAGGATATCTTTTATTTGTTATTTTATTTTATTTTAGTTTTGCTTCGTATAAAAAAAGGAATCTAGAGTAATTTAATTAGATAACTTAATTAAAATTCAATTACTTAAAAATATTGTGTTTTTGAATTTTTTTCTTTTCATTTCAATGTCAACATTCGTTTTCAGCACGTCGTCGCGCTCTACGTTGTTGATAATGAGACTTAAATGAAGAATGACATAATATTTATGTCATGTCAAGAATTACATATTAATTCAAGTCATTCTTAATTCAAAAATAAAATCTTATCTTATCTTATCTTACTATCCTACTAATATTATAAATGTGAAAGTTTGTGTGTGTGTGTTTGTTACTCCTTCACCCTAAAACTACTGTACCGATTGCAATGAAATTCGGCATGCAGATAGCTAGAGGCCTGGATTAATATATAGGCTACTTTTTATCTCGATATTCATACGGGATCGGGACTTACGTGGGTGAAACCGCGGGGCGCAGCTAGTAATTTGATATCTCTTGAAAATTGAGAAATATTCTACGCTAATACCTCTACGAGCTTTTTGTTTTTATGAGCTTTCATAACACATTTAAATCGATATTCAAATTTTAATTACGTTATAAAATAATTCACTCATAAAAAAATCTTTTATTTTTAAAGCCATTCGCTATAATGGAACACTAACAACGCGAACGTCTGTAATATTTTTAATTGGCTGTAACATTAATTGGAAGTCTTAAGCTAACACGTTCATACATTCCTTTAAAACGTCTTCTATGCAATTATCCAGCTAATAAACTTAGCATCCATGACGTTACCAGTCACGTAGGAACTATAAAAAGAGTTAAAGTGGGTTTAACTCAGTGTTACCAACAGAGTCTACGTAAAAGGTGCTAAATACCTGTAAAAAAAGTGCTAAACTTTTTAGTAAAAAGTGTCGAAGGTGCAAACTTCACCGCCATTTACTGGTCAAACTTCATAATAGACGTTTCTTTATAGTTATATATAAAAACTAGCTGCGCTCCGCGGTTTCACCCGCGTAAGTCCCGATCCCGTGGGAATATCGGGATAAAAAGTAGCTTATGTATTAATCCAGGTGTCCAACTATCTAGATACCGAGTTTCATCACAATCGGTCTAGTAGCTTTTGCGTGAAAGAGTAACAAACATACACACACACACATAAACTTTCACATTTATATTATTAGTAGGATTATACTTGCGTCTTTTTTCTAATTTTTTCATAAAGAAAAAAAGTTTATAAGGTAGTTTTGCTTTGCTTATCTATGATAGGTATATTCATTCACGATTGCATAGAAGTCCAAAAAATGTTGCAAGTAATATTTTTAAAGAAACAGCGGTTTGTTCATTGTTTGATTATTGAGTTAATAGATAACAGTTCTCTTGGCAATCACATTTCAAAAAAGTGCTAAAAAATTCTAGGTGCTGATCTAAAAATAAAAGTGCTAAAGTGCTAAATAAAAATGCAAAAAGCGCATCAAAAGTGCTAAATTGTCATCACTGGTTTGGTTTTGCTGCTCGAACACAACAGAGTGGAAAGAGACGAAGTTAGCTAAAACTACTTTTGTCTGACAAATGGTGCTACTCAAAAGAATGGCAAAATGAACTGATAAATGGCATTAAAGATAATTTTTACTTTCCAATTCTAAGTGGATACGTGGACGTTGCTCTCTCTATGCAGATGTATTGCCCTATTCATTAAACTCTGAAGCAATATTTCTCTTTCCCTAGGATTGTTGTAAGTACACCTATGTTCCTAAATTTTCCTTTTTCTAACAACTAAATATTAAAGAGCTCTATTCATTTTTCTTTTTCATAGCAACGTATGCAAGGATACAAGGATACAAAAGAGTTCTCTACATTTTCACGTAAAATTATCGTCCGTAAACTGACTTTACAAACATGAAACAACCATTATTTTATTAATTTTTTTCTTGACAAAATTTAAACACTTGTGTTGGCGTAGAGTTTTATGTTGGTTTATGATACCAACTGAATATTATATTACTCCAAAATGTATACTGGTAAATTTTAATGATTTCAATATTAATTACACATGAATACATTATGAATAATTTAGTGAACTTAAATCCATTAGTTCCCAATTACTTAAGGAGTCAATTTGATTTTGATGTTATGTATTATATCTACGCTATATTATGTTTATACCTTATACATAGACATAGCGTAAGTAAATAAGTAACAGATAAAACAAAATAGATTTTTTTCTACAAATACTAGCTTTTGCCCGCGACTTCGTCCGCGTAGAAGTCAAAAATGGACCAAGGAATGACATTGTCCTATACAAACTTTACCCCCTTATTCAAACCCTTAGGAGTAGAATTTCGGAAAATCCTTTCTTATGTGACGCTTACGTCATACAAAGTATACACCCTCTAAGTTTCAGGTCTCTACGATCAGCGGCTTAGGCTGTGCGTTGATCCGTTAGTCAGTCATCCAAAGCATGTTATATGTTTAAAAAATATTGATAAATTATCTAAACAACCAGTAAAAGCTACTTCTGTACATGTTACTAAAAAAACTTTTGTTACTTTTTGTTCCATCTTTGTTACTCAAAAAAAACTCAACGCAACTTTAAAACCCATAACTTTAACGAAATACAGGTAAATCAACTTACCACTGTAAACACTGTCTAACAGAGAGCTTGCACCAAAATTAAAAGTGAACTTTACAACGCACAACAGAATAGGTTTGACTTGAAACAATGTCCTCACGAAGCAGTCGCATCTCATTTACCTTCCAGCTTCATAAATAGTTACTATGTTGTGTTTTCGCTACAGTTTTGTAATACAAATATTTGAGTGAAACTATCTGCAGACTACCGATTTTTCTGTTGTCTGACAGTTAGGTAACAATACAAATAAATAAATAAATATTTCAGAACATTCCACACATCGCCATCTAGCCCCAAGCTAAGTTACTAGACTTGTGTTATGGGTGCTAGACAACGGATATACTACTTATATACTTTTCTTTTGTAAATATATACTTATAATACATAGAATCAACCAGACCACAGACAAATATCTAAGCATAAATACTTGGCTGAGGCGGGAATCGAACCCGCAACCCTGTGTTTGGCAATCCGGCATGGTGACCATTATGCCAACTGGGTCGTCAAATGATAAAGTCAAAGTCAAAATTATATCAAAAGTATAATTTAATGTGTATGATTTGGACATTTATTTTTTATTTGATTTATTATTTGAAAACTGGAACCATTTAATTTTTTTTTTTAATTTGAACGTTATATTTGACATTTGGACATTTATTTTTCATTTTATTAATTTTGACGCCATACATTAAAATTTGATTTTTGAATTTAAATTGCATATTAAGTTTACCTACTTTTTAAAATGAAATTCTGACATCTGTATAATTAGTTATAATTTTAAGGGAATTTGTATATGGGTTTTGCCTGAAATAAAAATCAATTTATTTTTATTTTATTTTTTTTAATTTTTATTCCTTTGGATGCTTAATACATTTGTACATAGAATCATCTTAAAAACTAAGTTGTGTTAAGTTGTGATGTGTGCCTTTGGAACGAGCCAACCAATGAGAAGAAGGCACAAGAAACTCATGGGGTTTTTTTAATGATAATATAGTGAACGGTTGCCTTCAATATGACATTAATTATATATACCTATGACTTTTATAAATTTGAATACTTATTTTATTTTATTAATTTATTATTTAAGTGTTTAAGATTTGATTTATTTGTTTTATTTTAATTTGTATCTACTTATGGAATTATTTCTGAAATAAAATTTAATTTATTTATTTATTTTATTAATAATCGGCAGACAGAGACTCTGTAGTCAGGTCAAAATCTCAGATTGAAATGCTAGCTGCCGTTAATTTCATGTGTTTGTATTTAGAGTAACTTCTAGAAGTTTATTTATACAGTTCGTAGTAGGTAATAGGTAGTTAGCTCGATGAAAATGAATTAAACTAGATGTTGGTAAGTAAGTTACCTAGTGGAAAACTAAGTTCCAATAACTATTCTATTTTAGATAACAAGATAGATAGATAATCTCTTTATTGTACCACATTAAACCTTAATTCTAACATAAACTCCTGTTACAAAAACAATATTAAACCTAACAATATGGCACAATGGGCGGCCTTATCGCTAACAGCGATCTCTTCCAGGCAACCTTTGGATGGACAAGAATTAAAGAAGGTTGTAGATAAAGCGGTGTTCCCTTAAGGACAGGTGCTAATAAAGCTACCAAAATCGACCTTTGTTTTAAGCAACTCTAAGTAATCAAATACTCTTTTTTTGTTATTTGGATATAAATGGATATTGTAGTTTAATAACCATATTTTTGTTTATTGTGGTTGAAAACATGATATGAACAACTTCGTTCGATAAAAAAAATGTTAGAAAACACAGAATTATTGGAGCGTTTATCGGGTTTTATTCAAAAAAAAATAGTTAACGTTTGTTTCTAAAAATGAATCAAATGATAGGTTTTGACCACTAGGAACTATATTTGTGGATAATAATAGGATAAAAATGTTTTGCATATCGATCAAATATAACAGTTAGCACGCAGCACGCTACGTCTTTGAGAGCGGGGGCTAAGGTAATGTGAATACCTACACACGGTACTGGAAGAGCGCCTTAAGTAATACTTCCATATACATTTCAAAGGTAGTGGATTCAAATCCCGTCTAGCTATGTTTGCATCAATTTCGCTGTTTTCTGGTGGTCCCAGGATTTTGTCCCATTAAGTGGATTGTTGTTGTTCTTCTTCGTAGTCCCATTTCTATGTTTAGTGACGTATTTATCCTCCTGTATTTATTCTTCCTGCATAGATAAACTTATTAGAGTATGTAGCGAAGTTTTAGATGATGAATAAATTATACTTGACTGACATTAATTATATTTAAGAATTCCTATACATTTTCTATTCGAAAAATGTATGTGTGCTACTAACATAAATTGCAGAAAATATCTTGATGAAATACCCAGAGCTTAGTTAGCTCAAGACTCCAGATGAATTGACGTGATTGCCTCTGGACATAGTCGACTAAGCTGAGAGGCTAGCCTATACACCATCCTCTAGCAGCGTGCGTTCTGAAAAGTATGGATTCAAGTTACTAGCGCTGAATAAAAAGGTTAGAAAGATATGCTAATTTTTACTACTGTAGATTGTGTATATAGTTTTTTAAGTATACACCCGATAGGTATGCATAGGTATATAACCTGTATTTTTCATCTACCGTGTCAGTATTTCTAACCCCTGACGCAAAAACGACGGGTGTTATAATTTTGACGTCTCTCTGTGTGTGTGTCTGTCTGTGGCATCGTAGCTCCCGAACGGATGAACCGATTTTATTTTAGTTTTTATAATCGTATTGTTATCTATTCTGAGTTAAGACGTTATTATCCACTATGATTTCTTATTGCAATTTTTGTAGAGACATTTTATTTGAGTCCTAAGTATATTTAACTACTAAAATTGACATAGAAAAGATAAATATTAAATAAATCTTACGTCAGATTTTAAATTACATTTAAACTTCAACTAAGTCATTATTTATACATGATTTAATCTATACATATAAAATGCTTTGTCCTGAACATGAAGGTAGCAAACCTTCGTAATCCTGAGTGACAAACTGACTGACTGACGGATCAACGCACAGCCTAAACCGCTGATCGTAGAGACCTGAAACTTGGAGGTTGTGTTCTTTGTAAGACGTAGGCATCTGATAAGAAAGGATTTTCCGAAATTCTAACCCTATGGGGGTAAAAAAGGGAGGCCAAGTTTGTATGGGACAACGTGATTCCGTCGTCCATTTTTGACTTTTACGCGGATGAAGTCGCGGGCAAAAGCTAGTCATGTATAAATTCTCTTGATGTTTAGTTGACTTTTCTCTTGTATATACATCAATGTCATCTACATGAGTCTAATTAACTTTAAAGCAGGTTTTTTGGCGGGAACGAGTTAACAGCATGTCGTGCTGCAGTTGTATTTTCATAGAACTTAGTTGTAACCCGAGTTGAATTGTATAATTATGGTGGAATGTTATTCAATTTAGTTCTGTGAAAGTGCACAAGTGTAGTGAAAGTAAAAATCAGTGTCAAACATGAAGTTTTCTCGTTGCCTCCAAATCTCCTAATAAGGTTATGGTAAACTTGCCACCGCTTTACTATAGCCCCTGACTTGACGGACTGTGACGACTTTGACTGTTTTGAAACACTTTAGGCCCGATTTATGGAAAATCGGGTCATAGGCCCGATTTATGAAAACTGCAAAATATAACTTGACACTGGCTAAATGCACAAGCCGTGCGAAGCCATAATTAATAGAAAAAAAAACTTTAAAGCACTTCTATAGGTCAAAGAAACATTATTATTTATAGACAATTGTAAAAACATGTTCATATCTAGAGCCCAAATTAAAGAGTAATTAATACCTACTTAATTAAATTTTAATTGGTAGATTTAAAAGTTATTTATGATAATTAGATACTAAGTAGATGTCTGGTTTAGGTCAACTAGTTTAGGTACTATGAAATAATGTAACTGTAGACTCAAAAAACTGAATAATACCTACAGAAAGTAGAAACAAAATATAGCAAAAACATGTTAACAAAAAATAGTGTTGCACAAACATAAAGGCGTTTTCACTAGCACAACGTTTAGGTACCTAGTGCCTACTATTTGTAATTGAAACAGCAGTACATCAGAGTAGGGGCAACGAAGCATGGACTGGCGCGTGTTTGAACCTAGGCCTTCGCATACCTAACGCGTCTGTGGAAACGAGTTTACAATGCAGGGAAACTACTCCTACGATGGGGAGCCACTACCATTACTTTTCGACACTAAAATAATTTCAAAACATAAACAAACAAAAAGAATTAATTTGGTAGTCGTTTTTCATTGTCTGAATTGGTTGATTTAATCAATACATAGTATAAAACAAACTCGCTTTCTGCTGTCTATCCGTCCCTATGTATGCTTAGATCTTCAAAACTATGCAACGGATTTTAATGCACTTTTTTTAATAGATAAAGTGATTCAAGAGAAAGGTTTTAGTATATAAAACAAAATTAACAAGCATAAGAAATCGCGGGCAACAGCTAGTGCATATAAAACTTAGGCTCAAACGAGTGTTGTAGATACGTCGACTTTCATTTCAAAGTGTGTGTGTTCAAATCCTGTCCGACTGATGAATTACGGAAAATGTATTTTGTGCTAATTCATTGCTCTTACAAGAAAACATCGTGATGAAACCCTCGGCTTAGTTGACTCCAGGCGTATTGACGAGATCTTTCTTCTAGACACGGTCAACTAAGTTGAGAGGTTCTAGGCAAACCTACTCAAACATATCCCAGATATTATAGCAGCCTAAATAGCATGTATTAAAAGTTACTGTATAAATCATCTAAATTAGATGCCATTGGTCTTACCGCGACCATGGTCGGTGCAATCCAATCGAAACGTCGTGTTAATGCACACACACACGGACACGTCAAACTTATAACACCCCGTCGTTTTTGCGTAAGTGGTTAAAAATAAATACAACCGAATTCAGAACCTCCTCCTTGTTTTTAAAATCGTTTAAAAAGATAGCTTAGAACTATGGTATGGAAAAGGATCTACGCGGATCAAACGTGCGGAACAACAGAGTGACATACCAAGGGATACTAATTGGGGGCAATAGGAAATAGTCAACAGATACGGGCAGAGTGAAACACGAAATCTATAGTAGTGCCGCTTGTAGATACCATTTCAGATATTGTTTACCTGGACTTTGAGCTAACATGTTTAATGTTAATGGTCGCTTTGTTTGTTTGTCAGTAGTGTATAAATCATGATGGCAAGGCAATAAATAAATATTGTAGGACATTCCACACATCGCCATCTTGCCCCAAGCTAAGTAACTATTTGTGTTATTTATTTATCCGACCCAATTGGCACAATGGTCACCATGCCGGACTAGGTTGCGGGTTCGATTCCCGCCTCAGACAAGTATTTATGCTTAGATATTTATCTGTGGGCTGGTTGCTTCTATGTATTATAAGTCCGTTATCTAGCACCCATAACGCAAGTCTAGTTACTTAGCTTGGGGCTATATGGCGATGTGTGAAATGTCTTGCAATATTTATTTTTTATATATTTATATTACTGATGTATTTTTACTAAATGTTATCATTTTCTATGTTTTGGATATGTTGTGAAAATAAAGCGTTTATCTAACTATATATTTATAGTGATCTCCTTCTATCTATCTATACATATAAAATACTTTGTCCTGAACTACTGACTCACGGATCAACGCACAGCCTAAACCGCTGATCGTAGAGACCTAAAACTTGGAGAGTATGTTTTTTGTGTGACGTAGGCATCGGATAAGAAAGGATTTTCAAAAAAAAATTACCCCTAAGGGGGTGAAAAGGGGAGGGGCAAAGTTTGTATGGGACAACATGATTCCTTGGTCCTTTTTGGACTTCTACGCGGACGAAGTCGCGGGCCAAAGCTCGACAAAAAAAAGGTAGGGCTGCTGTATACTTGTATAATGGCAGTACCAACCACAAATAAAAAAATAATTGAAACACAAAGTATACCATAAAGAACAGTAGCAACGTAATAAATTGTAAAAAACTTTTTACATAGATTAAAAACAAAAATAAGTTCGAATATGTCCCTAGAGCAAATGCAGCAATTTACTACAAATTGTCTACACTTATAGCCGCCAACTTTCACATTTTTCTGTTACCTTAAAATTATAATTTACCATTGAATGGTATTTTTACCTGCCTACGGCGAATTCAAAAGGAAGGATTATGTTTTAGATAATGTGGTTTATTTCAGTATCATCTCTAAAATGCTCTAAAACAAAAAAGTAAAATAAATAAGGAAACAAAAAAAGTTAAACAATACAAATGCAAGTAATTATTAAAGCAATATAAATTACAATTAAAACACTAGACCATGTAGTAACATTTTTTAATTTGACTAATTTAGTGCATTTTAGGGTTCCATACTCCGTACCGTTCTTGTTTGTCTGGCTGTCTGGGCGTCACTCCCCGATTTTCTCAAGAACGGGTGGACCTAGCAAGGTCTATAGTCCCTATTAGGTGTATAAAAATTAAGGTCCTGGATCAACACGATAAAAAGATATGGGCAAATTTACATTTTAGTGAAAACTTGTGAGCAAAAAATTTACCTTAATTTTCAACTTTTTTTATATTTCTTTTAACCGAAATTGACCAAATAATAAAAATAGTTGAAAATTAATGGGTGTACATAGATAAACCAATTTTACTTGAACCTTACATTGAATGGGCGCCCAAACAAAATAAGGGTCAAGTTAAATTGGTACTAACCATACCACGACAAGGGCAGAGAAAGACAGTTGAAACTAATGTACTGAACCCTCGGCGCACGATTACGACTCGCACTTGACAAGTTTTTTTTTTGACAAAATCTAATATATAAAATTCTCGTGTCACAGTTTTCGTTGCCATACTCCTCCGAAACGGCTTGACCAATTCTCATGAAATTTTGTGGGCATATTGAGTAGGTCTGAGAATCGGACAACATCTATTTTTTTTTTTTTTTAGTGGCAAAACAGCGTTTGCCGGGACAGCTAGTAGATAGATAAATTGACATTAAAAGAAAATTTTTTTTCGAATATCACTTCATTTTGAATGCTTCATTCAAAAGAATGCCTCTTTCGTTTCCGAATAAAATATCGAAAGCTATCATACATATTCCAGGAATTTAATATTCATATTGCTATTTCGTTTACTGCCCTATACGTGTATAGTTCACAAATAAATGACATTTTAACCATATGACAAATACGCCATATTGATTTTGTACAGATTTCGTTGCAGAGGAATTTATGAACAAAATCAGTTTAAAATCAAGAGATAATTTTCGACGATATAATATATTGTGAAAAACGTATCTAGCCACATGAGTAATAGTACATTACGACATAAGTATGTTAAATTGATCATTGCATAGATGCGGTTTATGACGGAACGCTAGCGTATTCAAAATGCCGAGATGCAATGATCAAATCCACACGCGTATCGTACGACGTTTTTTATCTCAGTTTCGAATAAAAGACAAGACTTGTGTACAAAACTAAACAAAATATTTGTGTTTAAAACAGAAAAAAGCAAATAGTTTTTTGAGTATTTTTTAGAAAATTTTTTTTGTTAATTATAATTCTGAAAGGGCAGGCAAAAGACTTTTAACCTATTCAGCCTCGTCTGACATACAAAATTTTTTAGGATTTTTTCCATTTGATTTTTTTGAGCAACTGTGATATAAAATTTCCCTATATTTTGTATTCATATTATAAATACAAATATTTACTCATGTGCAGTAGCGTCTTACTTTTTGGCTACCGACTTTACGAAAGAATGATGGCATGGCTTTAAGAATATTCACAAATAAAAAAATAAGTGATAAAATTCTCCGTTTTACTAGAGTACAATTCAATTGATAGTATTTCGTGTACTAGATGTGGAGTGTAAAGATTTTCTAAGCATTTAAATTCATGTCTTTATCATTTTCTTCATCAACATTGGACGCGATTACACATATAGGAACTTCAAGAACCTAACCTCCTTGCAAACAAGTAATATTTGCTTGTAACAAGTAATATGAATTTCTATGAATATTTGAAATGCCACTATTCTTTTGACAATAGGGTGAAAGTCGACGAAAATTGATTTCCTTCTAAAATTCCTCTGTAACAAAATTTGTTAAAAACATTTAAGCTCAGCATTTAAGAATCAGTTTTCCTATTTTAAGATTGGCTTTTGGATTTATTTGTTAACTAAAAACTATTTCTCAAATAAATTGATTCCGAAAACCTTTTCCATAAACAAAATCCGCTCGTTCCGCCATATCAAATGTCAGAACTGTGCAATAAACACCGAGTTCAAAGGTGCAGAAATATTACCTACGCTCTAGTCATCCAAGTGTAAGTCTTCACACAATGCTGGTGCTATGATTAAGATAACACCACCCGCTTCTGCAAATCTTAGTCAAAAGAACTGCGTTTGAAAGCGGAGACTTTTTGAAGCGAGCTTTGAGTACCGATTCGCGCCTTTTGCGCATTTGCGAGATGTCTGTGACAGCTCAACCGTTGGATGCAGTTGTGAAGGGTACTTTCGAGATACAGTCTTTATATTTTGCCAGTCGACTTGAATATGGATATTGCGCTACTAAATCAGAGCGCTAGAAATTGGTAGATATGCATTTGAAACACTATCAAAGCAGGTATGAATTGGGAATACTGAAGATTTAACTCACAAAAGCTCGTAAAGAGGTTTACAGGATTTTTTTAAAACAAATATAGATTACATTGTAGATTGTACAAATTACTGAATCTTATCGTTAAAATTAAAACGAATTGGCTGGTAGTAAGGGCCACTGAAAAGTTTGATTAAAATCTTGATATTAGTGGCAAAATGTAATACAAATAAATTACAAGAAAATAAACAAATGTATTCGCACCTTCGCTCAAATAGTGTCATAACTCAAAAACAATATTATTTACTTATTATTTTCAGGAAACATAATACACCATTTTATAAAGCTTAAAAATAATTCAAATCAACTGAAATGTTCATATCGCTAATTCTATTAGTTTTCAAATTAGACGAGAAAACCGGAAAAACATTAATACTTTAGACACCTTTTTCTCGACAGTTTTCTTTTTTGAGATATGACACTATTTGAGTGGAGGTGCGAATTTTTTTTCAGATTGAACATAAAAAAGGTAAATATTTATTATAGTTTTCCCTATTTTTAACCCCCGACGCAAAAACGACGGGGTGTTATAAGTTTGACGTGTCTGTGTGTGTGTCTGTGGCATCGTAGCTCCCGAACGGGTGTACCGATTTTAATTTAATATTTAATGTTTAAAATGTTCATTAGTCGCGAGTATTCTTAGCTATGTTTTATCGAAATCGGTTTAGCCATCTGAAAGTTATGGGGGATAAAAGTCAAGATTATTACGAAATATTTTGTTTTAAAATAAAAAAAGAACCCTTTTAAGATCACTTTCTTATCCGTCTATCTGTAATAAAGGTAGCAGGAAATGTGCCAACTGCTCATAATTCAAGTTAACCTCCCTACATACATAAATGTACATATTAGTCAACAGCTATTATCGACTAAACTATCCATAAACAAGCAAAATAGGTGAAATCAGGCATTTTATATCTAATAGTTAGCAAGAAGCTCATTATACTGCCCCTTCTGTCTCCAAATGATTTATAAGGCATTTAACTTTTATGGTGGCGCTAAGTGGCCTGTCGACTTCCCTGGAAACTCATCTTAGCTAATGTAAGCTGAAACTTGCAAATTCTGCCTACTTTCTTTATTCTTAAGATGAAAAAAGTAAGTTTTTATAGGTGGGTGTAGTTTAATCAGATACTGCGACACCTTCTTTTGTTTTTGACTAGTTTTGCCGTGATAAATTGGTGCATTCATGCATTCACAAAAAAGTGTCACGGTGATATTGTGTGACGTCATGCGTCATGGTAAAATACGACCAGACGCGTCATGGTAACTTAGGAAATAGAGTATTTAATAATAATATCGCTTATCTGAGCGTGGGTTATGGTGACGAGTGATGAATTGAAGACTTATTTAAGGGAAAAAGACGAAATTAAAAAATAAGAATAAAATAAGGTTTAACCATTTTTTTAAAATTTTCAATGCTTTCTTATGACGTTATCACGTAAAAACTGACTTTACAGACAACTATTTTTTTTCTGCGACTTCGTCCGCTTAGAGATTGAATACATTTTCCTTAATCCTTTCTTAGCGGATGATCTGTGAGCGTTTGCCAAATTTTAACCTGATCCACCTATTCATCATCAGTCAGTCAGAACTTTGAATTTGTAACTGTAACGTTTGTGAAAGTAATGAATTTCGCTAATTATCCGCTAGAGGCACCAGTCAATTTACCATAAAAATTCACATAAAATGAAATCGACACAGTAACATAATCAAAACTTTCGAAACACCACTTTGGACGCAGTTTGTATAAAGAGCTCCGCGGTTTCACCTGCGTAAGGGCGGTTTCGCATTACATCTGATCCCAATCCGATCCGAAATTAAATATTAAATTAAACGTAAATTACCATAAAAATAGAACCATATTTTCAGGGGTAGGTACTATAGTTTTTCTTTGGTAATTTACGTTTAATTTAATATTTTACTTCGGTCCGGATTGGGATCGGCCGTAGTGCGAAACCGCTGTAACTCCCGATCCCGAGAGAATATTGGGATAAACAGCCGATTTTAATACAATGAATCAATGTATCATCATACCAATAGTTTCGGAGCCCATCCGTTACAAACATAAAAACAAAAAGTCTTCCTTCCGTATAATGTTAGTATAGCTATATATATAGATAACTACCTAAAATGCTATATGTAAAACCAAGTTACTCCAAGCAAGCAATATCCAATTCGATCTCTAATATCGGAACAGTATTCTGACAGCCAAGTATTCGACAAACAGTGGATAAAAGCCCCAATCAGTCAGAAACTGTTTGCTGGACAAACTCGTCTTCACTGCGAGTGCGTAAGTAGGGAACCTACCAAACTTAGTAAGTTAGTGCCACTTATGTTTATGCTTGTGGAGAGTTTGGCGTGCCCCTACTTGGTCGAATATAAATACCCTATAAAATAAATAAATAAATAAATATTGCAAGACACCCCACACATCGCCATCTAGCCCCAAGTTAAGTAACTAGACTTGTGTTATGGGTGCTAGACAACGGATATACGAGTACTACTTACATAATTTTCTTTTGTAAATATATACTTGTAATACATAGAAACAACCAGACCACAGACAAATATCTAAGCATAAATACTTGTCTGAGGCGGGAATCGAACCCGCAACCCTAGGTTTGGCAGTCCGGCATGGTGACCATTGTGCCAATTGGGTCGTCATGGAAGGGAAATAAGGGCCACCTGCCAACTTAATTTAAAACTAAATATTTCATATAATAGATAGATAGATATTCATTTATTGCACCACAAGAAGCACACAACATATTCATATAACAAACAAACAGATATAAATTGTGAGATGAGTTGTGTGCTGAAGTGGTGCAGATAGGATACTGCTCAGTGATATATTTGCATAATTAATGCATAATAACACTGATTTTCAGCAGCACCTACACCAAGTGCGTGGACGCCGCTAAGGGACTAAGTACTTTATAACGGGTTTTTAGAAAAGTATTGACTTAAAATAATTATTTAAAGTTGAGATTGCTAATTAATTATTGTTGGACTGATGTACCAGACGCACTTAGCTCTCCCAGAATTATTAGATAGTGAGCGTAGACGTTAGCTAAGAGGGGCGTCTATTAATTACGTGAGATGTTTAAGGGGGGAGGGGATCGAGTCAAATCTCATCTAATCTTACGTTGGAGAGAGAGGGGGCCTCGGCAAATATCACGCAATTTTTTTTCTGTTTGATTTTTCCGGCTTACAGTGGCTAGATCAGATAACGAAGTTGAAGGAGCAGATTGATTTTACTGAAAATCATATGGACATGTTGGTTCCAATAGTCTCTCTTGTGATCGCGCATTATTCTCCATGGACTGAATTAGAGAAGATATTCTTTTTTTAATCACAGTAGTCACGATTTAATTATTCTAATTATTACATTTTTATTACACTTATTACTCGAAACAATATTGATTACTAGTCTTATCTAGTCGTAAATAAAAGCACATGCGTTGGATTGTTTTTTTTACAACAATCCAACGCGTTTTCGTAAGAAACCCACATTTCAAAAAATATCACGTGAAATTGGGGGATGGGGGAGGGGGTTGAATACAATCTCACGACATCTCACCAGCGGGGAAGGGAGGGACAGAAAATTTAAAAAACACCTCACGTAATTTATGGACGCCCCCTAATTAATCAAGTTACAAAACCTCTAAATACTATCTAAACTACTATTTTATATTCGACAGAGTAGGGGCAAGCTAGACTCGCCTTTTGAAGCATAAGTGGCACTAACCAAGGAACCTGCGGGTAATTTGATAAATTGATATTAGTGACAGAATAACAAGAAAATATAACAAATTAATTGTTTTTAGATTGACAATAAATAAATAAATACTGCAGGATATTCCACACATTGGCATCTAGCCCCAAGCTAAGTAACTAGACTTGTATTATGGGTGCTAGACAACGGATATACTACTTATATACTTTTCTTTTGTAAATATATACTTATAATACATAGAAACAACCAGACCACAGACAAATATCTAAGCATAAATACTTGTCTGAGGCGGGAATCGAACTCGCAACCCTGTGTTTGGCAGTCCGGCGTGGTAACCATTGTGCCAACTGGGTCGTCAAATACTTATCTAAAAACCCGTTATAAATTAGTCCTTATTTTACGAAATATTTAGTTTTTAATTAAGGTGGCAGGTGACCTTTATAATCGAAATAAGTTACCTACTTACATTAATTAAATATTTTTTCTAAATATGTGCACTTATACTTGCCCTATCAAACGAATTTTATTTATGTAGTTCTCCAGTTAAATTATCCAAATAAATATTATTAGAATTATATTACACAAAATTTAGATTAACATATAGAGCGAAGTGAATTTTGTACGTACATGTTCTTACAAGCGAAATATATCAGCTCTTACGGATGGCTGGAGGCTGTGTTTATCAGAGACAACGTGAATTCCGCGATAACTTGGCAGCGGAGGCTTCTTGACTACTCTCTGAGTTATGATTCTATCTTATATATACGGGTCTATGAGGGCCATAGGATACCTAACTACTAGGTAATCTTCTGTTTTGTAATATACGTATTATATGAAAACTATTTGTAGCTGAAAGAAAATTCAGCGATGGTGAAACGCGATTTCTTTGCTAGTTATAGGCGTTGTTACGAGATATCTTTCTGTGCTTGTCACAAGTCACACTTGAGTTTTTATAGAAAAAAAAACAAAAATACTGTTAAAACAATAACTCGGCATCCAGAGGTAATTTTTCGAAAAAAAAAACCTGTGAGGTGTCAGGAAACGAAGTTCTTTTCGATTAATTAGTGAAGGAATTGTAATAAAATCAAAAAGTGTCGTAACAACTTACGGTCTTCATTTTCCCATCTAGCCCCCTTTCGCAACGCGCGATAAGAAACTACGTCTTTTGCACTTATGTTTACAGAATTATTCAAATGGTTTTTCTTGGTCGATGTCACGATGGTTTCTTTTTATTATTATGAAAAAAAGTATTTTAAATAAGCACATTCCTTGATCGTTTAATGCTATAAACAGAATAGGGTTTTTTTACGTCAGTATGCCCCGGTTTTACCTATTCTCAGAGTTAATAAACATATAAAATTTCATCAATATCGGCCAAGCCGTTTCGGAGGGAGTATAAACACTAATACAGTGACACAAGATTTTATATTAGATAGATTTTGAACTCTCTAGATACCTACTGATATTTTATGAAGCATCTAAATTAAAATATGACGTCTAATTACTTGATTCTGTGTTCGCTAAGAAATGTAGATTCTCCAGCCTCGCCTGTCCGTGGTTAAACATTAAAGGTTCTATTAATTTCGAAAGAAGCCTTTAATTTTCCGCGGATTAGCATAGCTAATTAGATACCTACCCACTCTTTTTTACTTTTCTTAACCTTTTATATATTACTTTGATTTAGACATTTTTATTGAGAGACTAGCTGCGCCCCGCGGTTTCACCCGCGTAAGTCCCGATCCCGTGGGAATATCGGTTATTCGATTTTTTCTCGCCTTTTAAACCTTCCCTAGACCTCTACGAACATTTCAATACTAAGATAAGATAAATCCGTTCAGCCGTTCTCGAGTTTTAGTGAGACTAACGAACAGCAATTGATTTTTATATATATAGATAGATTTATGAGTTCTTGTCTTGAAAATAATTTTAGATAATTACTATCTGGTTAGAGATTGGTTCGTCATTCCTTACTTATTAATGGAATCAGATGCTGCGTCTGTCTTTTCTGACGTTTACGATTTGGGGGTCGTTAAGTCACGAGTGAACACGTAGGTATATTCTAGGTGAGCGTGTTTTACAAACCGCATCGTCACTTACCGGGTGTCATTGTGGTCAAACGCCGACCTATAATTTGTAAAAAAAAGTTTATAAATTCACCATTTTTTGTAAACACATCCCTTTGTAAAGTTACCGAAAGTGAGCCGGAACGCAATCCTTTCTTGTTACTTCTTTAAACTTCAAAGGTAAATTAGAACCTACCTACCACCAAAACCGCAGAAGTTTCAGCTTACCTAGGACTACGTACGTGCGAAGCGAGTCCGACTTCCCAACATCATAGTTAAAGATATCTACAAATTACAATGAAATAAATAAAACATCTGATGAATCTGTTCTTTCTTACTTTGATCCCGATTTTCTAATGTCAGACACGCCTCAGGAGTTTGATGTGCAAAGCGATTGAATGAAAAATTAGATGAAAGGCTCTGCTATTTCCTCTAGGTTCTGTAATATTACATGTTGTTGTTCACAGCACTACGTATGATTGCCACTATTGGCCACTTTTACCCTTGACCGGGAAAATGTACGCCTTTGCAATAAAAAGGCTCCGATATTCCCTCTAGGTACTATATTATTGTATGTCTGTTAGCAAAGACACAGCACTAAGTATGATTACCACTATTGGTCACTATTACCCTTAACCAGGAAAATGTACGCTTTTGCAATAAAAAGGCTCTAATATTCCCTCTAGGTACTATATTATTGCATGTCTCTGCTAAAATCACTGTAATTGCCACTTTTACCCTTGACCGGCAAAATGTACGCCATTGCAATGAAAAGGCTCTGATATTCCCTCTATGTACTGTTAAATTGCATGTCTTTGCTAACAGCACTATAATTGCCACTATTGGCCACTATTACCCTAGACCGGGGAAAATGTACGCCTTTGCAATCCTGTTGTAGTTTACATTGTCACACATGTAACAATTACTGATAGTTTGGGTGGAACCTGCACTTGACAGCTATGTAGAGCATCATTGAATGTTAGTGCTTTGTTAGGTTATAATAGGTTTTAAGTTATTTTAATAGAGTGGATTTAGTATTAAAAAAATCTACGTAAGGTAAGGTTAGAAAGGTAGAATGTAAGGAACTCACCTAGTATTTGAACACCATGTAAAACACTCATGTGGTAAAACTACATTCTAGGAATAAATGAATTTGATTTGATTTGATTTAAGTCATCTTAGTATATCCGACTTGTTTACAAAGAATTTTATTCGTAGAGTAATTACGTCATAAAAGCGTCATAATAATCACTCAAAAGGGACCCAATTAAAGAGGTCTGATTGCGGAAAACAGCCCGTATACAAGCACCAGTACGTCATAATAAGCGGTTCGTCAATATAAGCGGAGTCATAAACGGATTCTACTGTAGTTCCAACTCTACAAACAATGGCATAAATCGTGACTTTTTTAGAACGACTATTTTATTAGTCGTTCTTTTTTCGATTTCTATTGTCAGAACTTTCATATCAAAAATATACAGACACTTTATCATAAATGGCGATTCTACATGCATGATTTAGCATCCATCTTTATTCATTGAGCGTTTACATCGTAAAGCACTCTGTGCATTTACTGGATAATAGCTGCATCCGTCGGTACGGATTGACGTCTTTATTGCATTCTTCTGAACAGAAATCGACTCCTTTTACTGCTATCATAGTAGCCGAATATGCACCTTGTCGTTTTAAAAATAAGTGTTATTATAGAACAGTTTAAAATCTGAACTGTCTGGTAGACAAGTTGTGCTGCAGTCACATCCACGTAGAATATAACACTGATATTGGTTGAAATATGAATATCGTCACTAGCTTTTGATAAGTCCAGTCACGAATAGGTTACTATACAATGTTTTCTACTCGAAGGATTTGCAAGAAATGTTGCATTTTTAATACTATTTTTTATGTTGGAGGATCTTTTTTTTTAGAAAAGTTACACTTCTTCTGTACAATGAATTTGCAGCAAATTTTGCATTTTTCATAATATTTTTCTGTTCAAGGATTTTTTTGACGTGATGACGTCTTATGGCCGTTGGGGCCGAAAAGTCTTAGTTAGACCACGTACCGGAAAGCGCAGCGCGGGGCGGCCTCTGACTAGATGAACGGACGCCTTAATTATGGTCGCGGGAAGTCGTTGGACGCAGAAAGCATGCAACCGATCGCTCTGGAAGTCTTTGGGGTAGGCCTATATTCAGCAGTGGATGGCCTGTGGCTGATATGATGATAAGGTCTTATAAATGGTTGAATACCTGCATTCACAAAAAAGTGTGACGTCATGCCACGTTACCGTTATTAACAAGGTAGCCATAGCAACGTATTAAAGTATGCGAAATGGTAATGTCAACGATACAAAATATTTCCTATGACGTTATCACGTAAAATTATCGTCCGTATACCGACTTTACAAACCATTTTTTTTTTTAATAAAAATAGCACTTCTTTGGCTTCTTTGGAAGTGCCAAAGATATCTTTCATTTAAAAAGAAATAAGAGCAATAGACAAGGATATACGTGTAATGAAAGTTTGAAAATAGACTCAGTAAATCTGATTACGTTCGCTCGCGTCGTTGAATTGAAATTTAAAGGTAGGTGAGTATGTTATACTTGGAGTTCGGTCGTATTCAGGTGAATTGAGTAAATATCTTTTTGGTTTTATAGACACCAAACATATTTACCTCTTTACCTATATATGCATAGATTTAACTTGAAATACCTACCTCAGTAGAAGCGTGTAGCGTAAGAGGTTAGTCATCATTTTTAAGGTAAAAGGGTACCGGCGCTCTCTCCATACAAACCATACGTAGGGGCATGGTCATGGCAGTTATAAGTTATAACTCCTGATCCCGTGGGAATTTCAGGATAAAAAGTAGCCTATAGCCTTCCTCGATAAATGAACTATCCAACCCAAAAAGATTTTTTCAATTCGAACCAGTAGTTCCTGAGATTAGCGCGTTCAAACAAACAAACAAACTCTTCAGCTTTATAATATTAGTATAGATACGCAACAAAAATATTTGCTCTATTATCTAGGGAAGAAACAGTCGACTACGTTTGTATGGAAAGAGTGCTGGTTTCTCACTTACTTGGAGATTTCAGAATCAAAAGTCCCATGGCCCTCTCTGTGGCTCTCTACATCTTCTAAACTACCACTATGTCGATTTTCATCCAAATCGATCAAGTAGTTTGACCGTGAAGAAGGAACATAAATAAACAAACTTACAGATTGATAATATTACGTATAGGGTCTTGGGGCCCCGAAGCCTCTGCGCATTTCTTAAGGACCTCGGCGCGCGTCTTGCCGAGGTGTCTTTTGATCGGAGGGCTGGTAGCTTTTTCGCTCAAAGGGTCAGTCTGGCTATCCAGAGGGGAAATGTTGCCATCCTTCTGGGAACTATGCCTCGGGGAGACGCGCTTGAGTATGTCTTTTATTTGTAATTTTTTTATTTTAGTTTTCCTTTCGTATATTTTAATTTGGTGATTGTAATTTTCATTATCTTTTATTATGAGGAATAAAGAAATATTGCAGGACATTCCACACATCACCATTTAGCCCCAAGCTAAGTTACTAGTAAGTTGCTTGTGTTATGGGTGCTAGACAACGGATATACTACTTATATACTTTTCTTTTGTAAATATATAATAATAATACATAGAAACAACCAGACCACAGACAAATATCTAAATACTTGTCAGAGGCGGGAAACGGACCCGCAACCCTGTGTTTGGCATTGGCAGTCCGGCATGGTGACCATTGTGCCAAATGGGCTGTCAAATTATAATATTAAGTTAAAAAGACATTTAACATTATAAATACAAAAATTAATTACCAGTTAGTCAAATAACCCACCCCTTATCGTACCCGGCGTAAAAGTTCCCATAATGCTAGAAGCATTGCCGATGGCGATGGCTAACCTCTGCGCCAGAAACGAGCCGGAGCGGGAGTCTGCCCCATTCCCCCTAATCCTAACACCCAACTCTTTAACTTATTTTTTGGTGTCGTCTCCCCAGCACCCCAAATAAAAAATAGTAGCAACAAAAACAATATTGAAATAGTTATATTCTTAACCTATACCTAGCCCAAGCCCATCTCTGTTATGGGAGTAAAGCCAGTCGTAAGAGTCTTATGTTGGTAGAACGAAGGTACTTAGCCGCAGTGCTGTGGCCAGCGAATTTCAAAACCTTATTACCCCGAAGCTTCTAGCTCTAAATGCACTGTATGGGAAGGTTAAAACCCTTGAGCCTGATTCTGCTTTGGTAGTCTAAATTTAGTTTTAAAAAATAAAAAATAAACTTGAGAGTTGCCTAGGGACACCCGGAAGGAACGAAATTCCCTTCGATTAATTAGTATTATAATAAAAATTTTATTTCATAATATTTTTTTTTTTTATTATTAACAAATAATAATGTAATGCAAACTTAATCAGTAGGCTCAATTTTAGTAAACTGGCTTACTTTCTAAGAGAGAGAGAGAGAGAGAGAGAGATAGAGAGAGAAACACGCCGCATTGTTACAACTATAGCAAAAAGTGTCGTTACAATTTTTGGTCTTAATTTTTTCCGTCTAGCCCCCTTTCGCAACTCGCGATAAGGAACTTCGTTCCAATATTAGATGTATTAATATATACCTATCTAATAAGGGTGATCAGACGGATTGCACTGCGAGATGGTACGGTAAATTTAAGGTGAAAGGGTACCGGCGCTCTCTTCATACAAATGTAGTCGACTGTTTCCTCCCTGGATAATGACACTAGAGCAAATATTTTGGTTGCATAAAACCTATAACTGCCATGACTATGCTATGTCTTAAGCTTTGTTTTTTAACTTTAATGTTATTTTAAATTGATGTTTACAATAAAAAAATTATCTTTCTATATATATAAAACACTCGCTATGCAAAATACAGATTTTATTAGTATCTGAACTGTAGTTTGGTTTTATCGTTCTATTGGAGGTGTAATGAAACTATATTCCAAGTTATTCCAACACTACACATCAAGCAATTCTTATATATCAATTCTTATATTGCTTATAAGCTTATAGGTATAGTCAGCAAAGGACTGAGGGTAACAGGTGCATATATTAAAGTATTTTTTTTAAATTACGGATAAATTATTTTTGGATATTCTGCATGAAATAACTAAGACTTCGAAAACTTTAGTAATATCAAGCAGAATAATAAACAGTTACAGTTACCCTCAGTCCTTTGCTGTAGGTACTAAAAAATATACACAAACTAAGAACAGAAAACTTAATCCTAGAATGACACAAAGGGTGGCCAATAGTCTTACTATAGTTTAGTTTAATGTATCATCAGATTATAATATTTTCAAAATAAAATTAATTCTTCAAAACATATAGTATAGCCAGACTTTCTCAAAGTGGGCGATAACGCCCCCTTGTGGGCGCTGCAGGCCTAAAGGGGGATCGGTAAGAGACTTAAAAAAATGCGTGCGTTGTGTAGGTACTACCTACTACGCTCAGGTTTCAAGTTAACTCATGCGGGTTATATTAAAAGTTTCATTTAGAATTAATGTAAATCTCCGCTAATATAGCTTCCAATACGACGACCCAGTTGGCACAATGGTCATTATGCTGGACTGCCAAACACAGGGTTGCGGGTTCGATTCCCGCCTCAGACATGTATTTATGCTTAAATACTTGTCTATGGTTTGGTTGTTTCTATGTATTATAAGTATAATATTTACAAAAGAAAAGTATAAAAGTAGTATATCCGTTATCTATATATAGCACCCATGACACAAGTCTAGTTACTTAGCTTGGGGCTAGATGGCGATGTGTGGAATGTCCTGCAATATTTATTTATTTATTTAATAATTTATTTAATTTTATGTTATAGTGGTTTTTATGTTAGTGAAAAAATGGGGGCGCTATAAAATAATTTATTCTCAAAGTGTTTAGTAGACAAAATAAGTTTGGGAACCCCTCTATACTAGACTGTGGAAGATAAAAAAGGTCGGTAAAACATTCATCTCTTCGAAAGAGAGCGAGTAAAAAATATTCTATCTTCGTTGAAGAGAATTGCATTAGTGCCATGCTAACGCAAACTAAAGATATTCTATCGACCGATAGTTTGATAACAACTTGGTGCTTGTAACAATGCTAAATATATTGAAATCCAAGCAAAAGATAACCAACATGCAAAAATTCAACTCCGTAGGATAAAAGGAAATGAGGGAGAGAAATCAAACTTGCAACATTTGAACTAAACAAACTAACATACATTGAAAGTTAAATAAAAGTTTTAAAAAATGAAAAATATGGTAAATATTATGATTTTAATGAATGTTAAGACGAAAATAATAATGATCGTCTTTACATATATACTTATACATATATAGCTGCGCCCCGCGATTTAACCCGCGTAAGTCCCGAACACAGCGCCATCTATTGGGTGTATTTGCAACCTAGATGTCAAACAATATTGAAGAATTTTATCGATGAATCAACGTACACCGCCATCTATGAGAACTAAACACTAAACACTTGCCTAAGAAACCATTAATTGATACATTTTATTCGTTCACATTCACGACATAAGCGAATAATTGAGATGATAACTATCCTATCCAGTAAGTTACACCAAAATACGGGTACATGTGAAATTCGATTGAAATCAGTTCAGTAGTTTGGAGTTTATTGGCAACATACATCGTGACACAAGATTTTTATATATTCACAGTATACTGTGGTATCAGTATGAAGTGGTTTGTAACCACGAAAAAAGTGATCAGATAAAATTAGCCACTAACCATGTCTTTTGTATCCACTGATAACACGATCAATTTCCAACGGAAAACAAATGAATATTTTTGGTTCAAGATTAACCGTCCCGTCCCCCTAACGATCCCCGGGAAAACGGTTCTTAGGGAGTATCTTTAAATGTTGTTTGATTTTTCAAAATAAAAGAAGTTAAAAATAGTCGATAATAAATGATTAAATAAATAATTGCAGGATATTCCACAACATCGCCATCTAGCCCCAAGCTAAGTAACTAGACTTGTATTATGGGTGCTAGATCTCAGGAACTACTGATTCAAATTGAAAAAATATTGTTGCATAGTCCATTTATTGAGGAAGGCTATAGGCTACTTTTTATCCCGATATTCCCACGGGATCGGGACTCACGCAGGTGAAACCGCGGGGCGCAGCTAGTAATAATATATACTTTTAATACATAGAAACAACTAGACCACAGACAAATATCAGCATAAATACTTGTCTGAGGCGGGAATCGAAGCCGCAACCCTGTGTTTGGTAGTCCGGATTGCCTAAGTTCGTAGTCTAGTAGGCGATTAATGCAGCGAGCTCCCACCCCCCCCCCCCCCCCTTCGCTGGCTTTTTTTATTTAATTTTGCACCTCATACCCAACCGTAGACAGTTTTAGATACAATTTAGTGAACCAAAGTGGCAAAGCACTTGCTTGATTGGAACTCATTGGCTCCGGAAAAAAATCTTATTCGCCAGGATTTGAACCAGTTTTAGACACTCAAATCGATAATATTAGATTCAATTGCGACTGCTGAAAACCTGGAGAGCGAACTTAAATAAACTGCACTATACGGTGTGTAAAAATATCCTGTAATTCTTTTTAGCCCCTGACGCAAAAATGAACGGGGTGTTATAAGTTTGACGTGTCTCTCTCTCTCTGTGTGTGTGTGTGTGCGTCTGTGGCATAGTAGCTCCCGAACGGCTGAACCGATTTTGATTTCGTTTCTCCGAATTAGTCCGGAGGCCGCAACTACTCCCGGTCATTTACAGTAACATAGGCTACTTTTTATCCCGATACTACCATGGGATCGAAAGTTACGCTGGTGATGCCAAGTATTATTATAAAGGGGGTGGGGGGGTATAAAGGGGATCTTGGCATAGTTTGACAGTTTGATGAAAGTAGGCACAACCACCTAATTAAAAAAAATGCCACATAACAGGAAAACAAGTTGCTTTACAAGGTTTTGTTCATAACATTTATTGTTTGGATGTTCTCTATATTACATTGCAACATGTGTGGTAGGTGGCCGCTTCAAAAAAAATCGATGTGTCAAACTATGCCAGTCTCCATACTGATATGTTACAAGCCCTTAGCCGCCGCATAAAACAACAAAAAAAATCTAATAAATCAACTTGTAGATACTTAGTACCCTTTATTCGCTTTAGGACAGATTCACTTCACGGCAGAATCGTTTTATGACAGATTCGCTTTAAAGCAAAAGTACAGACACCTCGACAATAAATAATTGAACCATTTATTGATATTTAACTTAAAAAACAAAGGCTTCTTGGCACGTTCAAGCCCTTTAGACGCATAACACCACATACGCGAAACACCAACTAGAGATTTTGTGGTGTACGTCGGTTTAAATAAAAGAAAACTACCAGACTCGTAGAAGATTCAGAAAAGCGTTTACGATTATCCAATTTTGTTGGGAGCGGTGCAGTACTAGGTTGTACCGTTTGTAGGTAATGCGCGGCATATGAGGGATTTCCTGGCGCGATGCAAGCGACAAAGCAGCCACTTAAGTCGAGTCCCGCTTCGCCGTCTCGCAAAATGCACCGGAGATATCTCCCACTGAAGAATGCCACTACAGCATCGCATGTTTGTGTATCCATTTGCTCGCACTGAATAACACCGAGGTAATGGATTTTTTTACTTGATGACGTATGCAGTTCCCAGACATCTGTAACATACGTACTTTATTTATTATAGCAGCAGTTTCAACCGCGTAAGTACCGATCCCGTGGGAATATCAACATAAAAAGTAGCCTATAGCTTTCCTCGATAAATGGACTACATGGACTATCCAACACAAAAAAAAATTTCAATTCGAACCAGTAGTTCCTGAGATTACCGCGTTCGAACGCCAGATTTGAATCCAGATTTCAATTTGTGGATCTACTGATATTTTCTCTCTTAGTTGATCCCTTTGCCAGACCCATCATGGATCAAATGAGATATGTATTCCTCATTGGATCCAGATTTCAATTTATGGATCCACTGAGAACTTTCCCGTAAGAAAATCCATTGGTGCACGGCTTGAAGGTATTCGAACACATGAATACCAGCTGTGGTTTACTCTTTATCTGTTGACCATACAAGAATAATCCATACCTCCTCTGTCGTTCCCTAAATGCTGAGGATCGTGACTTTGCTGGTGCAATCGATTTACCATCTTCCTCCAATTGACTCTGTCCGACACCCGGTGTAGAGCTGTGTTGAGCAGTATATCCAGCTGTTCGGATACTTGGTCGGTCCACCGTTTGGGGCTTCGCCCTCGTGGTCTTTTCCATACATTAGTCATTATTATTTATGACGACTATCATACCTCTAGCTAGGTGCTATAATATTCAAGTTTCAGGTGCCTGAAATACAAATTGTTCCACAAAAACATTAAAATGTAAATTCATTTGTACTTAGTCATGCGACGTACCGGTCTATGCGAAATGCAAATAACTAAATGTATTATACAATTAGTTTATAATCGTTCTCTTATTTATTAATCGCAAAAATGGCTTTCTTAATCTCAAAGATCTTTGCCCAGTTATTGACCATCTTACACTTATAAAGCGAGCGCCATCTATTGATTTTTTTAAGAACCAGAGATTGGAAAAAGCCTAAATGACTGTAGGCATTTCATGGTGTACTCTGTCGATCTTACTTCTGACTTCAAGTCCGTGATATTTTCATACAAATTCTGGAAAGAAGTAGCTTGACGAACTATGACGACTTTGACTGTCTTGAAAATCAATCAAAAACTCTCTCACAAGTACTTAAGAGGAAAGGGTACCGGGGGCTCTCTCCATACAAACGTAGAGCAAATATTTTTGTTGCATAAAACATAACTGCCATGACCATGCCAATATGTTTTGTTTATTTCTTATTTTTTAAATCTTAATTTCTATGATAATTAGAAAAAAAAACAACACATAGAGGCATAGTCATGGCAGTTATAGGCTTTATGGCACAAAAATATTTGTGCTAGTGTCATTATCCAGGGAGGAAACAGTTGACTACGTTTGTATGGAGAGAGCGCCGGTACCCTTTCACCTTAAATCAACAAGTTCTAGATCGAAGCACTTGAGTAGAGATGTGATTTAAACACATAATAATTGAGTGAGCAATTACACTTAAATAATTGTAAAGGTTTTTATAATTTAACGCTGAGTTTGATAACTTGAGGTTGAGGTTGATAACGCTGAGTTTGATAACTTGACTAACTATAAACACAAACCGTGTGTGTTAATTATTTAAACCTAATGCTGCGGAACATTCATAATGAATTTGATCTCCTTCCAAAGTAAATTAAACGTCATATAAAAAGATTCAATTGCTGTAAACCGATTTCGACAGAAGACACGGCAACGAATTAAATTTTTGCACTCGCTATTTGGCTAATGCAATCTCTGTGAGCGGCGGCAGCGAGACAAATAAATTGCTGTGAAATAAAATGCACCTTGCTCGTATCTAGGTACCTTCGTATTCCACCCTGTATGAAATCAGTGCGGCCTCAGTGGATGTTCATTCGAAAAACAACAATTTTTTTGATAATATATAAATATAAATATTGCAGGACATTCCACACATCGCCATCTAGCCCCAAGGTAAGTAACTAGACTTGTGTTATGGGTGCTTGACAATGGATATATTACTTATATACTTTTTTTTGTAAATATATACTTACAATACATAGAAACAACCAGAAACCAGACAAATATCTAAGCATAAATACTTCTCGGAGACGGGAATCGAACCCGCAACCCTGTGTTTGGAAGTCGGTCGTCAATAATACAAATTGATAAGGACTTAGAACTTTCGATAACATATAAAAAAAAGTATAATCTTAAGGATAATGAGACGTTAAGATTATATGTACTTATTTTAATATAACAGCAGATTATTTCGAATAAATGTTCTACTTTCCAAAAGTCGTGGAACAAAAGTTCATAGGTGCACAGAAGTAGCCGGTGAAGCGCTTTCTAATAGATGACCAATACGCCTGCATATTTATTAACGAAAAATGTATTAGTATAATCCATTTCCAGTTTCTAGCACAATGGGCACCATGCTGGACTGCTAAACACAGGGTTGCGGGTTTGATTCCCGCCTCAGACATGTATTTATGCTTAAATATTTGTCTGTGGTCTGGTTGTTTCTATGTATTATAATAATATATTTACAAAAGAAAAGTATTTATGTAGTATATCCGTTGTCTAGCAGCCATAACACAAGTCTAGTTACTTAGCTTGGGGCTAGATGGCGATGCGTGGAATGTCCTGCAATATTTATTTATTTTTATTTATTATAAAGCCACCATAACACAAGCTTAGTTTGGGGTTAGATGGCGCTTTGTAAGATGTCGTTTAATATTTATGTATTGGAATATTATTATGCGAACTTCGCAATATACTCGCTCGTATTTGTTGTGGTCTGGGTGTTTCTGTATGAATAATAAAGACGTATTAAGTTTTCCATCTGTTCATATCTAGTCACCATAACAAAAGCTTAGTTGCTTGGATTCTGGCAAGATGGCACTGTTATACAATCAGAACTCTTCCTTGCAGTATTTATTTATATTCCTATTATTAAACGTTTACATAGCATTTATCTTCTAGTAGATTTTTGTAATGGCGCTCTCAAAATGTATACGTTCATCAAGTTTTGTATAAAATTACTTACAGGGTCACCGGCTTAAATTTCGCCTCGGCGAATATCTCTTTTAATATTCAAAAAACGTTGAACTACTTAAGGGCAGGTGCTAATAAAGCTACCAAAAGCGACCTTTGTTTTAAGCAACTCTAAGTAATCAAATACTCTTTTTTTGTTATTTGGATATAAATGGATATTGTAGTTTAATAACCATATTTTTGTTTATTGTGGTTGAAAACTAGATATGAACAACTTCGTTCGATAAAAAAAATGTTAGAAAACAGAGAATCATTAGATTGTTTATCGGGTTTTATTCAAAAATAGTTAACGTTTGTTTCTAAAAATGAATCAAATGATAGGTTTTGACCTCTAGGAACTATATTTGTGGATAATACTGCTAAAATGTTTTGCATATCGATCAAATATAACAGTTAGCACGCAGCACGCTACGTTTTTGAGAGCGGGGGCTAAGGTAATGTGAATACCTACACACGGTACTGGAAGAGCGCCTTAAATGTAGACTTCAAATCTAATTTCCAGACTAAATATTAGCAGAAATTTTAATGCGGTCTATTAAACTAAAAGTGCTGTCTAGCCCATGGCAGTAAAAACAATGAAATAGTTAGGTTTAAACCAATATCCTTTTGAGTAATGGACTATTAACGTCACGACGACAAGAGATTTAAAACCTTTCAGCAGAAAAATAATACTAATATAAATACTTGGTATATTTAGCAATATTTATACCAGGTATTTGAATTAAAGAAAGGGCATTTAAAAGAAGTTTGAAACGTACGAGACTAATAGAATGCTGCTAGAAAACATTATTGTCTGAACTAAAGTGACGTAACCAAAGAGGACCCTGTTAGTATGATACTAATTTTATAAAGAAGAAAGATATTGGAACGAAGTTTTGGAACGAAGTTCCTTATCGCGCGTTGCGAAAGGGGGCTAGACGGAAAAAATTAAGCCCAAAAGTTGTAACAACACTTTTTGCTGTAGTTGTAAGCCGTGCGGCGTGCGCATGTTCCTGTCTGTCTGTCTCTCTCTCTCATAGAAAGCAAGCCAATTTAATAATTAAATTTTTTTATAGTTAACTTGAAAAAAAAAACAATTCCTTCACTATATTTTGTTATTATTATATATATTGTTTTTAATACAGTTCCATCCGGGTGTCCCTTGATACCTCTCAAGTTTTTTTTTAGTTTTTTTTGGTCGTAACGAATATCCTCCGAAACTACTGGACCGAATTTGATTAAACTTACTATGAGGATACATTCATTCATTATGAATGATAAAGGCTACTTTTTATATCGATATTGATGGCCCAGTTGGCACAATGGTCACCATGCCGGCCTGCCATACACAGGGTTGCGGGTTCGATTCCCGCCTAAGACAAGTATTTATGCTTAGATATTTGTCTGTGGTCTGGTTGTTTCTATGTATTATATGTATATATTTACATTTACATATAATACATTTATCCGTTGTCTAGCACCCATAACACAAGTCTTGTTACTTAGCTTGGGGTTAGATGGCGATGTGTGGAATGTCCTGCAATATTCTTTTTTTTTTTTTATTCCTACGGGATCGGGAGTAACGTGGGTAGAATTACGGAGCTCTGCTAATTCCTTAAAGACTGTTGTTTGCTACTGCTGTTTCTGCTGAACTGTTGTTCAGAACTGTATACTATATTGGTTTCATAATCTTTGAACTGCATAGAGACCTACTGGGAAACAATGGAACCTTTAAAGTACTAATTATTGATGTATATTTTTCAGGAAGTCCAACTTTTATTCTATTAAGGTTTGCTCTTGACCTCATCACACATGATAGGAAGGGACTTTTCGCTTCCCATCGAGCTCGCTTCTCGTCTAAGCTCAAGGATGGAGCATGCTCGCATAGAAGGTACCTATTAATTCTAAACTTGACACTCCATAAGGTTGCTAAAATACTGACGACGTATAATACATTATTGATAATCAAATCAGACAAAGGGCCCTGCTAGATATAAGCATAAGAATCTAAAAAAAGAGTCTCATAAAAGCAAAGGTGTTAACAACATCCCGTCGTTTTTGCGTCGGGGGTTATAAACAATTTATAAATAGGTGAGCTCATAAAAACATTAAAAAAATTACACTTGTATTGCTTTAACAAAAACAAATATTCAACTCAACAATGTCATCAGTCGAACAAAATCAAGTTAACACGAGTCCCACCGCACAATTTTGTTTATCGGCAGTTTTATTAGAAAAGTTATAATAAAACTGCCGGTTGCAGCAGTCGCATGCACTTTATTGTTCCACGTGAATACTGATACGAAACAAATACAAATGAGATACGTGCTATCGTATTTGATCTACTTAAAAATCTGTGGATTTGAAGTTTTTAGTTTCTTTGTTTCAAATATTCTATCATACATTCTGTAGGTTAAGATGTGAGAATTAAAAAAAAGACTTATTTAGCACTAGTGTAGTTAGGATAAGTATCCTAAATTCCGTATCCTAACTAATATTATAAAGTTTGTTCATTTATTTATTTGTTTGTTTGTTCCCCCTACACGGTCAAACGACCGAACCGATTTCGATGATAATCGGCATAATGGTAGATTAGGGGATGAAGAAGAACATAGGATACTTTTGATCCCGAAATTCCTGCGGGATCGGGTTACACATAGCAGCTATGTGTATATATAAAGTTTTTATTATACTTAGTAACAAATTAGGTTATTAACATTTAATTATTACTAGGTTGAGTTTAGTTTTTTAATGATGGGATAGCCGACGTTCTGTATGGGGCCAATTTGTGTGCACTTAAAAAGAAGGATGGCGGTATTCGGCGGATAGCGATTGGCTCTACTTTTAGGCGATTGGTTTCAAAGATTTCGTGTAGGCGTGTGGGTCCCAGCTTAACCGGTTTGTTCCAACCTACGCAAGTAGGTTTTGGTAGCAGGGGTGGTTGCGAGGCGGCGGTTCACGCCACTAGAGCATTTTTGGAAAATGATCCTAGTAAGCTTCTGCTCAAGGTGGATGTGAAGAACGCTTTTAACTCATTGGACCGTGGTGCTATTCTTTACCAGGTGAGACAACACATTCCCAGTTTGCTTCCTTATCTGAGTCAATGTTATGGTAGCCCGTCTAAGCTCGTCTATAAGGGGAATCTCTTAAATTCTGCGGTGGGGTGTCAGCAGGGGGACCCACTTGGGCCTGTGATTTTCAGTTTGGGAATACATCCCTGTATCTCAACGTTGAAATCTGACCTGAACGTCTGGTACTTGGATGACGGTACCCTTGGAGGCGATCCGTTTATGGTGTTGGAAGACCTCCGCAACCTTATAAGTACCTTCTCGGGGGTGGGGTTGGAGTTGAATTTTGCAAAATGCGAAGTTTTCCTCCACCCTTCTGTACCTCCGGACCGGGGTCGCGAGATTTTGCGGGAATTTGGTGAGGTGGCTCCTGGTATCCAGCTTGTTTCTGGGGATTCATTACGCCTATTGGGAGCTCCTTTACTCGATAGTGGTATCCCGGGTTTCATTGATGAGCAATCATCAAAGTTTGATGGAGCTTTGGAGCGCCTTTTAAAGATCAGTCCACATGTAGCGTTGACGTTAATTAAATATTGTCTTTTCGTGCCCCAGTTTATGTATGCCCTTAGGTGCGCTCATTTCTGGAAGTTTGAGGACCTCCTCCTGGTGGTGGATGAGAGGATTTCAAGACTTCTGGGTAGGGTTTTAAATTGCCAGTTTACGTCGGAGGCGTGGTCCCAGGCTTCTTTTCCGGTCCGGTTTGGAGGGCTTGGCATCAGGAGTGTCTCGTCTGTTGCACTGCCTGTTTTTTGGCTTCTGTTCACGGCTGCCGAATTCTCTTTGACGGCATTTTGGGTGCCTCGTTAGCTCGGTCAGGGGTGGTCCACCTCTCTGGGGCTGTAGACCGGTGGAGGTCTCTTACTAGTTGTGATTTCCCCGCCGTTTTGCATTCCCAGAGGCAGTGGGATGAGCCTATGTGTAGGTTGGTGCAGCAGACTTTGCTGGCAGAGTGTTCGGGCGACGTACATCGGGCTCGGCCCCTCGCTTCTTTTGAGAGGGAGTCCGGTGTATGGCTTAATGCCATTCCGTCGGCAAACGTGGGCACTCTGTTGGATAGGAATACTCTTTCTTTGGCGGTTGGCCTGCGGCTGGGTTTGCGAGTTGTGCAGCCGCACCAGTGTGTTTGTGGGGCGGAGGTGACCAGTTTGGGCCACCATGGCCTGTCTTGCCAAAGAAGTCTTGGCCGTATCCCACGTCATTCTGCTCTGAATGACGTCATTCGTCGCGCTCTTGCTTCAGCGAACATGCCGGCAATGTTAGAACCCAACGGCATTGTTCGTTCTGATGGCAAGAGACCCAACGGCGTGACGCTCATTCCTTGGGAGCATGAGCGATGTTTGGTGTGGGATGCCACATGTGTGGATACACTGGCTCCTTCCCATCTGCTCGCTACTCGTGTGCAGGCGGGTGCTGCGGCCTCTGGGGCGGAGGCTGCGAAAGTCCGCAAATATGAGGATATGCCCGGTTGTTACATTTTTACTCCACTGGGTTTTGAGACCGTTGGCTGCTGGGGGCCCTGTGCTAGGACCTTTGTGAGGGAGCTGTCGGCGCGCCTTGTCGAGGCTACTGGCGATCCTAGAGCTGGCGGCTTTTTGTCCCAGCGACTCAGTATTGCTATTCAGCGGGGAAATGCTGCCAGCAATTTGGGGACAATGCCTCGGGAGGGTATGGCCGAGGGCTTCCTCTTGTTTTAATGGTAAGGCCTAGGTTGATTTTTAATTAATTTAATTTATACTCATTTTATTATTTATTTGTAATGTTTAGTTTTTTTTTTTTACTTAATTTCTGGGTGGGGGTATTTTTGTTTTTTTTTGCTACTTTTTAAATATTTTGTGTTTATTATTATTATTTTTAGTTTTTAATTTTGTGTAGATTGATTTTATTAATAAAGTTTTTTAAGTACCAAATAAAATATTATTATAAAATAAAATAATATTAAATACTAATCTCTAAAACAAAAACAAATTTAAATAGGTAAGAAAATTATTTTTCATAGATTTCCAGCACGCTTCGAGAAATATCTCGCAAACAGTTACCCGTAGGCATTTGCTTCGGAAATATTTATCTGATTTCAGTCAAAAGCAGTCAAACGGTAATAATACTTCTTCTGAACCTAATCCTTTGCATCTTTTGAAGTCTTCTCTCCTGCATCATAGTCTTGAATATAAAAATCGTGTTGGACATTTATTATTTTAGCATAAGTTATGCATAATATTAATAATTAAGTTAGTCTTTTTATGTAGATAGGTACTTTTAATTGTAGTTGTATTTTTATTATTTTGTATCCGTTTGTTTTCGTAATTTTCTATTTATTTTATTTGCATCTAATCTATACTTATATTATAAAGCTGAAGAGTTTGTTTGTTTGTTTGTTTGTTTGAACGCGCTAATCTCAGGAAATACTGGTTCGAATTGAAAAATTCTCTTTGTGTTGAATAGTCCATTTATCGAGGAAGGCTATAGGCTACTTTTTATCCTGATATTCCCACGGGATCGGGAGTTACGGGGGTGAAACTGCGGAGCGCTGCTAGTTAAGGATACATGGGCAAAAATTAGCCTGAAATAAATAATTTTTCATTTATTCATTATTTGTTAAGTTGTGTATTTTTACTTTATGATTGCTATTGGAAGTTGGATTTGGTATAATTTATTATTTTTATTTATTTCATTTTATTGATAATTCACACAGTTGATTACAATCACAATAAGTAGGTATACAATTGCAAAGTTTTGATCTATACTGTAATCCTAAATGCGAATAAAAATCCTTCTTTTATATTTCAGTAAAAAAATATAATTTTATTTATTTTTGTTTTTTTTATTTGATAATTTTTAAGTTTAGTGAAGCCGGGCAACTAATATAAATAAGTCACTACTAATATTATAAAGAGGAAAGATTTGATTGTTTGTTTGAATTGAATAGGCTCCGAAACTACTGGACTTTGATGAAACTTGGTATGATAATACATTGATTCGTTGGAAGCTTGTTGGGAGTAACAAAGGCATTTTTTATCCCGATATTTCCACGAGATCGTTAGTTACGCGGAGCGCTGCTAGTTTATAAATATAATTGAAAGGTTCAAAACGAATTTCAAAAGAAGTACCAAGAAAATCGTCTTTCGAATCGGAGCCAACAACCAACAACACAATTCGCTAATTTCAAATTGCTGAAGTTCTGAAAGAAAGCTTCAAAACAACTGCATAACGATATTGTAAACAGAAAAGTTTCTACTGCAGTTGCGTCAAACAACTAAAGTTGGGAAAAAAATACATCTAGACGAGGAAGTATTCAGAGTGAAACTGCCCTAAGGAGTGAGTTGGTGTTACGACTCCGTACACACGAAAAATATACGTACTATGTAGGTACTACGTATATAACTGGGGTCGCGACTTTATCTCAGTTTCCGCCCGAACTGCGTTCGCTCGCGATAGACTGAAAATAGTGGCACAATAAAACAGGACTCGTGGACTGTATCGTACCAACGAGAGCTCTCGGCCTCTCCTTATCGGAAAACGGTTACAGTGATTCATTGCTTCTCTATTTACCTACCGACTTATACATTGTTGCAAGTTGCACCTGACTTTACTACGAACAACTTGGAAATCCCCAGACGTTATTTTTAAAGAGACTAGCTTTCGTCCGCGTAAAAGTAAAAAATGGACCAAGGAATCATATTGTCCCATACAAACTTTGCCCCCATTTTTCACCCCCTTAGGGGTAGAATTTCGAAAAATCCTTTCTTATGTCTACGTCACACAAAGAACGCACACTCCAAGTTTTAGGTCTCTACGATCAGCGGTTTAGGCTGTGCGTTGATCGGTTAGTCAGTCAGTCAGTCGTTCAGGACAAAGCATTTTATATGTATAATATAGATAATAGAAGAAGATTACAGACTTAGGTAGGTATAGGTTTACGACCCAGTTGGCACAATGGTCACCATGCCGGACTGCCAAATACAGGGTTGCGGGTTCGATTCCCGTTTCAAACAAGTATTTATGCTTACTTTTCGTTGTAATTTTATAACTCAAGAACGGGCTCACCTATCCCAACCAAATGTTTGAGCTTTGTTCGGACTATTTAGTAGATAGTTTATGTGAAGTTTGCACAAAATCGGTCGAGCGGTTCTTCATTTATCACATTTTTGTAATAAATGAATTCAATAAATGGCGGTGTCAAATTTTGTTAATGGGGATTTGGCTGTCCAATTTAAACTTTTTTCAGATGGGGATTGTGTCAATTTTTTTTTATTAGTTTACTTTATACGTAGCATAAATCGTAGAAAAGTATATAGGTAGTATATCCGTTATCTAGCACCAATAACACAAGTCTAGTTACTTAGCTTGGGGCTGGACGGCGATGTGTGGAATACAATATTTATGTATCAAGTACGATAAACTTGAAACAATACAACAAATCAACTTAATCAATCCACATGGTTGAGCATTCAATGAAAATCTAATCAGAACAGAAAAGGCAATTTCTAAATGTAAAATGAGTAATCAATACATCAATAGGAACGGAAGAGAAATCAAAATGGAAATGGATTTCGTCCAGGAAATGAAAATAGATTTTGAATTCAACTTGTCGAGATCAAACACTGCTCAATTTCAGAATGGGAATGTTCGGAGGCAGGCGTGTTCGCTTTACTCGAAAACGGTTCTCAACAAAATAAAACACAATGTAAAATTCTGTAACCGAAAGTGGTTATAAACTCCGCCTGCCCTGTGGTGAGAGTAACTCGATCGTGAGATAAGGATGGGAGCTAGCAGATACGTAAATATTTACGATATGAACGGTTTACGATGATGTACCATGTTTTATAGTACGGGATCCCTTTAAGAACGATCTTTACCGAGCTGATTAATAGATGAAAAGTATTTATATCAGTAATCAAAGTCAAAGTCAAATTTCTTTATTCATCCGGATGCTTATGCATATTTTGTACAAAGATCACATAGAAACGTCTTAAAAAAATACTACTAACATTATAAATGTGAAAGTTTATGTGTGTATATGTATGTTTGTTACTCCTTCACATTAAAACTACTGGACCGATTACTATGAAATTCGGTATGTAGATAGCTGGAGGCTTGGATGAACACGTAAGCTATTTTTATCCCGATATTCCCACGGGATCGGGACTTACGCGGGTGAAACCGCTGGGCGCAGCTAGTTCATATTCTTTATTATAGTTCGAACACCCTACCCTTCACCTTCCTTAACTTCTTGTCCATCCAAAGGTTTCGGAAGCTATCACTTTACACAGCGATAAGACCGCCCTTTGTAACACTAAGATAGACTTAAGCTTTGTTCTTTTTTAAATTTAATGTAATAAATGGTGTATAAAATTATTATATTATTAATAATTGACCTATTTTATTTTATATAAAATATTTTTTATACATTAATCAGCTCGGTGAAGGTCGTTCTGAAAGGGATCTTAGACTATTACGTTATTACAATATTGGTGAGGTATTAACTGTGGACCCACCTCTTTACTTCAGTGGCACTGGTGGGTCCACAGTTTTTGCCGTAGACCTACTGTTGTGTACAAGAGTGGAACTATCCGATAAATTAGACTGGCAGAGATTTAATACCAGTTATTTATTTCAGTAGGTATATTATTATATAGGCACCAATGAGATAAGACCTTAAATTATAAGAAAAACCAAAGTAAATTGAAAATGAATATAATACATATATTATACAATGTGTAATAAAAACCAATGTAATCCCTCTAAGATACGTCCAGGACATAATTAAAACAAAATATTTGTACAGGCAAATAAAAGTATTATCATAATTTAAAATTCGGGATAAATAAGTAATTTTCAAAATATGGTAACACCATTATTGACAGCGGGCCTAATGGTGTAGTGAAAATTCTCCAAACTTAAAGCTTACGGTCGTGCAAGTTAAGCGACGCCTGGCGCGGTCCTTACTTCGATGGGTGACCAATTAGTAGTGTGGCAAAAGTGTAGTTTCGTGAGCCCCTCCGTGCTTCGGAAGGCACGTTAAGCTGTTGGTCCCGGTTGCTACCTCTAGTAGCAGTCGTTAGGTCAAGTGAGAGGCCTTAAGGCGATCTAAAAACTCTAACAATAGGTGAGCCACACCACTAAACGAGAAGAAGAAGAACCAAACTTTAGAAAAAATACCTTAATTTACCCAGAATTTGAGGTTTTTTGTACCTAAGTTATAAGGTTGTTTACTTTACTCTAAAAAATCCAATATTCAAATCAAATACCCCGTGAAATAAGTAAGACATATTATTAAAAATAAACTGATTTAATTGTAATAGATTTAAAGGTTTTGTGGAGTCCACCGGAGTCCATCGGAATATTGAGTCCCGTTCGGTGAAGCATGGCTGAAGCAGACTAGACTCTCGTTAGACGGGCTTTGGGATTTGATATTCGATTTTACTCCCTAGATGATTTTTTGTGAGTAAATTGCTGTCGTAGTATCAATTAACTCAGCTCAGTAATTTGATGATCACTTGTTTTGTATATGACGATATAAAAATTGTTAGCCTTTTTTATGACGGAACTGCGCGGTTTAACCCATGGAATGTAGGAATGTTGGTATAAAAAGTGTATGTGTTAAGATCTACAGCTATCTACTGAGTTTCTTCGCAATTGGTTCAGCCGTTCTCGAGTACTAAATGGAACAACAATCGCGATTTTTTAACACAGTATTTTTTTTAAATAATAGACTTATTCTTTCTTTTAATTCTAACAATTCAATCAAGCCATATTAGAAACTTGGGGCTGAATTAAACATACAAGAAATGTCAAATTCTCCACCAAAAGTTTGACAGTAAAATTTGTTTAGAAAGGCGAATCTTGATTTTAAATTATTTTAATTGTATTGTTGTTGTGACTGTAAAAAATATTTGCTTAATTGTCCATGTGTCTATTAGCTATTACACTTTCGAATTTTTTAAAGAAATTCCTTTTTTTAACTGCAGTTTCAACAGTTAATTACTGGCCTGAATTCGATTATTGCAATTTAGATGAGCCCGCATGGCGTCGACCGCAGCCGCAGTGTTGTATACAAACGACACGCCTATCGGGCGAATTAAATCATTAAACGCTTCGAGAGATATCCGCTAAAGCGTCTATTTTAAATCAGCTATTTTTGAAACTCAGAAATATCGGATGAGTTTTTATTCATAGAGCGAAAATATTTTCGAGTTTCTTCAAAAGATTTATTCAGGTGTGTCTAGTAAAGATAAGGTTTTTTCATTAAGCGAAGAACTTAGGTAAACGTATGTATATAAGTGCGTATATGTAGATATAGGTTCATACAACAAACCATAAAAAAACTACCAACAAAAACAGCTACAAACATTAAGAGTACGTTTATCTCTGGATCTAAAGTAATCTGTTCATATATTTTACTAGCTTTTGCCCGCGACTTCGTCCGCGTAGAAGTCGAAAACGGACCAAGGAATCACGTTGTCCCATACAAACGTTGCCCCCCTTTTTCACCCCCTAAGGGGTAGAATTTCAGAAAATCCTTATCGGATGCCTACGTCATACAATGAACTCACCCTCCAAGTTTCAAGACTCTACGATCAGCGGTTTAGGCTGTGCGTTGATCCGTCAGTCAGTCTGTCAGTCATTCAGGACAAAGCTTTTATATGTATAGAAGATAACAAAACCCACAAAAACTATACAATAAAGCAGACTAACGAATGAGTAAAAATTTGAGTACATTTTAGTGTAGGTCTGCATTTAGTAGCCACGAATCCTTTGTTACTCTACTATTCTATGTAATAAAATATTTCATTAGTGTATGAAACGTCCTGCCCCAGACAACGTGCCTCGGGTAAATTCACTTTTTGTAAACTTTTTGGTGACATACTTGCATTCTAAAAAACGGTAGATATAAAACATATTTGTGACTATAATATGATTTAGATGCGTTTAGACGTTCTTAAACTCGTTTTATACGCGGGAATAATTTACCCCGACACTTCGACCCCGACGACGTTCGCTGGTTGCGTTTGGGACCATGTTTAAGGTGAAATGGTACCGGCTCTCTCTCCATACAAACGTAGTCCACTATTTCCTCCCTGGATAATGACACTAGCACAAATGTTTTTGTGCCATAAAACCTATAACTGCCATGACTATACCTCTATGATTTAAGATTTATTTAATTTAAATTTTATTTAATTTAAAAGGCACTGTTACTCATGTTTCCATTTACCTTCTTAGTTTGTTGTACCCTATGGTTGTACCAAACGATCCAAAAACCATCACAACCATTAAAATGTTCAAACCACAAAAAGGCCTTATTTACAAACCGAATTAACGGTCAAACAATAAGGTTTTACTCTCAACATCAGATTTGGAACCGACATTTTTTAATTTAACATCACAAGTTAACCTCTGTTCAAGGTCTGAAGCCAAAGCCCTAAATTACAAAAGTTAATACGTCCTGTCAGACCCTATTCATGCATTTCGAGCACATTGCCGCTAAAACGCTTACCCACAGGCTTCCACAAAGGGAATTATCTACACGCATATACTCCTGCCTTTAGATGTAGATGTCATGCAATATGACAGCTGTACACCATTGTACAGGTAAATGTGAATACAATAGTTGTTATCAGAAATGTCTTGAGAATATAATAATTTCTGACTCATATGTGACGGAGCTTAGGCCAAGCGCCAATCAAAAACGAAAGATGAAAAACTTAGCTTTAATATGGGAAAACAAGAAGTCAAAGTCAAATTATTTTTTTCCTTTGGATGCTTAATACAAAGATCATATAGGAACGTTATCATACAGATATATTTGGTTAACCGAATGCCTAACTCCAAACCCTAGATAATCGTTTTTTTCTGGAACCCACGATACAAACATTGTTTAGTGTCACAACAAAGTCAAAGTCAAAATGTCAATTTTTTTTATTTCTTTGGATGCTTAATACAATTGTACATAGACCACTTGAAAATGTCTTAAAAACTAAGTTAGGATGTGTGCCTTCGGAACGCGCCCACCAATGAGAAGAAGGCACAAGAAACTCATGGGGTTTTTTTCATGTGATCATGCTCAAAAAGGTCAATATAACAAATATTTGAAAGTATTATTTGAAATGGAGCAACTAGAGTCACGTCCATGGGTTGTTGTCATTAAGGTAAGACGAAGTATCAAAGTACGCCTTACTGCACAATTTATGCTTTTTAAAAGTTTTGACCCTGATAATGGACATGTCATATACATCTTTAGGTAATTTCTTATAATAGAGCACACATGTACTATTAAACGACCTGTTTATTTGCAAAGAGCAAGGACTGTAAATTTAATTTTAGACCAGCTTGAATTTTTGAACTGCTGCTTTTGTAAATTTTCTAATTGTCTTACACATAATTCGTACATAATATATGTATCTATAAAAGATAAACATTAAATATTTTAACTTTATTTTAAAGGTATACTTCCCAGGGGCTATATGAATAAATCCTTTAATTAAAGTTTCTTAAAAATCTTTTAAAATTCTAGATTTATTCGTCGTAAAGTAAAAAGCTCAATCAAATCGTTTCAGATTTATACTATTTCTTTTTACAACCGTTACCAGTTAACTACGTCCCCAAGAGTCTGAAGTAAATTAATTATGCAACTCAATTAACGGGTTAATTTATCGTCTTATACATTTAGGAATTCAATAATGTAATACTGTAATTAATGTCGTATGTTATAGCGCACGAATACATCACCTGTCTAAGATGTGTCTGCAAATTTGTGACTGATTTACAGCTCTTGACGTCTACCTACCTTTGTACCTATTTAGAATCAATTATTTGTCTTCTTAGTTAATTACTTTTAGTACGGGATCCCTTTAAGAACGACCTTCATCGAGCTGAATATATTGCAAATGGGTTGCCTAATAAAATTCTATCCAGAATGATAAATTTATTTTTACTCTCATACTTTTCGCTGGTTTGGTAAATAGACAAATTCCATGCCAATACATAATCTTTAATACATAATCTTTATTTTAACTAATACATTAACCAGAACAGTGCAGTTGAATAATTTTGATTTAACTGCTTACCCAAGAGTTGTGTCTCAAAAAAATAGTAAACCTAACGTTTGTATATTCTATAGGCTTCATACTCTCGATTGGTATGGAATTTGTATCATAAACAAACCAATGAAAGGTTTCAAAAACATTTTATTATTTTATTTTGGTAATTAATTATATTCTGCACTGAATTTTTAGACAACTCATTTACAATATATTTATTAAATAAATAAATAAATAATAATAAATAAGTAAATAGTTCGATGAAGGTGGTCCTTAAGGGGATCTCAGGTTATTTACGTCAAATCAAACCATAATAAGAAGAATCGTGAGAAAACGACTGAATTTTAAAAAATTTTTTTTTCTAAAAATCAGTTTTTGCTCGCTAGAGTGAAACTACACACCCTTTTGTCATGCTGCAACAGACTGTGTTGTTAATACGTGAGTAGGATAATAATCATGGTCATAAGTGTGTTTTGGAGAGCAAATAACTAACACATAGCTACCACACTTACTTTCGTTGAATAATGTTGTAATCATGGCCATAAGTGTATTTTGGAGAGCAAATAACTAACACATTTACTTTAGTTGAATAATGTTATAATGGCCATCAGTGTGTTTTGGAGAGCAAATAACTAACATATAGCTAACACACTTACTTTCGTTGAATAATGTTGTAATCATGGCCATAAGTGCATTTTGGAGAGCAAATAACTAACACATAGCTAACACACTTACTTTCGTTGAATAATGTTGTAATCATGGCCATAAGTGTATTTTGGAGAGCAAATAACTAACACATTTACATTAGTTGAATAATGTTATAATGGCCATAAGTGTGTTTTGGAGAGCAAATAACTAACACATAGCTAACACACTTACTTTCGTTGAATAATGTTGTAATCATGGCCATAAGTGTGTTTTGGAGAGCAAATAACTAACACATTTACTTTAGTTGAATAAGTTATAATGGTCATAAGTGTGTTTTGGAGAGCAAATAACTAACACATAGCTAACACACTTACTTTCGTTGAATAATGTTGTATTCATGGCCATAAGTGTGTTTTGGAGAGCAAATAACTAACACATAGCTAACACATTTACTTTAGTTGAATAATGTTATAATGGCCATTAGTGTGTTTTGGAGAGCAAATAACTAATACATAGCTAACACACTTACTTTCGTTGAATAATGTTGTAATCATGGCCATAAGTGTATTTTGGAGAGCAAATAACTAATACATAGCTAACACACTTACTTTCGTTGAATAATGTTGTAATCATGGCCATAAGTGTATTTTGGAGAGCAAATAACTAATACATAGCTAACACACTTACTTTCGTTGAATAATGTTGTAATCATGGCCATAAGTGTATTTTGGAGAGCAAATAACTAATACATAGCTAACACACTTACTTTCGTTGAATAATGTTGTAATCATGGCCATAAGTGTATTTTGGAGAGCAAATAACTAATACATAGCTAACACACTTACTTAAGTTGAATAATGTTGTAATCATGGCCATAAGTGTATTTTGGAGAGCAAATAACTAATACATAGCTAACACACTTACTTAAGTTGAATAATGTTGTAATCATGGCCATAAGTGTATTTTGGAGAGCAAATAACTAATACATAGCTAACACACTTACTTAAGTTGAATAATGTTGTAATCATGGCCATAAGTGTATTTTGGAGAGCAAATAACTAATACATAGCTAACACACTTACTTAAGTTGAATAATGTTGTAATCATGGCCATAAGTGTATTTTGGAGAGCAAATAACTAATACATAGCTAACACACTTACTTAAGTTGAATAATGTTGTAATCATGGCCATAAGTGTATTTTGGAGAGCAAATAACTAACACATAGCTAACACACTTACTTTCGTTGAATAATGTTGTAATCATGGCCATAAGTGTGTTTTGGAGAGCAAATAACTAACACATAGCTAACACACTTACTTTCGTTGAATAATGTTGTAATCATGGCCATAAGTGTGTTTTGGAGAGCAAATAAACGCTATATCTATCTATCCACACCCACGATTTCAAGAGTCGTAGCACGAGGCATGGGACCTACTACAGCCCAAATTTTCCCCGTGGTCTCAAAATGTCTCCCTAACGCTCCCTAATCCTGTGTCCTATACCAAGCTAATACCGAGTATGTAGATTTAATTAGTAGGTAGCTACAATCATGAAACTACGTATCGTAAAATCTATATATAGCGCCCCGATCTACCTACTTACCTATGCTCAAAGTTAAAATCGACTTTCAGGTCCTGCTCGTAAAACTAACAACTTAATTTACATTGAATTAATCACAAAATGAAATGAACAAGACAAGTTTGCGTCGTTAAATCTGTCCGAAGAAGCACCATCTCAAAATGACATTAAGGTGAAATAAATAAGAGAGTGTTTTATAAAAGTGACGAACTCTAGAGGGTCATTAACACAGACATAAAACAAGGGAATGGTGCGATCAACTACATCTGCATAATTAAGTAGGTATTCGGGTACAGGCTCTGTTTACAGGGATTAGTTATTATCAGCTTCACTGTTACACAGAATACGGGGTAGAACCAATAGTTATCTGTCACTTTTTGTCCACAGATTAGACAATGACATTGTTTTTTTTTTTTTTTCTTTTATTATGGCTTCGCACGTATGCATTTAGCCAGTGTCAAGTTATATTTTGCATCAAATTGACCCGATTTTTCATAAATCGGGCCCAAAGTGTTTCAATACAGTCAAAGTCGTCATAGTCCGTCAAGTCAGGGGCTATAGTAAAGCGGTGGCAAGTTTACCATAACCTTAATAGGAGATTTGGAGGCAACGAGAAAACTGCATGTTTGACACTGATTTTTACTTTCACTACACTTGTGCACTTTCACAGAACTAAATTGAATAACATTCCACCAGAATTATACAATTCAACTCGGGTTACATCTAAGTTTCATGAAAATAAAACTGCAGCACGACATGTTGTTAACTCGTTCCCGCCAAAAACTCCAATGACATTGTTAGGTATTGGAGTAATATGCACAATTCCAGAGCTAATTTTTATTTGTAGTTCTATATTATGTTTTTATTTTATCTTTAATTTCTGTGTTAGTTTTGAGTTTTGAATATTGTATGGGTTTCGGTCTGAATAATAAACATATATTATTATTATTATATACCTATTTACTTAAGGCGAAGAGATTTTAAAAATGTAAGTTCATTTAATTATTTATATTGTACTAGATTTTATCCGTGACTTTGTCAATGTAGAAGTTGAATTTCAGCTTTTTTAGCGGATACGTCATAATTGCTACGTATATGCCAAATTTCACTCCAGACTTTATTGGTTTGAGCTGTGCCTTGATAAATATATTGTCAGTCAGTCACGACTTTGTATTTTTAACCGACTTCAAAAAAAGGAGACGGTTCTCAATTGTATGTATTTTTTATAGATGTTCGCGCATATCTTCTTTGTATGTTCATAAATTGCAGGACAATATACAAAGCGCCATCTAGTCCCAAGCTAAGCAACTAGGATTGTGTTATGGTAGCCATACAATGCATAGAATAATTATGGATACTTTTTTTGTAAATCAATACATACACATACTATTCATAAAAAACAAACAACCAGGCCTGAAACAATTGTTTACAATCAAAACCTATATAAGTACTTGTTTGAGGCGGGATTCGAACCCGCAACCTTCAGTCTCACAGACGGGTTTCGACCACAACGCCACAGAGGTCGTATAGGTAATTTTTGCTAGATATAAAAATATACGTCGAAGATAGTAATGACGTGTCTTACCTAACTTTTACATGAAGTTTTAGACTGACAATAAAATTCCACTAAAGATTTTCGTCAAAAATCTTGAATTTCGCAGACAGAACTCAGTTTCTCTATTGGCAGCGAACTCAGCTGTAAGTTTCCACGTCACGAATGAAATATGCACATCGTAAAATCGTGAATAACGCAAAAGTACCCAGTAAACTTTCGAACCTGTTGAGAAATTTCAAACTAGGTAATATAAGAACTGAAGATGAGTTGGTAACCTTTGAAGAAAACTATAGAAAACAACTTAATTTTAATCAACTTTTTTCTGTTGCTATTACCTTCTCAAAGTAATATTATATTGAAAAACGAACGTTAAATATTTGGTTTCTTAAGAGAAAAGGGTACCGAGCGCTCTCTCCATACAAACGTAGTCAACAGTTTCCTCCCTGGATAATGACACAAACACAAATATCTTTGTGCCATAAAACCTATAACTGCCATGACTATGCCCGTATGCTTTAGTTTTTTTCATTTTCTAATTATCATAGTTATTAAGATTTAAAAAACAAAAAAATACATAGTGGCGTGGTCATGGCAGTTATAAGTTTTATGCAACAAAAATATTTGCTCTAGTATCATTATTCAGGGAAAAAACAGTCGACTACGTTTGTATGGAGAGAGCCCCCGGTACCCTTTCCTCTTAGGGTTACAATGAGGATTTCAGACAAACCACTCTATCGTCGGAACGTTTATTATGTTATGAATTGTCCTTTGTCCCAGCAGCTTTTTCGGTTACCGAACTGTTGCAACTTTTTGTCCCAATAGTTCGGTTGGCCTACTGCAATTTTCGAGTGTATTCCTGCTCTATCGTTATTTTATGAATTGTCCTTTGTCCCAGCAGCGTTTTCGGTTACCGAACTGTTGCAACTTTTTGTCCCAATAGTTCGGTTGGCCTACTGCAATTTTCGAGTGGAAAACTAAAGACGATCGGAAAACAATTTGTCAAAGATCTTTAAAACATAGAAAATATCGGATAGAAATAAATAAATATTACTAAACATAAGTTGAATTATAATCGGAAGAGCTACTTTACGAATAATTAAAAAAAAATCAATAGGTATAAGACTCATTTTTTGGGTTCCCTAGGTACCTCAAGAGGTAAAATAAGGAACCGTTATAAGATCACTCTCTTGTCCGGCTGTCCGTCTATCTGTCCGTGTGGCACCACTGATATACTCAGGAACGGGTGGACCTAACAAGTTGAATTAAAACCAGATACTAAAGTCTATATAGTCCTTGTTAGGAGGTGTATAAAAATCAAGGTCTGAGTCAACACGGTAAAAAGACATGGATAAAATTATTGATTGTTGTCCCACTAATCCGAAAACGCCACAAAATCTCGAATTGGTGTTTCGCGTATATGGTGTTACTAGCTGCGCCCTGTTTCACCAGCGTAAGTTCCGATCCCGTAGGAATATCGGGATAAAAAGTTGCCTATATTTTAATTTAGGTCTCTAGGTATCTTCATATAGAATTTCATTGCAATCAGTTCAGTAGTTTCAGCGTGAAGGAGTAACAAACATACACACACAAACTTTAACATATATAATACTAGCTGCGCCCCGCGGTTTCACCCGCGTAAGTCCCGATTCCGTGGGAATATCGAGATAAAAAGTAGCCTATGTGTTAATCCAGGTGTCCAGCTATCTAGATACCGAGTTTCATCGCAGTCAGTCCAGTAGTTTTTGCGTGAAGGAGTAACAAACATACACACACACACACACGCACACACACAAACTTTCACATTTATAATATTAGTAGGATTAGTAGGATGCGTCTAAAGGGCCCTACAAATGTCGTCAAATTTTCTATACAATCACAATATCTCAATGAACCAACAAACTCTAAATTCATCAAACGTCCATTCGTACTCACAAACATTGGACAATGTCACAAGTCCGAGCAAAGTCATCTCTCTGTACAAATACAGTAAAGAAAACATTCGAGTTAAGTATGCTGGATACACCGCGAAAATTTTGAATAAAAAAATTAAATTAAGAATTTAAAAAAAACCCGACTTTCATCCCCATAACTTCCAGACAGCTGAACCGATTTCGATCAAATATAACTTAGAACACTCCCGACGAATTCACTCCAAACAAAATCAAAATTGATTCATCCGTTCGGGGGCTATGATGCCACAGACAGACACACACACACACATACACAGACATGTCAAAGATGAATCACCTCGTGTCGTTTTGCGTCGCGTAGGAGTTTAAAAGTATTGTACATTATGTATACTAAAATGTTTTCCATATAGAGTAAAAATGTTTTCATTTCCTATTTTAGACGGTATACAATTCTGTCCTTGTTAAAATATTTATGGCTTTTCCATCTTAATATATTTATACCTACCAGTTTTAATGTAGCTCCCGTGTATCTAGAGTATCTATTATCAGACGTCCCTTCCGGTCAATCTTTATTCCTTGGAAACCTGTATTGGCTATCTGGACATCTGTTGATGTACGCTGTTTGCTTTTCATTTCTCGTCGCGACAAACGTTGGGGGAGGGCGCGATCGCATCTCCGATAGCTTTGACTCGCTATCGTGCATCTACCGGGCACTTTGCAGCTAAAGACTTGCTTCAAGACCTATGCAATCCCAACTGCACTTTTAGAGCATCTTTGAAATGCGTGTCCGGCCGTTCACTTACAATATTTTTACGAAAATGTTTCGTTAAAAATAACTGTATCAATTTTAAGTACTCACGAATACCTGTACTGGAAATCTCTAGAAGAAATTAATCGTAAAAAGGGTGTATTTCTTACGATTATTATCTGTGAAAAGTAAAATGATTACGTACCACATTAATGAATCATATCGTTTATTGTGTTAGGTGTAAATAAAACATCGACCATTGTTTTGTTTGAAAGTGTTTCATCATTAGAAGAATCATCGTACTCATTCATTTTGTTTTTACTGTCTGTTGTTGATTCTATATAAAATTGTTTAGTTTTCTTCTCTATAATCTGATTTAATTTACTTTTTATTTCAGGACCATCAGTTTCACATTTACAATCTGGATTAGTTTTCCCTTTATTGCATTCGTTACATTTTATATGAAGTTCATCGTCTAATATACGTACTCCATTATCTGCTAATGTATGTTTGATATACCGTTCCAGGAGTTTATCTTCATCACTTCCATCTACGGGACTCAAAACAAAGTTACTATCTGTAAATAGATTTTCTTCTAGATTCATATCTTCAGGTTTATAACCGAGTTCATCGTTATTAAACGCAGATCTATGGACTTGATACAAACTCGGGAACCCATATGTTTCTTTAAACTTTGAACGTGTTATTGAATTCAAAATATGTTGGGTTTTAGGCAGCTCTTCAGGATCATAAGGTTTCGGTATCAGAACATCATTTACAATTTTATGCATCTGTGGCATCATTTTAGGGAGTTCTTGACGAAATTTTTGATAGACGTATGGTTTGGAAAAACCATTATTGCAATTACTTGACGTCTTTTTATTAGAATTCTTGTCTGGCATGGAACATGGTATTCTTAGGTCGTGATGTGGTCTAAATAAGGCTACCGTAGGGCTCGGTGGGCTAGGTAGGTTCGGTGGACTAGGTAGGTTTGGTGGGCTCGGTAGGCTTAGAGAGCTCGGTAGGCTCAGTGAGCTCGGTAGGCTTAAAGAGCTCGGTAGACTCACAGAGCTTGGTAGGCTCACAGAGCTCGGTAGGCTCAGAGTGCTCGGAGGGCTCGGATGGCTTTGGTGGGTCGAAAGGCTCGGATAGCTTTGGTAGGTCGGAGGGTTCAGTTGGCTTTTATGGGCAGGGCTCGGAGGGTGTCGAGCCGTGAAAGATATCGTGGACTTTAGTGGAGAAGGATATTGCCTTTGTGATAAAGGTAAAACATTATGTTGTGATTTTTTAAATTGATACAAACTGTCTAGCTTCCATTCGTCTATCTTAGAATTATAAATCTTGGTTCTAAGAGGGGTCTTAAATCTTGTGTTTATCCAGACAAATGATCTTTCGCTCAAATTATTCGCTTTGTCGTCCCCGTTTTCAAATATCTCTTTTTCGTCTATTTTATTCGATTTCTCTAAGCTCGCCGAATTTATTTGGGATTTTTCAGTGGGTACAATTAATGTGTCGTTAAGGATCTGTAATAAATTAACAAAGTAAAATTAATAAAAGATTAAAGTTTCACGAAGGTTTCAATTTTAATTAAACAATTTCTAAACCTATGTAAACTTTTTAAATAAAGATAAAAAATAGAACACTTCTTTTTATTAACTATTTGAAATGCGCTAAAATAGACACAATATTTATCAAATCATTCAAATAAAATAAAAAATATAAACTGACCTCTGTAACTCCGACACCAGAAACGCACTGAATAAAGAAAAACACTATAGCAAACAACACCTTTCTCATTCTTACACTTTTCATAAAACTATAGAATATTACTAAATTTTTTATAACTTCTATATTTGTTCCGAGATCCGACGTCGAGAGCGTCTTACTTGTGTGTAAACATCAAAACAGTATTGGTATGAGAATACATTGTTTTTAAATTACCTACACCAAACAATTCATACGTATATGTACTAACCATTGTTTAGAATGCTCTCATAGACTACTTCTAGTTGTCTTTGAAGATACGTATTACGTTTTTTTACTTGCAGTTATCAGCTTTGGACATTAGTTCGTCAATAAAGAAATCAAGACATTTATAGAAAATACGTAGATTGTAGAGTTGGCAACACTGATCGATACGCAAGTCTCGTAAATGTACTAGAAACGAAGCCCAGCTGCCATTCAAACAGTAAAAACTTTTATTGTTAATATTATTTATATAGGTAGCTTGATAATGAGCCTATACAATTAAATCAATCAATAAAAAACATATACAATAATTATTAATTAAAAGTTATTGACATTTATTGCAAAGTTACATAACTTTTTATAACTTCTATATTATCTTTGTGTACACACACAAGGATCTTAAAATAGGCTTAAAACTTACCCATTACAGACATGCAATATAATAAACTTAAATACTAAATGAATATTTTCATAATACTAGGCAATTTAAAAATATATTTTTGTTTCTTCATAAAACTCAGACAAACTATAAAAGGTTTTTTCAATGAGCCATTTTTTTTAATTTTGACTTAAATATATATCAATATTATGTAGAGGTTTGAGGGCAGTTGGAAGAGCATTGTAGACTTTTATTGCGGTAATATAAGAGCTTCTATGATACATAGTTTTGTTAACTTGACGCAAGCAAATGTTGTGCTTATATTTATTTCCAGTCACACACTATGGGTATAGCTAAAAATTATCTTAGTGTCTTGCTTCTTCTAGCAAACCCAACAACCTACACTGAGCTACTGCCAATTTGCATCACTGCGGCACACGGATTTCCACACCTAGTAGGTCACTAGTAGAGACATGAAACTTGGAGGGTGTGTTCTTTGTAAGACGTAAGCATCCGTTAAGAAAGGATTTTCCGAAATTTTACTCCTAAGGGGTGAAAAAGGAGGGCAAAGTTTGTATGGGACAACGTGATTCCTTGGTCCATTTTCGACTTCTACGCGGACGAAGTCGCGAACAAAAGCTCGTGTATAGTGTTTCTGCGAATCCTTGTTGTCGTTGTGTGCGTTCTTTTATTATGTAGGTATGTATTAGGTACCTATACCTAATACCTAACTATCTATTCTTTTATATTTTTAGTATGTTTCTATTTGTGTTTGTCTGTAATTGGCTTTCTGTTTCTATTTCTTCTGTTTTGTTAAACTTATGTAGCTGTAGACTTTCCTTATTTTGTCTAAAAACTGTTTTGGATTTGGTATATGGATATGGATTTCCCCGTTTCGTTTGATAGACGCGCACACGAGTTGATTGATCAACTTGTGATTGGATCTTTTTTTAATTTTAGATGTTTGTTCTTTACAATATGACGACCCAGTTGGCACAATGGTCACCATGACAGACTGCCAAACACAGGGTTGCAGGTTCAATTCCCGCCTCAGACAAGTATTTATACATAGATATATGTCTGTGGTTTGGTTGTCTCTATGTATTATAAGTATATATTTACATAAGAAAAGTATATTTATGTAGTGTATCCGTTGTCTAGCACCCATAACACAAGTCTAGTTACTTAGCTTGGGGCTAGATGGCGATGTGTGGAATGTCCTGCAATATTTATTTATTTATTTAATATCTTCTATTGTTTTCAATCGAGGCTCCTAGACTGCCGCCCAAAAAGCCAATAAAGCAGATCTACCCCTGTAACTACCTTTATTGTGTGTTACATACCGATCTAAATACCTACCAAACGAACAGTTTATTCCAGTACAAACACAAACCTACTTGTACTTGTATACAGGCTATTTTTCGCCATTGGACCCTTTTTAAGTGAGTCCTTTTTGCGTGTTAAGCTTAGTCGACCATGTCCAGAGGAGAGAACTTGTCAATACTTCTTGAGCCAACTAAGCCGCGGGTTTCATCACGATGTTTTCCTTCACCGTAAGAGCAATGTCAATTAGCGCACATAAATCCTTAAGAAAAATACATTGGTGTACGGGCGGCCGGGATTCGAACCCACAACCTTCAGAATGAAAGTCGAGGTATCTACCACTAAACCAACATCGCTTTCAACACAAACCTAAGATCAAACGAACAGTACCTAATCTTACATGACAAAGCAATCTTGACAGCACGATGTTATCCACCGCACAGCTATGACCCTCCCTGCAATTTTGTTTAGCAGACGAGAAAATTGTCTAGTGAATTTAATATTCTACAAAGGTATATAGGTACATTATAAATGGTTATTTCCTTATCTGCCTTTAACATCCCCTCTGCAGGGACACTGGCTGGCTCTAGACGAGGTAAGCCTTATTCCACGACAGGGATTTTAGTATGTCAGCTTCTTGCAATTGAAAATGGGTGCATTAGTAGGTACATAAATTATTCTGTTTGTAGTTGAGTAGCAGATTTGGTGTTGTGCTTGAACATTTTTAAGCAATTTTTTTGACGTGATAACGTCTTATAATCGATTCGCTTTGGCATTCACAAAAAAGTGTCACGTATCACTCACGTTCCGTTATTGACAAGGTATCCATAACCGTATTATCATTGTTACCATGGTTACTATGGTTACCATCAATGTCACGTAAAATTATCGGCCGTAAACCGACTTTTTTCGAGATAAATTGATCGGCTTTCTACATGACAACTCGACTAATCTATCATTCATTACTATCTAATCGCAAACTCTTGAGATATTGTTTCATAACCACGATGCAATTCTGTTTCATAATATGACTTTTATCACAGTTGCTCATAAAGTTGATCTTATTCAACGGCTTTTAGGCTCATAATCCAACATATTATGCACGCGTGCGTTTTACATTGCCAACCTAGTGCTATAAAGTTATCCTGATAAGTTAAATACGTATCTTACTGCTAATTACATGTTAGGTAGGTGAAACATTCTTAATTTATCTGGGTTATACTGTTTTGATGTATAAAAAAGGTAGGTACCAAAAAGTTTTTTAGCTAGCAAAAATGGTTGTCTCTAAAGTCGGTTTACGAACGAAAATTTTACGTGATAACTTAGAAAACGATTAAAAATTTAGTTGTTTATTATTTGTTATTTCTTTACTTAAATATATTGTTTTTCCGTACCATTGTATTTTGTTCTTAACCCCCGACGCAAAAACAAATAGAAAAAACCCTAAAAAATATTGTATGTCAGACGAGGCTGTATAGGTTAAAAGTCTTTAGCCTGGCCTTTCCGGAGCATAATTAACAAAAAAATATTGCCTTAAAAAATGTAAACATAGACTTATCACAAATATTTTATTAATTATTATTTTGTTTTCTTTTCAAGTCTTTTCTTTTATTGGCAACTGTGATAAAAAACGTCGTACGATATACGTGTGGAATTGATATTTGCATCTTGGCTTCTTTAACCCGCTCGCTGCCGCTCGCGCGTCATAAACCGCCTCTATGCAAAGATCAATTTACCACACTTATATCGTAATGTGCTATTGTGAGAAAATATTAGTAAGTAGACCTACACTTACCAACCTACCTACGTAGACTTTTATAGATAGTTTTAGAGCGAAGTTCTAAACTACAAAGCATCCAATAAGAAAAAGCGAAAAATGATCAAAGGAACCACAAGGCCGTTTCTGACAAAAACTAAAATAAAAGATCACAGTAGGCAAGGCAGCGGCTAAAATATCAGTGTGTGTAAAATGCTAAAGATAAGACAAGACAAGGCAATGCAGCTGCGGGACACCTCTTTTAACTTTGATTCAAAATTCAGTTGATTAAAAACAGATCTATTTCTTTGAATTTCTATGCCATGTTATATATATCCTATAAATTATTATTGGGACATTTATTTCCAAAATTAAATGGTTCGATTCCTTGCCAATGTTGTTTTTTTTATATTTAATGACTTGCTCCACCCCATTTATAATATTAGTAGGATAGGATGAATATAATATGATTTTTGTCAAAAGGGGCGTCTTGATTACTTTCAGCATTTTTCGCTTTCTATTAAGTATATCTAAATTTAGGAATTTTCCTATAAACCCCAATTTAATAAATTAGCCCTAAATCTAAGTTATCTATTCAGATATGATTTGACAGAATTAAAACTTTTTAATTTCAATTTTTTAATAATAAATATTAGAAAAGTTACTGTCCGAAGATGGCAACAATTTCATGTAGCAGAGCATGAACTTCAATACCATTATCGGCAAGAGTCTGAACCTCAGCTTGGAACGTAGCACTATCCCATAAAGCAGAAAAGACGGCGTCCCATTCTTCGGATTGCAAGTTCTCTATAGCAGTTCTGAATTCTTCGTGGTCTTCCATCTTGTGATTGTAAAGGGCTGTTAGTTTCTCCTTAGGGAATACGGAAATTGAATCTTCTATAAACGAGGTGAAGTCTGTGCCACTGGGTTCGATACGGGCGGTTCTTTTTAAGTCATTCTCTGTAAAAAACCACAGGAATTAAGTAGTTCTTCGTTTTTTGAAGTCAAAATTACGCCGCTTGAGATCTTACCAATGAAATTCTTAGAAGAAAATAAGTGTCTACTTTAAGATAAAATAATAATCTATACACAACTGACTGACTGACGGATCAACGCACAGCCTAAACCGGTGATCGTAGAGACCTGAAACTTGGAGGGTGTGTTCTTTGTATGACGTAGGCATCCAATAAGAAATTTCGATTTTTCGAAATACTAGCCCTTAGGGGGGTGAAAACGGGGGGCAAAGTTTGTATGGGACAACGTGATTCCTTGGTCCATTTTCGACTTCAACGTGGACGAAGTCGCGGGCAAAAGCTATGTTTTTATAAAAATATTTCAAAATATAATTAGTATTAGCTTCAGGTAACGAAAGGTATGACTGCTTTTGGGCATCCTACCTAGGGAAAATTAATTAGATTAAGTGTTAATTATAAATTTTCTTTCTATTTAATTATGTTTAGTATGTTTAGCTTACCAAGAATATTGTTGAACATATCGATAAAGAAGTGGATGTCAATGTTGTCGTTTTCTAAGAACTCGACCACCTGAAAAAAGAGAAAGATTTAATCATTATTTAAGTCTATATATGGTTATTTTGTTAACTCCTCGAGCATTCCATATTCTGTTCCTTTGAAGCGTTAAGTGTGACTTACCGCTTGGAATTCAGGAAGAGATTCCATTTCATACACCAACTCCTTAAAGTTTGCGGTCCTGATGTACTCCAAAGCAGCATTGAACTCGTCATTTTCCTGGTAATGTTCCATTAAATGACCGATCTCATGTCCCGCGTCTTCAATTATGATGTCCATGAAATCTTCGAAGTGTTCATGGAACAACTTCCTCGGTTGAGGAGCGGCAAGACCGAGGCCCAACAAGGCGAAGATAACCAGAGCTGCTTTCATGTTGACTTCCTTGTTCAAAGACGATGATTCAACACTCAACCGAATTTTTTATAGTGTTTTCTCAAGGAGATAAGATTAGTGCTTGGAGACATAGGTACTTCACACATGTCAATCTGTCATATGATTCATTTATCAAGAACTAGCTGCGCCCCTCGGTTTCACCCGCGTAAGTCCCGATTCTGTGAGAATATCGGGATAAAAAGTAGCCTATATGTTAATCCAGGCCTCTAGCTATCTACATACAGAATTTTATTGCAATCGGTACAGTAGTTTTAGCGTCAAGGAGTAACAAACATACACACAAACACACAAACTTTCACATTTATAATTTTAGTAGGATAGGCTAAATCAGCATTATTACAGCATTGGGAAAATACGTGAATCATGATTTTCTTCAGTGACGTAACTTAGGGTGGTGCCTTATAATAGACTGTGCTAGAGAAGGGTTATATCTGTAGTGTATCAGTTTATTATAGAATATGTAGGTAAGTAACCGCTAAGTAACATTTTGTAATAAATAAATAAATATTGCAAGACAATCCACACAGCGCCATCTAGCCCCAAGTTAAGACTTGCGTTATGGGTGCTAGACAACGGATATACAACTTATATACTTTTCTTTTGTAAATATATACTTATAATACATAGAAACAACCAGACCACAGACAAATATCTAAGCATAAATACTTGTCTGAGGCGGGAATCGAACCCGCAACCCTGTGTTTGGCAGACCGGCATGGTGACCATTGTGCCAACTGGGTCGTCAACTGGGTGGGTGGATAAAATATGAAGGTAGGCAGATAAATACGTGTGATCGTAACGGTTGGCTTTCTCTCTGCTCCCGGAAATAGTCCCTTATATATCTATACTAATATTATAAAGCTGAAGAGTTTGTTTGTTTGAACGCGCTAATCTCGGGAACTACTGGTTCGAATTGAAAAATTCTTTTTGTGTTGGATAGTCCATTTATCGAGGAAGGCTATAGGCTTTTTTATCCCGATATTCCCACGGGATCGGGAGTTAAGCGGGTGAAACCGCGGAGCGCTGCTAGTTTCCTGATATATATCAATAACATTCATTTAACATTATCGAAATGTATAAAATTTTCACAAAAATCGTCGATTTTGTTTATTTTTATCACGAAAATTGCTTTTATGGGAACCTCTTTTAAAAATTGAATCAGAGATCGAATACTTTGATTTGCTTAGCCTAGAAAAAAATTCGATCTCTTGCCTCGCTGATAACTGAATCAGGGATTCCTGGTATTTCCGGTTCTGGGATTTCGTGGTACCGGTGTGTAATAGGTACTCTATCCAGTCTAGTGAAGTGCGTGCCAGACGAGATTAAAGACGCTTTCATCATGTTAAAGAAATACCGGCCAAGTGCGAGACGCACAAAGGGGTCTGTACCATTGTATTCTGTTTTCAACCTCAGACGCAAAAAAATGCAAAAAAAACCCTAAAAAAATAGTGTGTCAACGAGGCAGTATAGGTTAAAAGTCTTTTGCCTGCCCTTTTGCGAGTATAATTAACGAAAAATAATACATGGAATATCACCGATTATTTCCAATACCTGAAAATATTTTATTAAGAAAAAATGTGTCTTCAAAAAATGTCAACGGAAACGAGACTTAAAAATAAAAAATCGTTTACAATACCTACCCATTACCTGTACCTAGTGCCTAGTGTAGACTTCTGGCACGAAATCTACCTACAAAATACTAATTTAACAAATACATCGCTAGTGACAGCAACAATTTTGCTAACTTCAATTGGGAATTAGCTAACCATCCCGTTCGTCGGCTCCAACAAGATGAGAGAAAAAAAACATAAAACACATAATTACAGCACCGAGTGATTTCCCCAGCGATGAGACAAACGAACCATAATGCTTTTTTTCTAGATATTTTTACTGAAGTTTCTTTGTTTTTTGTAGGCTTCGAGTATTAATAATGTTACGTAGTTACCTGAGTAGGTAAGTACATACCGCCTGCAAAATAAAATAAAGGTAGTAGGGACAGTATAGCTCGTAAAAGACAAACGTTCCAGCGTTTTTTCAAACCTAAGTTTCTTTCAAACCTTTTAGGAAACCTAAGTTTTATGAAGAAAAACAATAATTAAAGTCTAGAGGCATTTTTCAGGAAAGAAATATATTTAAAGTCACACGATTTGTATTCACAGTAATTATTTTCCCGGGTCTTAATCGCGTATTTTTTTTTTATTTCTCTTACCTCGACGTTTCGACTAAGTTACAATTGTCATGAGACAGAGTAAATTAAATAAATAAAAAAAAAGAATAGAATAGAATAGAATATTATTTATTTGCAACAAAATAAGAAATCACAAAGTCTTAAAAACTATTTACTAATAATTGTTGCAAAACGGACCCCAACTCAGCGAAATGCTAGTCATTCCACTAGCGCTGGTCTTCCGCTGAGGCCGTTCCGGTGACGTCTGTAATAGACGGTACACGTACGTCAAACTTAGGCCCGATTTATGAAGAATCAGGTCATAATTTGATGCAAAATATAACTTGACACTGGCTAAATGCACAAACCGTGCGAAGCCATAAATAATAGAAAAAAAAGTAAAAAAAGTAAATTACGCGATTAAGACCCGGGAAAGTAATAACTAGGAAATATATTTATGTGAAAAAAGCAATACTTGCGGTTCTTAAGACGGTCGGTCACTATCAAAACGACTTTTGACAAATATATTTTTTGTTATTAGTACATTACGATATAAGTGTGGTAAATTGATCTTTGCATAGAGGCGGTTTATGACGCGCGAGCGGTAGCGAGCGTGTTAAAGAAGCCAAGATGCAAAGATCAATTCCACACGTATATCGTACGACATTTTTTATCACAGTTGCGAATAAAAGAAAACACAATAAAAATTAACAAAATATTTGTGATAAGTCTATGTTTACATTTTTTTAAGGCAATATTTTTTTGTTAATTATGCTCCGGAAAGGCCAGGCTAAAGACTTTTAACCTATACAGCCTCGTCTGACATACAATATTTTTTAGGGTTTTTTCTATTTGTTTTTGCGTCGGGGGTTAAGAACAAAATACAATGGTACGGAAAAATAATATATTTAAGTAAAGAAAAAACAAAAAATAAACATCTCAATTTTTAATCGTTTTCTAAGTCATTATCACGTAAAATTTTCGTTTGTAAACCGATTTTAGAGACAACCATTTTTGCTAGCTAATAAAGTCTTTGGTACCTACCTTTTTTATACATCAAAACAGTATAACCCAGATACATTAAGAATGTTTCACCTACCTAACATGTAATTAGCAGTAAGATACGTTTTTATCACAGTTGCTCATAAAGTGGATCTTATTCAACGGCTTTTAGGCTCATAATCCAACATATTATGCACGCGTGAGTTTTAGATTTGTTAACTAGTGCTGTAAAGTTATCCCGAAAAGGTAGGTACCAAAGAGTTTTTTAGCTAGCAAAAATGGTTGTCTCTAAAGTCAGTTTACGAACGAAAATTTTACGTGATAATGGCTTAGAAAACGATTGAGTTGTTTATTTTTTGTTTTTTCTTTATTAAATATATTGTTTTTCCGTACCATTGTATTTTGTTCTTAACCCCCGACGCAAAAACAAATAGAAAAACCCTAAAAAATAATGTATGTCACACGAGGATGTATAGGTAAAAAGTCTTTAGCCTGGCCTTTCCGGAGCATAATTAACAAAAAAATATTGCCTTAAAAAAATGTAAACATAGAGTTATCACAAATATTTTGTTAATTATTATTTTGTTTTCTTTTCAAGTCTTTTCTTTCATTCGCAACTGTGATAAAAAACGTCGTACGAAATACGTGTGGAATTGATATTTGCATCTTGGCTTCTATAACACGCTCGCTACCGCTCGCGCGTCATAAACCGCCTCTATGCAAAGATCAATTTACCACACTTATATCGTAATGTACTAATTTAACTTATCGGGATAACTTTATAGCACTGGGTTGGCAATGTAAAACGCACGCGTGCTTAATATGTTGGATTATGAGCCTAAAAGCCGTTGAATAAGATCCACTTTATGAGCAACTGTGATAAAAAATAATTAACGACTCTAAGCTCTTAGGATAAAAGAACAGAATTCTAAGTATCACTCGTATACAAAGGACATGGCGCCGTGTGCAATGAGCGCCCCATAATACGCGTAGGTATTTATAACACTCCGATTTTTCATCGAGGCGTAAAAATATCGTCCTCATGTTACATTTTCCCGTTTCTAGGTTAGCGTGTTTTCACATTCGGGATGTGATGACGAATATTGAAAATAAATTAAAAAATACATCAATTCTCTGGAGGTTTAGGCGTTGCTTTTTTATTATTTGCAGCCTAGTTTGCAATATAGAAACTGATACGAAATGTACTTTTTTATTTATTATTTTTTTATGTCTACAGATTTATTATATGTATAGATTTTGTTTCAGTTTGTCATATTGATTTTGCACATTCACCTTACCTCTAGGTAGGTACTGTGTTATACGATCGGCAACAAAAGTGGAGTCTTTTGGTTATTGAACTTATTTTACGCAAAATAGGCTAAGCACTTCACCTCATCTCAACCGATGGGAAGCGACGATTAGGTTAAAGATGTATCATCTTCTTCTTCTCGTATAGTGGTGTGGTTCACCTATTGTTAGAGTTTTCAGATCGCCTTTAGGCCTCTAAATTGACCTAAAGACTGCTACTAGAGGTAGCAACAGATGTATCATGGTCGCCTAGAAAGATAATGGTATGCGTGGACAACATGATGGAACGCGACAAGTCACTTTGCACCATGACTTTATGCGGGAGGTGGTGATAGAAGCTGCTGGTCAAAGTCTACCACCGCTTGATTATCTGCTTCTTTAGCGCTACCCGGGGGGCCAAATCTTACGGACGCTAGCAACCCTGACCCAAGATTTTTTTTGCTATTAGTTATGGCTTCGCACGGCTTGTGCATTTAGTCAGTGTCAAGTTATATTATGCATCAAATTGTGACCCGATTTTTCATAAATCGGGCCTAAAGTGTGTCAAAACAGTCAAAGTCGTCATAGTCCGTCAAGTCAGGGGCTTATAGTACAGCGGTGGCAAGTTTACCATAACCTTAATAAGAGATTTGGAGGCAACGAGAAAACTTCATGTTTGACACTGATTTTTACTTTCACTACACTTGTGCACTTTCACAGAACTAAATTGAATAACATTCCACCAAAATTATACAATTCAACTCGGGTTACAACTAAGTTTCATGAAAATAAAACTACAGCACAACATGTTGTTAACTCGTTCCCGCCAAAACTTCGACCTAAGATTTAGAACTATTAAATTTTGTCAAAAAAATTGACTTAACATAATATAAAAAAAATTGTAATTGTACCCCCGACGTTTATACCTTATGCCCCATAACTTTTAGAACGGCTGTACCGATTTTGATCAAACAACGCTAAGAACACTTCGGACTAATTCACCTTTCAAACAAAAGAAACAAAATCAAAATCTGTCCATCCGTTTGGGAGCTACAATGCCACAGACAGACACACAGAGAGAGAGAGAGAGAGACACGTCAAACATATAACAACCCACCATTTTTGCGTCGGGGGTTAAAAACATTATGAACAAACGCAGTTGATATCGTTCCGATAAAATCAGAAATAAAGACGTTTATAAAGTCGAAGGCGTTAGAACTTCGTAAGTCCCTGGAGCAAGTTGTTTGACAGTTTGTTTTAACTTAAAAACATATAAATAGTGGCCGTAACTAGGGAATTTTGTGATTTTATTAGGTACTAGCAGCGCTCCGCGGTTTTACCCGCGTAACTCCCGATCCCGTGGGAATATCGGGATAAAAAGTAGCCTATTGCCTTCCTGGATAAATAGGCTATCCAACACAAAAATACTTTTTCAATTCAAACCAGTAGTTCCTGAGATTAGCGCGTTCAAACAAACAAACAAACAAACTCTTCAGCTTTATAATATCTTCTATATATATAAAAGAAAGTCGTGTTAGTTACACCATTTATAACTCGGGAACGGCTAAACCGATTTGGCTGAAAATTGGTGGGGAGGTAGCTTACAATTAGAAGACGGACATAGGATATTTTTTTCGATATTCCCACGGGATCGGGACTTACGCAGGTGAAACCGCGGGGCACAGCTAGTTAATAATATATAGTATAGATTTATAACCCCCGACGCAAAAAAATTTAACCCCCCACGCAAAAACGACGGGGTGTTATAAGTTTGACGTGTCTGTGTGTGTGTGTCTGTGGCAACGTAACTTCCGAACGGATGAACCGTTTTTTATTTAGTTTTTTTTTATATTGAGTAATTTATAAGTTGTCATTGTTTATACTTTATCTATAGGTACTAACATTATAACCAGTAAATATTTGATTGTTTAATCTATCCTATCCTATATATTTAAACGAGCAATTCTTGTATATACACGGTGTAACAAGGGGGTGGATCATCGGTTGCTGGCGGGTTGGGGACCTCAGTACCTATCGTTTTAACCCCCCTGTATGTTCTGCGATATTTAGTGGTTCAAAAGTTATTTGGGTTTTAGTGAAATTTTAGTCAAAATCAAATTTCACCCGGAACTTCGTAATTACAGCCAAACTATAAGGTCTGCGATTCTGTCTTTTTTTTGTGAAACAATTTCAATAGTGGACTTGTACCCCTACACCAATCAGAGTCTTAGATTTATAAAACTCAAAATAAAACCATTAAAGTAATATTTTTTTCAAAATCTAATGTTTACATTTCTTTGTATGGTTCTAAAAAAATATTTCACAGATTATTTTTTTTCTTCAACCTATCTTAAAAACTACTGGTTTTCATTAAGAATAAACTTTGAAAGTTTAATTCGACTAGAGCTAGGGCATCATGTTGAAAAATGTACTTGAAAGTCCCAAAAGTGAAAATAATCGATATTATTTCATACCCACTATGTAGACAAGTCCTAAGCCCATCCTCCTAAAAAAACTGGTCCGGTCCAACAACGTCTCATAAAGATGGTGAATTAAGCAAATCGAGTGTTATTTACATAATAAGGATGCAGCACGGTGTGGTATTAGCATATAAATTGTGAACCGGCCGTTGCAATCAATCAAACCAGGGGTCCTGAAGGGATGCCTTCAATTAGTCTTATCCGATTTACCTATTCGGGCTTTGTTTATAATTTTCTTTTGAAATTTTTGCGAATCATCTTGTTGCCTGCTTAGTCCATGACCAGCTACTTTCATACCTATTATAATTACCGCTTATTTCAAGTAATTTCTTCCTTTTTTATGGTTTCGTACCCTTATAAGATCAGTAGGTACTTTCTTGTCCGTCTGTCAGCCTGTCCGTGTGTCACCACCGATTTTCTCAGGAACGGGTGGATCTAGCAAGTTGAAATTCATACCAGATATTGAGGTCTATAATCTCTATTAGGTGTAAAACATCAAGGTCCTGAGTCAACACGATAAAAGATATTTACAAATTTACAATTTCGCAAAAACTTGTAAGTAGGTATACTAAAATTTACCTTAACTTTCAACTTTTTTTTTATTTTGTTAAAGTGGAGAAAATGCGCCCTGATGCTTTATCCCTAAATGCACCTATGTGAGGTTCCCTCTGGTCTGATGGTGGAAGGGCGACTAAAAGTTTACTCACTAAAACTCAACCGATTCCTCACACCCCTTTATGTCAGGACTGATCGCGGTGCGATTCTTCAGCAGTCATCCCTACCTAGCAACGTATACCTATTGGGCTTGACGTCGTGATATGCGTGCAAATGTCCTTACTAACCAGGTTGCCGAAGATCGTGAGAAGTGGAGGCGTACAAGTAGGAAAGCGGACCCCGGGCTCCTGAGAGGGATGCAACCGGGAACATTGCTCGGATGATGATGACAAACGTAAAAGAAAAAAAATCAGTTGTTCCCAGTGAGAATAAATGGCACAGAATATTTCCAAGGCGACTGCCTATTCCTACTAGCAACGGTTCTTCTTCGTTTTAATATTTGGAGCTGATGTACCAGGCGTCCATAGGTTGTTAGGAGCTCTTATTATATTCCTCCGCGTAAGGTTAGGATTTTCCAAAATCTTTTCTTAGCTGATCACTACGTTACAATAGCTTTTATTTTTCTATTAATTATGGCTTCGCACGGCTTGTGCATTTAGCCAGCGTCAAGTTATATTTTGCATCAAATTATGACCCGATTTTTCATAAATCGGGCCTTAAGTGTTTCAAAACAGTCAAAGTCGTCATAGTCCGTCAAGTCAGGGGCTATAGTAAAGCGGTGGCAAGTTTGCCATAACCTTAATAGGAGATTTGGATCCAACGAGAAAACTTCATGTTTGACACTGATTTTTACTTTCACTACACTTGTGCACTTTCACAGAACTAAATTGAATAACATTCCACCATAATTATACAATTCAACTCGGGTTACAACTAAGTTTCATGAAAATAAAACTGCAGCACGACATGTTGTTAACTCGTTCCCGCCAAAAACTCCTACAATAGCTTTATGTATGACAAATCTTAGCTCGATCAGAAGAAAGGGTACCGGGTGATCTCTCCATACAAACGTAGTCGACTGTGTTCTCCCTGGATGTTTTAGAGCAAATGTTTTTGTTGCATACAACTCATAACTGCTATGAATGGTCATAGTCAGTCAGGACTTTTATCGATTTTTTGGAGTTTATTGGAGTTTACTCCTTAAGAATCGATTTTCATATATAAGGCGCCCGGTATGAGAAAAATCCGAGGGGTAAAACCTACTAACAACGAAAATCGTGTCACGTTTTTTTATTTGTATACAGATATTTCTGAAAAATGATGTTCAGTTCAATATTGATTGAAATATAGGTAGGTAGTAGGGAATGGAAACTGATTTCAACTGAAACCTGTACTAAAACCGACAAACCGGTTTTCGACTAGTTTGAAACTTTAAAAAGTTTTTCGCGTTTCCGTTTTTCAGGTTCATTTTGTTTTTTGTTTTTTTTTGTTATGTCAATACCGGTACAATAAAACATCCACCAACGATTGTATGCCAAAAATCATATTGTTAATCGTAGTATTGGTATAAATTTTAATTATTTTTGTTAGCCAATGATGAAGTTGTATTTTAATAAATTTTGTCGTTTAAAGTTAATAATTGTGTAGTTCATTTATGTAGGAAAATTGACATTTTGAAATAACAGGCACACAAAATATCACACGCATTAAATAAAATTAAATAAAATTTGCTTGTCTTTATTTCTGATCCTAAACATTCAGTTTTAAAATGTATTAAGTTTTTTAAAATCAGTTTTTTTTTACGAAAACAGAACCGGTTTGATATTTTACCCGGCATTCCATAATAAAGTATAACCTACTTGTGTTAAAAATTCAATAAAGCTCCCATCATCTCATACCTATGCATCGTGCGCGGTCTAATATCGGTATTTAAGAGGAAAGGGTACCGACACTCTCTCCATACAAACATAGTCGACTGTTTCCTCCCAGGGGCCTAATTCTGCTAACACAATTGTGTTTTGATAGAGTGTCGATGGAATCGTTATAGACATTTAATGTCAAAAATATGACATTATATGTCAAATTGGTATTCTTCTGATGTTAACTATTCTATCGAAACACCACTGATGCACCACTGACTCACTTTGGTATTCTGCTCTAGAATCGTGGCTTAATGGAATCTCGATAGTTGTCAAAACGGTATATCGCTTAGCAACATATACTATGTTGCTAGGCAACACCAGCGACTTATCTATTACCGTTCCATTGAGAGTCCATAGAGATTCTATTGCGATGTTATTAAAACTTTAGCAGAATACCAAATAAAGTAACAATCTCGATATAATATCAACAGAGTCTCGATATAATGACAGTGGTAAATCCTTTAACGCAAAATAGCAGAATAAGGCCCCTGGATAATGACACTATAGCAATTTTTTTTATTGCATTAAACTTATAACTGCCATGACCATACCCCTACGTCTTATTTTTATATATAACTAGCAGCACTCCGCAGTTTCACCCGCGTAACTCCCGATCCCGTGGGAATATCAGGATAAAAAGTAGCCTATAGCCTTCCTCGATAAAGGGACTATCTAACACAAAAAGAATTTTTCAATTCGAACCAGTAGTTCCTGAGATTAGCGCGTTCAAACAAACAAACAAACGAACAAACTCTTCAGCTTTATAATATAATAAGTATAGATTTGTTTTTTTAACTCTTACTTTCTATAATAATTAGAAAATGAAAATAACCAAGACATAGACATGGCAGTTTTAGGTTTTATGCAACAAAAATATTTATGCTAGTGTCATTATCCAGGGAGGAAACAGTCGACTACGTTTGTATGGAGAGAGCGGCGGTACCCTATCCTCTTAAGGTGCGGTTTTGATAAACATTTTGTAGTAGATTTATACCCAGCTTCAAAACCATAGTATCAACCATAATCGGTATCAAATATCACCCCTCCCCACTTGAAATCTACTTTGATCTTTGTTCCAAGTTAAAAGGGATTAGGTTTCCACTCCAAGTTTGTCCTTGTTGATCATTATTTTTTCCGGGTTAAAGTGGAAGTAAAGTAGGGAAACTTTGCTTACAGAATGTCAATCTGAGGTGAACACTTGGATTGGTTTAACAATAAAATATCTTTATTTTTCATTATCTTTGCTAACTGCGTTCTGTGGTTGTATCCCGAAAAATTGTGGGTGGGATTATAATAATAATTATTATTATAATTCCACACATCGCCATCTAGCCCCAAGCTAAGTTAATAGACTTGTGTTATGGGTTCTAGACAACGAATATACCTACTTTTCTTTTGTAAATATATATTTATAATACATAGAAACAACTAGACCACAGACAATTATCTTAGCATAAATACTTGCCTGAGGCGGGAATCGAACCCATTTTAATTTTATTCAATTTTTATCCCGATGAAAAGCAGCCTCTGTGCTGCATCTGCAGCTATCTACCGAGTTTCATCGTAATCGGTCCAATTAATTTTTGCGAAGAAAGTAACACAGTAATTTGTAGAAAAAAAACTAATTTAATAAATATAGAAGTTATTCCTGAATAGCCATAAAAAAAGAACATACAGTCAAATTGAGAACCTCCTCTTTATTTTGCAGCCGGTCAAAAAATAATATACCGTAACTGCGGGTAATAAGAGCCAATTAAAAAAAAACCCTTGATATTAGTGACGAAATAACAAATTAACAGCCAACCTGTTTTAAGTGACGAATGACGACGAGACGGCGCGACGACCAGCGACGCGACGGCCAGCGCTAGCGGGTCGCTCGGTGATGTTGCGTCGTCACTTTCGCTCGTTGCAATTTCATTATCTGCCTATTCCTTTCGTACTCATTAACACGACATGAGCGAGATTATTTGTCGTGTTATACTTACCATCGAATACGCATTTTTATTAACTACCTTCTTTAAGTGTCAATGTATTGTACCTAGTTAAGTGTTTAAAATATTGTAGACTTTTGCATGCAGTCACTTTTCGTACTTATTCGCACACCAGACAAATCTTAGTGATTTTTGGTGTTTCGAATGTTTTTTAAGTTTTTTATATTGGTTTAAATAAAATTAAAAAAAAAAAAAAAAAAGTCGTTTTTCCTATTTTTACGAAATATGTAGTTTTTATATAAGGTTACGGGCAGGTACGGTCGGCAGCATAATTAGAGACCCACTGTAGAGTTCTAAAATAACTATTATTGAAATATTTTCATTATAATAAAAAAAATATAAATTCATGAGATAAAAGACTTTAAACTTTAACTAAAGCAGGTGCCTAGAACCTTGCTTGTGTTGAAAACTTTCTTATAACAGGCATTTTTTAGCTCTACGGTAGGTATGCAATTATGCAGCCGACCGTCCCTTAGTAACTGGTGTTTTCTTATTAGAAACTAGGTATATCCAGTATCACAAGACACTATAATTTCAAAATAATTTTTAAATCCTTAAAACCCGCCCCAATTTTAAGAAAGTCGATAACTTCGATGCTAAGCTTCAGTCCATGATCAAACCGGCAGTTTAGTAATAACATCCATTAGCAGAGCCGTCTAAATGTAATTAGGTAATTGAAATGATTCGTCGTTGCGTCCCCGAGCTGTGCTGAGCGTGGAGCGTTCTCTGCATCACCAATTAGTTCGCACCACTCGCGTTCCCAAAGCGATGCGGCATGGCTGGATTCAGGATGGGGGCTAATTTTACCAATTTGACATGAATAGTCAAAGGAATCAAAGGAATTTGGTTTTTAGGTGAAAAAATTGGACATTCCACACATATCTAGCCTCAAACTAAGTAACTAGACTTGTGTTATTGGTGCTAGACAACGGATATTTATTTTGTAAATATATACTTATAATACATAGAAACAACCAGACCACATACAAATATCTAAGCATAAATACTTGTCTGAGGCGGGAATCGAACCCGCAACCCTATGTTTGGCAGGCCGGCATGGTGACCATTGTGCCAACTGGGTCGTGAAATGAAACATCTATATCATAGTTTAGCAACGAATTTGGGCATAAATAAATAACACTATTTTTATCGTCATTATCCAAGGAATTATTATTAATGGATTTTTTAATTAATGAACATTTTTAAAGTAAGTATATTTGTCATTTTTCATAATTAGACATTAGTAGTGCAAAGGGAATTACGTATTGTCAATAATAGTCATACATGCAAATTTTGCTTCTGACAATACTACCAAGTGAGACGAGTACACGGTAGTCGGTTAGTTTTTTGATACCGTAAACTCGACCCACGAACGAAAAACGAGTTTAAGGTTTACTAGAATAGCCCCCATCTCCAAAACCCTAAATCCAACCCTGCGCCTTCCACCTGTACCTACCTACGAACATACCAACGATGTGACTGCGGCATTTAGCCAAAAGCACATTTCCAGATGGCAGATCGTTCGACGCGTGCAATCTCACTCGATACGAAGTCTAATTGAGAAGTCCATGTCCTTGTGACGTCACTGTTTCGGTACATTGCTCTACGTTTTAGCTGTAGCTAAGCTTTTCTTCATTAAGGTAGACTTAAACCTGGATAAAATAAATAATTGCAGGACATTCCACACATCGCCATCTAGCCCCAAGCTAAGTAACTAGACTTGTGTTATGGGTGTTAGACAACTGATATACTACTTATATACTTTTCTTTTGTAAATATAAACTTATACCTTAATATAGAAACAATCAGACCACAGACAAAAAAAACGTGTGGCTCGGGGACTGCTGCGGTAAAGCTATTGCATCGTGCGAGCTTCGTACAGTCGTACCATATACATACACGTTAAGCGAACGCTCAACCGAGCTACATGGTAGGCGGAATGGGGGGTGTTAGGTTTTATTTTCGTTACGGAATTTCTTGATTCGGTCGCCGCGATAAAAGCTAAGCAATAGCTTAAAAATATCTAAGTATAAATACTTGTCTGAGACGGGAATCGAACCTACAAACCATGCAAGGCATGGTGACCATTGTGCCAACTGGGTTGTCAAATATCATCGTGCCTGTAAGCCCTTTTGTGGATAGGCAAAAAGTTAACTTTGGAAGTTACTGTAGGTACCTACCCTACTTGATATATTTATACGACTACCATGTGTTCATACGAAATGTTTCCAATTCGAATTGCCTCTAATTCTACACAGCTGTTTAATAGGTAAGTATTTGTTTTTATAGCGGCAACAGAAAACATAATCTGTGAAAATTTCAACTCTCTAGCTATCACGGTTCATGAGATACAGCCTGGTGATAGACAGACATAAGTCTTAGTAATAGGAGTTTTGTCGGGAACGAGTTAACAAAATGTCGTGCTGCAGTTTTATTTTCATGAAACTTAGTTGTAATTCGAGTTGAATTGTATAATTCTGGTGGAATGTGATTCAATTTAGTTCTGTGAAAGTGCACAAGTGTAGTGAAAGTAAAAATCAGTGTCAAACATGAAGTTTTCTCGTTGCCTCCAAATCAGGAGATTTGGCAAGTTTACCATAACCTTAATAGTATTAAGGTTATGGTGAACTTGCCACCGCTTTACTATAGCCCCTGACTTGACGGACTATGACGACTTTGACCGTTTTGAAACACTTTTGGCCCGATTTATGAAAAATCGGGTCATAATATTATGCAAAATATAACTTGACACTGGCTAAATGCACAAGCCGTGCGAAGCCATAATTTATAGCAAAAAAAAGTCTTAGTATTAGGGTCCCGTTTTTACCCCTTTAGGTAAGGAACCCTAAAAAACTAACCTAGTATTCCTCTTTACAAGGTAACTACTTAAATCAAGTGGAAACCTTGAAAACTATCGATTTTGTGAACTTAAATTCTGACTAGTTCAATTTCAAGTACATAGGATAACATAATGTCAATCAAAAGGTCTACAATGTCGTCTGTATATACCTACATATATAGCAACAGACATCGTTATCTCAACTCGTTACGCTGACATACCGTATCTAGTTCGTTAGAAGGAAATACATAACGAATTTTATCTGCCGTTATTTGCCGTTACAAGTTGATCTTCTTCTTCTCGTATAGCGGTGTGGCTAACCTATTGTTAGAGTTTTCAAATCGCCCTAAGGCCTCTAACTTGACTTAGCGACTGCTACTAGAGGTAGCAACCTGGACCAACGGCTTTACATGCCATCCGAAACATGGAGGGGCTCACGAAAACATATTTTTGCCACACTGTTAATTGGTCACCCGTCGAAGTAATGACCGCGCTAGGCGTCACTTAACCCGCACGACCGAGCGTCGCTTAGCTGTGAGCCTCAATCCCCAAAACCCTCTACATGATGGCCCAGCACTGGACCAGCGAGATGGTTGTAATGCAACTACACGATGGCCACGTTCAGCCATCGTTGCCCACTTCCTTTGATGTGCGACCGAAAAACCGACACCGTGGCCATCCAGTCGCCGTCCCACGAACCATGAGCCATCAGACACCACTACATGCTGGCCCATCATGTAAAGGTGCCGTAATAAAAACTAAAATAATAGACAATTAACTACAAAGATACTGCGCCTCGCGGTTTTACCCGCCTAAGTCCCGATCCCGTGGGAATGTCGGGATAAAAAGTAGCCTATGGGTTAACACAATCCATCTTCAGCTATCTAGATACCGAGTTTCATCGCAATCGGTCCAGTAGTTTTTGCGTGAAGGAGTAACAAACCTACATACACACACACACACAAACTTTCACATTTTTAGTATTAGTAGGATAGGACTGCATTATTTACATAAATACAGCGCCATCTGGGCTGTAATTGCGAAGTTCAGGGTGAAATCTGATTTTGAGTAAAATTTCACTAAAACCTTTGAACCACTAATTATTGCAGACATGGGTTAAATCGATAGGTACTAAGGTCCCCCACCCCCCAGCAACCGATGATATAACCCCCTTAATCTTAGAACTCTACCCCACGGTAGAGATTACTATTATTGGAATGTAATAATTTTTGTTTCATTCATGACTTAAAGATTTTAAACTTCAACTTCAGTAGATGCCTAGAATCTTGTTTGTGTTGCAAACATTCTTATAGCAGCCGTTTTGGAGCTCTGCGGTGGGTCTGCAAATATGCAGCCAACTGTACTTAGCAGGGCCCTTCAGGATTTGATTTGCAAAGTATGACGTCGGTACTCGGTAGCAAGTACTTTTGGGTAAAGAATTAGCACCTCAAGCAGAATCATCAATGTTTCCCAACAGTGTCCTACATAACTCGATAAGGTACTTTCAGTTCAAAAAATATTTACTAGTAGCATTCTATTAGTACCTTTTAGACCCTTCCTTTTATTTCAAATACTATGTAATAGAGCAGAAAAATTGTCTTTGATCGTGTTAAATTAAAGTTTTTTTCATAGTAGATAATTATTTTCCCGGATTTAGTCCGGTCCTGGCTGAGTGAGGATCCTCGCGAGGTAGCCGCGCGAGGCAAATCCTCAGTCGATCAGGAAGTACCTCGCGGCAAACCTTACATATTGAGGCTGCAAACGCGAGGCAAATATCCGAAGCTGCCTCGCGAGGATGCTCGCTCAGTCAAAACCCGGCTAATTGCATATTTTTTACTATTTTACCTTGATGTTTCGCCCATGTTACAAGTCATGGTTAAAAAATATATGATGGGTCAGCTCAAAGACTAAGCGTTTAATCATATTTATTTTATTATAATTACTTAATAGACAATTAGATATCATAGACAACTAATTTATAGGCATGCATTTACTTATGAGTCAGTTCAAAGACTAGACAAGACTATTCTTAATAATATGACTTATTTATTTCAATAGGTATAGGTATTTTAAATAGATAATTAGATACCATAGACAACTAATTTATAGAAATTAATTAACTTAACAAAAGTCATCTGGGAGTTTTTGGCGGGAACGAGTTAACAACATGTCGTGCTGCAGTTTTATTTTCATGAAACTTAGATGTAACCCGAGTTGAATTGTATAATTCTGGTGGAATATTATTCACTTGTGTGAAAGTGCACAAGTGTAGTGAAAGTAAAAATCAGTGTGAAACATGCAGTTTTCTCGTTGCCTCCAAATCTCCTATTAAGGTTATGGTAAACTTGCCACCGCTTTACTATAGCCCCTGACTTGACGGACTATGACGACTTTGACTGTATTGAAACATTTATGATTTATGAAAAATCGGGTCATAATTTGATGCAAAATATAACTTGACACTGGCTAAATGCACACGTGCGAAGCCATAAGTCATCTGAAAGGCTAAACCATTTATAATATTACTTAATCAATAAATCACAATAATAATGGTCTTAAATAACAAAATTAACAACATGGCCTACATATAGAATACTTACCAATACTTTAATTTTGTAAATACATAAACTGATAAATATCCGTTAACAGAAACAATATATCTGCACAGAAATACTTGTTCGGCGGCGGGAATCGAACCCGCACTTCTGCGTCGTATGGTGGTTGGCGCTGTGTCATACATTATTTTATTTAATCTCAGAATAGAATACCCACTACTTGACATATTTTATAAATTAGAGACGTTTCAGTAATCTATTACATTTTTGTAAATTCTATCGGTTAATATACGAAGACTCTAGTTTACCCTTGTCTTTGACTCTTCCCACTTTATATGGGGTTCTCCAATTAATTCTGTTCTGGATTGTCGGGATAGATTACCCACAAGTTATTTGAAGTATGCAGACATATAGAATAGAGATAATTCAGATATTCTACAACATTATTGTAAATTATGTAAGACTATCGGTTAATATACCAAGACTCTAGTTTACCCTTGTCTTTCCCACTTCCCACTTCATGTGGGGTTCTCCAATTCATTCTGTCCTACTTATTTTAAAATATGGATAGACATATTTACTAGAGATGCTTCAGAAATCTATAACATTATAGTAAATTCTATAAGACTATAGGTTAATATATGAAGACTCTAGTTTACCCTTGCCTTTGCCTCTTCCCACTTTATGTGGGGTTCTCCAATTCATTCTCTCCTGAGTTGTCGGGATAGATTACTCAATACTTATTTTAAAATATGCATATACATAATATAGATTAGGGTAATTCAGACATCTATAACACTATTGTACTAGTGTAGTTGGTAATTAGACTCAGTACAATAGGTGACATCAGCCTTGCACATCTAGAGGCATTTATGGAGGAGCTGGGCTGGTTCTCCCCCTGACAAGTGAAACCTCACGCAAAAGGGACCCAACTAATGAGATCTTATTGCGGAAAACAGCCCATATAAATTCTAAAAGACTATTGGTTAATATACAAAGACTAATTTACCCTTTCCTTTGCCTCTTCCCACTTTAAGGGGCTGTCCAATTCATTCTGTCCTAGTATTTTCAAAATATGCATAGACATATAGATAAGAGACGAAGACTCTAGTTTACCCTTGCCTTTCTCCCTTAATCCCCTTAATCTGGGGTTCTCCATTTAATTCTGTCTTGGGTTGTAGGGTCTATTAGGCCTTCTTTCTTCTTGTCATGTGATCCATCATGTCGATGGGGAGCCTCTGACTCTTTACCGTTCAAATGTCTTGCTTGACCACATAGTCTTCTGATTGTCTCAAGACATGATTGTACCAGCTTTCAGTTAGTTTATCCAATAAATGGAAGACCTTAAATTTACTTGCTATATCATCAAAACTGACATTAGGTGTCGACAATGTGTTTGTTTATCGATTTTATGTAGTTTCCATTATTATATTCTCAAATAAAGTAAACTTCTACATTACAATAACTGGATGATGAACGGTGTTACAGAAGACATGTTTCTAACACAACAGTAATCTAATTAAAGATACTAATGATATTATTATTACTTTAACCAATGTCAGTAGATTCGCTGTCATTCATTTCATCGCCATGTTCGAAACCCTTCGTGATGATATGGTCAGTGTCCTCCAATTCTAATTGATTGTAATCTTGATGTTCTTTTATTATTTGATGTATTTCATAGTATATTGCCTCAATTAGTTGCAATCTTGGTTTTGTGTACTGAAAAGGTTAAAGACAATTATTTAAAAAAGCTTACCATTATATTCTGTTTTTAGTGTTTGTTGTTACAGCAGCAACAGAAATACATAATCTGTGAAAATTTAAACCATGTAGCTATCACGGTTCATGAGATACAGTCTGATGACAGACAGACAGACAGATGGTCGGACGGACAGTGGAGTCTTAGTAAAAGGGCCCTTCGCGTATGGAACCATAAGAATAATCCAGTAGTAGCCCGTGGTATAGAATAGGGCATACACCAACCATTGGTGCAAAGATTAGCTGGACTAAATAAGAAATTGCAATTAAAATGTAAACAATTGTTAGTTTTGTCATTATCATAAAATAAAATACATAAATGTTACCTTGAAAAGTGGTAGTATATTGTATAATTGGCGATTAGCCTCTCGTCCACTCTTCACCACGACAGTAAGATAATATAGAACCCGGTTCTGTAAAAAATTTAAACATTTATATGTTGCAGGCGTAAATCTTTGATTTCTGGGAGTCAATATGTTTTATAGAGATATATTCTGTTTAATGTAATTTTGCCTAAGACCCTCTGTCCAAACTGCTTGGCTAAATAAATTTTTATCAAATGTATTAAGAACAAATCAATTTTTATCAAATGTATTAAGAACTAAGCTTGTTGTAAAACTAAATTATTTTAAGTCTGTTTATTCGGTTCGAAAATACTTTAGTAGTAAAAATAACTATATGACATAAGTAACCATAAGTAAAACATCAAAAGGTAAAATGAGGAACCCTTATAAGATCATTATATTGTTCGTCTGTCTGCCCGTGTTGTTAATTTATGGGGTTGTAGTGTAATATGAGTAGTATATTAAGTGGAGTGGTGGTGATTAAAACCATTCTAAATACACAAAAATTGAGAAAAATAATGATGTAAATAGTCTCATGGAAATGTTGGTTTGGTACGTCCCTTCTTAATACTCTGTTTATTTAATTGTTTGATATTTCAATCAGATTTACAGCTTGGTTAGCACTATCCAAGTGACATATGCAGAGTTACGTTACGTAACTCCACGAATGCTCAATTAATATGCAAAACTGTAAACTTTGCATAATCTTACCATTTGAATAACTTCATTGATGACAACATCATCAATTTTGGGCCAAGGGACAAATTTCTCCACATTACCAATGACGTATTGAGTTGAACTTTGAAGGCCCACAGTTGGAACTACTGTAAGTCGTTCTAAAATTTGAGAAATTGAGCAAGTTTAGCAAGAATTGAGGTTTTTTAGGGTTCCATAAAACAAAGTTAAAAAAGGAACTATTATAAGATCACTTTCTTGTCTGTCTGTCTGTTTTACTAAGATTGCACTGTCCGTCTGTCTGTCTGTCTGCCACCAGGCTGTATCTCATGAACGGTTGCAGCTAGATAGTTAAAATTTACACAGATTCTGTAATTTCGGTTGCCGCTATAACAACAAATACTAAAAACAGAATATAATAGTGCGAAGCCCTCCATGTTCTAGTCCAAGCCACACTTGGCCAGTTTAAATGTAAAACATTTGACAGGACAGATTGTCTAAATTAAATAGTATCATGTACCTAAACAATAGCAATATGACTCCGATTATATTGTTTTATTTTGTTACCTTTCATCTGCTTTGAATCAAAATGAAAAGTTATAGACAAGTAGGTATGTCACAACTGCTTGGAGCCAGCACAATTGCTGGCTCATCATAGGAACCAATGTTCCTATGATAGAAGTACTTCTCTTTACGACTACCTAAACCTATTGCACATAGAATACTTATATAGAATAAAATGCAATTACATTTCCATTGCTACTAAATAAGGCTTACCTGATTTGACACTATGGGTAGCCCAAAAAATATGGAGAACCAATATCACAACTACAGACCCAAACATTGAATTCAGAGTAACTTTTGTGTAAATAAACGATCCAGCGTACAACATCAATGATAATATCATGAATAATTTCGACCAGCTGCAATTTATTTTGTTGCTCTTATATGATATTGTGAATGATTTCGATTTCGGAGAACCGCTTTCTTCCATTTTCATTTGAAGTTTAAATCCGTTTACATTTACGTATTCATACGGAGCGTCAGTTTCAACCATTCTGATACCGTTGTTTTTGCCGAAAATGAGAATTTTCACCTTTTCTTTGTAATATTATTTTTTCTTCGATCAATACGAAAACCCGGCCGGCGCGCACGGGAGCCAATAATGCACAACACCTATAAAACACAGCACTATATGCACGACCCGATAATTGTAAGCACCGTGTCAATGACTATCGGGCTGTGCAATAAGGTGTCGGTAATTATCAGGGTGGTCATTTTTTGTCCAGGGTGATAATTGCCGACACTATATTGTACACCCCGATAATTAGCAACACCTCGCTGAATGTCAAACTCATGCCTCGTTTGAATGGTTTAGTTACTAATTCGAACATCAGTCAAGTCATTCTGAGAAGTGAGTGTTTTTTTGTGTGAGTGAGTGTACCACCCCAAACTTAATTTCTAAGTTAAATGTTACAGAACCGACATGGATAGGTTAGGTTAGGTTAGAACTGCGACCACAACGCACGAGCCGAGCGAGCGAAGCGAGCGGTGCCGCGGCAGCGGCTGGCGAGTGCCAGATCCGAACTCTACTCATTTTTTAACTGTTACATTAATCGAGCAGTTTAAAGAAAAATAAGAATAAATATATCTCTAAAAATATGAACATCAAAAATAAATACTGCTATTTGCTTACTAAACTGTCCTCAAACAAAGCATCAAATGCATAGACAAAGACCGTGGAGGATAGGACAAACTGACCAATAAGAGCAGAGATATCGTTTAGCCAATAGAACGGTGATCAGAATTATCAGGTCGTACATTAGAGGGGTGTACAATATCGTAGCGAGCAATATTTACACGTTATGATAATGCACAGGATGATATTGTACGACACCCTATTGTACAACATGATAATTTCTAGCACGGTACGCCAATTATATGCTGTATAATAAGGTGTTGGTAATTATTGGGTTGGACAATACAATGTCGTACAATATAGTAACCCGCGCGCACCGCCACTTGTTGTAATTGGTATTGCCATATAAAGCGAATGAAGCCATATGAATAAACCGAACGACACAAAAAAGGAAGATCTTTTCAAAGATAATTGTAGATGGCGTTACCATAGCTTGAAGCTTGTTCTCATTCCCTTGTTAATATAGAATTATTTAATTAGCCTGTTGTGTGGTGATTATTTTTTTGATTAAAACAATAGTGTACCTACTCCAATCATACAACTTCGAAGGTTAAAATTTCCCTGAGATTTGGTAAAGAAGTAATAGGTAGCAACATTGGCATCTTCTTACTGCGACGTGATTGGTTATGCGGTCCATTGTAATTTTACCACAGATAACACAAGTCACTGCTAAGTTTTCGTTCAGAAACTGAGCAACTGAGCTCTAAGTGGCAAATGTTTTATAAGCTTACTAGCAGCGCCCTGCGATCGGGATAAAAAGTAGCATAGTGTGTTAATCCAGGTCTCCAGCTATTTTCATACTAAGTTTCATCGCAATCGGTTCAGTAGTTTTTGCGTAAAAAGTAACAAACACACACCAACTTTCATATGTGGTTATACTCTATGATTAGATTATACTAGAAGGAGTTGTTCAGAAGGATTATTTCAAAATTACTCACCAACTTGCGATCTACGTCTATTGATTTTATTGGAACTAATCTTAATTTCCAAGAAGCATAGAGAAGTTCCTTGTTACCCGTTTACGTCGAAGCCAAAAGGGCTGTTTTTTTATTTAAAAGGCGCTACCCAAGGAGTTTGATACCTACTCGACCTAATAGACGTAGAAGTTCTACGTCCATGCTTGACACATGGATGTAGAAATGACTGCATGCCTGCTGCACATAGTTGCACATAGCTGCTGCACTATACTCACGGTTCCGTGGGTATCCATAAATTTTAATATGGCCAGTAACGAATAGCAGTTATTCTCCTTAATAATTTGTAGAGGAAATATTTTTTGTTTGTTTGCAACGATTAGGCTCTGAAAGTACAAGACCGATTATTCAATGGGAGTAACAAAGGCTACTTTTAATCCCTATAATACCACGGCATCGTGACTTACGCGGGTGAAACCGCGGGCCACAATTCATCAATAAATTAACACAACGTTTCGCCTTTGTTAACCTACCGTTTACCCCATGATTAACCTTGACTAGCTGTTTCTACCACCAGACAGAGGAAAGCAAAGTTAATCAATCAGTTTCCATAACAACCTTTCTATAAACATACGTCAACCAAACAGCGTCAGAAATAGCTTTTGCCAGATTTTTTAATTGCTGTTCGAACTTGCTGTTAAAATGGATGGTGGCGATGGAAACGCTTGGGTATTTGACTCTCTTGTGGGATTCCTTCATGGTCCAGTGTGGAATGTGCCGCTTCAAACATTTATTGAAGAGAAATCTTTACGTGAGTTGCTATTATGATATTGTAAGGGGAAAGAAAGAAATGCACTGTCGCATTTTAGGCACAAATGCACCTACACAACTCAACCTATATCACATGATTCAACAAGGAACCTTGCGATTGATGATTATATTCAAATTAAATTGTTTTTAAACAAAGCTGTGTAATTTAAGTACGGTCGGAGCCAAAATTGCAGACCCACCGTAGAGTTCTAAAATTACTATTATTGGAATGTATTTAGTAATACATTATTCTAATAATATTCATCTAATAAATTAATGAGTTGAAAGACTTTAAACTTGAACTCGGGCTAGATCATAGAATCTTATTGCTGAGTTGAAAACATTCTAATAGCAGTTTTGTAGCTCTACGGTGGGTCTACAATTCTGACTCCGACGTACCTATACCTACAAGTAGGTACAAACCTAAAAATGATTTATAATACACTAATGTAGTTTGGAATCAAGAACAATTTTTTTGTTTTTTTTTTAACTTATTTTTGTTTAATGATACTACCTAGAGTATTTTCACTTTTATAGCATTTGAACCAACTGACGATGGCGAAGTTGTCGACAGACAAGAATACAAGAAAGTTCATGATGAGTATCGAAACCTGGTGAGTTCTTAGTTTCGAGTCAGTGACGTTCGACCAGTCAATTTTTTCCTACCCAATGCAGACCGACTACGACCGAGAAGGCTGCAGCAGCGTTGGCTTCTACGAGGTCCTCCAATGTGCAGGTATTAGGGCACAATGGGCATTGAAGTAAGTGCATGGACTGCGATGGGGCTCACACTAACATTGCTCTCAGTCGGTGCAATATACATCCATTTGCTCAAATTTTCTCTGCAACGGCCCATTTGAGTCCGGAGTCGGTGGTGAGTTGCATTGAGGATACCTACCTCTACTCCGTCCTCCGTGGAGCAGCGCCAGGCGAACATGTGTCTGCGACGTAAAACGTTCCTCCAATAGGTGGGTTAAAGACCTTGGGTGTTTGGACTGAAACTATGTATTTTATACTCTTTATGTAAGTAAGTAGGTACTAATATTATAAAGTTTCTTGCTCGACACAAGACCTCTACTTAGAAAAAAAATTTACAAAAAAAAAACCCAGTGGACAACGGCTTTTTATCCCGATATTCCCACGGGAGTGGGAGTTAAGCGGGTGAAACAACGGAGCGCTGAGTAATAGAAATAATTTGAAATGCTGTTTACAATAAAGAGTGTATTCTATCTTTTTTAAGACGTTTCTATGTAGTCTTTGTACAAAAGAAAAATTAAAAATTTCTGACTATGACTGACTTTGACTTCTCGTTTGTTTTGTCCAGGTGGATGTAATGCTCGGTTCATTCATGGACGACATAGGTATAACAGCAGATCAGTTCGAAGCTGCATGCAAGTTGTCAGCGAGAGACCTGGCCGGTCTACCGGCTCACTTCCACAGGAGGCTGTTCGAACAGATTTGGGCAGCAAATGACTACGATATGTTCGTGAAAATGATGACGCATAAAAATGTGGAACTGCAGTTACAGGTGGGACACAAAAACGTCTTTTTTTAACCCCTGACGCAAAAACGACGGGGTGTTATAAGTTTGAAGTGACTCTCTCTCTCTCTGTGTGTATGTGTCTGTCTGTGGTCATAGCTCCCAAACGGATGAAACGATTTTGATTTAGTTTTTTTTTGTTTGAAAGGTGAATTAGTCGGGAGTGTTCTAAGCTATGTTTGATCGAAATCAGTTTAGCCGTCTGAAAGTTATTATGAGGTTACTTGGCAATCCATTGTACCGAAGATCGCGAACGGTGGAGGGCGTAGAGAGACCATTACCTTGCAGTGGGACACTACAGGTTCTTAATTACAACATAGTTGTATAAAACAAAGTCGCTTCTCGCTGTCTGTCTGTCCCTATATATGCTTGGATCTTTAAAACTACGTCATTAGATTTTTATATTTTGTCAAAATCAGGCACATCTCTTTGTAAAAACAGGGTGGTAAGTACTTATTTTGTGAGATTATATTATGTATAAATAATTGCTAATCTTTTTTGTCAGGCGCTAGAATTAATTGAAAGGCGATATGGAGCGATGCCTAACTTGTTCTCCAACGATCCTGAAGACAAGGCTTCTCCTCGAAGCGATGAGAGCGACGACTGGCCTGACTGTGACGATGTAATGAACGAAATTAAAAAGTAAGAACATTAGGTACTTACTCAAAAAAGGTAAGTAGGTACAGTCGGCTGCATAATTGCATAGCCCCCGGTAGAGTTCTAAAACTACTATTATTGGAATGTTTGCATTCTAATAATTTTTGTTTGATTAATTGATGAGCTAGAAGACTTTAAACTTCAACTAAAGCAGGTGTCTAGAATCTTGCTTGTGTTGAAACCATTCTTATAACAGCCGTTTTGGAGCTCTACGGTGGGTCTGCAATTAGCAGCCGACCGTACCTACCTAAGCTGTATCAGGAACGCAGCTGATATAATTTTGACGGGTGTAGCTAATCTAAACTCTTTGTTAAATTGTTTTATCTAAGACACAATAACAACAACATTAAGGAATATACACTAAAACCCCCAATGGTGTTTTTACTTTCGTTGCATAATTAGTTTTTCGTAAATAATGATATTCTAGTTTGGGTCGTGAAAGTGCGACCTAATGTTATAAAAACGTAATTTACGATTGGCACCGAAACGGGTGACGCAAGACTGAGTCGCCGGGCACCTGGGGACGTGTCAATGGATAAGTAGGTACTTTCTTAAATTAATTGATTAATTAGTAAGTAGTAACTAATATACCTACCTTATTGTACAGATTACAACTAGAAGATTCACAAGATAAAGAGGAAGTAGGAAGTGTACCACCGGAAGAAGTAGTGGCTGAGAAGAAGACACTTCTGTCAAAACTACAAAGCTTCGAAAAGAAGGATGAGGTCGTAAAGATTAATATTATTGATACAAAGACGGAAGTGCAGAAGACTCCAGTGAAGGAACCGCCGAAACCACCACCAAGGAAGATTGAGGTGGGTTTAAAAGGCCTTTGGTAGAAAATATATTTTGGCGGGAAAAAAATACCTGTATATTTAACCCCTTTGTCCTAGGAGCGAGAAATTATAAATAAATGGCTATCTACCTAATCTATTTTCAATTTCAAATCAACGTACTAACTGGTTGATATATCAACGCACAACCTTAGTGCTTAGTAACGTAGACTTAGGTCATTTCCATAAGGCGCACGCACAGCTCAGTAATAAATGGGAATAATATGGGATGGGGAAATACTATGACGTAGGCATCCACTAAGAAAAGATTTCGGAAAATTCGACGCCTTCGCCGACAAAAAACCATTTCTCTATAAAATCGGTATACGGACGATCATTGATAAAAATATGTTGCTATGGTTACCTACCATGTCAACAGAACGTGACACTTTTTGTGAGTCCTTATGGTGTTCATCAATTTTTTTCAGTTCAGATTTTTTTTGTTTTTTTTTTGTACGTATACTTTCATAACATAGTTTATGTTATGAAAGTTATATGCTGATGTCAGAGAAATGGGTGTGAGGTACGAAGGTGTATTTCTATGGTTGATGTATGAAGAAAAAAAATTGACTGGTCCCTTCCATAAGGAGTTTCTATTTAATTGTCTTTGGTATTTATTTATCCTTTTGCATTTATGGTTTGCAGCTTCAGGCGCTAGGTGGATTTGTACATGTGAGCCTAGAGCTCTTTATAATTTTTAGGTAAGCGAAGAAGAAGTGAAAGCGCGTCAAGAATATCTGAAACAACAAAGAGATAAACTTCTGGCGTTGAAGAAACAGGTCCGTGAGAAAAGGCTTGGTGCTGCAGAAAACGACAATGATGATGCAGGTAACAATGGGTCACCTTTGGGTAGTTTTCAGAAATCAGTTCTTAGTGTTCCAATACAAAACCTACGCGGCTTCAACCAAGAGTGCGCGTAAGATAAGTATGCGCGCGGTCACAATCGGAACGTCTCATCGTCATATCGAATAGTTCCGTTGTTTGGCCCGTGCGCATTCTTTTCTGAGGCACTAACGCCTTATCACCGTGCTAAACGCTTTTTGTTTGACGAAGTATTAGAACGAAATTTGTTTTTACGAATAGCGAGAACCTACAGTTCATCAATTATTATTAATCGGTGAAAGTATTTGCTGTCTTAGACGCAATTTTGAATGGCTGGTAGCTGAGGCCAGTCCGTCCAGTCTTAGGCTGGCTGTTCACAGAAGCAACAAACATGTTGCACAATGTATGTCAAAACGCCGCTCCGCTTTGTGAAAATTTCAACCTCTCACGGTTCGTGAGATACGGCTAAGTGACAGAAGGATAGACAGACAGGCGGACAGCGGAGTTTTAGTAATAGGGTTCCGTATCCTAAAAAACTTATAACTGTTATGTATAAAGAGGTAACGTTGTGAGTTTGTGAGGTCGTAGGGTGTAACCTCCGAAACCAGTGGACCAATTTGGATGGAATGTTGCATTGAGACAGTTTGGGGGTAGCTGGGTGTCATTTATTATACAAAAATAAATTCCTATATTCCTTTGTCTAGGCATCACGGGTTAACGGTTGGACCAATTTAGCTAATTCTTTTTTTTGTGTTCGTTAATGTCAGGATCATAAAATAACTCGGCCGAGCTACATGGTAGGCGGAGTGGGGGGTGTTAGGTTAGGTTAGGAATTTCTTGATTCGGTCGCCCCACTCAAAGCGCGCGATTAAAGCTACGCAATAGCTTAAAAAATTAAGAAATTTGCGCAGAAAACTATGCCGGTACAAGCTGGCGCAGCTAGCCCTTAATATTTTCTTCCAGTATCATTCTAGTTGCTTTCGTCTTACAGCTGGCGGTGAAGGATCCTTCAAAGCGCCGAGGCCTCGTTCAGCTCGCGTAGCCCAAGCAGCCATGTCAGGTATAACTCTACCACCGCCGCCTGACGCCATGAACGTCCGCCGAGCACTCGCCTCCAAGTTGAAGACTGAAGTCGTTGATACAAGCGTTTAATTATATTATAGCTAGTACTTGCTGTTGCCCTAGACTTCGTACGCGTGGTAGTTTTGTTTTTTAAACTAAAACCTTCCCCTTGAATCACTCAAAAAAACCGCATCAAAATCCGTTTTGTAGTTTTAAAGATTTAAGCGTACCTACACAGCGGGAAGCAACTTTGTTTTTAACCCCCGACGCAAAAACAACGGGGTGTTATAAGTTTGACGTGTCTGTGTGTGCCTGTCTGTGGCATTGTAGCTCCCGAACGGATGTACCGATTTAGTTTTTTTTGTTTTATACTATGTAGTGATTAGATGTAATGCAACTTAATCGGGGCTCTGAAATTAGGCGAAAGACTCTGGGCAACAGCAAAACCACACCTAACCTCTAAGATAATATGTAGTTCCTGCGCTTGTAGCTAACTTCAGAGCCGTCATTAAGTTGGGTTTTAACTAAACCATATTATATTCTGTGACTATACCTATATAAAAACTAATGAAATTGTATGCACGTCTGTCTGCAACTCTGCATATACCTACCTTTTTTTCGACCAATCAGTGTTTGTAGAGGTCAGTTTATTTATCACTTAAAAATGTATTTAATCTTGCAGCCTTGTTTATGTCCTATTATGTAAGTATGAACTTTATTAAAGGCAGCTATATACTTAGTTAATATACTTAAAAGACAGACCTACAGTCTCTTTTGATAATAATATTATGTGTGAATAGTTTTAACTTGTTACCTATAAGGTATTTTTAGGTATGCTACAGTTAGCATACGCTCTGTAAGCTGTTCATCCAATTCGGAACCTTTCTAAAATAATAGAATGACAGAAAAGATATCCGCAACTGACTGGAAGAATTAAGATAGGGTTTTCAACGGTTAAAGAGTCATATCTGTCATGATAATGAAGTTATGACATGTTTGATATTAGTACGACCTCCGTGATCCGATAGTTCGGCGACGCAGATAATTGCGGGTTCGATTTCTCCGTGAAAGAAATATTTATAAATCTACAGATTTGTCTAGTATGTGTCGGGTTTAGATGTTTCTCTATGTATAAGTACACTGGGCGCTAAATAATTTAATAAATTTACTCTACATGTCGCAGCCAATTAGCTTAATTAGCCGTTCAATCAACAGCCTAACCTTTTTACTAAAAAGCGGCGTTTAATTAGCGCCCTGAATGATATTCAGCCGTAGCGTTTGTTACATTTAATAAACTGACTGGCTAATGCTTAGGCCATTCGTATCACGGTCTTAGTGAGGAGCCTCACTTCCTTCGGCACTAAAGATCTTCTCGAAACTGTCTCCTGCGATACTATCCCTTCCCCAAGACAACGTCAAGGTTGTAAGAGGAAAGGGTACCGGGGGCTCTCTCCATACAAACGTAGTCGACTGTTTTCTCCCTGGATTTCACCTTCAAATTCTTGTTTATAATAATGAACCAGCATAAAATACAAATTAGTTTTTTATTGAACTAGCAGCGCTCCGTAGTTTCACCCGCGTAACTCCCGATCCCGTGGGAATATCAGGATAAAAAGTAGCCTATAGCCTTCCTCGATAAATGGACTATCCAACACATAAAGAATTTTTCAATTCGAACCAGTAGTTCCTGAGATTAGCGCGTTCAAACAAACAAACCAACTCTTCAGCTTTATAATATAAGTATAGATTGAAGGTATCTTTGGCGTCCAGTATTTAAATATTCTATCCGTTAGTTCTTATATCTCAAGCCTGATTACTTAGATTATTTTCTGTCACAATGGGGAAAAAATCTCGATGGGTAACACTGTGACTTGATACAACGATGTTTTCTCCAATAAGTACCTAACCTAAACACTGTAACAGCAATTACTTCCCGATTAATAATACGCTGCTTAAGTAATGAAATTTTGAGGCTAGGTGACGCTGCGTGTGATGTGTGAAAATGTACAATTAATTATTTATTTCTATTTATTCTAGTTGTTAATCCTTTGTTTAATTTCTTGTTACTATTAAATAATAAATTGTTGATGTCAATACGAAGTTATTCTTCTGTGTTACTAACTAATAACGGCCCTGCGGTATATCCTAGATTAGCCTATTTTAATATTCTGGTTTCAATTTATCGTTAGTATACCTACTTACCAAGTTTCATCAAAATCGGTTCAGTAATTCAGAAGCAAAAATTATTTGAAAAAAAATACTAGCTTGGTATTGCAATTTTCTTACTGGTCAATTTATTCATATTTTTATAGCCTTTTTCATCATCATCATCATCATTATCATATCAGCTACAGGACGTCCACTGCTGAACATAGGCCTCCCCCAAAGACTTCCAGAGCGATCGGTCGCATGCTCTCTGCGTCCAACGACTTTTTACTTTCTGATTATATAGCTTGCTACCAGTGAGAGATTTTTTGAAATCAGTCCAGCAGTTTTGGAGCCTTTTCGTTACAATCTTTCCTATTTTATAATAAAGTATAGATTTGTTGATAGATTCTTTGACATCGTAAACTTTAATTCACCTGAGCTAATTCACATAAGTGCATTAAATACACTTTTAGTAAAATTAAATCACCTGGGTGCATTATAATTGCTTTTTAATATTCAGTAATGTTTTCACTCTTAAGGTGAAAGGGTACCGGCGCTCTCTCCATACAAACGTAGTCGAGTGTTTCCTGGTGTCATTATGACACTAGCACAAATATTTTTGTGCCATAAAACCTATCACTGCCATGACTATGTCCCTACGTTTTTTTTTAATTGTCTAATTATCATAGAAACATAGAGGAATCATAGACAAAGATTTTAAAAATAAAAAAATACACAACATAGGGGCATGGTCATGGCAGTTGATAAGTTTTATGCAACAAAAATATTTGCTCTAGTCCAGGGAGAAAACAGGCGACTAGGTTTGTATTGAGAGAGCCCGCAGTATCGTTCCTCTTAATAAATGCATGAGTTGAAACTTCAAATCGAGCAAGACCTTAGAATCTTACTTGAGTTGAAAACATTTTCTACAGAGAGTTCTACAGAGAGTCTGCACTTCTGTTACGCAATTTTGGAGTTCTACTGAGAGTCTGCACTTCTGTTATGCAATTTTGGAGTTCTACAGAGAGTCTGCACTTCTGTTACGCAATTTTGGAGTTCTACAGAGAGTCTGCACTTCTGTTACGCAATTTTGGAGTTCTACAGAGAGTCTGCACTTCTGTTACTCAATTTTGGAGTTCTACAGAGAGTCTGCACTTCTGTTACTCAATTTTGGAGTTCTACAGAGAGTCTGCACTTCTGTTACTCAATTTTGGAGTTCTACTGAGAGTCTGCACTTCTGTTACGCAATTTTGGAGTTCTACAGAGAGTCTGCACTTCTGTTACGCAATTTTGGAGTTCTACAGAGAGTCTGCACTTCTGTTACGCAATTTTGGAGTTCTACAGAGAGTCTGCACTTCTGTTACGCAATTTTGGAGTTCTACAGAGAGTCTGCACTTCTGTTACGCAATTTTGGAGTTCTACAGAGAGTCTGCACTTCTGTTACGCAATTTAGGAGTTCTACAGAGAGTCTGCACTTTTGTTACCAGATTATAATGTGTAAATTAAACAACATAATTTCGTATTACCTTAATATTTATATTGCTTACTTAACTAGTGACAGCATTATAATAAGCTTATTATACACATCTTGCCAATAGGTAAATCTATTTTAATTTTATTCCGTGTATAAATTAGTTTATGATGGTCATCCACCTAGACAGATAAAAAATATTCATCATACAGTCTACTTTCATCTATTCGTGTTGATTTATGGTCAAAATCAATAACCTATCATTCAACAGACGACCTTTGTGGCGCATCGGGCGAACACCCGTCTGTGACACAGAAGGATGCAGGTTCTATTCCAGTCTCAAACAAGTATTTATGTATACAGATATTCGTTTGGGCGTCTGTATGTGTATATATTTACAAAAGTATTTTAGTATTCTATCCGTTGTCTGGCCACCCATAACACAAGCCTAGTTGCTTAGCTTAGGGCTAGATGGCGCTATGTAAAATATTCTTCAATATTTATTTTAACCAAGGTTTGAACTGCCTTTTTTTGTTTGCTATAGGTGTCAGAAAAATGACATTTTAACCATAGGTCGTTGATAGATAGGTTATCGATTTTGACCGTTATACGGGGGAAGTTTTAGGATATTTCAAGGAATATATGTATCGTAAAAATCTAATTGACCGCTCGATGCTTTTATCAATATTATATTATACACGTGGATTTTGGCAGATTTCAAAATAAAATTATTACAAAGTTATTATTATTTACAATAAATTCTGACATTAATTCCACGTTTTGTATAATAATATTATGTGAATTCACTTTCGCCTCGCGTTTACTGTGCACATAAATATTTTGATTACTTTCAATTCGGTACTTGACACTTGTATCGATAAATTATGGAAATAGTAGCTAATAGGTTAACAATAACTTAAACTTTTTTGCATTAAAAATGTCGCAAATGTTTTTTTTTAAATACGATTGTTTTAGGACTTGTATTACGATCAACGCAAACTAATTAAAGAATTTTTATTGGTTGGTCAGAAAATTCTGACACGACCAACTGGTGGTGCCGAATGAAACTGTGTTGATTATAAGACACGAAACGCGACGACCACGAGAGTGACGTCAATATAAAACTTCAATGGAGTGAGTCTTCAAATAGGGCTTGTGATGTCTTCGACTGTTTTCGTGCTACAATTAAAATTTGTAATGGAAAAATGCATTTTCACTACATTAAGGTTATTAAAAAAATGTCTTTAGATCCAGATGTGTGTATCAAATGTTTAATTTGATAACAGAAAGGGGGTGAAATTTCAATTTCTAAATTAGACTTAGAATTAACAAGATAATTGTTAGAGAGTTATAATAAACATTTGCGACTTTTAAAATACTGGAAAACTGTCAAGAAGCCAATTGGAGCGTTAGTGTGACCATCATATTCAGAAGGACAAGATGAATCAGTGGTTATGGTTATAGAGATCAATATTTCCCTTTCAGATACACTTTGATATGTATTCACGGAACTTCTACAACGGTTAGGTGATAAAATTGTGAAGTACCAAGTTTATTTATTAATATTATTAACTTGTTTAGATTTAATTCTAAAATGCGTATCGGGTATTGTAATACAAAGGGGTTATTCTAAACGTCTAGGCGAATACTTTCACGCCTTTAATTGAAGATTATGTTACTTGAAAATAAGCTGTTTCTTGGAGTAAAATACCTTGAGATTTTATCTTTATTTTCGAAAACAGCTGATTTTCTTCTTTTCAACCTCAAAATTTTCGAAAAACTCAAATTCCCAAGTTGTTCGCTTCGACGTCTACAACAAAGCCTTCAAGTATTACATTTCTCTCGGAAAAACATAATAAATAAACTTAGAACACTCATGACATTTTAGACTGAAAAACGTTTACAAATGAAAGCATTGATTGTTTTTTCTTCATAAATAATTAAATTGATTTGTTATTAGACTTCAAAAATAAACAGGTAAATCACACGGTGTCCAATACGTTTCTCAATCTTTGATAGCTCATACAAATGGGACGATATGACTTTGTACAAGCGTTATTACAACGAAGTACGTTCTTATTAATACTGTAAACATGGGTCGCGATCGCGTTTTATCTAATATACTGATGGACACATAAACTGCATAAAAGTTCAGGATTACTTTCAAATGATTATGTTAATAAGTATGCAAACTATTCATACAAATTCAAATTGAATCAATATTATTGTATCGAAACTGTTGTTGAGTTAAAAATCATAGTACAAGACGGTCTTAAAATAAATGTTATTATTTTAAATTCGTTTTGTACTATGATGCAGTTTATGTGTCCGTCAGTGTTTATTTCCCGGCGTTTCGATCGAGTTTTACAGATCATAGTCACGTTAATAAAATATTAAAAAATAGAAAGTTAAAACACGATCGAGACCAGTGTTTATAGAATGTTTATTATCGCGTAAAAACGGGTTTAAAATAAGTGAGTTCTATTTAGAATAACCTTTTTTCTTCCACCAGAGTTTCCGGTTTACGTATGCTTTAGGTCAGTATTTCTATCCAAGGGAAAATTTGTTGGACGCCAGTACAAAGTTAAGTCGTACAGTTTGTGTGAACAGATAAAAAAATTAAAGACAAGAACACATTTATCGATAAATTGTATTTTAAATATTGGAAGATTGAAATAAAGGCTATAGTGTGACCATTTTACTGCTAATATATCAACTCAATGTTGCAAGCGTTCAATAAATTCATGTATTCATGCAATGTATAATACAAAAAAAATCTAATTATTATTTACAAAAATACGTTTGATGAAACTAACGGTCGCACTCAGAAACGTTTCAAATTATAGTTAAGTAGCACTTTATCTCGCTCACTTAAGGTGAAAGGGTACCGGCGCTCTCTCCATACAAACATAGTCGACTGTTTCCTCCCTGGATAACGACACTAGCACAAATATTTTTGTGCCATAAAACCTATAACTGTCATGACTAGATATACCCCTATGTTTTTTTTTTCTTCATTTTCTTATTATCATAGAAATTAAGATTAAAAAAAAACATAGGGGCATGGTCATGGCAGTTAAAAGTTTTATGCAAAAAAAATATTTGCTCTAGTGTCATTATCCAGGGAGCAAACAGTCGACTACGTTTGTTCGGAGAGAGCCCCTGGTACCCGTTCCTCATAAGCGATATTCAACGGCAGTGAAAATGTGACAAAGCGTCGCTTAACTAAAGATTCATAGTTTCAGAGTGCGACCGTAAGAAAAAATAAAATAATATGGTTCTTAATTAGATACTTTTATCACATACACATTACTTTTGCAATATAAAAGCTAGAATCATAAACGAAAAACTAGGAAACTTTGTTGAAAGTATAGATACTTAATACTGATGTAAATTATACACGTTAATTTTCGAGTTTTGTATTGCTAAATTACTGGGTTAGGTGGTAACTCATCAATTATATTTATTTTGTTAGTCAAATATTTCAAATATTTTGAATGAATATTGTATATTATAGACCGTCTTATACACCGGCATTCACAAAAAAGTGTGACGTCATCGATCACGTTCCGTTATTGACAAGGTAACAATAACGTATTATCGTTGCTATGGTTACCATCAATGTTTTCTTATGAAGTTGTCAGGTAAAATTATCGGTCGTAAACCGACTTTACAGACAACCAGTATTTGAAATATTTTTCAGTTTATTAGTAAGTCAGATACGGATCTTAATGAACGTTGCTAAAGAGGAACTAATTAATTTACAAATAAGGTTCATATTCGATTAATGACTAGCGCCCTATCACCGTTCATAAAGATCCTAATCACAGTGTAGGTTTAAGGTTTAAATGTTGCTTTATGGTTCTAACTTAACTCAATCGACAGACTAAATTTCATTTGTGTATGCATAAAAAATGAAATTCCAAAGAAGAGTTACCACCAATCCCTTTAAAATTACTTGAATTAAATATTCAAATCCATTTTATACCGCTAAAATTCAATTCTTAATATAATAAAATTACATTTATTCGATGTAATTTAATATGTAAAACACATGCCTATAAACAAATATACATTTTAACAACAATTAATTCAAAATACATATTATTGTATTTAACCTAATAAAATTACTTTTCTTTTTTAATTAGGGTTTGACCACACAGAGCGGTCGATATTTTGAAATTCCAGCTCAATACATTTTGCCGAATCATAATTCCCCGAATCGATTCCAGAAAAACTAAATAAAGAAAAAAAAGGATATTATTTGCAATAGTGACATAAAATGGATTCAAATTCAATAGCTAATAAGAAAAATGAATTCAGTAACATGATAAATCTGGATCCCAAATGAAATTGTATTGATTTTTATATGTACAATAATTATGATAAATTAATAATTTGTTAATTCAAGTTAAATCCTATTGCTCCTACTAATATTATAAAAAGGAATGTTTTTGTGAGTGTGTGTATATTTATCGATGAACGTTGTTGTAATAAGAATATGTATAATGCCCTGAAAACATTATATGGTCCCATACCCAAAGGGAAAAAACGGAATCCTTTTACTAAGAATCCACTGAACGTTCCGTCTGTCACAAGGCTGTATATCATGAACCGTGATAGCTAGACAGTTTAAATGTTTACTGATGATGTATTTCTGTTGCCGCTATAACGACAAATAAAAAAACTAAAAACAGACTGGTACAGAACTCTTTGTGCGCGAGTCAGACTCGCGCTTGACCAGTTTTTTTATCTTGTTTCACTAGTATCGGTACTTACGCGGGTAAATCGGCGAGGCTTAGCTACACCCCATCCTAATTCCTAGCTAAATAAAAATAAGCTTATCTACTTAAACTAAACTGTAATTTCAAAAAAGTTATACCTTTTTATACATGTTATGTTTTGTTGTGCTATTTTGATACCAAACTTTAGCTGCCAATCATTCCTAGGATTCAGGATCCAGATAAACATGCACACAAATATATTTACAAACATATCCACAACCAAAACTATACTCTCAACAAACGTCGAGCTTTAGAGAGATTAATCAATACAAATAAGAGTGTAAAGCTCGTTAAAACAGCGCGTCAAACTGTAACATCAAACTCTCATAGTTGTATAACGCACGTCGTAAAAAGCTGGGTCTAGAAACTTGACAAGATGTCAAGCACAGGGATTTCTAATCTATCTATACATATAAACTTCTTTGTCCTGACTGACTGACGGATCAACGCACAGCCTAAACCGCTCATTGAGACCTGAAACTTGGAGGGTGTGTTCTTTGTATGACGTAGGCATCCGATTAAATTTTCCGAAATTCTACCCCTTTGGGGATGAAAAAGGGGAGGCAAAGTTTGTAAGGGACAACGTGATTCCTTGGTCCATTTTCGACTTCTACTCGGATGAAATCGCGGGCAAAAGCTATTAAGTTATATAAGACTACATATGCACTGCGCGGTTTGTTCGGATGCGGTCAGCAGTACAGCTGCAATATGCGGTTGCAATGGCGGCTAGTCGTAATTTCACATAATAATGTAAGTTTAAGTTAAAAACAGCTTGGTGCGTATAGGAATCGTCCAGCCGTCGGACGGCAGCCGCATCGCAGAGCGTCTAGAAACAATGTTCTCTTACATATTTTTCGTTGCGCCAACTGGACGACTGACCGACATTCAGCCGAACCGCATCATGCGTACGTTTTTCTAATAAAGGATTACGGAACAATTATAAAACTGAGACGATGACATAGACGTTTGCTTTCTAGATTATGCGAGTTAGCGAATCGAGCTTAGCGAACGGTTTGTGATTATATTTACACCACAAATTCGTTTGAGAAAATGGCACTGTAGACAATGACGCATAGGTTGGCTGAGCGAGTCTCCTTATTGGCACTAAGGCTGATGTTTTAAAATTGACGCGCTGTTCGAACATATACTGGACACTTCAGGAGATAAATCAATATAAACAGTTTTTAGAGATATCAATCAATATAATTTTCCTAAGATAAAGTAACAAAATAATTTACACTACAATTCCAAAAATATTGCTAATTTACATTTAAATATACTACATTATCCAACCGATCTAAGATCGCTAATTTCTCAGGTAAATTATGGATTTAAATAATAAATTAAACATTCAATCTCTAAAAAGCTCAACTCCTTTAAGGAATGCAATTAATGTTGTGCAGATAGACAATTATTATACAAGTCGTGATGAATAATCACACTACTTTTTTAAGGTATGTGATACCTGTGTGGCGGGAAATAAAAAAGTATAGTCGTCGCCAATTTAAGGATTCTATACACTGATCGACTAAGTGGAAGGGTGGCGTAGGTGTTCAAGCCTACTCCACCTGAATAGCAATGATTAAAATTGCTGGCGCTGTAAACATCATCTGGATTAGATGTCAAAGGGCAATATTAGTATTAATATACACTAACCTCCATATATTGTTTTATATCTATGGTTCCATACATAGATTGCTCCCTAATAGATGCCGCATATGAAACAACAGATGCGCGCAATAATTGTTTTAGTTCAAAATAACTCGTACGTGTCTCGAAAGTCAGACTTGATCGACACTGAGACCAATCATGACTTTGTGCTAGCATCACATGCATTTTTTTGTTCTAAGAGACCAGAGAGGACAGGCTTTAGACGCCTGCAGTGTAAGAAGTAATGAATCCTTTATAATTTGACATGGATTACAAAATCAGTGGTATTGGAATAGAATAACTAGCATATCATGTTGCCACTACAACATCAGTGCCGACCAAGTATATAACTCGTAAACATACGAACGAGGTCAATACGATTTTAAAACTAAAGCAAATATGTGTTGCACGCATCTGTTGTCCTATATTTGGCATCTATTAGGGGTAATCTGTGGTTCCATTCAAGAAAAGGAACCTTTATAAAATAATTCGATTGTCCATCAGTCCCATATTTAAGTTTTTTATATGTAATTATTTCTTGTTTATCTATCTATCTGTCTGTCTGTTTTTTATTTCCCGCCACACCCCCTGTTAGTCGCTTTAATGCGACTTATAAATAAAACCGAACGTATTGTATTGTGATACAGTTACACTATTGAGTAGCAATTCCACAGCACATATTGTTAACTTTAAAAAAATAACATTGGTCATACGATAAATCCAATTATCTCCCATAAATACGTACATTACCACACTTTCACATCGAGTTTTTGTTGTCTATTAAACTATTTATTTCCACTTATATTTTCTTTGTACTTTTTTTTGATTATCTTTGACAAAAGTGACCTAACCGTTACATTAACCTTTAAACACACATCAAAACAAATATTTGTTCTACATTCTGATGCCATTTGAACCATTACAATAAATGTTCATACACGAAGCTAACTCAAGACGTACACCCAATGTGTCACGATTATTTACAATGGACATGACCCAGTGATGGGTGCTTCCTTTGCCCATGGCTCTATCTTATGAAACCGCAGATAATTTAATATGGATACTGGTTGTTATCTATATGAAGCAGTATTAAGGACTTTGAAAATAAATAGATCGGAAGATATTTTAAATTCACAAGAAATAAACTTTTTATTTTGAACTGCGTAAGTTTGCATCAGTATTTTGATTCCGAGAAACATTTTCTAAGAACAATGCATAACTGAAAATTGTGCCTCGACGGGATTTAACTGAAACCTACTGTTTACAGTGCAAACACAACGAACTACGCCGTGGTGGTGTTGGTAAAATTCTGGCTATGAATTTGTTTATTTCAAAAATTGAGGTTCGGTTAGGGCACCAAGCTCGCAAGTTCAAATTTCGTCGAGGTGCCATTTTTTATATGAACTTTTCTTGGAAAATATTTTTAGGTTACAGAAGAAATAAGTTTAATTGATCAATTAACACCAGTCAACCTTTCAGACCATCAATCAATATTGATTGAATACAACAACCGTGATCCATTTCGTTTCATCTGTGTTTCATCAACATATGCAAACATATCAAATAACGGCGATATATCTGCATATGCAACGTATACTTCATATCCGAGTTACGAAACTGACTCATATTCATTTTCTATGAAAACAAATAAGATGCGGCAGCTTCTTACGCGATCTCGTATTAAAGCTCGCTGCGAATGAGGAATTTAATTCACTGATTTTTAAACTGTAGTCAAAGGAGACTACAGAAGACTTGTTTAATAAGTTTTGTTACCTATTTAGCATTCCATGTTCACTGGGGTTTGCACAGCGCAGCGAGGCGGGGCGGAGCTCTCTATATTCCTTGGAAGTTAAGGGACTACGCTAGCCGGGGTCTTTTCGCGTCTCTTTCTTCGCTACCACCTCCACCGGCCGCGCCGCTTGATTCATCCTCTTCGTCCGAATCACCGTCGTAATCAACCAACCCCTGTTTGGAGAAATAACAGTTAGCTTATTGTGTCTTTAAAAACTCTAGCTAAAGCGGTGAAGTGAAGCGAAATCAAAACAAACTGGTGACATTGACGAACTTAATGATAATTTATTTTAGAAATGCAAACCATTGTTATTGTTTGTGTCAGTATACAAAGATTTTGCTTGCTCCAGCACATAGTGTGCGGTACGAAATTGAAATAAAAGCGCGCATAGCGTCATAAGCATGTTGAGTACCCTCACGAATTCGTACCGGGCGATTTAATCGATATCACTATAAGTGCTATTCATCCAATTTGGATCGCAGTCTTCAAATAGACGTAAAAATGACAAATTGACTAATTTCCCAAGATTATTAAGTTAAAAAGCTTCATCCCTACATATCTAAATTCCAGTTTGAAATGGATGGTACAACCATTTGAAAATATCACAGTAAAAAAAAGTCAAAGTTATAATTATTTTTAGATTTAACAATAAATGAATGGTTTCAACTTAAACATCGTAAAATTTCTGTGAGCAGCAGTAAAATGATAATTAATTGCATGACATTGAAGTAAACAAAGCCGTTTTGCTTATGTAACGAGTTGAAGATATGATAAAAATAAAACAATTAAGTTGTGATGAGTAAAAGTTCACTGACCGGAAATGTACACGTATTTAGAGAAAAAAATAGACATATTCATGCTGAATAATGTGTATGACATGCACATTGAGAACGTAAACCATTGGATATGTTGAATGAAAGTCATTGACCAAAACACACACAGATTTCCAGCACACCAATCTACCAATCACGCACTCGGACCAATAATCACTTAAAATTCTCCCAATCCGCAAATCAGGTCTAAAATCCTGTACTCCCATGCAACAATAGAGCACGAAAAGTAATGGCGGTTCTGAATCTCAGCGCGGCTTTTGGATGGTAGAGATATTTCAAGTCATGTTGATGTGTGGTTATAATGTGCCGGTTTGATTTTGTTTGAGACATAGAACCGCGCATCAACTTGAGTGAAAATATCTTTATGCGCAGCCTAGAGGGCGGATATGCGCCTAATATTCTGCTATAACACCTTGCGCCTTATTTCAAAGCCGTCATCGAATTGTTTGCTAAAAGTTCCTTTGTTCCTTGACAGTAATGATTCCCCAGCAAAGCAAAGTAGGAGAGAGGGAACTAAAAGTTTACCTTATTGAGTAATCTGGGCTCGGATACCTGAACGTCAGTGTGCGTCGGTTTGGGCGACGTCGCCGTACTCAGGAGCACCCGGCTCGGACCGTTCACACTCACGCTCTCCGTGTTCGAACACACTTTCTTTTCAACTATTTTACCTGAAATTTATAATAAATCAAATGATCACTACATAGTATTAAACTAAGTCGCTTCTCGCTGTTTGTCTGTCCCTATGTATGCTTAGATCTTTAAAACTACGCAACGGATTTTGATTCGGTTTTTTTAATAGATAGTTATTCAAGAGGGTTTTAGTATATAAAACAAAACTACTACGCGTACGAAGTCGCGGGCAACTGCTAGTTTAGTATATAAGTATTCTATCCAGTGTCTGACCACCATAACACAAGCAAGGATAGATACCGCTGTGTACTTTACGATAATTAAAATAAACGCTTGGGATTCTTTCACATGAGATAGCCGTGATTTTATGAATGAAACAGTTTGCGTTCCAATGATTTGTATGATGCTTACTATTTTTCACTATTAAGAATTTGTAATAAAGATAACGTAAGGATGGTACGTAAGTGTGTAATCGTTATGTGTAGATAGAATAGATAAGTTTTGTTTACTGTTATGTTTTGGGTGATTCATGCCTTATTCTAAAAAGTTTGCGAGTGTGCCTCGAGTAAATAACCGTTTCGTAATAAGGAAAATAATAAAAACAAGGCAGTTCTTGCCGCTGGCGGAGTTAAACCTTCATGCTGGAAATGCAACTATAATTTAGTGAAAGTCTGTTTGCTACGTATGTTACCTTTTCACACAAAAAAATACTGAAGGGATTGTGATTGAACTTGGTATTTAGATACATATATTCCCACATGATCGGGACATTAGCGGGTAAAATTGCAAGGCGCAGCTAGGTTTGTGTTAATTAAATTGTATTGGTTTGTTACCGATGGCGTCTAGCGCGTGATGTGCGTGCGGATGCGCATGCGCCTGCGCGGCGTCTAGCGGAGCCTCGTCCTCCAGCTCGTCATCATCATTGAACCACATCTCTTCTTCCTCGTCCGGCTGCCGCGCCTCCCGCCGATACCGCGTGCGTAACAGAGACGGCACTACAGCCTCGGTTACACCTACGCTCCCGCTCACTTTAAATCAAATAAGTTGACTTGTTAGTTAGAGGCATTGTAAACTATACACAGTACAGATATAAGAGCGTTGTTGGCTTAGTGGTAGACTCCTCGACTTTCATTCTGAAGGTCGTGGATACAAATCCCGGCCGGTCGTACACCAATGAATTTTACTTAGGAAAAATTTATGTGTGCTAATTTACATTGCTCTTAAGGTGAAGGAAAATATCGTGATGAAACCCGCGGCTTAGTTGACTCCAAAAGTATTGACAAGTTTTTTCCTCTGGACATAGTCAGGCCACTATGAGAGGTAGACGCTGAGAGGGTAGTAGGTGCTGGGCAAGCCTACACCATCCTCACGCATAAAGGACCCAATTAAAAACGTCTAATTGCGGAAAACAGCCCCTATACCGGTACAGATATTTGAACTTATGCAGCTTTGATTTGTTTGGCAGTAATGCTGATGACGCGCGCACACAAATCAAGGTGCACGTCTACTAGAAATCGAGAGATTATAGAGTTAAATGATGTAATTTAGAAAGAGAATTTCACAAAGAAATACAGCTAATAGCAATAGTTCAAATTACATACCTCTGTCCCTCTCCTTAAGTTTGTCTTGATGTTGGTCGTACCGTGTTTTTAACGCTTTGAAAGTCTGCACATACTCAACATCTTCTAGGATTTTACCATAGTTTTCGACGACATGCGAACATAGAGATTTGATATCTTCCAGCTTAATGAACTCAAATAATTCTAATATAGCCGAATCTAGTAGATTATACCTGAAAAATAAATAAATTACTATGTAGAATGTAGATATTGAACTATGTAGAATGTAGAATGTAGAATTTGGTAGCCTTTAGAAGTGATTATCAGGTAAGTGAATTGAAATGGATAGCATAAAGGTAAGAATTCATTCGGTAATACTGACTAGACACATAGTCAGTCTTACCGAATGAATTCTTAATGTAAGAAACAAAGATAAATTAAAACGATTTTTCTGGGGTCAATATAATATGTGTGTAGGCAACATTGTATTTAAATTGATAACCATCTTACCTGCCGTTATTTCTTAAGAATGCATCAACAACTGGTGCAAATAGATTTCCCTTTATAATGTATCTATTATAGTATTCGTCCTTGAGAGCGATGATCTTTCTCATGAATCTTAATGCGCCAAGCACAAGGAAGGTGTGCGTTGACCTCATCAATACCAATATACGACGGAGGAGATCCTATAAATATACAGAAAATACTTAAATAAATACATCGTAAATGCCTCTATTCTGGTAGATCGTTGTATAATATTGAATAAATTCCTTGCGATTTACGTCTAGCTTATGTAATTTTTTCGCGGGTAAATCGCATGGATTAGCTCAGCTGGACTACTACTACTACATTCACTACATAGTATAAAACAAAGTCACTTCCCACTGTCTGTCTATCCCTATGAATGCTTAGATCTTGAAAACTATGCAATGCAATAGAAAGAGTGATTCAAGAGGAAGGTTTTAGTATATAAAACGAAACTACCACGCAAACGAAGTCGCGGGTAACGATTAGTATATCATAAAGTTTAGTAAACTTACCTTATTCAATATACAGGTCTTGATATGATAAGTGTGATGTTCGACACAGAATGCTAGTAGCTCCAGTACAAGACCGAGCAACTGGACAGTGTGATAGTCTTCTTTCAATGGCTTCTCGCCTGTTGTGTTTTCTAAAAGCGGCGCTGAAAATTGTTAACGAAATAAATTTAATAAAATTAGAATTACCAAATTTTTAAATTGGCTTGCCAGCAACCATTATCATTCTTGCCGCAAGTGATGTGGCAATACGCCTGTGGGTGACGGCAACATCCCCCTAATGTTGTCATGATACATTTTGGAATCTGGCGGTTTTAGGTGCAAATAAAAGCTTTATGTTTGACTAAAGTACGCTCAAAGGAACTGAAAATCACTACAACTTACCTATTAAGGTCTGTATGCTGTGTTTATAGAAGAAATTTAGGAAATCTGCCTTTTCACTCTTGTTTACTGATGCCAGCATACTCTCAGGGTCTAATAGAATACGTAGTACACCCATCAGTTGTACCGCACCACCAAGTTCAGGGTCTCTGTCCCGTAACATCTGTTCTATTACAATATTGAGTAGCATTTGCTCCTGTAATGATAACAATCGATTAGATATCGTAGTAATAGTAAGGTCTTGACCTTGACTGATAATAGTGCCTATACTTACCTCTTCTGTATTATTTGCTTGTTGTAAAGTGTAATCTCTCACTACAGAAGGTGAGAACTCAACAATGTACGTTAAAATATCTATCGAAGCTGTTTTCGTTTTCTGATCTTGTATACCTAGTGTTATTTCTAATGCTGGCAGGATTCCCAATGTAACTAACGTCTTATAAAATGCATCCTTATCCTGCGGTTGTAGGTTTTGTGAAAAATTACAAAATTCTTTTAAAAACAGTACCAAATCCCGCCTTTTCGTGTCGGGCGTCTTATCATCCATTAGCAGCTTAAATAAATCTGTTAAAAACTTATCATCCTCTTCTATAAGTTTCACTATTTCTACTTTGTTGAAAAATATAAAACTTGACAATGTGCTTAGCAGATTGTCTTCAAAGACAGTGGGTGTGGGTAAGACAATATCTTGAATGTATTGGACTCTGTATGTTTGATGAATTTTAGCTAGCAGATCTTGGTTCTTTATAGGAATGGCTTCACGAAACTTTGCTAGCTCCCTGAGGTACTCTCTGTGCTTTTTAGGTTGCGGTAAACTGGGATCATACTCTAGACAGCCAACGACATCAAATATAGTGTCATCAGCAAACATTGTATCAAAAAGAGTGTTCTTATTTAGTAGGAATATACTTTTAAATATTTCGTAGAGATGATGCAATCCTTCAATGTTCTCAATATCTTCACACATGTGGAATAGGTTTAGTAGTTTCTTTATGTAGTGTTGGCTCTCCAAAGCAGCTGCTAGTTTGTCTTTCCTTGCTGGTGAAACGAGACAACTGTTCACTAGTTCACTGATATCTTCTAAACGTCCCATTTCACATGCAGGTAGCTCCACTGGCTGGACACTATCTGACATCTCATCAAACCTCTCATCTTCAGATTCCTCCACTATGTCTTGTGTGATTTCCACTGAAGGATCTTTTCCTTGTACCTATAAAAAGGAAACAATTAAAACACTATTCATTCATGTAAAGAGTAAAAAAGTGTGTTATCAGTTTAATAAAGTAATATATTATGCTGAGAGAAAGGTAAGGATAAAAATAAAGCATATAAAAACTATTACATACCTGACAAATCTTCTCCCATATCTCATCACATCCAGCCTTTTCTTGAAAACTTAAAGCTAAATCAAAGTTGTCACCTTCAGACCAAACTATGAGTGTGTCCTGTTGTTTCTGGTAAGCTGTGTCAGGTTGTATCTTGCTCTCAAGAAGAAGGGATCCATCAGACTCTGCTCTGACTAAGAGAGATGTTCCCTTCAGCCTGTCAACATAACACGAGGAGACATGGCCCGTTCCTCTGTCGTCCCACTGCCGGTCTGCATTCAGAGCGTATAGCTTCACTCTACGTCGTGTGTCTGTCATGATATTCTGGGCTCTACACACTAGATACCTAATTAGTATGTCTATAATTTTGGCGCTTATCTTGTGCACCCGAACAATACTTATTTAACTCCCATTTGTATAAAACGTATGAACATCTGAAACAAAACAAGTTTTACAGAAAACAGGCGAAATAAACTCAAGAATCTAATTACCGTAATTAAACATTCCATCTTGTTCTTGGTTTTGTATGAAACACACCTAAGTTAGAAAAGGCGGCACCACGATTCCTCTCAGTTTAACTGTAGCGATCACAAATGCAAACATTCATTGCAAAATACACATTTCTAATTTGTAGTAACAATGGAAATATTCACGAAAATTATCGGATATCACAAACAAAACAATACTGAGTGTATGACTATTATTACGACACAAACACTTGATTATTGTATAAAATATGATCAATTTACAGTTACACTAACCGATGATCTCAAAATAACGCGTTATTTACCGGAATTAACATTACAAAATCGTCAAATTGACATACCTTCAAAATAGTACAACATCAAATAACGCCATATTGGATTCACAACAACGCTTCAAAATTGGGGTTCACAAGCCAATTAGAATGGCGGAAAATTCAAATACAACATTTTAATTCTAAATAGCAACTTGTTATTATCGGAGATAAGTATTTACATTGATTTAATATTGATTTTTGCATTTTTTAGTGTTATTCACTATGTTTATTTACGTGCTTATGTATAATTAATAAAGTTATTAATATCCATTATTGCAAATGGAAAGGTTAAAAATAAAAATTCCAGGAAAATTCAAAAAACTTTTTGAACGAAAAATGACCTGTCAACTTCCTGTCAAATAATAAAAAAAACGTAGAAAAATATCCTTTCTGCTATAGCTACACGTTCAGTTTTTTTTTGCTATATTATGGGCGAGGTTGGGTGATTGCTGGAAAGGCTTCGAGCATTTTCCATTTACTATTATTTTTTATTATTACTATTTTTAGAGAGGTTAAAAAATCATGCAAAATAACTTAATTTGAAATAAACAATTTGGTTCAGCCTCGGCACAAAGAAGGTTTAGTTTTAGATACCTACTAGGGTAAACCAAAAATGTGCGACAGAATGCAACCTTGGTTTATCACATTATAAGAATAAAAACTTTCTTGTGATATTAATGGTTTGCATTTCCCTGGAACACAGGCCGATCCGGACATAGCAGTGCCGGCACAGTTCCGAAACGTGCCGTTCCGTAACGTATCAGAGTCACATAGATTTTTATTTCTTAGTCTATGCAGTGTCAGTGAAAAATGATATTGTTGCATACTTTTTGTACTAGGCTATACGTACCCGTCAGAGACAGTGCCTCACTGACATCACTGAACGTCAACGGCACGTGTCGGCTCTGTGCCGTCACTATTGTTTGCGGATCGACCTCTTCTAGCTTGAAGATACCTCAGGCGGAACACGAATGAAGCTTCGTACCTCCATTCATGAAATGAACAATCGTTCGCATTTGCTAGCATTCAGCTTTGCTTGCTTGATTGAAGGTGTAGAAGTAGCTTAAAATTTATAATCTGTGATTTGTTGGCTGCCATTTGCTGTGTTCTGTCAAACAATTTTGATGTTATTGAGTTGAAACATTATTTTAAATAAATTCAAGATACCTTTCGAAATAAAACCGAGTTTTTATTTGAATACAAATAGATAGAATTTTACCTTGTGTTATTTACAAGTTAATTTCATTATGTGGCACGATATGATAGAAATACCATGTGAAATAGGTTTGTTGCATTTGATATCTCTCAACGTACTATCTGTGATATTTACATTAAAAACTAAGATACAATAATATTATTTATTCTATTTATAGTGTTTTAGTAGTTGGAAGACTGTGTGCAAAAGCAAAAACATAAAAGTTTAGATTAACTTGACAGATGTCAAAATGTCAGTTTGCAAAGAAATATTTTATGAAAAATCAAAATATTTGTGTTTTATTTGTAAATAACAAAGCGATTATTGCTAGTTTACGTTGCGATAAATTTGTACATTCATTTCAGTATGAAGCTGTGGGACCAATATTATTCTAAGCATCTCGTTACATAAATTGTGTTGTTTTGTGTGACTCCAATGGGAAAATGAACACATTATGTCTTATTTGAGTTCTACAGAAAATGTTGGGTAAGTATTCTATACTGCAATCTTGCAATATGACATATTCTATAAAGTGTAACAATCTCAGAGATCATATTATATGTTACATTGTTATCATTTTCATTGAGGAGGTTATGATTAGTATGATTTTGGATAAATAAAAGTGTATTCATTTATTATGCTCGAAAGGCTTCAACATTACTAGTTTTGGCTTCGGATGAGCAAAGGGCTGGCTCTTACCACAGGGGATATGCATCGCCATCCAACGAGGTAACACAACCAGTCTTTTGGGCGCACTTTTTAGGGCCATTTGTACCTTTAATATTATTAAGCTTAAGTAGGAAGTTTATTTTATTAATTTAAGTTTTTATTATTTAATTGTTATGAAGAATATTTTATTCTTTTGTATATTATCTGAATAAAATTAGTATTTATGCTCAATGTTTATTGGTTATCTTTTCCTTTTACAGATTCAGTGGTATTCCACAAACCATATCTGAAACAAGTTGTGCGACACAGTATAAAATGGCTGTCGACGGTGTGTCCAGCAACTGCAGCGAAGTTATGTACATACCGGACAGCACGGCAGATGAACAAACATACATAACCCATCTAAACGATAACTTCTACTCAAAATTCAAAATAGATCCTAACGAACTTATCACATTTCATGATTCCGATGTAATAGCTAGTGAGATAACCGTCTCAAATACAGAAGATGCTTTCATATATCCTGATAGTGTCGATACAAAAACTAAACTCTCAGACAGTCCTAAGGAACTCGATATCTTGGGTGCATTCACAAATGGAGACGTTAAAAAAGAAATTAAAAAGAAGTTTCATTCAAACGGATACTGTCTGAGCACACCAAAAACGGTTACTATTCAAAAAGATAATAAGACTTCAAATACCAAAGCACAGAAAACCAAGAGTCAGGTTAAAGAGATAAAGAAGGAACCTTTTGAGAGAAGGCCGAGCGTAAATAGTCCGAAAGCTCAAACTGTGACTGTTCCTTCATCAAAAACCAGTATTACTAGTTCTAATACTAATAATGCAAAAACGACAACCAAGCAAAGCATCGGAGAAACTTTTTTGGATGTTTTCAAAAGAGAACAAGGTTTGGTAGAAAATGCTAACAGTAAAAATAATTCAGATATTCAAACTCCCGGGCCACCTACTAAAATTCCTGCTTCACCTCCAAAGAAAACATCAGGTAAACAACAGCAAAGCTAGGAATAATATTGAATTAACTTTTTGTTTTTCCTCATAGTTTTCCTGCTCGGGTAACTACTAAATTATACTTAATAATGTGGTTAAAAACTTAATTAGTCTCAATTCATTGATTAATTTATATTTTTTGTTTATGTAACTGTAATAGGTAAAAGTCAATCCCAGTCGAAGCCTCGTCGTGGTCGAGGGCCGGCGGTCCATGAGGCTTTACAACGGATATCGTCACAGCGCCGCGCGATTCCTATACCCAACTCCAAATGGCACGCTCCGGGCGACAATATGTTTGACTGCGGCCCTTTGGATAATAAGAAATCAATATTCAGGCAGATAGATAGCAATAGTAGTGATGATGATGCTATGCCGGATTTTGGTAAGAGAGCTAATTTCTGTGCGCTTATTATTACACCCCCGTTGATCGTCTCCATACAAAAACTAAAATAGTTCTGTAGAGTCCAAATGGTTTTATTTGTCTTTTTCCAACGTAGTGTAGTAGGTATGAGGCCCAATAGTGTTACCGGGATTTGTGCAGTGTTGTCTACCGGAATTCACATGTGGTAACCAGGACTGTCAGAGTGTTTGTACTTATCAAGGTCTTAATGAAAATCTTAGGCTTTGCTTTATATGTTAGCAGACAGAATTTCAATAAGTATTATTCCTTTATTTATATTATCGTTGTATTCGATTTAAGTGCTACTAAAATGTTATTTCCACATTTCAGAATTGGAAAATGGATCAGTTTGCGTAGAAGAAATTGCGGCGGAATCGCGTGGCGCCCGACTTGCGTTGCGCAGGGCGGCGCTAAGACGGCACGTTGCCAGAGCTCGTACCTCGCTGAAACTACTCAAGGACCATAAAGAACCGAAAACATTGGCTTCTGTTATCAAGGTAAATGCGGCAACAATACTGAAATGGGTAAGTATGTAAAAAAAAATATAATTCTTAAAAATATACTATTTTTTTTTAAATTGTTTTACATTGCAATCTGTCCCTAAGACATTCAGCAACTGATAAGGCGGATGAGTGAGTTTGTCATGCATGGTGTCCGTCCAGTGAAGAACCCATATTAGTTTCACTCCAGAAGGTCTCTTGGAGTTGTACGTTTTAATCGATTGAAGCTTGTGTTATCTTGCATTAGCTCATTTGCCAGTATATTTGGGTCCGATTCTAGCCTTTTCTTATAAGATTTTAGGGTAATTTTTATTTCCTCTTGAATGGTTGAGATTTTAAGGTCATGGTGGAGTCGTTCATTTGTGTCAAAAATATACTCAAAAAAATTCATTTTTCTGTTTTTAGTAGTTTGTTGTTATAGCGGCAACAGAAATAAATCATCTGTGAAAATTTCAACTCTCTAGCTATCATTGTTCATGAGATACAGCCTGGTGACAGACAGACAGACGGACGGACAGCGAAATCTTAGTAATACCGTTTTTACCCTTTGGGTACGGAACCCTAAGAAGGTGAATTATTGTTTTTTGCTTACATCATTCTCAAGGAAGAGGGGGGAATTAACGAATATTAACCTTAATACTAAATTCAATAAAATATGAACCTTGCTATTTTTTTTCTTTCACACCAAAAAGCTTTATTCATAGTAATCTTAAAATAAGTTAAATTTAATTACAGAAACAGTTATCAAGTCCAAGTTCGTCAGGGAATCTTCCAACGCAGACTGTGAATCATTTGTTGGTGATGAGAGGAATGCCCGCTGTTCTTAGTTCGCGAGAGCGGAGGAAACTAAGGTGAGGTTTAAAAACGGCACCATAAGTATGACTGAAATAATATGTTTATCATTGATAAATATCAATAAATATAAAAATTTATCCCTATTTTCCTTGGTCATCGCATCACGTGTGAACGGCTGGACCAATTTAGCTAATTCTTTTTTTGTTGTGTTTGTTATTGTCAGAAGAAGGTTCTTATGAAAAAAAATTAAGAAAGTTGCGCAGAAAATTATTCCGCGGGTGAAACCGCGGGGCGTTGCTAGTAATAAATAAATATCGTATGGCATTTCATGAATGAGCAATAAAAGGTGGACTCGAAGGTTACTAGAGTGTCGCCCGCAAGCACATACTAGGCCGCGCTGTAGACCACTAATGAGATGGAAAGATGAAATCAAACGCAGGTCATGATTGCATGGTCGGAGTTTTTTTTTTCGTTGTATTTTTTTGTATTTGTATGACTTTCACACAGCGCCATCTGGACCTAAACTAAGAATTTAGGTTTGTGATATTAGAACCAAGTAATGCATAAAATACTTACATACTTACACAGCTCCAGTTCTTCTTTTCGTGTCGATCCCGTTATACCTAGTGTTGATTTTTTTATGCTCCCCTTTTACCTTCGTTAGTCCCGATCCCGTTAGAATATCGGGATAAAAAGTAGCTTAAGTTACTCCCAAATCTCCCGATTAAGCTATGTATTCTCATTCATCAAAATCGGTTCAGTAAAGACGGTGCCTCTTTTATATTATTAGTGAACATTATAGATTAGTGAAGATGTTTTCGTTAAACTAAAAGTTATCTTTCTCTTTTCCAGACAAACGGGCTGGTCAGGCGGAGAGAGCATAGCCACGGAACTATCCAGCGTAATTTGCGCTGAAGAAAAGTGCATATCTCCAGCGTTGCCTTGCAGTCGATATTGCCTCGCGCACATTACTCTTACGTCGGAACAGAGGTTGTACGCGCCGTGTGCGGCAGTATTCGCTGGCGGCTCGCGCTGCAATCAACCGCTGCTTTCGCTGAGGGAGCAGACGCCGCTGTGCGCTGAACATGCTTGGAAACGGGTGAGTTGTATAATTGTAGTATTAAAATAGTACATTGTTACCCTAGGTGTGAAAGTCACACAAGAGTCTTTTATCCGAGGTAAACACTGTGCTTTTCATTACGAATAAAACATAAAATTCTTCATAATAACGAGAGTGAATGAGAGACTCCATACTACCTCTGGCAGTATGCGTGAGCCGTGTGAAGCCATAATTGTTATTCTTTGGTGTTACCCAAAGCAAGAAGGTTAGGTTTTAGAAGTTCCTAATGCGTAATGATACTGATACTGGCTACAAGCACATTGCACAAGCCGCGCGAAGCCATAATTTGACATGACAGCTGTCAGTGAAAGCGATTATCCCTAGGGCTGAAAGTTTTTCTTTCTACACGTTCTTCAGGCATCTTTAGACCTACTTTCGGAGTATGAGTAATGAAAAATACATTTAAGTATAGTATTTTCTAAGGTTTTCGCGACTTGAAATCATAATTATAATTATATTTGAACATTTAAGTAGGTTTAATTGAGTCTCATCCTCGCAAAGGTGCTAGGGAAGCTATTTATTACATGTCCCAGCTACTATTTTAGTACTCTTTACTCTACTGAACACTACATCTACCTACACTAATATAATAAAGAGATTTTTTTGTTTTTTGTTTGTAACGAATAGGCTCCGAAACTATTAGATCGATTTTGATGAACATGGTATTGAAGATACATTGATTCATTGGGAATAACATAGGATTTTTATCCTGATATTCCCACGGGATCGGGAGTTATGCGGTTGAAACTAGTGATGTATAAATTATAAAATAGATAAGGCATGTCTATTATAGTCACATCTAGAGTATCGCAATTTATTTGAAACCTTCCAAATAGTACCTTAATCATGCATCATGTTCCTAGGACAACTACGATAAGTTAAAAGATAGCAGGCCAAAGAAGGCGTCCCGCCCGCGTGTCATTGCGACGCCGCGGCCCCGTCGACCCAAGCGTCGCCGGCGCCCCGCGCCACGCCTGCGTGCGCCCGCGCTGCCCGCACCTCCGCCCTCGTCACAACAGTCACTGTCAGGTATTAAATTAACCACTCAGGATATTTTAACACACTGACAACCCTATGTAATGTAAAATTTATCTGTATGGATACAGATATAAGATACCTCGCTGTTCCATACATCCTTACTGACATATCCCCACTGGTCACAAAGGGCAGACTGATGCCTAAGTGTCCGCACTTAGGCATAGGCATCAGTCTCAGTCCTGTAACCTGGGCCCCTTTTGCATACAGATAGATCCGCAGTGGTAGGGATTTTCCCAATTATCGCTACCAGTGGGATATGTGGAACATTGTGCTCCAAATATCTCTACTGATCCACACTCGTAGGGATACTCTATCCCTTTCCATTGAAACGCACATTGATTCGTTTGCTCTACCAGTGACGTCATCTATGTTGGTAATTTACAAATTTTATGATACTAGAAAACAAAAGTATCCGTTTAACTTTGCTATGGTATGGTAAAAATAATATGTATGTATAAAGACTATGGTTATATAATTATAATTTCACCAATTATCATTTTGCTTCACTGAATTTTGAATGAACATTCATTCTAAGTCAAAACTCTTTGTCATTCTACATCAAAACTTATTATTATTACATAACAATAAATGTCACAAGCTAGTAAAATAACCCGCCCCTTATCGTTCCCGGCGCAAAGGTTCCCATAAAACTAGTAGCATTGCCACGCTGAATAGCGATGACTAACTTCTGCGCCAGAAACGAGCCGGACCGGACGTTAGATAATTGTTTCTTTCAACATGTTGCGTTTGTATTTACCTCTAGAAATCAACGTGTGTTCGAATTCGTCTGCGTACGACAGTACTGAAGAAACTACGATGGGTGCGCTCAGCGAAACTGAATACATTGTTACGGACAATTCACATGAACTTGGTAAACGTTTCATTGCTCATTTATATAGCACGGCGGCGAAATTCGGAGCTCCTACCTATAACCTTTCTCTCATTTATAGTTTTACACAATTACCCTATCCAACTAAACTACTGAACAGTTTGTGATGACACTTGGTATGTATAGGCCTCTTGGAATAACACACTTTTTATTCCGATCTCGATCCCGGATTTACGCGGATTAAACCGCTGGTCAGTAATTATTTATTAGCCCGTGAAACAAATTTCACTGCAGGGCAAATCCCTTCTTACAGTAATGGCTAATCATTATATTTAAAAAAATATAAATCTCCCTTATAAACCTTATGCGCGAATACTCAAACGACTCAAATATTCAGGAATCCCCTATGTATTTAAGACGCTCCTACCCTGTTGAAACATACATTTAAATGTCTATTTCGTCGCCACTTAAGATAAGTGGCCTTTCAGTTTCGGGCTTTGGAATCATAGACGTTTTAAGCGTGCGTGACTTAGTGTTAGCTGTGGTTGTTAGCGCATTTTTTTGCAAATTGACTAATCGAATACCCTCATCATAAAGAAGCCAGCGCTCAAGTTCCTGAAAGAAAAATACCTAAAATAGATTCAAGAAATATGTCACCTGTTAACAAAGGCTTAAACTATTACAGAAGTAGAAGTTGGTCACGTGCCTGCAGACGACATCTTGGACCCGGCGGTCTTGAGTCAAATGCCTGATGAGGCTTTCACAGAGTTCTTCAATCAAGGAATTGTTTATGGTAAGGTTAAGTCATAGAGTAGATGAAACATAGTATAGCGCTATATTGATAAACAACATTATACCGAGCGCTAAACGTGAGAAACCCAGTACAAAAAACAAATATCTAATATATTGTATATAATATATCTAATATATAATCTAATATATAATGTAATACATGATCCGTGTCCCGTCCGGCCCGGGTGTATTATTAACTTTAATGGTGGTTTAATGTAAATCATCCTATTCTTGTTTGTTTGTATTTTTAAAAATTTGAGAAGATGTTAGTCTTCAATTAGGGTAGTCTTAAGGTGAAAGGGTACCGGCGCTCTCTCCACACAAATGTAGTCGACTGTTTCCTCCCTGGATAATGACACTAGCACAAATATTTTTTGTGCCATAAAACCTATAACTGTCATGACTATGCCCCTTTGTTTTGTTTTTTAAATCATAATTTTTATGATAATTAGAAAAAGAAAAAACCAAAACATAGGGGCATAGTCATGACAGTTATAGGTTTTATGGCACAAAAAATATTTGCTCTAGTGTCATTATCCAGGGAGAAAACAGTCGACTACGTTTGTATGGAGAGAGCCCCCGGTACCCTTTCCTCTTAAGTATGCCTAAGCCTTGAAGTTGTTACAGAAATGTTCTAAGTTTTGTTTTATTATGTGTAGCGGAGACCGGTTCGACGTTCGGCGAGAGCTCGGAGCTGGCCGCGGCACTCGAGGCGGTGCTCGACGAGCGAGGACTCGACGCGCAGCCGCTGGACGAACGAGTCCTCGACAACATTGATGACACAATGTTCCACGCGCACGCTAACAACCATGTCCACCTTGCGAAGAGTAAGGTAACTTTGGTTCTAGTTTTTTTTTGTTTCTTTTATTTATTTATTTTAGACATATTAAACTTGAAAAAAAAGGCTCTATAATGATATCGGGCATATAACAGACAATATCATCCGCCACAAGACGTCCACTGCTGAACGTAGGCCTCCCCCAAAGACTTCCAGAGCGATCGGTCGCATGCCCTCTGCGTCCAACGGCTTCCGGCGAGCGGCTAGTCGGAATCCGTCCTAAAAAAATACAACTTATAAATAAAATACACTAGACGCTAGAGCGTCTCCATGCGGCATCCTCCTCTAGGATGTTGTCTTTCACCGTAAGAGCAATGTTAACGCACTGACCCGCAGCTTAGTTTACTCCAGATGTATTGACGGGTTCTTTCCTCTGAACATGGTCGACTAAGCTGAGGTGGTAAAGGTTCTAGACAAGCCTACTTCATCTAATTCATCTCTAAAGCACAGGATACAAGTTGCTGGCGCTGTATCATCTAGTAAAGGCTAATATTTATTATTTTTATCCTGATTTATCTTATTATTTTATTTTATTAGCTGTAAGTATCACAGATCACCTTGTATAGTGTTTCCAATCGTTTATTTAACTTTTGACAGATCACGCACATAAAGTTTTATAATATTTTTTGATACAATGTACTACAGAGAATACTGTACTTCATGGACGGGCTCCGCCCACTTAGAGATGTGTCATTCGTAATTAATGACCACAGACTATAAAAACGGTTTTGAAATAAATCGATTATCGATTATATTAATAAACCATACAATTTTATTGTGATTATATTTTATATCAAATCACGTAAAAACTTTTATTATTTTGTATTAAAATGCCCTAAATGTCTCTGTTTTAATGCATAAATAATTTGCGTAATGAAAACAGTTCCATCGCACTCGTACCTAGTAATGAGATCGAATATATTCGTTGCAAATTAATGAATCTAAAATAATCGTTTAGACTTACTGTAGTTGGTTCAAATAAAAGCATGTGAATGAACTGCGATACCTACTTGTACAGGAACAGGTACAAAATAATGAGTGTGTCAAATCGATTCAAACTTCTTCATGAATAAAATCGATCTCTAAAAGAAATCGAATCGGTAACGGGTCAGGGTATCACTATTTGTGTAAGTATTAGAGCTGTCAAAAGTTAAATAAACGATTGGAAAGGGTATAGTAGCGATGTAGTGTTAGAGTATCTTATTTTACATTTCAGATGGGGGTGTCAACATCGGTACCAATGGAAATGTCGTCAAACGCATCGTCATAACAAAAACTGTATAAATTTTATTTCAATTTAGTGAACATTTTAGACTTACAGTATCCAATTTTAGTTAATACTGTACAAGTGTCATTCGTTCATTATTATTTATCGACGTCATATGGGTCTATTTATTCATTCACTCAATGGAGTATCGTTGTAGTTTCCGTCACAAAAACTTATAGAATTTATAAGGTCGAAGGCAAAGACTAGATTAACCATTTTTTTTCGGCTTGGGTAAAAATTGGATAATGTAGTCCAAGCCTTATGGCTGGAAAGTCGATAGCCTTTAATAGTTAGGGAGCCGTTTAATGATTAAATTGACTGTGCCGTCTGCTTGGCATGAAATATCATTGTTGGTAGTACCCCAATTTGCGGTTAGAGTCCTAACTCACCGGGACACCATGTACATTTCAATACAAATTATCCAAATAATTTGTATTGAAATGTATGGAAGTTATCTGACCTGGTGACGGTGTGGCGACGTCGACTTCAATACTAATTAGTTGTGATACATAGGGGTCCTTATGTTTTGCAAATTTCTTCACCTCAAAATCCGGGGCGTTTAGTGATAGTCAGTTTTTGAGTGATCCGATTGCTTTGACAAACCCGCAAAATATGACCCACGCAAGTAGATACGGAATTCCAAAATTATGTTTTTTTTGGCATAGCTTCTTGGCATGGATCTTGACAACTTGCGTGGGATAGACTGTGCAAAAAGTATGTCCAGTATCATATCTATCGATATTTTAATATGGCGGACGATTTCCGGTCTGTTTTAACTTAAACGCTTTAAGGGGGTTCCATACGCCAACGACTTTACTACACAGCCTACTAAATAGTTACTATCGACACCGGTCGCCTTCATTGGTGAACATTGTTGTTTGTTACGAATTTACTTTGTTTTTTTTTTAAGTTCTGAGATGGAATTGTAGATGAGATTTTATCGACATTTTGGTGTGACTTTGAGCCAAAAATTCCCTATAGTTTTGACGCTATCATAAAATTAAGTATTAAAACTAATATATAAACTAATATAATTTTGAAATGACAAGGAATTTTCGTCTCAAATTACACCAAATTATCGGTAAAGATCTCACCTATAATCACCTATAATCCATCTCAGCACTTTTGAGAAAAACAAAACACATTGGTTACAATCAACAATGTTTGTTGTAGCCTTAAGCGATTTATCAATAATATTTCATGCCAAGTTGATACCTACACAGTCACTTAATTAACATATGGAGCTCTCTAACTGTAAAGATTCCATTGAATATGACTCCTGAATGAAATAGTTAATAAGATCTAACACATTTAATTGCTTGATTTAACAGTAAAACATTAAAGTTAAGGATGTAACGTCTTTTGTTAAGGTAAAGTTAAACATATAAATAGGAACAAATTCGATATTCATAGTATCAAGAGTTGAATATATTTTTCTTCATGCTTTAATTTTTGTATGTGTGTATGTAACGAACAAAAGTACCTAACGGTTTAGTTATTATGGTTTTATCATTAGTTTTATTTTTATTGTATTTGACTGAAGAGGTGAGTTTTGTTTTTAACTTTACCGCTTCAGGATAAGGTGAAAAAATGGTGTAGTTTATTTCATTGCCTAGTAATTTATTTTAAAACATCTAATTACTGAGCAGTTTATTGTTCAAAGCCTAGCGTAACAAGAACATTTTCATATTTATCTATATAATTTTCGTTTTATCTACTGTTTTTTCATCGTTCACAAAACCTTAGTTAGATGACATTGGTAAATTTAACCTAAATGTATCTGGTCCACCAAACATTATCCTTACCACAAGTTCTTTGCGCATTAATCAAACTTATTATTAAGTACTTTAAGCTTATGAAACTTCAAGACTAGAATCGAATATCTAAGACAAAGACTACATTTAAGTTTACTACTTTGAGCAAATTACCGCGAGCTGTCTTGCGCGAGTTGCTCAAAACAGCAATAGCCAAAATAGCATATCATTGACATAGACCTAGAACTTTGACGACCTAATGGTAACCATGACAGACTGCCAAACCCAAGGTTGTGGGTTCGATTCCCGCCTTAGACAAGTATTTATGCTTAGATATTTATCTGTGGTCTGGTTGTTTCAATGTATTACAAGTATATATATACAAAATAAAATTATATAAGTAGTATATCCGTTGTCTAGCACCTATAACACAAGTCTAGTTACTTAGCTTGGGGCTAGATGGCGATGTGTAGAATATCCTGCAATATTTATTAATAGCTAGAATAGCATATAGCAGTATCTCTGTCAATATGGTATTGTCAATATGCACAATATAATATTGGGTCATATTAAACAGAAATACTGTTTTATCCTGCAATATTTTTATTTATTTATCTAGCTGCTCGCGTATAGGTCGATTTTATTTAAGTTTACGGCAGTTTTTGATCGTTTAATAGCAAAGCAGTATCTCTGTCAATATGCACAGTATAATATTGGGTCATATTAAACAAAGACACTGTTTTATCTTATTGCTCGCGTATTGGTCGATTCTATTCTTGAAGTTCAAGGTACTTTTTGATCGTTTGCGTAAACAAATCTTGGTAAGCGTACTGTAGCATACTTGGAACGTACCTGGACCTGCATTTTTGCCGTAAGACTTGTCAATATTCTTCTTTTTTTTTTTTCTGTGTCCAGTCAGCTATGTGACCGAACTATTGGCCCCGGATTTACGGATTTGCCAGTTTCAAGTAATATTCTTCTTCTTTTGCCGTGATGTTGAAAAGGCATATGCAGAACCGATACGGGCCGGTATGCCGAATCGTTCATATTGGGTATGAGACTTTTAAAGTTGTGATGGTGTGTGTATTGAATTGGGCGGTTGGAAATTGGAAACATGCGGTAGGCAATGTTCCGCCTTTTATCGTTGTAATAAATTAGTTTAGGTAAAACGTTGAAAGTAGGAAGTTTTGTGTGAAACGATGGTTATTGAGTGTTATAACAGTTAAATTGCGTGGATTTGTCAAATGAAGGGTACGATAGCGAAGCATAACCTCTTCATTTCTTTTCTCGACATACTTATTAATTACTAGCTGCGCTACGCGGTTTCAGTCGCGTAATATTTTTCTGCGCAACTTTCTTATTTTTTCATTCATAAGAACCTCCTGACAATGACAAACACAACAAGAAAAGGATTAGCGAAATTGGTCCAGCCGCTTATGCGTAATGCCGTGACCAAGGAAATAGGGATTCATTTTTATCTCTATACATTTTTATTTCTTTTTATTCTACAATCTTTGTCAATTAATAACAAAAACTGCGTACAAGTAAAGACCCTATAAATAAACATATTGCTCGGGATATGATACCTACGCTTCATTTGACAAATTTAACAGGATAGATCGCTTGTAAAGGCACTAGATGAGAATTATTTTAAGTTGTAGTGATGTGATGATCGCGTTGTGACTATATAGCTACACGGTTATGTGATAAATTGAAAATTTATTGGTAAATAGTGCCCCGTAATTTCCACCCGCGTAAGTCTCGATCCCTTGGAAATATCGGGAAAAAAAGTAACATATGTTTCTCACGAGGACTCAAAAATAATTGATCAAAATCGATCCGAGTACTTTACAGCTATGCCGAAGATACATCGCACATCACACATGGCACGTTTTTTGACATAAAATAGGCTTGCATTTGACCTCATCTGATGGGAAGCGAAGATGAGGTCGAGGAAGTAGCATGCTCGCCTAGAAGATACCTATTCACTCTAGACTTGAAGACTCCAAGGTAGATTTGAGGGAACGCATCGATGTCACCTCCATGCAAAACAAATTTATGGAAATTCCTATTTTGTCGTAATGTCGAAATCACAGCGATATATCGATGAAGTTAATCTATATGCTCTGGCTCGTGATTGGTCAATTCAAGGTCACCAGGTACCGTCTCCCTCGCTCCGCACTTCGTATCTACTTGTGCGATTTCGATGTGCAATGCATCGTCGGCATAGCCCGCGTACCCTTAAACCTCCGCTTCACTACTCGTGAAGTTACTTCGGAGAAGCGCCTACACACTCGTGCAACTATCGACTTTGGGTTACTTCGATCAACTTCACGAGTGGTAAGCGAGTGTGTCATGCAGGCTTTGGGTTCAGAGTTAAAGTAATGAAAAAACTACTAGCTTTTCTCTTTTATTATATATTATATTAGTACAGAGAAATTTATTTTTTAGTACTAAAAATCACTACATTATTGGTACTTACTTTTCAGTATCGTTTTTTTAGTAAATGAATTAGAATTGTCTAGTGTAGCTAAATAGTGCCAGTGCAAGGGTAAGTGATTATAATGCTTTAAATTTCAATCTTACACATGTCAAACCATATAAATATATTTTTAATCGAATGTACGAATGTGTTATAGCTAAATAGCTCAAGGTATATTTGTAAAATTGACCTTAAATCATCGCCAAATTCTAAGATCGTTCTTATCTTTGCAAAGTTCTGACCTAAACCCACTTAGGGATTGGCTAATAAGCTCAAGATTCACTAAATTTTTAAATGTACTGCAAACATGTTTATATGTACTGCATAAATATATGTATAAGTTACTGCATAGATATGTATAAGTTACTGCATACATAAATATTTATTGCCACAGGCATATAACCAGTAAACATGACCCTCCGTAGTAATAGATCTCATTTTTGTTCATCTTTACTGTATAAATTGGTTTGGATAGAGAATCAAATTCAACATTCATTTTTGCTTTTGAATATGAGATTTGGTGAGCAAAAAATTGGTTTCATACGTATAAGAGCCATCAATTTGGATATTTGGCGATTATTTTCAATTTTTTTTTTCGATGTATTAGGGCTGTTCTAGACACAAAAAAGTGGGGTAAGGTGTTTACATCCATTTCTCCCAAAATTGTTGTTAGCAATAGGCTTTATTAAATATATACAAATACTCAATAAATTAGGTTTACTCAAAAAATGACTAGTTTCAGATGCCTGGATAGATGCAGTATCTAGAAAAATAAAAAAAAAACTGAAAGACTCTATGACCGGGAAATATCGACCCAGTTCGTAAAGACGAGGCAATTATTGTCTTTACAAACGTGTGGAGCACAAATTGTGGCATCTTCGCATTCCTTTACCGCGTTAAATTAAAAAAAAACATTCTCTTGACCAGACACAACAGTGGTTATAAAACCCGCCATAGAAAGATTCGGAACTAGTTAAAAAAAAAGCCTTATTTTCACGATTACACCACAGTATGTCTTAAAAGCAGTTAAAAATGTAATAAAAAACTCATAGCATTCAAAAACTGGCCTTACGGCTAAAGAAAAAGAATGACTTACCGTATCAGTCTTCCAAATAAACCTCACATTTTGTCGTATTGACCAAAATATTGTAAAATAATTTGCACCGCCAATTTCAGTACCGGTTAGTACCGCCAGCAATAATATATGATAAGTACATAATAATTAATATTTTTGTATAAAGAATATTTGTTAATATAGGTATTTTAAATGATTGTTGTGTTCAAAGCGAAATTATTGAGATTATCAAACTTTTTTGTTCGATCTGTCACTTTAATGGGACAAAGCACTGGGAAAGATCGGAATAATTCATCATACCTACCTACTAGGGACACTTTACCCTTCATTACTGCAATTCCTTACTATACCAGCAGGTCTAAAATTGTTACTTTCGAAGAATCGTATCCGGATCGTAATAGGAATTGGATTTTTATTTTGTGAGCGACTAACGACTTTGTGTGACGTTTATTAATTGTAATTAGGTGGGAACAGATGAACATACATACTTACATACAGGTCAAACACATAACCCTCCCTTTTGGCTTCACCGTAGTCGGCTAATAAATAGTCATACTAAACGCGATGATTGCGACGCGATTCGGATTCGTTTCTTTGGATAATGGTGTTAAATGGCAGAATTGAAAACGCCACTTTCAATTAGCGCGGTTTGATTCTTCCTTTAATCTTTTATTTACCATAAAACTTTTTGAGATAGCGACCGGTCATGACCATCTGGATTTTTATCAGCCCTCAGCCAATCAGCATACAAATCGCGATGGTCACGACGCAATTTGGTTTCATAATACACAAAAGGTTTTTGGCGGGAACGAGTTAACAACATGTCGTGCTGCAGTTTTATTTTCATGAAACTTAGTTGTAACCCGAGTTGAATTGTATAATTCTGGTGGAATGTTATTCAATTTAGTTCTGTGAAAGTGCACAAGTGTAGTGAAAGTAAAAATCAGTGACAAACATGAAGTTTTCTCGTTGCCTCCAAATCTCCTATTAAGGTTATGGTAAACTTGCCACCGGTTTACTATAGCCCCCTGACTTGACGGACTTTGACTGTTTTGAAACACTTTATGCCCGATTTATGAAAAATCGGGTCATAATTTGATGCAAAATATAACTTGACACTGGCTAAATGCACAAGCCGTGCGAAGCCATAATTAATAGAAAAAAAATACACACAAAATATGTAAATTCTATTCCTATTACGATTCGGATACGATTCATCGATAGTCGCCATACTAGATCCCCAGTTTTCCTTTCGCGCTCGATAAAAAAAGTAGTCCATTAATTTTTAGCGCGAATTCATAACAGATTTCTTTTCAAGTGATTATAAACGCACGAACGATTTAATAAATTATAACAACGTCTATGATACATCCGCGTACATTTTCCAACGCGAACATGATTTCTTTTTCGTTTATTTGCACGATTTCTTTTACCTAACTTACAAACAATTGTATTTATTCATTGACTAACAACGTCCTGCGGTTTCACCGGCTTAAGTTCCGATAATAAATCGGGATAAAATTTTCTTCTGAAAAAGTCTAATATTGTTTTCAATGAATCAATTTATCCTCATACCAAGTTTAATCAAAATCGGTACTGTAGTTTCGAAGCCTATTCGTTATAAACACGAGATTTTTTATTTTAAAATTAACCTTAATAATAAAACAAAAATCTCTCATTATCACGGGACTTAATATAGATTCAAACCCCCTTATTCCAAAACGAGGTTTAAGGATAGTCCGAGATGTGGATTTAAACCTTAGATTTAGACACAGATTTACTCGCGAACTATAGTCTAAACACTATCCCTATAGATAGGGAACTATAGTCTAAACACTAGCCCTATAGATTAAATAGGGAACTATAGTCTAAACACTATCCCTATAGATTATATAGGGATAGTGTTTAGACTATAGTTCACGAGTAAATCTGTGTCTAAATCTAAGGTTTAAATCCACATCTCGGACTATCCTTAAACCTCGTTTTGGAATAAGGGGAAAAGTGTTGAAGCGTTGTTAATTAAATAGAAGTATAAAATGAATTCATCCAATAACTATGTCATATTATAATTGGTTTAATAATATGGTGTGATTATAATATACGCTTGATTCTCAATATGCGGTACCTGCACATTTTATAACAATATACAACAAACAATAGTATATAGGTATCTTGTAATAATGTTTTAACTTGCTAGTTAATTTATTGTAATATTTTGTAGATCAATTCGAATGACTGCTCTTAGGGTGAATAGTATAATGTAAGTAAATATTTTGCACCGTTTAGTTTAAGGTCTATGTAAATATGTTTGTAGGATACAACTTTCGCCTTACATGTGATATATAAGGGATTTTGTCAATAGAATATTAAACACTATGTTCCACGTGTTAGGTTTAATTTTCTTTACTATTAATGCGGTTTCAAAATATATAAAAGTAGCTGTGTCCCGAGGTTTCACTTGCGTAAATCCTGGTTTATGGCAATCGGTCCAGTAGTTTTTGCGTGAAGAAGTAATTAACATACTAATAAGAACACTCCCGACTAATTCACCTATCGAACAAAAAAAATTAAATCAAAATCGGTTCATCCGTTCAGGAGCTACGATGCTGCAGACTGACACACACAGACACGTCAAACTTATAATACCCCGTCGTTTTTGCGTCGCGGGTTAAAAACACATTCACAATATTAGTAGGAAAAATTAAGCGACTTAAAAAAAGGAAGTGGTTCTTAATTCGATTGTATTTTTTATGGCTGTTCGGGCACAACTTCGTTGCTTATGAACCAATTTTGATGATCATTTTACTGGTGTCTTTGACTAAATTTATTAGAATGAAGTTTTTTTTATCTGTAAGCTGAATATTCTGCGAGTGTTCAGAGCTTTTTTTTTTTATGAAAATCAGTGTTATAAAATTCTGTACTCTAAGGTATATATAATACACACGGACCCAAATAAATAAGGAATAGAATTTTTTTTTAAATTTGTGATTATTATAATAATTTACCTAGAGTCTGCGGAATTTTCAAAATGTGACCACTCCAGTCTTAGTAATAGGGTCCCGGACTTGCCCTTTGGGTACGGAAATCTAAAAAAAAAGCTGTAAATTCATATAACTTGTATGTTTCCATTGCATATCGTCTTGAGGAGTGTATCATTATGATTGTAACATATTTAATTATCTAGAACTATTTATACTTTTAATCATTTTGTTAATGTAATAGTTAATTTAATTTAATAACACCAGAATGTAGACTCCCACCTCGATTCATAATATTAGAAAACTAACTGTATTTTTTATGTGAGTTTGTTTGTCATGGGATTTTTCTCTTGACTTTTCTTCGCATTTTTTATTTCAATTAATGAATTATCCGGATTGTATCTGCGCTCGCAGCCTCTCCAGTCTTCCCGTGCCCACGACCGGTGCAACTCAATCGAAACGACGGATAGATTTTAAAAACCAGTGTTTCAAGAATTAGCCCCTTATTTATAAACATTTAAAAACTTCTACTTTAGTAATGGCGTCTCTACAGGCTAATAATTAAGCCATGGTTCAAATGTTGTGTGTGGGAGAAAAATAAGTCTTAGCAAAATGTGTCTTGTCTCTTTCTCACTTTGACATATCACAGGTGTGAAAAAGTGACAAAACACATTATGAAAGGCCTATCATGGCCCCTCTACATGATGGCCCAGCACTGGACCAGCGTGATGACCATGCGATGATTGAAACGCAGCTACACGATGGCCACGTGCAGCCATCTTTGCGCACTTCCTTTGATGTGCGACCGAAAAACCGTTACCGACACATTGATTAATGGCATTGAGAGGAAAGGGTACCGGGGGCTCTCTCCATACAAACGTAGTCGACTGTTTTCTCCCTGGATAATGACACTAGAGCAAATAATTTTGTTGCATTAAAACTTATAACTGCCATGACGATGCCCCTATGTTTTTTTTTGTTTTAAATCTTAATTTCTATGATAATTAGAGAATGAAAAAAACCAAAACATAGGGCATGAGAGTCATGGCAGTTATAGGTTTTATGGCACAAAAATATTTGTGCTAGTGTCATTATCCAGGGAGGAAACAGTCGACTACGTTTGAATGGAGAGAGCGCCTATACCCTTTCACCTTAATATTTATTGTCGCGTAAAAAATGAGTTTAAATTTAATGATTGCGATTCGTTCAGGGATAGTGTGATTGAATTTTGTTATTAAAAACATAAAATTGACCCAGAGAGTATCTGGGGGTTAAGTTGTCGACAATATAGTTTAATTACTCGGAATCGTACGCACTATAATCTTCCAAATGGTTTGACTGTGTAATGCAAGGCCCTGGTGTAATATAGAAAAGTGTTAATTAGTATTGGTGTCGTAGAATTTCGCGAGATGTGTTCGTGTTTGTTCGCTGTAATAAAAGCGAATTCGACAATTTCACTTTAGAAAAAAAGAATGAATGTTTATGTGATTTATTAGGTCTTTTTTTAGCATTTATAATAAATTAAGGTGACGGTGTTTTTTCAATGAAGCTCTCGAATTCGCTTTTGTTTAGTGAACTAAGTTAGAGAAATCGCTACCTCTTTGAATGCCTGAAAATGTTCACAGTTTATTGTCCAATGCGAGGAACATGATGTTGTTAATAAGTGAAATAAACATGAAGAAATTTTGACTCTTATAAGTTGAGTTTTTATTTTTGTATAAGTACCTATGTATAAGTATATACATTTCCTGGAACCTGCGGAGACTCTTTCTGCTGGCCATGACTTGCCTTGGACAGTATGGAAGACACTAAACAGACTAAGGTCTCAGGTTGGTCGCTGCAGGGTGAACCTGGGAAGATGTGGCATGTTCGATCCATGCCTGGTTCAGTGCGACTGCGGGGCTCCCGAGCAAACTATGCTCCACCTTTTGAACTGCCCCTCCAGCCCTAATAGCAGTACATCGGCTGACCTGATGTCAGCTAATAACAACGCCATAGACCTGGAAGTACACTGGAGTGGGCGGATCTGACACTACTTCGTCAATTCTCCATTTGGTTTGTGCTATCGATACGAAGAAGAAGTATATATGTGTACAAAATTATAAATAAATAAATTTATCTTACTTTCTTCTTCTTTATGCATTAAACTAAAATTAAAAAATATGCGTACCGCGCTAAAAGCAGTTTTCACTTCAACAATTCTTAGGTTCGACACTGGTGGCAATGAAGTCCTCTTCGTCAAACTAAGGTTTAACTTGTGAATTAGAGAAAAGTATTCCCACACAGCAAATGCGATCTCAACTAAGACCTACCATATTGTAGCTAAGGAGAAAGAAAGTTTAAGTGTAATCTAGAATATCTGAAATATTTGTCGCCAAGTGAAAATGGTAGTTCGTCTCCAGCTATCTACATAGGTACTAAGTTCCATCACAATCGGTCCAGCCATTCTCGAGTTATAAATGGTGCAACGAATACGACTTTGGGTAAACAAGTGATAGCTATCTAGCAGCAGAAAAATCAGCAAAAAATCACGAGGTTTCATTAAACATTTTCACTGACTTAGTGACATTGGTATTAATTGTGGGAAGTGGTTTTAGTGGTGGCAGGCCTTGATCAGCGGCTTCCAACACCACTCTCCGGACAAGTCATGGTGCCAAGTGATTCGTCGCGTTCCATCATGTTGTCCGTCCAGGCTTCCCGTTCTCTTTCTAAGCGAGCATACATCCTCGGCCTAATTGTCGCTTCCCATCAATAGAGATGAGGTCAAATAAATAAAAAAATTGCAGGACATTCCACACATCGCCATCTAGCCCCAAGCTAAGTAACTAGACTTGTGTTATGGGTGCTAGACAACGGATGTACTACATAAATACTTTTCTTATGTAAATATAAACATATAATACATTGAAAAAACCAGACCACAGACAAATATCCAAGCATAAATACATGTCTGAGGCGGGAATCAAACCCGCAAACCTGTGCTTGGCAGTCCGGCATGGTGACCATTGTGCCAACTGGGTCGTGAAATGCTCTTATTTTGTGTAAAAAAATACTAAAACTAGAAAGAAAGCAATCCTCTCCGTGCGATACTTTCATTATAACTCTGCGAAAGACGAAGAGATGTTTTTCATATGATATGCAGTAGGTATTATACCTACTTCACGTACCTACTTAACTGTACGGTCTGATTGCGGCTTCATGTTAAGTTTCGCTCTTACTTAAATTAGCATTTACTTGCGAACTTTCGCTGCCCGTTACGTTCCTACTGGCCGGTTGTTTACGTATTTACCATAAAAATATTTTTTAAAAAGTGTTGAACATTTGTATGAAAACGTCATAGATTTTGTGACAAATTAAAATCAATTCAAGAAATCAAGCATATTTATTGAAAAACTGTGTACGTAAGATGACAAATTATAGTAGGTAGGCATCAACAGTTTATCAACAGGGTATCAACAGTTTGTCCATCCCGGACATACAATAATGAGTTACTTATAAGTAACTTAATTTATACTAAATACAAAACAATATATTGAGCTGCCATATCAAGCTCATGTATCTAGTAAAATATATAATAAAACTAATGACTAAAATTTGAATAATATAACGAGAAACTTAACACTCTTATTAATAATTGGAAACCTATGTGAAGTAAACATCCAAATCTATATTCTTTAATACTATAGAAACCTTTAGAGATCAACCATTTTCTTCACCTATTGCGAAAAATATTTCGATTTAGTATTTTTATTTCTAGAGGTAAATGATTAAATATTCGAATAGCGGAAACAAATGTACCTTTTTTCATACATTACATTATTAATTTGATGATAGCAAATGTTGTATTTATGTTTATTGCGCAAGTTATCTAATCGATTCGATTGTTTTTGGAAAAAATACACTTCATTGTTTTTGACAAAGTTGCAGATCTCAAAGATATAGATAGGTAAGAGTATTCTTTTTCTCTCTTTTAAAAACATCCTGAAGAGTTTCTGTGCTTTGCATGTTATAAATAGCACGCAGGCATCTTTTTTGGAGTAAGAATGTCGAATTAATATTTACAGAATTACCCCAAAATATAATTCCATAAGATAAGTGAGGGTAAACATAACCATAATATGCTTGTTTTGCAATTTTTCTAGAAGAAATGGAACTGAGAACTGATAGTGCATAACAATATTTAGAGATTTTATTATTTACCTTTTTTATGTGCATTTTCCAGTTTAAATAACTATCAATTGTTAGACCAAGGAAAATTGTTTCGTTTACTTCTTTTACTGTGTTGTTATTGTTTGTAATGTTTAAGTTGATTTTAGGTGTTTTATAGTTTTTAAATCTAATCATATTTGTTTTGTTTATATTTACTTTGAGATGTAAAAAATCTAACCATTTTACTCCAAATCATTTCTGAAAAAACTAATATGAGGGTTGTAAGCCGGGTACTTTTTCTACACAGAAAGGTAATTTTTATGGTGAAAGGGTACTTGTACTTGTTTACGGGCTGTTTTTCCGCCATAAGACCCTTTTTAATTGGGTCCTTTTTGCGTGAGGATGGAGTAGGCTTGCCCAGCACATACCTACTGCCCTCCAGCTTAGTCGACCATGTCCAGAGGAGAGAACTTGTCAATACTTCTGGAGTCAACTAAGCCGCGGGTTTCATCACGATGTTTTCCTTCGCCGTAAGAGCATGTCAATTAGCGCACATAAATTTTTCTTAAGAAAAATCCATTGGACTACGTTTGTATGGAGAGAGCGCCCGCGGTACCCTTTCCTCTTGCAGAGGTGCAGAGAATGCGCATCATCCCTTCGCTCCTGGGGAGCAGCGATGTAGGGCTCCCTCTGGTCTAAAGGTGTTTGCTACCAGAATTTAACCTACCTACTAAAAACTCCACTGGTGCCTCACTCGCCTTGCCCTTAGTGTTGGAGCTGTGAAACCGTGCTGCGAGACCCCAACGTGACGTCTTTGGGTATCGCGGAAGACTCGCACATCGATTAATGTTAGGTAAGTTTTTACTGAATTAATAAATACGCACTTGAATACTAACTTACCTACCATCAATCGATCGATCGCAAATTAGGTTTCACCACCATTATTCACAGATAAATATACTTACCATACTTACCTACTGCGAATCTTGACACCTGTCAAGTCCTGAATTAATAATGCTTGACTAACCGAACCAAGTAGCGACCTAGACCGTCTTCTCATTCACCTATGCACGAGTATAAACTTCGACTCAGTCAATATCTATAATTAACCGACTTCAAAAAAGGAGGAGGTTCTCAATTCGTCGCGTACATATATATCTAATATATAAAAATGAATCGCAAAATGTGTTGGTAAGCGCATAACTCAACAACGCCTGGACCAATTTGGCCAATTCTTTTTTTGTTGTCTTTGATATTGTCAAGAGAAGGTTCTTTTGAAAGAAAATATTAAGAAAGTTGCGCAGAAAATGATTACGCAGGTGAAACCGCGGGGCGCAGCTAGTTTATATATATATTTATTTATGTTAGCCGATTACTAGAAAACGGATTTGGAGAATTATATTTTTAATGGAAAGGGGATAACTCGCAGATGGTCCCATAAAAATTGGATTATTTTTACGTCTCTTACGTACGTCCATTAAAGCAAGCAAAGGTAGGATATTCATTTCGAGCATACTTTTAATCGTCACTTATGTCGTAGCCAATAGAAACAAGGAACAATCCATATTAATATTCAAATAGCTACATAGTTATGAAATTATAAAACCTGGCATCAACATAGCGACAAATCAATCAATTGAATGTAAAACATGCATGTAATAAGGATGCATATGACATGTTACACGTGCGGACGTACCACTTGGCCGCGTTCCCGTTTATGCACCTCACAAGGTGATGCATATTTAATTTCAGACGCATTTGATGATTGGACTTAATGCTGTGGTATTTCTGCTCTCGTCTACTTTGTTGTTCTGTTTGTGCAAGATTTTAGAATTAGAAGTGTAGGTAGTATAATTTATATTGATAACTAGCTGTCCCGGCAAACGTTGTTTTGCAATTTACAAAAAGAAATAGATATTGTTCGATTCTCAGACCTAACAAATTTATACAAATTTACAATGTTTTAGAATAAAAAGTGTGGTATCTAAGTATAATTTATATTGATAAATAGCTGTCCCGGCAAACGTTGTTCTGCAATTTACAAAAAAAAATAGATATTGTTCGATTCTCAGACCTAACAAATTTATACAAATTTGCAAGGTTTTAGAATGAAAAGTGTAGTACCTAAGTATAATTTATATTGATAACTAGCTGTCCCGGCAAACGTTGTTTTGCAATTTACAAAAAAAATAGATATTGTTCGATTCTCAGACCTAACTAATTTATACAAATTTGCAATGTTTTAGAATGAAAAGTGTGGTACCTAAGTATAATTTATATTGATAACTAGCTGTCCCGGCAAACGTTGTTTTGCAATTTACAAAAAATTAGATATTGTTCGATTCTCAGACCTAAAAAATTTATACAAATTTGCAAGGTTTTAGAATGAAAAGTGTATCTAGTACCTAAGTATAATTGTTATTGAAAACTAGCTATCTCGGCAAACGTAGTTCTGCAATTTACAAAAAAAAATAGATATTGTTCGATTCTCAGACCTAACAAATTTACAAATTTGCAAGGTTTTAGAATGAAAAGTGTAGTCCCTAAGTATAATTAATATTGATAACTAGCTGTCGTAGCAAACGTTGTTTTGACATTTACAAAAGAAAATTTTACTCAGACCTAACGAATATACACAAAAAATTTCATACAAATCGGTTCAGCCGTTTAGATGGACATAGGAAACTAACACCGCGACACGAGAATTTTACTCGTTCCGGCTTCGCACGGCTATATTATGCATGTATTATATTATATATTATATTTTCTATATATATAAAAGAAAGTCGTGTTTGTTACAACACTTATAACTCGAGAACCACTGGACCGATTGCGATAAAACTCGGTATCTAGATAGCTGGAGACCTAGATTAACACATAGGCTACTTTTTATCCCAATATTCTTACGGGATCGGGACTTACGCGGGTGAAACCGTGGGGTGCAGCTAGTTATACATATAAACCTACCTCTTGAATCACTCTATCTATTAAAAAACCACATCAAAATCCGTTGCGTAGTTTTAAAGATCTAAGCAGACATAGGGACAGATAGGGAAAAGTGACTTTGTTTTATACTATGTAATGATGATATATTATATAGGGGTAGGGATAAGAGCGGTGTTGGCTTAGTGGTAGATACCTCGGCTTTCATTCTGAAGGTCGTGGGTTGAATTCCGGCCGGCCGTGCACCAATGTATTTTTCTGTGCGCTAATTGACATTGTTCTTACGGTGAAGGAAAACATCGTGTATTATATTGACAATTTCTCTCCTCTGGACATGGTTAACTAAGCTGAGAGAGTTACTACCCTCTCAGCTTAGTTAACCATGTCCAGCAGTCGGCTTGCCCAACACCTACTGGTGTTGGGCAAGCCGACTCCATCCTCACGCAAAAGGACCCAATTAAAAAGGGTCTAATGGCGGAAAACAGCCTGTTTACAAGTACAAGGAGTAGGGATTTTAATGTTCAATATATCTTTACGAATTTACAGACTAGTTGTGCCCCATCGCAGTTTTATCCGTAGTGAGTATAATTTTAAAAGATTTCCCACAAACACAGAATACATAACAGTTACTAAAACTTATAAACTTTAATCCTTTTTGTCCCCTTCCCTTAGAGTCATTTCCCAAAAATCCATTCTTATTTCTTACCTACATACTAATAGGAACAAAGTTAAAACCCTTCTTGGCCCTATAAAAATAGAATTTCTGGAAATCCTTTCTTAGTCCTATTAGAACCTACGTACACCTATTAGAAGGAACAAAGTTTCGTACGTCTTATAGTTTCAGAGATTTCGGATTAAGTCTTTCTCTAGCAAAGATTTTTTTTTAGCATTAGCATTAGCTTTAATAATTATTTAACAGGGGTTGAACATTATTTCAACCCCTGTTAAATAATTATTAAAGCTAAAATATAGTTTTAAACTGAGAAAAATCTTTTCTAATTATTAAAATCAATATTGGAGTTACAATTCTTTATTATTACAAGGGTGTGTATGAAGTCCGCTAAGATCTTTGGACCCAAGTCAACCAACCTCACCTGCTGAGAAACGGACGAGGCTCTGGCGCTGACATTTTCCTCTTTGGGATTGGGGGGTCAGACGGCAGTCGCCCCCGTAAAAGTCAAAAATAAAGCCACATCTTGGAAAGTCTAGAATGGCGGACCCCGGGCTCCCGAGAGGGATGTAACCGGGAATATCGCTCGGATGATGATAATGAATTCTTATACGGTGTGTGATCTATTTTCAAAAGTTTGTAGGTTTCATTAGATTTATAACATAAGGGCGTTACTAAAATATTATATAATGTAGTATGCTATTTTATATGGACAGTGTTTGTCTATACAATGGTCACCATGCCGGACTGCCAAACACAGGGTTGCGGGTTCGATTCCCGCCTCAGACAAATATTTATGCTTATAGATTTGTCTGCGGTCTGGTTTTTTCTATGTATTATAAGTATATATTTACGAAAGAAAAGTATTTATGTAGTATATCCGTTGTCTAGCACCCATAACACAAGTCTAGTTACTTAACTTGGGGCTAGATGGCGAAGTGTGGAATGTCCTGTAATATTTATTTATTTATTTTATTTTTATACTTATCTATTGTTCGTCTTCGGTAATAAATTTTATTTTTGAGTCGGCAGTGTGTCGTGAATCCTTATTTTGTTCCTTGGCTAGATCATAGGTCAGTTTAGTATGCTTTATCTAAAATGGGAAAAGGTTAAGGCATCTGAAAATAGGTAGACAAAATGGTTTTACAATAATTTATTCCTCTTCAACTTTACTAATTTTATCAGTCTTCATTTAGACAATAGTGTCAATGTCCCTTCAAAGACACGATTCTTTATTAAACTGAGATTTATTTACATAAGATCACATTAAAACGTCTTAAAAACTAAGTTAGGATGCGCCTTCGGAACTCGCCCACCAATGAGAAGAACGACAAACTCATGGGTTCACAAAGATCAGATTATGTACAAATATTTTTAAGGTATATTTGAGATGGAGCAATTAAAGTCATGTCCATGCGTTCTTAATATTAAGGTATGACGAAGTATTATTTAATATAAAAAGTAAAAAAAAAATACTACACAACTTTAAATACCTAAGTACTTAGGTAGGTACAGGAAAACATCGTGATGAAACCCGCGGCTTAGTTGACTCCAGAAGTATTGACAAGTTCTCTACTCTGGACATGGTTGAAAGCTGAGAGGGTAGAAGGTGCTGGGCAAGCATCCTCACGCAAAAAGGACCCAATTAAAAAGGGTCCAATGGCGGAAAACAGCCTGCATACAAGTACAAGTAGGTACCTACTACGTAAGTAAAGTACAATAAGAATGTATTATTTATTTACAAATAAAGAAAGAAAGAAAGAAAGAAAAAAATTATTTGGTACAAGCACACGACAACTTTAAAATTAAACACACACAAAGAAAAAGGTAACAAATTATACAACGAGTAAAGAAACATACATTAAACCTAAGAATATTTAAGAAGCCATGTGCTGCCCAAAAGGGTCGACCTCAGCTGTAAGCCACAGTCAAGCGTAACTTGACTGCAGCGCTGGTCTTCCGGCCAAACCCGCTGCCGTCGTGCGTCGTCATACGCTCCACATACACACAATAAAACAATAAATAAATAAAATAGCAAAATAATTATATACGGTAAATAGGAAAGAAAATAGAATAAATATTTTATTTGTATAATACATAAACTGAGTATAAACAGCCTAGAGAAGAAGAGGAGCTGCCCGTAATAAGAAAAAGAAAAAATATATAAATAAGGCGAAACGTCACTGTCATTTGCATTTGACAATTCAAGATTATTAATTCAATAAGATATTTAATTAGATAAACTTAATTATTATTTATTAATTAATTATTACCTAAAAACAATTTATGGAAATTTTAATTTTACAGTCTTTGTGCATAGACATACAAACAGTTAATACCAAAACTCTCTGTCTCTGTGGTTATTTTATTAATAAACAATGAAACAAACAATCCAAAAAGTTATTTTAGCAGTTACAGCAGGTATTGTGCAATGTGTATTTCTAATGTAAATATGTGAAGTAAGATGATGCATCTGAACTAAAGTTACTTTCTTAAAGATATAATCTTGAAAACCTTCAACCTTCAGCTCTTGAGATCTTCTTTGCAGAATTGAGGGCACACGCAGAGGCAGTGTCGTTATTGGCTGTTTTCGTGAATAGAACAACCAGCTAACCACACTGCCAACGCGGGAGCCCCTGTCTTCGTCACACTCAACCAGATCTTCATGCAGCTGTCCCTTTTCCACAGTAGAATGTTATATCGAAAGCCCACACAAGGCTGAATGACCTTCGTTAAAGAGATCACTCGGTCTCAGGTTAGGGTTTCATATTTGATATGCTGAAGGTTGGATCTGAAAATTTAATTGAGAGTGTTATCTGTCTGTCTGGATTGTTGTATAAATCTCAATTTCCATCTAATAACTCGAGCCTAGAGGAAATTTTTCTATAAATGTATGTTCCTACTTATTTCTTACTAGCTTGCGCCCCGCGGTTTAACTTGCATGTATTCTGTGACTTCGTGATGGCTGGAATGCGTTCGCGTCCTTTCATCACGGGCAGGCGGTTCGAGAGGCTGTAGTGTTTCGTGGATTAATCAGGTTCTTCTAATTGGCTTTTGATGTATACCACGACCTAACTCGAAAATGTAGCTACCCAAAGTAAAAACCAGATTTCGATCGGTTTAGCAGTTTTTAATTGTATAAGTTACAGATAACCAAACAAACAGACAGACATCCGCGAGGGCACTTTCTGGTTATTTCTTATACCTGTATACTAATCTGTTAAATACCTACATAAATTTTCGATAACTTATCTCAAACGAGCCGACTAAAGCCTCTTCATTTTATTTTTCGTCATTTTTATTCTGCAACTCGTAAAATTTGTCGGCTGCTGTAGGCGTGGTTGGAGATGTTGACTTCATCAGACGTACCTGTAAAGACAAATAATAAGGTTAAAATCTACTAAAAACATGAATTGTTTGCAAAACGTACCCTATCTAAACGGTTTTAAAATATTATATGCTACTATAAAAATTAATTTTAATGTTTTAAACATTAATCAAATCAAATCAAAAAAAAAATTCTTTGGATACAATTGTACATAGACCACTTGAAATCGTCTTAAAAACTAAGTTAGGATGTGTGCCTTCGGAACGCGCCCACCAATGAGAAGAAGGCACAAGAAACTCATGGGGTTTTTTTTTAAGTGATCACGCTCACAAAGGTCAATATTATTATTATTAAGGAAGAAATGTATAATATGGCAATTTATGTAACTATTCTATGGAAATAAACTATTATTTATTATTTATTGTTATACATATAGTGCCCTTGATTAAATATTTTTTTTTGAAAATATATCACACATCGCCATTTAACCCCAAGCTATGCAACTAGGTTTGTATTATGGTGTTCAGACAACGGATAGAATACTATTTATTTTTCTTTTATAAATATATACTTAACGTACATCACCTCACGGTTTCACGTCTTATGGGAATATCGAGATAAAAAACCTATGTTACTTCCAACGAATCAGTGTATCCTCATACTAAGTTTCATCAAAATCGGTCCAGTAGCTTCGGAGTATATTCAATGCAAACAAACAATCAAATCTTTCATGTTTACCTACTTAATATACAATTTGTTTTAGCGAAGGGGTTTTAATACAAAACGGGGTTGTTCAAGACGTCTAGGCCAAAAACTTTTGATCTACGATTTTTGGAAATTCGAACATTTCGTTCGAAGTTTTTGTATGAAACAGCTGATTTTCAAGTAAACATTCCCTCAGAATTATCGAAAAAAAGGTCAAATTTCCAAAAGTCGTAGAACAAAAGTTGTTCGCCTAGACGTCTAGAACAACCCCTTTTCGTATTAAAACCCCTTCGCTGAAACACTGTAAATACAGACACCCAGATCAGAAACAAATATCTGTACAATGTACGGTCGGCTGCATAATTACAGACCCACCGTAGAGTACCAGAACGGCTGTTTTTAAGAATAAGAATGTTTTCAACACAAGCAAGATTCTAGGCGCCTGCTTTAGTTGTAGTTTAGAGTCTTCTAACTCATCAATGTATCAAACAAAAATTATTAGAATGAAAACATTGCAATAATCGTAATTTTAGAAATCTACCGGGGGCTGCAATTATGCAGCCGGCGTACATAAATAGGTACTTCAGACATTTCCTTCAGCGTCGCAGATGTTTGTTCGCCATTTTGTTCGCCTACCGTGCTACAAAGGTCGTCAAAATATCTATTAGGTATGCGGACGTCTTGCACTTGTGCTATCTAAATGCATAATTCTATTCGTACAAGACACAAAGCAATGTTACAATGTTCTGATCTTTAGTTACGAAAAGGTTAGCAACCAAACAGACAACGAATTCATACTTGTAGATGAATCACAAAAGATTTCGAGTTTGCATTGTTCTTAAATACCTATTTCTTAAGTAGTAAGTGTAAGTTTTAGGAATAGGTACAATTTCTATACTTTTCTGTTACATTGTTGATTTAAAAATGTAAAATTTCATGTCCTGACTGACTAATGTTTCTAAAACAATGGACAAATCGGGGGACTGTCATAGTGTACTGCGCCCTGTCGTTTCACCCGCGTACGTTCGGAAATATCGGGATAAAAAGTGGCCTATGTGTTAATCCAGGTTTTCAACTATCTAGATACCGAGTTTCATCGCAATCAGTCTGGTAGTTTTTGCGTGAAGGAGTAACAAACATACATACACACACTCACATTCTGTTCTAGCTGACAAAGTCGCGGGCCAGGTTTCATAATGACATTGCTGAAAACAAACATCTTTCAGTCTCGTAGGTATGTGTCCCATATCACGAGCTATGAAGCCTCAGACCTTGAGCTGAAGCCCTTTACAACAACAAGTTTTATGGCAAAGTATGATGTGGACACCAAATCAGCGATTATCTGCACTATAAAATGCAGCCAAGGACAACCTCCGGTTTAGATAGAACTATTGATAAACTACAGGAGAAAACTACCTCGACTACTGCGATGGGATGGTAGTGGACTAGATACTGGAAAACTATGGATTTTGTCTCGTTATTATTAGCAATTTTATTAACTCAAAATTATTATTGTTTTTTCAATTAGGTCGACAAGTTTCACTTGTTGCCACGATACTGGTCAAGTACAAGTATTGGTACTTAGAACAAGAAACTAGAACTTGTTCGCAATTATCTATCAAGGTATTATTATTAGGATCGGATGTGACGATGTCTCTTGGTTGGAACCTGTTGCTGGTGGAAGTGGCAAGAGATTACTAGATACTCAGCTTACCTACCTATTTAATAGATCATTCTCAAAAGATCCATTGGCCAGTTCCAGGATGAATCCAAAGAGAATTTTATCCAGATTTCAAGTTGGGATCTATTGAGATTTTTCTTTCTTAGTTGATCCCTTCTCAGATCCATCATGGATCTGATGAGATATGTATATCTTATTGGAAATCACCTATTAGTTTAAGAGTCGATTCTACTGGTAGTCTTGGCACAGTTATCAAGAGCTACCCTTTTGCAACCAATTTGCTGCACGGTCGAGGTCCAACTCTGTTCATCACACCAAAGATTTATGAAACCAACTTGAGGTATATCCATTCTAACACAAAAATAATCATCTCAATCGATTGAGCCGTCTTTGAGTAAACATACATAAAATAACTAATATAAAGATATGAAACGGCTCTTCCTAGATTCCTAATTTAATAGTTGATTTGTTTCAGGGTTTTCTCTTTTAATATCCCTCTATAATTCCACGAATGTTCTCTATTAATTGAATTAAAAGTGAGTTTTCCTTAACCTTATTAATATTTCTTTATTTCCGTTCGACCGACTTACCATTTTACTGTTTCTTACGCCCATCGCCATTACAATTCTTGATTATGGATTAAATTTACAGGCTCTAAAATTAATGTTTGAAGACATGTAGGTAGCTGTATGTGTCGATAAATTAATTGGTGTGCTAATTTAGATGGGATAATACCTAATTCCCTACACATTTCTATGCTAGTAGGTGATTTTAATACCTATTTTTATTTTTATTTTTATATGGTATTTGTGGGACTGACTTTTCTACATCTCGTGATCTTACTGGTTCACAAGTATATTTATAAGTAACTTTGTTCTGTCTACCTTGTGTTTGTATGTCGTGTGCCTTTATCACTACATAGTATAAAACAATGTTGTTTCCCGCCGTCTGTCTGTCTCTATGTATGTTTAGATCTTTAAGACTACGCAACGGATTTTGATGCAGTTTTAATAGATAGAGTTATTTAAGAGGAAGTTTTAATATATAAAACAAACCTACTACGCGTTCGAAGCCGCGGGCAACAGCTAGTTATGAATAAATCTATCATCGCTCCTGATTTTAAGGGGAATTTTCGGAAATCTCATTTTGTTTATGATATTTACGGGAAATCTGTAAAATTTCATGTTTCTAGACTTCGATGTCCTCTTTTGTTTAGGTTTTATTCCTAACTGAGATACATTTAAGATACATTTAATTTTGCTACCTAGTTAAAAATATATATTTTAATTTTTTATCTAATGTGTTCAGAAACACTTGTTTACCAACTGAACGATTTCACAGTTTGTAATTAAAACTGCTTTATATCATGTTTTATCTTCGAAGGCTATTGAGAATGAAGAGAGGTCTTGTTGATGTGATGCTATCTCTAGACTGAGTTGTGAAAACTTTCTCCTTTATTGAGTGGCAGTCAGTACAGTATATACTTACGTCATACGTGTAAAGTTTCTTCCGTCTGCTCACAAATATAAAGTTTTTTATTTTATTTATAAGGTAACTAAGATTCTACAGTCATTATAGTACAGTCAGCAAAGGACTGAGGGTATCAGGTGCATATTTTAAAATTAATTTTTTTTAATGAATTTAATAACTTTTGGTTTTTCTGAGTGAAATAACTAACACTTCGAAAGCTTTAGTGATGTCAAGCAGGATAATTCATAATTACTGTTTTTTTTAATTAAAACTTTAAAATATTCACGTGATACCCTCAGTCTTTTGCTGACTGTACAATTATACACAGAACTTAGACCAAATTGAATCTACATTTTTTATGCTTTTTCTTTAAAAAATCCCCATAAAAGCCAGAATTAATAAGACAGACAAGACATCATAATTATTAAGACAGACGTCATATTTGTGAGTTATTGAATATGAAGTCTTATAATACTTCATATTTATAGACTCAGTAGTGTTGCTGCTTTTAGACGGTTCCTATATATTATTATATTTTGAGTAGATCATGTAGGTGGTGCTATGTAGAACATTTTGCGCCTTATCCTGAAATTGCACTTTGCGTCCTAAGTGGCAGGTAAACCATCCGCATTACAGCATGCTCGGGGGGTTGGTGTCAGGCAGGGCGGCGGCCCCAAAGTATTGCCATACTGTACCGAACCCAGGCATGCTGGTGTATAAGCAGGATTAGATTTAGGTTGCTATAATAAATAAACCGTATCCTTTCTCTTGTTCGTTTACTATTTACTAATGTGGACTAAAGTCAGTTTGATATTGTGCCATGATATATCTACATTTGACGGCATCTACAAACCAAAATAGCAAAATAAAACAACAGAAACAAAAAATAAATAAATTTATTAAAAAACCTTAGACTATGCAAGTAAAAGACTACTGCAGTTGTGTGATGACATTTCTGAGGTTAATTATACTGACGGACACATAAACTGCATCAAAGTTTAGGATTACCTACTTTCAAATGAATAGTTTAAAAAGTATGCAAACTTCTTCTCTTCTTCTTTGCTTTCACCTTTTCCTATTTATTTGGGATATAAAAGTATGCAAATTATTCATACAAAAATTGAAATCCATATTATTATACCAAAGCTCTTTTTCAGTTAAAAATCATAGTACTAGACGACTTTGAAGTAAATATTTTATTATTTCAAAGTCGTCTTGATGCAGTTTATGTGTCTGTCGAGTATGAATGTCGTAGATAAAGGTGTTCGCACAATGGGATTATATTGCGAGGTTGTCAGCATACGGCTTCCCAGGGAGTCTTGCGAGGTAACTCGGCTTACACTTGACCTAGTAACATGATTCTAAATGCTCCTAGTCTATTACTCCTACTAATTGGCAAAATTAAATGGACTTATCGTTTCTTGGGAACTAGTGTCTTACCATTTTTTTGTTGGGAAGAAAATTTTCATAAACCTTTAGAATATTAACTTAAATATGCTTATGTAAATTATACCTATACCTACTAATTGACCTACCAATTTACAAAGTAAGTGAGGTACCTGCGGGTAATAAGAAGCACTAAAAGAAGAGGTTTTTAAAGTCTTGATATTAGTGACAAAATAACAAATAAATTGTTTTTCATATTGACAATAAAGCAAATATTTATCCAATGACCTGTTTCTAAGTTGTTTCCCATGTTTTTACGAAACATTTAGTTTTTAATTAAGGCGGCAAGTAGCTCTTATTATCACGAATTATGTAACACCGTAACGATTACGTTTTAGTAATTTCTATGATCATAAAATAAATTAAGAAACGTTAAAACCATATTACTGTAAAGGTATTAAAAGTATAAATCATAAACCGCTGAAGTCACTAGCCGTTGGCACTAGCTCTGTAGACCAAGGTTGTTTTAAAATATAGTGTACGTTCAGCTTTACATTGTTACAGCTAATTATATCTTCGTGTTTCATGAACAATTTCAAGTTTATGCACTTTCGGAATGTCACTGAAACAACAAGAGTTCATAAACTTTCGAAAGGTATTTTGATTTTTTCGAACTTTCGAAATGAATTTTACGTTTTTCAAATTTTCAAAAAGTGGTGTGCTTACTTGCTTATTGTATATTTAATGCTTAGAGTAGGTAAATTAAAAGATTTATTTCAAAAGGTAAACAAGTGAAATCTAAGTATAGATAGGAATGATATTTTTGCGTTTTTAGTTTGGAATCGTGTGATCCAATTTTTTTCGTAAATATCTACATTTTTGAAAAAAAAAAAAACTTCTGTATAGAGATAAATTACCTAACAAAAATGTATAATTTTTCTTCGGTCTCTTGATCGTATATAATATGTTTGAAAAGATAATAACATCAATGTTTTATTTGACGGAAAGTTATTTGCTTTGTCCGAAAACACATAAATATACTACAACTGTAAATTTTGAACCGTCCTCGCGTCTTTAATTTTTATAACTAGGTACCTTCCTATATTCTCCCATAGGTACAATGTTTTCAAAGCTATCTTGAATGATAAAACAACATCTTCCGTGCAAAAAGAAAGTTTTCTCAGCAAGTTTGAGCGAGTGAGATCGTTGTTACTTTTGATTTTGCCTTGGGGTAAAAAGAGAAATTACTAAAACTCGTTATGAGAGTGTTTTCACGAATCATCTCCGTATTCAAATGATATCAAAATGGCCCGCCATAGCGAAATTTTTTGTCAGCTTTTCGTAAAAAAATACCTATTTTGAAATCAAAATCTAACTTAGTTTACCTACCACTAACACCTATATCAGGCTTTAAAACTATCCCAAATTTTAATTGAAAGTGTCGTACCTTCAATTATTGTAAATTACAATCAAGTTGAATATCGTTTGACGCAGATCGCTCCGGAAGTCTTTGGGGGAGGCCTATGTTCAGCAGTGGACGTCTTGTGGCTGATATGATGATGATATTTTTAATAGTTTCAAAAGCCTAACACAGATTTTGACGACCCAGTTGGCACAATGGTCACCATGCCGGACTGCCAAACACAAGGTTGCGGGTTTGATTCAGACAAGTATTCATGCTTAGATATTTGTCTGTGGTCTGGTTGTGTCTATGTATTATAAGTATATATTTACAAAAGAAAAGTATATTATAAGTAGTATATCTGTTGTCTAGCACCCATAACACAATTCTAGTTACTTAGCTTGGGGCTAGATGGCGATGTATGGAATGTTATTACATATTTTTTATTATTTATTTATATTTCAGTAGTTTAGAAATTGTTTTAAAGGCGCAGTTGGCAAATTATTTTTACATTTTGATTTTTAACTGGGCAATAGAAATAAAACAAATTTGGGGAATTTAAAGCAGTAGTAGTAGGTCGATATTTCCAAAAGGTACAATTTTATCAGCAGTCAAACGTCAAATATATTTATTATAATAATGATAGGTATTAGTTTAGTATGCTCTAGATAACATTCTGTACCTATTTATTCCGAGCGTGGTTGTTCTGTTGACAGATTCTAAATGCACTAAACGTCATATTTGTGCCAATTACAGCTTGGTTGACTATCAGCGGTATCCGCTCGCATTGAATGTTCTGAATACAAGGTATTAATAATATTCAATTAATGCGGGAATAATCCGCGTCCGTGTGGGCTAAAATTTAAACTAGAACGTAGATTCTAAAAAATTAATTTGATTAAAATAGATTTTCATTACTTTTGACGCAAATTTCATCTTGATTTTCATTTCAAATTAAAGGTACAATATTTCATTTTAACTATAAGTACGGTCGGCTGCATAATTGCAGACCCACCGTAGAGCTCCAAAACGGCTGTTATAAGAATGTTTTCAACACAAGCAAGATTCTAGACACCTGCTTTAGGTGAAGTTAAAAATCTTCTAAATCATCAATTTATCAAACAAAAATTATTAGAATGAAAACATTCCAATAAAAGTAATTTTTGAACTCTACTGAGGGTTGCAATTATGCAGCCGACTGTACCTACATACTTGTACTTGAACTTATACAGGCTATACAGGCTGTTTTCCGCCATTGGACCTTTTTTAATTGGGTCCTTTTTGCGTGAGGATGGAGTAGGCTTGCCCAGCACCTACTACCTTCTCAGCTTAGTCGACCATGTCCAGAGGAGAGAACTTGTCAATACTTCTGGAGCCAACTAAGCCGCGGGTTTCATCACGATATACATTTTACCTACGTACTTGTAAATATCTAAAATAGATTCTTAATTATCATATTTTAGCAGCTACATACCTTCCTATTTTGATAAAATTTACATAAATTCTAGGTACTCTAGACTATTTCTTGCTCTAGTTTTCTTAAATTTGATCAAGCTCTATGAATTAATATCCAAATATTAGGTAAGATAGTATTTTCAATGTAGGGAAATTACACTAAATTATGGGCTGATTTGTCATCTGAAACATAGTCTATACTTTCTACTATATGCACCTATAAATTTAGATCACACATTTTCCCATAAAATTGCTATACAATGTAAATTTTCTTCTTTTTTTCTCTACACGGTAATACGTTTTCTAAGAATAAAATAACTTATTGTAGTTACTTGGTATAGAAATAAAACAAAACAGACACATTGAAAGCTATAATAAAAAGGTGCATGCACAAAAATAGGTGGGTACATAATATGGTGACAAAAAAGTAAACATAGGTATAAATTATAAAGCTAAAATAAATCTAACAAAGTCTACAAATAATAAAATAAACGTAGAAAATATAAATAATATTAAATTAAATATAATTAAAAGTAAATATGTAAGTCTGTCTAACGCTACAATTTCAATACAATCATATAATGAGTATTTCAAATTACGTAGACAGGCTCAGATATATAAGAGGAAAGACAACACAATATAAAGAAAAAACCTGTAAACAAATACGTTGCATTCATAGAGATCACTTTAGAGTTCATAAGGGTTGATTGTGGTTAATTGTTGTTCAGCAGCGATGCTACACGACCCCGGAGTGTCGTACCAGATAGTGCATTTACAATGTCAATTTTGCCATAACGCAAACTTGCGCGAGCTTTGCAAACGCACTCCTGGCACGCACTCCGGGACGTAAGAACTTCGAACTTCTACATCACTGTAGCGTCTTTTCACAAAGTCTTAAGGTATTTATCAGTCTTTAACACTTACAGTCCCTATGTCGACACTAAGCGTGTATGTTAGGCAAGCGTTATTGCAATATGTTAGTGCATGAACAAAATAGGTTACAAATACTTGTCCGTCATTTTAATCACGTTATTCTACGTTCTACAAATCATGCGTTTATTGGCTGGGGACTATTACGGAAACTTATTAGTATTCAGCATAATAGAGTTGTTGTTGCATCGTTTAATTGATAAGTAAGGTTGTCGATGATTGACAATAATTGATGCATGTGTACGCATAACATATCTATAATATTAATCGGAAAGTAGAAAAATACGAAACATGGAATCTATTGCGGAATCTATGGTACAACAATCATTGATTTTATATTGATTGTGTCATTCAGAGATGAGTTAAACAATAATAAAGCAGGTAGGTACTTATGTTGTGTATTTTCCGTGCAGAAAACCCCATCTACAAGCACAACAAGTATATAACATTCATAATGACATCACACGCATCATACAAAAGCAGGTTTAAAACATATATTTTGAGTTTTCGAAAGCTTTCAAATATTTGAAATGAGCGTGTGGGCAGTGAAAGTTAAGCATTTAAATAAAGTGCGTGATAAAAGCCAAGCGGTGGATAATATAGTGATTATGCGTTTATATAATGGACGTTTAAGTTTTGTTTAGATGTTAAGATACATTTAAAGTAGAAAACTGTTTAATTTATTAGTCTCACCACGAAAAGAAAGTTAGTTTTATGTACCAAAGCGAGTGCTTCGATTGTTATTACAATGATTTATGAAACAATGTTTACTTAAAATATGTTATTTTTTAAGTAAATAAAAACAGAACAGTACGTCTCAATAAAGGCTACCACGCTCACATCATTCCTTCGACATGGATCAAGGTAGTCAATTATTAATGTGTACTTGAAACATACTTGATATTAAATTCTTACTAAGCGCAGTAGAATGTGCGTTTCCAATGTTGAACACGATACGAGAGAAGTAGATACATCTACATATAACTCTAGTATAAAAAAAAATATTTGAACTAGCCGGTATATATAATACCGTAGGAATATCGGTATGAAAAGTAGCATATGTTACTGTCAATGAATCAATGTATTCTCATACAAAGTTTCATCTAAATCGGGTCAGTAGTTTCGAAACCTTTACAATGCAAACAAACAATCAAATTTTTTTCTCTTTATATTATTATTACAGATAACAGTTAAGTACCCATTGTTAGGATATTATTATATAGGATTTTAAAGTAACATGGGTTTTTTGATTTGAAAACCTTAATGCTTTTTCAGTAGGCTTTATTCATGAATTTCCGTAAAAGTCTTCTTTATATTAATCCTGCTCTACACCTAAATAAAATGTTCCTAATTTACAGTAATTTACGATAGTTTTAAAAAGAAATCCTGAGGCATTAACAATGACGTTATTTCTTTTACATATAATTTTTTCATTGTTTTGGCACGCCACGAGTAAAGCACTAATGAGTACACGTTTTTTTTTGTTTGTTGACGTGCGTTCATGTATAATGGAAACCGGATCTCTCAAGTAGCTTGACACGTGGAATTCTAGGCGCAATACGTAGGTATAGATAAATCTTAAGACTGTAATCTAGCAAGAGTATCGAATCTTCTTTGATTTAAGTTTCTTTTGTCTCTAGATGTTTTTTTTTAAGTATAAGAGTTAAAGTTGGATATGTAAGCATGCTGTGATTTTTGTATTCTCCGGAACTACTGAACCAATAAAATTTGTTCTGAGGATACATTGAATCCTGGAAATTAACAAAGATTTTTTATTCCTTATAAGATCGGGACTTACTGGGGAACATCTGCGTAAGGTTCGGCAGGCATTAGGGTGAATGCTGAAGTGCTTTGAATAAATAGATTAGAGCGAAATAATTCTTTGCGTTATGATGATTAAAATAATTAAAATGATTACTTACTAGAATACAAATTATTTTTTTAATTCAAGTTAAGTTTCAAGTTTCAAGTTATTTATTGCAAATTATAATAAGTTCATCATGATACCCGTTTGGGCGTAGCAATGAGGTTATACATTTATAAAATTTGTTCAAGATTTAAATTCTAAATATAAATTTAAATTTTTATTTTATTTCCTTGAACGTGTAGCAGGTCAATGATGAGTTTGATGATTAATACGCTTTTTTTTTATTTTCTCCAGAATCTGATCAGAGTCCTTGTGTTTTTATTCTAGTCATTATATTAGTAATTTTAGGTTTTAGGGTTTTATGGAGTCTTATAGAGGCGCTGCAACGAACATTTTATTATTAATTGAGTTATGTCATTAGAGTTTAGTTTTAGCTAGCGCGATCGAAACAAAGGTGAGCCGGGCGTAAGTAGGTCATACTGACGGCCTTGTATGCGCCCGCGCTCGCTCGTTTGAGTACCATATCCTAAGACTCACTTTTACACCCAGCTGTGCGGGCGACTGTTGCGTCTAACGTCCAGCGCAACAGCCGCCCGCCCTAGGTCACGACTTTCCCGAAAAAAACTATTATAGCTCAAAAACTACTTTAACTATCTCAAAATGAAAAATACCTATGAAAAGCCAATGAAAAATAGCAACGAAAGTGGAAAAACACCAATTAATTGTGGGGCTTTAATATATATTCATGCTCATATAATTGTTAGATAAAGACGGGTTTAATGAAGTTGACTATTATTCTGATCTAGAATAAGAAGATGATGGTAATGGAAGAATTGTTAAGAAATAGATAAATATACTTGAAAATGAAAATGCCTATGTGTAAAAATAGTGAATCCATTACCAAGATATGGGATTGGAAAATATGGTTTTGTAAGTAAAGCAATTTACCTACTAGTGCAGTATAGTGGGGGCATCTGCGCGGTTGAATTAAAACGCCTACACTGCACATGCGCATGCGCCATGCACCGCTGACGTAATTACATACAACCGATTGCAGAGTTATACATACATTCCATTATCTACACTTCTTTATTTCAATATTTTCATATTCTTTCAAGCAATTTTAATTAACCCTTAGCCCTTTACGAGTGAATGTAACATTTGGTTATATCACGAAAATATTAGTCGGAACTTGTGATCATTTGATCGTGCACCTTCCAAGAAAGTAGGGCAAATAATTGCTAGCTCTCATGCGCTAGATAAGCTGCATTGTGCAATTATTCCGGCATGGGACCCCGCAATGATAAACTTGTCCGCTCATTGTCGTCACACTTATTAATATGTCCTTGAGTGCACGAGTTCGTTTTATAAGGAACCTTCGTAGTCAACTATGGGAATGTTTACTACGACTATATGCGATGAATAACATATGCATTGTGAACGCGTAATACGTCTATATAAAATTACTTTTACTTCGTGCGTTTCGTATGCTCAATGTTTAGCGAGCGGCTAGCGGGTGGAGGAAGCCTCTGCGCTCCAATGAACACTTTCCCTCTCGAATCTACGTACCATCCGCATTAACATTAATCGAATCAAATAGTTAGCATACTCGGAATGGAGTGAGACCTGCGAGCAGTGACGTTGCTGACGGAGCCCGGGTTTCATTACTAAAATGAAAGCACCTGTCAAGTGGTGCGGCGTGAGCGGACACATTCTTTCAATTTTATTGCCAGTAACAAAAAAATAACTCTGCTGTTAGATACACAACTAATGTCTTTCGAATATTGCTTGATATTAGTCTAGTTTTTTACAGTATGATTAGACGAAGAACAGGGTTAAAAATATTCGTAGTTAAGGTGCTGGGTTTAGTAAAGGTGTTAATATAATCAGCTGACTGTTAAGCGATGCTTTTGATGTTAGTGATTTAGTTGAAGGTAGCAACGTAACTATTTGATTAGTTGGTTAGTTCACGTGATGTGTCCGGCATATGGGTGTTAGTCATTAGTAATGTACAGGTCGAAGGGGTTGGACGCGAGGTCGCGGCCCCTGCGACTATCTGGTTTAAAATAATCCCGCGCCGTAGGCGTAGGACTTGCGCAACAAGACAAGTAACGTTCTAGAAGCGACACTGTCACGACACTGGCACTTCACTGGAGTCCGCGGGGCGTGTAGAGGCGGCGCGCGCGGCCGCACCACTGCGTTGCGTTCCACTTTTCCTTCCGGCGGCGCGGTGTGCGCGAGCAGCCGCGAGTTGGCAGCGGCACGCCTTGCATAACCGACCGACAACGGTTTCGCAAAGCGGTCGGTGCAGCGCGAGCGCGACAGCGCCGACCAGCTTGAAATACGCGCCGAGTCTGCCAACGACACGGGGTTGACGCAACTCGGCGACGCGGTCTCGGACCCGATGCGACCGCCCCGACCGCTTCACTTGTCGCCCCACCACATTTCTCCACCTGATTTCACGCATATCACTTTCACCTGCATGCGAGCTCGCTTTCATCCCGAGCGCATCCACATGCCACGATACATACTGTGAATGCGGCTAGGGTAGCAGACGAGACCGCGTCCACGCGCCGCGCACACCGAATCACCGAACGCCCGCGGCCCTACACCACCACACACCGCCACCGACCGGCTAGATAACGTCGCGCGACAGATGCATCAGTAACTAGGCCACAACGCTCTCCGCCATCTGTTTGCTAGACTACTGCATTCTGTTTATCTTGCGCCTAATTACTCCAATTATACGACGTAGGTATACGCTAACTCTAATTTCACTATTGTTTTTACGGCCCACGTCTACTCGGGTAGCGTGTTAGTTTAAAATAAAACTGAAGTATCTTTAACAGCGGTTCTAACCGAATGACGCTCGTAAGGCCCGTATGTCGGTTACAATAATGTCGCGAGCGGGCCTCGAGATCTACAAATAGACGTTCCATTTCGACAGCCAACTCACGGCGACACGCGAAAACATTGCAGACACGTTTATGTTTAAAACCTAGCTGAAAACTGTTATCGAGTGAATATAACAAGTCGTTTATTATTATTTAGAAAATACCAAATACCAGCGAGTTGCAATTGCACTACGATGTCACGAACACTAATAACCTTTAGATAATTTTGAGAAGTAAGAAATAATAATGATGATCTATCATCGCGTCGGCCTCGGGGACTGCCACATTTCGCTCGTGTGCTGGTGGACAAATAAATAATATTTTAGTTTAGTGTTTAGCTGGTTTACGTAGTGATCTCAAGGTCGGTGAGTCACGCGGCATGCGCCCGCGCCGATCTCACCGGGACCTACGAAACTGACTCACACATGTGCTCTCGCAACGTTTAAACTATTCTAATGCACGATCGCACTCAAATAGCTGATTGCAGTCTGTTTTAAAGCGGGTAATGCAACATTTATTTTTATCTTATATTATATAAATAAAATGTTAGGTAAATATGTATATGTGTTAAGGTTAAAGTCCGAAGTACGGTCACACCTAGTTTTAACCAGTAGTCTATTGCTTTAGGTTAAACCTAGGCTGCTCTATGGTTAACAGTGACGTTCTCTGCGCTTGCGCATGTAACCTGCATCAATATCGACTGTATATAGACTGTAAAATTGTGAAAACGTGCAATTGGTTACAACTAGAAACCGATTAGACTTAGGTGCACCCAAGCCACATGAGTAATTCTTTACTCATGTGCCCAAGAGTTAGGCATTAAAACTTTGGCAAAGTACCTTTTTCTCTTGTAGATAGAAACTCTTGTAGATAAACTATTATATTATTATCTATATATGTACCTATACTTATATACAAGAGAAAAATACTCATCAAGAAAGATCTGAAACTACAAGAGCTACAAGTCTGAAAAGACTTTCTTTTAGGACGTAGGCGTAGCTTAGGCGAGCGCTAAAACATTTGTTTACGCGATCTCTAAAGGGGTAATAAGGGCTGATATAAAGTTTTATAGTAACTTTTATGTATTTTGTGTTTGTAGGAAATCAATATTGCTTTTAAGAGGAAAGGGTACAGGGGGCTCTCTCCATACAAACGTAGCGACTGTCGACTGTTTTCTCCCTGGATAATGACACTAGAACAAATATTTTTGTTGCGTAGAACTTATAATTGCCATGACCATGCCCCTATGTTTTATAAATCTTAATTTCTATGATAATTAGACAATAAAAAAAAACAAAACATAGGGGCACAGTCATGGCAGTTATAGGTTTTTTGGAACAAAAATATTTGTGCTAGTGTCATTATCCAGGCAGGAAACAGTCAACCACGTTTGTATGGAGAGAGCGCCGGTACCCTTTCACCTTAAGGAGAGACTAACGCGGGTAAAACCGCGGGGCGCAGCTAGTAGGTACAGAAACTTGTTTTCGTACATCGATGTTCGATGCGTTGTTATTCAGTCACATCACTATAGATGGTGGAAAATTAACACTGGAATGACGAACTATATTCTGCAATTTTCATAATTACATAACACGATGTTATTTACATTTTTATCAACGTTTATCGGTTTTTAGCTGAAAGGAGATACGGTTAACTTCGACATTTTATGTATTTATGTTGAAGTTTCATTTCGATTTGTTTTTTGCATTTCCCGCGACATAATAATATAACTAATAATATACTCGAGTAGAATGAAAATATATCGTAACAAAGTAAATTTAAAACCTTTGCGTTGGCGTCAGTTTCTACCTCAGTATAAAGTTTAATTAATTGATCTGTGTACATCGGGCATTGTCCTAAATACTGACGCATTTTGAGCGCGCATTCGTTGCGTATTTTCGTAAAGAACTGTCGTTTATTATAGTAAATTTATTTCAGTTTGTTAAAAGATAGTATTCAAACTAAAATTTCTTTTAAAAGTTGGTTTTTCTTCATTTATTGTTGCAGAACATCTTAATTTAATTAATAATATTCAAGGATTTATTTTTGTACTAGTATCTATATTTTTTGAATGAAATAAATTAGTTTTATAATTTTGAATTAAAATAATTTCCTTGAATAAAATAACAGAATAGTAAACAAACTTCGAACATTATGTAAATTATCTTTTTATAGATTTTATAGAATACTAAAATAGCTATTTGATATCTGTTTATTGTCTATAAAATGTAACTATTTCAATTTTGTTTTATACCAATTAATTTTAATTTTATTAACTTTCACTACATTTATTACATTTTATTACCTACTAGTTAAAATTTAGGAAACAACTTAAAAAATGCTTTTGTTTCAATATCGTTGTGGAAATATGAATGTAATAATATATTATGAATGTCTTGTTTGATAAATTTTAATTATTTTTTTATTTTAGCTTTATATTTTATACTTACACGTTTTTACTTGTTTAATTAAATAATTAAAATGTAGTTTATTTACAAGTTACTTTCAATAAGAAAATTACTGTTTAATTTTACCAAAATAAAACCAGGTACGGATCTTTTTTATATGGGCCTGTATTATTTTTAAGGCCTGAAATAAACGATTATTAAAACGAAATATTATGTTATTTCGCCTACTTTAAAGCAGGTTTTCAAAACAGGAAAGGAACTGACACCGGTTTCATTTTAGAAAATAAAACGAAATATTTAATTAAGGGATCAACGTAAGAATTAAAAAAAATGTTTCTGTTTTATAGTACCGAAATGTCTCTAAATTTAATTAAAATATTTAGGTGTTTATTCACAAGTTAAATTACTTTCATTATGTTAATTACGTATCTTATTATTAAGAAAATAAAACTAAATATTTTAACTGAAAGTAGGTTTTTGTCAAAGTTACACAATATCACAATCTAAAAGTTAATTTGTATTCAGTGTATTTGAAATAGACCTAACCTTAATAACATTCAAAATAAACGATCTCATTTATGATATCTAACACATTATCTAACAGGAAAGGAAACTGTCATTTCTGAAAATAAAATGATGTATTTGATTTTAGGAACTAACTTATGAACTTATGAATGGTTTTTACTTTCACTTAGTTAATTACGTATTACTCTTTAATTTCAAAAGAAAATGAAACAAAATATTTTATTTCTCTCCAATAGATACCTGAAAGCAGGTTTTCGTTAACAAAGTTACACAACACCACAATCTATGAGGAAATGAAACCGACAGAGGAATGCAAGTTATGCAGGCGAATGTTAAATTGCAACTGGCAGTAACATGCTGAAGGTCTATTAGCAAATATCAGTGATTTCCTGCGCGCGCTTCCAGGGCACAGGGGAGGGCGGGTTGGCAGGCCGCCCAACTAGGTTATCTAGGACATCTAGGTTCCCTAGGACGTGACACGGTCAGGGCTGTGTCAGAGCTATCGATGGGCGTAGGCTGATCCGGATATTCCAAGGACGTATCTATCCATTATCTAGGTACCTACCTACCTATCCTACCTATCACATATTTTTAAAGCACGTAACTTAGTACCTGAATTATACTCTAATTTTCGTTAACGAATGGTTTTTAGATTAGATTATTTGCTTTATTTTTTTTAAGTTAAAAAAAGGGGGAGTTTCTATTCGAAAGTTTTTTTATGGCTGTTCGGGCATAACTTCTTTCTTTATAAGCCGATTTTCGTGTTTTTTTTTTAATATATGACTGTGTTCAAAACGTTTTGTTTTGTTCGATCATAAAAAAAATACAGGGACTTTTAGGATTTTTAACTAAAAAGAGTTAAGTAAAACGGGATATTTAACATGTTTTTTTTTATTTTTGTCCTTGTGTTTGTAACAGCATCGAAATATCGAGCTGAACTAAACAAAAACCATTGTACTAAATCCATCCCGATCTAAATAGTGACAGGGTCTTTCAAATAATGCGCGAAACTAAGACAGGACGCTATGCGCCCGCTATGGCTCCCACCTACGCCGTAGCACTCGTAGACACCAATTGCATTGACCTAATTCTAAACGAAGGGCATAGGATAAAATATGACCTGTTATAATAACACTGCGAGTAAACCTTGCAATTCTTGAAAGTTTAATGCAATCGTAAAACGCTAAACTTATTGTAGTGTTGCATTGCGTAACGCGGATTCCCCAACTTTCTACGGATTTGCAACAAAAAAAGGTAATGATATCGCGTGTAGTGTGTATCGTGAATTACAATGGTGAGGGGCGATCACCGAGTTACGACATGGTTTAGAAAGTGGAGCCACGGTCATCGGTCCCGCGGGGAAAGTTGCCAGTGTGTGGTGGCCTTAACGTGTACCTACGTACAATCGCGCTCTGTCGCAATATCGCGTACTACCCGCACCCCGCGGTTTTACTCGCGTAAGTCCCGATCCCGCGGGAATTTCGGGAACAAAAGTATCCTATGTCATTCTCTATCCCGTAAACTACCATTATGCCAATTTTTATCCAAATCGGTTAAGTCGTTTGACCGTGACAAATAAACAAACAAACTTTCAGATTACAACATTGTTTTGTTGAAAAAATATTTGTTATCAATGTATTGGATCGATGCCATTACAATTTTAAATAATTACTAAAGACTTTTGCAGAAAAACATAATATCTTGTTTTAATTTAGAAATGCAAGGTCTTTCTAACTGCATTTGCAAGGTCTTTTCGCTTTATTTATACCTATTTATTACAATCATTATTCTATTATTATACATTTATGATATTGCTTACTATAAACGTTTATTTTATTTGCCATAAAATATTTAGTTTAAAAAAACACGAATGGTCCTCAGTTTTTTTAACTCGTTGTCGTCGATTGTACCAAAACTTTTACGAGATGAAAGTGATAGTGTTTTGTCGGTTTTCACTAACCAACTCATAAAAAGGTGGAAGTTTTCATTTTCGTTATTCATGTAATAAATGTTAGAAACACAATGTTTTGAATGTTTTGAGAAATCAGTGATCTTTATGATAGGTATGCTGGACTTGCGATTGTCACCATTAAAATGCTTCCATTTGATTATCTGGTGAAGGTACTTCATTTTGTATGTAACATCAAATCTAGCGTACTTTGTATTATTAGATAATCAATGGAGTATCGAAGGATTTTTATGATTTTTATTTTTTATATAATAAATATGCTTATACATATATCATGATGTCACTCTTAACTGTCAAAGTAACAATTACTATATAGTTACCTATTTCATGTGCTTATGTTAACTGACGTCATTTGTAATAAAAGCAACAATTTATTTCATTGTATTGAACGACAATAAATAAGTAAAGATGTAAAGTTTTAATTTTCCAAGTAACACAATTGATTTTTAAATTGTTTTTCAATATGTCATCATAATCATAATCCTAATCCACGGTTGCCCAATCACTAGACTACTTATAAGTTTCGAAGACACTATTGGTTGGATGAAGGTACATACCTGCACTAATAATCACACCATCCATCAACACAAAGATGAAAAAATCACAAAGATAAAGTCAACTTGTTACGTAGTTGCAACATCTTTATCACTCGGCTAGTCGTTCCTAACTGTCCAGAGTCCCGATTTTGATAGATTAGTTCTGGAGTTGCACCTGCGCGTTGTGAACATTTCTCCCTGGATGACCTGACCTCGCGTTCCTTTATGACCTGACCTCGCGTTCCTTTATGACCTGACCTCGCGTTCCACTCGTCCTATTTACCACGACCTATCTAACTGTTCAGAGGCTAATGTATGCCCTAATTTTAATTGATTGATTTTGCAGTTGCACCTGCGCGTTGTGATATGGAACATCTCTCCCTGGATGACCTGACCTCGCGTTCCGTTATGACCTAACCTCGCGTTCCACTCGTCCTATTTACCACGACCTATCTAACTGTTCAGAGGCTAACGTATGCCCTAATTTTGATTGATTGATTTTGTAGTTGCACCTGCGCGTTGTGATATGTAACGTCCGTCCCTTGATGACCTGACCTCGCGCTCCTCTCGCCCTATTTACCACGACCTACTCCTGCCTATCCAGATGCTAATATGCCCTAATTTTGACTAATTGAACCTGGAGTTGTACCTGCGCATTGTGATATGGAACATCCCCCCTTCCCTCGATGATCTGACCTCGCGTTCCTTTATGACCTGACCTCGCGTTCCTCTCGTCCTATTTACTACGACCTACTCCCGATTGCCCAGGGGCCAATATATGCCCTAATTTTGATTGATTGATTTTCCAGTTGCACCTGCGCGCTGTGACATGGACCATCCCTCTCATGATGGCCTGACCTCGGGTTCCTCTCGACCGGTTTACCACGACCTACCTGACCGTTCAAAGGTTCATATGTGCCCTAGTTTTGATTGATTTTGTAGTTGCACCTGCGCGTTGTGATATGTAACGTCCCTCCACTGATGACCTGACCTCGCGTTCCTCTTCCACGACACAAAGATGAAAAAACACAAAGACAAAGAAAACTTGTTACGTAGTAGCGACGTCTGTACCACTTGGCCACTCGTGCTTGACTATCCAGAGTCTCAATTTTGATAGATTGGTTCTGGAGTTGCACCTGCGCATTGCGATTTGTAACGTCCTTCCCTTGATGACCTGACCTCGCGTTCCGCTCGTCCTATTTACCACGACCTACCTGACTGTTCTGAGGCTAATATATGCTCCATTTATGATTGATTTTGTAGTTGCACCTGCGCGTTGTGACATGTTACATCCCTCTCTGGATGACCTGACCTCGCGTTCCCCTCGCCCTATTTACCACGACCTTCTCGCTTGCATCCCTGGCTCAAAGCCAGGAGCTGCACACTATCTCAACACTGCCAACACATCCTTCAAAACAATGGCAGTTTATCACCTCACAAATGCATTCTTACAACAGTTAGGTACCGAAGTCGTGGATATATTATACATAATACTACGCTTCATTAGTTACGTGAAACTAATAATAAGTTATTCAGTTTATGGTGGGGATAGGATAGATAGACAAGTCATAGTTAAATGGACTGCAATCAGCTCAGCGCATGCACAATCTAGACCTACGAACAGAGACATTTCACTGTACCGTACCCTTATCTCTAACCTAAATTGATAAATCTCTTGACATTCATATCATAGTAGGTAGGAGCGAACGACTTATTAAATTAATGATTAGTTATTATTTGTATTACCAGCCGTAGGTATAGCAGCGTTATCGATTACATATCGCAAACACATTAGAACTCGATTCTGTCACGTAACAAACATAAGCCGTTACGAATAGTGGTCGTGCGATAGTCCGTCGTCGTTGGCGGAATGTGAGCGGTGAAAGTAGACGCGTCCGCTAGATACTGAGAAAAAGAGTTTTCAACGCGGTTTCACCTCGCGAGAGCGCCGCGTTGCGCGCAACAAGTGGTGAGGTGGCCGCGCGCGGGCCGCGATCGAAGTACTTTTCAATCGGCATTCGGCAAAACGTTTGAATATAGTTGAGTAGTGGCGGCGCGAGAGGCTCTGCAACCGAAAGGATCGGCGAGGCGAGCCCGCGGTGTTAGCACGGGTGGGCAGTGGATGCAAGTGAACCGAGGCGGGCGCACTATCGGAGGCGCGGTGAGCGACTGTGACGGACCAGCTGCACAGAAATAACTGCTCGATGCAGCCCGGCCGCTCGATGCACGCCCTCCCACGCCCGCCTCCCCCTCCCCGCACCCCTCCAGGTCACGGCTGCAGGTCGCCAAGACAGAGCGGGAGAGTACCACCAACCCTCTATCGATCTAGCTGTTGCTTCTACAGCCCAGATGGCCGTGAACTTAAGCATTTTGCCTCCCTCAAGGAGGCGGAAAGGAGGCACTTAAATCACCAAGGAAAACGCTCTTCCCGGGACTCGATATGATTTAACGCTATTGAATTTTGTTGTTTTGTAAAGATTAATAGATTTTTTATTTAAAAAAGAACCTCGTCATGCTATAGTTAATGTTCATGAAATAAATAGTGCCTAATCGTTTCTTATAAGTTGTTAATAATGCATCGGTCAAGGTTAGGTCGTTTGGGAGCTGTACTTAGGACTTATTTCTCGCTTGGCAAAGAGCCAAGGTTAGATTCCTAGTGCTTGTTACATGTAAATAATTAAGTACCAGGTACTTGGAAGGTCTACTTCCGCATACTTAAGTACATAATAATTTATTGTACTAACAGAAGGTTATCCGTAGGATGGTCTATTATAATTTTAATACATTCAACATTGTGTTTGTAGCAATTCGTAGCATGTATAATTTTTGAACCTTATGTACCTAATTATATATACGGAAATAAAAATAGGTACTTTGATACAGTGTTTAAAGAAAAAACCCTGTAATCCTTCATAGATAGACTTTCATTACCAAAATTGCATAAAAAAAAAAAAATAAGAAAATAAAAGTTTGGGAAAATATTATCCCAAAGTTCGGGGAATTTTCAAAATGTGACAACACCATTACTTATCTTAGCTCAAAGCCATTAATAGTGTTGAAACATCACAAAAATTGTCTAAATATTTTATTTTAATTTTTTTGAGTTTTCGCATAGATCCAGGCCAAAATATTTTTAGTAAGGTCCGGGGCACCTCATGCAGCATAGTCATAATGGTGTTTTTTGATGAACTTTTAATTAATTGTAATGCGGCCAGCCGCGGTGCCAGAACTTCAATAAGAGAGTACCTATATTGTCATTTATCAATTCTGTTCTTGGTGCAGATGTCCATGAAAACGCTGCTAGGATTTTGGGATGCCGAGAGTTGTCTTGTTTGTCTGATTGTATTCTTTCATTTTATTTATTTGGATTTTGTTTATTTATATTATTATAAATAGATAGATAGATAAATTCTTTATTGTACCACATTAAACCTTAATTCAAACATAAACTCCTGTTACAAAAACAATATTAAACCTAACAATATGGCACCATGGGCGGCCTTATTGCTAAAAGCGATCTCTTCCAGGCAACTTAGGCATTTTATTTGATATTATTAAATTGCTTTTAGTTCGCTCTAATCGTGTTTAGGTGAAGAAATACTTTGTATGAAAATACAAAGTATTTCTTCACCTTTACGACAGTATACATAATTCTATGGATTTTAGTGTTTGATACCCAAAAACTATTTCTAAGACACCTCTATCGCGCATTTGGTCATACCACTTCGTCTTAAGTTGAAATTATGAATATCGCTATTTTTGCGAAATTTTATTAATTTGTTTATTAGTTAATTTATATACTATTGTAATTATCAGTTAGTTTGTCAAGGGCGACCTATCACATAATTATGCCCGTGTTCTACTTCAGACTTTTATCAACAGAGCTCGTAGACACTTGATATCTCAACATCAATCTTAGTGATTTGATAATGAAATATTCAGCAAACAGCGATAGATTAAAGCTCATATTACGACATTACCCTTGCCCTATACAAAGATGCCAGAACGTATTGGCATGTACAATTGGCTAATGCTATTGTTGTACAAGCCAAATTTGTTTAGACTTGGGGACGCCTCACATTTTTTTGACGTGATAACGTTTTATAAATTGTTGAATACTACGGTGTTGCACTAAGCGTTAACATGACACGTTTTTGTCAGTGCAGTACGTTGCATTCACAAAAAAGTGTCATGTTACGGTCACGTTACGGTGTAAGCGAGAGCGCGGAACAAGCGATAGAGAGGCACGATCGGCCTTAGCGTCAGAGTATGACGTTATCTCGTAAAATTATCGTCCGTAAACCGAATTTAAAGACAACTAATTTTTTTTAGTATCTAAAACACTCCATAAATATTTGTCTTTTGACCCGGGGGCGATGCGGAGCGAAATTTTTAACCAAAATAAAATACTTAGGTGATTTATTATTTTAATTTTTGTAATATTTAGGTTATTTTATTTTTTATTTACGTTGAGGATAAATTAATTAACTTTATGTTTTTTTTAAGAAAACCTTTGTTAGATAAAATAAAATAAATATAAATAAAAGAATTAATAAGTATACAAAATAACTAGCTTAAATTTTCGTCCGTGACTCAGATTTTGTATAAAATTTCAATCTTCAAAGTCAAATGAGAAGAAACCGCTTTAAAGGGAAAGTAGCTTTACCTATTTGCCCACTAGTACCACGTAATGCACATAAACTTAGTATAAACATTGGTTAAATGCACGTAATGCCCATAAATATGAAGGAAATTAGTATTTATAACATCCGATTGGCCATCGTTTTCTAGTGTATAACCACTGTATAACTTTCTCGATATGTCTACTTGATTAAGTTATCAAGCAATAATATTAAGTACGAGTCCTAAGAGTCTATAAGGACTCAAGTATCTAAAGGTAGATGAATTTTTTTTCATAAAGCCTATGCGTTTGTTATACACATGTGCCTCTGTTTTCTATTTTCATGGATCACATTTGATTAGTTATTGAACTAAAAACCTAAAAAAATACACGCATTTGGAACGAAGGTCCTTTACTTACATTTTTCTTCTCTTTTTATTTATGTGGTAGATTAGTTATTGGATTATACTCCTTTATTATCTCTTTCTCTTATGGTTTTTCGGCTAGGTCCCGATCCGCCATATGAAACTTCGTTCCAAAAGGCTTGAGAACCTCCTCCTTATACGTATAATTTTCAATCGATAATATCCAGTTATTTTTATGGATGTGACCTGTGGTAGGTTATTCCTTCCACCCTAAAAATCTTTCTAATGTTATATACGCAGGGAGTCATTTTTAGTAATGTTACCGGCTATTTTCATTAAAAAAGCAGGAGGACCTTAACTCTACGGAACTAACAAGCGACTAAGTCATCTGGTGTGATATCAGCTCACATGGACGGAATGAGGCAGTGTACGGCGCTGACCTCTCTTGTTATTTATTTCTATGCCTGCTACTTAGATGTTATAGCTTAGCTGCCTTTTTCAGTATTTTACTATGAAATATCTTACTAATATACATATTTACGACGTAAAACCAATAAAATATAGTACCTATGAATAGGTATACGCTGCTGCAAGTAACTTTAAATTTAAAATGGCGTACCTATTATTTTTTAAATCACATCGTATGATTTAATCGATCAACTGGAGCGTTACACAATCTGAATTCAAGATTTTCTGGCTTCTACTCTCTCACTAAGTTGCCTAATGGTAAAGGCAATGACTCCAGTAAAAAGCTAAGCTAAGCATAACGTAGCTTAAAGGTTTCGCTACCGTCAAAACTATCACAAGCTTTAAGCAGAAGTTTTACTTGTAATCAAGTGGGCAGAGTGAAGATTGTAGTAAAGATGAATTATAAGGTTGTTGCGGGTACTAAGGGCTAGTACAAGGTTTTTTAAACTTTGATATTAGTGACCAAAAAAACAAATTAATTGATTTTCAGATTGACAATAATGCAAAAAAATCTAATGACTTTCTTTTAAGTAGTTTTAAGGGCATAGCCATGGCAGTTATAGGTTTTATGCAACAAAAATATTTGTGCTAGTGTCATTATCCATGGAGGAAACAGTCGACCACCACCACAGAGCGCCGGTACCCACCGGCGCTCTCTCCATACAAACGTGAATCCATACAAATGTGAATGGGTATTCACCTTAATACTTGTAGCGGAGCTATACTAAGCTTAGTGGTGTACAGACACATAAGGTAAATTAAATAGGTATTTTAGACTCGAAACCGGTTTCTTTGTACGGTTCTAATACATACTCATTACTTATACCCACACACATAACATACAGTGGCATACAATAGTAAACGTGTAAACTAAAACTCACGCGCATGTCATTCTAACCTAACACAAATGATGTCAACTTGAAGGAAAAATTAGAATTGGAAAAAAGGAACCCCGGTACGGAAATGAGTAATAGTTGTGTCAACTAACAACTATGACTAATTTTCAAATCCTAGTAGGTCACGCTACTGCCACTGATCAACCAACTACTTCCAAATCATTGTTTACCTGTTCGAAGTGTGGCCGATCTGTGCGATCGCTCATAGGGCTATTTAGCCACCAAAAGAGATGCCGCGGCGCTACTTAAATCGTTTGCTTATAGACGGAATAGACAAATGATGATAATGATGAATACCATAAAAAACTACACTCTCTACTTAGGCGAATGTGTCCAGACCAAAAGGAAAAGACAAGCTTTTATTGCATTGTCACGCGTTTTACAAATGTTTGCAAAATTTCAACTCAATCGGTTACCGGGAAGTGGATCAAATTTTATTTGAAAGATTCCATGACAGACATCGAAACAGGGGAAGCTAAATAAAAACTCGTCAATAACTCTGGAGCCAACTAAGCCGCTTATTTCTTCACGATGTATTCCTTCACCGTACATAAATTCTTCATAGGAAATATCCATTGGTGCACCGTCAACTTCTGAATAAAAATGGAGGTGTCACGACGCCAACACCGCTCTTAGTGAAAGCGTTTGTAAAATAGTTACGTAACGATTTTGGAAATTCCCTACCCTTAGTTTCTTATTTTAAACTGCTTTTAATTTGTTTTTTAGGAACTTTACATAATAGAGCCAACAATATGTATATATTTATAGCATGCCATGATAGAGCACTCTTGGGTTGAGGTTAATATCCATATTGCAAAATGACGATATCGCTCTAACGACTTGATATTAAAACGTCTTTATATAAATACTGCAGGACATTCCACACATCGTCATCTAGCCCCAAGCTAAGTAACTAGACTTCTATTATGGTTGCTATACAACGGATATACTACTTATATACTTTTTCTTTTGTAAATTTATGCTTATAATACATAGAAACAACCAGACCACAGACAAATATTTAAGCATAAATACATATCTGAGGCGGGAATCGAACCCGCAACCCTGTGTTTAGCATTCCAGCATGAGACCATTGTGCCAACTGGGTCGTCAATAAATAGACAATGAATATTTAAATAGCAAAAAGTCTCTATCCTAAAATGTCATTAAAAATACTCTAAGTAGCAAATAATCTAGATAACTCAGTTCACAAATTATTTTAAATTACCCGTAATAATTATTTCTAACTTGAAACTAACCGTGACGGATAATGTCGTAGTAAAGCTATTACAACACAGACAGACAAAAAAGGATGTTAAATTTAAATAGATATGGTTATCGCCTTGTCTCGACGTTAGAAAGTTTGTCGTATATTTAAAGAAAGTAGACAGATGCCAAAGAAGTCAATAATGAGCTTGCAAGACTAGCTACGTCATCGTGATGGGGAAATGTTCAAAAACATTGGAGAAGGTGCTGGTAGTAAAAGTAAGGTACCTGCGGCTAATAAGGACAACCTGCCTCTTCAATTAAAAATTAAATATTTCGTAAAAATATGTAAAACTACATATCAATGCAAATATCTATGCATAAATACTTTTCTGAGGCGGGAATCGAACCCGCAACCCTGTGTATAGCAATCCGGCATGGTGACCATCGTGCCAAATGGAAGTTCCTAATGGTGTCAGATGCTCAATAATGAAATACACGTAATTTTAAATGCTTATATGTTTTTTCCACATCTAGTTCTCGAAATACTATCAATTTAAGTGTCACCTAGAAACTATTTTTTTGTATTTCATTTTGTATAAGTATAGATGCTGAAATATTGCCATGCTATCATTCTTTGACAGCAAACTTTCCTAATAGAATGCTTATAAGTTCGATATTTATCCCATAAATTGCTCTGTTAAATTTCCCTTAGATTCTCAACCAACAGGTAAAGGTAACAACAAATAACCAGTTCAGTTACAAATTAAATGAGGGCAACCTGTGACCTAATTCACTACGAGGACAGCCAGCTTCCCGATCGAAGCTGTGTCAGGGACGGGTTACACCGGATGGACGGGGCTATGACAGGTTGCCAGGTGAAATGTTTTGAAATTGAGGTGCATATACAATGTACTAGCTTTTGCCCGTGACTTCGTCCGCGTAGAAGTCTGAAATCGACCGAGGAATCACGTTGTCCCATACAAACTTTGGCCCCCTTTTTCATCCCCTTAGAAGTAAAATTACGAAAAATCCTTTCTTATCGGATGCCAACGTCACACAAAGAATACACCCTCCAAGTTTTAGGTCTCTACGATCAGCGGTTTAGGCTATGCGTTGATCCGTCAGTCAGTCAGTCATTCAGGACAAAGAATTTTATATGTATAGATTTGGCCGACGCGACGTGTTACACCGGATGGACATTAGAGGTGCTATGGTTGGTTACCAGTTGAAATGTATTAAAATTGAGGTGCATACCTAAAAAACCTTTAAAATCGCACCTTAGTCTTATCTTCTTTCAAGGTTCATAATTATATTTATTTCGTTTTAAAGGTTCTTTTACTAAAACTTCACTGTCCGTCAATCTGTCCATCTGTCCTATCTCATAAATCGTGATAGCTAGAGAGTTGAATTTTTCACAGATTATGTATTTCTGGTGACGCTATAACAACAAATTACTAAAGAAAAAAAACTAGGATACATCGGAACCCTTCGTACGCGAGTCCAATTCGTACTTGGCTGGTTTTTTTTACTATAATTTGTTAGTGCAAAAATACTCAAATAATACAGTGTATAAAGTATGAACTTTCCTGGTTTTCCAAGATCGGCCTGCTGTAACCTGGTCGGTAAAGTAGGTGAACAAGTATTATGTCTTAGTATAATTAAATCACACAACTTTCACCGACACTAAATAAAAAGTGTACACGCAACGTGAAGATGCCGTATACCAAACATACTTTATTTACTGTTATGATTATTTTCATTGCTCTTGCTCATTGGCGTTATTATGCTTCCTAGTATGGGTAATGCACATGGCTCTGTTTCATAGTTCTAGTGCTCATGTTTACTGTTTTTACCCGACTACGGCGAAGCCAAAAGGGAGGGTTATGTGTTTGACCTGTATGTATGTGTGTATGTGTGTATGTGTGTATGTATGTATGTATGTATGTATGTGTGTATGTATGTATGTTTGTATGTATGTATGTATGTGTGTGTGTATGTATGTATGTATGTATGTATGTATGTGTGTATGTATGTATGTATGTATGTGTGTGTATGTATGTATGTTCATCTGTTCCCACTTAACTTCAAAACTACTTACTATAATTTAACAATTGAGGTATGTAATAGTACATTGTTACCCTAGGTGTGAAAGTCACTCATTGAGTCCCGAGACGGAGTTTGGCGCCCGAGCGTAGCGAGGGCGCTAATAGTTCGAGGGACTTAATGAGTCTTTCACCCGAGGTAAACACTGTGCTTTTCATTACGAATAATACATAAAATTCTTCCTAATAACGAGAGTGAATGAGAGACTCCATACTACCTGATCCTCTTACAAGGTTGAGACCAAAGAGGTTATATAATGTATAACCTCTTTGGTCTCAACCTTGTAGTGTTTTGCAAAGCAAAGAGGTTAGGTTTTTGAAGTTCCTAATGCGTAATGATACTGATACTGGCTATAAGCACATTGCACACGTCGTGCGAAGCCATAATTTGACATGACAGCTGTCAGTGAAAGCGATTCTCCCTAGGGCTGAAAGTTTTTCTTTCTACACGCTCTTCAGGCACCTTTACACCTACTTTCGGAGTATGAGTAATAAAAAATATTTTTTTTCTGTTATTTGTAAGGTACCTGTGGGTAAGGGCCACCTAGGTATCACCTTAATTAAAAATGTATTATTTTTCAGATTGACAATCTTTGTCTAATGACCTGTTTTTAAGAAGTTAATTAGTTTTCCCTATTTTTCGAAATATTTAATTATTAATTAAGTTTTTAAATTAAAGTGGCAGGAGGCTCTTGTCAACCGCAGGTACCTTATTATTTTGACCTTACCCTACTCTTGTAAGATATTTCTAAAGAAAATATAATAAAAATTGACGATAATAAGCTAGAGTACCTAGTACGTTTATTTAAGTTAGGTAGGTAGCAAGTCACTAAATTAGAACCTGGGGCCCAACCGCGCTTATTGCGTCGGCTTCAAGCCGACGTCGATATCCCAACCCGCGCCTCGCAATGGGCGAAATTTTGAGCCTGCCTTTCATAGAAAGTTTGAAAAATTAAGTTTTTTCGTGTGTTTTAAGTATGCAGGATTTTTGGGGACATCAAACCATTCAAAAATAAATGATTCTGGCTGTTATTTCAAAAAAATAACAAAGTCATATTTTGTGATGTTTTTAAAAAATAACATAACCAGAATAACTTATTTTTGAATGTTTTGATGTCCCCGACAATCCTGCATACACACGAATAAAACAACTTAATTTTTCAAAAATCCTATGAAAGGCGGGCTCAAAATTCCGGCCAGTGTACGCGTTGGCTTGAAGCCGACGCACTTATCGCGGTAAACATTTACTTAAAATGATCGTAAGTACTTAGCATAAATATACATAACACCGTCGATTCTCGGTCTATGGTTACTTAGAATTAGAAGTCCAATGGTGCGCTTCTTTCTTCAACAAATCTTCGAACCGTGGCATAATCTTCATCTTCTTTTATTCACGATATCTTAATGAGTTGTGGGAGGACTAGAGAACAACTGAGATACCACCAGCTGTGTTCACTCCGCGCTTAATTCCCGAGAGAGCACAGTGTGGCACCCGGTCGTTCGATAGTCCGATCTTCAATCTTCAGTCTTCATACAGAATATACCTATCTTCTCTTCTTCATATGCTTCACTTCATAGTATGAAACAAAGTCGCGTCCCGCTGCCTGTCCCTTTGTGTGCTTATATCTTTAAAAATACGCAACGGATTTTGATGTGGTTTTTTTATAGAGTGATTTAAGAGGAAGGTGTATACATGCATAATATAGCCGTGCGAAGCCAGGGCGGGTCGCTTCACTACATGGTATAAAACAAATCGCTTCCCGCTGTCTGTCCTTAGGTATCCTTAAATCTTTAAAACTACGCAACGGATTTTTATATGTTTTTTTTATAGAGTGATAGATAAATATTGGAAGAAACAGAATACTATATACACAAAGTAAAGTAATAGAAGAAACGGAACACTATATACACAAAGTAAAGTAATAGAAGAAACAGAACACTATATACACAAAGTAAAGTAATAGAAGAAACAGAACACTATATACACAAAGTAAAGTAATAGAAGAAACAGAACACTATATACACAAAGTAAAGTAATAGCTAGAAAGTATAAGTTGCACAAATGGGCGGCCTGATCGCTGAAAGCGATTTCTTCCAGGCAACCTTTCATTCAAGAGGAAGGTGTTCCGGGGCGTAGCTGTTTTTATCATTGCAACAAAATGTTATGGTATCAATAACGTATCATTTTGAAAATAGCTTGAATAGTTTGTATTCTAGGCTTCAATAAATTAAACAAGTGCTTCAGTTGTTTTTTTTTAACATTTATCTTTTTTCTATTTTTCATGTACTTATACTTTATTCTTACTGTCTCATGCATTAAATTAATGCTTTTTAAACAATTTCCTATTTCAGTTTTGAACCAGTAGTGCCATCTGTGGTTATAACGTTGAACTACGTCGCAGTAATTTGCTCATTTGTGGCGTTGTTATGCTTCTCAGTTCAGTTGTATACATAGTTCACAGATGGCACTGTTTCATATTGTAACTAGTGTTTTTGTTTATAACCCTTTTTTAACCGACTTCGAAAAAAGGAGGAGGTTTTCTTTGTTTATCAACCGATTTTGATGAATCTTTTTCTGTTGGAAAGAGTCTACCTCAAGGGTGGTCCCATAATCTATTTAAAGTATGTATTATTTTTTTACCTTTTATGTACATAGTTATAGGTAGAACATATAAAAAAATAGTATTTTTATTTTTAAGTAAGTTCTTACCAAGTATATTTTTATAATAAACTGGTCAGTTTGATCATTATTTAATATTGAATATAATATAAAATTAATTTATAATAATTTAAAAACTTCAATTAAAATACACACTAGAAAATGAACAAAAAATACAGCATGATCACAAAAAAATATTCTCAAACCAGGCTTTTTTTAGCAGGAAGTAACGTTTATAAACAAAAAGCAAGATTTTGAAAAATATTTTAGATAGTGTTACAATGACTTTGTAGGTACTCCGCTTATTCCCGTACTCATCTATGTTTAGTTGACAATTTAGTCAAAATACGTATTACCTAAAAAGCAATAGTCCAATACCTAATTCTACTTTATCCTCTCCTCAACTCTACTTTCTACAACAAATCCTTCTCTTTTCACTCTGTGATACTCTGGAATTCCCTGCCTCAACCCATCCGATCTGCTAAGTCTCTACCCATTTTCAAAGCTATGGTAACTGATCACTACCTCAGTACTGTCTAATATCCGTATATATTCCTGTGTTATTTATGTATGTATATATATACATGTATGCATGTAATTATTTGTATGTATCTATGAATATAATTATTTGGTATGTATTATTAATTTAATATTTAAAATCATAATTATGTAAATAGTGTATATTATAAGTTAAATTATTCACAACCTTATACCATTAAAGCTGAATCAGTTCTTTTCCATCCAAAGGTTGCCTGGAAGAAATCGCTTTCAGCGATAAGGCCGCCCATTTGTGCAACTTATACTTTCTAGCTATTACTTTACTTTGTGTTTATCGTGTTCTGTCTCTTTTTGTGTTGTACAAATAAAGCTATCTATCTATCTATCTAATTCACTCAGATTAAAATACATTGGTACAACCAATTAGCAGATCACTAAAAATAATTCTAACTTACCTAACCATAATAAAACGCAATACCTAGAAAACATAAATCAACACCATCACACCACCAAAAATAAACATTTGTCATCCCAAAAGAGACACAAATATCGAACTTTTTTTTTTCGGAGCGAGGGTGGTTCCACCCCTGCGCCCCTAGACGGGAGTCCCGGACCCCACGTGCCAACCCTGACCTTGAGACGCACTCACACAGACGCACCGTCTTGCGGTATACAGACACGAGGCGAGAGAGTCACGCCTTTAGGGGTGCGGGAAGCATAGAGCGGGAAGTGAATATTGTCAAAAATAAAACGGCTCGATCGAACACAAAGGAAATATAGATAAGTATCACATAGTTTAGGTATAGAGTAAGTTATCTACAATTTACATATTTTACTTTTTTGTTTCTCTATCTGTACGGTCTGCAGCATAATTGAAGACCCACCGTAGAGTTTTAAAAGTATTATTGAAATGTTTTAATTCTAATAATTTTTGTTCGATAAATTCATGAGTTAAAAGAAACAACTTAAAACATTTACACACATAGAAAAACTTTCACATTTATATTATTAGTAGGAAAAATAGGAAGTAGGATTATTCCGAGGCAATATACTACAATTTTACTTTTTCTTTTATTTACTTGAAAATTAATAAAAACCACTAGAGTCCAACAACTTAGGTACTTACAAAACTCATCTACAAATACGTTGTTTAAAGTAAACAATGGATTCTTTCTTACATACGAGTAGGAAGTTATCTACTCACGGGATTTGCCCAACAAAAAAAAAATTTTGGTCGGGGGAAATTTGTTGAAAATTCCTAAATTCTGGGTAAAATTAGGGTAATCGACCAAGAGTGAAACGAATTTTCAAAATGTGACAACCCCGTTATTAAGGTGCCAAAAATTGTGATGAAATTTCCTTAAAAACTTTCAGTAATTTATGGCAATTTTTCCGGATTTTAAAATAAAATAATTCTTTTATTTTTATTCAAAAATACAATGTAATTTTTTTAAAGTAATGTCCTGGAAGTAACTTTTTTAGAAAGAGAAAAAAGAGATAGAGAGTTTACAGGTTTTTGATAGACACATGTTTCGAGTTGGTGTTTTGATTATGTGGTGTTATACGTCTAAAAGGTAATGTCCAGTCTGAACATTACAATTTTACAAGTATTTTAAATAGGAACTCGTATTCTAAATATAATATTTGTATTATAATATTGTGTCACATTGATTTATTATAAAACGGAATAGTTTTATCAGTTCACAATGATACACGTGTGGGTGTTATGTATACCTACCCACTTACCTATTGTTTATATTATATACAATTAATACATAGATATATTACAGACTGGTTAGCTTTCCTACACATTTTTTTTTGTTTTTCCCTATGTTATATATATAGGTATAGGTAGGTACCTAAAAAACAACACAATTGTCATTCATACGTATACGTATATTATTGCTTACGATCGATTTGGTACCCACATCGATATCTATATGTTTTAACATTCTTTTCGCCCTGTTTACGACGACCTACCTGACCGTCCAGAAGCTAATATATGCCCTTATTTTGATAGATTGATTTTGCAGTTGCACCTGCGCGTTGTAATATGGAACGTCCGTCCCTTGATGACCTGACCTCGTGTTTCTGTATGACCTGACTTCACGTTCCTCTCGTCCTATTTACCACGGCCTACCTGACTGTGCAAAGGCTAATATATACCCTAATTTTGATAGATTGATTTTGCAGTTGCACCTGCGCGTTGTAATATGGAACGTCCGTCCCTTGATGATCTGACCTCGTGTTCCTTTATGACCTGACCTCACGTTCCTCTCGTCCTATTTACCACGGCCTACCTGACTGTCCAGAGGCTAATATATGCCCTAATTTTGATAGATTGATTTTGCAGTTGCACCTGCGCGTTGTAATATGGAACGTCCGTCCCTTGATGACCTGACCTCGCGTTCCTTTATGACCTGACCTCACGTTACTCTCGTCTTATTTACCTCGGCCTACCTGACTGTCCAGAGGCTAATATATGCCCTAATTTTGATAGATTGATTTTGCAGTTGCACCTGCGCGTTGTAATATGGAACGTCCGTCCCTTGATGACCTGACCTCATGTTATTCTCGTCCTATTTACCTCGGCCTATCTGACTGTCCAAAGGCCCTAATGCCCTAATTTTGAAAGATTGATTTTGTAGTTGCACCTGCGCGTTGTGATATAGACCATCACTCCCTTGATGACCTGACCTCACGTTACTTCCTCCATACGATCAACTCCTGACTGTTGAGAGGCTAATATGCCCTAATTTTGACTAATTGAATCTGAAGTTGCACTTGTTATATGGAACATCCCTCTCTTGATGACCTGACCTCGCAAATACCCCTTTATTAGACATCTGATTTATAGGTATACGCTTTTTGAACTACTATGGTTATTTTTATTACTAAAGTTATTTGCAACGGGATATCACCCTGTTTTTTTATGGAGCTCATTTTCTTGATGTTGTTTCAAATATTTTTAACAGACTCCTTTCACGTGTTTGCTGTGTGAGTTTAAAATCGGTTCCCTACTCTCGTCACTGATCTCACTCGTAGCTCGATTTTGTATTCAGCATTCAAAATTTATTGTCACTTATTTCTACACTCCTCCTGGGTTTGCAAACTTAGGTAAATATCCCTGTTTAAATAACTTTAACATCTGACTTATATTTCTAGTCTGTAGTAAGCAATGGGTATTTCTAAGAAGAAAAAAATCAATGACAGCAGTCGATACAAAAGAGCACCATCATAAATTATCAAACTGACTTAGTCCACCAGTACCTAAATCTACATTTTAAAATATTTTAGATTTTGTTTAGGAAAATTATAGCGTGTCGTTCTCCTTTCCATGTCTTCACCTATCTGAGAGTCAAATCAATGGAAGACAAATAAAACTTACGTGATATTATCCCTGCATAGATTTAGAGTGCTGTCCGGTAAAGTCTGAAAAGGAGAGAAAACATAATGAATTAAATATGTACTTATTAGAAAATCATTAACAAGTAAATTTGGGTTAGGTTAATTATTGGACATAACTAGTATTTCTTTTAGGACATTGCCTTTGGACATCTTTATTTTTATTTTAGAGGTATGCGAATTTTTTCGACGTTTTGCTCTCTACATAGAAATGGATTCCCCTATTTGCTTCCTAATAGTGCATTTAGAACATTACGTAAAACCTTGGAATGCTGTACACATGCCTTTGTTGCAATTTATAGCTCTACATTTTTCTGGTTGGACATCTATATAGTTGGACATTTTTCAGAATTTTAAATTTGAACTTTTTTTGCAGGGCATTAATTAACACAGAACAGCCATGCTCTAGAACGAAAATTCCATTAAAAACATTGATGAAAACAAAACGTTACCTTCTCAATAGCGCTCACGTTCCCGTAACGTGAGCGTCACGTCACTTTTCATCGATTTTTAAGACGTTATCACGCGAAAATGTAAATAGTATATGATCCTATAGGTAACTATTATACCTAAGTACTGAGATAATATGATATGGATTGTTGTATTCAATGTGACACGGGGCCTTGAGATCCGTACAGCGGAAAATAAGGCTTGACTCATAGTCATTCATATTGTAATGAATGACGTACGTTGTTAGGTATAGGGATCTACTTAGTCGGTACTTTAATAGAGGTTGTATGTGGTTATGTAAAAACAAGGTAAAATCATATTTTTCATGTACCTACGGTACCTATAAATATTTAAAACGACATACTTTTAGTGAAATATTTCAGTGAAGGTAAACTAAACTAGAAAATAAGTACTTTGTATCTATAAAAAACTGTTTTTTTTTTTTACATGCTTATGAATATTTAAAGAGACATACTTTTAGTGAAATATTTTAATACTTATAACTGATTTTTCTTTACCTACATATAAATATCTAAAGCGATATACTTTTAGTAAAATATTAAAGTATATCTGTAAAAAACTGATTTTTCTTGTAAGTACCAACGTATAAATATTTATAGAAACATACTTTTAGTGAAATATTTTAATACTTATAACTGACTAGCAGCGCGGTTTAACCCGCGTAACTCACGATCCCGTGGGAATATCGGGATAAAAAGTAGCCTATAGCCTTCCTTGACAAATGGACTATCCAACCCAAAAGTAATTTTTCAATTCGAACCGGTAGTTCATGAGATTAGCGCGTTCAATCAAACTCTACAGCTTTATAATATTAGTATAGATGTTTCTATACCTACGTATTAATATTTTAAGAGATATACTTCTAGTTAAATATCTTAGTATACCTATAAAGAACTGATTTTTCTTTTACCTATGTATAAATATTTAAAGCGACATACTTTTAGTGACATGTTTAAATACTTACCAAGAACTGATTTTTCTTGTACCTACGTACCAAGAAATATTTTATTTTTTATTTTGTAATTTAATTTTAATTTGTGAGTTTTAATTTTAATATTTTTGAAATAATAAATAAAAATAAATATTAAAAGCGACTTCAGTTAGGTCCTTGTTAGGTCAGTTCAGTTCGCTTCAGTTAGTAAAACATAATTTTCTTGAAAGTATTTTTAATTATTTAAAACGAAATTAGTTAAATAATTTTGCACCTAACTGAATTAAGTAAAACATGAGAATAAGGTAGTACCTGCGCTTAATAAAGGCCACCTGGCAAAATAATTGAAAACCAAATATTTCGTAAAAATATAGAAAAGTACTTTAAAACTAAATAAATACCTATTTGCTTTGTTGTCAATTTGAGAAATAACTCATTTGTCTATTTTATTGTTATTTTATCACTAATAAAATAAAATAAAAAATAAATATTTCAGGACATTCAACACATCGCCATCTAGCCCCAAGTTAAGTAACTAGACTTGTGTTAAGGGTGCTAGGCAACGGATGTACTACTTAAGTACTAATATTCTTAAAAAACCTTTTAGTATCCCTTGTTACCCGCAGGTAAATATTTTAATTAAGTATATAATAATAATTAATAACAGAAAACAATTTACCTACTTAATTAAGTTTTTTTTTTAATTAAAACTACACAATTTTTTTAAAATATGGCTTGTTTCAAAGGCTTTCGGACTCAACAAATATAGTATCTTAAAATGTCACGGTGACCTTTGAGACCCATACCTATTGATAAAGGGCAAAATGTTGAACAAATAATGCCTACACACTAAACCTCGAAAGCGTGTCGAAAACGGGATATTTTACCAAACGTGATGTCCTATGATTTTCCAAAAGTGCGTTACTTGTCTGCCGTTATACTCTCTATCAATGAGTATAATGAAATTCAGCATAGTGGAAGTGTAGGGGATATATAAGGACATAGGATTCTTAAAATCCCGAAATTTCCGCAGAATCGGGACATACGCGGTTGAAACCGCAGCGCGCAATTATTGTATGCTTATATTTCGAGCAGTGTTGGCTTAGTGGTAGATACTTCGACTCTCACAACCAATTAATTTTTCTTAAGAAAAATGTATATGCGCTAAGTGAAATTGCTCTTACGGCGAAGGAAAACGTGATGAAACCCGCAGCTTAGTTGGCTCTAGAAGTAATGACAAGTTCTCTCCTCTGGACATGGTCGACAAAGCGGGTAATAGGTGCTGGGCAAGCCTACTCCATCCTCACGCAAAAAGGACTCAATTAATAAACAAAGAAGACATGCGCGAACATCCATAAAAACTACATGAAACCGAATTTTGAACCTTCTCCTTTTTTTGAAGTCGGTTAAATAGGGTCTAATTGCGGAAAACAGACCGTATACAAGTACAAGTACCTACATACTTATATTTCGTCATTCTCGACGACTAGATACAATACCTGCACGATAACATTGTATGAAAGATTTATTTTCAGTCCACAAAACATTGAAGATAATATTGTTACATTCTTTGAATTTATAAACGTCTATGTAAATCATCGTGACGTTGTTATGTTTACGTATCACTCCCAGCACGTGCAAGAACGCATAGTTTGTATGGAAAGTTCACAGATTACGACAAATAGTGGGCTAGTGTACTAGTACCTACCAACGTATCCCCCCCTGGTGGGGAAGAACAGAATTTTTACCAGCTCTACTGGGAGAGAATACTTGGAAATTAAAACTTCCGCGCAACCCTGTGTTTTTGTTGACAAGTACAATTTAGTTCATAAGTACATAGTTTAGAATAAAAAAATAAGTGGGGGTGGCGTTCGTATTCCTCGCGTCCTTAGGGTTTAGCCCTAGATGTCCCTCATGTGATCCCTGGCTGGTGCTAAAGGAGCCATATCCAGGTGATACTAAGCCGCGGCCGGGAGGCTTCGGCCGCGGCTTGTTACCACCTACCGCGGACTTGTCCGTAGCCGGTTACCACCTACCGCGGACTTGTCCGTAGCCGGTACGCAGGCCGGTGCTGCCACAAAAGGAGGACGGTTTAAAAAGTTTTTGCTCCACTGCCGTCTTCCTGCCTTCACTCGCGTCCGTCGAAGGCCCCCGTTTATTCAGGGTCTTTGTGTCACGAGCGCATACCAATCTTCTAGGAAAGCGTGCTACGTCTCATAGACTGCATCTATACTGACCATCGTGTGAGGTAGTGGTCAAACATAGACCTATTTATTAAAAAAAAATGATTTTAAAACTACAGAAAAATCGCGATCTAAAAAAATTATGAAACAAGAAATTATTCAGTAGATAGTTGTGGTCGTGTCACCTTGCACAAAGGATCGATTACTAACTACCTACTAATTTACCTAAGCAAGGTCCAGACGATTAAATGCATCTAATGATACCTAGCTCATTTGACATACTATAATAATATGCGGGAAAAAGTGAATATACTGTAACAAAACCTTAAAAAACTGGATAAATTCTTAATTCTTTTAAAAATCTTTATTTGCCTGTTGCGCTGTCTGGTCTTCTTTTAGAGGATGTTGGAAGTTCCAAAGATTGTGGATGGTTTGTAAATTAAATATTGTATGTATTAGCTAGTTAAAATTTACAAACAAAAAATATTGAACTGGATACGACCCTTGAAATCTACCCTTTTAACTTTCTTTTTAATTGGTAGGAATAGTTACCTAACAATATATTTTTAAAATTGTACTTATAAATTTACCTTACAACGACATTTCGATCCCATTGCACGGACCGTGATCACGAACACTGACGTAGAACAGGTGTCTTTTCAAAAAAAGAATCCAACATGGCGTGGGGGAGAAGAGTAAAGTTCACACTTCGTTCGGAAATATCACTATCACAATGCACTAGGCCTATAGAAAGGCCTCAAACTGTAAAAAACTAAACCTATAAAGATTTAAAGTTAATAATTAAATTAAATAACTTTCCGTATTGTTTAAATAAAGTAAAAATAATAACATTACCCGACCCGAGTATGATATAAATAAATAAAGTTCTTGGAGCTCTAGGCTTTGCGTCATCTAAGTACCTACCAACACTAACTTCGAGGGTACGAGGTGCGATTCAGGAAGGAAGGACGCATGCGCGGCTGAATGTCAAAGGGCACGGAGCCTGGGTACCTAGGAATTGAGGCTAAATTGATCTGCCGATGTAGGTCGGCAGTCCTGCGCATCGAGACCTAGCGTAGGTGGCCTAAATGTCAGGTCAGGGCTTGATTATAGAAAATAATTGATATTTACCCCATCATCGGCCTAGTTTATCTCTTGTTTGTGCAGCTTTTATGCCTATCTCCCAATGATCAGAATCTTCTATACAAACCTTTTTCTATAAATACCAAATGCAAAATACTTACTGACTGTACACAGCTTAAAACGATACTGGTTCTAGAGACACGTTTCGAAGGAGTGTGTTTTGTGAAGCGTAGTTATTCACTTAGAAAGGGTTTTTTGTAAAAAATTCTGTAGGCCACGTGAGCAAAGCCATGGGCAGACACCAGTATAATTTAAATCAACAGAAAGCAATTATGAAAATAATGTCTGTCATAAAAATACTACAACTGAAAATGTAATTTTCATTTTCTTGAAGGTTCTTTTTTTAACCCGACTACGACGAAGCCAAATAAGAGGGTTAGGTTTTGGCTCTTTAGTCGTTTCACATCGCGAACGGTTCGAACCGCGGTGTGCATCGCCAAAGAGCCTATTTTAAAATAGGTCTTTATGCATCGCGTTGCAAATCGCCCAAGAACTGTTTGTAATGGGCCGACTCGAAGCACGGAACAAAACAACCTAACGCTCGATTCATGGGACGAAACGAATAAAGTCCCATGTTTTTGACACGTAGGTTTTCAGTATGTTATTGAGAAACTGTAGAGAAGAAAAAATAATCAAGGTACAAGTAGTTCTCAATTGAAGTAAAGAGGTATCTAATAGAATCTAAATGAAGTAGGTAATGAAGAGCAAGAGCATTGTAAATTAAATGCACACTTGTTGTGGCCATGAGTGACTTTTGATACATATGCTATATATATCAAATCAAATCAAATCAAAATTCTTTTATTTCTTGGGATGCTTAATACAGTTGTACATAGACCACTTGAAATCGTCTTAAAAACTAAGTTAGGATGTGTGCCTTCGGAACGCGCCCACCAATGAGAAGAAGGCACAAGAAACTCATGGGGTTTTTTTTTTTTTAAGTGATCACGTTCACAAAGGTCAATATTACAAATATTTGAAAGTATTATTTGAAATGGAGCAACTAAAGTCACGTCCATGGGCTGTTATCATTAAGGTAAGACGAAGTATCATAGTACGCCTTACTGCACAATTTATGCTTTATAAAAGTTTTGAACCTGGTAATGGACATGTCGTATACATCTTTGGGTAATTTATTATAATAGAGCACACATGCTATTAAACGACCTGTTTATTTTCCGGAGCCTACTACCGGGCACGGTCAGTTCATTCTTATTTCTTAAGTTGAAATTATGAATATCGCTATTTTTACGAAAAATTTCAGGATTTTTGTGAACGTATTTCAAGTTTTCGTAAATATATTGAGAATAGAGCGTTAATATATTTATCTCTTTAAATTTTTCTCTAAGTGATTCCCTGGGGCCCATTTTGTAGATGGCTCGGACAGCTCTCTTTTGCAATATGAAAATAGTATCAATATCTGCAGCACACCCCCACAGCAGGATGCCATAAGTCATGACACTGTGGAAGTAGCTGAAATAGACTAGGCGAGCAGTCTCAATGTCCGTGTATTCGAGAATTTTCTTAACGGCGTAAGCGACAGAACTAAGTCTATTGGACAGTGCTTCCACATGCGGGCCCCACTGAAGCTTAGAATCTAAAGTTATACCCAAAAAGACAGCCTTACTGACTAATTCAACTTCCTCATCATTAATTTTTAATTTTTTTAAATATAAAATATAAATATACTTACATACATATACGATTTTTACGATATTTAATATAAAATATACTTACATACATATACTTACATGACAGCTGAACGAGCGCAGACTCTATACATATAACAGGGTTTCTTGAAGCAAGAAATAATCCTTTACCTATAGGTAATCGTGCGGGTTATGCGACGCCTGGCGCGATCATTACTTCGATGGGTGGCCAATTAGTATTGTAACAAAAATGTGTTTTTGTGAGCCCCTCCGTGCTTCGGAAGGCACGTTAAGCCGTTGGTCCCGGTTGCTACCTCTAGTAGCAGTAGTTAGGTCAAGTTAGAGGCCTTAAGGCGATCTGAAAACTCTAACAATAGGTGAGCCACACCACTATACGAGAAGAAGAAGAAGACCTATAGACGCTAGAGAAAAATGTTCTGTTCTTAGTATATGTTCTTGAAAATAATAAGCAGTATTCTTTTGAACAATATTACTTTTAAATTAAGAATACCTACTGCTTACCATTTTATGATTTTTTATTAAAACCAAGAATTTATTCTTGAAGATTTTTATTTAAACCAAGAAATTATTCTTTAAGGTTTTTCTACTAAAACCAATAAATTATTCTTGAAGACTTTTACTAAAACCAAGGAATTATTTTCTAGCGTCTTTATGGTAGGATTATTACTTTCTTCAAGAAACCTTTTTTCTGTGTACTATGTTTAATTATAAATAGCTGGCTATCCTGTAAGAATACCGAGATAAGAAAAGGTCTAATCTTCGGGTTTCAATGTACCCTCATACCTTTAATCATGGTATAAGTGAGTGAGCCAAGTAAAGTTAGGTCCTGGACCCGCTGTAGCTACGAGAAAACTTTCTAGAAGACCTTCCCTTATTTTAAAATAGTTAACATCTTTGTTTTTAATTTGGTAAGTACAGTTAAAATAAAAATAAATAAATATTACAGGACATTCCACACACCGCCATCTAACCCAAAGCTAAGTAACTAAACTTATGTTATGGGTACTAGACAACGGATATACTACTTATATACTTTTCTTTTGTAAATATATACTTAAAATACATGGAAACAACCACACCACAGACAAATATCTAAGCATAAATACTTGTCTGAGGCGGGAATTGAACCCGCAACCCTGTGTGGCCGTCCGGCATGGTGACCATTGTGCCAACTGGGTCGTCAAAGTTATGTAAAAGTTTTTTCTTTTTCAGAAACTTTCTTGTACAGACAGATAGCTGTTATAGATATCCGGCTAAGAAAGGATTTAACCCGTACTAAAAAAAACTTAGTCACCAATAAAAATATTTACTCATTATAATAAATTAGAATAGACAAAACAATCACTATTAATTCAATTTCCGCTGAACTGTTTCTTATTCATTGACACAACGCATAATAATGTGCTTCTAAGATGAATTTTCATAGAATTGTGATTTTATAAGCATGGATGTTAATACATTTAAAACCTTCCTATATTACTACATGATTACTTAATTATTAAAGTTGGACATTTTTATAGTTGGACTAGCTTTTTCCCGCGACTTCGTCCTCGTATAGTTAGTAGATTGGACCAAGGAATCAGGAATCCCATACAAACTTTGCCCCCCTTTTTCATCCTCTAAGGGATAGAATTTCGGAAAATCCTTTCTTTTCGGATGCTTACGTCGTATTAAAAACACACCCTCTTAGTTTTACGTCTCTACGATCAGCGGTTTTGGCTGTGCGTTGATCCGTCAGTTAGTCAGTTAGTCAGTCAGTCATTCAGGACAAAACATTTTATATGTACCTATAGAAGACAAAATGTTTGATTGGACATTTTTGAACTGTTGGACATTTTTGTTTCTGGTCATTTGTAGTGCGACGGATTAAAACATAGAAGTAGATCTACGATATCTATCTTCTTCTATAGCTATTATTATGTAATCAATAAGAACCCCATGAGTTTCTTGTGTCTACTTCTCATTTGTAGGCTCGCTCCGAAGACACGTAAAAACTACTGAACCGATTAAAATCTCTCTCTCTCGGCTCTACTTTCTGGGAACGTCGTGGTATACTTCACATCAGAATACACCAAGTAGAAACTGAATTATTAAGGAAAAAGTACGAATTCAAAAATATTAATACTGATTTTCTCAAAGAATCGGAACAAACGCGGCTAAAACAGAGGAGCTAGTGACATAATATGCAATAACTTGCCCAAATTTTCTCTTATTGAAAATATTTTCAAGGAAAAATACGTTCCCAAAATTCTGAATTGAGGCGAACTTCATACTTACCATTGATAGCCACTACCCTCACCTATTGGGCCCTCACCATGCCCTCACCAATAGGTGAGGGCTATTTCTGTGCAAGTTTTGTTCTACGACTTTTGAAAATTCGCAAATTCTTTAATTTTGTGGTTATTTTTACCCGAATAACAGCTGTTACTTACAGAAAGAGGTTATAAACCTTAAGATTATATGATTTTTTCAAGTTTTATCGACTGTTCTGAGTCGACCTTGAAGATGACCGTATCGAACTACCGTATTTTAAAACGGCACATTTGCCATGTTACCAGGGACACGTGGTAAATATCCCTGTATAACTTTAGAAGTTTGAAATATAACTTGGTTAATAACACTTATTCTTATCTTTGGTTTTAAGCTTTTATTAATTTAATGTTGTAATATGGAAACATATTAACTAAGGAGTGGATATGCCATGGTAAATAAACATCTCTGTATAACTTCAGTTTTTGTAAGTTAACTTGTTTAATAACACTCATTATTATACTTATCTTTAAGATTTTAGTAATTTAATGTTGAAATATGAAAATATATTAACTATGGAGATTTGCCATGTTACCAGGGACACGTGGTAAATATCCCTGTATAACTTTAGTAGTTTAAAATATAACTTGGTTAATAACACTCATTATTATACTTATCTTTAAGATTTTAGTAATTTAAAGTTGAAATATGAAAATAAATTTACTAAGGAGTGAGATTCGGTTGTCCACAATTAAGATTGCAATCGCTTGCACGATGTACCTACGATCACATCTCGGTTGACATTATGTTGTTTTTGTTCAAGGATATGATTAAAATATCTAAATTATATACAAATAAGAGAACACTTGACGAACAATGAATTTTAATTCATAAGCAAAGCAAGTAAGTTAAGTTGGGTTGGGTATCTGTGAAGATGGGAATCCGTTGGATTAAAATAGTCTGATTGTTAGGAATCTGTTGAATTTTGAATCTGTTGGATTGGTAATCCGTTGAGTTGGGAGTCTGTTGAGCTGGGAGTCTGTTGAGTTGGGAGTCTGTTGAGTTGGGAATAGGTTTAGTAAGGAATCTGTAGATTTGAGAGTCTGTAGAATTGGGAATCTATAGACGTGGGAAGAAATCCTTGGTCGCGTAGCGTAGTGTAGTGAATGTAATAACCATAACGGTCTAATCTGGTCGAATAAGCTAATGAAATTCGAACTTTTCAATTATGCCACGACCATACTTGCGGCTAAATTGAACTTACAAAAAGTGTCGAATTTTCGACCTCAAATTTAACAGGAAAAATTGTTTACATAGACGGATCTTGAGCCGTATTGAGGACCTCCACCTTTTTTCGAAAGCCATTATTTACAATAATAAAAACAAAATATAGAAACAAATAAATAAGTAAGTAGATAAAGTAGGTACTTATATGAAAACTTAATAAAGTGCAGACTGCAAGTTGAAACGCATAAAGATAAACAAACACGATAAGACAGTTAGCGTACTTATTATCGTATTAGCTTTTGCCCGCGAATTCGTACGCGTGGTAGTTTTGTTTTATGTACCAAAACCTTCCTCTTGATTCACTCTATCTATTAAAAAAAAACCGCTTCAAAATCCGTTGCGAAGTTTTAAAGATCTAAGCATACACAGACAGCGAGAAACAACTTTGTTTTATATTATGACTAGCGACCCGCCCCGGCTTCGCACGGCTATATTATGCATGTACCTATTGTACATAAACCTTCCTCTAGAATCATTCTATCTATTTAAAAAACCGCATCAAAATCCGTTGCGTAGTTTTAAAGATCTAAGCATACACAGACAGCGAGGAGCGATTTTATTTTATACCATTATTCCTTTAGGTGATGTCTCACCTAAAGGAATATGCTTTGAGGAACAAAATGACGACGATCAAGAGCACAAAACTCACATTCCCATTTCGGCTCCATAAAACGTTCTGTTTTAAATTGCAAGCAAACGTGCAGACGAGTAAAACAGAAATAAATGAATGCTGGCAGCGCTGTTGCTAGGCGTGTTCAAGGTCTTCGCGACCCTGGCCGTGCTCCTTCCCCCCGCGCGTGCATCGCAAGCTGCATCCAATACACTACCGCAACCCCTCACCCACACCACAGAATATATAATAGTACAAGCCCACACACACAACACTGATGTAAACTTAGAAGGGTTCGCACATGTGAGCGTGTATGCACACAGCTGATTAATGACGTTGTTATATTCTTAGTTCCATATGCATGTGTGGGTAAGAACTCAATATGAACTAAATGCGGAATGTGGAAACTGATGGTGACGTGACGTTGCTGGAATTTAACTTCGATGAAACACCTAAATTGATATTCTTGAGGTTACCCCAAACACCACCAGCAACTTTATGCTATACACTGTAGTGCCCAAGCACTATAGTGAATAGCATAAAGTTGCTGGTTATTGAATGGTGTAGGCTTGCCCATCACCCATACCAGCCTCTCAGCTTAGTCGACTGTGTTCAGGGGAAAGAACTCGTCAATACGTCTGGTATTTACCTGAGCTACTAATAAATCTAAGTACCTTATTGTATAAAGCAGGCAACGTTTACCTACATCCAAAAATATTCTAGTATTTGTACTGTCTATTTAAGAGGTTTTTTTATTTAAAAGGAAATTTTGAGGTTTTTTTCTTTTTCTAATTAACATAGAAATTAAGATTTAAAAAACAAAATAAAAACTAAACATATGGGGCATGGTCATGGCAGTTATAAGTTTTATGCAACAAAAATATGTGCTCTAGTGTCATTATCCAGGGAGAAAACAGTCGACTATGTTTGTATGGAGAGAGCGCCGGTACCCTTCCACCTTGAGTCACTTGATTGCCTGGTTTTCAGTTAAAGCAAATAATTTGCCAAGAAAATGAGTCATTTATGTAGGGGAGGTTCAGACGTCATAGGCTAAGGGATTCGGGAAGCTAATGACGTCATGGCTTAATAATAGACGTCAGAGAATAGGGAACTATTATATTCCGAGGAACATTGACATTGTCTTTCTATCCAGTCCCTTATACAACGAAAAGCTTAGATGGTGTTTAACCAATTTATTTATTCTGTGGTAAAATCGTAGCATATTCAACTCCTACTGAGCTGAATGTTTGGGAATGCTTTATGTTAGAGGTGACAATGCGGTCTAAGGTATTTCACCTTTTTTAAGAAGATACGTATATGCTCGTGACTCAAAAACCCCAAATAACCCCACATAACCCCCGTTTAACATGGGGGGGTTCTGTGAAAAAAAAATTTGAAAGTCATTACCTGTACTTATATTATACAGAGTTATTGGTAATTACACCTCTAAACTTCTGTGCATCTTAACAATAAAATATAATAGAAATAAGTTTATTCATGCCAAAAAAAAGACACACATACACAAAATAACCGAAAAAAAAATTACTATACATACAACTGAATCAAAAACATGTGCTTAGGTATACAATTCTGCCACGAAAAGGCTCGAGCTCAGCTAAATGCTACAGATGACTGAAGCGCTGATTTTCAGCACGAGCCTCAAGTGACAAGCCAACTTTTGTTCCACGATTTTTAAAATTCGAATATTTTTATGCATATTTTTGAAGGTATGTCAAATAAAGGTTACCTGTACCCCCGTAACGACATTCAAATTTAATTTGGCAAGGAATCTGTAAATTTTGAAAAAGAAGATTTATACACGTGCTTCTGCTTTGGCAACACCCATTGTTTATTTATCAAATAGATATCAATCACATCGGTTGCACGTGTCGTGGTCACGTTTTATAATTACATATTGAATTACAAAGTAAATAATCATCTGTAGTGTACTAGAGAAGCGCTACTTTATGAGCAATTTGTATATTTAGAAAACCTTAAGCGATTGATTCCTTCTACGGCCAGTCTCAGCCAACGCGACAACAATTTTTTTGTTAAATAATACTCATACAGTCTTGTTTGAAATGTTCTATTGGTAGATTTGGGCGTGCGCTATCTTTCTCAAGTCAATGTCAAGTCAAAGTCAAGACAAAAAAAGTGATGTAAAAAAAAATCAATAAACCTTGTAAGTTAATGTTCATTTTTAGTTTTGGGACCGTTTACTAAATGTTTTGTGGTCAAGATGTACAAATTGCTGTTGTCAAAATGTTCTTATGCCCAAATGTTAAAAGATAGGGAGTTGGTCAGATAATATGTGTAATTTTGTCAATCTGGCCTCTATTAAAGAAAAACGATTTTGCCACTAATATAGTAAATATCTATTAGAGTTTTATTCTTGTAAATAATGAAACTTTATCTAAATAAATACAAAACCAAATCAAATGAATGATAAATTAGAAATGAATTAAATTAACTGGTAACCAACAATGATCTAACAAACAATGAGACACCAAATAATAAATCATCGTCATAATATCTCACGTGTTTTATTTGAGTTATTAATCCATATAAAGTAGCATAATGACATTGTGACACTAATTTGTCTGAAAAATTGTAGACATTATAACCAAATCTATTTTTGCAATCATTTTTGCTACATACTAGCGACCCGCCTAAACTTCGCACGGGTAGTAGAGAAAATTCTGTTCAACTGATATTCAGTTTTAAAGCTCTAAATATTTTTTTCACAAAAATCATCGACATATTTCAGCCAACTTACAGAAAACCTTGATTAAAATACACATAAATACTAGCGACCCGCCTAAACTTCGCATGAGTAGTAGAGAAAAATCTGTTCAACTGATATTCAGTTTTAAAGCTCTAAATATTTTTTTCACAAAAATCATCGACATATTTCAGCCAACTTACAGAAAACCTTGATTGAATAGGGTTCCGTACCGCAAAAAGTAAAAAAGGAACCCTTATGAGATCACTTTTGTCCGTCTGTCTGTCCGTGTGTCTCCACCGATTTTTATAATAAACTAGCTGCGCCCCGCGGTTTCACCTGCGTAATCATTTTCTGCGCAACTTTCTTAATATTTTCTTTCATAAAAACCTTCTCTTGACAATATCAAAGACAACAAAAAAAGAATTGGCCAAATTGGTCCAGGCGTTGTTGAGTTATGCGCTTACCAACACATTTTGCGATTCATTTTTATATAATAAATAGAACAGCGTTTGACAATTATCTCACACGAGTATAAATGACGATGATGTAGGATGCTTTCCTAGAAGATACCTATACGCTTGTAACTCAAAGACCCCTAAATAAAAAAAGGTCTTCGAGGCGTCCCTCGAAGACCTTTTTTTATTTAGGGGTGAAGGTATCGGAACACGGACAAGTCCGCTTGGCCATACGACTGAACCCGGCCGAAGCCTGCCACCAGGAGATTGATCCTTTCAGAATCACTCCAACAATTAGTGAAAACCTTACGAAAATCTATTCAGTGATTTTTGAGATTATCTCGTTCATCCAGACATGCAGACAGATGCGGGGTGACTTTGTTTCAAAATATGTATAGATACTACACGTATTTCGAACAATCTGTTTCAATGCCGAGTCATTAAAATGACGGATGTCTCTAACATTAAAAAAACGTTCTTAGAATCCAAGGTTCAGTTAGAGTTGCGAATGTAGTAGGTAAGCAAATAGTTCGCCATGTTGTTCATTGTTACGTTTTAAAGTGACACCATTCGTCAGCTGATATCGATAAATATTTGTACGACAAAATTTAATGCAAAAATCTAGTGGTATTACATATACGAGTTCTAAATGAAATAATCGAAGTTGTAAAGAATGTAGGTTACAAGAATATTAAAGGCATTTTAAAAAAGCGGTTGGGGGCTATTTCTCTGCACCTTATTATTTTATTAATCAACTTTTGTTCTACGACTTTTGGAAATTCGAACACTTTGTTGATAATTTTGAAGTTATGTTTACCCAAAAATCAGCTGTGTCTTACTTTAAGAGGTCATTAACCTTAATATTATACTTATTTTAAAAGTTTTATCGACTGTTCTAAGACTGAGTGATCTTTATTTAAAAAAAAATTGCTATATTTTGAATTACAAAAATTCTACTTCGAAAATTTCAAAAAAAATATTTGGATTTTCACAAATCGTAGAACAAAAATGCACAGAAGTTTAGAGGTGTAATTACCAATAACTCTGTACTTATAATACTTTGCAAAGTTCATATTATTGTGGATAAACGTAATATCTGGGTACTTAGGTAACTATAAAATATAATTATTAGAATTGTTTATTTGAGACGCATGAAAAACATTGAGATATGAAACTAATATTGCTTTTAAAAATATAGCCTTGACAGAATTACCTTCCCATTTACCTATTTAGGTTATCGACGATACTAAAGATTTCATTATTCAATTAAATACATAAGTAGTAAAATAATATAATATTGAATAATACAATAGTTACGATATAAACAACATACACATATGGTATTATTGATTGAATGACACGATTGTTTTGGATTTCAATTGAAATACCTAACGATTCAAACGTTTTCATGGATTGTGATATGAAATGGCCGAGTTGTATTGAGTCACCATTTATAATAAGTTGGTACCTGTGGCTTGATTCATGGATTGTAATTAGTTAATTATGATTTATTGTCTGTTCCCATATCACGCGGCTATGTAGCCCCAGAGCTTTGGAAAGCGTGCGTGGACCCGAAACCGACATGTACGTAATCGCAAATTATGTGTCCCATATCACGTGGCTATGGAGCCTCGGATCTTTGGAATCACGTGGAACCGAAGCAAAAACGTAGTGACTCTTTACAATAACAAGCAAGTTAAGATGTGGACACCAAACCGACGATTATCCATATCTGCACTCAAAAATGTAGCCAAGGCCAAGGAGCCAACCAAAAATGTAGCCTAGCTCTAAACCTACAAGGTTTCATCACAATCGGTTCAGTAGTCTTTCCGTGAAGACATTATCAAAACTCTTCTCACAAATTTTAATCAATATATAATCTAGAATATGTAAGAATCGCCTTACAAGAATATATTTCTATAATAAAACTTCGAAGATAGGACATATTTATTTACCAGAGGAAACACAATTCAAAACCAGTCAGCAAGCTGTTAACGTTATAACATAGATATACCTATTCAGTGCTCCGGCGCAGGTTCAAGGCAATATCATGTGGGAGGCCCCATAATCTATGTGCCTTTTATATTAGAACGATTAGCATGAGGAAAAACTAGATCGTATTGTTTTATAATAAGAGTACCTACCTATTTATTATATACGTCGTTATGAATGACATTATTAATGTATGATATTAAAATATAATATGATATTAAAATTAAGATATAAAACAAAAAAAAAACAAAACATGGTATGGCAAAATAAGTTTTATGCAAAAAAAATATTTGCTCTAGTACCATTATCCAGGGAGAAAACAGTCGACTACGTTTGTATGAAGAGAGCCCCCGGTACCCTTTCCTCATAAGCCTATTTTTAATCATGTTCCCGTAACCCGCCGACATTATATACCGATGGTTTAGGAGGAGAAGATAGATAGATAGATAAATAAATAGATAGATAGATAGATAACTTTATTCGTACAACACAGTAAGAAACAGAACACTATATACACAAAGTAAAGTAATAGCTAGAAAGTGTAAGTTGCACAAATGTAGCCGAAATTATAGACCCCTAAAACCTTATTAATTATCGATGTATAGTCTGGGTGTCTATTTTATATGGGTCTGTCTGTTTTATTTTTAAGTCTGTTACCTAAAATAAATGATTCATAACAATAAAAAAAATGTTAGGAGCTAATTAATTTTCCTGTTTTTTGCACATGCCTTGTTATTTTCTACGAAACCAAATTCGTTGTTTTTAAATCACACTGATCGTCACAAAAATGCATTTGATCGTGATGAAGAAAATATTAATGTATCGAACTCTGATCGATACAAATTGATCACGAATTCATATTGAATACATAAAAGAGAAGGATAATAATAGATGCTTAACTTCCGTTGGTTAGTCTAGTCTGTCTACACGTGTCAAGAGTTCCGCAGACCACTTGCTGGTTCCTAGAATAGGGTTACACAAGTCTTGCTGTACAAGGTTATAACTTTTGCGCCTTATAGTACGGGATCCATTTAAAGACGAACTTCACCGAGCCGTTTAATGGGTGAAAAATATTTTATATCAAATAAAATAGGCCAATATATATATATATTGCAAATGGGTTGCTTAAAAAAATTCAATCCTGATTATTTTTTTGTTTTTTTTTTGTTTTTAGTCTTTTCGCTGGTAACAGACAAATTCCATACTAATGAAATACATAATCTTTATTTGAACTTAACTTTAATTCATTTACCAGACCAGTGCAAATGACTAGTATCGATTTAACTGCTTATCCAAGAGTTGTGACGGAAAAAAATTGTCAACCTAACGTTTGCATATTCTATAGCCTTCATACTTTAAATTGGTATGGAATTTATATCTTAATCAAACCAGTGACATGTTAAAAAAGCAAAACAACAAATTTTACTGTAAATTAATACCATTTGCAATATATTTATTGACCTATTTAATATATATCTATAAAAATCAATGCCACTTTTCGTTGTAATTTTATAACTCAAGAACGGGCTCACCGTTCCAAACCAAATGTTTAAGCTTTGTACCATCTACTATATAAGCATTACATAGTAGATGGTTTATGTGAAGTTTGCACAAAATCGGTCGAGCGGTTCTTCATTTATCACATTTTTTCACTTTATACGTAGTGAAGCACGTACCGGGCCGCTAGTTTGATATAAAATATCTTTCATACATAAAACAGCTCGATGAAGGTCGTCATTAAAGGGATCTTAGGTTAATTATAAATTACTTCAATTCTTGATTACGGCGGCAGTTGTAAACAAAATTATATATGTAGGTATATATTTTTTCTAGTTTAGGTATGTGTATCTATTGTAGGTATTATCAATGTTGCATACCACGTCACTTCGGATAAGATAATACGAAGCAAGCGGGGGCGGCAGTACTTATGAATTGGCGGTAGCCAAAATATCTACGTCATCATAATGTAATTATTGAAATAAATTGAATTAAATAATCACATTTTACGTCACACGTCTGTTCCTCACTAGAATATCAATTAAGTAACTATTAAATTAATAGATTTCAGCTGTGGGAATTCCACGCCGGATTTGAACAATGCAAAAAATGTAGGTAAGTACTTAGAAGTAAGTTTAAGTAACTAAACAGCCCACTTGATGTATTATAGTTTACAATTTTTTGATTTAAACATATTGAGATTTGAATCTGAAAGCGTCGCTGTTATTAAGATTTTTTTCGGTAACTACCTAAATAGTTGCAATCGAATTGAGTGGATTCATTACTGAGTTCCAATTTTAATTTGAAACTATTTCAATTACAATGTAGCTTCTAAAAAGTAGTGGCCACGTCTGGGATCACCAGATCGCCTTGAACTTGTTGTTGGATATTTTTTGCGACCGTCCCACAACAGGATACGATACCCGGGCCCTTAACTTAGTTACTTGATGCCCTTGATGGATCTAACTTTAGAGATTGGACCTCTTTGTAATTTGGAATGTGACCGATTTTTCCCGCAACCCGTTGCTTAACAAGGAGTGCAGTTTTGTTTCAGGTTTTCAACTCCATACAAACGTAGTCGATTGTTTCCTCCTTGGATAATGACTCTAGCACAAATATTTTTTATAACTGCTATGACTATGCCGCTATGGTACTCTATGGTTTTTTTTTCATTTTCTAATTATCATAGAAATAAAGATTTTAAAAACAATAAAAAAATACAAAACATAGGAACATGGTCATGGCAGTTATAAGTTTTATGCAACAAAAATATTTGCTCTAGTGTCATTATTCAGGGAGGAAATAGTCGACTACGCCCGGTACCCTTTCCTCTTAATAAATCAAAATATTTCTTCTAGCCATTACTTTAATATTATTTTAAAAATTATTGTGAAGTAATATTGTAAAGTTATTTATAGCCCTCTTTTGTCCTTTTAGATGATGAAACTACAAACTGCAAAATTTATTAGATGTCAATATTTAACATGATGATCGTGACGCTGTGATAACGATGAAGTCTCGAGTTAGATTGAGTCATATAGAGGACACAGTACATAACTTACAAAGCAATAACAACCTGCCTAATTTATAGAACAAAATATACACACGTTCAATGTTCTGAGATCGTAGGTATTCAAAACTATAGCAAAGTTAGACACAGGAATGAAATCGATTGGAAATCTCCCTAAACATACCACAATATCGTTGAAAATGGCTATCCCTAAAGCAATTATAATGTCAACCAATACTGCAATCACAATTATGGCAATGAATAAAGCGATTTTAAACAAAACAAAGAAAACTTACATTAAAGAGTATGTTGAAGAGATGTTGCATAATGATTGTTTCACGCGGCGTGGCATCACATCGAGACGGCAGTGGCGGCTTCGGGAAACACATGATGTGGTCACAGCAGATACCGTCACGGAAACGTCCACCGCCATTTTGGAATAGCACCCCGTCCCGAGAGAATTATAGAAACGTGGCAGAGTGATCGGCGTCGTTGTCGGCGGGCGGCGGCATGTAATTGATGTTAGGTAAATATTTGTCAGGTGATCCGGTGGAGCGTGCCGGCACAGTGCCGGTAGCTTTGTATGTTAGTGCGGTGTGTGCCGCGCTCGCCGGCCGCGGTGAAGCACTGAGGCTCGCGGCTCCTGCATTGCGGCGCGCAGTCGCAGTCGCGCGCGCATGACCTTGGCATTGAACTTGGCAATGGGCCGGTACGGACGCGGTTCCCCCGCCTGCCCCCTGGGGGACCCGATATGCACCAGCAGCTGCACCGCCCCTCTCCCGCCGAACCCCTACACACCCATATCATAGATTATGTACTAATGCTTCACACCGTCCTCGCCGCCATATTAACTTATTCCTACGTCATTCTATTCCTACTGACTTCTATGTATGAATAATTACGACTGTATAATGAATACTTTTAATACCAATCATGGTTTTTGTAGTCTCTATTTGATCGTCAAAATATCCGATTGAAACAAGATAACTAAACCATAAGTACTTGATTATTTTAAAATAGCGAAGCAGCGTTTGAGCCAGTGGTGCGGATCGTTGGAGGCACATCTGATGTAATGTCGGATATGGACAAAAACTAGTCGCACTTGAGATAGACCATTTTGTTACTAAGCAAGTCATGTGTTCGCAGATATATTTATGCTCCATTATACATAATAGAGATATAACTACCTACTTTTATCGACTATTAATTTTGTAACTAACTTCGTCAAACCGTATTTTTGTCTGCAACTGAAATGTATTCCAGATGCGATAATTTTTATCGGCATCTACTTTTCAATGTATTAAATTTTTAAAGCCTATCTAAAATTACTTCTCATGATTTTCAAAAGTCCCATTTTAACCGATATCAAAAAAGGAAGAGGTTTCCAATTTGACACATTTATAGGTACACAGCGCAGTCATAATTTAATTCTTATATAGTATATGTGTTATATTCTATTTCCTTAGCTGATAAAATGTTTGGCAAATAAAGAAACCTAAGTACGAAGTAGGTACCGGTATATCTAGGTGATGTGATACACGTGTAAGGAGGGAGAGGTCTGAGATCGATGTGAGTGCGCGCGCAGCCCTTCCCTCACCCTCGAGCTAAGCACCCGGAGCCCGGGAACCGGACTACCTAGCTAATTGATCACAAATCATCTTCACTTTTGATGGACACGAGTTTACCTGCGAGTCGATAACTTACTGAGATAATTACGCCGATGCGCGATACCTGTCCATTGTCCAATTTGATTAATACTTCGGGATGGAAGCTTAGATTATTGTTAGCTGAGTTTAACTTATTTAGATAATTACGCCGATGCGCAATACCTACCCATTGTCCAATTGTAATATGGATTTATAAATACTTCGGGATGGAAGTTTAGATTATTGTTCGCTGAGTTTACCTGCAAGTCAATAACTTATTTAGATAATTACGCCTATGCGCGATAACTGTCCATTGTCCAATTGAATGGATTTATAAATACTTCAGTATGGAAGATTAGATTATTGTTAGCTAAATATTTCGTTTCAGCATCAATAAAATGGAATACTTATTTTCATGCTATGAAACTGTATGGTAAGAATAAATAGGTATTGCACTGTAGATAAGTATTTTCTCAAGGCATTCTGGGAATAAAATACCTAAGTTAAGTAAAAGCAATGAGATGATATACTTACAAGTTAAAAAACAAAAAAAAAATAGTTAAAAATGTTAATAAAAAATAATGCAATTATATACTTTTAACACAATTTTAGGAAATGACTTTTTCTTTTCATTTTATATTGAACGCCTATGCGAAATTTCAAGTTTTAGGAACCCAGTTGTTTGCGTTGTCTGTTGTCTTTAGACAAATATCGCTTCAGTTTATTCCTTTCAGCTTCCGTTGATTCCTTGAAGGACTATAATAGCGTAGACAAGAGTGGGTAAGCGTTATAGGACTCAGCCAAACATATATGTCGTTTATCTGTAACGTAGAGTAGTAATAGGGACCTATTTGAAGTCCGCTTCAGGAATTCAGGACCTACTATGTCTTCAATTAAAAAAAAATATGACGTACCTATACTAAACTCCTTCTATTTTCCTCTAAGAATTTTTAATTCACTCTATGTACGGTAGCGATTCGTAATGCTACGAACGCTAGTTAAATTAATTGATAAAATATTTTCCTATCAAAAATACAAAAGTTTAATTAAATAAACCATGTTCGTTTTCTATGAATTTTCCTACCCACGGGAACAGTCAAGCAAAAAAGTTTTCCTAATTTCTAAATTGCACAGCAAAATTGTCTAACAGTTTGTGGTATACGAGAGATAACATCCCCAGGGAAGTATGTAACACGGATTACGTGGGAGCCTAGCGCTAGCGTCAAAGCCGGGCGCCCTTGTCCTTGGTGGTAGATCGATAGGCGCGCGCCCGCTCAGCTGAGCCGCCCGGCCAGGCGGCCGAGGGAGGCCACCCGCCCGCCCTACCACCCACAGCAAGCCACCCGCCGGAAGCTCACCCCGGCTGTAAACACAGCTACACCCCGACAAGGATCTTTTTGAACGAGGAAAAAAAGAAATAATCATATCGTCTTTTACCGGGACCTGTGTGGATGAGACCAAATTCTAAATCCAAAAGTTCAACGTAGTCGTCATGAAGTGAAAAAAGACTGGCTCAGCGGTAAAGTACATCAACATAACCGGAATCATTTCCATATGTAAGGCCGCATAAGGTTAAAATTTGATTGTATTGTTGGAGTAATGGAACGCTTTCGCCCTACTCCTCTTTCATTAAAACCCATGTCATGCTGTAAACACGGTTACTTCAATGAGAGTGTTTGTATTTTTCCTTTTCATTATCGAGTAATTTTAATTCTTATTTGAATAGGATGCCTAAAAAATTAAATGTCAATGATGTGTAGGTAGTTCTACCTAACAACCACTTTAACTTTTAGAACGTTTTTTGATGAAATTTAGTTGATTACAAATCGGTAGATAATTTAGGGTTGTTCCCGTAGGCTGCGAACATTTGATTGCTACGCCTGCGATTAAATTAATTACGATATTTTATTTTAAAGGAGAGTATCAATGAGTGAAAGTATACGTGTGAATAAGGTTTATTGTATGATTTTAGATACTTTCAATCCAGATTTTTCCACGGGATCGGGACTTACACGGGTGAAACTGCGGGTTAGTATACTTATAATACATAGTAATAGAAAGCCAATTGCAGGTTCTCAGGAGTAGAAAATAAAAATAATTAAAAAATAGACTGGAGCGTAACTACAAACTAGCACTATAAAACACATTATGAACATAGGAAGTAATATCATTTTTTATCACAGTTGCTCATAAAGTGGATCTTATTCAACGGCTTTTAGGCTCATAATCCAACATATTATGCACGCATGCGTTTTACATTGCCAACTAGTGCTAACCGGAGCATAATTAACAAAAAAATATTGCCTTAAAAAAATGTAAACATACACTTATCACAAATATTTTGTTAATTATTATTTTGTTTTCTTTTCTTTTTTTTTTTTTTATTCGCAACTGTGATAAAAAACGTCGTACGATATACGTGTGGAATTGATCTTTGCATCTTGGCTTCTTAACACACTCGCTGCCGCTCGTGCGTCATAAACCGCCTCTATGCAAAGATCAATTTACCACACTTATATCGTAATGTACTATTACAGCATCATTTTACAAAGGTATGTACGAATAGGTATATCTGAGAAAAAAAACCACAGACAAACGAATAGAGGCGAGTCGATATTTTAAAGTGCGTCAATACAAACGTTTTTATTTTATTTGTGGGTGTGAAAGGGTGGATGGGGTGGCTCGGTCGATAGTGTACCGCCCACGTACCCCCACGCACCCCCACCCGCAGCTTCCCCTGACCTATTTCAAGGGGATGAGATCTCACCCAAACACGCGCGCAACGCCTACACAATCGCGTACCATCCATATACGCACTACATACAAAGATCTTTGTGTGTGCAATAATTACACCCACACATAAAATCATTTACGCACAAACTCACATTTCAATAAGATACATTTAATTTTAGTTACTGTATCAGTGTTTATTTTTCTATTGTTCTTATTACGTAATAGGTAGAGGTACTATTTAGGTCTAAACTAAAGTATGTCATAACGGGAATAACCGTCGTATAATATGTAGGTTAAATACATTTTTTTAATAGTTAATTAGGTAAGTGATAATGTCCAGGTTTAAGTTTTGGTAAATAAACGCCTTTTTAACCGACTTCAATAAAAGGAGGAGGTTCTCAATTCGGTTGTATTTATTTTTTTATTTTTAGTTTTCTATGCGATATACAGCTTAGGTAATTTGCTGTGTAGACATTCATTTTAGGCATTTTGCATCGTAGACAAATTGACAATCAGGTCATAAAGGTTATTTTCTCGTATCGGCTTTTAAATGAATTTGAAATCAGCAAGACGTGACCATCTACAACTAAAATGGACAAAGAAATCTGTCAGAAGAATTTCCGAATCACAGAAAGATTCGAGAAAATGGCATCACATTGATAACCGACAACCAATCGGAATAAAGACCACGCCAGGCGTTGCTTAACTTACACGACCGTAAACAGTCAGCGGGCGCAGCTATACCTAGTACCTACTCAGTTAATTATTCTGTTTTAAGGTGAAACGGTACCAGCGCTCCCATACAAACGTAGTCGACTGTTTCCTCCCTGGATAATGACACTAGCACAAATATTTTTGTGCCATAAAACCCATAACTGCCATGACTATACCCCATGGCAAAAATATTTGTTCTAGTGTCATTATCCAGGGAGGAAACAGTCGACTACGTTTGTATGGACAGAGCGCCCGGTACCCTTTCCTCTCAAACACCCCGTGCAAAAAGTCTTTTGCACTAAATCACAGTCGTTCATGCTAATAATGGCCAGTGTCCTAGAATGTTCGTACATCAAGAGAATGGAATCAGTTACCCTGCGTCTGTCTTTCCTGACGTGTATAATTTGGGAGTCTTCAAGTCGCGAGTGAATACAGGGTTATTGGTAATTATACTAGCAAGCAGTTGAGGGCTACTTCTGTGCAACTAAACAAACAACTTTTGTTCTACGACTTTTGGAAAAACGAACATTTTTTTGAAAATTTTGAGGTTAGCTTTATGTGGCTTCTCCTGAAAATTAGCTGTTCCATACACGGAGAGGTCATTACACTTTAAAATTTTATTTTTCTTTTAAGTTGTAGATAAAACTTTAAAAAAAAGTTAAATTTTAAGTTTCGAATTTTCAAAAGTTGTTTGTGCACAGAAGTAGCCTTCAACGGCTTACTAGTATAATTACCAATAACCCTGTATATCTTCTAGGAAAGCGTACTGCAACATGGCTGCATCTTAGACCGCATCGTCACCTACCATCAAGCAGGTATGATAGTACTCAAAGTGTCTCTAACGACTAGTGTCCAAACATGTTCAGAATGACCCTTTATTTCAAAAATCGTACCCTACTCGTTTAATTATTTGAACCTATAAAAATTATATTTTAACTGACTGATCCTTCCTATAATATTACTATCCTACTAATATTATAAATGTGAAAGTGTGTGTGTGTGTGTCTACACAGACACACACACACACACAAACTTTCAGCGTGAAGGAGTAACAAACATACACACATACACATGTGTGTATGTTTGTTACTCCTTCACGCTTAAACTACTGAACCGATTGCAATGAAATTCGATACGTAGGTAGCTGGAGGCCTGGATTACCTTATAGGCTACTTTTTATCCCGATATTCCCACGGGATCGGGACTTACGCGAGTGAAACCTCGGGGCGCAGCTAGTACCTTTATAAAATCAACACACATCTTAAACCAATGGATCGATTTTGGAAAATTCAAACCCACTGCTATTAACATAATCTCATTTATTTATTTTGTTCTATGTGCAATCAACGTTCAAAAGTCCACCGGCACCGTAACGTTTACAATCCTGTGCAGCACTGTTTGAAAATAAATTATAACAACGTAAATGTGAATCGAACCCACGTCGGTGTAGCAGGTGGTGGCTTTTACCACTCGGCCAACTTATTATTAAAAACATGTTAGCTATGTATTTACATAGCTAACATGTTTTTAATAATAATCACACTGAGTACTTCAAGTATTTATGTTTGTGTGTAACGTCTATTAGAAGAAGGTCGTAAGTGCAATACTTGTCGATAGTATTATGGTACCAAACTGATAGTATACTTATGACGCATACTGTACATAAAAACTAAACGATGAAAACATTAAACCGGTTAAAGTTGGTGAAAAATCAAGAAATAATGATAAATCTAAGGTATTATAAAACAGCTGTTTAGTTTTCTAATTGATTATTTATGATTACAAAACTAAAAACCATTGTGGACGAAATATAGGAATATTCGATTTAAAAATTAATATCCTATACGATTAAAAAAAACATACACTAGCGAGACATTGATATATTATTTTTAAGTGGTCATCATAAATTAAAACCTAGGTATATAAGTACCTACTTATATGATATCATAGCTTTTACCCGCGACTTCGTCCGCGTAGAAGTCGAAAATGGTTCCAATAGGATTGGACCAAGGAATCACGTAGTCCCATACAAACTTTGCCCCTCTTTTGAACCCCCTAAGGAGTATAATTTCGGAAAATCCTTTCTTATCGGATGCCTACGTCGTACAAAGAACACACTCTCCAAGTTTCAGGGTTCTATGATCAGCGGCTTAGGCTGTGCGTTGATCCATCAGTCAGTCAGTCTTTCAGGACAAAGAATTTTATATGAAAGTATAGATTAACAAGAATGCTAATTTAAAAGGCTATAGAAAGTGCTTATGTGTTACTTCTAGAAAAATCTTAAACTTATTCCCCCTTATTCCAAAACAAGGTTTAAGGATAGTCCGAAATGTGGATTTAGACACAGATTTACTCGTTAATTACTGTAGTTCTATATGGATAATGTTAAGACTATAGTTCCCTATATAATCTATAGGGATAGTGTTCAGACTATAGTTCACGAGTAAATATGCATCTATATTTAAGGTTTAAAGCCACACCTCGGAGTATCCTTAAACCTCGTTTTGGAATAAGGGGGATTAGGTATAAACTAAGGTATCTGCGGGTAATAAGGACTACTAAAAAGTTTTTTAAAGACCTTGATAATTAGTGACAAAATAACAAAAAAATAAACAAATAAGTTGTTTTTCAAATGACAATAAAGGAAAATTTTATTTAATGACCTGTTTTAAGTAGTTTTCCCTATTTTTACGAAATATCTAATATCTTTTAACGAGCAATTCTTGTATATATATATACATATATAATTGGAATCTCGGAATCGGCTCCAACGATTTTCATGAAATTTGGTATATAGGGGGTTTCGGGGGCAATAAATCGATCTAGCTAGGAATCATTTTTAGAAAATGTCATTTTATTCGTGTTTTATCGAAACTTACTTTTTTTTATCTGAAAAATATGACTCGTCCTGACATCTATTGGCGAACTACTAATACTATTTTTTGTGAGCAATAAAGTTATTCCAGCAGATGGCGTTGTTAAGTAACACGAAGTCAATGAGTGTTTGCTTTGAGGTTAGACTAAGTAAAAACAAAAAAAAAACCGAGCAAAGCTCGGTCATCCAGGTAGGTACTTTAGTTTTTAATTAAGGTGGCAGGTCCTTTTTACTCGCAGGTACCTTATTCTTACAGAGATAGGTTACAAAACATGACCCTTCCTTTTGACTTCATCGTAGTCAGGTAAAAATATCAAACAAAACCATAGTTGACTAATTTATTAAAATCGTTTTTTATTCGTTTTAATTATTAGGCAAGTTTCTATAGCAACAGCTAAGTATATAGTACAAAAACACACATCATTGAAAACAAGTTTAGCTTAGTCATTACGTTTGATAATCGACATCTTTGTAAGCATTAAAAAATTAGACACTCCAGGCTAAGATTCTGTATGATTCTTTGATCACGTTGAGCGCGAAATACGACTTCAGAAATAGCGTTTATTTAAGAGGAAAGAGTACCGGGGGCTCTTTCCATATAAACGTAGGCGATTGTTTTCTCCCTGGATAATGATACTAGAGCAAATATTTTTGTTGCATAAAACTTATAACTGTCATGACCATTTTGTTTCTTTTTTTGTTTTTTAAATCTTAATTTCTATGATAATTAGAAAATGAAAATAAACATAGGGGCATAATCATGGCAGTTATAGGTTTTATGGCACAAAAATGCTATTGTCATTATCCAGGGAGGAAACACATTTGTATGGAGAGAGCGCCGGTACCCTTTCACCTTATGAAAATATGTATGGAAACTAAAGTATTGAAGACGACACAGCTCAGAAGTAAAACACTAATTTCAGTTTTAAAAGATTTATTAATGTTTTTCACAATATTTCTTAGACCTCAATTCGAGTCCCCGTCCGTTAAATTCCCTTTCTCCCCAATACAAAACATTGTTGTTGTTTTTATGGTAATAGGTACGGTCGGCTGCATAATTGCAGACCCACCGTAGAGCTCCAAAACAGCTGTTTTAAGGATGTTTTCAACGCGAGCAAGATTTTAGGCACCTGATGTAGTTTAAGTTTAAAGTCTTCTAACTCATGAATTTATCAAACAAAAATATTTGAATACAAACATGCCAATAATAGTAATTTCTTTACTCTACCAGGGGCTGCAATAATGCAGCCGACTGTACATAGAATCATGGCATATATTAAATATAAGCTAACAGTAGATACATAAGTCAATAACGGACTATGTTTATCGATAGTTTGTGATTTTTTAGTAATTTAAGAAAAAGGACTATATTTTACCGTGTCACTCTTAAGATGGCTCCGAATCAGAAAGAAAAATGACATTGATTATAGTCCACATGTTAAAGCAATTTCTTGAAGCAAGAAATAATCCTCTACCAGCCTCTACCTATAGACGCTAGAGAATAATTACTATTGGTTTTAGTAAATTTTCTTAAAAACCATAAGCAGTATTATTAATTTAGGTATAATGCTTTTAAAGTTCAATTTCAATTTTTTATTTATGGCCTTCTGCTGACACGATGTGCAATTTCGGCCAATATCACGTGGAAAAATCAAGTGGCGGAGAACCAGGAAAAGGTACGGTGTTAGTTTTGCTCATAAACGAAAGATTGGATTTATTTAAGGTGTCAGCAATGGTTGAATGAGTCGGTTACAAATTAGAAAGTTAGAACAGCAAACGATGGAGATTATAATACTGACTAAAACCAAGAAATGAATAAATATAATAAAAATAAATATTGTAGGACATTCCACACATCGCCATCTAGCCCCAAGGTAAGTAACTAGACTTGTGTTATGGGTGCTAGACAACGGATATACTACTTAAATATACTTTTCTTTTGTAAATATATACTTATAATACATAGAAACAACCAGACCCCAGACAAATATCAAAGCATAAATACTTGTCGGAGGCGGGAATCGAACCCGCAATTATAATTCTCTAGCGTCTATAGATAGAGGATTATTTCTATTTGTCTAAACCTCTTTTTCTGGGTAGGTGTGGGCCAAGCGGGCTTACAGTATTATGGCCCTGGTTTAAGACGATTTCAAGTGGTCTATGTACAATATTTTTGATTTGAATTGTGACCATAAGGTGGTCAAAAATAAATCCTATTCTAAAATCTGTATAATATTTTAACAATTAAAACTTGTAGGTATAAACACAAGCATATCAATTATATTCAGCCCAGTGAGTAATCGAATTTGTGACGCTTGACATAATACTGCTGTTTCCAAACTATAGTTACTACCTCAAGGAGACTAGGGAATGCAAAACTGGTCAAAATTACAAACCGGTTTTTTTCTGTTTTCGTACATATTCGGTAAAACCGGTTTTAAAATAATCGATTTTATAATTCATTTTTGTTTAATAAAAGGATCATGAGTGTATAAGCAATTTCTACTGCAAATTCGACGTTCAGCGTAATGAAGTATGTAACTAAATTTTTGCATTTATCAAATGAGTGTGACTTTACATTTCAAAATTGTAATTTGTACCTTACATACATTCTTCACATAAACTGCAAAAACTCCGAAATGCTCGACCAAATCGCTTACAGGAGTTATAAGTTACTATTTACGATTAACTACAAAAAATTTCATCAACAAAAGCCTTCGGCAAAACAAAAGGGCTGCCATGAATTCTATCGGTTTGATGGACACATAGTATTATAATAATAAAAATCCTGAAAAACCGGAAACGTGAAAAAAAGAAACATTTTATATTTGAAAATGTTGAAGAACCGGTTTATAGGTTTTCGGTGAAACTGGTTTGCATTCCCTAATACATAAGTCTTCGGTAAAACAAAAGGGCCGACATGACTTGTATCGGTTTGATGGACACATGGTATTGCCATTTGAAAATAATAAAAATCCTAAAAAACCGGAAATGTATTTTTTTAATGTTAAAAAACACCGGTATATAGGTTTTCGGTGAAACTGGTTTGCATTCCCTAATATATTCGTCTTTGGCAAAACAAAAGGGCTGACATGAATTCTATCGGTTTGATGGACACAAGGTTTTTGCCATTTGAAAATAATAAAAATCCTGAAAAACCGGAAATGTATTTTTTTTAATGTTAAAAAACACCGGTATATAGGTTTTCGGTGAAACTGGTTTGCGATCCCTAATACACACGTTTTTGGCAAAACACAAGGTATATGGTTTGATGGACACAAGGTATTGCCATTTGAGAATAATAAAAATCCTGAAAAACCGGAAATGTGAAAAAAACATTTTCTATTTAAAAATGTTGAAAAACGGGTTTATAGGTTTTCGATGAAACTGGTTTTACATTCCCTGAAATAAACTCTTTGTACATAACCTAGTATCGATTTCATATCAAACGAGATAAATACGCCTATAGGAAGTATTGTTTGTTATCAAACTTATCATCGACAGGTGTTTCATACGGCCATGTCAAAAATATATCAACCCAATGTTTATTTTGACGATTAGCGTTGATGACGTGATATTTGCTCACTAGACGGGCAAGAAGAGCTGACCAAATCACGTTACGAGGTAATGTAGGAACCATTTTGTGAAGCCTTTGCTTATTCGCCAATTTCACCGACACAAGTTTACATTATCGCTCTGTTCAAGTAGGTAAGTACAGAATATCTAATTTTGTATTCGTTGGACGGCTAATGGTGTTAATAAACACGTTTATCTCCGACGTACATCATACTATGGTTGTATGCTTAGCATAGCATATCTGTAGATATAGATCTGAGTGTGTATGTATAGGTACTCGTATGTACCGAGTGTGATTACAAACATTATACAATGGATCGATCCGTATGTTCTAGAAGGAAAATACCGGGAATTAATTAATTACCTTGAGTGCCGGTGTTGGGGACAGCTTCTTTAGTTCTTGAGGGCGCACTCGCGGTGTTTTCTGCGCATTTTACCCTCGGTGAGAGAGGAAAGAGGGCGCGCAAGAGGTACCAGCCGACGCGGCGGCGCGCGGCAGAATCGCGGCCTCGACCTTGGCCGTCAAACCCGCGCATGCGTCCCGCGTCACAGCGTCCCTCCCCCCTCTCCCCCGCCTCCTCCCTCCCCGCTACCCGTCGGCCCCTGCCCTCCCGTGCCTCCTCAACCCGCGTCACCCGCCAATTATGTCATTATGTGCCGCCGAGTTGCTGCTGTTATGTTGCCAAACACAGTTCTCTTGTGCTCGATGGTACTTGGAGAGTTGAAACTAGCATAGCACCATCGCAAATAATTATGGTTGGCAACACTACCGGGTTTTTTGTAAATACTCTAGCTACCTATACCTATCCTATATCTAACTATTGATCCAATCTAAACGTCTTGTATAGGTACTACCTAGGTATTTCTCCAGAAAGCTCGAAATAGGCAAGTATATACCAATCAAACTTCAAGTTTACAAACAACCATATCCATTGTAGGGTAACGACTCAATATTGCTTTTATCTTTTATGCACCTTTTTTGTAAAAGTAGTACCACCATGGCCTCATTATGACTCTGTCACTGTTCTAAAATATCCGGGATCCATAGCCAATAATTGTCTAATGATAAATTTTGACCTAACATTTTAAAATTGCAATATTAACCTACATTCTATAAATGAACTGCAAAAATATCCGAACTGTTCGACCAAAACAGCTATTAAAATTTAAGGTGAAAGGGTACCTGCGCTCTTTCCATATAAACGTAGTCGACTGTTTCCTCCCCGGATAAAGACACTAGCACAAATATTTATGTTGCATAAAACCTATAACTGCCATGACTATGCCCCATAATTATCATATAAATTGAGATTTAAAAAACAAAGAAAGACAAAAAAACAAAAAAACGGTCGTGGCAGTTATTAGTTTTATGCAAAAGAAATATGTGCTATAGAATCATTATCCAAGGAGAAAACAGTCGATTACATTTGTATGGAGAGAGCGTCGGTACCGTTTCCTCTTAAGATGAACAATATAACTTTTCACTGAAATGTCCGGGATCCATAGCCTATTTTCCAATGATAAGATGACCTCAGTAAGTAACTGATGCAATCTAAAGGCAGTCCGAGTACCTACAGTGATGCAATCGATCTTATTGTTGATTTTATCTATGTACAACCGCAATGCATGCAAATACCTACCCAGTTGCAGCACATACCTACGTATTGACTATTTCTACTGCAGCTAATTTAATTAAACATCTAAGTATTTAATTTTATTATATGTTTTTCCTTGCTTTGTGGTGTCACAGGCTTCGAAGGTCACAGGTGTGGTGTCATAAGTAGCGGTCATCTCTTCAATGCACGAATCTGTTTTTATTACTGATTTCATACGAGGAGGTTCTCATTTGAATGTTTATTTACCATTATTCTTCTTATTTATTTGTCAAGTTATCATATTATTGGAACGAAGTTTTGAAACGACGTTCCTTATCGCGCGGTGCAAAAGGGGGCTAGACGGAAAAAATTAAGACCAAAAGTTGTAACGACACTTTTTGCTATAGTTGTAAGCCGTGCGGCGTCTTTCTCTCTCTCTCTCTCTCTCTCTCTCTCTCTGTCTGTCATAGAAAGCAAGCCAGTTTACTAAAATTGAGCCTACTGATTAAGTTTATATTACATTATATTTGTTAATAATAAAAAAAAAGAGGTCATCTGAGGTCATCTTATAATTGGAAAATTGGCTATGGATCCCGGATATTTCAGTGAAAAGTTTATTGTTCATCTTAAGAGGAAACGGTACCGACGCTCTCTCCATACAAACGTAGTCGACTGTTTTCTCCTTGGATAATGACACTATAACAAATAATTCTTTTGCATAAAACTTATAACTGCCATGACTATGGCAGTTATCCATGACCCCTATGGTTTGTTTTTGGAACGAAGTTCCTTATGGCGCGTTGCGAAAGGGGGCTAGACGGATAAAATTAAGACCAAAAGTTGTACCGACACTCTTTGATTTTATTACAATTCCTTCACTAATTAATCGAAAGTAACTTCGTTCCATCCGGGTGTCCCTTGACACCTTTTCAAGTTTTATCAGTAACAGGACGTCCATTGCTGAACATAGACCTTTCCCAAAGACTTCCAAAGCGATCGGTCGCATGCTTTTTGTGTTATAAATATTTCGCATGATTTTTTGCATCTTCTTTCTTCCAACGTCTTCTTATCTCTGGGTAGGAATCTTCTTAATAAAACCCTGCCGTGTAGTTTTGTAAATCCTACTAATATTATAAATGTGAAACTTTGTGTGTGTATGTATGTTTGTTACTCCTTCACGAAAAAACCACTGGACCGATTGCGATGAAACTCGGTATCTAGATAGCCGGAGACCTGGATCAATATTTAAACAGCTGGGTGTTCTAACGTTGCCCTGCATCATTATTATGCAACTAGCGATCTACGTAAGAAATAACCCAGCAGAATTCGACAAGAATAGTGATAAACACTCTTACCACACACGTAACGCTTCAAAACTAGCCGATGTGCAGAGAACCCTGGCTAAGTCGTCCAAGTTATCTCATATAATGGGCCCTATCATTTATAACAAACTGCCAATAGCAATTACCGAAGCAAACAGTCATAACACATTCAAAAATAGACTGAAGAGTTGGTTGATCGAGCAATCTTTCTACAGTGTTGAGGAATACTTGACTCATGATCTACCAAATGAATTTATTTATTAATTAATTTGACATCTTTACAATTATTTATTATTTAACTTAAGTTATTGACCATGAGCTACTGATGTTGTAGCACACGGCTACTAATATGTATAGAATTTTTTAATTTTTATTTTATTTTTACAATACCATTTATCAATTCCAATGTAATTATTTACCATTATTTGACCTGTAAATTGTATTTTTACCAATAAAATACTATTGACTATTGACTACTAATACATAGGCTACTATTTATCCCGATATTCCCACGGGATCGAGACTTATGCGGATGAAACCGCAAGCGCAGCTAGTGATAATTATATTATAGTAGCTGTTTTGCAGTATAGATAAATAACATAGATACCGATTGCAGCGCCATCTGCCGGGCTGGTTTGTGAATCTAAACCATCCAGGGCGCCACACAAACGCATACAAAAACAATATACACATATACACTACAGTAGAATCCTACTAATATTATAAATGTGAAAGTTTGTGTGTGTGTGTGTGTGTGTGTGTTTGTTACTCCTTCACGCAAAAACTACTGGACCGATTGCGATAAAACTCGATATCTAGATAGCTGGAGACCTAGTTATAAATATAAAGAAGATAGCTAATCCTTGGGTCTCATTTTCACTTACCTTTAGGTAAAAATTAATTGGATTAAATAAGATACAATGCCAACGAATTTAAATTAAGTAATGATAATAAATACAAAAAAAAGAGGATCCACCATATCATTTATTCCTTGGCGGGAAAATCTCTAGCATATAAGTTCTACACGTATATTTAACTGTTAATTATGATAATTTTTAAAATTTTATTGCCCTGTTTGACTTCTACGTATAGGTACTAAATAATAGTAAGTAGTACTAAACATTACGATATAAGTGTGGTAAATTGATCTTTGCATAGAGGCGGTTTATGACGCGCGAGCGGCAGCGAGCGTGTTATAGAAGTCAAGATGCAAATATCAATTCCACACGTATATCGTACGACGTTTTTTATCACAACAAAAACAAAATAATAACTAACAAAATATTTGTGATAACTCTATGTTTACATTTTTTTAAGGCAATATTTTTTGTTAATTATGCTCCGGAAAGGCCAGGCTAAAGACTTTTAACATATACATCCTCGTGTGACATACATTATTTTTTAGGGTTTTTCTATTTGTTTTTGCGTCGGAGGTTAAGAACAAAATACAATGGTACGGAAAAACAATATATTTAAGTAAAGAAAAAACAAAAAAAACAGCTCAATTTTTAATCGTTTTCTAAGTCATTATCACGTAAAATTTTCGTTCTTAAACCGACTTTAGAGACAACCATTTTTGCTAGCTAAAAAACTCCTACCTTTTCGGGATAACTTTACAGCACTAGTTAAAAAATCTACAACGCACGCGTGCATAATATGTTGGATTATGAGCCTAAAAGCCGTTGAATAAGATCCACTTTATGAGCAACTGTGATAAAAAATATCATAAGCGCGCCTTCTATGTCGCTTCTGAGGTACTACGACTACATTGTGTACTGTATTGAAATTTCAGTCATTTTGGTTCTTTTATACAGAAATCGTCATATAGTTTCTACCGGTTACGCACAGATGGCGCTGTTATAAATTTTCAATTTTTACTGTGACGTATACCAAGCTGTCAGAAGAAGAACGATTGTGTGAGAGTATTGATAAGTATATTATATTAATATAATAGTTCTCAAAAAATTAAACTATTTTATTAAGTAAATTATTACTTAGTTTCTATCTTATTTTAACTTAGTTTATAATATTATCTTAGGTTTACATCTTAGAAGAGAATTGCAGAGTAGTAGGTAAATTATCCTGTAAATGTCCACTACCATTGGATATCCTGTTAACGTTTGTACTACTAGAGTGATCTTGACTGGTACGCTCTTCACTCTGTATAAACTTCTTTACTCTGGAAAAAAAGTTAAAATATTTAAAAAAAAACAGGCCTGTCGGCCTCCCTGTCCAGAAGATTTTTACGCCTGTCGGGCCCCCTGGACTAGGGGAGACGAAGGGCATTTATTTAAAATTAGATCGAACCGCCTCGTGGCTCCCCTAGCGCGGGGATACGTCTGGAGTTAAACATAACAGGTAAGACGTATTTTTGCCTAATGCAGACAATGTGTAGAATTAAATATTTTATTGATTTTTGATTTCTAAAGTAGTAATTAATTAATAATCTTCAGACCAAACATTGTGTTTCGAATTCCAAGGTATCGTCTTGAAAAATAGAATCCACGCTCATAAAACCTAAATCTTACTCCTTCCAAAATGAAATTTGAAACTCACCTGGATTTCAAACATAGATTTAAAATTTTGTTAGCCGGTGCTTCAGCGAAGAGCCACAAAAACAGTGAAGCGACGCAACCGCAGAATATAACACCTGCAGTCGTGTTGAGCTGTAAAAATAACGATGAAGGTAGATTAGGTCCTTATTAGCGGCAAAGATACAATTAGGAACATTCAATTGATTTTTTCAAGTTACTTCTAAATCGCTCGATAATTGGCAAGTTTTTTTAGCTACCGTTGTCTCTGGTCATGAGAATACTTCTTTTCGAGTAAACTTAATAACATATAGGTTCATAGAATATCCTCGATGGCATCTCCACGAGGCATCATCTGCAGAAGGTTGGCAACATTATAGAGTGCATGGCTTATTTACATTGTAGAGTGTGAAGAATAAAATGTCCATTTTGACTGTTCATTCACAGAATCGTAAATGAAAAACGACTACGTTACTATGAATTTGTAAAACACTTCTTCTTTCGTGTCGTTGGGGTTTTTGATAAGCCCCATGCAAAACACTAACAATAAAGGTATAGAATAGAATAGAATAGAATAGAAATAACTTTATTTTGTAATTACACTACACATACAAAAGTAAATAAATTACAGAAAACAAAATCTTAACAATTAAACAGACTTCTAAACCTGTAGTGTAACCAAAAAAGGATTATACTCAGCATAATGTTGTGATGCCAAAAAACACCACAACGCCACAAATTTTCAGTACAATCCTATTATGATGAGTGACCGATAAAAGAAATCTTTACAAAACCACAAATACAAAATATACGTGATCAAATAAGGCAAACGATACATAGTCTTATATTAAAATAGTATAAGAGGAATAGCATATTATATATAGTAAAAAAGAAGAAAGATAACAAAAATAAAAGTATAAAATAGCATAAGAATAACCCCATCTTAAACACACGGATAAAAGGTAGGAAAAAATACGCATCAGTGTTTGACTTACAATTTCAAAATAGTCATTGTGTTGTGGGTTTCTCGTGACGAATACGTTCCTCGTTATAATGATAGTATGCGTCAGGTACAAGCCGTATGTGAGCCGGCTTAACGGAACAAACGGATACCAACTCAGGATCGAGTTCACCAAGGCTGAAAAAGTATGGTTTAAATCTCCAAATGGATCAATTACAAAAATCAATAAAAGAGCGCGTTGATGTCTTTTGTTAAGATAGTTATTTATTTCCTTATTGATTTAAAAATAAACGTTTAATACGTTTTAAAACTAGGTAGGAAGTCTTTCCTTCTGGTGAAATGATAACCACACAGAGTTGTAAACATACCATGTAATTTATGCACAAAGATACACAAAACAATTAACGAAGGGACACCATTGAAACGCTTCTAATGATATCTCATTTGTTGAATTATAGTAAGTAGTTTTGTACATACATACATACAGGTCAAACACATAACCCTCCCTTTTGGCTTCGCCGTAGTCGGGTAAAAAAACACACAATTAGGAGTAATTTAAACTTTATGGTCAAATTTTTGACGTTCAAGGATATGAAAATGTAAAAAATCGTTGAAGAGCTGAGGAATCCGCACAGATTCTATGCATCATGCCTAGACACCGTTCGGTCCATGAGGAATGGTGCATATCGTAGTGAATGTTATAAAAATTCCCACAACTACCAAAAGCCCCCGTTACCGCCTCAGTTTGCTCAGCACTGATTTCATTTGAGGTCGTTTCACCTATTCTATGATATAGGTACCTAACTTGCTTGTCTAGAAATTATAATATGCATGCATGTAACAGTGGACTTCACTCCACACCGGTGCTCTCTCCATACAAACGTAGTCCACTGTTTCCTCCCTGGACAATGACACAATATTTTTGTTACATAAACTTATAACTGCCATGACCATGCCCCTATGTTTTGTTTTTTATTTAATTTTTTTGGTTTTTAAATCTTAATTTTTATGATAATTAGAAAATGAAAAAAAACCAAGACATAGGGGCATAGTCATAGCAGTTATAAGTTTTATGCAAAAAAAATATTTGCTCTGTGTAATTATCCAGGAAGGAAACAGTCGATTACGTCTGTATGGAGGGAGCTCTCGGTACCCTTTCACCTTAACCAAACATTATTACCTACTAGCTGCGCCCCGCGGTTTCACCCGCATAAGTCCCGATCCCGTGGGAAAATCGGGATAAAAAGTAGCCTATGTGTTATTTCAGGTCTTTATCTATCTACATACCGAGTTTCATCGCAATCGGTTCACTGGTTTTTGCGTGAAGGAGTAACAAACATACACACACACTTTCACATTTATAATGTTAGTAGGATACTAGCTGCGCAACGCGGTTTTACCCGCAGAAGTCTCGATCCCGTGGGAATATCGGGATAAAAAGTAGCCTATGTGTTAATCCAGGTCTCCAGCTATCTAGACACCGAGTTTCATCGCAATCGGTCCAGTAGTTTTTGCGTGAAGCAGTAACAAACACACACACACACACACGCACACACAAACTTTCACATTTATAATATTAGTAGGATTTAAAATCTGAAATACTCACGGACGTGGCCCAACGAGCAGCAGAGTACTAAAAGTGCGACACCGGCCGCCCAAGCGGGTCGGTTCAGCGCTGCGTACACTGCGCCCTCTAGCGGGTGATAATTGCGCCAGAGGAAGTTGCTGCCAGACAGTAGAACCACCAGCATTAGGACCAGACTTACACACGTGCCGAGAACCGCCCATTTCTGTAATGCGATAAATATTAACAAAAAAAAAATACATACAACCGAAATGAGAACCTCCTTTTTTTGAAGTTGGTTAAAAATAGTCACAAAAGAGAGACGGATTGGAACAATTCTCGTTCGAGTGTCGTCTTGCTACGTTTACTTGTGTCCGAAGGCCCTCTTAGCTTACTTCAAGTTACGAGTGAACAGGTAGCTCCCTATTAAGTGTGCTACATCTTCGATATAAGGCATCGTCAGCATCAGGTGAGGTGTGAGGTCTTTATAAAAAAATGGTTGTCTGTAATTTAGGTTTACGGACAATAATTTTACGTGATAACGTCATAAGAAAATATCGATGGTAACTATAGCAACGAGACTATAGCAGAGTTCCCGTAACGTGATCGTGACGTCACACTTTTTTATCAATGCAGTGTTCACCGATTTATAAGATGTTATCACGTTAAAAAAACATGTTTAAAATGTAATGATTTCATATCGTAACTCCCAAAATTTTAAATTCTTTGAAGATTTACATTTTTTTATAAATTTTAAGTGATTGCCGAAAATAAATTTAGAAAGTTCTCTAAAACAAAAAAAATAAGTAAATTATATACTTAGGTAGGTCATCATAGATTAAACCAACTTTAAATTTTTAAAGTTTTTAAGTTAATTTTCTTAAAATGTATACTTATTGACATCAAAATTATTTGTTAAATTATCATTGTGAGTCATAGTTTTACAAATTATACGTAGGTAAACCATTATGACGGCACAGACAAACATACATACAAACGTACATGGCGGTCAAAAATATAGCCCTCCTTTTGCCGTAGTCGGGTAAAAACGGTAAATATATAAATTAATGTAGGACGTAAGGGCAACACCATTTGAGTGAAAGATAGAGTATGAATGTGAGAGAGGGAGATGGGTATAGGAAATGGAAAAAAATCCAACATGGCGCCGCACTGGTTGAACGAGATGCTTATATTATTCCTTTCTAAGAAATAAAATAGAATAAAATTAAAGTCGTTCTTTATTTACGCATTCCTCAAATCCTACATTAATACTTATCTTACAGATGAAGTTTGAACCCACCTTAGGTATCCTGTTTAAGTTTCCATTTTCACTGCACTTTACGTAAACATAACCGGTAAAGACACCGACAAGGTAGGCTGCGAAACGGGTGTGACTCTTAATATACATGCTGCTGAATTCTGGGCTGCCTCGTGGGTTTGTTATAAATCTAAAATATACAAAAGTAGCTGTAAGTTGATTTAACTGTAGGCCGAAACTCTTACCGATTTATATGATTAATCTTGTTTATCTAAAATACGATCGCGACTCGTGTAAATAAACAAGAGCTACGAGTTTGAAATTTAGCATGAAAGTTACTTCTAGGACGTGGGCGCGCCTAGCGCCACTACGCTGACGTATCCTCTGCGCTCGACTGTAGTCATTGCAATAGGCTGTTGTTGCCATTATTTACCCGAATTCAACTTATAAAGGGGTAAAATGAGTTGTTTTTGTAGTTCGTTGTAACTAAAAGTTTTTTATCACAGTATAAAGTGTATCTTATTAAGTCGCTTTTAGGCTCATAATCCAACGCATTATTCACGCGTACGTTTTACATTACCATGATACACTAGTGCTGTAATAAGTTATCCTGATAAGTTAATATCTTACTGCTAATTACATGTTATGTAGATGAAACATTTTTAATTTAACTGGGTTAGACTGTGTTGATGTATAAAAAAGGTAAGTACAACAAAGAGTTTTAAGCCAGCAAAAATGGTTGTCTGTAAAATCGGTTTATGAACGAAAACGATTAAACATTATAAATGTTGTTTTGTTGTTTTTTTACTTAAATATATTTTACTCCGTATCATTATACTCTGTTTTTAGTCCCCGACGCAAAAACAAATGGAAAAAAACCCTAAAAAATATAATGTCAGACGACGCTGCATGGGTTTAATGTCTTTTGCCTGTCCTTTTGGGAGTAAAATTAACAAAAAGATATTGTTTAAAAAAAATACTCAAAAAATGTTAAATTTTTTTCTGTTTTTAAATCAAATGTTTTGTTAACTTTTTACTATTTTACAATTCTTTTCTTTTATTCGCAACTGTGATAAAAACAACGTCGTACGATCAATTCATCACACCTATATCGTAATGTTCTATTGTATTTATAAAGAGGCACTTACACTATATTTACCTTTAAAAAGTACTATTTTCAATAACATCATAACATAGTATAAAACAAAGTCACTTCCCGCTGTCTGTCCCTATGTATGCTTAAATCTTTAAAACTACGCAACGGATGCGGATTGATGCGGTTTTTTAATAGATAGAGTGACTCAAAAGGATTTTTATATATGTGTAATACATGCATAATATAGCTGTGCAAAGCCGGGACGAGTGCCTAGTTGTGTAGTATAAAACAAAGTCGCTTCCCGCTGTCTGTCTCTATGTATGCTTAGATCTTTAAAACTACGCAACAGATTTTGTTGCGGTTTTTTTAATAGATAGAGTGATTTAAGAGGAAGGTTTATATGTATAATACATGCATAATAGCCGTGCGAAACCGAGGCGGGTTGCTAGTTTACTAAAAACAAGAAATTATTCTCCAGCATTTATAGAGGATAATTTCTTGCTTCAAGAATTTTTGAAGTGAAAACTTCTTTAGCGGCGTTGAGCACTTTTTCTGTAATGGGTATAAAATCTTAAACTCGCGTCAGGACACGTGACCTGATCGAAAAAGCGTATGACGGATGGAGAGTAGACAGCTATAGTTTTAAAGTGTTAAATTTTTAATGTAATATAAATTGTCATGTTTGTGTACGATAGCGCAATAAATGAATATTGTATTCTACCACATAAATGATAGTACTTTTATACTGATAAAGCAATTGGTGCAAAATTATTCCCTAACCATTCCAAAATATCAAACATGCTCAACGTTAATAATCAAGTTTTCACTTCTGCCGGCACTCCCGGAGTGCAATTTTTATTTTTTTTCCAGTGTAGAGGTATTGTGCAGTTGCAACATAGAACATAAAGCGTATTGATGAGGACATGAGATAAACATTGTAAACAAATGAATGGAACAATAATAATTAAATTACAGAAGTCACGCAAGTGTCTCACTCAACTGTGGAATATTTCAGAATTTTTCCACCATACTGCAGTTGTGCAATGAATTAAATGGTTAACACTATTATTGGTTTCCTATTTTAAACTGTTAATAGCATAGAAATACACGTTCGTGCCTCAAGCAGGAACATAGGATTTCTATGGTTAATACCTAGGCAGATTTAGCATTTTGGTTTAGAGGTTTAAAAAAGTCGGCCATTTTCGATCGTCTTTTGGTTTTTTCCAAACGGCTATTAAAACTGAACAATTGCAATATCCGGTAACCGAATTAGAAACGAAAATACTAAAAGCACCAATCTACACTAATATTATAAAGAGAAAGATTTTTTGTTTGTAACGAATAGGCTTCAAAATAATCTTCTTTAATCTAGACTAATATAATATAGATGATTTTTTTTTGTTTATAATGAATAGGCTCCGGAACTACTGGACCGGTTTTGGTGAAACTTGGTATGAGGATACATTAATTCATTAGAAGTAACATAGTCTACTTTTTATCCCGATATTCTCAAGGAGTTAGGAGTTATAAGCTATAAAAAGAATTATGTAGGTAAATACTTACTCAAAAGTAAACAGCTGAATCGCTGGTAATCCATAAGTATACGTTATGATTCCCGGTAGAATAATAGCAAGAACAGTCACAACAGAACCGGCTAGAAGACCGAGTGCCGGAGCCTTCTTGCAGAGGTAGAATATTAGGATGGTCACCACGAAGAAGTGGAAGTCGCATGGTATGTACCATGATGGTACTAGACACTGGAATTGAAATAACAACCATAATATTTAAATAATACTAGTTACGCCCCGCGGTTTCACCGGCGTAAGTCAAGACTCTGTGGGATTATTGGGGTAAAAAATAGCCCATATGTTAATTTAGGTCTCTAGCTACCTACATACCGAGTTTCATCGCAATCGGTCCAGTAGTTTTTGCATGAAGGAGTAACAAACATACATACACACACACACACAGAAACTTTCACATTTATAATATTAGTATAGGATTAGGATTAAACGCAACTTCCACACAAGTTATTTCACAACCAAGTTATTTCAACAAGTTATTTCAGTATTTCGTGGCAGAAAATATGTCATTTCGCAGCTGCTTTCCCACGCTTGTAAAAGTAGCCTATAACTTTTCAGTATATTCCATTTCTTAATAACCTGGGTAACATCACCCAGGTGCTTGGAGGCGACACTTTAGTGTTCTTTAAGCACCTGAGAAAATAAGCACCCAGATCTTTAGGAACAAAATAAACAATCCTCATAATTTCCGTAATGTTAGTTAGAATTTATTTAAACCATTTAAACCATTTATTTTCCATAGCACAACACATACAAAAATAGATTATAACACATAAACATTCAATAACATTATATGTGCGTGCTATGGAGGGTGCAGTCTCAGCAATATGCTGTGAGCTGTGTGACCATCTCACTGCTACTGATTTTCAGCCTGCCCCTCACAAAAGCTCTACATAGCGTGTAGCCGGCATAAATTTATTAAATTATGTAATTTAAAATTTTTATCAACTTACAATATTCTCTGTATCGACATAGTTTTGGACCATCAAAAGATTGAGCCACCAGTTTTTGAGGCAAGTTTCGGTTTCACCAGCAATGACCCTGTTCCATAATGGTCCGGAACCAGTATACGGGAACACGGCGCATAAATAAAACACAATAATAGCTAATGCTACTACTAATCTGAAAACAAAAAAAATTTACTTATCCAGTTTCAACCGCCGAAATCGGGATGGAAACGCAGTAAAACGTGTTAAGAAACTAAAGAGTTTTTATTTATTTATTTATTACAATCTTTACAACTACCTTTACAGGATAACCTAATGCGATAGTGTAGTTATAAGTACAATCAATAAACTTTAAAACTTTAAAATAGACCATAAAGTTATCAAAGGGGTTGGATTAGAGCAACACCCATTGACGACCCAGTTGGCACAATGGTCACCATGGCGGACTGCCAAACACAGGGTTGCGGGTTCGATTCCCGTCTCAGACAAGTATTTATGCTTAGATATTTGTCTGTGGTCTGGTTGTTTCTATGTATTATAAGTATATATTTACAAAAAAAAAGTATATAAGTAGTATATCCGTTATCTAGCACCCATAACACAAGTCTAGTTACTTAGCTTGGGGCTAGATGGCGATGTGTTGAATGTCCTGGAATATTTATTTATTTATTTATAACATCGCTTACTAAATTATTACGTATTGATGACGTCTCATCCACCAATTGGTTTTTGCAAATGACCACTTACACTTCCAACCGATTGTAAAAAAAAATTGCAAAGAAAAGAAAACCTTCAAACACACGAGAAAAGAGTTTACAGTCGGTCGGCTGACTTTAATCATTACATACCACCTTGGCAATGGTGTTATTGTGAATAGTGTGAATAGTTTAGTTGGAGGACCAAAAGTGTAATGATTAGACACAATAAGATCTGCATAAATAAAGATGGGTTAAACTTCCCTATTATATTACTTACGGCCCATCTGTAAAATTCAATATGGCGTCAGTCATTTCGAATCCTACTTCCTATCCTACTAACAATATAAATGTGAAAGTTTGTGTGTGTGTATGTTTGTTACTCCTTCACGCTAAACTGCTAAACCGATTGCAATGAAATTCGATATGTGTATATGTTAATCCAGGGCTCCAGCTATCTGCTGGAGCCCTGGATTAACATATAGGCTACTTTTTATCCCGATATTCCCACGGGATCGGGACTTACGCAGGTGAAACCGCGGGGTGCAGCTAGTATAATATAATTATCAACGAACAGCTCAAATCAATTAACGAATCGGGCTAATGGTTGGCCACAGATAGCTATAATGATGTACTCATTCGATTTTGTAAATTCAACCTTTAAGTGGGCGAAATAGGTATAATTATGAACGTACCTGACATATCTTTTCAATATAACGAACAATGGGTTTGGCAGCCTCTTTAACTTGGCCATGTATGTAATAGAGAGAAATCCGGATAACAAGAAGAATGTGTCCACAAATAGATCGTCGTGGAGGATAAGCATGCCTACTATGGACATTGTTACCTAGAACAAAAAAAATATAAGAAAAATAATCATGTAATCTTGACCTTTGTGAGCATGATCACAAAAAAAACCTATTTGTTTCTTGTGCCTTTTTCTCATTGGTGGGCGTGTTTCAAAGGCACACCTAACTAAGATTTTAAGACGTTTCAATGAGATTTCATGTGAATTCCAAATGAAAAAAGAAATTTTGACTTTGAACTGTATTAGATATTCCAAGTTCATTTACTCTAGTTAAATTCGATTTGTAATATTTGTAAACAAAAATGAACAATCGTAGGAGTTACATATAATTTGTAAATAAAACTCATAAGTGAATAAAGTCCACCATGGTGTGTACTTAATACACTAAGGAATTACCTGAGAGAATTAAGTCTACCAAGTTAAAGGTATACTTAGTACACCTAGATGAATCACCCCAGGTGAATGGAATTTTTCCTATTTTCAGTTTATGTATTACACAACTAAAATATTTTATTCTATTTTCTTTCCTTTCTACCGTATATAATTATTTTGCTATTTAATTTATTTATCGTTTAATTGTGTGTATGTGGGAGCGTACGACGACGCACGACGGCAGCGGGTTCGGCCGGAAGACCAGCGCTGCAGCCAAGTTACGCTTGACTGTGGCTTACAGCTGAGGTCGACCCATTTGGGGCAGCACATGGCTTCTTAAATATTCTTAGGTTTAGTGTATGTTTCTTTCTTCTTTGTATAATGTTACCTATTTCTTTGTGTGTGTTTAATTTTAAAGTTGTCGTGTGCCTGCACCAAATAAATGTTTTTCTTTCTTTCTTTCTATTTTCGCATGATGTCAAAATGTTTATGAACACGTTTATTAACGTTATATTATTAGGATAATTCATTTATTTATATCCTACTTAGATTATAATTTTATGTAAATTTCAAGATATCGGCATATCGCTGAAAATATCCCTGTGAATTCATATTATTTACATACTCAGAGAGATAAAATATGAATATATGACTTTAGGATATTTTTTTTGCCATTTGCTATTTCTAATTATTACGTACCTGGTCGGAAGTATATCCATTGCTAATAGGTCCAGAGTTAGAGATACCTATCTGATGGTCCAACGTTATGAGACACATTGTGAGGTACTTAATGCCATAGAACACCTCCAAGCCTTCTTTCTTCATATTCAACAAAGCACAAGCATTCTCTTTCATACAAAATGCTTTTATGAATTCCGTTACTGCAAGTATAAAACATGGGTACTATTTAGCTAGTCTATTTTACTCGCGTAAGATTCCATAGCAATACCGGAGCATGCTATAGGAACGTAACCAAAACACCACAAGAATATGTATACAAATGTTATCTGCCAACAATAAAAGACGATTGAGAAAGAAGGACCATAAATATGGATTCGATTAAGCTCCAGTATATTAGAAGAAGACCATAAATGATGAACTTACACTTTTTATCTGGATCTAATTCTTGTCCTCTGCTGTTAATATACGTACAGATTATAGATGTTAATATTAACACAGAAATTAAAATCCTGTAACAAACAATACAAAATTGATTTAAAGATTAGCATCCTCTGTTACGATAAATCTTCAAGCCTCAAGCATACATTCGGGCCATTGCACAACCCGCACGCCACCATCGAATGATCAACCAAGTTGCTTGATGCATGCAAACTGTTCGTATCAACGGCAGAGTAGCTTGATGTCTGTACTAGTACATAGTTGACTGCTATAAGACTACTTGTACTTGTATGCAGGCTGTTTTCGGCCATTGGACCCTTTTTAATTGGGTCCTTTTTGCGTGAGGATGGAGTAGGCTTGCCCAGCACCTACTACCCTCTCAGCTTAGTCGATCATGTCCAGAGTAGAGAACTTGTCAATACTTCTGGAGCCAACTAAGCCGCGGGTTTCATCACTTTGTTTTCCTTCACCGTAAGAGCAACGTCAATTAGCGCACATTAATTTTTCTTAAGAAAAATACATTGGTGCACGGCCGGCCGGGATTCGAACCCACGACCTTCAGAATGAAAGTCGAGGTATCTACCACTAAGCCAACACCGCTCTTGACACAGCTATAAGACTAATTAGAACTATTTTTACTCAGCGGTTTAGCGCTTCGGTTTGATCGTGGGAGTTTTTATCAACTTTAGCTGCCAACTCTTTTTTATCTACTTACACGAAACCGTAAAACAGTCCATCATACTTTTTATGCTCGTCATTCATTTGACACGGTTCTGTAATTGATATGTTAGCTCTTAGGCCAGCTGTTCCAAGATGACTTCTAGCTAGCATAATGCCTAGAAGTCGTTCTACAGTTCGAGAGCCACAGGTAGCAGGGACACAGGCACCCCATGTTATTTCATTAAGAGGTCGCGTGTGAGGAGGGCGATACTGAAAATAATGCCAGATGTTTAAAAATACTGGTTTTCCTGAAAAAATGTCTCTACTGAATTTTAATATAACTCCTGCAATTGATAATGATGGAGAAAGTTGCTGGAAAAAGGAATGTTGGTCATAGGAAAAAATCCTGGTTGCGGAATATCAGAGAGTGGCCAGGGATAGCGAGTGCCGCACAACTTTTTAGCCTCGCGAGGGATCGGGTCAAATATTCTGAGCTGACTGCCAACCTTCACTAGTTGGAGAGGTACCCTGAGAAGAAGAAGACTAAATTTGACTCTACGTCCTTCACAACCTATCAATGCGACGCGACGATTAAGTCATAAATACATAACAAAACCAAAGGCAAGTTTAAATATTGCGAATCCGTTTCTATCCCAAATATTATAAGTGTAATCCAAACTAATAATATGACAGCTAAGCCGAAATGTTCAGATTTAAAATATTAAGTTAGTCTGCATGAGAATATTTAATCTAGTCTGAGAACGATGACTTGTTTGATTCTTGATTACATTCATCTGACCCCAATGATGGTAACTGAGATAAACATAATATTCGATGCTAATTCTGGAAAACAATGGAGTTGAACAGATAAGTAACTAAGCGCATGCGATCGATAAAATTATACCCTTAGTCACTTCATAATTCGTCACAAACAACTTTGTTATTGGAATGTATTCTTGGGCTACATTTTATCTATATCTGGCATATGTCTCATATTACAGGGCTATAGATCTTTGGAGGGCGTGTGTGGAGCCGAAGCTAATACGTAGAGACCCTTTACGAGAATAAGTTTAATAGCAAAATACGATGTGAAAACCAAACCGACGATTATCGCTGTCTGTGATATAAAATGCAGCTAATTACAACCTCCGGTTTGGACTATTGATACGTTGTTGTGATGGAATGAAAGGAGACTGGATACTAGGGAACTATGGATACTATGGCTTGCTCCGTACCAATGTCCAACAAAATAAATCTATAAAAACGGTGGGACAATTTACACCATCTAGCCCCAAGCTAACTAGGCTTGTGTTGTAGTAGCCATACAACAGGCATCTTCCAATAAAATATTAAAGAAGTTTATATATACCTGAATGTAATCCAAAGCAGATTGATACGGGTTTAGCGGATTAACTCTCTTTCTTGTAGTCTTATCAGTTCTTTGTAGCATAATGTCAGCGATGCAGTATTTAGTTTTCAATTCTTTATGGGTGTCGGACCATGGGGCACTAAGGCACTGATCGAAGTTGCCAAGTTGGTACCGATTGGCGAAAAGTAAACCTTGCGGTTCGGAAGACTGCGAATCCCAATCTGTTAACAATAGATGTTAACAACAACTGTTAACAATGTTTTTATATTTTTCTATAAATTACAGAAAAGTGCCAGAAGTAGCAGATAGTCATCAAATACAAATCCTACTAATATTATAAATGTGAAAGTTTGTATGTGGTTGTATGTATGTATGTATGTATGTATGTATGTATGTTTGTTACTTCTTCACGCTAAAATCACTGGACCGATTGCGATGAAACTCGGTATCTAGTAATTAATACTTAGCAAAAGTTACATGTCATTTGGTTGATTAAACCCAGGACCGAACTGCTTAGAAAGATGTTAGGGAGGCCTTTGCCAATAATAATATACAAAAAAATCCCCTACAATAAAAAGGTAGGTACTTGAAATTCAACATTTTGCTAATCCATGAAATTACGAGATCCGTGGATACAAACCCAAATTCATAATGATAGGAATTCAACATTTTTCAAATTCAACATAGTGGTCCTGAAGCTCATTACAATTAAAATAAAGTTACTATTTTAAAACATAATCTATTATATATCTATAAAATCAATGCCACTTTTCGTTGTAATTTAATAACTCAAGAATGGGTTCACCTATCCAGACCAAATGTTTAAGTTTTGTTCGGACTATTTAGTAGATGGTTTATGTGAAGTTTGCACAAAATCGGTCGAGCGGTTCTTCATTTATCACATTTTTTCACTTTATACGTAGCGAAGCACTTACCGGGCCACTAGTATGATAATAAAATTAAATGTATACATGCTATAAATGATGTCATTCATTTAGCCAGAACTACAATCATTTCGTTTTTAGGGTTCAAATCCGTACCTCAAAAGGTAAAAAAAGGAACCCTTATAAGATCACGTGACGACCCAGTTGGCACAATGGTCACCATGCCAGACTGCCAAACACAGGGTTGCGGGTTCGATTCCTACCTCAGACAAGTATTTATGCTAGGATATATTTACAAAAGAAAAGTATATAAGTAGTATATCCGTTATCTAGCACCCATAACACATGTCTAGTTACTTAGCTTGGGGCTAGATGGCGATGTGTGGAATGTCCTAATATATTTATTTATTTATCACTTTCTTGTCTGTCTGTGCGTGTGTTACCACCGTTTTTTAAATAATGTCTTATTTGCCCTTAGTTTTATGTGATTCTTATTTTTTTAATAAATCTGCACGATGCTTCGACTACTTAGTTGTCTACAAGTTTTGTTGAGAAGTAAACAAATACAAATCTTACCCCAAACAGCCCATAAAGTAAAATTCTGCAAACTGTAAAGCATTCGATAAATATGTTTAAGACATGGTTCCTCCTCTTCACTCCACTCTAGATCGTTCAAAGCAAACAATACATCATCCAAATAAACGTGAGCATCGTCCACTTCAGAAAGTTCATTTTTCGTTCCATTCACTTTCTTATCACTCTGTTCTTTAGGTTCATTATCCTGTGTACCATTTTCGTCAAACACCTTAGTAGTATCTTCTGCTGTTTTAGACCGATTCGTTACATTACATGTTACTATAACAATCGAGAGGAATAATAACGAAAGCGTCTTCATGGTTCAACGATGTAGAATAACTGAAGTTTTTACAAGAAAATTGTATTGTATTATGACGATTATTGCATGATAGAGTAATGATGACCAATTAAAACTATTTAGGTGTTAGAGTAGAATGGGGTAAATGCGATGTTGTTGCAATTAGTCACTGATTTGTTGAATGGCGGCACTGATTTATGTAGATTGGTATTAAATTCATAATTTAATCTATAAGTACTTAATATTTATTTGCTTGTTTGTTTGCGTTGAATTGGTTCCGAACGACTGAACCGATTTAGTTAAAAATTGATATGAGGATACATTGATTTATTTATAGTAACGTAAACTACTTATTATTACGCAGGAGAAACTTTTGTATTATTATTGTAGTTTTAATAATAATTCTAACTTAATCAAATTATCGCAGATAATTTTAACGAATATCGAAATCTATTGAAGAACTAATCAATAGTATTATTTTATCTCCAGAAAAAATAAGCATTTTAAAAACGTACGGTTTTACGTTTACCTTTTCATATTTTTTTTTCGATAACATTTTTCCTTAATTTTTTTTTCAGAGCGCCTTTGCAGGGTTACCGCACCTATTAGGTACTTTCATGGTCCTTTTATTTATTTCATTTTCTTCATTAAAAACAGTAGGTATTATTTCTGTTATAAGGGACATCTATCGAATTAGTTCAACACTTTTTCCCTTGGTGATACACGAGAGTCTCTAAGCGTAGAGTTGTGGTTCGAATTATTTGCACCCTAAGTTACGGAGGGTTGAATTAGTTTCAAAATATTGAATCGAAACATGAAGATGGCGTTGTCAGTCTGTTATTGCTGTTTTTGTGGTTTTAGTTTAGACTTCACGAAAGTTATTTTGCAAATTTCGCCCGTGTCTCCTCAATTTGTTAAATAAAAAAGGAAAAAGTTAAAAATAGTATAAGTATTCTAGTATTACTTACCTAAAGTGTTATTTGGATAAAAATTAGTATGTATACAGGGTTATCTATCTATCTATAATATAAAAATGAATCGCAAAATGTGTTGGTAAGCGCATAACTCAACAACGCCTGGACCAATTTGGCCAATTCTTTTTTTGGACCGTTTGTTATTATCAGGAGAAGGTTCTTATGCAAAACAAAATTAAGAAAGTTGCGCAGAAAATTATTACGCGGGTGAAACCGCCGGGCGTAGCTAGTATATATATAATAAAGAATCCTTATTTTCCTTGGTCACGGCATCACGCGTGAACAGCTGGACCGATTTCGCTAATTATTTTTTTGTTGAGTTTGTTATTTTCAGGAGAAGGTTCTTATGAAAGAAAAAAATTAAGAAAGTTGCACAGAAAATTACTACGCGGGTGAAATCGCGGGGCGCAGCTAATTGGTATATAAAAGCGGTAAGCTATTTTTAAGAATTTATCTATCTATCTATCTATCTATCTATCTGGTGTAGTCGATTTACCGTCTTCCTCCGTAGAACTGCGCTGAGCGGTATATCTAGCTATTTGGGGTTTCGCCCTCGATATTTAGATTTGGATGATTACTTCACATAGGTTTCCAATTATTAATAAGAGTGCTTTCGTTCTACGACTTTTGGAAGTTAGAATAATTTTTCGAAAACTATGAGATTTTGATTTACCCAAACCCCACTGTTACTTACCCGGCTTTATCGACTGTTCTAAGACTAAATCTATGCTAATATTATAAAGCAGAAGAGTTTGTTTGTTTGTTTAAACGTGCTAATCTCAGGAACTACTAGGTCGAATTGAAAATATATTTTTGTTTTATATAGTCCATTTATCGAAGAAGGCTATAGGCTACTTTTTATCCCGATATTCCCATGGGATCGGGAGTTACGCGGGTGAAACCGCGGAGCGCTGCTAGTGATCAATATTGATTAAAATAGGCTAATTCAAATGAATAGATACTCAAAAATTTACAAATAATGTTAAATATGTAAAATATCCAAAAGTCGTAGAACAAAAGTTGATTGTTAAGATGCCCAGAAGTATAGCCCTAGAACCGCTTTTTTATATGATTAATTACCAATAATCCTGTATCCGTAGGTACTAATTAATATCTAAATAATGTCTTGATTTCATATGATGTCATATTAAATTTGACGTTATTGTAAGATAATAAATGTTTATTACGTTTTTTTATCTTACGGACGGAGTGATAATTATAACTAATGCCATAAAATCTAAGTTTTAATATTAGGTTTCTTAGGTTGATAACCTGCCCATGGCTATCAAAACCTTCTATTTAAAGTCAGTCTCAGTCTATAATCAAGTCTTTAATATAAACTTCTTAAGGTGGACTTCACCGTAAACTACCTTAAACTCTTCCCTATGCCTAAAATAGTTATCGCAAAAAAATTGGGTTTTATTATTTTATATGCAATATGTAGGTCTTTACCGATAAGATGGTATAATTACAAAACAAAAAGCCTTATTATGCCTTGGTCAAAAAATCCCAAATTTAGTCCAAGTCGGCTTAGTTAGAATCAAACATCGCCTGAATCCAAAAATTAATTTAAAATAGATGTTTTGGCTTAAAGCTTCTAAATCATTTCCAAGCTTCTCTCGCTTCTAAATAATTTCCTTCTCTCCCAGAGTGATAGGTGGAAAAAATCCATTCTTACCCACCAAGGGGATACGGTAGTAGGGACTAGTGCACCGGCCCAATTCGTCGTGTACAATTTATGATTATTTCATTTTTTTTTTCTTATTATAGATACTAATATTCTAGAGAAAAAAGATTATTTTATTTTTCTGTTGAAGGAACGATTTTGATGAAACTTGGTATGAGGATACATTGATTCATTAGAAGTAACATAGGCTACTTTTTATCCCGATATTCCCACGGGAACGGGAGTTACACGGGTGAAACCGCGGAGCGCCGCTAGTTATAAAAAAAATGCTAAGCTCAGGTACAGGTACTTAGTAATATGGATGGATGGAATAACGAGGATGGATAAGTAGACTAATGATGTAGAGGGATGGAACGGCAGAGAACGATCTAAGAAGAGATAAAAAATAAAATAAATAAATATTGCAGGACATTCAACACATCGCCATCTAGCCCCAAGCTAAGTAACTAGACTTGTGTTATGAGTGCTAGACAACGGATATATACTACTTATATACTTTTTTGTAAATATCCAACTCCTACTAATATTATAAATGGGAAAGTTTGTGTATGTGTATGTATGTAAGTTTGTTACTCCTTCATTCCTTCCTTACCAACAACCAGACCACAGACAAATATCTAAGCTAAATACTTGCCTGAGGCGAGAATCGAACCCGCTACCCTGTGTGTGGCAGTCCGGCATGGTGACCATTGTGCCAACTAGATCGTCTGTCGGTAGATAGATAGACTGTGTGAGACAAGATATGAGAGAGATGGATGTGAAGGATGAGATGATGGTTAATAGAAGGGAATGGCAGGTAGAGGATGAAGAGTCAGGTAGGTACTTAGTAGAATCATGCCAGAGTAGGTAGTAAAGGAGTGACCAGGCAATCCAATACTAGTCAATTCGTGCAGAAATGAAAAGTAATAACCCTGTAGGCTGTAGGTAGGTGCAGGTATTAAAAATAATAGCTTTTTTATATTTATTTTTACTTTATGACAATAAATATCTACAGATAAATGCAACTACATAAATTTAGGTACCGTCGGCTTCACAATTGCAGACCCATCGTTATAAGAATGTTTTCAACACAAGCAAGATTCCAGACACCTGCTTTAGTTGAAGTTTAAAGTCTTCTAACTCATCAATTTATCAACCAAAACGTTCCAATAATAGTAACTCTACCGGGGGCTGCAATTATGCAGCCGACTGTACGGTCGGCTGCATAATTAAAGACCCACCGTAGAGCTCCAAAACGGCTGTTATAAGAATGTTTTCAACACAAGCAAGATTCTAGACACCTGCTTTAGTTGAAGTTTAAAGTCTTCTAATTCATGAATTTATTAAACAAACTTTATTAGAATGAAAACATTCCAATAATAGTAACTTTCGAATCCCGGCCGGCCGTGCACTAATGTATTTTTCTTAAGAAAAATTTATGTTCGCTAATTGACATTGCTCTTACGGTGAAGGAAAACATCGTGATGAAACCCGCGGCTTAGTTGGCTCCAGAAGTATTGACAAGTTCTCTCCTCTGGACATGGTCGACTAAGCTGAGAGGGTAGTAGGTGCTGGGCAAGCCTACTCCATCATCACGCAAAAAGGACCCAATTAAAAAGGGTCCAATGGCGGAAAACAGCCTGTATACAAGTACCATTGTCGAACTCTACCGCGGGGGGCTGCAATTATGCAGCCGACTTTACATAACCACTATAACTATAACGTAACTAAGTAGGTTCCTTGAGTAAACGGTATACACCTTTGTTCAGACTATAATTTTGAAATTTTCAAAGAAATAGGTTATGGACATAGACAGAAAGATTTTACTCTACTAAACTACGATCCTTTATCTTATTAGTTAAAGTACATTATTGTAAATGAAACAGTTTGCCTACTTTAGAAATATTCATAATAATATGAGTGAACTACTTTATTTATTTACTTAATCCTATTAAAGTTTGCAGTCGTTTAAATTCAAATTTCAAACAATATGAAGTTAGGTGCATGTCGCTTGTTGAAAGGTTTCAAAAGTCCAAGATGTAATGAAGCCCTGATTTGTATGGCAGTGATGCGGCAGCCGTCTCGTATGAGCTACACAAATCAAACCTGCAAGACTTAAGAGGAAAGGGTACCGGGGGCTCTTTCCTTACAAACGTAGTCGACTGTTTTTTCCCTGGATAATGACACTAGAGCAAATCTTTTTGTTGCATGAAACTTATATTTTTTTGTTATTTAAATCTTAATTTCTATGATAATTAGAATATGAAAAAAAAACATAGTCATGGCAGTTATAGGTCCAGGGAGGAAACTGTCGACTACGTCTGTATAGCATAGTATAGAGCGCCGGTACCCTTTCTCGCGACCCGCGCGATGATTCAAATAAACGCAATTTATACTTACCCAAAAACCTAAATTCGTTAAATATTTACCTTATATATCTATACTAATAATTTAAAATATGATTATAAGCAAAGATAACTATTTTATTAATAACCTTAATTTAATTACATACTAATATTAATTATTACAGAATTTCTAAAGTTGGTATATTATTATATTTACATTATTTATTTTCTTCTAAAACATCATAGGTGCTTAGACGAAAACAACAATACATAATTTACTATTAAAAGCATATAGCGCTTATTTGGATATTTTTTTTAATGTTTTATTAGTTCAAAATTTTGGTACAGTCAAATATAAATAACGAAAATTATGCCCAGTTAGAATATTTTTTTATTATTTTTTAAAGTGCATGGCCTGGGCTATCTGAAAATATTTTTTAAGGAAATAACAAGGTATTCAAGGAATGCGAGTTTGAGTCTCGTCTCAGTTATAATTTTTGAAGACGTTTTTTTCTTTAAAAAATATTTTCAGTTAGAATAGTTTACAATTACAGAGAAAAATTGTGCAATGTTCAAGAGTTCGTCGTCTAAATTGATTACATTTTGACAAAATATTAATATTGAATTTTAGTTTTACGTTTTCTTTGAAAACACTTATTGAACAAAATAAAATATTTGGATAAATATTTATTTCTATTAAATCTGCATAAATAAACACAAGTATTTATAACTACATTTTATATAATATAATATAATTATATTGTAAATAGCGTTTTTTATATATACATCTTTGGAAACGCGTTGCAAACAACACACTGACTAGATTCCACTCGATAGAGAATTATATTAATTATATTGATATAATAATATCTCTTTGTTATATATTAAACTATGTTTAAAAACTAATAAATAATTTTATATAAACCACAGAATGTATTTATTTAAATGCAAACTTTGGTATTGAATTAGCTGAAAGTATAAAACTAAAGAGAAAAAAATACGCATAATGTAAACAGCCATGCTCAAAGTTAGGTAGGTACCTAAAAAGTAAGTTAGGTAATTGTTACTTAGCATCACGTGAAACCTCCGTAGTTTTTATATGTTAAGTAGACCTATGTTTGTGTATGATTGTTAATATGATAAATATTAAAAAGAACCTATAAATTATTTTTTGAATATCTAATAAAAGTTATTAAAAAAAAAGAATTACTAATTATCATTTTAGAAAGAACATAAATGCTTAGTTATATAGTGACCGATCCTAAAATCATTTCAAAAATATAATAGTTAATATGTTTTTTAAATGACTAGAATCCATTTGACTAGAACTCTTACATAAAATGACTTTAAATAAATAATATATTTGACTAGACTTTTTGAGATCTGTGCAATAAAAAGTACCTACTAAAAATCGTAAAAAATATAAAATTAAATTAAACTGTTTTGTAAAACTTTTGGTAAATTCGACTAGATTATTTATTTACCAAATCATGTATATACTAACATACAAATATCTATACAGTAAAATATTTGACTAGATAAATAGTAAGAGATCATTAGAATTTAGTTTTAAAAATATTGACTAGAATTTTTGCGACTATTCAATTAATCGGACATTAATTGTCAGCAGTAATTTCGTGTGTTGACTGAATTACATTTATTTTATTATTCTCCTAAGCAATAAAATTGAGAACGACAAAAGTCGTAAACTATTAGCAACCAATCTATATGACTAGAAAACTTTTCTTACTTTCTAAGAATACATAAAATGACTATAAATGTTGACTAGAGGAACTACGTTTTTTTTAGTAAACTCAATTGGAATTGGTAATGTAATTCAATAGTCCAAAATGACTATGATGACTAGAAGCATTAAATATAAGAAAACGATGTTTTTTTTAGTTTTGCGTGTATTATGAGATCAATTGAAATCGGTATTGTTATTAAAATAAATGACTATGTTGACTAGAAGTACCTACTACATTTTAGTTTTTTTTTAGTTTTTGGTAAATTATGAGATCAATAATTATAATGGTAAATTATGACTAGAATATTTATTTGGTTTTTACATTTAGTGATCGGCCACAACAAACTAAGCTCGGGAAATTATGAGATCAATAATTATAATGGTAAATTATGACTAGAATATTTATTTGGTTTTTACATTTAGGGATCGGTCACAACAAACTAAGCTCGGGAAAGCTCGGGAAAAGACATATAATAAAACGATTGCTATGTAAAATATGGTGTTCGATCTAAAAGAAAATATTAGAAATAAGGAAATATGGAAAACAAAACGGTAGTAAAACGACCTACTAATATAAACGATTTTCGAATAGAGCAAATAGAGCCTTTTGAAATAATAATGAGATGGTATACCTACCTACAGTAACTAGTAGTGCATCTAAAAATATGCCCGTGCATACGATCGATACTGACCCTTTCAACTTTCATACTGATTCAATAGACATAATTGTATTGTCTTTGTTCCATGGCATTTCTTGAGAAATGATTTTAAAACGAAACTTTGATGTAGGTGCACTGAAAATTTGTAGAGATACATACCTACCTAGCTATTGTAGCATGACTGACTTCGCAAACTAAAGGTCGCTGCATACGTAACGGGATAAAACCTCGGACGGGACGGGGACGTGACGTGCATCCTTCATACATATACTTAAAACATACGTAACGTGATCCTTCCCAAACCGGACGGGACGTGACAATTTCTTGACAGCGTTTCATATAAAATATCACGTTCCGTCCGGCACGGGCAAAAACCCGTCACGTATGCTGCGACCTTCAATCAAAATATAAATAGGCATAATAACCAGTATTATAAATGCAAAATAAAAAGTATAAGCATAGGCACCTAAAACTAAGAAAATAATACTTGTTAAAGATGTCGTGTTTTGGTACAAATATAGACAATAAAACTACGCTAAACACAATTACTAAACTACAATTACGCGACAAGTGAAATGTTTTACATTTCTTATATTAGATAAATCATTTGGAATGCTGCTGTAGGAGATCATTTTATACATTCTTAAGAATAATTTTATGTACAAATGAATAATAATAAATACACCTAAAATTATTACCTAATTTTCAATGCTAATTAATAAAAACACACTTTATCTAAGTATCTACACAAAAAACTACCTACATTGAAACCTCTAAGGATTATTAATTATTTAATACTGAACATTTTAATGTTACCTAATTATGAAAACTTTCAGGAAACTAGATACAAACAGAAACGTTACTTACATGCATATTATCCATTAACCACCTTAGACTTCCAAGTTGTCATTTGCGAATTGTGATCTATCAATAAACACTTCATTATCTATCCCAGATACTTCCAGTAAGTCCTCGCGTAGTTTATTCGCCAACTATCTACTCCAAAACTCGAAGTTTTTAAGAAAAATAAAAATGCGAGGGATCCTGGTACGGTGGGTAAGGATAAAGTCCAGTTGATGAATAAGGGAACCGCGGCACGGGCCGCAGCACGCGTCGTCACCCTCCCGACCCCCCACCGCCTTCGTCCTCAGACCCCGTGACGTCAAGACTCCTCGAATCCTCTGAGGAACAAGAGGACACACATCGAGGACGAATACCCTCCCAGTTTACATCGTGTTGTGGAGGCGGTATCTTACTCCAGAAGTTGTTGAAGTTGCTGTCACGGACGGTTTCCTGGGAAAATTAATGTGGCATTGTAGCTTTATGAAGAAGCAATTTTACAATAGCTAGAAAATGGTGTTGTAGGTATACATAGATTCATTGTCATTCACAGATGAATAAACTATATAGGAATAGTGATTTAATATCGGATGGTTTCAAAACCACGGAGCGACTATATTTTTTATAGAGAGATGTAAGATCGTGAGGGTGAGCTTGCGTTAATAACTTACTGATCTCAAAAACTTCAAAATTGACACTCAAAAAACTTGAAAATCTTTAATAAATGATGGATGGACATGGATGGTAAAAATACTTACCGGTTGAAAAGCATAATCAGTATGGACCTGATGGAAAGCCGACGGCTCCTTTTCCGGTTCGTTCTCAGATTGCTCGTGAGCTAAGAGATGTTTCCTCAAATACGCCTGCCTTCGGAACTGCTTCCCGCAGCGATGGCACGGGAACCGGCCTGCGTCTGATGATGGAGGGTCGCGGCGTTTGGTTGTTCCAGGTACGCGGGGTTTGTGCCAGCGTCGGTGTGATGCTAAGTTTGCTGGGCAGTTGAATACCTGTGTGGATATATAAGCATCATTATAACCATGAAAGAAAGAAAGAAATAACATTTATTTTCATTTTTGTACTACATAAAAGTAGTACAGGGCCCAGAAAAAAGGTTCACCCTCGGCACGATGCTAGAGCAAGAAACCCCAGCGCTGATTTAAGTACAAACCTTACTGAGATGCTCGGGCTAAAAATATCAAATAAAATAAATATCTAATCAAGTTTGTTGAGAGAACAGTGATGCATATAATAGGTGATACATAAGCAAAAAAATACAGAAATAAGAAGCCCTACATACAATAATGTTGTGAAAAGACAGAGATGAGTAGGGAAATGACAAATAATAGAGAAAAATGAAAGAAGATAACGTACTACTCCGACTCCAAAGGACAAGAAGAAGATGATGTTGATGTTATTTTTTTATGCAATGGATAATTATCAATCAACAAAGTTGTGCAACCTACAAAAATGTGAGTTGTTCAAACAGGTAATTAATTGTCTGCTCTAGCAATAACAGTGTATCGTATAAGTGCAACATGTGTCACTATTTAGTAAGTTCCCAGAGATAACAGCTAATATTGTCCGTCACGCATGGTGCGACGTATCAATTAGAAACCAACAAAATACGAGTATTTTCACTATTAGCCTAGCCCTCCGCTTCCCATGGAAATATGCCAAGTGTTTACATTCGTTACCCTCGCTATTTCGTTCCCATACATTCTCACTTGCATCTCACAGGTTATTGAGTGCTAAATTAAATTAAATGAATGTAATAAATTATTGTGATGCTGATAAATAAAGAAGGGTTGGAGATGATAATTGTTAACCATGTGAACATCAATTTATGAAGGGTAAAACTACATTAATAATGATAAATTAATTGATAACTGACCTTATCGCATTCGGGACATCGATATTCAATATGTACAATTCTCGAACATCGATGTTGCGCAAGAGCAAATGCATCTGTGTACAACCGTCGGCACAATCGGCATATGTAACGCCCAAGTCGGTTGTCAATAGCGGCAATCAAAGCTTTTGCCTCTTCTGTAACCTCTACGACATTGAATGCCGGATCTATGTCTCCCTATAAAAATACATACATTATTCTAAACATGCAAGCTTACTGAAAGAACTATTTCTTATCGAAACAGCAATTATTACGACTATTAAATAATTCCATGTCATTATAACCATTTTTATTGCGACTAAATGAAACGTTACTGCTCGCTATCTCAATTTTAGAGTGGTACTAAGTATTAAATGCGATTTATTTGTTGTTTAATGATTCAAAGTACACGTATTTTAGTAAACGCTGCGGTTCACCCTCAGAACTATTATTAGCGGAAAAACGGCAGAGCGGGAACGCGATTTCATACCTGTTTAATTGCCACAGCGATAAGGAAAGTCACCCTACAGCTGTAATGGCACGGTAGGAATATCTAATTAATAGTTCCTGTGCAATTTCGTCGTTTATGTTTAGTATATTTTTTTTGTAACAAACTCTTCTTATCCTTCTTTACTGCAGTGAAAGTACTGTAATGTATTCTACCTTTACTCACCTTACGGACGACGAGTGTTTCATCTTCAGCTAAATCTCTAATGATTGTACCCGATACTGGAGAAGTTTTATCTTCATCAAACATCAGTCTTCTAACTGCTTTACTTTTTTTAAGAGGTTGGTTTGAAGGTTTAAGAGATTTCTTTGGTCGTTCCTCTACATCTTTTATTTCGACAACATCAGGAGAACTTCTCTCACTTTTAGAAGGAGTTTCAGATTTTTCGGGTAAACAACTTTTCAATTCTTCAAAAAATTGTTTAGTGAATTTAAGTTTCTTTGCTTCAGGACTGTCGCTATCGTTTTCATCGTCAAGTTTTCTTTTTTGAGCTTTTCTTTCAGTTTCTTGAGTGTCTTCAAAATGTCTAAATATTTTAGGGGACTTCTCTTGAATTGTTTCATCTGATTTTCTTTTTTGGACCGGCGGCGGCGGGGGAGTGCAGGGTGGGGTGATTGGAGTGGTCGATTTGAGGGATAAGTCGAGAGGTACTAGAGGTTCGTTGTAGTATGCCAAATACTGTTGGAGGAGGGTCGGTTGTTGTGGTATTAGGTCATGAAGATAATTACTGGATAGTCTAGAGGGAGGAACGTATGATGAGGCATACTGCTGATAGAAACGGGAAGTGGCCAAACGATGAAAATGGGGAAGTGCCGCCTCCATGTTCAATTAAGATATTGACAATTTTCTGAATTGCTCGCCATTTCGATTGAGTTCTAAATCCACAACCTGTAACAACATTTCTTTGTTATTTTCTTTGTGTGAACATCTAATAGAATAAAGTGCGAGTAGGTACCGGTTGCGGAGATGGGGAGCACAATTTGTGTCAGGCTAGAGTCGAGTGCCGAATGGACCATTTCTTTGATTGTACCGACCGACCACGTCCATTATCTAACAAAATACGAAAATGAAAAACGAAACAAAAACGCCATTCAATCTTTAAACATTGTAAAAAAATTATAAAACTCGTATTGATAAGTACCATAAAACAAAAAAATAAATATAATTTCTCAGACATTACACACAACGCCATCCACCTAAGCTTGTAATATGGGTTCCAGACAATAGAAAGAATACTTAATTATTAAATACTTTTTTAATTTGTAAAAACACCCAGACTATCTGTTTGACGGCGGGAATCAAACCCGCAACCTTCTGTGTCGCAGTGAATGTCAACTACGCTACGCTTGTCTGAAAAAATATTCCTTTACACGTCATTTAATAATTCGATCATTTAAGAAGGTACGTAAAAAAGGAGTTCTCATCATCATTATATTAGCCAAAGGACGTCCACTGCTGAACATAGGCCTCCCCAAAGACTTCCATAGCGATCGGTCGCATGCTCTTTGCGTCCAACGACTTCCCGCGACCTTAATTAAGTCGTCCGTTCATCTAGTCGGAAGCGCTGCGTTTTCCGTGGTACGTGGTCTGCAATTCAAGACTTATGGCTCAGAAACGTGGTCCTTCACCATGGGCTTCATAAGAAAGCTCAGAGTCGCACAGCATGCTACGGAGAGGGCTATGCTCGGTGTTTCACTACGAGATCGAATCAGAAATGAGGATATTCGTAGGCGAACTAAAGCTACCGACATCGCCCAAAGAATAAGTAAGCTAAAGTGGCAATGGGCAGAGCATGTAGCTCGTAGAACTGATGGCCGTTGGGGCCGAAAAATCTTAGATTGGAGATTTCTCATAAAACATTCAAAAATCTAATCAATAATAATTAATATTCTGCGAGAAAAAAAAGAAGCAACCAACCAATTTTCTTCGACGTCAATCACCTTCAAACATTATTACGTCTAGAACAAACCAATTCCACAGGCAAGATTACAGCAACAAGCTCAAACCGTCAAACCACCTTCGCGAAGCTTCGTAAGGGTGTCTATCTACCCCTTACCTAATTACCCACGAGATATTCTCCCACGCTCGCCCCCCTAATGCAATTCATTGTTTACTCGGTAAATACCGTAAATAAACTATGGTTTTCCGATTGAATTATTCTTTTTGTTTGATTTAGTGTTTAGATTAAAAAGCTTTAAAGGTAAGTGCGTAATAATTCGCCAAAAAAAAATTAGAGAGATTTGACCCGATTTCAAAAAGGAAACTAGTGGGTATCATTTTCACTCTCAAAAGCAAATCATTTAATGTTTTCATTCATTAAACTTAACTAAGTAACTAAAATAAAATATAATAAAATGTAATGAAGTATTGATACATCATTATATTTTTAATCATCATCAAAAAATGATTAGTCAATACCGTTGTTATCGACTAGCAGCGCTCCGCGGTTTCACCCGCGATCCCGTGGGAATATCGGGATAAAAAGTAGCCTATATTTTTAATCTTCTTTTTGAATTCGATCTAGCAGTTCCTGAGATCAGCGCGTTCAAACAAACAACGGAAGCCCTCAAAGATGAATAATTTTCCCCGTTTTTTTCACATTTCCCACTGATTCTTCGCTCCTATTGGTCGCAGCGTGATCTTATATAGCCCAAAGCCTTCCTCGATAAACGCACTATCCAACACAAAAATATTTTTTAATTCGAACCAGTTGTTCCTGAGATTGGCACGTTCAAACAAATAAACAAACTCTATTATCCTACTAATATTATGAATGTAAAAGTTTGTGTGTGTGTGTATGTCTGTTACTCCTTCACGCAAAAACTACTGGACCAATTGCAATGAAACTTGGTATCTAGATAGCTGGAGACCTAAATTAACATATAGGCTACTTTTTATCCCGATATTCCTACAGGATCGGGACTTACGCGGGTGAAACCGCGAGGCGCAGCTAGTATATTATACAGCTGAATAGATAATTTTATAGATTATAAAACGTAGCCTATGTGTTATTCTAGGTCTCTATCTATCTATATACTGATTTTCATCGCAATCGGTTTAGTGGTTTTTGCGTGAAAGAGTAACAAACACACACACAAACTTTCACATTTATAATATTAGTAGGAGTAGGATTAAGGTATTTTTATTCCCGGTCTAAGTAACTACATATTACGTGTTACTTAATGTTTGATTTATAAAACAGAATGGTGTATAATTAGGGCGGTCTTCACACCCTCCGCGATGTAAGAAAGGTGTTAATTAACGAAGTAGACACCTTTATAAAGTCGTTTTAAATATACCTTAGTCTAATATCGAAATGAACGCCCCAAACGTGTTATGAAATAATTAATCGATCGCTTAGTACAGTACTATAGTATTAAGAGTTCTTTTGATTAAGAAATTATATTTACTTATGTATTCCACTCACAAAGCCATATAAGAAATATTCATGTTTTTTTTGCTATTAAGATTAAACGACTTCGGTAGTTTACGAAACATATATTATCAAAAAGCATTTTAGATGACTCACTTATTATGGTAAATAATAACATATAAAAGGAGTTTAATATACATCGATACTTTAATATTAGAAAGCTGAAGAGTTTGTTTGTTTGAACGCGCTAATCTCAGGAACTACTGGTTCGAATTGAAAAATTATTTTTGTGTTGGATAGTCCATTTATCGAGGAAGGCTTTAGGCTACTTTTTATTTTAATATTCCCACGGGATCGGGACTTACGCGGGTGAAACCGCGGGGCGCAGCTAGTCTATACTTAAGCTGAAGAGTTTGTTTGTTTGAACGCTCTAATCTCAGGATCTACTGGTTTTTGTGTTGAATAGTCCATTTGTCGAGGAAGGCTATAGGCTAATTTAAATTTCGATATCCCCAGTGCACGGAAACGGAAGTTACGCGGGCGAAACCGCGAAGCGCTGCTAGTAAAAATATAAAAATATACTCACACACAATTAATTGAGAGGAGAGGTAAACAAAAACACTTGTATAATTTCAACAACAATTTGACAAAAAAAAAAAAAAAACGAACGCCTACCATTTTTTCTTAATAGAAGTTAGATATTGCCAGTATAGCAAAAGAAAATCAAACGTAAAAACTTAAAAAGTATTAATCGCAACGAAAGAGGTATAGAAATTATCCGACGACCCAGTTGGCACAATGGTCTCTATGCCGGACTGCCAAACACAGGGTTGCGGGTTCGATTCCCGCCTCAGACAAGTATTTATGCTTAGATATTTGTCTGTGGTCTGGTTGTTTCTATTTATTATAAGTATTTATTTACAATAAGAAAAGTATATAAGTTGTATATCCGTTGTCTAGCACCCATAACACAAGTCTAGTTACTTAACTTGGGGCTAGATGGCGATGTGTGGAATGTCCTGCAATATTTATTATTATTATGCCTGCTACTACAAATCACCAACGTGATAGGTAGAACATCTACAGATAAGTTGCCCAAGAAACAATATGATGTGAAGTTTGGTTTCAATTTGGACTATGTCCGGCTTCTTGAAAGTTGTAGTTTGAAAGTAGAGCTCGTATGGACCTACAAACTCCAGTTTGGAACAAGATATTCGATCCTTAACAAACTTAAGCTATAAACTATAGCATTTTTAACCGACTTCAACCAAAAGGAGGAGGTTCTCAATTCGTCGCATATATACTTTTTTAATTATGTTCGCCGATTACTCGAAAACGCCTGGACCGATTTGGAAAATTCTTTTTTTGATTGAAAGGGGATGACTCACAGGTGGTCCCATAAAAAATGGATGAAGGTCTGATGAGGATCTTCGGAGTGAAACAGTAGATTTATACCTAAATATTTACTTAGAAAGTTTCTTTTATAATTAATCTTTATTCTATATTTTATGCTAATGATATTCATAATTTTAAAGTAGCCAGCTAACTCATAGTCAAAACAAATAAAAAATATTCAGAACTGTGTGCGTCAACGAGAAATGTTTTTCTGATTTTCGTTAATTTTCATCATGCAATTTGGCAAAAATCAGGGACTTACAGCCCAAGTAAAGATAAAATATGACAATTTTGACTTGCAATCTACTAAATCATTTCTAAGAAAAAAGTCTTGATAGATGGGTCCCGCTTCTTTACTAAAGATACCTACCACGCATAAAATATTAAATTAACTATTTCTAATTGAAAAAAAATAAAGGTAAGAAGGCAAGGACAGTCAGACAAACAGTAAAAAACATAGCAGACAATTAAAAGCTCAATAAGTTGCAGTTCAACCCTTGCACGAGCTTAATCAAGGCAAACGCGTGTGCAGGTGCGTAGGTAAGGGCTAAAGGCTAAGGGCGTTACTATGGAGAGATCCTGGTTAATGTGACTCACCTTTGCCTGCTTCTCTGTTGACTCAGCCGCCACCCCTGGACACACGCGAATTTAAAAAATACTAAAATTTAAATTTAAAAAAAAATTGCAAAATGATGTGGATTTATTGTTATAATTTATTTTAAAGTTTGCCGGTTTGTTCGATTTTGTAGTTATGGTTGTTGTTTGAGGTTTAGGGGTGCGCGGTCCGCACAGCGAGGCGGTTGGGTCAGGACTGATGGACTGACAGCCACAGGGTGAGCTCCCTGGCGCGTGCCACGCTGCACCCCTCCGATAGGGTGTTCCGATTGTAAACTTTATTGGGTGCATTGTAATTTTAAACTTACGTATCTTTGCGATCTTTGCAGTGTATTTTTTTTTTGTTGCCTTGTGGTTTTTGCATATCAATTAGCGTGCTTTCTTTGAAGATGATTTTGAGGCGATTTGCATTGTTAAATAAATAGTATTTTGTATAGTAGGTACCTAAGTGCAGTGTAGGTATAGATAATTTTTGTAAATATTTTTTATAATATCTAAATAGGTAGGTATTAAAAATAGTCTATTCGATTACATTTTGATCTTTTTTAAATTAGGGATTTTTATAAATAGATCTCTTTCTACTTTTAAAAATACAACTAGTAATAAAAATTTAATATTTATGCAAAAAAATTAGTACATGTACCTTTATTAAATAAATTTACCCCCTGTAGATGAAGAATAAAGAATCCAACCGTAACATTTCATACAAGACCCTCATACAACGTGTTTTTCTAAACCCTTCATTAAACAATAGGCACCTATGTCGGTACCTCTAAGTTCATTGTGATATTCATGGCAAGATAAGACCCGCATCAGAGGCACCTTGTCGTTATCACTTGGGCTTTTGCATCGGTATTCAACAAGTGATTGGATGATCGTGAATTTTATGTCTTCATTCAAGGTTGGCTGTGTCGGTATGCGATTACATGGTCGTTTACTTTATATGTTAGATATTTGAGTTGTTCAAACGTATAATTTGCATAGGTCTAGTAAATATCATTTAATTATTTAATTAGTCTGGAGTCAACTAAGCCACGTGTCTTATTGTGGTGCAATTTTTAGATATGCATTTTTTCTAGAAACTATATGATTTTTGGTTGAAAAAACGATTTATTTAGGTATATAACAAACAGACAGATAGACATGAATTTTTAAAAACTATACATATTTGCTACTTTTATATGACCCTTAGAGATTTTTTTTATTTTGCTTCAAGTACAGATTTTTTGTCCTCTTTTTATTTATTATAAAATAAAATAAATAATAAATATTTCAGGACATTCCACACATCGCCATCTAGCCCCAAGCTAAGTAACTAGACTTGTGTTATGGGTGCTAGACAACGGATATACTACTTATATACTTTTCTTTTGTAAATATATACTTATAATACATAGAAACAACCAGACCACAGACAAATATCTAAGCATAAATACTTGTCTGAGGTGGGAATCGAACCCGCAACCCTGTGTTTGGCAGTCCGGCATGGTGACCATTGTGCCAACTGGGTCGTCAAAGATTTTTATGTATGGATTTTACGCTTCGTTTTTTATCTTTAATTCATCGTTCCGTTTCGTTTCATTTGTTTTTTTAACATATGTTAAATCATCGATAGATATTTATCTCTTCCCAACAATAACCTGATAAATACAACGAGACACAGAGATGGTCCGTTGGGCGGATCAGCATGCCGCCCGCCCAGGCTCGCCGCCCAATCCGCTCGCGCTCCGCCCACCGCCGCCTTACGCGCACAACAAATAATTGAATATAATTGAATCATGAATCTCGAGTATTCAATTAACACGTTGGCGCGTGTTATGAGTAAGTAATCAACACGATTGTTTGTTCGGCACTGTATAGCTTTGCTTTGGTGTCTGCGTATTTGTTTATTAATTTCTAATTCACATACTTACTTAGTTTGAAACTAAATTTAAACGTATACGTTCATATTATAGAATACTAACTTAAAATTAAAATTAAAAAAGTAAAAAAAATGGTTGTCTGTATAATCGGGTTACGAACGATATAATTTTACGTGATAACGTCAGAAAATAATAAAAATTCAGTTTTTTTTGTTGTTTATTTTTTTTTCTCCTATAAGTATATATTTTTTCCTATAATGTCTTCTATTCGTCACTCGTCACCATAACACAAGCCCAAATGAGCGATATTATTATTAAAACGAGACGCGTGACGTTTACCGGAACGTGACAGCGTCATGATCATGTTGTAACCATGACGCATGACGTCACACTTTTTTGTGAATGCAGATGTTCATCCAATTATTATTAAACGTTATCACGTCAAAAAAAATCCTGTATGGTAGACCATACACACAAACTAATGAAAATATACCAGAAAAAGTATTATCATGAACCTATTGAGTATTAAAAAAGGAATGTCATCCGTGTACCTACCCATATTTGGAGATTATGGCAGGGCCTTGTCCGACTGCTTCTTCGCAGAGGGGTTAAGACGAACTCGTTTGCCCAAATTGTTCTCAGTAGTTGGGAGGCTCACAGCTAAGTGAAGCTCGCTGATCGTTTACGGTCGTGCGGGTTAAGCGACGCCTGGCGCAGTCATTACTTTGATGGGTGGCCAATTAGTAGTGTGGCAAAAATGTATTTTCGTGAACCCCTCCGTGCTTCGGAAGGCACTTTAAGCCGTTGGTCCGGGTTGCTACATCTAGTAGCAGTCGTTAGGTCAAGTTAGAGGCCTTAAGGCGATCCGAAAACTCTAACAATAGGTGAGTCGCACCACTATACGAGAAAAAGAAAAAGTAGTTAAAATTGTTTTTGAATTAGGTAACTACTTACAGAAAAAACTTAAGCCAATTTTAAAACATTATAAATCTTACTAAATTCAAAGTTGCAATAAGTGGATTTACATACCTAAAGGGTCGAACGTTCTTTTAAAACCCTCAATCCATCCGGCCTACTTGAAACAAAAATCAAGCTAAAATATTGTCTAATCCTTTCAAAGTAAGGTATATTTTAAAGTGTATTATATTAGGCTGAGTAGTACTTGATGGTTCCTACGCCGGAACATGGAAGCCACACTCACGCACGCGCCGGATATGCGCCGGCGCATCCTTTGGTGTCGTTTACAGCCGGCTGGACGACTGTGACAGGATCAATTACTCGTACTTAGGACTTTCATTAAATATAGAGATAGTATTTCCTGAACTAGCCCTGTTATATTTTATAAAGGTTATTAACCTCATCGGTAGAAATCTTTATTCGCAAATGTCGTTTCTCCTTTGGAAGCATGTGTTATCCAACTGCAGGGTATATGCCTGTCTAATGTCTTTCCACACTTTCATGACCAGTTTTCCCGACCACTTCAGCAATGTTATCTTTTATGTAGGTAGATAAAAAAAAACATTAACTACTTTTCTGTTCCTAGGTTATGAACAAAATAAATTTTTAATACATACTTATTAGGTATTTAAAACGAGAAATGTACCATATGTTTTTTATTTTGTGATGCTTTATATTACGCTGGAAAAGTAAAAAAAATGTAAATCCTATATAAATATATTTATAAATATCTAATATAGATAACTGATACAGGGTCAGCAAAGTCAATGTATTATTTATTTAATAAATTCAGTACATAAGAAACATACAAAAAAAAGATTACATTATAAAGTTATTACTAAGGTAAGTTTAGACTTACTGTCGGTAGAAAACTCTTCACAGGGTTAGCCCTGTGAAGAGTTTTCTACCGACAGTGAATACATACATATCTATACAAATATGCATGCTATATGTATGCTTTTTAAGGCGCTGTAGTGCCTCGGACACAATAATAAAACGTACATACGTAAATCAGTTCTTTTTGGCACTAACATTATCTGTCATTTTAGGCACCATAAATGAGAGAACTGTTAAATATTTTGGATTGTTATTGTTGAGGAAATTATATTGAGGTATTTATATTATTTCCGTAAATGTTTGCTTAACGATTACTTCCTACAACATAAATGACAAGTAGAATTACTATCCCTAAAACAATGATCGTTATAAATTGGTTGATAGGTTCCCATAGCATGATGCACTTGCGTATTCACACGCTGCGCAATGCTTGATTGATAACACGTTAGGGTATTTAATAATAAATGATTTTGATGCATTTTTTTTACCAAAATGTAGGTATTATACCTTAATTAGACACACTTAGGTAATCCAAGACTCTGTACAGCAAACACGACATTTAACCATATTTTAATTTAAAGAATAGTAGGTAAAGGCTAACAATGGCTACTATAATTAATATGTAAATGGTGTATATTATAGTTAAATTATTCACAACCTACCATTAAAGCTGAATCAGTTCTTCTCCATCCAAAGGTTGCCTAGAAGAAATCGCTTTCAGCGATAAGGCCGCCCATTTGTGCAACTTATACTTTCTAGCTACTTCTTTATTTTGTGTTTATCGTGTTCTGTTCCTTTTTGTGTTGAACAAATAAAGTTATCTATCTATCTATCTTTTTTTAATTTAAATGCTAATTTAAAACTTAACAATATAGAGAAACGGGATCCAATTATAGAAAAGCTTTACTATAAACTTACACTATATCCATATATATATAAGAAAGTCGTGTTAGTTACACCACTTATAACTCAAGAACGGCAGAACAGATTTGGGTGAAAATTGGTAGGGAGGTAGCTTAGAGCCAGGAGACGGACATAAGATACTTTTTATCCCAATATGCCCACGGGATCGGGATTTACGCGTGTGAAACCGCGGGGCGCAACTAGTTGGTAAAAAAACTATAACCCTAACCTAACAAATATTGTAAATCTGAAAGTTTTGTTTATTTATTTGTTTGTATCTATAGTTTGTGTGTTCACGTTCAAACGACTTGACCAATTTGGATGAAAATCGGCACAGTGATAGTTTAGGGAATGGAGCTGGACAAAGTATCTTTTGATCCCGAAATTCTCGCGGGATCAGATTACTCGGGTGCAGCTATTTATATTACTTACTATCCATAAGTAATATGTAGTTGATACAAACTCCAAGCTTCTTCAACAACGAAGTGGGTATACCTTAGTTCAACAGATACTCGAAATAAGGTACCCTAGGTAAAACATCACGAACAATAATGTTCTCATAGGTTTTAAATAGGCAGTAAAACAATAGTAAAGTGGTCAACCACCGTGGGAACAGTGGCCGGAAGGATGTCTGTCAACAGGTTCGAGTACCGCGTTGTAGCACACCTTTCGTATGTACCTAATTGTTTCCTCTCGTGAAATGATGGGGATCTAATGAGCAGGTACGATTGACGTGTGAATATTGAAAACTTGGAGCGCTCGTAATTTTCGATCCCGTTGGAATATCAGGAAGAAAAGTAGCCATGTTATTGAATTAATCCCAATGAATTAATGTATTCTCATACCAAGGTTTATTAAAATAGATCCAGTAGTTTCGGAGCATATTCGTTACAAACCAACAAAATAATCTTTCCTCTTTATGATATACTCGAAGTTACTCGAAATAAATAAAAACGGGATATGGCTGCGCCACGCTGTTTCGAAAACGTAAGCTCTTTAAATTTCTCATTGGGGTTGAATTTTCAAAAATCTTTTCTTAGCGGACGCCTACGTTCCAAAGGAACCTCCAAGCAAAATTTCAGACTCAACGCTTTTGTAGTTTTAGAGATTTCGTGATGAGTTTTTTTCTGTTGGAACGAAGTTCCTTATCGCGCGTTGCGAAAGGGGGCTAGACGGAAAAAATTAAGACCAAAGTTGTAAATACATTTTTTGATATAGTTGTAACCCGTGCGGCGTGTGCGTGTTTCTGTCTGTCTCTCATAGAAAGCAAGCCAGTTATTTTCGTTTCGTCTTTCTTCGTTCCATCCGGGTGTCCCTTGACACCTTTCAAGTTTTTTTATATAGGGTAAGTTTCTTAAACAAACTTTTTTGAACAAATTTTTTGAGTAAGGTCCGGGGTTAAGTCTACATTTAAGTATATATCCCTAGACCTAAGAGAGACAGATACAAATGAGTTATTGTATTTTGAAATTCGATACCAATAACAAAAAGCTATAACTAAATCAATCTACAAGTTCCAAATGTGCATTTCGAAGGTATCATTAAACCATTGGCATTTTACCGTTACAATCGAATTTTGGTATCGATCCATACAATACCATGAAAATCAGTGTAGTAGGGGTGCGTAGACGACGCGCGACGCTTTCCATCGACCAATCACAAGCTCGGAAATGACAGATGCGCGCGCACTTCTATTGTACTCCCGACTATTGTTTAACAGGATAACGGTAGGGGTGGCATGAGAGAACAAACATATGAGTTAAACATTATTTTAGTCGACAAAAAAATGGTAAAATTATGATACTCTACTATTGTTATTTTAATGGAACGAAAATCTGATAATTTACGTGTTGCTTTTGTAAGTGTTTTAGAGATTTTATCGTGCAAATGTCACTTGCAACTATTAAAGAAGTAGGAAATAATAATAAAATATTTAGTACAAATAATAGTACAAAAACTTGAGAGGTGTCATGGGACACCCGGATGGAACGAAGTTATTTTCGATTAATATTTAGTGAAGGAATTGTAATAAAATCAAAAAGTGTCGGTACAACTTTTGGTCTTAATCTTTTCCGTCCAGCCCCCTTTCGCAACGCGCCATGAGGTTCCAATAATAAGTATACCGTTTACAACGAATCTGAATAGAAAAATAGGCAAGTAATTTTCGAGATTTTTTAAAACGAATCATTCTGCATTTGACTTCATGTCACCTGATGGAAAGGGAAGCGATGATGAGGTCAAGGCAAAGACTATTAATTTACCTACTAGAAGTTTATCGGTTAACAGGTAACTGGTACTAAATCGTTCAGTCTAGAGTAAAGTTTGTGTTCTGCGTAGACTGCAAATGCTACAGTTGTAAGAATGGTTACATAGGCTGCACTAAAAGTATCGGGAATGGAATATTTCCACTGTTCCTGTCATATTTAAATCTTTTTAATTGAAAACTCCTTGGTTTTAAGAATCGAATACCATTTATTTATTTAAAAAAAGAATCTCGGTCTTGTCACAAGGTTTTGTCAAACTTGTTTAGTCGTTGAGAAAATAGAATTGACTCGAGAAAATTCAAGAGCGATGATTTATTATGACTTTCGAAGTGGTTTATCACAAAAACAGTGTGTTGACCTGATGATTTCTGCATTTGGTGATGAAGCCCCATCCAAAACTACAATTTATCGCTGGTTTGCTGAATTTCAACGTGGACGTGTCAAGCTCAGTGATGATCCCCGTCAAGGTCGTCCAAAAACTGCACTCACCCAAGAAAACGTTGATGCTGTGCGTAAGCTGATTGAGGAAGATCGACATGTTACATACCGCGAAATTCAGGCAACTTTAGACATTGGCATGAGTCAAATACAAATAATCTTGCATGAACAATTAGGTGTAAAAAAGTTGTTTTCCCGATGGATACCGCATTCGCTCTGTGAAGAGCAAAAAGTGGCTCGCGTTACTTGGTGCGTCAGAACTCTCGAAAGATTCCACGCAGGATCCTCAAATGCTGTATACAACATCGTATCAGGTGACGAATCCTGGATATACACGTACGAACCCGAAACAAAAAACCAGTCACGAGTTTGGGTGTTCGAAAATGAGTTAAAGCCAACAAAAATTGTTCGTTCACGGAGGGTTGCAAAAAAAATGGTGGCCACGTTTGTCTCCAAGACCGGCCATGTTGTGACTATTCCTCTTGAGGGACAAAGAACGGTTAATGCAGAATGGTATGCTAGCATTTGTTTGCCACAGGTCGTTTCTGAACTCCGTAAAGAGAACTGCAGCCGCCGCATCATCCTCCATCACGACAATGCGAGTTCTCACACCGCGAACAGAACAAAAGAGTTTTTAGAGCAAGAAAACAAAGAATTATTAGACCATCCGCCGTACAGCCCCGACCTAAGCCCTAATGATTTCTATACTTTCCCTAAAATAAAGAATAAATTGCGTGGTCAGAGATTTTCATCACCTGAAGAAGCTGTGGACGCCTACAAAACGGCCATTTTGGAGACCCCAACTTCCGAATGGAATGGTTGCTTTAATGATTGGTTCCATCGTATGGAAAAATGTGTCAAATTTCGCGGAGAATACTTCGAAAAGCAATAAATACATTTTTAAATAGTAATGTTGTGTCACTTCCTTGATTCCCGAAATTTTCAGTGCCGCCCTCGTATCTACAAACTTCGCATTCCTTTAATATGACACAACTAGCTGCACCCCGCGATTTCACCCACGTAAGTACTGATCCCGTGGGAATATCGGGATAAAAAGTAGCCTATGTGTTAATCTAGATCTCCAGCTATCTACAAACCGAGTTTCATCGCAATCGGTCCAATAGTTTTAGCGTGAAGGAGTAACAAACATACACACACACACACGCACACACAAACTTTCACATTTATAATATTAGTAGGATAGGATAATTTGACGTGTCTTCATGTAATATGCAAAAATACCCGAGGAATACCCAATGAGTCAATTGCCTTACTGTCGTGTGTCGTTTATTTCGCAACTCAGGTATTCTGAGTTTCGCAAAGATGCTTTTACCTCTGGTTGACTAACTGGTTTATGTATTATAGAATATCCTAATTTCATCTCTATTACTATTTCAATCTCTCTGGATCGAGTATGCTCGCCTAAAAGGTACTCACTCACTCATTCTAGACTTTAGACTCCAAGAAGGTTTGAATTTGATGGGAGCAGCCAGATTTTGCAATAAAATCAAATTAACATTGCTATTTTAATAATTAACGACCCCCTTCTGAGCAATAATTCGTTATTTTCAAAAAGCTTGTTTATCAGCGGTAGCTAGGCAACGCACCCCCGTATTGGCCCGTACCTCCGCAGGTGTGCAAGCAGGATTTAATCAACTGATTCGGACAACGCGTGCACCCTGTCGATGTTGATCTATACTTTATCTACCCACGTTTAAAAACTGTGGTCTTCTTTTTATAAAAAACTAGCTGCGCCCCGCGGTTTCACCCGCGTAAGTCCCGATCCCGTAAGAATTGACTCTAGAAAACGTTTGTATGGGAAATAGAAAAGGGCTGTTTTTAGGGTTTTCCCGGAAATTATTCGATTTTTTCTCGCCTTTCAAACCTTCCCTAGACCTCCACGAACATTTCAAGACTAAGATAAGATAAATCCGTTCAGCCGTTCTCGAGTTTTAGTGAGACTAACGAACAGCAATTCATTTTTATATATATAGAAGATATAATAATAATTTTATTGATAATCGAGTAAAACCAATTAAAAAGTAAATAATATTGTACTTACCCATTTTGATGAAATAGGATGTACCTAAACAATGTTACTTTTAACTTTACTTGCACTTTTTTTATACCATAGAATATACAATGTGTTTCAGCGAAGGGGTTTTAATATGACAGACAGGGAGTTGTTCTAGACGTCTAGGCGAACAACTTTAGTTCTACGACTTTTGGAAATTCGAACTTTTTGTTCGAAGTTTTTGTATGAAATAGCTGATTTTTAAGTATAAATTCCTTTAGAATTATCGAAAAAAAAATATAGAACAAAAGTTGTTCGCCATGACGTCTAGAATAACCCCCTTTCGCATTAAAACCCCTTTGCCGAAACACATTGTATATTTAGGTACAAGTACCTCTACGCAAACAATCATAAAATATTAAGTTATGCTGTATCTACATGTAAAACAATCTTATTGTCTACCACTTTAAGGTGACATACAGTTACAGACACAGATACAAATATTTACTTGAAAGAAGGTCACAAATATCTCTAGGTATCTATCTATAATATAAAAATGAATCGCAAAATGTGTTGGTAAGCGCATAACTCAACAACGCCTGGACCAATTTGGGCAATTCTTTTATTGTTGTGTTTGTTATTGTCCTTAGAAGATTCTTATGAAAGAAATAATTAAGAAAATTGCGTAGAAAATTATTACGCGGGGCGCAGCTAGTATTAATATAAAGTTCCTTATAAAATAAAAAAAATAAAAATCTCTAGGTATATTAATGCCATTTACAAAATCTCGCGAAGTCATTAATTGAACTTAATCGCACACCCAACGGGCACATAAAAATATTTCATGTAAACATGAATGAACGCTTTTTTTCTCCATCCCCTTAGAATTTATTCTCCATAATAGTGAAGCAATTTACTCGGTGCAGACGGTTGGGTGCGAATATAAGAATAAAAAAGCCTGAATTTGTGGGTCGTCCGCCATGACAGTGCGTACTGCGTCCGCGCACGTGCCCGCCACGCGCAACTATGCACCTTGCTACGGACTGCAGAAAAATACAAATGTTTTTATTTTACAAAATACTAGAATTTGAAAAAAAAAATGATTGGTTATAAGTTATTATTATTAATAATAATGAAACATAATAAGTATGAGAAGTTTTTGAATCCTGAAAATTAACATAATATGCTACTTTTTATCCCGATATTATGACCATCTCAGGGCCAGAAAAATACAAATGTTTTCGTTTTACACAAAATCAAAAACAAAGAAAAAATAACAAATAATGAATAAAAAATAGTTGGTAATAGATAAGTTGAAGCGGCATATGACATAATAATAAGATATCTACAAGTAATCCTCCTACTTTATGAAGTTGATCTACTTACTTAAGGTGAAAGGGTACCGGCGCTCTCTCCATAAAAACGTAGTCGACTGATCCTCCCTGGATAATGACACTACCACCAATATTTTTGTTGCATCAAACCTATAACTGCCATGAATATGCCCCTATGTCTTGTTTTTTTTCCATTTTCTAATTATCATAGAAAAAAAATAAAAAACAAAACATAAGGGCGGCATGGTCATGGTAGTTATAAGTTTTATGCAACAAAAATATTTGCTCTTGTGTCATTGTCCAGGGAAGAAACAGTCGACTACGTTTGTATGGAGAGAGCGTTCGGTACTCTTTCCTCTTAAATTAGGTCATGTAATGAAACTAATATTTTAACCTATCAGTTCCGAAACCAAATAGGTACCTACTTAGCTTAAAAGTAAGCGGTAATTAGTACATAGGATTTTAAGCTAACATGGTTTTACTGTGAAAGTTATAGTTGTCTCGTGAAAATGGTGTTTGTAATAACATTGAAATATCGAGGTCTACAAAATAAAAACAAAAAATATAGTAAGTATGCTGTTTTAAATAAATTTATTAGTACATAGATGCATAGGCACGTTAAGCCGTTGGTCCCGGTTGCTACCTCTAGTAGCAGTCGTTAGATCAAGTTAGAGACGAACTGAAAACTCTAACAATAGGTGAACCACACCACTATACGAGTAGAAGTAGAAGAAATACATAGATCATTATTTTTTGCTGCGCCCCGCGGTTTCACCCGCGTAAGTCCCGATTCCGTGAGAATATTGGGATAAAAAGTAGTCTATGTGTTAATCCAGGCCTCAAGCTATCTACATACCAAGTTTCATTGCAATCAGTTCAGTAGTTTTAGCGTGAAGGAGTAGCAAACATACATACATACACACACACACAAACTTTCACATTTATAATATTAGTAGGACTAGATGCGCCCCGCGATTTCACCCGCTTAAATCCCGATTCTGTGTTAATATTGGGTTAAAAAGTAGTCTATGTGCTTATCCAGGTCTCCAGCTATCTAGGTACCGAGTTTCATCGCAATCGGTCCAGTAATTTTTGCGTGACGGAGTAACAAACATACACACATAAACTTTCACATTTATAATATTAGTAGGACTATTTTAATACTTACACAAATAATTTAAATACATAGCAGTTTTGTTGACGCTACCGTTTTTCTACAAAGGACCGGATTATTTTATTGTGTTTTTCGATGGACGCTTACTTGTAGGGGTGCAAAGCTCACCTATGTATTTTACTCTGATAACCCTCGTTGATTGCTGAACTCTTATTATTACCTCACCATGTTGTAGGATTCACTTTTGTAAGCATGATTCTTGTTTGAGTTACTCTATGAATTAACAAGGTTTCTGTCTGTTCCTTATTGAAAGTAAATTTTGATAGAAATAGTTTTAGAAATTATACCTACTAACTTACTTGTATTAGAATGTACGGATGGCTCCATAATTGCAGACCCACCGTAGAGCTCCAAAATGACTGTTATAAGAATATTTTCAACGCAAGCAAGATTCTAGTCATCTGCTTTAGTTGATGCTCAAAATCTTTTAACTCATAAATTTATCAAACAAATTTATAAGAATGAACACTTTCCAATAATAGTAATTTCAGAACTCTACGGTGGGTTTGGAACTATGCAGCCGACCGTACCTACTGAAAAATTAAAGTTTGTCTTGTAAATCTTATAATCTTAAATATTATTGGCAACTTTGATGGCAAAACAATACTAAAACTTCATTTTGTTTGATTTTGCTTGTTTACGAATAGGCTCTTAAACCGTGAACTAATTAGCTTAAACTTGGTATGAGGATAATTAATTAATTAAATTAATTCATTGAGGCTACTTCTTATCCCGATATTCCCACTGGTTCGAGACTTACACGGAGAAAACCACGGGGCTCTGCTAGTCCTATCCTATCCAACTAATATTATAAATGTGAAAGTTTGTGTGTGTATTTGTTAAAATTATTAGACTGATTGAGATGAAACTTGGTATCTAGATAGCTGGAGACCTAGATTAACACAAAGGCTACCTTTCATCCTGATATTTCAACGGAATCGGGACTTACGCGCGTGAAACCTTACGCGGGGCGCAGCTTGTCTTCTATAAATGTTTAACTTATAGCGTACATATTAAGAACAATAAATACCTACAACCAAATGCAATTAAACACAGACCTGACAAATATTTAAATATATTTTATTTGTCACTCGAACTTCCAAAACCTTACCCAGCCAGCCATTGTCTGGTCATCATCATATTGGAACCAGTAACCAGTACAAAGGTGACAGTTGAAAGGTCCCGGCGGCAGCTGCAAGCCCGTGATACGAAGGCAGGTGTACGTACCCTTACGTACCCTCATTGCTCAGTCTGATGTATGCTCCACTTTGATAAAAAAAGAGCAGAGTTTTTAGGATATTTTATTATTATTTAAGTACCTACAGACCTAAATAATAGTACATTATTGCAAATGCCGCGAAATAGGCAATTGCGTGTCGTATGAGTTTCACAGGCAATTGCCATTTTCGCCGGGGCATTTATAGTGCCTTTCTCAAAAGAATGCAGGGAAATAAAACATAGGTACCTTTTTCTCGTTTTTCTAACTCATAAAATTTTCATATACATACTTTTATTTATTTTTCTTTTGATTTCGCTGGGCGCAGGTTTTTCATTCTTAATTTTGCTTCTGATCTTAAATCTGGTAAATCTCCATTTTACTCTTTGAACCGTTGGAACTCATTTCATAATAACAAATCAAGACGATTTTTTTAGGTTTGCCGCTAATTTTTTATTTGTCAATCTGTGCGGAAAGGCGAACGCATTTATGGCTATACAGCCACGGGAACGCAATTGGTACTAAGCAAAGAGACATACTTTGATAAAAGAGATCCAATCAAAGAGTGTTTAATAACCCCAGCACGCCGTTTCATACAACATTACTGGAGCTTTATAATGTTCTAAATTCAAAAAACGCTCCTACTATGGATTTGATTTTCGCTTCCCTGTAATAGCGTATAATAACATCATCGAAAAAAGGCGGGAAGCGTTCGGTGCGAATAGGCGGGATTTTCAAGATAATTTTTTAGAAATTAATTTTATTGATCAAATAGTGGTCAGGAAAGTTATTTTTGTATATATTTTAAGTCTTTAGTGTATCTGTATATATCTACGTGTAGGTAAGTCTTAAATTTAAGTATATAGGTGTAAATACAATGAAGCCGCCGGACCCCGGCGGCGGCGTCGGTAGCAGGGAGGACCTTGACCAGGGTCAGGGTTCTCCTGCAGTAGGTTATAACGTCACAGTATCATCCACGAATGAATCTGGCATGGAATCAGATGGATCTTTTTACCTCAAACGGGGGACATTGGTTGGATTGGACTCTTCGAAATCATTGAAACGTGCAAAACCACACAAGAAAAACTGCAAAACCTGCAATAAACGCAAACGTAAATTTATTAAAAGTAAAGACATTGAAGCTAACAGTGACTATGTTTGCAATTGTAACTCAGATAACGACACTATCGAGGAGAGAGTAGTTAAGAAACACGTAAGTACCTACCCTGAAACTAGACCGATGGCACCTCCAGCAGACATTACTTCAGTCGCAACCACATCCACACCGGCACTCCCACTGACAGCAGCGCCCTCTGATGCGATGGAATTAGGTAGTGAAAAACCGCGTCCCTTTATTGGACGTACTCAATATGAATCTACTGATAGTAGCCCTTACATCGTTCATGTCCAGAGAGATTCAGCACCTAATGATGGGTATACACTTCACCCAATCACCTTTGGCAGATTTTTACAGCGTAATAATTTTAGTAATATCATTCTTGGTAGTGTTAAAAAGATAGGTCGTAACAGGATGACTCTTTCCTTTTCGTCACACACTGATGCAAATAGTTTTATAACACAATGCAGTATAATAGACCATAAATTTAAAGCATTTATACCTACTTTCAATGTTACACGGATAGGTATAGTTAAAGGTATACCATCCGATTGGTCAGACGTTGAGATTTTGGGAAATGTCAATTTGCCTATTGGATGTGGCAAGATATTAAAAATTAGGAGGCTTAATTATAAAGTGATTGTTGATAACACCCCTACTTGGAAACCATCACAGTCAGTCGTGCTCACATTCGATGGCCAGGTTTTGCCAAAAAGAATATTTATTTGCTATAATGCTTTGCCGGTAGAACTTTATACTTACCCCACGATTCAGTGCTACAGCTGCTGCAGGTTTGGTCACACCAAAACACAGTGTAGGTCTAAACCTCGCTGTTACAAATGTGGCCAAGCACATGATGGAACAAATTGTAATATTGAGGAGGATAGTGCATCTTGTTGCCTATGCTCTGGGTCACATTTTGCAACTAGTAAATCTTGTCCAGAATTATCTAGGCAAAGGGCAATAAAAAAGACAATGGCAGAGAGTTGTGTTTCATATGCAGAAGCAAGTAAGTTTCATCCAATTGTTACTAAATCATATGCTGATGTTCTTAATGGTAAAATGGTCACTCGGTTTGAGCAAAATAGTACCCAAAATAGTCAACACTTAGCCAGTCCTTACAGTCCTTCCACTTCCTATAGAAAAACTGTAACTTTAAAACCCCGATCACCTTACAAGTCATCTAAATCATATCAATATGACCGTGCTGCACACCAGTCTCTTATAAAGGACTATGACATGCCTGCCTCTGCTGATGGTTGTGCATTGAAGTCACCAAATAACAATGGCAATAATTCTCATGATGTCATTCAGATTATTACTAACCTTATAAATTCTCTCTCTCAATCTAACCTAATAGAACCGAACCACGCTGCTACAATAATTGAATCAATCACTAAAACATTTATTAATAATGGCCCAAAGTCCAATCGACAGTCTACTACAATGGAACTGTCGCAGTGTTCGCAGTAGAAAAAGTGAACTCACTTACTTACTTAATAAATACAAACCATCTTTAATTGCTTTATGTGAGACCTGGCTTGAGCCAGGTTCCACATTCAAAGTGAATGGGTACTCCTGTCTCCGCGTTGACAGGCAAGACAGATACGCTGGAAACGCCCTCCTCATTCACAATTCTATCTCTTTTACTCCTTTTACTCTTCCTTCGCACAGTGATACTTTTTCTATGATAGCTGTTAATATAAATAATATATGTATTATATCTATTTATATACCTCATCCTTCTGTTTCTATTTTTCAAGAGCTATATAATATATTACTATTTATTCCTAAACCGTTTATTGTTGTTGGTGACTTCAATGCACAGCACGTCTCATGGGGAAGTTCCTCATCAAACTCCTATGGTAATGCTCTTATGAATATTTTAGATGAGCAAAACCTTTGCGTTCTTAACACAGGTGTAGCCACTCGGCGCACAAACCCGAGAGAAGGTAAAAGTGCAATAGACTTAGCAATAACAACTCCAAATTTAGCATCAACATTGTCTTGGTACAGGCTTTCTTCTTCACATGGCAGTGACCACTTTCCAATAATAATTAGATCTCCCTCCAATAGGAACAATAGTGTATCACCACCATCCACAAGTACTAGAAAATATAAATATTATGATAAAAGTAACTGGAGGGTATTTAGGGAACATATTGAAAACAATATAGGTAACTTACCATCTTTGTTGAACACAACTGAGGAAGTGTGCTCTAATGCTTTTACTCAATTGATAACAGATTCGGCAGATAGAGTATTCCCAGTTAAAAAGAAATCAAATAACATTCCTTCGCCGCCTTGGTGGGACAAGGAGTGTACTAAGGCGGCTAGGATTAGAAAACAGGCAGAGTTGGCTTATAATTCAGAAATGACTGATGAAAATTTTAATAATTTAATTGAAATCATGAAAAACACGAAGAAATTATTTAAAGAAAAACGCGCCACGGGATGGAGAAGTTTCTGCGCTAGTATTTCTCCTGACACTCCACCCAGTGTAGTATGGAATAACATGAAACGGTACAAGTGTGCGATGTCAGATTCCAGTTTTTCCACTCTTCCACCTTCGCGTAGCTCAGACTTTTTAGATCATCTTGCACCGCCTTTTGTTCCGGAGGAGATTTTATCGATTCCTCATGCTTTGCCAACACATATTCCACAAACTGACCTTAATGGTCCCTTTTCCCTTGAAGAGCTCAAGGGAGTGCTATCGAATCTTCGTGATTCAGCTCCGGGAGAAGATGGCATTCCTTACATTTTTATTTCTAGGTTAGGCGATAAAAGCTTGCGGTACTATTTACAAATAATAAACGCTGTCATTTTGACAGGCAACGTTCCAGACTTGTGGAAATCACAGATAATATTACCAATTTTAAAACCAAATAAAAATCCGTCAGATGTCACTTCATACCGCCCTATTGCCATGTCCCCAGTGATAGCTAAAATTGCTGAACATTTAGTGAAAAATAGATTAGAGTGGTTTATAGAACACAACAACTTATTGTCTGATTCCCAGTTCGGATTCCGCAAGGGAAAAGGTACCATTGACAGTGTTAGTATCCTTGTAACGGATATACGCTTAGCATTTTCTCGAGAGAGGTCCCTTGCAGCTTCTTTTCTTGATTTTAAATCTGCCTATGACAATGTCCTTTTACCAATTTTAAAAAACAAACTTCAAAATTTAAATGTATCACCCATACTTATTAATTTTATTATTAACATAATGTCAGGAAGGTTAATAAAGTTAGGATCTACATCTCGGATGCTATGGAAAGGATTACCGCAGGGCTCGGTATTAAGTCCGTTACTTTATAGCATTTATACCTACGACCTAGAAAGATCTCTGAGCGGAATTTGTAATATACTCCAGTATGCTGATGATGTAGTATTATATTGCTCGGATAAACTTGTAAATGATGCCTGTGACAATCTGACGAACGCTTTAACACGGCTAGGTCAATGGATGGATAACAATGGGCTACAGTTGTCAGTATCCAAATGTTCCGCAGTGCTTTTTACTAGAAAGAGGTTACCGCCTCCTGTAACTGTCAAATATAATAATGATCCATTACCGGTCAGCACTCGGGCTAAATTTTTAGGCATCATACTGGATGAAAAACTCACAGGTCTTCCTCATGTCGAGTATATTAGTACGAAGTGTGAACGCAGTATCAACTTGCTCCGCTGCCTTTCGGGTGTTTGGTGGGGTGCTCATCCGTATTCCCTGAAGCTGGTCTACAACGCTCTAATTCGAAGTGTTCTAGATTATGGAACATTTTTGTTGGAGCCTTGTAGTCAGGCGGCTTTGGGGAAGCTGGATAGTATTCAGTCAAGGGCCCTGAGGGTAGTCACTGGAGCGATGAAATCCAGTCCTATTAATGCCTTACAGGTCGAATGCTCTGACCCACCATTAGCTTTGAGACGTCAATATCTATGTGACAGATTTTTATACCGTGCTTTGCGATTTTCTGACCATCCAGTTATTTCAAAAATCAATAACCTATTAGAATGTATCCATCTCAGTTATTGGGCTCATAAGCAATTACCTTGTTTAGTTAGGAGTATGCAAAAGTTTTTGTCCATTGAGGTACCTACTTATCGTTCCTCTTGCCTCCCGTTATTTAGCACTTCCTACGAAGCCTTAATTTTGTCTCCTTGTGTGCACGATAGTGTGGACGTTAATAAAAATAGTATTTGTGCTCAAGAAGCCTTCAAGATCTCTGCAAACTCCAGATGGCCAAATTGGCATTTTATTTTCTGTGATGCATCTAAACTTTCTATTGATGGATGTGTTGGTGTGGGTGTTTATCACCAACAATATAACATAGTACAAAAAACTAAACTACCTCCTCAATCATCGGTATTCACTGGAGAGTGTGTAGGCGTACTAAAGTCGATTGAATATATTCTTTTGATGAAACTCCCAAACACCGTCATATTCACTGACTCAAAAAGCTGCTTGGCAGCTCTTCAAAGATTTCCTTTCAAAACCAAAAATCACTTCCCTTCAGTTTTTAAAATAAGAGACAAGTTGCATGAGTGTGTGACAAAAGGGCTTGCGGTCGAATTTGCATGGGTTCCTGGCCACACAGGCATTAAGGGCAATCTCAGAGCGGATGAATTGGCCAAAGATGCTGTAAATGTAGGAGATATGGATCGCTTTATAAATAATCCTGATGACTTAATGAGTCAGCCTACACTTTATCTACAGGAATCCTGGGATAAAGTGTGGGCAGACAGTGCAAAGAAAAAGGGCAAATACTTTTTTAACATTAAACCGAAAACTAATAAAAAACCTTGGTTTTATCGCATCAGACTTAATAAGACAGCTACCTCAATTTTGATTAGGGCGCGTCTTGGTCATGTTTGTAGTCCTGTTCATTTGGCCAGGATTGGTATTACAGAGGATGCCTCATGTGCTTGTGGTTGTTGTGAGGCTGATATTAACCACGTGATTCTTGGCTGCTATCTAAATGATAGTGTTAAACTGTATGAAAGCCTTTTGTCCTTGCATGTTGAGCTTCCAACCAATGTCCCGTGTTTGTTGGCATCAAATGATCCCTCTATATATAAAACTTTATCTACGTATTTATCTGATAATAATATTAAACTTTGAGGTTTTATGGTATATTTATCCATTTTATTTATTTTATGTATATTAAATCTAATATTTAAGTTTATCTACCATTATCCTACTTTCCTGATCCTATCCATTATTTTCCCAAATTCCGTTTATTATTATTTTTGTACATAGCTCCTTATTTCGTTCGTTATTGTAATACGTTTCCCTAATTTTAAACACATAAAAAAAAGTAAATAAATAAAAAAAAACAACACAATAAGGAAGAATGAAGTACTTACTTGACACTGGCAACTGTTGGAAGGAAGACCAAAAATGTTCGGTCACAGAGCTGACCGGACAAAAGAAAAAAAAAAAAAAAATAACATCATCTTCCTGATGTCTTCCTGCCCTTATCCCGTTGGTATACAATGTAGGAAATTGGCAGAGAAGGAAAACCCCGTGGCTTAGTTGGCTTTAGATGTATTGAAGAGTTCTTTCCCCTGGGTAAGGTCGACTACACTAAGAGAAGTATAGATCCTGGTCAAACATACTCCATTCTCATGCAAAAAGGACCCAAATAAAGTTGTGAAAAGCCAGTATACAAGTAGAGCGTCTTTCGTTCACAATCAGTTCGGTCCCACTTATACCTACCTACCACCACATTCGTATGTATCTTCATAGCCAGCGGACCGCGCAAAATGCGGGTTCTCCACATCTATTGTATTAGTATTTTGCCAGTTGTTTTAGTGATACTTGACTATTTTTTTGTTCAACAACTGAGCAATTCTAAATATGATCGAACTGGATATGCAGGCAGCCTGCTTAGTTTAAGTTATTTTATTATTAACTAGCTTTTGCCCGCGACTTCGTCCGCATGGCTAGATTGGACCAAGGTATCACGTTGACCCATAGAAACTTTGCCCCCCTTAAGAGTAGAATTTCAGAATATCCTTATCGAATGCCTACGTCATATAAAGAACCCACCCTCCGAGTTTCAGGTCTCTACGATTAGCGGTTTAGGCTGTGCGTTGATCCGTCAGTCAGTCAGTCGTTCAGGAAAAAACATTTTATATGTATAGATAGATAAAGATTAATATAATAGAAGAATAGTCAGCAAATATTACCTTACAAAATTAACCCTATAAAACTATTTCCATAATAAAACACCGAGCCAAAATACTATAATCAACACCTGTCATACAAACTTGATACCCTTAATTCCAAGCCCCTACTTCCTGAGTCCTTAAGGTTGATGACTCAAGCAACAGGTTGCGCCTTGACCCCATTCTTGAGGGGTGTTTGAGACGCGTTAATAGTTCGTAATGAGGGGGGAATAAGACATTATGACGCCATGTTTATTTTGATTCGGTGGATGTGATCGTGTGGATATTTTTAGAGTAGGGAAGTACTTAATAATTTCGGTTATTTATGGATTTTAATTTATTTTAACTTTGTATTTATGATGTACTCGCTGCGCTCCACGGTTTCCCCCGCGTAAGTTCCGATCCCGTGGGAATATCAAAATGAAAAGTAGCCTATAGCCTTCCTCTATAAATGGGCTATCCAACACAAAAATAGTTTTTAAATTCGGACCATTTGTTCCTGAGATTAGCGCGTTCAAACAAACAAACTCTTCAGTTTTATAGATTTACTAGCAGCGCTCTGCGGTTTCACGCGCGTAAGTCCCGATACCGTGGGATTATCAAAATAAAAAGTAGCCTATAGCCTTCCTCGATAAATGGACTATCCAACACAAAAATAGTTTATCAATTCGACTTCTCAGGAAAACCAGTAGTTCCTGAGATTAGCGCGTTCAAACAAACAAACTCTTCAGCTTTATAATATAAGTATAGATTATAATAGTTTTTATGTGACAATAAAGATTGGTTATTTATGGACTTTTTTATAAATACCTAAGTCCAACTTTCAGGTGTTGTCCATGACCATGATTGTGCCATATTGTGCAGCATCTTAGACCTTATGGTGAACATTATTCCCGGATGCTCACGAAAAGCGTTTTTTTCTCGTTTTACCATTAAAAACCAGAAAAAAACAGTAAAAAATCATTCAAATTAAAAACCAAATTTTATAAAAAACTTACCACTTACAAATATTAAATTTATTACGTAATTAAACAGATAAGCAAAAGACATCTATCGCAAGGTTATTGGTTTATATTTTGTTATAACTATCTTTTATTTGTTTACGTAATAATTTTTCATGTGACCTATACTCCAATTTATTCTTATATGCAAGAATGAAATCGGGTAGAGTCGGGAGTTTTTGTTAGGTTATTTTAAATCGGGTATAGATGGGATCGGGTAGAGTGGGGACGAAGCCATTTTTACCATATTGACAAATTCTTACCTGTTTGTTTATTTAAGAAATCGACAAGCTTCAGCTCAAAGATTCCTTCTTATTCGTAAGAGCTACCTTAGTGAAGTAACTGCTAGTAAGTTAGCACAGCGGTTCCTATATTGCAATGTGTTAGGAACTTCCTAATTAAATTTTACACCAAAACATGGTGTGTAATGTCAACAGGAAGCAGAGAAAATGAGTCTATTACACTAATTAGATACGCAGCTGGCATGATCGTGCTCCGTTTTTAAATTATTCGTGTTTTTGTAGATTGCAGTTGGGTTTGGACTTCAAAGAAAGATATAACATTATTTCAATTAGGTAGGTACGGTCAGCTGCATAATTGCAGACCCACCGTAAAGCTCCAAAATGGCTGTTATAAGAATGTTTTCAACACTAGCAAGATTCTAGACACCTGCTTTAGTTGAAGTCTTCTAACTCATCAATTTATCAAACAAAAATTAATAGAATGAAAACATGCCAATAATAGTAATTTTAGAACTCTACCGGGGGCAGAAATTATGCAGCCGACTGTACCTAAGTTAAATTCAAGATAGATAGATTAAAACTTCATTGCATCATAAAAACAAAATATAAACAAATAATGATTAAAATACTAAAACACGAACATTTCGAATATATGACGTTTTGCTACTTGATCATTTTGATTTAGCGTCATCCTAATAATAGGACGTTTTGGTATTAGGCCATTTTGATCTTGTGTCGTTTTGATTTGTTAGACATTTTGCTTTTAGTTCCTTCTGATATGTAAGAAAACTTAACTATAGAAAATTGATCCTAGAATGGTACAAAGGGCGGCTTTTTCGCCAGACAACCATAAGGATGGACAAAGTACCGTGTGTAGGTATTCACATTACCTTAGCCCCCGCTCTCAAAAACGTAGCTTGCTGCGTGCTAACTGTTATATTTGATCGATATGCAAAACATTTTAGCATTATTATCCACAAATATAGTTCCTAGAGGTCAAAACCTATCATTTGATTCATTTTTAGAAACAAACGTTAACTATTTTTGAATAAAACCCGATAAACGATCTAATAATTCTCTGTTTTCTAACACTTTTTTTATCGAACGATTATGTTTTCAACCACAATAAACAAAAATATGGTAATTAAACTACAATATCCATAAATATCCAAATAACAAAAAAGAGTATTTGATTACTTAGAGTTGCATAAAACAAAGGTCGATTTTGGTAGCTTTATTAGCAACTGCCCTTAAAGAAGGATTCTATTTAAAATGAAGATACAAGAAAGTGGTGTAAGTGCAAAAGCAAGTTCGGCCACATTAAAGCTAATACAAATGCAAAGTTGCAAACTTATAAAATGAATAGCTAGGTCGCCGTTGTCAAAATCGATGAGGAAGACTATAAATAGATAGGTTCTTGGCAAGCCTACTCCATCTAAACACAACAGCGAGCGCCTTGAAGAGCATGGAATAACGTTACTCGCGCTTTATAAATCATGTAGTTTAGATTTATCTAAAGATTAATATTACAAATATAATAAAAAAATAAATATTTCAGGACATTCCACACATCGCCATCTAGCCCCAAGCTAAGTAACTACACTTGTGTTATGGGTGCTAGACAACGGATATACTACTTATAATATACTTTTCTTTTGTAAATATATACTTATAATACATAGAAACAACCAGACCACCGACAAATATCCAAGCATAAATACATGTCTGAGGCGGGAATCGACCCCGCAACCCTGAGTTGGCATGGTGACCATTGTGCCAACTGGGTCGTCAAAATGTAGATATGTAGATACAATAGATATTCCATAGCGTTAAGGTGAAAGGGTACCGGCGCTCTCTCCATACAAACGTAATCGACTGTTTACTCCCTGGATAATGACACTAGCGCAAATATTTTTGTGCCATAAAACCTATAACTGCCATGACTATGCCCCTAAGTTATGGTTTTTTTAATTTGCTGATTATCATAGAAATTAAGATTTAAAATACAAAAAAAGACATTGGGACATGGTCATAGCAGTTATAAGTTTTATGCAACAAAAATATTTGCTCTAGTGTCATTATCCAGGGAGAAAACAGTCGATTACGTTTGTATGAAAAGAGCCCCCAATACCCTTTCCTCTTAAACTGCTCTGTGTTTTTCGTGCACCATACGTGAAGCAAAAATTAAGTAAGAAAAAAAAACAACAACTTTCTCCCCAAAAAAACCCCAAACCGGGCCATTGAACATCTGACGAGGTGAATGAATTTTCGACATTAGGGGTGGTGATATAAAATGTTGCTTGTAAAGTTACGTTTACATTCCGGCACACATCTGTCGGCGTTTAGACAATCACGATACGAGTAAGTACGTCACGCGATTTAAACTGCAGGGACTTTGTTTTGATACTTTCGAATTAAAAGTTAAATGCAATGTATAATAGAATAGAAATAATAGAAAAGCATTTATTTGGACGAGCACACGCAAAACATATATAGAACAGTTGAGAGTTATTGACAAAACAAAACATTAGAACACAGACATGTATAAAAATAAGAAACAAAAGAAAAAGATAAAAAGAACAGGAAATCAAAAGAATAGAAGATTAATAGAGATTTACCAATTGTGGCAAATTGTCACTGAAATTATCTAATAAATTAAAATAATCAATGTACTTGACCCACATTGGGACTTTTGATTAATCAATTTTAAGTAATTTATCTTTATTAAAAAGTTTATGTTAGGTACTTATTAGTTTTTTTTACTTAGAACTTTAAATTATAATATTCTTGTTCATGGTTTTTGATATAAATTGATGAACGCCGTATGCACTCACAAATAGCAACGAATTTTCATCAATGTTTTCTTATGACATTATCACGTAAAATTATCGTCTGTAAATCGACTTCTTTTGTTTTATTACATGGTTTACTTTCTTAGAACTTCTTCATTTTTTCTTGACGAAACGATTGCTATTCCAAAAACATCATCATTCAGTATAAAGCGAATAAGCAACAGGATCAGCTAAAAGCATGAAGAGCAAGTATCAAGTTCAGTCCTTCGTTCTACAGTCCTACGACAGCTGCGGTGCGCTACGGCGCTGGCACGCACCCGCCGCGCTGTGCCGTATTCATACGCTAATGCGCCGCGTTTTAATTACGGCTGATAAATCTGCGCGCGCGCGCGCGTGTCGCTCCGCTCGTGTGGACACCGCCTTATTATATTATGCCCTGCAGTTTTAGCTGCGTTAGTGTCGATCCCATGGTAAAATCAGAGTAAATAGCAATACTTACCTTAATAGCGCATTCTTGTCGCTAACAACACAGAATATACAATAGTAATATTACAAAAGGTGTGAAAAAGTTTGTAGTATGTAGATACTACAAACTTTTTCACACCTTTTGTGGTCGAATTTCCAAAAATCCGTTTTTTATATTATTTGTATTTTTTTAAAGTTAATTATAAAAAAAAACACACTAGTAGCTGTGAACATGAAGTTTCAGACTCGTAGCTTTTGTAGTTAATATTTTTTTTGATAAGCCTTTTCCTCATTTAATATATGTAGGTAATAAATGTAGGTAATATGAGTGGTTCATGAAGCCTTCAAAAATGGTAAAAAATAAATAAAATTACAGTAGGATGAAACCCATTAGAAAAGGAGGGGAATATGATCAAAATGAAAGGAAAAATAAATTACGGTCGATCCGAGTTCGGGAAGTGGGAAGTGGGGGGTTTTTAAGGGTAAAAAATGGTTTTCCTTGATTTCCAGCAAAACTACAAGTCCTATGGAAAAAAGTTGAATGGCAAAGTTGTAGGTAATAAAAAGATCTACAACTTTTGAATTTGCAATTTTTTCACATAACCTCAAAATTTAGGTGAAAAATTAAAAAAACCAAGTTTTTGGTTTTTTATTTATATCTTTTTCAAAAAAAAATTTCTACGAAATTTGGTGAAAACTTACCTTATTATGTCCCAAATACACTGTAATTTATTTGATTTAAAATATATTTTTTTTTGCCTTATTTTAACTTAATATCAAAAAAGCACCCTAATTTTCAATCTAAATTTCTGCCGTTAAAATATCAGCTTTTTTCAAAAAGTTTGGGGGCTTTTTGTTCGTTGAAATATCTACTTTCTGATGGTGTAAAAAAAATATACATTACCATAGGAAATAATCTCAGAAAATGCAAATTACAGTTAGCGTTTTCGGCAGTAGGAGAGGTTAAACATACTATTTATGAAAGAAAATATTAAAAATTGAGTTGTTTATTTTTTGTTTTTTCTTTACTTAAATATATTGTTTTCCCGTACCATTGTATTTTGTTCTTAACCCCCGACGCAAAAACAAATAGAAAAACCCTAAAAAATAATGTATGTCACACGAGGATGTATAGGTTAAAAGTCTTTAGCCTGGCCTTTCCGGAGCATAATTAACAAAAAAATATTGCCTTAAAAAATGTAAACATAGAGTTATCACAAATATTTTGTTAATTATTATTTTGTTTTCTTTTCAAGTCTTTTCTTTTATTCGCAACTGTGATAAAAAACGTATACGATATACGTGTGGAATTGATATTTGCATCTTGGCAAATATCAATTCCTTGCATCTATGCAAAGATCAATTTACCACACTTATATCGTAATGTACTATAATGTTTACAAACAATTTAATTCACTGAATTTAATAAAAATTCAATATTATGTAGTCAGTTCAGTATAATTGAAGCTAATTTCCAAACGAATATTTTGTGAAGGGTCCATTGCCGGTTTTCCAATCACGCGAATTAGTTGGACATAATTTGTAGTAGCGTAGGGTGGAATCAAAGCTGGTATTTAGGGTGGCTGGCGTTTTGCGGAACTGCGAATGATAGTTACACGTGTGCCAACCAACATTACAGCTTGTCTACCATTGTATAGCTTATTAGCTGGTATTGTTTGACGTTCATAAAATTAGGCTTTTCAATAAAAAATAAAAAATAGTTTCATAGACAGAGCTCTTAAGGCGCTCTTCCAGTACCGTGTGTAGGTATTCACATTACCTTAGCCCCCGCTCTCAAAAACGTAGCGTGCTGCGAGCTAACTGTTATATTTGATCGATATGCAAAACATTTAAGCATTATTATCCACAAATATAGTTCCTAGAGGTCAAAACCTATCATTTGATTCATTTTTAGAAACAAACGTAACTATTTTTGAATAAAACCCGATAAACGATCTAATAATTCTCTGTTTTCTAACATTTTTTTTATCGAATGAAGTTGTTCATATCATATTTTCAACCACAATAAACAAAAATATGATTATTAAACTACAATATCCATTTATATCCAAATAACAAAAAAAGAGTATTTGATTACTTAGAGTTGCTTAAAACAAAGGTCGATTTTGGTAGCTTTATTAGCACCTGCCCTTAAGGCCAATTTTCATAAATGACATAATTCAAATTACATTGCAATTTCATTTCGATTACAATAGTAGCTCAAAATACCGTCAAATTTTTTAAAAAGCTTTTAAAAAAAGTTTACTTGGGGCAAATGCAATCGGCATGAAATTGCAATGTAATTTGAACAATGTCATTTACGAGAATTGGCCTTCAGAAAAGTGTGAACAAATAAAAATGCAAAAATGTCAGTAAAAAGATAACTCTTCTTTGAAAATACCTACTGAAAAAAGATCTTTTCTCATATGAGATACAATACCTAGGCGTGTATATTTCTCATGTAAACTATCCAAATATTCGTTATATTTTTAAAATAAATCACTATATTCGCTAAAGGGGACGGTAAAAGAACGCCATTTCCGCTGACAAGTGTAAACACTGCTTTACTTTGTCTTAGGTTGTCACAATGTAAGGTGACTACAATTTCTGTAAAATATAAATAAATCTGTAATAGTTTTAAATTAAGATTAAATATTATTTTTTGCATTGATCAATAACACGATCGAAACTACTTTCGAGGAAACCTAGTCATTAAGTGCGTTGCGAAAGGAGGCTAGACGGAAAAAAATAAGACCAAAAGTTGTAACGACAATTTTTGATTTTATTACAATTCCTTCACTAATTAATTGAAAGATACTTCGTTCCATCCTGGTGTCCCTTAACACCTATCAGGTTTTTATTATTTTATAAGTGTGCAACCATGTTTGCTTTACAACACCTAAATAAAATATCTTATATATAAAAATGAATTGCTGTTCGTTAGTCTCACTAAAACTCGAGAACGGCTGAACGGATTTATCTTATCTTAGTCTTGAAATGTTCGTAGAGGTCTAGGGAAGGTTTAAAAGGCGAGAAAAAAATCGAATAATTTCCGGGAAAACCCTATCAATTCCTACGGGATCGGGACTTACGCGGGTGAAACCGCGGGGCGCAGAGGGTGCTGTATCGGCCTGAAGTATGGCGTGAAAGATGTTTTTTTTTAACCAAAGAGTTCTTATTATAATTCAATAAACTTTATACCCCAAAGAAGTTGAGTTAGCCACTTACAGATAGCAAAAATGATGTTACATCTGCAACTTGCTCAACTTCTTGTCCATCGAAAGGTTGCCTGGAAGAAATCACTTTGAGCGATAAGGCCGCCCTTTGTAGCACTAAGACTTAAGCTTTGTTTTTATTTAATGTTATTCGAAAATGGTGTTTACAACAAAGAATTTATGTATCTATCTATCTTGGTTGTTTTAAGTGTCGATTTTAAATATACGTTAACACATCAAAATTAAAGCTGCATAAAGTACTAAGTTATAATCAGAAGCAATAAATTAAAAATAGAAAAGATAGGAAAGAAGGAAGGTTTTTTTCGATTTGTAATTAGTAGCTATATGAATTAATTTAATTTTGTGCCTTTTTGTAATTTCCATTTGTATTTTAGTGTATTAATTGCATTTTTATGAATAAATTATATATTTTTACCCAAAAAAAAAACAGATAAATTGATACACAGCATGGACACTATTACTATAAGTCACAAGGGACGCAAGTCTATTACGAGAACCTCTCACGGTCAGCGGTCTAACTTCTCTCTTATCTCCTACAATCTCAACTTTAATGTAAGGAAATAAAATTGATAGAGTAATAATCCATTCTTCATCGATGTCCATTTTGTTTTAAAAAGCTCTTTGATCTGTTACGACGAATGTTGTTTTAGTATCTGCGTTAACATTAGATCTGAGGTAAAGTAAAGATCTAAAATTAAAATTAAAAAGAGAGAATATTAGATTTTCTAGGTACGTACCAGACCCACCGTAGAGCTCTAAAATTCCTATTATTGGAATGTTTTCATTCTAATAATTTTTGTTTGATAATGAGTTTAAACTTCACCTTAAGCAGTGTCTAGAATCTTCCTTGTGTTGAAAACATTCTTGTAACAGCCGTTTTGGAACTCTACAGTGGGTCTGCAATTATGCAGCCTACCGTACCTATTTTAGATGGGTTTGATGACAATTCCTTAGATCGCCACAAAGAGAATGTTCTAGTGTAGCTGACTCTATTTAATCTCTAAAATCTATTTACAGTTAGTTTAGATTAATCTTTGTTTTACTACAATATTCTCTAGCCATGGTTTGGTTTTCTCAAATAAAGAATTAACAATGGGAGTTCCTCAAGGCTGTAGATTTCTGTCGCTTTAATATTAAAGTTTTTTACCTCTGACGGCTAGAAGTTGGAAACGAATATCGTCAAGAAACTTAGAATGTGAGGTACGAGAACGTCAAATTCTATGAATATCGTATAGTTTTTTTAAATGTTTTTTTCTACGTTTTGTTTGTATGCCTTTTTAGGTAACTAAGGTAAATTAACCATGAACAAACTGTAGCGTGACTGTAGCAGTTCTTTTATCAATAATTTGTTATAAAGTATTTATTTTCCCACAGATGCGGGGCATGATGGGCGCAAGTGTGATGTATTGCCAACATCATCTTTGGAAGACTAAAGCTTTTTCCCTAAGCCGACCGTGTCCACGACGGCGAAATTTCATAGATACGTCAACATACGCTAAGTGTATGCCTGCTTGCTGGTTGAACACAAAACTGTTGTACCTCTCTAACTGTTCTTTCGCATGGAAATATTGTCATTACACGCGAAGTATCGAATTTACGGACAAATTACGGCTCGGTCTTCCATCTCATACTCGACCTGGCAATTGCCTATTTCGCGGCCTTTGCAATAATGTACGGTTTAATTTTATTGATTTTTTATTTTATTTTAGTTTTTATACAGTTTAATATTTTTTTCTAAAGAAATGAGTACTAAAAGTGGTGCTCAGTTTAGAAAAGTATTTTATTTTGTTTTGAAGCCAAGACAAGTTTAAAAGTTCTATAAATCTACGCCTAAGTAGATCTTAGAAATCGTACTCTTTTCCATGAAATAGCACTGCATTAATAGATATCCTCCCCATTTTCTAACAGTATTGAGGTAATCAAAAGCAGATGTTAGGGTCAAATTAATCGGCAATTATAAATCGAATGTGGTAGAATAAAAGTTTTATTATGATATATCTTAACAGCTGTAAAGGCAATATTTCTAAATAATAGGATTTTATTATATTTGATAATAGTTATCTATTTTATTTTTTTAAATTTATAGTCATGATTTATAAGCGAGATATACAAGTTACTTACTTATTAAACAACAGTTTTAAAAGTTAAGGCCAGGTGCTAATAAAGCTACCAAAAGCGACCTGTATTTTAAAAAACTCTAAGTAATCAAATACTCTTTTTTTTGTTATTTGGATATAAATGGATATTGTAGTTTAATAACCATATTTTTGTTTATTGTGGTTGAAAACATGATATGAACAACTTCGTTCGAAAAAAAAATGTTAGAAAACAAAGAATTATTAGATCGTTTATCGGGCTTTATTCAAAAATAGTTAACGTTTGTTTCTAAAAATGAATCAAATGATAAGTTTTGACCTATATTTGGACTAGGAACTATATTTGTGGATAATAATGCTAAAATGTTTTGCATATCGATCAAATATAACAGTTAGCACGTAGCACGCTACGTCTTTGTGAGCAGGGGCTAAGCTAATGTGAATACCTACACACGGTACTGGAAGAGCGCCTTAACTAAAGTAAGGTACCTACGGGTAATAAGAGTCATTAAAAGGTTTTTAAAATCCTTGATATTGATGACAAAATTACAAGAAATAAACCTATATTTATTCCAATTTAAAACACAAAATCAAATGTTAATATTAAATAAATAAATATTGCAGGACATTCCACAAATCGTCATCTAACCCCAAGCTAAGTAACTAGACTTGTGTTATGGGTGATAGACTACGGCTATACTACTTATAATATACTTTTCTTTTGTAAATATATACTTATAATACATAGAAACAACCAGACCACAGACAAATATCTAAGCATAAATACATGTCTGAGGCGGGAATCGAAACCGCAACCCTGTGTTTGGCAGTCCGGCTTGGTGACCATTGTGCCAACTACAAAATATAATTATTATTAATTATTGTATATTACAAATTAGAGGGATATATCTAATTACAAAACACGAAATTAACAAAAATAAATAAAAAATTGCATCGTGCGAGCTTCGTACAGTCGTACCATATACATACACGTTAAGCGAACGCTTGGCCGAGCTACATGGTAGGCGGAGTGGGGGGTGTTAGGTTTTATTTTCGTTACGGAATTTCTTGATTCGGTCGCCGCGCTCAAAGCCCGCGATAAAAGCTATGCAATAGCTTAAAAATCGAACGCGGGTGAAACCGCGGGGCGAACTACGTCTATAGTTGCAGTTGCAGTTTATTATTGTGGATGTGTGCGTGTCATTTATATCGTAACAAGAGTTGAAATTTGTACTCGCCAAATACATAAAAATGTGACTTCCAATAGATTAAATTATGTTTGAAATATGTTCAGAGCAAACTGGGAAACACGCAAAATATATTGAAATACTTTTATTCTTCGTCAATTCTAGCTAATAAAATAAAAATATACTTTCGGGAAAACAGCGCCATCTAGTGGAATACTTTGCTTAGCGATACGAAACGTTTAACCTTAATACAATTTACCTACTGAAATAATATAAAAAAGCTATTACTTCAACAGTATCAGATTATTGGAATATGTCTCAGAGCGATATGCAGCAAGCCGTATGCAATGCCAAAATGTATGATTACATCGTAACCCAACACTATAATGTTCGCCCGAGGAAGAGCTGCGTTGTATCACACCCCCATTTCCTTGTTTACATCGAATATTATTTTACTACCAACTCATATACAGGGTGTTTTTTTATGTAGGCCTTCAGGGCTACATCCTAAACTAAAGACCAGGATTTAATCTATAATATAAAAATGAATCGCAAAATGTGTTGGTAAGCGCATAACTCAACAACGCCTGGACCAATTTGGCCAATTCTTTTTTTGTTGTCTTTGATATTGTCAAGAAAAGGTTTTTATGAAAGAAAATATTAAGAAAGTTGCGCAGAAAATTATTACGCAGGTGAAACCGCGGGGCGCAGCTAGTCTAATATATAAAAATAAGTCGGGTTTTCCTTCCTGACGCTATAACTCCAGAACGCACGAACCGATTTCCACGGTTTTGCATTCGTTGGAAAGGTCTCGGGCTCCGTGAGGTTTATAGCAAAGAAAATTCTGGAAAATCTGGTGGCGAAACGGAGTTCGCTGGGTTTGCTAGTTACATATATATTAGAAAGAAATACCAGTAGGGATGGTCGGTTGCATAATTGCAGACCCACCGCAGAGCTCCAAAACGGCTGTCATAAGAATGTTTTCAACACAAGCAAGATTCTAGACACCTGCTTTAGTTAAAGTTTAAAGTCTTCTAACTCATGAATTTATCAAACAAAAATATTAGAATGCAGACATGCCAATAATAGTCATTTTTGAACTCTACCGGGGGCTGCAATCATACAGCCGACTGTACATAAATATTTGTACGTTTGTGTATATTTAAGATGGGAATCGAATCCGCAACTTCTGCGCCGCAGGCGAGCATTCAAACACCGCGCCACGTAGTTCGTCTGGGTAGGTGAAACCGCAGGTGTAGCTTGTTTCCCTTACTTTGAACTGAAAAGGTAACAAATCCTTCTCTCTCTTACAATAGAGACTATTATTCTAAAGCAAGCAGATTTTAACGGCCGCGAGTGGTTCGGTTATATTGACAGATACATTTTATTCTGCGTAGGTACCTTACCTACTATATGTTATTGAATCGGGGGTGGGTACCACTTTGCAGCTTGCTTTGCTTCCGGTGGTGTGTGAACATTGTCACCTTGATGTTCTACCGTGAACATTTTAACGGTTAGGATGTTTATAGTTAGGTTTTAAACTATAGGCAGGCCTTTTATTTAATAAACTTACTATAATTTAACTTAAAAAAATCTTAAAGATTTATTAATTAAAAAAAATTACCCACTAGAAGAACCCTTTCGTATTAAAAGCCTTCGCGGAAACACGCTGTGTTGTTGAGAAAAAGACTCCTTAAAAAATGTCTGAAACTACAAGAGCTACGCGAGTCTAAAATTCGCATGTGGGTTCCTTTTCAGACATAAGCGAGGCACTAAGGATTTTTGAAAATTTGACCTTTAAAGTGTTAAAGAGAACTTATAAAGTTCGTAGTTTGTAGTAACTATTATATTGTATTCTGTGTTTGTTCTTGCGAGCACGCGCTACGAGAATGTGCTCTGTGGTTAGGTACTATTTATCTCGATTTTTCCACAGGATCGACACTAATGTGGGTAAAACCGCGGGGCGCAGCTAGTCTATACCAATATCTATACTAATATTATAAAACTGAAAAGTTTGTTTGTTTGAACGCGCTTATCTCAGGAACTGAAAATCGAATTGAAAAACTCTTCTTGTGTTAGATAATACATTTATCGAGGAAGGCTATAGGCTACTTTTTATATTGATATTCCCACGGGATCGGGACTTACGCGGGTAAAACAGCGGGGCGCTGCTAGTTAAAGCTAATTGGCTCTGAAACTACTGAACCGATTCAGATGAAATTCGTATGATGTATAAGGATACATTGATTCATTGACAATAAGATACGCTAATTTTTATCCGATACTTCCACGGGATCGGGAGTTATGCGGGTAAAACAGCAGATCGCGCGCCTAGTCGATAATAAAATAATTGATGAAAGAAATAACTTCTGAACTCATAAAATCTAAACAATCAAATTGTTATTTTGATATTATGAAGTCTCAGTTTATTAAAAGGTGAAGATAATTAAATTAATTTCGTTTCTTTGAAGCTCGTAGCCGGCTAATATTTTTATTAAGGGTTCCACTGTGATGAAAGTTGGGTAGAGATTACAATTTCTGTTATCGATATATCGATAAAAAATAAATGTTTTTCTTTTTAATTTTAAAATTGTGGACATTATTTATAAGTGACACATCGTATAGCTTCGAATAGAATAAACATTGATTATTATGTGTAGAAGCATTTAAAATGTGGGCATACATGCGGATGCTTGCTTTAAGTTCTTTGCGGAGATGGATAGGGACAGAGCGACTTTTTTTCGTTTTATGTACTTAATATTCATATATGTCATTTATTTACACATACTTTTGGTACGCATAGACTTATTGATTTTTTTGTTATGTTATTGTTATTTTTGTTTACCTACGACTCGCTGATGCACGGACAAATTCGGAAGAGTTTTTGTTACACCTTAAATTTTGTACTATATATATATTTTTTTGTATTGGAATAAATAAAAAAAAAACCTGACACAAAAAGTAACTAATGCTGATTTTCTCCGATGAGTAAAGTAGAAAAACGTGAACTTTTGCAGACCGTCAAGCAACGAAAAGTTGCCTACCTAGAACTTAACATTGTATTAAGAAAGTCTCGAGCAAAAGACGTGTCTGTCATAGAAAAAATCTTGGTTGCGTCTAAAATCTATTTCGCGTTACCAGAAATAGAGAAGAATACTTACTCTAATGCGACCGGCAACGTTCGCTACTCGCAAGCTTAAGAAGAAGAATAATAATTACTAGCTGCGCCTCACAGTTTCACCCGCGTAAGTCCCCATCCCAAGGGAATATCAAAATAAAAAGTAGCATATAAATGGACTATGGACTACAACACAAAAAGAATTTTTCATTTCGAACCAGTAGTTCCTGAAATTAGCGCGTACAAACAAACTCTTCAGCTTTATAATATTAAGTAGGTATAGATAAGTTGTAAATGAATAAAATTTTACAACCCAAGTAATGAAGTTTTGATTTGGCTTCCATCATGAAATCTGTGGTTAGAAACATTTAATGAATTTGAGATTATCGATAACCTCTTTACCTTTTCCCATCACTTATCTACGAGAGGTGATAATAAGTTAAAAGAGGATGTAATTACAAACACAGCCTTCTGGAGTCTGGACGGAGCCGGGCATAGTCGGAGATTCCATAATTGACTCAATTATGCGGAACCAATAAACAAGACACTAGGAAGTAGCTTTAAAATATTCTTCAAGTACTTACCTACTCTGTATTCACAGTGTATTTTAATAACAAATGGTCGATTAGGAAAAGTTTTATAAGGAGAAATGAAGGAAAATAAAAAAGGTTTTTGTTTTTGGTATTTTTTGTGGTACGTAGAGTATATTTTTTTAATCATATCTTTCCTTCGTTATCTATCGGTTTTTTTTCTAAAATCCTTTTTCTTTTATTAGCTTCTGTAGTGAGCGTTGCTATATATCATTCTATCAGTTAGGACTTTGGTTTACAGATATATTACTTTTAAGCAATTGCATAGCTTTTATCCAGATTTCGAGCGCGGCGACGAAATAAAACCTAACACCTACCACTCCGCCTTCCATGTATCTCGGCCGAGCGTTCGCTTAATGTGTATGTATGTATATGGTACGACTGTACTAAGCTCGCACGATGCAATAGCTTTTTTAGTTCAAAAACTCACTTGAAAACAAAATGTAGTATCAGGTTTCCTATTTCTAATACATTTTCATAGCATGTTTTCAAATAATTTTCACTAGAGCAGTCTTGTTAGAAGAAAACTTATATTTCCACATGAGTAAGTTCACGTAAGAAGTTGTTGATAGAAGTATGAGTAGAGTTACATATTATTCGTAGACATCGTATTATACATATTGTGGAACAAAAACAATGTAATTCATTTTAAGTTATTGTAGGTTGACATTACAAAAAAAAAAATAGAAACATCAAACTTTTTTAAAGATGGGGTTTTTTTTAATTTACTGAAAATTTAAGGAATTTTGAACTCTGAATTTCCCAAACTCTGGCAATTTCTTTAAATAATTCAATTCATTTATTTCAGTTTTCCATAATTACAATAAAATAAAAATAATGAAAATACAAAAAAATAAATGTTAAAAATAAATACCTTCTTACCATCACAATCAAAAATTTAAAATACAAAACACTTCAAATCAACAATTTCAATAATAATAAATGGGTCTGTGGTAAGTTAGGGTTATTTTCTCAAACAATTCCCAATTTCCAAAAAATATATATATAAATAAATAAATGTTCCAGGACATTCCACACATCGCCATCTAGCCCCAAGCTAAGTAACTAGACTTGTGTTATGGGTGCTAGACAACGGATATACTTATATACTTTTCTTTTGTAAATATATACGTATAATGGACGACTGGACGACCCGGTTGGCACAATGGTCACCATACCGGACTGCCAAACACAGGGTTGCGGGTTCGATTCCCGCTTCAGACAAGTATTAATGCTTAGATATTTGTCTGTGGTCTGGTTGTTTCCATGTATTATAAGTATATATTTACAAAAGAAAAGTATATAAGTAGTATATCCGTTGTCTAGCACCCTAAACACAAGTCTAGTTACTTAGCTTGGGGCTAGATGGCGATGTGTGGAATGTCCTGCAATATTTATTATTATTTATAATACATAGAAACAACCAGACCACAGACAAATATCTATGCACAAATACTTGTCTGAGGCAGGAATCGAACCCGGTGACCATTATGAGTGGTCCGGTCCCCTGGGTTTACTTGTTTACATATTTTAAGATACCTACTTAGCAACATTTTTAGTTAGTGATTAATGACTTTTTAACTAGGTACTTTATTTTCGTAATTATTTATTAATTAGTGATATATAAAATAATCAACTATGAAGTTGGTACACTACACGAATGACTTCACTCAAGTGTTCAATATTTTCATGCAATTAATAACAATACACAATATATACTTAGTTACCTATTTACAAAACCACTTTGCTATTAAATTAACTATGCCATGAACTCAAGGATAAGGCAATACTTATCAACGATATTTACGGCAGCATTTAGGTCCTGTTTGGCTTAAATCTATTACTAATATTATAAAGCTGAAGTGTTTGTTTGTTTGAACGCGTTAATCTCAGGAACTACTGGTTCGAATTGAAAAAATATTTTTGTGTTGGATAGTCCATTTATCGAGGAAGGCTATAGACTACGTTTTAATTTGATATTCCTACGAGATCGGGACTTACGCGGATGAAACCGCGGTGCGCAGCTAGTTTTTCATAATTGAGTATACCATCAAAATCTGTTTATTTGAAGCTACGATGTCTACGTTAAGTCTCACTGTTTGTTTGTCCGTTAGGGTGTCATAACCCTTCATAAAAAGTTATTTTCGACGATAAAGAGGAAAATAACATTTTCTAAGCTTCATGATATTACGATGCAGCCACCTATATCAGCAACAGCATTGATACACCTCTGAGATGTGCAGAAAAAAATTCATAGGTGTTTTTCACAGTATACAACTCAATTATTCACGAATAAACGAATAAGCAATTGACGTCGCCAATCTGTGCTGTATTCACTTGTGACCACTGTGAAGCAAATTGAAAAATTTTCCCCTTTCACCACTTCTCCGAGGCTAATTGGCATGCAAATACGACCCTTATTCGCCAACAGGTAAGGTATAGTTTGAGTTTTTTAAAGGTCGCAGTGAATTTGAAGAGTCGTGACCGCCTCAGGCACATCCTAATCTAGTTGTCACCCCGCTATGTAGTTAAAATTGCAAGGCTAATAAATGTTTTGACCCCTTTATGAGATGAATACGCCTCCTGAATGATACAGTCGATAACAGTCTTATTTTTTGTGAGAACTTATAGCAGTAAAGTCACCCTTTATTGGTCGTGATCTGATCGCCTGAGTTCTATTAAACGCACCACGGGCAGATCAAGTTGTCCGCAGTTCTATCAATGCAACCACGCATGCCCTTGAAAAATTATTTAAAAATTGAATATTTTATGTTTTGTAATTGTATGGAAGGCAGTTTGATATATGTTTTACAATCACAACAATAGTCCTTTTTGCGTGAGAATGTAGTACAGACTTTCCCAGCACGTATACTTTCTCAGTTTTGTCGACCGTGTCCAGAGAAAAGCACTTGTTAATACGTCTTAAGCCAACTAAGCCGCGCTTTTCATCACTATTTTCCTTCACATTTAGCGCACTTTTTCTCGTAAGAAAAATCCATTGGTGCACGGCCGGAATTTGTACCCACGACCTTCGAAATAAAATTCGAGGTATGCACCACTAGACCATCATCAATACTCTTATCTTCTTCTATACGTATAACATGTTTTGTAATGAACAACTGACCGACTTACGGATCAACGCACAGCCTAAACCGCTGATCATTACATAGAGACCTGAAAATTGGAGGATGTTCTTTGTATGACATAGGCATCCGATAAGAAAGGATTGCTCGAAATTCTACACCCCTTATGGGGTGAAAATAAAACAAAACATATTGGCATAGTCATGGCAGTTATAGGTTTTATGCAACCAAAAATATTTTTGCTAGTGTCATTATCCAGGGAGGAAACAGTCGACTACGTTTGTATGGAGGGAGAGCCGGTACCCTTTCCTCTTAAGGATTCAGATAAAATTAATTACCTTAAGAACGCATCTTTGGAGTGAATTAAATGTTCGCTTTTTTAAAACTTTACGTACCCGAATGTACCAAGACCCCTTCAGAACTATTCGGATGCGTCAATAATTGAAATTTGTGCCCGGAGGCATTCATGGCAAATAACTTTATTCAGCATTTAGCTTTCAATTTTGAAGTGTTTTGCTTTTAAAAGACGTAGGGTGACGAAAGTAACTTCTGGTGTCAAACGGGGACAAGTATTTTTAAATTGTTACATATCAGTTTATCTAAAACTAAATAAAAGTGCGTAAAAAAATTATAAATTAATTAATGTCTTTATTTATTTTATAAACTCGTCGCAAACGACGCAAAAACGACGGGATGTTATAAGTTTGACGTGTCTGTGTGTGTGTCTGTCTGTGGCATCATAGCTCCCGAAGGGATGAATCGATTTTGATTTAGTTTTTTTTTTGTTTGAAATGTGAATTATAACTAGGCACTAGGTATTTTTATAGTTTCACCAGTTTTCACGCGATCATGATCAGTGCAACCCGATCGAAACTTTGGGTAAATATGAGCAGTCCCCTTTCAAACAAAAAAAATAAATTTACAAATGGATCCATGCGTTTTCGTGTAATCGGTGAACATACAGGAAAGTTCTCAATTCGTCGCGTACATAAAACATATATACGCGACGAACTGAAAACTTTCTCCTTTTTTGAAGTCGGTTAATCAAAGTCAAATATTTATGCTTAGATATTTGTCTGTGGTCTGGTTGTTTCTATGTATTATAAGTATATATTTACAAAAGAAAAGTGTTTATGTAGTATATCCGTTGTCTAGCACCCATAACACAAGTCTAGTTACTTAACTTGGGGTTAAACGGCTATGTGTGGAATGTCCTGTAATCTATAATATAAAAATGAATCGCAAAATGTGTTGGTAAGCGCATAACTCAACAACGCCTGGACCAATTTGGCCAATTCTTTTTTTGGTCTGTTTGTTATTATCAGGAGAAGGTTCTTATGAAATAAAAAATTAAGAAAGTTGCGCAGAAAATTATTACGCGGGTGAAACCGCGGGGCGTAGCTAGTCTTATAATATAAAAATGAATCGCAAAATGTGTTGGTAAGCGCATAACTCAACAACGCCTGGACCAATTTGGCCAATTATTTTTTTGTTGTGTTTGTTATTGTCCGGAGAAGGTTCTTATGAAAGAAATTATTAAGAAAATTGCGTAGAAAATTATTACGCGGGTGAAACCGCGGGGCGCAGCTAATATTAAATAAATAACTACATCGCGATCACAACCGTCTTTATATAAAACTAGCAGCGCTCCGCGGTTTTACCCCCGTAACTCCCGATTCCGGATGAATATCGGGGTAAAAAGAAGCTTATGTTACTTCCTATTAATCAATGTATCTTCATACTAAGTTTCATCAAAATCGGTCCTTTAGTTTCGGAGCCTATTCGTTACAAACAAATATACAAAAAAAATCTTTCCTCTATGAATGAAGATATTTTAGTAAATTATCGTGTAAAAAAATGAGTTTAAGAAGCACAATTTCTGACTTTGCAATTTTTACTTTACTTTTGTATTTACATATCTATCTTTAACGGCGCTCTCTCCATACAAACGTAGTTGACTGTTTCCTCCCTGGATAATGACACTAGCAGAAATATTTTTGTTGCATAAAACCTATAACTGCCATGACTATGCCCCTATGTCTTGGTTTTTTTCATTTTCTAATTATCATGCAAGCGGGCATGGTCATGTCAGTTATAAGTTTTATGCAACAAAAATATTTGCTCTAGTGTCATTATCTTGGGAGGAAACAGTCGACTAGGTTTGTATGGAGAGAGCCCCCGGCACCCTTTCCTCTTAAAGGTCCTACCTACCTACAATGTGTAGAAATATTAGTAAATCACAACTAATAGAATCAAAACTAAGTTTACATCAGGTAGGTAGGTACTGAAATATTTTACTCTTTATAATATTCATGAACATCTCCCCCACGTCTGTGAGGACCCTTTCGTATTACTTGCTAAGTAATTCACAGGTTAAGCCGATTTATGAAACCATGCATTAAAGATATTCATCGATAAAAATGTCTAACTATATATTGGTTCAAGAATAAATTTATATTAACAAACCTTAACATAGACGAAATTACTTTATAGGCAACTAGGTTTTGCCCGTGACTTCGTCTGCATAGAAGTTGAAAATTGACCAAGGAATCACGTTGTCCCATGCAAACTTTGCCCCCCTTAGGAGTAGAATTTCGGAAAATCCTTATCGGATGCCTACGTCATACAACCCTCCAAGTTTCTGGTCTCTACGATCAGCGGTTTAGGCTGTGCGTTGATCCGTCAGTCAGTCAGTCAGTCATATGTATAGATCTTACTTTTTAAACAAATTGCAATAAGATAAACTGAAATGGGAGCTAACAAAAAAAAACAGATAGCACACTGCATGTCTTAAAAATAATTAAGTTCTTGTATACAATTACATAATACTTCATAGACGCGTCACATTAAATACTTGCAAGCTATAGATCAATATTTTTTAAACAAGTTAATATAACTCGTAGTCTTATGTATCAACTTTTTAACACTAGTTATAGAACGTTATAGAAACCTCTATCACAAAAATAAATTAACAATAATATTACTTAGCCCGCAGGGCACCTTGAGGCGAGGTGACGGGGAGTAACGACCCCGCGGTCCCGAGTTCTCCAGGGGGAAGTCAACGTTCCTCACCTCCGGCTTGCCTTAGTTGGTTGGTCGGAGTGAAACCTGACGAGGAAGCGGTCCCCCGCCTCTGGCTTGCCTTCACCGGCTGTCCAGAGTGGAGTCGCAATAGCAGAAATGCTCGAAGGATGGATGCTGAACGTCAGTGATGAGTTGGCCCGCTCGCTTGGACTACCAGCGATGACTTAAAATCCAGTGAGGCCTCTACATCCTTCAGCCACTCAAGTTGCTGTTGCCCCCTTGCTGTAATTTGCTCGGCTAATTAGGGTGGCCCAGTCTGAGAGTTGGCGAGTCTCCGCCTGCCATTTTTACGTGTTTATTGAACATTGTTACGGCAGGTGCCATAGTATCCATAGTTCCCCAGTATCTAGTCCACTACCATCCCATCACAATAGCTCCAGTAGTTTTGTCCTGTAGATTATCAATAGTTTTCATCCAAACCGGAGGTTGTCCTTGGTTGCACTTTATAGTGTAGACAGGGATAATCGCCGGTTTAGAATCCACCCCATTGCTTGCTATTATACTTGTTATTGTAAAGAGCCTCTACGTGTTGGCTTCGGCTCCACGCACGCCTTCCAAAGGTCCGGGGCTCCATAGCCCCGTGATACAGGACATATTACTTATGTACCTATGGTATAAGTATTTTCTTTTTGAAAAATTTCAGGAGTGTGTTGATAGGTATAGATATAATTTATACCCAAATCAAAGTACAAAGTAACAGAAACGATAAAATCATCATAACAATTATAACAATACTAGCTGCGCTCCACGGTTTCACCCGCGTAAGTCCCGATCCCGTGAGAATATCAAAATGAGAAGTAGCCTAAAACCTTCCTTGATAAATTGACTATCCAAAACAAAAATGTTTTTTCAATTCGAATTTGTACTTCCTGAGATTAGCGGGTTCAAACAAACATATACATTCCTCAGCTTTATAATATGGGTATAGCATAATATATTGTTTTGTTTGGAAAATTTTGTGAAGGGTTGAATTTAGGTAGCTAGAAATCTCTACCTAGGTCCTACTTCAACACCGTTTTAGAACACTCCATGAATAATTTAAGGTATATGATTCTTTATGAATCCTTTGTTGATTTTGTGACAGAAAAAGAATAAATAATTATGAAAAATGAAGAATATATCAATAAATTTACAAAGAATATTGTAAAACGTCGTGATGTCAACAACAAGAGTGTAATTAGAGAGGCGGAGTGACTCCCGACTATTGTGCAAGGGCGCTGCGTCAAATGCAGAGGCGCCCCGGGTTCCGCGGTAATGATTACCGATTTCGAATTCTGTTTTAACAAATTCTTTATTTGTTTACGATACATAGGTAGGGATTCTCTAGGCTTGTTTTTTCTACTTTTCTTGGGAAGGGTGACTCTGTCGATTTACAAGTGTTACATCTCTAATTACGCTGTGGTATAATGATACCAGATTGGCTTTTTATGCTAGTTCTAATAGATCGATAGATAGTGGAGTAAGCTAAAGCCACCGTTGTCTGTGGTCGAGAGGATAATATTTTCTTTTTTAAGTCAGGTAAGGCAAAAACTGTTGAGTGAGCCCATTCAGCTTTGTCTTTACTTCGTCGAGTTTTACTGCTCATGACGTAAATATGCTGCTGTCATCTGTCGAAGCATCTGGAGCTAGTCCTTTCTATGGTTTCGTACTTACCTTAAAAGGAACCCTTATAAGATCACTCTCTTGTCCATCTGTCTATCCGTGAGTCACCACCGATTTTCTCAAGAACGGATGAACCTAGTTAATTAGGGAAAAATTCTAAACCTAACAAGTAACAATCTAAATAAATATTGCAGGACATTCCACACATCGCCATCTAGCCCCAAGCTAAGTAACTAGACTTGTGTTATGGGTGCTAGACAACGGATATACTACTTAACTATATACTTGTCTTTTGTAAAAATAATACTTATTATACACCGAAGCAACAAAGATATCTAAGCATAAATACTTGTCTTAGGCGGGAATCGAACCCGCAACCCTGTGACCAATGTGCCAAATGGGTCGTCGATTTACAAAACAAATGACAGAACATTGCGTATTTTCTTGAAACAAACGAGATCTTCACAGGAATTTGTTTCACAGCGAGTCATTTCAAAACAACGTATTCTAGTACATTGGATTTTTCAGCGAGACGCGACAGTAGCGTCCCTGAGGATGTGAAGGAGCGCCTTCGAACACCTATCGAGAGTTAAGCCTCTTCTACGTGTTACTGTCACACTGATTGAATAGACTCGTACCGGTATTGGGAAGTATTCCAGAAGATATTATTAATACTTGGGAAGACCCAGTTGGTACAATGGTCACCATGCCGGACTGTCAAGCACAGGGTTCGACTCCCGCCTCAGACAAGTATTTATGCTTAGATATTAGTCTGTGGTCTGGTTGTTTCTATGTACCTATTATAACTAAGTATATATTTATGAAAGAAAAGCATATAAGTAGTATATCCGTTGTCTAACACCCATAACACAAGTCTAAGTAATTAGCTTGGGGCTAGATGGCGATGTGTCTAATGTCCTGCAATATTATTTTATTATTAATTCTTAGATCTTGATCCAATAAATCCTATCCTACTAAAATTATAAATGTGAAAGTTTGTGTGTGTATGTATGTTTGTTACTCCTTTACGCAAAAACTACTGGTCTGATTGCGCTGAAACTCAGTATCCAGATAGCTCGAGACCTGGACTAACACATAGGCTATTCCAATATTCCCACGTGATCGGGACTTACGCGGATAAAACCGCGGGGCGCAGCTAGTAATTGTATATTGAAACTAGTTGCGCCCCGCAGTTTTATCCGCGTAAGTCCCGATCCCGTAGGAATATCAAAATAAAAAGTAGCCTATAGCCTTCCTCGATAAATGGACTATCTAACACAAAAATATTTTTTCAATTCGAACCAGGAGTTCCTGAGATTAGCGCGTTCAAACAAACAAACAAACAAACTCTTCAGCTTTATAATATTATATTAGTATAGATAAATATCGATAATGTTAAAAAATACACGAGTCTATGAAGAAAAATTATTAGAATGTACTTACCTCTAGATTTCAGGTAAAATCACAAGAAACTCCATGGCTTTTCAGGGTTCCGTTTCTAGAATAAATGTTTTTGTTCGCCTAAAACCAGAATAAGTATTCCAAGAGAACGAAGCTTCCGAAAGAGATTTAAGTCCTATAGAAAAGGAAGGCATAACGTGCAATCTTTAAATTGCTGAATTTTAGGTGGTGTTACAATAACTTTTGAAAATGTGAACTACGTTGCATTGTCATCTCTTCTAAGAATCTTTGAGATAATCCTTAACTTTGAGAAAAGGCATAAGAGATAAACAAAGAGAAAAACTTTGAGAAATGAAAAACATACTTATTTCAATGTTTCCGCCAAAAAGATTCATGAAAGCAAATCTTAGGAACAGACAACGGATGAACATTAAAAAATCATAACTGCAAAATCTGTACATCACACAAAAAGACCAACTCAACCCTACTAAAATGTTTTGATGTAAACAGGGAAAGAATGAATCTCCCTTGATAGTTATTTGATATGATTTATTCATACAAACACAACAGCGCACGTCAAATTGATGTTATCTAATAGAAAATACTTTACGAAATCTATTTATAAAGCCATTATGGAAGCGTTTTTATTTTAAAGCTGTTGGCGCTTGTTATGCAAATGTGATGGGGAACCGCGACGATGTTTATCCAGCTAACTATAATATTCTATGCTTCGTAGACTTCGAACGAACAAAGTTGAAAATGCTACGAAACTTCATTAAGGCAGACTCGACGCAGATTCGCTCAAATAGGTAAAAATATTAGTTTATTGAGGGACACGTAGGGATACAAATCTGACTCTATTATACTTATTTTTTAAGCTTTATCTACTATTCTTAGTCTGAAAGACCTTTGTTCTAAAAAATCTGCTTTTTTTTGAATTTACATTACCTCAAAATGTTCATATATTTTCTCGAATTTCCAAAAGTCGTAGAACAAAAGTTGTTTGTTAAGGTGCACAGAAGTAGCCCTCAACGGCTTCCTAGTATAATTACCAAGAACGCTGTATATACATAAAAATGAATCGCCAAAATGTATGCATAAGATGCGGGATCCGCGAGATTTGCAGGATTGAAAAATGTTACAAGCACACGTGCTTTCGTGAGCGCTGTCGCTCGCACATTGTCCAAAATCAAACTGCTGATGTATTTAACACGGAATAGATCACGTCTACTTACGTTCCGACATTGCAAAAGAAACAAGAGCAGAGTTTAAACTCCGCCATAACAAGATTCGAAGTAGTTTAGCTGACTTTTAACCTTTCATGACAAACGCGGGATCCCGTTATACCAGGATCGCAATGAAAATTCTTGGTCCCGCAACAACCCTAATCCTCACTATTAAAACTCCCTCAATAAAATACCGAACCTTTTAAACTTGGTACTTAGACCAAACAAAAAGTGACAGAGGTCTTCTGATAAAATATGCACAAACCGCCCAGTAATCTCCGAGTGGAGGATTGTACCGAATCCGCCCCGCCCCATTACCGCAAGCGGCTTATTTCTGTGTACTTTAATTTAAACATACACAAGGTATATACATACCGATTCAAAAATATAATAATATTGACCTAAACAATCTAATTTAATATTATATGACTGTACTAGCTCTCGCCCGCGACTTCGTCCTCATAGGGTTTGAATTTTTCAAAATCCTTTCTTATCCGATGCCTACGTCTTATACAAAGAACACACCCTCCAAGTTTCAGGTCTCTACGATCAGCGGTTTAGGCTGTGCGTTGATCCGTCAGTCAGTCATTCAGGACAAATAATTTATTATGTATAGATTACTTGTGAGATACATTGTGTTTTTATGCGATTGCCAAGTCAATCCATTTATTTAACAGTCAGAGATCCCTTTAAGGACGACCTTCATCGAGCGATATTTTATATCAAATTAAATAGGTCAATCAAAATATTGCAAATGGGTTGTCTAAAAAATATCAGTCCAGAATATGATTAATTAACAATTTAATTTTTTGTTTTGTTTTTTAAACCTTTCACTGGCTTGTTTAAGACACAAATGCCATACCAATACAAAAGTATGAAGGCTATAGAATATGCAAACGTTAGTTTGACTATATTTTCCCGTCACAACTCATGGATAGGCAGGTAAATCGATACTAGTCATTTGCACTGGCCTGGTTAATGAATTAATGTTAAGTTAAAATAAAGCTTACCTATGTATTTCATTGGTACGAATTTGTCTATTGACCAAACCAGTGAAAACTCTAAAAACAAAAAAAAATACATTAATAATTCTGGACTGAAATTTTTTAGGCAACCCATTTGCAATATATTTATTGGCCTATTTAATTTGATATAAAATACTTTTCATCCATTTAACAGATCGATGAAGGTCGTGCTTAAAGGAATCCCGTACTATAAACAATTTTTTTTAATATTGGTCACTATAAGATGTTGTAAGGTTAGCTAATTACGTAATAGCTTAAGACAAAAGGTCCTATAAGTAGGGACTGAAAAAATGAAATTGTTTGGTATTACGTGGATCTCACAGCTTTTTACAAAAACTTATAACACCCCGTCGTTTTTGCGTCGAGGGTTAAAAAATAGGTTATGAACTTGCTTTCGAATGAAGAAAAAATAGTGCTGTCTCGCAACTCATTAATAATTGATTTCCTATTTCAAAACCGGGTTTCGTGTTAGGAAAAAACCTCTTGTTAAGTATAACTGGTTTCGTACGAAGAGGATTTTTTCTTCGTTGGTAGCTGGTTATGAACCCCCGGTTTCGTATGCGGCCGAAGGGCTTTTTACGGTAGAAGAACTGAGTTGAGAGTCTTGGTTTTTTTTTACAAGTATGATTTTGATGGGATGGGCATTTTCTATCTAATATGATTTATATAGCGCTAGCAACTTTAATCCATGCTCTATACAGGGCGGTGTAGTGCCTGAGACAAGTATCTATGCCTTACCTCTATACCTGTCAGCGTAGTTGACCATGTGGATAAAAAGAACTTGTCAAAGATCGAAAAATATGGCCACGGGCTACGAGTAAGGAATTAGGTCAATGTATACAAATACATCAGGCGCTGAAAATATAGGTTATTAGTTTTAACCGCACTAGTGTCTGTTTAAAAATAATACTGTTTTCCTACAAAGACAGAATACATAATAGTTACTAGGTACGGAATATAAAAATTGGCCACTTTTGAAGTCGAATTCTTGGCCACTTTAGAAGTAAAATCCTTTCTTCTTCTTCTTCTCGTATAGTGGTGTGGCTCACCTATTGTTAGAGTTTTCAGATCGCCTTAAGGCCTCTAACTTGACCTAACGACTGCTACTAGAGGTAGCAACCAGGACCAACGGCTTAATGTGCCTTTCGAAGCGCGGAGGGGCTCATAAAAAAACATTTTTGCCACACTACTAATTGGTCACTCATCGAAGTAATGACTGCGCCAGGCGTCGCTTAACCCGCACGACCGTGAACGATCAGCGAGCGTCGCTTAGCTGTGAGCCTCCTTAATCCTCCTTAAACAATCCATTCTTATGGCTCGCCTACGACTTAAAAGGAACCCATTCGAAGTTTCAGACCCGTAGCTCTTGTAGTCATCGTGAGTCTCTTTCTCTTTTACCCAGTTGGCACAGTGGTCATCATACCGGACTGCCAAACACAAAGTTGCGGGTTCGATTCCCGCCTCAGACACGTATTTATGCTTAGACATTTATGTTTATTTCTATGTATTATAAGTATATATTTACAAAAGAAAAGTATAAAAATAGCATATCCGTTCTCTAGCACCCATAACACACTAGTTACTTAATTTGGAGCTAGATAACGATGTGTGGAATGTCCTGCAATATTTATTTATAAATATGAGTAAAGAATAAAAATCGGATGGGTGAACAAAAACATAATGAGTAGGTTGAGACGTCATCGGTTGAATACGGCATAACCCATATGCATCAATGTTGATTCATGTTATAATTTATTATTATGGAACCATAGTGGGAGGATGGAGTACGGTGAATAGGTATATGCCGTTCTGAGTGCCACATGCATATTTGATGCGTGCTTAATGCCCAAGGGCTCTATTTTTGAATCGTTCGCCCCGCGTCGAGCGCTCGATTTCTACTGATATTGCTTCGACATCGAAAATTCGCTATTTTTGAATGGCTCGATCGTAACGAATGGTCTCCACCACTCGTCGCCGACATGAGAGTGGTGGAGTCGACATAAACGTCAAACAATCCATTGCTAAACATTTGGAAACAAACTTTGAAAAATATTATACAGGGTTATTGGTAATTATACTAGCAAGCCGCTGAAGGATACTTCTGTGCACCTAAACAAACAACTTTTGTTCTACGTCTTTTGGAAATTCGAAAAAAAATTGAGAATTTTGAGGTTATGCAAATTCAAAAAACAGTAGATTTTTAAAACAAAGGTAATTCAGACTATGAACAGTAAATAAAACTTAAAAAATAAGTAAAATTTTAAGGGTAATGACCTCTCCGTGTAAGAAACAGCTGATTTACAGGTAAACCTAACGCCAAAATTTAAAAGTTCAAGTTCAAGTAAAAGTTGAATGTTCGAATTTCCAAAAGTTTTAGAACAAAAGTTGTTTGTTTAGGTGCACAGAAGTAGCCCTCAACGACTTGCTAGTATTATTACCAATAACCCTGTATATTTTGTGATTATTTCGCATGTTATTATTAGATATTTCAAATTTCGACGACGAACGATTCAAAAATACAGAAAGTTGATGTCATACGACTTGGAAGTATAGTATGACTTTTAGACGAAGCTATGTCACACGAGCGATTCAGAAATAGAGCCCCAGGACTCGTCGCTATAAGCGGATTGTGGGCTACCGTAAATGGCGCCACTTTCTTTGTTACCACTCTGCTAATACTAAATGCGGTTGCGAAGTTATGTTCTAAAAGTGCTTTGATGTTTTGATGTTTTGATGACTAAACTTTTATATTATAGTCATTGAATCATTGATTGCTACGATATGGGCATTAGCCGAGTGTAGGCATCATAAATAAGCTGGTCGACTTTTTAAAATAGTAGGTACATTATTGCAAAGGCCGGGAAATAAGCATATGCAGGTCGAGTATGAGTTTACGAGACAGGCCATTGCCATTCCGTCGAGGCATATAGTGCTTTTCTCAAAAGAATGCAGGGAAATAATATAATGTCATTATTTTCGAGGAGGAAACACGCGAAGTGTCGAATTTGCGGACAAGGATCAAATCGCTTGCAGGAACGTTACTTGGCGCGTTCTTTTTTCGAAAATAATGACAATATTATTATTATTTTTAAAATAGAAAAAGTATTTTTGCTCAATCATGCATGGAAATAGCATGATAGGTACATAATTTAGTTAATTTTTAATATCTTTATGTTATTTTATTTAAATTTATACCTGACCTATAAATCCATTTTTACCAATGAAGAACCTTGAACCTTTCCAAATCTATCCAAAAGAGTAATTATAGAAGACCTATGATTAGCGTAAAAAAGTGTCCTACAATGTTAAATTATCCATTTTCTTTTGCCAAATCTATTGAAAATAGTTTTGCTATACCTACTTAATTTTGATCAACTAAAAAACAGTAGGAATCGAGTACCAATGATTATTTCCCAGTTTCCCAAACAAATCGGCAGTGAAATTGTGCGGAAAGCATGTAAAATTAGCCGAGGCGTTCACGTCCTCCGAAGAATGTCTCACTTTATTAGATTCCATAAGCTCTATTCATCTTTTTTCGCCCTCTCTAAGGGTACTTTTGAAACGGCATCAGTAGGTACACATTAGTGAATAATCGGATCGAATCATTCGATCTTGCGTATTACGCGCGGTCGGGGCTTGTGATCTACTTTGTAATAATAGACTGCCAGATTATGCGACTACGTACGGAGTGGTGCTCAAACTTGAGTTTAAGGGAGCCTTAAACTCACTGTCCACAAGAGCGTCGAGCGGAGCGGAGGATTCTACCAATAGAATGAAGAATGTTACTAGGTATGCCAAATCAGTTAAGCTTGTATGTATACAAATACTCTAGGTTTTGTTGTAGCCAAAAAAACTATTAGTTTTGATTTTACAGGCGATTAAACTTACGTGACCGCATGTGACGTCAATTTACACCGCTCCGCTTAGTAACGCATCGAGTATGAGTCCGCGTCGCACATTTACTTCTATAAATCGGAAACTAATTGACGTATCGAAGTAATTCTTTCACTTGTATTTTTTATTTTTGACAAAGAATATGGAGAGCTAATATTCAAAATTAGTTAACATTCTTCATTGCATAAAAACTCCGCATGCAGAGTTTTTAAGGATTTTGATTGGTGGAAACGCCGCCGCTCCGCTTCTGTGGATAGGCAGCCTAATACCTGTCACTGCTAACAAACCTATTTCAGCGGCCAAGCAGTATGAGGTCTTGTACATTTAACATTCAACAAACATCCTTTTTCAATAAGTCAGATACTCAAAATGGTTGTCTGTAAAGTCGATTTACGGACGATAATTTTACGTGATAACGTCATAAGAAAACGATGAAAAATTGAGATTTTTTTGTTACTTATCTCTTTATTTACCTATTTCTTTTTCTTATTTTTTTTCCTTTATTTTTTTTCCTTTATATAAGTCTTCTATTCGTCACTCGTCACCATTACACCAGATGAGCGATTATTATTATTAAATACTCTCATGTTACCATGACGTCATGCGTCCCGTTCGGGGAACGGGACTAAGATTCTAATTTAATGATACTTAACCAATTATTTTTATAACAATGCTTTCTAGCTATTGCCTGCGACTTCGTATGCGCGGTACTTTTGTATTTTAATTAAAAACTAGCTCTTGAATCAAACTATCTATTTTAAAAAACCGCATCAAAATCCGGACGGCGACTTTGTTTTATACTATGTAGTGATAGCGATGATATTTTATTGATGTGTCCCTAGTGTTGAGAACCACTGAATTATTAAATATCAAAAGATGTTTATTCGGCCACTTGTATCATTCTATTAAGAATTACAGAGGATTAGCTCTAAGCTGACGAACAATAAACCGTATTGTAGCAAATTCTGTTGTGGGAATATTATTATCATTTACCTACTCTACTGTAGAAATATGGTAGGTACTCGTAAGTGTATTTATTTTATTAATATTATTGAAGAAAATTACATATCTTCTATACATATAAAATTCTTTGTCCTGAATGACTGACTGACTGACTGACTGACGGATCAATGCACAGCCTAAACCGCTGATCGTAGAGACCTGAATCTTAGAGGGTGTGTTCTTTGTGTGACGTAGGCATAGGATAAGTAAGGCTTTTCCGAAATTGTACTGTAAAAAGTGGGCCAAAGTTTGTAAGGGACAAGTCCTTTGTCCATTTTCGACTTTTACGCGGACGAAGTCGCGGGCAAAAGCTAGTTTTTAATATAATGCTACAATCTACGAGTACATCATTTTCTTTTTCAAACAACGACGGAAAAATTTACTATTTCTATTGTAGTACCAGCTGCACCTTGCGGATCTTAATTTCATTATTTTTTCATATTCTTACCATTTAAACTTTTCCTAGACTCCCACAAATATTTCAAAACCCAAATTAGCTATGTCCTACCGTTCTCAAGTTATGGCGCAACTGAATGAAATATAATAAGCATTCATTTTCATAAATAGGTACACAAAGATAGAAGAGAAGATTTACAGGGTTATTGGTAATTATACTAGCAAGCCGTTGAGGACTACTTCTGTGTACCGTAACAAACAACTTTTCTTCTACGACTTGTGGAAATTCGAAAAAAAATGATAGTTTTGAGGTTATGTAAATTCGAAAAACAGCCGTTTTTTTTAAATAAAGGTCATTCAGTCTAAGAACAGTAGATAAAACTTAGAAAATAAGTAAAATTAAATTAATGATTAGGGTTAATGACCTTTCCGTGTAAGGAACACCTGATTTTCAGGTAAACCTAACCTCAACCTAACCTAACCTCAATTGCAAAAGTCGTAGAAAAAAAGTTGTTTGTTAAGGTGCACAGAAGTAACCCTCAACAGCTTGCTAGTATAATTACCAATAACCCTGTATAGGTACCTACTGAGTATTAGTATATCTTTCCCTTCTTACAAGTAGCAATAATGTTACAAAGAAAACCTCACAATACTTACATAATTCATTTTCTTCTCTAACAGAAATTTTCCAACTGCAAAGTCCCCGACAACAAAAGTTAAGCTCTAAATATGTTACGTTTGACAAATCCTGCCTTTGTCCAGGTAATCTTATAGGGCTTTACTCATTCTGGCAATGACCACGACAGATACGGCTTACAAGGCTTTGTATGGGCATCCACAGTGCCTATAGCGATACCAATATTGAATTGGTAGATTGTATAGATACATGTATTGAGACATTGATGATTGGTAACGCTAAGGAAAATGAGGTTTTAGGTGAAGATGAAGATTTTGTAAAAAAATATATAATATATATAAATATAAATATTGCAAGACATTCTACACATCGCCATCTAACCCCAAGCTAAGTAACTAGACTTGTGTTATGGGTGCTAGACAACGGATATACTACTTATATACTTTTGTTTTGTAAATATATACATATAATACATAGATACAACCAGACCACAGACAAATATCTAAGCATAAATACTTGTCTGAGGTGGGAATCGAACCCGCAACCCTAGGTTTGGCAGTCCGGCATGGTGACCATTGTGCCAACTGGGTCGTCAAATATTTATAATCCAAAGTCCAAAGTCGTCAATATATTGTAAGTAGAAACTGAAGTAGAGCTATCCTAACTTAGTTTTTAAGACGTTTCTATGTGATCTGTGTACAAATGTATAAAGCATCCAAATGAATAAACATTTTTGACTTTCAAAAAAATATTGTGTGAATACGGTTCACGATTGACCCCCTATGCTAACAGCGGGGGATCGTTAATCGTTGAACAGTGTTAGATTTTTTTAAGCTTATCCGTCCCCCTAGTCTAAGCTATGGTCCAAGTAAAAACGATCTGGTCCAAGTAACGATTGAAATAATACGTATATGGAATAGGGGGTTTAAACCAAAAAGTTTTGATTTTAGACGGATGTCTTAAGGACGTAGACCCTTAACCTATTTTTGATTACTTCACTTAATTCACTTTATAATATTTGCCTTTTTATTTTATTTTATTTTGTTGTAGTTATAGTTTCAGAGATTTCTTGATGAGAATTTGTTTATACTTAATAATAATATCTTTATTGTTAAACTTACAGTCTCAGTAGGTGGAACTCTGACTCTTAAACTAAGAAAACTTCGTGTTTTAAAAGCCAGCGTCTTCCCTTTTATGTGCACAATACGAGTTTACACGAAGAAAATATAATATTTATAAATACAATATCTTACACTACACTTACAGGGTTATTGTTAATTATGGGTCCCGTATGTAGTTTCGAAAGACTTTGTAGCGACAGGTTGTTATACTAGCTAGCCTTTGAGGGCAATTCCTGTTCACCTAAACAACTTTTGTTCTACGACTTTTGGAAATTCGAAATTTATTTTGATAATTATGAGGATAGGTTTACTTGTAAATCAGCTGTTCCATACACGGAGAGGTCATTAACCTTAAAATTCTACCTATTTTTTACGTTTTATCTAGTGTTGTTAGTCTGTCTAAAATCAGCTATTTTTAGAATTTATATAACCTCAAAATTTTCATATTTTTTTTTCGAATAAGTATCCAAAAATCGTAGAACAAAAGATGTTTGTTAAATTGCACAGAAGTAGTCCTCAACGGCTTGCTAGTATAATTACCAATAACCCTGTATACGTAGATTATAATAAAAAAAAATTAGAACAGTTTCCAGGTCTAGTTAAGTTTTTAGTTAGCATTTAAGAAATTATAATAGGTATTATAGCTAGGTATCCGCAGATCATAAAATAACGTTAAACCGAATAGAAAATAGATTTTCGAAGGCAAGTAGAAAATATCCACCATAATATAGAACTGATAGGTAACTGCTATTCTATTTTAGAACTACGTAAAGACGCCCGCCACCCGATTACCTGGGAATTTTTCCATTACCCCGGAAAATTGCACGCTTGATCGGTCGGCAAATTTATTATCACCGTGTATATTTGATTATTGCTAAAGTAGGTAGGTACCTATGTTAGTAATAAGTTCCGAGTAGAGAAATATTGTGTAGTGAGAATGAATACAATATTATGAACCGAAATTTTGGAGATCCTACTGAAAGTTTGTGTGTGTGTGTGTGTATGTTTGTTACTCCTTCAAGTTAAAACTACTAAACCGACGGCAATGAAATTCGGTATGTAGATAGCTAGAGACTTGGATTAACATATAGGCTACTTTTTATCTCGATATTCCGATTCCGATCAGGACTTACGCGGGTGAAACCACGGGACGCAGCTAGTAGGTTTATAATAGGTATGTTTCCTAAAAAGTGTGACCCTTTTTGGGGTTCCGTACCTTAAAAGGTAAAAAAGGAACCCTTATAAGATCACTTTCTTGTCTGTCTGTCCGTTTGTCACCACCGATTTTCTAAGGAACGGGTGCACCTAGCAAGTTGAAATTCATACCAGATACTGAGGTCCATAGTCATACTCCCCTTAAATATATAGATAAGCCAATTTAACTTGACCCTTACATTGTATGGGCGCCCGAACAAAATAGGGGTCAAGTTAAATTGGTACTTACCATACCACGGCAGGGGTAGAGAAAGAGAGTTGAAACTGTACGGAATCCTCGGCGCACGAGTACGACTCGCACTTGACCGGGTTTTTTTTTTAGTTTTTCTCGCCTATCTTTCGTATTGTATTCTTATTATATTATTGATTCCCTCATATCTTCCAAACCACTGGATATATTTCTTTAATTAATCCAAACTATGTTTCTCTTGTTCAAAAACAATTTAACTGTTTAAATCAACTGACCGGTATATAAACCACATTTTGTTTGAGAAATTACACGCATTTACGCTCTCCCAAACTCGTACGGAGTTTTCCTTTACCATAGTCGAATATATTTGTCTATGCCTTTACCAACTGGTCATTGTACTGTACAAAGGAACAGTAACGATGCGGTTATTCTGTGCAAACTTTCTCACTTGTACGCTTGACCGTCACTATTTTAATGAAAATTGTTAAACGGATGGAAAATGGACGCCTTGTTTATATTCTTAGTACCTGGGTTTTTTACCTAGGGACCGAAACCTAATACTAAATATGATAATAAACATTTAGTATATAAGTTTATTATATTGCATGCTTGTAAGGGTAAGTTATTGTTACTTAATTAAGCCTATTTTAAGATCCTTGTGTATATTTTTTTGCAATAAATGTCTATAAGTATTACAATAATTATTACATACTTACCGATTTTTTCTAAATTAAATCCAATATTTCACAAACTCAGATAAACTTCGAAACCTAGGTATAACTTTTTCAGTTTTAACTTTGACAGTCAATGACGGAATTTTTTTTCACAAAATCGGCCAGTGTTTATGAAAAGTATAGGGTAAAAAGAGTTTTTCCTTTTTTACACATACCAAGTTTCATCATAATCGGAAAAGTATTTCCTCCTTATATTATTAGTATAGAAATATAGTTATCATGTCTGCCTTTTCCTATACTATTTACATCTCAGCATGATCTCAGCATATTTACTTTTATCTTTTCTTATCGGTATCTTTTTTTTTATCAATTTTGTCTGCAATAGATAAATAAAGTCTACAATTCAAAAATTAAGATAAATAAAAAATAAATATAATTTAGGGCAACACATTTTTAAAAAGATATTGAATACAAGAGGCCAAAAACAAAAATAAATTAAGTGGTTATTTGATGATTGAATCAACAAAATTTGGTCAATACTGTTGTTTTAAACGTCTTTCGTAATCACGAATTTAAAAAAAAGAACAATTTGTATTCCATAGATTTGAAATTATTGTCTTTCAAATAAATAAAAAAAACGTACTTCGAATGTCTATCACATTATACAATAAAGTACCTAGGTCACCGAGCTTTACTCGCTCTTTTTATGTTTTTTTACCTCGGCCCTAAAACCTAATACTAAATTTCATGAAAATCGTTGGAGCCGTTTCCGAGTCCCAGATTATAAATAAGTATTTTATCACAGTTGCTCATAAAGTGGATCTTATTCAACCGATTTTAGGCTCATAATCCAACGTATTACACACGCGTGCGTTATGCATTACCTCGAAGCCACTAGTGTGTTATAATTACATTTACTGTTCTGATGAATAAAATAAATTAGGTACCAAAAAAGAGATTTTACTCCAGCAATAAAGGTTGTCTATAAAGTCGGTTTAGGAACGATAATTGTAAGTGATAAGGTCTGAAAAAATAATTAAAAATTTAGTGTTTTTTTACTTAAATATAGTTTTTTCCGTACCATGATATTTTGTTTTTAACTCCCGACAAATGGAAAATACCCTAAAAAATATTGTATGTCAGACGAGGCTGTATAGGTTAAAAGTCTTTTGCCTGGCTTTTCGGGAGTATAATTAACAAAAAAATATTGCCTAAAAAAATTGTAAACATAGACTTATCACCAAATATTTTGTTGTTTATTATTTTCTTTTCTTTTCAAGTCTTTTCTTTTCGGGATCGGGACTTACGCGGGCGGAACCGTGGGGCGCAGCTAGTTGTATATATAATCAGAATTGCGTTTAAAGATATTAGATAAATGTGTTTATTACTTACATAAAGTTTAGTTATTTACAATAGATACTGTCATAAAATTCAAGCCAAAAACAGCTTTATGCCCATCATGAAGAGTGAAGCATAATATACAAAATATGAATCAAAATTCGTACGAACCATCTCTCTCAACTCCCATAACCTCAAAGTGGCCATGGTCACCTATCACCGCACGCCCTTTCACATCAAACGAAACATCACTTCCACCTATCCAGTGCAAAATACACTTTATATCAAGTAAACAGAGTTGAATCTGTATCACTTTACTGGAATATGTACGAACATTTGATTACACACACGACTGGTCAAGTATTTATCAATTAATACAAGATTTAATAGAGCAGGCATCTTTGTCAACGCGTTAGGGAACATTCCATTTTGATCTGTCGTTTAATTTGATGTGTGCTAGTGAATTCCTTACAAACTGTAATAATGTTGGATTAGGGAAATATTTCACTTCTTCTACGTGATATCACTGTAAAATTAAATGTCTTTAGATACAAATTAATTAATTGGAACGAAGTTCCTTATGGCGCGTTGCGAAAGGGGGCTAGACGGAAAAAATTAAGACCAAAAGTGCGCGGGGTTGTAACACGGCCGCTCGCATTCATTTATGCGTTGAACTCGAATGACTCGAGGTCACGCGCACAGCGGGCACAGCTGATACCGCGCGCGTGTGTGCGTGGAACGAGCTCGCGGCTATGTTAGTGTGGGCGAGCGCTTGGGCATGCATTGCATTTCTGTAACTTCAAATGCGTAATTTGTTAAGAAAATTTAAAAATTTGGTAATGTTTGTTTGGAAGAAAATTTTGTGTTAACGCTTAGAATATCGATTTTGCAAAAAAGTTGAAAAAAAATGGACACTTTGACCTTCAATATCTCCAGAACCTGTGGTTTCCCAGGTATTGTCTAGAAGAAAAAAATGATCCCAATGATGGGCAGAATATGTGGTTTTCGTTTTCGTTAAGGGTCTTTTTACACCCTTTAGATACATATGAACTTTCATAGTATAAATGTAATATTTGTAATATGTTTATACTTTATAGCATTCACCTATATTTTCATAACATCACAATAAGCACATGTGCGGTGTAGGTTTACCAAACAAATAATTTCGAATGAAAATAAATGAAATAAAATAATAATAAATAATCTCCGTTTTTCAGAGAAAGAAAAGAAAAAAAAATTATGGATGAAAGTTGATTTTTCGGAGAGATAAACTTTTTAATGTAAAATAATTGTAATAGTTTTAAAGTGTTAATTTTTAATGTAATATAAATTGTCATGTTTGTGTACGATAGCGCAATAAATGAATATTGTATTCTACCACATAAATGATAGTACTTTTATACTGATAAAGCAATTGGTGCAAAATTATTCCCTAACCATTCCAAAATATCAAACATGCTCAACGTTAATAATCAAGTTTTCACTTCTGCCGGCACTCCCGGAGTGCAACCCGTTTTTTTTTAAACTAAAACATGGTAGCTGTTTATTTTGATTATGTTCGTTTCAAAACTTTTTTCAGAACTTACTTTTTACCCGCGACGGAATGAAAGACGGTTTATAATTTAGAGTGAGAGGGTGTTTAGTGTTTGTTTATTTGTTTGTGCCCTCAAATGTTCTTAATTACCTCCCAAACGGCTTGACCGATTTAGACACGGTTTTCTGTGAAATGATTGTTTTAAGTAAATAGGTTTACAATATTCTACGTTAAGCTCAACCCGTTCTTAAGATCAGGTGCTAATAAAGCTACCAAAATCGACCTTTGTTTTAAGCAACTCTAAGGAATCAAATACTCTTTTTTTGTTATTTGGATATAAATGGATATTGTAGTTTAATAACCATATTTTTGGTTATTGTGGTTCAAAACATGAACAACTTTGTTCGATAAAAAAAAGTTAGAAACAGAGAAATATTAGATCGTTTATCGGCTTTTATTCAAAAATAGTTAACGTTTGTTTCTAAAAATGAATCAAATGATAGGTTTTGACCTCTAGGAACTATATTTGTGGATAATAATGCTGAAATGTTTTGCATATCGATCAAATATAACAGTTAGCACGCAGCACGCTACGTCTTTGAGAGCGGGGGCTAAGGTAATGTGAATACCTACACACGGTACTGGAAGAGCGCCTTAAGTTAAAAGACGTTTATCGTGAAGATTCGACAGGCTTATTGTGATTCGGCAGCCGATAAATATATTGTAAGTAAACTTTGGAAGTTGTTTCTTTTTCCAAGCTTACGTTCCTGGGAGCAGAATATGTTACTGAGACTGAAATTCATCTAACTTAGATAACAAGAGCTTACACAATAATAGTAATTTTAAAACTCTACGGTGGTTCTGCAATTATGCTGCCGACGGTACCTATGAAAAATTTCAATAATTCTCCGCTATTGGTTAGCCTAACAAGTTTTCCATGGTCAATTTGAAATATAATAGATACCTAGATACACTTGTCGGTTCGGAAGGGCGTCGAATAGACCCTTCGCCTCTAAATCTAATTTAGTACGTCTCAAGGGACAACCGTAAAAAAGTGGAATTTTTTATTTAACGTATATATCTACGTAGGTACATAGATACATTTATTTACTTTGAAGATGGGAGTTCCTAGAAATGTTAAAATCACTTCTTGAAGGATTCTTGGTATACCTATCTATATGCTAGATGTTATCTTGACGACCCAGTTGGCACAATGGTCACCATGTCGGACTGCCAAACACAGGGTTGCGGGTTCGATTCCCGCCTCAGACAAGTATTTATACTTAGATATTTGTCTGTGGTCTGGTTGTTTCTATGTATTATAAGTACAAAAGAAAATTATATACCTAAGTAGTATATCCGTTGTCTAGCACCCATAACACAAGTCTAGTTACTTAGCTTGGGGCTAGATGGCGATGTGTAGAATGTCCTGAAATATTTATTTATTATATATTTATTTATCTCTATGGGTTTTTAATTTTAATCTTATTATATTGACCGATATCGTTACTCTTGATGATCTTCTTCTTCTCGTATAGTGGTGTGGCTCACCTATTATTAGAGTTTTCAGATCGCCCTAAGGCCTCTAACTTGACCTAACGACTGCTACTAGAGGTAGCAACCGGGACCAACGGCTTACCGTGCCTTCCGAAAAACGGAGGAGCTCACGAAAATACATTTTAGCCACACTACTAATTGGTCACCCATCGAAGTAATGACCGCGTCAGACTTCGCTTAACCCGCACGACCGTAAACAATCAGCGAGCGTCGCGTCGCGTCGCTTAGCTGTGAGCCCTCTTGGTGATGTAACGCTTCTATACTTACTGATAAACTTGTACTTGTACTTGTATGCTGTTTCCCGCAATTAGACCCTTTTTAATTGGGTCCTTTTTGCGTGAGGATGGAGGGGTGCCCAGCACCTACTACCCTCTCAGCTTACTCGACCATGTCCAAAGGAGAGAACTTGTCAATACTTCTGGAGCCAACTAAACCGCGGGTTTCATCACGGTGTTTTTCTACCGCAAACAGCAATGTCAATTAACGCACATACAATTTTCTTAAGAAAAATCCTTTGGTGCACGGCCGGCCGGGATTCGAACCCACGACCTTCAGAGAGTAAAGAAAGATAGTTGAAACTAATGTACGGAACCCGCGGCGCGCGAGTACGACTCACACTTGACCGGTTTCTACAAGTGCGAATGCTGTTTAGATTTATTAAAACCTTGCTCTATGTAGTATAGAAAATAAAAATCTAAAAATAAAATAATATAGAGTTTCGAGACTTAATATTTCCCTAAAAATACTTACAGTTAAGTAAACAATATTTAACTGTAAGTATTTCTTTTCTTACTTTAGTCCGCAAACCCTTTAATTTTATTTCGTAGGTATATCTACCATCATCAGACCCCTCTTTCCCACTGGGCACTCAGAGCAAGGCCCCGTGCCCAGGGCCCCGTGATCGATAGGGCCCCTAGTTCCTGATAATAGTGTTCTGTGAAAGGTAAAGGGGCCCATTATACTAATATGCCGGGGCCTCCAATACGTAAAAGACGGCCTTGATCATCATTAAAAATACACAAACATGTAGGTACACGATAACAAAACAAGATTTAATTTTATAGCTCCGCCACACTATTGTCCTAGCGCAATTATTCCCTCTGCCGCGATCTCGCCTGCCCTGCTCATGCTCTGCCCACACACTGCTCTACTCGCGCAATGAATCGTGCAATGAATCGCGCCGCTCCGCGTGTCCGTCAGTGCAGCAACTTTGCTTCTAGAACACTTCAAGTCAAATCTGAAAATGTCATAACTTTGCAAGAAACCTATTTAACTAAAATTATGTGCGTATATACCAAAAAGTAGAGTGCCTTTGGAAATACATATTCCGAAATTTTCAGCTTCAAAAGTCTCGTATTTAAGTAGATATAAACGAAAAACAAATTATAACCTTAGTTGTTGGCTAACCGACCAAATTCGCTTCGCAAATAGATTGAGCACTCCAACCACCGAACCAATTCATTAATTCACCGAACCAATTCATTCTAGAAACAAAGTTCCTGCTGGAATGACGGACACGATGCGGACTGCGACCGCGCTATTATATGGCCAGCCACTCGCGCTCATATTGCCGGTCCTTTGACTTGCGCCCAAATACCGACGAAATAGGTAGCGATGGGCATGACGTCGAGCATGACTTGCGGCATAGCGAGTAATGTTGCCACACTACATCTCTGCCTTCTGTCCTCGCCTACTTCCCACGCCACTCGTCGAGTGTGTGGCGGAGCCAAAGATGACAATCCAAGATAGATAATTTATTTCTAGAAATCAGTTCGAAATAGTAGTTTTAATGTAAAAAAAATCTAAATTAACCAAAGATTCATAAATTACGTTTTTCAAGAAAGGTAATTTGAATGTTATGGTGAGTTATGACTTTATGACGTTAAACAATTGATATAGTGTGAAACGAAATTTTCAAACCTGGGATCTAGTTATCGCGAGCTCGTCGACAAATACAGATGACTGTTATCGTGTTTTTTTCCCAGTCTTATCTCGTATTATTTTGACAAAATGTTTAGATACTGATTTGTTATAAACAGTAACAAAATTTGCAAAATAACTAGTCGTATTGAGTATTGAGTGTACAATTTATCAGCAGCACTTGAAGTAGTTAGTCGCAGCGATGGTAAGACTTTTAAAATGTATCTGAGTAGATACCAAAGTTATCATTAAAATGTTTAATATACGCGTTTTTTTCGCACAATAACTAAAAACAACATGTAGGTATTTTGAATAAATAATAGTAGTGAGTAAACATTAGATAGTTATTATTCAAGATTTTGAATAAATAATAGTAGTGAGTAAACATTAGATAGTTATTTTTCAAGTCAATAGTTTTAATTACATATTCATTATTTACAATTTGCGTGTAATATTTGTGACGTTAACAGGGCATTTACGAGACATGTTTTAGATTTAAATAAAGTTACCTGCTTATTCTAACGTGTTGGCTAATTACTTTTGTAAACTTTCAGGACAAAAGTCAGACAAAAAGAGTATGTGTTATCGGTGCCGGAATCGCAGGTCTTTCAGCTGCAAGATATCTGAAGGAAGAAGGCATCAACTTCACTGTTCTAGAAACTACCCGATATGTGGGAGGCACTTGGCGTTACGATCCGAGAGTTGGCACTGATGAAAATGGTATGCATTTGCATACAAGCATGTATAAATACTTGAGGTGGGTTGACTTTTATAGATATATATTACTTAGGGCAAGTTAGTGCTTATGTTTAAAGATCTATATATACATATAAAATGCTTTGTCCTGAATGACTGACTGACGGATCAAACACAGCCTAAACCGCTGATCGTAGAAAACTGAAACTTGAAGGGTGTGACGTTGGCATCCGATAAGAAAGGATTTATCAAAATTTTACTCCTAAGGGGGTGGAAAAGGGGGGCAAAGTTTGTATGGGACAACGTGATTCTTTGGTCCATTTTCGACTTTTACGCGGACGAAGTCGCGGACAAATATCCAAGTATCCAATAAAAAAATAATCAATAAATCCACCTTTCTAATCAGATTAATATTTTAAATATGGTGTGTTAATTCAGTGTCTGTGTCAACTGGTCAATGCTCATTAAAATATTGGAGTTTTAAAAGACAGTCACAGTTTTTATATTTTGACATCAGCGCCATCTAGCATATTATGTTAATATTACTATTTAATAAAGCGCGAATGGCAAAGTTTGAAAAGGGAACCGAGGGCGAGTTTTATTGTATTAAGATACCTTTTATATTGGCTAGATGTCGCTGCTACATTTTTTGAATGATTTCAGAACAAACTTGCCGGCACCAACCATGGAACTTAGAGGTTTTCCTCTACCTGAAGGCATACCTTCTTTTCCAAGTGGGGAAATCTATTATAATTATTTAAATGCTTATGCTAGACACTTTGATATACTAAAAGATATTCAGGTAAACATAAACTTTCTAAACTCAACTTACGATTTAGTTAAATATCGCGAGCTTTATGCCAAAGGGGCGTACACGCTAAAATGCGTTTTTTTTAATAATGCCAATCTTTTACAATTTTATCTAGATGAACCTTTGACTATATTTCAGTTTCTTCATAACGTCGTATCAGTTAGAAGAGAAGCTGATGAAGTATGGAAAGTAAGACACGTACACGTTAAGACAAACGAAACATTTGAAGAAGAACATGATTTTGTTATAGTAGCTAACGGACATTTCAGTAAACCACATAGGCCAACATTTCCAGGAGAAGATATATTTAGAGGTAATAAACTAAAAATGCATAATGAAGAGGTAGCTAAGGTAAAAGAAACAAATAGTAGATTAATGGTATTAATCTTCTAAGTTACGACAGAAATTCGAGACTTGGTCCCTTCATTTGATAGACCCAATAAGTAATATTGAAAGATAATGAGTCGATATTATCTTTTTTTATTATTTTAATATGATCATTAGTTTAGAAAACAACTGTGTTTAAGAGTAAGCAATGTGTAGCGTTTTTGGTTTATTGCAGAACTTCATTATAACACTAGCTGTCGCGGTAAATGTTGTTTGCCAAATAAAAAAATATATAACGTTAAAAAAAGGAAAAAAAATAAATGTTCTTCGATTCTCAGACCTAACGAATATACAAAAAAACTTTCAATACAAATCGGTTCAGCCGTTTAGGTGGAGTTTGGCAACTATACGAGAATTTTATATTTGGTTTTTAATAAAAAAACATCGAATTGGATTTTAGATTAAAACTGGGATGTCTAACTTCAAGACATCAATTTTGATTATCTTTCAAATTCTAGGAACAATAATTCACAGTCACGATTACAAAACACCAGATCATTACAAAGATCGTAGAGTCCTTGTTATTGGAGCTGGCCCTTCAGGCATGGAAATCGGCCTATTAGTCGCAGAAGTTAGTAAAACCCTCGTACACAGTCATCATTCTCCTGTCAACTTCAGGACTCCGTTCCCACCACATTATATTAGGAAACTAGATGTGGAGAGATTCAATGAAACTGGAGCAATCTTTGTTGATGGAAGTTATGAGGATCTGGATGATGTCATTATATGTACAGGTGAGTTTTAAACCAAACTAAATCAACTCTATTTAGAGCTAATGATTAGATCTAAAGTTTATTTGAAATTAATATTGTAGTGCCTTTCTTATTAGGTCAGATCCACCCACTCAAGTGTGCTGCCAGGTCTTTGGCGTTGTTATTATCTAACGTTCGGTCAGCTTACGTACAGCTATTAGAGCTGGAGGGAGAAGTCAAGAGGGGCAGCATAGTTTGGGATCCCCACAGCCGCATTGAATTTAACATGGATCGATCATGTTTCCACATTCACCCTGCAGCAATCAACCTGAGTCCTTATGCCTGTTATGTGACTTATGCGGTATCGTGATGTTTATTCCGAAAAACCTATTAAACAAATCTGCACTGGTTGACTAATTAGATAAAGATTTGTAAGTTCTGGCTCTCTATCAGATTTATTTTTGTTAAATCTTCCAGGATTCGAATATGACTTCCCATTTTTGGACGAAACATGTGGCTTAGACATAACATCTCATACGGTGACCCCATTGTACAAATACATGGTGAACATAAACCAACCCAGTATGATCATCGTGGGCTTGATCTCAAGAGCTTGCTTGCCTATTGCTTTGGATGCACAGGTTAGAAACTTAAAAGATTTATTAAAGACCTTATTACATTGGTAATATGGTCTTTTATAAATCTCCAAACCTCCTAGGCATTGACCTAAGAGGTTTGCGGAATTTTCATAACAAGAAATAAATGATAATCTTGATGTAGCAAACCGGTTTATATGTTTCTAATAGTAAGTCATTCCAGCTGCTAAGACCACTTTTTCTAAGCAACGGAACGACAAAATAATTTGATGACAACAGCTTTTTTTCCAAAAAAGGATGCCTTGCCTTAGTTTGAGACTAGATTGATATCTGTATGCAAAAAGTTGCTCGGTGGCGGGAGTAGAACTCGCAACCGCAGGAGTTTTCTTGCCACTGAGGTCGTCAAAGTTCCAAGTTCCTAGTTTGGTCCAGAGTAACATTTGTCTAACCTATGTGAGTTTATTGAATTATTTGCTCTTAGGCCCGGTACGCCACTGCGTTGGTGAAAGGCAACTTCACCTTGCCATCTCATGAAAAAATGATGCAGGAATGGCAGAAGCATGTGGATATTGTCAGATCGAAAGGATTAAAAATGTCTTTAATACATGTTTTGGAGGAAAAAGAGGTAAAAGTTCCATTCTGTGCGTAAGAAATTATGTTTTTATATGTTACGTTTATATTTTTGCCTTGCACAACTCATCATCATATCTCTACAAAATCCTTTTAGCTCCCTCATCTCAGAAAACGTTGCAAGTTCCTGAGTGACGCCCATTCAGGACAACTCCATTCAATAGTGTCCCTTCTCTTTCAAGCTCCTCCCCCACTCCACTTTCTACAATAAATACTTCTCGTTTCACTTTGTCATCCTCTGGAATTCCTGCCTCATCCCATCCGTTCTGCTAGGTCCTATGGTAACTGATCACTACCTCAGTACTGTCTAACATCCGTATATATTCCTGTATTTTTAAGTATGTATGTACTTATTTGTATGTTTCCATGTATATAATTGAATATGGGTATGTATTATGAGTATAATTTAATATTTTAAAGCCATAATTATGTAAGTATTTTATATTACTTATCACCTATTATAAGGTTATGTTTGGTATCCCTCCTTGAGTAAAATCACAACCTATCATAAAAGCTGAATCAGTTATTTTCCATCCAAAGGTTGCCTGGAAGACATCGCTATTTGTGCAACTTATACTTTCTAGCTATTACTTTACTTTATGTATAACGCGTTCTGTTTCCTCTTGTGTTATACGAATAAAGTTGTCTATCTATCTATCATCATCCGAGCGATGTTCCCGGTTGCATTTCTCTCGGGAGCTCGGGGTCCACTTTCCTACTTTTACGCCTCCACTTTGCGCGATCTTCAGCATCCTGATTAGTAAAGCGTCTGTCAAATGGTAAAACTGATCAAAATAATTTCAAGAAATTAATTTTTGATTACCTGTTGAATGTATTTAGCTAAAATTTAGCTTAATTTGTTTAAGCACAATCTCATGCAAGTCAAGTGTTGTTACTGAGTTAGGAAAAATAGACATAAGCTCCTTCCTCCATTCCTCGAATAACACATAGGCTACTCTCATCTTTATTCTAGTTATGATTTTGATGTTTTCCAGGATGATTACTACGCAGCACTATCTCAAGAATCAGGCATAGATCGTGTACCCCAAGTAATGTTCAAGATACGTACAATCGACATAGAGGCCAAATTGGAAAACCTATACACTCATAGAAACTATGTATATAAAATTATAGATGATCAAACTTTCATAAGATCGCTGGAAGAACCACCGATGAGGAACAGTTTATCTCCCTAACATGTTTTTCATGCTTTTATATAGTTTCACCAGATGTTTGTCATGAAATCTTGCAAATAAATGATCCACTTCCTCTTTTTTTGTCAATTTTCCATATGTTTGCTTCCATAAATGATACCCTGGATAACAGCTCATAATTTGTTTTTTTTTTAATCAGTAATAGCACGTCTCTTTTGAGGCATTCTATAATTAATTGAAAGCCACAATGGTAATAGTACATTGTTACCCTAGGGGTGAAAGTCACTCATTGAGTCCCGAGACGGAGTTTGGAGACGCTAATAGTTCGAGGGACTTAATGAGTCTTTTACCCGAGGTAAACACTGTGCTTTTCATTACGAATAATACATAAAATTTCCTAATAACGAGAGTGAATGAGAGACTCCATCCTACCTGATCTTCTTACAATACAGTTTACCCAGTTTTAGCTATTTGTATTCAATACTCGGTAAGTATACGTTAAACTTAACACAAACACAAACATAAAAAAATACTAATTAAAATAATTCAAAATGAAAGCATTTCCCGCCAGTATTTTTTTTTAGTTAAGGAACGACCTGGCCGCACGGTCGCATAAAGCTGCATCAACAACATCTCGACAGGGCGCGGGCGGCGGCGCAGCATGGTCATACGTCGCTTTGACTTTATTCGTATTTACATTTATTTTATTAAATAAGATATCTTGAACTAAATATATCTACTTGAATTCGATTACTGAGAAAAAACCTACTAAGTACTAAACTCTGGCAGTATGAATGAGCCGTGCGAAGCCATAATTGTTATTCTTTGGTGTTACCTAAAGCAAGGAGGTTAGGTTTTTGAAGATCCTTATGCATAATGATACTGATACTGGCTACAAGCACATTGCACAAGCCGTGCGAAAAAAAATATTCTTACATACTTATCTATACTAATATTATAAAGCTGAAGAGTTTGTTTGTTTGTTTGTTTGAACGCGCTAATCTCTGGAACTACTGGTCCGATTTGAATGATTCTTTCAGTGTAGGGTAGTCCATTTATCGAGGAAGGCTATAGGCTATGTTATTTTTTTTTCAAAATTAGGGATCCGTAATAAAATTGCTATTTTGTAACACTAGGTGTAAAATCGAAAACCTATTTTTGCGTGCGCTGCAAAAACTATTGACAATAGAACAAAATGATGTACTACGGGTTTGTAGATCCCATTAAGACCTAAAAAAAAGTCAGCGAGAACATATATCTAGCTATCATGGTTTAATCAAAATAACCGATTTTGTGTTCAAAATAATTATTAAATCGTCTGAAGAAAAAAAATACGTTAAATATGTATCGTAATATTAAATCTTTATCAAAATTAAGCATTATGTTATCAAGAGTATTTATGTAGAAGTAAAAATACTTTTTGTTTCATCTCAATCGGATATTTCGTTTAAAAGTTATCACGTGTGTAAGATGTTAAGAGTTGGTACCTATTAATGAGTTATGGGCCATAGAGTTTTTTATCAACATAAAATCCTGTAATAATCTTTTTCGAAATATATTTGTTGATGATTGTAAGTATAAGATCTTTAAAGAGTATCCTATCCTACTAATATTATAAATGTGAAAGTTTGTGTGTGTGTGTTACTCCTTCACGCTAAAACTACTGAACCAATTGCAATGAAATTCGGTATGTAGATAGCTAGAGGCCTGAATTAACATATAGGCTACTTTTTATCCCGATATTCCCACGGGATCGGGACTTACGCGGGTGAAACCGCGGGGCGCAGCTAGTCTATACTAATATTATAAAGCCGAAGAGTTTGTTTATTTGAACGCGCTAATCTCAGGAACTACGGTTCGAATTGAAAAATTCTTTGTGTTGGATAGTCCATTTATCGAGGAAAGCTATAGGCTACTTTTTATTTTGATATTTCCACGAGATCGGAACTTACGCGGGTTTATTCCGATCTGTCCCAGTCATAGAGGTATCTATCATAGATGTCCCAAAGCTTTGTCACATTAAAGGGACAGATCGAACAAACAAGTTTGATTTGTCCCCTTGTAAGCAACGAGGGGACAGATCGAACTTTATTCAACACTTAACGGTTTGATCTGTCCCTCTGTCAGCAAAAGGGGGACAGATCAAACCGTTAAGGAGTGAATAAAGTTCGATCTGTCCCGCATATAATTTAATAAATATAGTTCTTTAAAGTAATGCCATACTTCATACGCATCATTATAAATTAATATACTTATTAAACATAATTATTATTTATTTTAAATAGATCAAATTAAAAGTACTGAATAAAATAAAAAGACATACATATTTAACTTTATAAATACAAAAAATGGACCAGTTAGTCGAATAACCCGCCCCTTATCGTACCCGGCGTAAAGGTTCCCAAACTTATTAAATAAACCACTAATGGTTTTGAGTAATTCATGGTCTCGTCCTATGTACCGAAGTTAGTAATGTTCTTAGAAACGATTCGGTAAGTATATTATAAAAAAAACAATCAATAATTTTAGTTACGTACATATATGTATACTAGCTGTGCCCCTCGGTTTCACCCGCGTATCCGATTCCGTGGGAATATCAAAATAAAAGTAAAATAAATAATTAATAAATATTGCAGGACATTCTACACATCGCCATCTAGCCCCAAGTAAAAATTTGACTGGTCGAACGTCACTGACTCGAAAAGAAGAAGAAGAAGCCCCAAGCTAAGAACTAGACTTGTGTTATAAGTACTAGACAACGGATATACAACTTATATACTTTTCTTTTGTAAACATATTCTTATAATACATAGAAACAACCAGATCACAGACAAATATCTAAGCATAAATACTTGTCTGAGGCGGGAATCGAACCCGCAACCCTGTGTTTGGCAGTCCGGCACGGTGACCATTGTGCCATTTGGGTCGTCAAAAGTAGCCTTAAGCCTTACTCGATAAATGGACTATCCAATACAAAAAGATTGTTTCAATTCGAACCAGAAGTTCCTGAGATTAGCGCGTTCAAACAAACAAACTCTTCAGTTTTATAATATAAGTATAGATATAACATCGATAAAAGGTCAGTAAATTCCAAGTCAGAGATATATAATAGCTCAGTATTATCAGACGTTCCTTATACATTAACCTATATTAACATATAAGACATATTTGTTTTACAAATGACTACGTTTCGGATCGTTATTGTGTGTGGTTACATAATAAGTGCAACAGTTGTTTTTGCTCATGACTATGGCTTGAGATTGGACCCACAAAACTCCGTAAGTTAAATTTGTTATTTTTAAAATAACATTTAATGCTTAGTTGATTGAATCCGGCGTTACTTTTCGGAACTCCATATCTGTAATGGAAGTATTAATATTTAGTTTTTAGTTCCGAGCCTAGTGCCAAACACAAAATGAAATGTGCACCGCCCTCCCGCTCACTTGACGAGGCATGCAATGAGGACAAGCAACAATTAGTATTAGTGACACCATTCATAAACCACGACACGTGTTTCGCGTCTACACGACGCATCATCAGGATTGGACCCCGACCGCGCTATATGAGCGACAAACGTTAGACACTACGTCGCTCTCCGAGATATTGGAACTCATTGCATGACTCTTCAAGTGGGCAGGAGGGCGGTGCACATTGCATTTTGTGTTTTGGCACTAGGCTCGGAACTAAAAACTAAATATTAATACTTCCATTACTAACATTTAATGCTAAAGAAATGTGTTCATTAATTCTACCTATTGAGTGTTATGTGATAGATAAATAATATTATAATTCAATTCATGGTAGGCGGAGTGGGGGGTGTTAGGTTTTATTTTCGTTACGGAATTTTTTGATTCGATCGCCGCGCTCAAAGCCCGCGATAAAAGCTATGCAATAGCTTAAAATTTGGTTAAGCACTTTCTTGCTGAGGGTAATTTTATTCTAAAATTTTATTCTAAATAGCTCGGGGTACTGGTCGCTCCGGCACTAACCCAAAATATTTGCCTACGTATCCATCAGTAGCGAGAGGTTCATACAACCCGACCTTTACGGATTCAGGCATAGGTATCTTCCTAGACCAGATATAGGTATCAGGTTTTTGTGGTTATTTATCGCCCTACCTTCAAATAAATTTCATTCCTCGCTACTACTATCTATACAAGATTATAGGTAATGTGAAATAAAAAAGTGGTTAGGGCCTACTTGTGTGCAGCATAACCATAAATTTTACTTTGACAACAGTTGGGAATACACATTTATTAAAAATATCGAAGTTAAAAAAATTAAAAATTTCGAAAAGTTGATTGTTAAGACGCACAGAACCGCTTTCTTAAGATTATCAATAACCTGTCCTTATATAAAAACAAGTCAGTTGACAGACTTATAAGCAAAATTAAAATCAATGGACAAAAATTTTGCATACAATACATAGAGCTGAAAATTCAACCCTTACATGGGCGAAGTCGCTGGTGAAAGCTATTTACAATATTTACGACAAAAATATCTTAATTATTTATAACTACTTCATACGCAATAGCAGACAATGGGTTAGTAGGTAAGGAGATGCTTATTTGGATTAATCTAACATAATTTATGCACATCACGTGTGGACTTAGGTACCTATCAGAAGTAGGTTTCTACATTTTTACAAGTGCAAATACTGTTGAACCTTGCTCTATGTAGTATAGAAAATGTAAAATAATTTTACACATATTAGTATTTTAGCATAATGTTTTACTATATTTTTTTAGATAGCATTTTGAAAATTTTTTTTGTCTAATAGATAGTCTTTAGTCGTTAATATTTGTTTACTTTAGTCCGCAGACACTTTAATTTTATTTCGTAGATATCTATCATCATCAGACCCCTCTTTACCACTGGGCACTCAGAGCAAGTGCCAAGGGCCCTCGATCACGGGGCCCTTGGCACTTGCTAGTTCCTGATAATAGTGTTCTGTGAAAGTGATAGGGCCCTATTATCCTAATATGCCCGGGCCTCTAATAGGTTAAAGACAGCCTTGATCATCATCGAACATACAAAAACATGTACCTACACGATAAAAATAAAGATTTAATTTTAAAGATGACAATCCAAAATAGATATTTATTTCTAGAAATCAGTTTGAAATAGAAGTTATAATCTAAGACAATATATTATATTAACTAAAGATACATAAATGACGTTTTTCAATAAAGATAATTTGAATGTTAAGGTGACTTATGACTTTATGACGTTAAACAACTGATAGTGTAAAATCAAATTGTAAAACCTGGGATCTAGTTATCGCGAGCTCGTCGACAAATACAGACGACAGTTATCGTGTTTTTTCCCAGTGTTATCTCGTATTGTTTTGACAAAATGTTTAGATACTGATTTGTAATAAACAGTAACAAAATATGCAAAATACCTAGTCGTTTTTAAGTGTCCAATTTATCAGTAGCACTGAAAGTAGCTAGTTGAAGCGATGGTAAGATTTTTAAAATGTATTTGAGTACCGAAGTTAAATATACGCGTTTTTTTCGCACAATATCGTATAACAATAAGTATTTTAAATAAATAATACTGAGGAAAACACTAGCTAGATAGTTATTATTACAGGACAATAGTTTTAATTACTTATTCATTGTTTTGTTTACAATTTTTGTGTAGTATTGTGACATTCACAGGGCGTTTACGAGACATGTTTTAGATATAGATATAGTTACTTTTAATAACTCTACGTGATGGCTAATTACTTTTTAATGTAAACTTTCAGGACAAAAGTCAAACAAAAAGAGTATGTGTTATCGGTGCAGGAATCGCAGGCCTTTCAGCTGCAAGATATCTGAAGGAAGAAGGCATCAACTTCACCGTTCTAGAAACTACCCGTTATGTGGGAGGGACTTGGCGTTACGATCCGAGAGTTGGCACTGATGAAAATGGTATGCATTTGCATACAAGCATGTATAAATACTTGAGGTGGGTTAACTTTTATAGATATTACTAGCTCCCATAGAGGTTGTATGGTCGAAGCTAGCTGCGCTCCGCGGTTTCACCCGCGTAAGTCCCGGTCCCGTGGGAATATCAAAATGAAAAGTAGCCTATAGCCTTCCTCGACAAATGGATTATGCAACACAAAAATATTTCTTCAATTCGAACCAGTAGTTCCTGAGATTAGCGCGTTTAAACAAACTCTTCAGCTTTATAATATTAGTATAGATTATCTATAGCAAGTTAGGGCTTATGTTAGAGATATTCAATAAAAATATAATCAAAAAGATCAACCTTTTTATTCAGATTAATGGGTAATACAGTGTCTGTGTCAACCTATGGTGTCAACTGGTCAATGCTTCGTTTGCGGAGACAGTTACAGTTTTTATATTTTGATATCAGCGCCATCTAGCCTATGTTGATATTACTGTTTAAGCGGGAATGGCAAAGTTTGAACGGAGAACCGAGGGCGAGTTTAATTGATACCTTTTATATTGGCCAGATGTCGCTGTTACATTGAATTTAAATGATTTTAGTGTTATTGCTACTAACAGGTCTAATACTAACAAATGGAATTGTATGAAATTAAATAATAAATGTCGATGATTTCAGAACAAACTTGCCGACACCAACCATGGAACTTAGAGGTTTTCCTCTACCTGAAGGCATACCTTCTTTTCCAAGTGGGGAAATCTATTATAATTATTTAAATGCTTATGCTAGACACTTTGATATACTAAAAGATATTCAGGTAAATATAAGATTTCTAAACTCAACTTACAATTTAATTTATAATACGTTCAACGGTTTTCTACAATTTATGACCTAACATTAACGAACTAACTAATATTAAATTAACGAACTTGTTTTAGTTTACATTATTTTATCAAACTAAACGTGGGTCATAAAATCTAGATACTAATACTAAATTATAAAGCTGAAGAGTTCATTTATATTTGTCTGTTTGAAGGCACTAATCTTTGGAACTACTGGATCGAATTAAAAAGTTATTTTTATGTTTTATGGGATCGGAACTTACGCGCTTGAAACCGCGGCGCGCAATGGTTTTCTACATTTTAAGACCTAAGAACGAATTCGTTTTAGTTTTCATTATTTATACTATTATACCTGGGTCATAAAATACTTTTATAAATCAAGTTTCATTTACATGAGAAATTCAAGGATTTTGTCAATCTGATACATGACTAGCTGCGCTCCGCAGTCCCGATCCCGTGGGAATATCAAAATAAAAAGCCTAAACCCTTTCTCGAAAAATGGACGCAAACAGAATTTTTCAATTCGAACCAGTAGTTCCTGTGATAAGCGCGTTCAAACAGAAAAACAAACCATCTCTTCAGCTTTATAATATTAGCGTAGATGACAACCCCTACCACTTGAATGAGTATCTAGATGATATGCCTCAGCTCATAATCTACCTTTGACTATATTTCAGTTTCTTCATAACGTCGTATCAGTTAGAAGAGAAGCTGATGAAGTATGGAAAGTAAGACACGTACACGTTAAGACAAACGAAACATTTGAAGAAGAATATGATTTTGTTATAGTAGCTAACGGACACTTCAGTAAACCACATAGGCCAACATTTCCAGGAGAAGAAACATTTAGAGGTAATAAACTAAAAATGCACAATGAAGCTCAATCAGTGCCACTTTTCGTTGTAATTTTATAACTCAAGAACGGGCTCACCTATCCAAACCAAATTGTTCGGACTATTTAGTCGATGGTTTATGTGGAGTTTCAACAAAATCGGTCGAGCGGTTCTTCATTTATCACATTTTTTCACTTTATACGTAGCGAAGCACGTACCGGGCCGCTAGTAGTAACATTAAGATCAAGTTGATTTATTTGATCTTCAGTTTAAAAAACAACTGTCTTTAAGAAGTATGCACTATCTTTAAGGTAAGTAAGCACTTAATGTGTAGCATTCTTGGTTTATTGTAGAACTGTATTACAACATTTTCATAAAAATTCAAAATGAATTCTAGTTAAAACTGGGATGTAGAATCGGCGCTCAAAAGTAGACTAGTAGCGTAACGTTTAGAATCCTGTGCAGCACTATTTTAAGCACCCCATGCAGTGTAACAACGTAGCCTGTGGATCGAACCCACGTCGTCGGTTGGTGTAGCGGATGAAGGCTTATACCACTCGGCCAACTAAAGACATAGCTAACATGTTGAAAATTATAATCACACTGAGTGCGTCTATTAGAGAAAGGTCGCAAGTCCTATACTGGTTTATAGTATAATTATAGCGTACCGATAGTTTACTTATGATGCCTACTGTACTTATAAATATTATTAATGATTATTTTCAAAATTCTAGGGACCATAATTCACAGTCACGACTACAAAAAACCAGATCATTACAAAGATCGTAGAGTTCTTATTATTGGAGCTGGCCCTTCAGGCATGGAAATCGGCCTATTAGTCGCAGATGTTAGTAAAACCCTCGTACATAGTCATCATTCTCCTGTCAACTTCAGGACTCCGTTTCCACCACATTATATTAGAAAAGTAGATGTGGAGAGATTCAATGAAACTGGAGCAATCTTCGTTGATGGAAGTTATGAGGATCTGGATGATGTTATTTTATGTACAGGTGAGTTTGGAACCAAACAAATTTCCGTATCTACTTTACTTAGGGCTTTAGAGATTTACTTTATTTTGGATAATTAACGGTTGCTACCTCTAGTAGCAGTCGTTATGTCAAGTTAGAGGTCTTAGGGCGATCTAAAAACTCTAACAATAGGTGAGCCACACCACTATACAAGAAGAAGAAGCATTGGATGCTTAAAGCATCGAAAGTTAATTTGAAATAAATATATTGCTTTTCTTCTCGCTGACTGATACTTTAAGGTGAGATGACTATTTATGTAATCATCTTCTTCTTGGTTGGATAACACAAATTAAATGGGAATTGATTAGGTAGGGCGTCGCTATTAGCTGACATTAGGTCAGCCAAAATACAGGTATTGAGAGACAGGTCAAGAGAAGTAGCATAGTTTGCTCGGGACCTGCTCCAACTTCCCAGGTTCAAGGAGTTCTTAGCCTGTTAAATGACTTATGTGGTATAGTGATGTTTATTCTTATGTTTATTTCGAAAAACTTAATAAAAAATATGCACTGATTGACTAATTCGATAATCTATCAGATTTATTTTTTGTTAAATCTTCTAGGATTCGAATACGACTTCCCATTTTTGGACGAAACGTGTGGCTTGAACATAACATCACATACGGTGACCCCATTGTACAAATACATGGTGAACATAAACCAACCCAGTATGATCGTCATGGGCCTGATCTCAAGAGCTTGTCTGGCTATTGCTTTGGATGCACAGGTTAGAAACTTAGGAGATTTATTTTAGGCCATATTACCTATACCCAGGTGATTTGGTGATTATGGCCATTCGCTGAATTTTTATAACAATTAATGACTAATAATCTTGATGTGGCATACCGATTTATATTATGTTGGTAAAACTCCAGCTGATAACGACCACCTTTTCTACGCAATAGAACTATCAGAAGAAATCGCTGGCTAAGGCATCCTTTTTTGCAAGACGTTGAACACAGCCCAATCCACCCTCAAGCTAAGCAATTAGGCTTGTGTTATGGTAGCCAGATAATAAATATAATACTTACATACTCACTTTTTTATCTATCAATAAATATCTACACACAAATACTTGTTCGTCGTCAAAGTTCCAAGTTCCTAGTTTGGTCCAGAGTAAAATTTGTCTAATGAGTTTATTGAATTATTTTATCCTTAGGCCCGGTACGCCACAGCACTTGTGAAAGGCAACTTTACTCTACCAACTCATGAAGAAATGATGCAGGAATGGCAGAAGCATGTGGATATTGTCAGATCGAAAGGATTTAAAATGTCTTTAATACATGTTTTGGCGGAAAAAGAGGTAAAAGTTCCATTGTGTTCTGTTCTGTTTCTGTTAAATGAATTTAAGAGTTTCGTACCTCAAAAAGTAAAAAAATGAATTTTGATATTACTATTTTGTTTATCTGTCTGTCTGTCAGTGTGACATTTTATTCGTTACGATACTAAGGTTGACTTGCAGAACTAAGTATAATTAAAATTAAAGTTCCTAAAACCTAAAACATGATTAACCAACTGCCCAAGTGTCAAACTGATTAAATAATATCAACCTTGTGCTTATCTAGAATTTAGTTATGTTTAAGCACACTCTCTTGCAAACCCAGTGTTATTAATCAATTAGAAATAAACTATGGGATTTAAAATGACATTAGGCTTGATTCCTCGAATAACACAGGCTACTCTCATCGTAATTCTTGTTATCATTTTTATTGTATTCCAGGATGATTACTACGCAGCACTATCTCAAGAATCAGGCATAGATCGTGTACCCCAAGTAATGTTCAAGATACGTACAATCGACATAGAGGCCAAATTGGAAAACCTATACACTTATAGAAACTATGTGTATAAAGTTATTGATGATCAATCTTTCATAAGATCGCTGGAAGAACCACCGATGAGGAACAGTTTAGCTCCCTAACATGTATTTTCAAGCTTTTATTTAGTTTCACCCGATGTTTGTCATCAAATTTTGCAAATAATGATCCACATCCTCTATTTTTATCAATTTTCTATATTTGATTCCATAAATGATCCAGGGTAGATAAGAGCTTCTAATTTGAATTGTTTTTTATCAGAAATTAGGTCTCGTTTGAGGCGTTCTACAATTAATGGAAAGCCACAATGGTAAATAAAACATATTCTAACACACTTATTTACTATAATACATACTGGTTTTGGAGCGGTGTTGGATTAGTGGTAGATACCCCGACTTTCATTTTGAAGGTCGGTGCCCGCGGCTTAGTTAGCTCCAGAAGTATGGACATGTTCTCACGGTCGACTAAACTGAGAGGGTAGTAGGTGCTGGGCAAGCCTACTCCATCCTCACGCAAAAAGGACCCAATTAAAAAGAGTCTAATTGCGGAAAAGAAAGCCCGTATACATACATACATACTGGTTTAATTTATTAATACATATGCTTGTTTTATAATTCTGTTTAATCGATACTAAATAATAATTGTTAATTAGTACTTAATGTCATTTTATGCTCTATTTATATTTACTTAATATTAAATTAGTACTTATAATATTTATGCAAATATCACTGTTACCTATTTTATTAATGAAAGTACTTATATTCATAAATTATTAATCTTCATTTTCAAAATAATTTTCTCTTTGCTCGTTCATAATAATGGTAACTCATTCATAAACTAGCATACTTACTCAAGCATAGACTTGATACGAAGTAAAAATATACGTTACTTTGTCACTTATGTTGATTTAGATTGAATATTATTGATTAAATTTATTTAACAACGCATTTGGTAATTTCTCTGTTTACTAGTTTTAGTATTTAGATACAGCGGCAGTGCGATGTCTATTAGTCCAGTATTTATATTACGTAAGTAGACGGTATTTTTTTTCTTAGCAATGCCGATTTAAATCAATATCCTTTGGTAGCAATATGGTAATTTAAAAGATAGGACATGTTAATTCTTTGGGCGTGTTCAAATTTCTCTCATAATTGTAATCATCGATGATGTTCCAACTGTAGTCTCTGAAGTGTAAGAAGTCGTTGAGTCTGCTAACTGCGTTGAAATCTCTCATTGTGGTAAAGACTGGTGGTACTCGCGGTATATTTGCTTCTTGGGTTAGATTACCGAAATAATAGTCCTGTAAATAATACAAATTAACTGTGAGATAATTTAAAAACAAACTGCGCAGAGTACTCTGAGCATCATCATCATCTTCCTGCCCTTATACCAATTTATTTGGGGTCGGTATATCTTCTTCTTCCATTCACTCCTATTATCACTCCTGTCGTCATCTCATCGTTAACATTCATCTCTCTTATGTCTTGTCTCACGCAATCCATCTATCTTACATTTTACTTTACTTACCATGTCTTCCCCAACATCGTTGACATTGGCAATCTTCAATCCTTTAGCTTGAGCTTCATGAACTTCATTAAGCCAACATTTCAACATCTCATCCTGGGACGGCAGTTTGAATCGACCAGCTATGAGCGACGCTGCGTAATTTCCCTTTGATAATGGAAATTAATTTTATAAGAATGTCTTAGTTTGTACAAAAAAATAAGAATAAGTTACAATCATTTAAATGATTGCATTCTTAAACTTTCAAGTAAGTACCTATTTAAAAGGCAATACATTATTATGTCCTAGCAGCGCTCCGCAAAGCTTTACTTTCAATTAATCAATGTATTCGTACCAAGTTTCAACAAAACCGGAGCCTATTCTTTACAAACAAAAAAAAACTAAGATTAGATGTAGATGATTCCATGAGTTTCTTGTGCCTTCTTCTCATTGGTGGGCGCGTTCCGAAGGCACACATCCTAACTTAGTTTTTAAGACGTGTCTTTGTACCTAGGTATTAAGCATCCAAAATAATAAAGAATTTTGACTTTGACTTTGATGTAGGATAGTCGAGGGATAACAAACAATACCTAATTATTTGAAGTATAATCTTACCTGTGCATCCAAAACTTTATTGATGACTTTCTTAGCCATTCCAACGAACAACATGCTTGGGTGTTTTATGTTAACAATCTGACGATACAGAGGTAATATGAACTTCCCAGTGGCAGTTACACCACTACTCTCGTCTAAGTATGGGAACGCGTAGTTATAACCTGAGGAGAAAAACATTTATTTGGATAAGCACACGACAAAAAATAAATATTTAAAACAGTTTGATGACCCAGTTGGCACAATGGTCACCATGCCGGACTGCCACACACAGGGTTGCGGGTTCGATTCCCGCCTCAGACATGTATTTATGCTTAGATATTTGTCTGTGGTCTGGTTGTTTCTATGTATTATATGTATATATTTACAAAGAAAAGTATATAAGTAGTATATCCGTTGTCTAGCACCCATAACACAAGTCCAGTTACTTAGCTTGGGGCTAGATGGCGATGTGTGGAATGTCCTGCAATATTTATTTATTATTATTTATAGTTAAGAGATTTTGACGAACAAACATAAAAACACTGACATGTACCTACAGAGAATAAGAACAAAGGTATGAGTTAAAAAGACAGACAATTAAAAGAATACAATAGAAAAAAAGGATTGAATAAAAGATTGAGAATTCAGAGAATACAGTGGAAAAAATATATATAAATAAGATCTATGGAGCCTTATGCCTCCAAAATGGTTCTACCTCAGCACAAAATAGCTACAACAAGATTAAGTTGCTACAGCCGCAGTTGCTAAAAGAATAAAAGGTCTTGAAATATGGACAAATGGACAAGCGAAGCAAGTGATACTAAAAGGTTCGTTTTTCCTTCCGCAAGGCCTTTCTCGAAGTGCTTTCTCTGAATTAGCAAATTTCCGCAACCATCGATTCTTTGTCAGGTCTAGGATAGATAAAAAAAATAGAACTGGTTTTATAACATGTTTTCGTTCATTATAGATTTCAACCCACTGTTTGGTATAAATTTCCTAATAAAAGCTACTTTGGTGAATAGCACTAGAATGTTAATGACTATACACGGTGTAACAAGGGCGGTGGATCTTCGTTGCTGGGGGGTGGGGGACCTCAATATACCCATCGATTTAACCCCCTTGTATATTCTGCAATATTTAGACTCTGATTGGGGTAGGGGTACAAAAGACTCTAATTTGGGCAGGGGTCCATTATTTAACTTGTTTCACAAAAAAATCGCAAACCTGATAGTTTGGCAGTAATTGCGAAGTTCAGGATGAAAGCTAATTTTGACTAAAATTTCACTAAAACCCAAATAACTTTTGAACCATACAGGAACCGTACTTTTGAATATTGCAGAACATACAGAGGGTTTAAAACGATAGGTATTGAGGTCCCCCACCCTCCAGCAACCGATGATCCACCCCCCTTGTTACACCGTGTATATTCTTAGTAATCAACGTTGATAGTCATCAGTAGGGTATATAGTAGGTAGGTAATAAGTAAACGAATACAATACGTTAACAAATTGAAAAAAAATGACCTTGCTCAATAACGTGACTACGAGCAAAAAGAAACAACAAACTTTTTGCTTCATAATGACTCTGCACATAATTTTATGCAAGAAAAATACCTTTTCCTGTTCTAAAGAGAGTAAAGACCAACTTTGAGTTTTGGCGGGAACGAGTTAACAACATGTCGTGCTGCAGTTTTATTTTCATGAGACTTAGTTGTAACCCGAGTTGAATTGTATAATTCTGGTGGAATGTTATTCAATTTAGTTCTGTGAAAGTGCACAAGTGTAGTGAAAGTAAAAATCAGTGTCAAACATGAAGTTTTCTCGTTGCCTCCAAATCTCCTATTAAGGTTATGGTAAACTTGCCACCGCTCTACTATAGCCCCTGACTTGACGGACTATGACGACTTTGACTGTTTTGAAACACTTAAGGCCCGATTTATGGAAAATCGGGTCATAATTTTATGCAAAATATAAATTGACACTAGCTAAATGCACAAGCCGTGCGAAGCCATAATTAATAACAAAAAAAAGACCAACTTACCAGTGCAAAATATGACATCGTCAACTTCTTCAAAACTTCCATCATTGAAAATAACTCCTTTTGGCGTGAAAGTCATGATATCTGGCTTCTTGATATAGGTGTCAGGGAGGACGGGCTGGTTGTAGACCAAGTGATGGCTATGGACTAGTTTTGATGTGACGTTAGAAAGGAAGACTCCCAAGTCGAGACCAGAGGAGCCGGCACCGACGACTAAGACGCGACGGTTGCGGTATGGTTCATGATCTCGATAGTCGGAACTGTGGATTTTGGTACCTGGAATTAATATGATTTGGATTTAGACTAAAGTCACAAACTACATTTTCAAAAATGTATACTGGTTGTCATTTGGTTTTAAACCTGCAACTAGGCCCAAGTTCCTCACTGCAGGTGGTACCCTAACGTGCTCTAATAAACTATATTCAAATCATTTATTTATTAAGAACTACCTTTTGCCCGCGACTTCGTCCGCATAAAATTCGAAAATGGACCAAGGAATCACGTTGTCCCATACAAACTTTGCCCCCCTTTTTCACCCCCTTAAGAGTGAAATTTCGGAAAATCCTTTCTTATCGGATGCCTACGTCACACAAAGAACACACCCTCCAAGTTTCAGGTCTCTACAATCAGCGGTTTAGGCTGTGGTTTATCCGTCAGTCAGTCAGTCAGTCATTCAGGACAAAGAATTTTATATGTATAGATAGATAAAGGAATTAAATAAAACTATATTCAGCATTTTCGACGGAAAGAGATATATTTTGGGATTATTCATTAAAGTTCGATGTCAAATAATTACCAAATTACATAGATATCACATCATAGGTTCTTACTCAGCAGGGTTCATCTTCAAAATCTGCATGATAGATACGGTAAGGAACATTGTCTCAAAGAGTCTTATTGTAACCAGGGGCCTTATTCTGCTATTTTGCATTAATGGATTTACCATTGTCATTATATCGATACTCTATTGATACTATATCGAAATTGTGTCTTTATTTGGTATTCTGCTAAAGTTTTAATAACATCGCAATAGAATCGCTATGGAGTCATGGAATGGTAATAGTTACGTCGCTGGTGTTGCCAAGCGATATACCGTTTTGACAACTGTCGAGATTCCATTGAGCCACGATTCCAGAGCAGAATACGGAAGTGAGTCAATGGTGCCTCGGTGGTGTTTCGATAGAATAGTTAACATTAGGCGAATACCAATTTGCCATGTAATGTCATATTTTTGACAGTCGACACTCTATTGAAACACAACAACTGGGCCTGAGTCTGCTAACACAATTATTGTGTTAGCAGACTCAGGCCCAGTTGTCATTTTTATTGATGACATGACTCAACTCAAAAATCTTAACGTTCAAGTCCTTATGAATACTACAAATACAGGGTTATTATATTCACAATATTTACTTTTGCATTGTCAACATTACCTTCAAATATATCCTGCCCAGGGATCTTCGGCCATACAGGTTCGTTATACTCTCCGCTGGCAACAACAACAAAGTCACACCGTTCTGTCACCTTTTCCTTAGTATCACCTCTGTAATAGGTCAAGTCCCAGTAATTTTTAGCTCTTTTCACTGATGTCACTAGCCTTCCGAACTGTTGATCAAAAAAATATATTGTTATTTATCTTATACTTAACTATAGCTGTCCGTTGTTTTCCAGTATAGATAAATAATCTAGGTACCGACTGCAGCGCCATCTGCCGGGCTGATTTGTGAATCTAAACCATCCAGGGCGCCACCCAAACGCAAACAAATAAATTCATTCAAATCGGTCCAGCCGTTTAGGAGGAGTTCAGTGACATACACACGTACATTAGAATTATATATATAAAGATTAGCTGTTGCCCGCGACTTCGTACGAGTTGTAGATTTGTTTTATATACTAAAACCTTCCTCTTGAATCACTCTATCTATTAAAAAAACTACACCAAAATCCGTTGCGTATTTTTAACGATCTAAGCATACATAGGGACATAATAGATAGCGGGAAGCAGCTTTGTTTTATACTATGTAGTGATGTGAATTATTACTGTGCTACTGAGTATTCACTTCTGCGAGACACTTCGTACTACACCATTCCATACATGTCAGACGTTAAGGCAAAGCAAATTGCAATAATTCAAAATGCATTAAAACAATGTACTTCTCAAGATGCTTCTCCAAATTGTGAAAGATGGCAGTCCACTCAGAAAATTTGACCCGATCTTTTGCGAAAAAAAAGTTAAAAGGTTTTGTGCCACTCCCTATCCCGGTCCAGTCTCTGATATTAAAACAATTTACATGAAAATAATGGCACTAGTAATATTACGGCTAGTGTCATTAACATTTTAATGTCCAAAACAAAATAAACTAATGAATAAACAACATTAATTCATACATTTACATAAATTATTATTGACTAGTATCTATTGCATCCGGCATCAATATATTAAATGCAGAATAGCTGAGACGGCATTGTTGCAATAACATTATATCGATGGAGATAAACTGGTTTCCATACTGGTAGGTACTACTTCCATGTAGGTATAATATAATAGTAGAAGCTAGTCATAATTAAAGAGAATCGCGGTTTCACTGTGTATGAGGTCAGATAATCTATATATATAAAAGGGAAAATCTCAGAAACTACAAGTGCTAGGAGTCTCAAATTTTGCATGAGCAGGTGCTCACTAAGACGGGATTATGCGAAATCATAGGGGTTCCTTTTATGACGTATATAATATAAAAGGGAAAATCTCAGAAACTACAAGTGCTAGGAGTCTCAAATTTTGCATGGGGGTTCCTTTTATGACGTACCTACGATTATTTATTAGCGGATTAATTTTTTAAAGGTAGAAACATGAAAATCAGAAAATTAGAATTATATCTTCTTATCTATACTAATATTATAAAGCTGAAGAGTTTGTTTGTTTGTTTGAACGCGCTAATCTCAGGAACTACTGGTTCGAATTGTTTCTCGAAATTCGTTTTGTGTTGGACGGGATCGGGAGTTACGCGGGTAAAACCGCGGAGCGCTGCTAGTCGTAAATAAATGATGACGTGTTTCAGGGATTTTCAATTTTCCTATTTTAAGGAGGGGAAATGGGGGGATGAAAGTTTGTATGAAGATTTGATTTTTTTTAAAGGTAGAAACTTGAAAATTAGAATTAAATCTTCTTATAAATAATATAAAACAAAAGAAGTCCCAAGTACTGATGTTATTGTGGTTTTATTATAGCTTTATTGTTGTACGGTTTATTGTTTTTCTAATCTCTATTCTAAGAAAGAAAATTACTTTCACTTGATGTGTTGTACACTATGTGACAAAAAGAGCGGTGTTGGCTTAGTGGTAGATACTTCGACTTTCATTCTGAAGGTCGTGGGTTCAAATCCCGGAGGGCCGTGCACCAATGTATTTTTCTTAAGAAAAATGTATGTGCGTTAATTGACATTGCCCTTACGGTGAAGGAAAACATCTTAATGAAACCCGCGGCTTAGTTGACTCCAGAAGTATTGACAAGTTCTCTCCTCTGGACATGGTCGACTAAGCTGAGAGGGTAGTAGGTGCGGGGCAAGCCTACTCCATCCTCATGCAAAAAAAACCCAATTAAAAAGGGTCCAATAACAGCCCGTATAGAAGTACAAGTACAAGTACTATGTGACAAACTATAATAAAAGTTTAGAGAAATATAGAATTTAATCAGTAATTTCCAATAAAACACAATTATTTTGTTTCTCAATAAATAGTTTTTGTATGAAGACTCTACATTTTCTACTTTGATTTATTTTGAGTTGCTAGACTATTTATATATAACCTTTAATGAACAGTTTTTATACAAAATATATTGTATTATAAATTGATTGTATGTTCTATTGCGAAATTACAGATAAAGCAATTAGGAATTAATCGTAAAGGCTGATCACGAAACATCGTAACGTTAACTATTCGTAACCTCTCGCTCTTGTTATGAATGAAACATTACTTTAAAAAAGTAGGTAGTGTCTTGAATTATTTAAATTTGAAATGGTATTTGCAACCATGGCAACCAACCACTTCGACGATTTTAAATAGCATAGATAAAGAAACATTTAAGTAACTTTATCTATACCAAAATATTTGGCTTATCGTGTACGTTTTAATATGCATTAAAATCACCTACTTATTTATTTGTATAGTTCTAATTACAGGTCATAGTCACCAACTGACTGACGTGTCTAAAAGTTCTTTTTAGAAATAAATGTATTTATTACATATTAATATGTATTTCTGCTTGATAATACCTAATTACAATGTTATGTAACGACAGAGAGAAATAAAGATAAGTATTTATTGAAAATACTTATCTTATCTTTAGAAAATACGGTTCTTAAGAGCACCGTTCCAATCCATTAACGTTGCATTTATAAAAAATAGCGATATACATAGAAATAACAATTAAAATGCGAAATCACAAAGACATTGCGCAACGTAAACTAATCGTAATCCCGTTAACTATTTTTGAATAAAACCCGATAAACGATCTAATAATTCTCTGTTTTCTAACATTTTTTTTATCGAACGAAGTTTTTCATATCATGTTTTCAACCACAATAAACAAAAATATGGTTATTAAACTACAATATCCATTTATATCCAAATAACAAAAAAAGAGTATTTGATTACTTAGAGTTGCTTAAAACAAAGGTCAATTTTGGTAGCTTTATTAGCACCTGCCCTTAAGTAGCTTTATCTATACCAAAATATTTGGCTTATCGCGCTCGTATTAATATGCATTAAAATCACCTACTTATTTATTTATATAGTTCTAATTACAGGTCATAGTCACCAACTAACAGACGTGTCTAAAAGTTTTATTTTAGAAATGTATGTATAACATATTAATATGTATTTCTGCTAGATAACACTTAATTACAATATTATGTAACGACAGAGAAATAAAGATAAGTATTTATTGGAACGGTGCTTAAGAGCACCGTTCCAATCCATTAACGTTGCATTTATCAAAAATAGCGATGTACATAGAAATAACAATTAAAACGCGAAATATTATCAGCAAATCCACGAATCTATGAATAACAATATCACAAAGACATTGCGCGTTTCTACACAATTAAAATGGTGGCAAGTAGATAACATATCAGCAATATAGAAAAAAGCTGCGCTCCACGGTTTCACCCGCGTAAGTCTCGATCCCGAGGGAATATCAAAATGAAAAGTAGCTTAGACCCATCCTCGATAAATGGACTATCCAACGCAAAAAATATTTTTTAATTTGAAATAGTAGTTACTGAGATTAGCGCATTCAAACAAACTTTTCAGCTTTATAATATTAGTATAGATAAGTTCTTCTTCCGGTACAATTACGTTGGTTCGTAGTGGGATGGTCCAAAAGGAGCATAAAAAAGGTAAACTTCGTCACGGCTTTAGTCCTAGCGCTTCGCTGGGTCGAGTTTAGCTACATCTTCGCCTGTAGTTTCGTACACAGAAGTAAACAGCGTAATTTAATATCTAATCTAGAATTTCACATTGTTCCACTAACTTAATCTACGTCTCACGAGAAGATACTGATTGGAAAGGACAATGGTTTGGTTTGACTTGAGTTTAGTACAAAATGTATGGAGATCGTTATTAACGCTTTGCAGAGCTACTAATGCTCCAACCATATAATGTAGGTACTCTGTGCTCTAACCTATGTAGTTTGGAGTATTGAAGTAAAAAACCTTCTTTTTTTTTTCGAAAAATGCCTCTTCGCTCGGTAACCAAACAAAAAAATTTAATGCAGGTTCTCCTAAGCAGGTTCTTTCGTAGCTACTGCGGGTCTAGGACGTACGGTCGGCAGCATAATCGAAGACCCATTGCTTGTTTTGACAACATTCTTATAACAACCGTTTTAGGTGCAAGCTTTCTCCATCCTCACGCAAAAAGGACCCAATTAATTAACGTAAGAATCATCAAAATCAGCCCACGCGTTTGGGCTCTAGAGAGCCATATAGGTTCAAACATACATACATACATAGACTGATGAACACATTACACGCTCCTTTGCGTTGCGCAGTTGAGTAAAAAGGGTCTTATTGCTGAAACACAGCCCGTATTTAAGTACAAGTACCTACAGCCGTTTTGGAGCTCTACGGTGGATCTGCAATTATGCAGACGACCTCTTCTGAGAACGTTCTCTTATTTACGACAAAATTATTCACTTACTTGAATATGATCTAGTAGTTCAAACTTATTGGCCATGGCTGTCAAATATTTAAACATACATTCTGATGATGGAAATGATACAGTCTCCTTTGGAAATGGAAAATCATGATACTCCATAAACTCCTTTGGTGTGTTTATTCTGGAAAAAAGAAACCAAACTTAAAAAAATATAGGTAAGTATAAACCTAATATTATTATATAACAACATATTTAAGTGACCAACTCTTTTGGTCTCTCTTGGACCAAGTCTCTTGGTGACCAAGCCGTTTCCTGGGAGCGGAAAAGTCACCCACAGGGTGCGGCCAGAAGACCAGCGCTGCAGATGCGCCTGCGTATCTGCAGCACATGCCCTCAGCATGTGTACCCATTCGGGCAACACACGACTTTTCAGATACTTTTTATTTTTATTGTCTGTTTTTTGTAATTTCTTTTATTTGTAACTTTCTCTTACTGTTTCTTATTTGTATCTTATACTATGCCGTGTGTTTGTTCGAATAAATTATATTCTATTCTATTCATTATATTCTAAGTAAATTAACTAGATAGATTATGATTCTAAAGTACCTACCTAATCTGTGTGTAATTATTATTTAATTTATTTTGTTCTTATTGTAATGTTCAGTATTTTTGTTTTAATTTTAGTATAAAAATATATTTTGACTATCTATGTATTTTCCTTCCTAATTACCAGGGTTATTTATAATATTATTTGTTTTGTCTGTAGTACTTTAATTATTGATTTGTATCAATAATGTGTAATACTGTTAACGTAAAAAATAAAGATATGAATTATGAATTTATATCATGTTTAGTATTTGTAAATATTTTAGGTACTTCCTTATTTTTCAATATACAATTTTTCTAGTTCACAATTAGTTCTGAGTTTAATTAAATTACCTACTTTTTGCTTTTTTTTTTGTTCGATTCAGTTAACTTACCTCAAATTTTTATACATTTTCGCAAATATCGGTATTCCACCTTCATCGACTCCGACACGTGGATCGAAATGCCACACTCCTCCCAAATACTTGGATGCTTCGAATACAGTGAAGTCCACATTGTATTCCTTCAGATATTTAGCTGTGCCGAGCCCTGAATAACCAGCTCCGATGACGCAGGCCCTTGGAGAAATATTTGCCTGAAAAATAAAATACAAATATACACGGTGTAACGGTGGATCATCGGTTGCTGGGGGGTGGGGGACCTCATTACCAATCGATTTAACCCCCCTGTAGGTTTTGCAATAATTAGTGGCTCAAAAGTTATTTGGACTTTAGTGAAATTTTAGTCAAAATCAGATTTCAGCGAACTTCGCAATTACGGCCAAACTATCAGGTCTGCGATTCTGCCTTTTTTGTAAATTAAGTTCAATAATTGACCTTTTGTACCCCTACACCAATCAGAATCTATAAAACTAAAAATAAAACCATTAAAGTATTTTTTTTTTTCAAAATCTAATGGTTACATTATCTTTGTATGGTTCTAAAAATATTTTACAGATTATTTTTTCTGCAACCTATCTTAAAAACTACCTACTTTCTTTCATGAAGCTTGCTTTCATGAAGAATAATTTAAAAAAAATTGCATAAGTAAAACTGCACTTGGTGTAAAATGTTCGTAGTTAGGATTTTTTAACAGGCTGTCAAGTGGTCATTTGTGAGGCGAGTACGATATTTTGATTGTATTACTTTCATATGAGAAAATGCAGACTTGCCCAGATGTGACTTGAGAAAAAGCTACAGTTTTAAGAGGAATGGCTACCGGGGGCTCTCTCCATAAAAACGTAGTCGACTGTTTTCTCCCTAAATAATGACACTAGAAAAAATATTTTTGTTGCGTAAAACTTACAACTGCCCCTTTGTTTATTTTCTTGTTTTAAAAATGTTAATTTCTATGAAAAAAGAAACTAAACATAGGGCATAGTGCTGGGAGTTATAGGTTTTATGGCACAAAAATATTTGTACTAGTGTCATGTCATTATCCATGGAGGCAACAGTCGATCGACTACGTTTGTATGGAGAGAGCGCCGGTACCCTTTCACCTTAAGGTCGATTATTGTCAATTTTTATCATAGGCGATCGACCTTAAAACGTCTTCCGATCGATCGTATGGGCACCTTTGATATACACACTGAAACACAGATCAAAACAAATATTTATTTAGAGAAACAATTATATAAAAGAAAATGCATTATCCCCATTTACTTAAGTATACAACACATATTGACGACCCAAGTATATATTCTTAGATATTTGTCTGTGGTCTGGTTGTTTCTATGTATTATAAGTATATATTTACGAAAGAAAAGTGTATAAGTAGTATATCCGTTGTCTAGCACCCATAAAACAAGTATAGTAGAACTATAGTCTAACCACTATGCCTATATAATCTATAGGAATAGTGTTTAGATTTTAGTTCCCTATATAATCTACAGGGATAGTGCTTAGACTATAGTTCACGAGTAAATCTGTGTCTAAATCTAAGGTTTAAATCCACGTCCTTAAACCTCGTTTTGGAATAAGGGGGTTCAGCTTTATAATCTGTATATATATCACATAAAAATCTTGTGTCACGATGTATGTTCCCAATAAACTCCAAAACTGATGAACCGATTTTAATCAAATTTCACATGTACCCGTATTTTGGTCTAACTTACTAGATAGGATAGTTATCATCTCAATTATTCGCTTATGTCGTGAAGGTAAACGAATAAAATGTATCAATTAATGGTTTCTTAAGCAAGTGTTTATTTACTGTTTAGTTTTATGAAGTTCTCATAGATGGCGGTGTACGTTGATTCATCGATAAAATTCTTCAATATTGTTTGACATCTAGGTTGCAAATACACTTAATAGATGACCCTGTGTTCGGGACTAACGCGGGTGAAATCGAGGGGCGTAGTTAGTATAAGTATAGATTTAGGCATCTACATATCATTATATAGATACAGATCATGTATATACCTCTATTATGTATATATCTAAGTACCTATATTATAGTTATAGATCGACACATCCACACTAAACTTCTTCTCCTTATAGTGATAGAGTTGCAGGTAATAAATTGATTTTTAATATTTATTTTTGATTTAGCTTACAACAGCGATCGCAACATTATTACTTTCTTAGAGGTCATCCAATGTGCAGGAATTTCAAAATCAATGTTGGTGCAGGTAATATTTATTTTTGATTTAGCTTACAACAGCGATCGCAACATTATTACTTTCTTAGAGGTCATCCAATGTGCAGGAATTTCAAAATCAATGTTGGTGCAGGTAATATTTATTTTTGATTTAGCTTACAACAGCGATCGCAACATTATTACTTTCTTAGAGGTCATCCAATGTGCAGGAATTTCAAAATCAATGTTGGTGCAGGTAATATTTATTTTTGATTTAGCTTACAACAGCGATCGCAACATTATTACTTTCTTAGAGGTCATCCAATGTGCAGGAATTTCAAAATCAATGTTGGTGCAGGTAATATATTTTTTTAATTTAGCTTACAACAGCGATCGCAACATTATTACTTTCTTAGAGGTCATCCAATGTGCCGGAATTTCAAAATCAATGTTGGTGCAGGTAATATTTTATTTGACTTGATTTTTAATATTTTTTTTAATTTAGCTTACAACAGCGATCGCAACATTATTATTTCCATAAAGGTCAATATGCAGGTATTACAAAACAAAATCAAAAATAATATTTTCATCATAAATGCAACCGTTCGTAATTTATTAAGTGTTATAAACTTTATTTCATAAGTTTGTATTTAGCACAAAAGTTGAGGAGATTTATGATGAGAAGGTAGTTCTGGGTTATCCATCGATGCCTCTAGGAAATTTATTCCTTCTGGACAAACTATTTTGACCAGAAAGTTTGATTAGCAGGAACGTACCTTTAATTCGACTTGTAGAAATACAAGGGTAAATAATTTAAATGATTTTTTGAAAACGTATCTCATAAGGTGGAATAGTCTTTTTGGGAGAATCGCTTCAATCAAAAATACTCGGTTACAACATTTTTTTAACTAAAAATTCCTATTTATAAAATTCTCGTGTCGCGGTGTTAGTTGTCAAACTCCACCTAAACGGCTCAACCGATTTGTATGTTTTTTTTTGTGTATATTCGTTAGGTCTGAGAATGGAACACATATTTTTTGCATACGGCAAAACACATTTGCCGGGACAGCTAGTAAATATATAAACTAAAAGACGAAAATATTTACTTAATTAAATTGCATAGCCTAGATCGGTTATAAAATCGATGCTTACTGAAGGAGGGAATAAAATTTTGCCAGACTTAAGGTGAAAGGGTACCGGTGCTCTCTCGGTTGGTTTTTTTTCATATAGTAATTATCATAGAAATTAAGATTAAAAAAAAAAAGAAACAAACATGTATATCATGGCAGTTATAAGTTTTATGCAAAAAAGCAAAAAAAAATATATGCTCTAGTGTCATTATCCAGGGAGAAAACAGTCGACTACGTTTGTATGGAGAGAACCCCCGGTACCCTTTCCTCTTAAGCAGAGATGCTTCTCTCGCTCGGTCAACTAATAAACTTTTAATGAACTATCAATTGATTTTACTAAACCATCAATAATTGCCTAAACTTAGCCGTTTATTATCACGTGACATTAAAATCTAATAACTATATAAATTAATGTGTCTATTAAATTAACTTGTTAGTAATATTGACTTTATAGGTGACTAGCTTTTGCCCGCGACTTCGTCCGCGTAGAAGTCGAAAATGGACCAAGGAATCTCGTTGTCCCATACAAACTTTGCCCCCCTTTTTCACCTTAGGGGTAGAATTTCGGAAAATCCTTTCTTATCGGAAGCCTACGTCACACAAAGAACACACCCTCAAAGTTTCAGGTATCTACGATCAGCGGTTTAGGCTGTGCGTTGATCCGTCAGTCAGTCAGTCAGTCATTCAGGACAAAGAATTTTATATGTATAGATTACATCGTGAAATATTAATGAAGTGGAAATTACAAATATTATAGGGAGAACGGCTTAGCCTTGACTGTTATAGGTAGGCTGATTGCCCTATTCAAATATTTATTTGCGTGCAGAATCTAGAAACCCAATACTTTGCAGGCTAAAGACTTTTTATTGCCCGATAAATCTCTCACTGACGACAGCTGTTCACATTTGACAATAGTTAAGACAGTTACATACCTTTTATATAATAAACTAGCTTTTGCCCGCGACTTTTTCCGCGTGGAATTAGTAGATTGAACCAAGGAATCACGTTGTCCCATACAAATTTTACCCCCCTTTAGGAGTAGAATTTCGAAAAATTATTTCTTATCGGAGGCCTACGTCACACAAAGAGTACACCTTCCAAATTTCAGGTCTCTACGATCAGCGGTTTAGGCTGTGCGTTGATCCGTCAGTCAGTCAGTCAATCAGGACAAAACATTTAATATGTATAGATAAAAAAAAATACCGCGTACTTTTCTTTACAAAAATAAATCTTTTATGATCAGAGTATCTAACTTTCAATTCGTCTACGAAGCAAAATTCCTACAATGAATGTCTACATAGCAAACATACACGTCAAAAAACATAACTCTCCCTTTTGGCTTCGTCGTAGTCGGGTAATTACCTAAGTCATGACGCTAAGCTGCATCTAGAGATGTTTAACTAGCTCTATTCAACTCGTTTAATCTTAATATTATTTGATTGTTAAATATTGTTGCTTTTTTTGTGTAATTATAATTTATAAACTCGATATTTCTTCTGTTTTTTTTTACAACAAAAATTGTTATTACTAAGCATGTGATCCTCTTAACTTGTAGTTCACAAATCACAAGTTTATTAAGCGCATACTTATGTTATATTCAACTTTCTGCTTCAAATGACATTTCTAAGGTTCCGTACCTGAAGAGTAAAAACTTTCTAAAGACTCCGCTGTATGTCTGTCTGTCACTAGGCTGTATCTCATGAACCGTAGACATTTTATCAATGTTTTCACCGCCTTCAAAAAAAGGAGGAGGTTCTCAATTCGGATGTAGGTTTTTTTATGGATGTTCGCGCATATTTTCTTTGTTTTGTTAGTCAATACTTTATTCAAAAAAATGGTAGCTAGTATAAAAGTTAATGTCAAGCCTTCAATGTAAGCTGTTTGACGCCAAAGTTTATTGTATGCGATAGCACTTAACAACCAAACAGGTTCATAACATCGTTAAACATTTCAACAAAATAGAGCAAAATTAAGATAAGACTAGAAAATTTAAGTCTAATGGGTCTTTCCAATGGTCGTATTGTTTAATGTCGTTTTATCAGGTTTTTGTTAGTCGAGACTCTATTATTTTATCGGGTATTTTTAGTATTCTCATAGTTCTTTGTGCATTATTTTTGTAAAAATTTTTAGCTACTAAATAAATAAATAAAAATTGCAGGACATTCCACACATCGCCTTCTAGCCCCAAGCTAAATAAATATACTTGTGTTATACTACTTATATACTTTTATTTTGTAAATCTTATATCTTTACTCTTATCTTATATCTTTAAATGAGCAATTCTTGTATATATACAAGAATTATATTAATTATATATAATTCTTAATAAATTAATCTATATATATAAAAGAAAGTCGTGTTAGTTACACCATTTATAACTCGGGAACGGCTAAACCGATTTGGCTGAAAATTGGTGGGGAGGTAGCTTACAATCATAAGACGGACATAGGATATTTTTTTCGATATTCCCACGGGATCGGGACTTACGTAGGTGAAACCGCGGGGCACAGCTAGTTATATATATATATATATAATTGGAATCTCGGAATCGGCTCCAACAATTTTCATGAAATTTGGTATATAGGGGGTTTCGGGGGCGATAAATCGATCTAGCTAGGAATCATTTTTAGAAAATGACATTTTATTCGTGTTTTAAGGCGTTTGAGTAGTCCCAATTTAAACTGAAAAATATGACTCTTCCTGACATCTATTGGCGAACTACTAATACTATTTTTTGTGAGCAATAAAGTTATTCCAGCAGATGGCGTTGTTAAGTAAAACGAAGTCAATGAGTGTTTGCTTTGAGGTTAGACTAAGAAAATCAATGTTTATTTATGTTATTTGTGTCTTCTTAATTCTAATATAATATCAAACTAATTGCACTCATGATTTTTTTTAGTTAAATAACCAGTTCATATTTTTTTATTATTCTGTCGGTAAGATCGAATAATATTATTCATATTTCATCATTTTATTAGTATGTAATTCGTACTTAAATATAATTTCCAAAAAACACAATTTATAAAAAGCAAAAAAAAAACATAATAATGTCATCCAGGTACTATATACTTATAGAAACAACCAGACTACAGACAAATATCTAAACATAAATACTTGTCTGAGGCGGGAATCCAACCCGCAACCCTGTGTTTGGCAGACCAGCGTGGTGGTCGTCATCCTAAATAATAAGTAGATATAGAATCTACAGCTGATATTAATTGGGAATTCATTTTTAACTGGTATGAATTAAGAAAACGGGATGATTTTTAGGGCTGAATCGGAAGTTAATATTTTTGTTAGATTTCTACCGATTGCAATGAAACTCTAGCTCATCATAGCTCAAGATTAACAAATTGGCGACTTTTTATCCTCATATATTCCAAAAAAAACTCTTAATTATTGATGTTATTAACAGTATAGTCGGATAATTTCACTAATCCATCCTAAGGAATCACTCCTTAGGATAGATTAGTAAAATTCTCCAACTAACTTTACACTAAAACAATAGGTTAAATGTTATCCAAGAGTGGAGCTTTCTACAACAAGTATTACGAAACATTACCGTTATATTCTATGTAAGTATAATATGCGTCATAAGTACACTATCAGTGTGCTACAATAATACTATAAACAAGTAGGTATTTGTCTTACGACCTTCTTCTAATAGACGTTACACACAAACATAAATACTCAAATTAAAAATACTCAGTGTGACATTGAACTACAATTACTAGCGTATTTTCACATGTCTCTGCAGTGTGATTATTATTTTCAACATGTTAGCTATGTTTTTAGTTGGCCGAGTGGTATAAGCCGCCACCCGCAACACTAACCAACGTGGGTTCGAACCACAGGTTACGTTGTTATAATGTACAAATAGTGCTGCACAGGATTCTAAACGTTACGCTACAAGTAGACTTTTAAGCGCCGATTTTACATCCCAGTTTTAACTAGAATCCATTATGAAGTTTTTATAAAAATGTTGTTATACAGTTCTACAATAAACCAAGAACGATACACATTTAAGTGCTCACTTAACATAAAGATAGTGCTTACTTTTTAAAGACAGTAGTTTTCTAAAATAAAGATCAGATAATATTAACTTATTGATGTGAAACAATTATATCCGCTCGTAAAATCGATGCCACGCTATATGATGATATATATACACAGTTTATATGCAGTAGTGTGTACGGGTTACTTTTACAAAATAATGTCGATGTTTCACATCTGCCAGGCGTCCCGCGACGGCTCACATTTTTTTATCTGTATGTTACGATCCACATTACGTTGTTATAATGTTCAAATAGTGCTGCACAGGAATGTAAACGTTACGGTGGCGATGTACTTTTGAGCGTCGATTGTAAATTATATGTATTTAGCCGAGTTGAATGGTAAGTTGGCTGCACCCTCCGTTATGTAATTGTCTGAGATTATCGCGTAACGGTTTTGTGGCTAATGGGTTAATGGGTTCAAACAAACCGTTTCTTAAACGATTGTAATTAATATCAGTAAGTAGGACAACGTTGATGAGTATTTAAGTTTGTGTACTTATGCAACAAGAATGCATTGTTGTTTCAAGTTAAAATAAGTATTCTTGAATAATCCTACTAATATTATAAATGTCAAAATTTGTGTGTGCGTGTGTGTGTGTATATATGTATGTTTGTTGCTCCTTCACGCAAAAACTACTGGACCAATTGCGTTCAAACTTGGTATGTAGATAGCTGGAGATACTTTTTATCCCGATATTCACACGGGATCGGGACTTACGCGGGTGAAACCGCGGGGCGCAGATAGTTTACTATAAATATAGAATAACTAGCTGCGCCCCGCGGTTTCACCCGCGTAAGTCCCGATCCTTGGGGAATATCGGGATAAAAAGTAGCCTATGTGTTAATCCATGTTTCTAGCTATCTAGATACCGAGTTTCATTGCAGTCGGTCAAGTAGATTTTGCGTGAAGGAGTAACAAACACACACACACGCACACACAAAATTTCACATTTATAATATTAGTAGGATAATTGAAATGAATGTGTCGCGGGACACGCGTTTCAACCGAGGTCTTTCTACCTTTTTTTTTCATATACCTACAATAATGAGTATGTGTAACGCATTACATTTTTTCTCGGCTAGGTTACCTCGGTAACTTCGGGACTTCGATCAAATAAATTTCAGTACATTTGACAGGTAAAGAAGTAATATTTATTTAATACTAGCTGCGCCCCGCGGTTTCACCCGCGTAAGTCCCGATCCCGTGGGAATATCGGTTATTCGATTTTTTCTCGCCTTTTAAACCTTCCCTAGACCTCCACGAACATTTCAAGACTAAGATAAGATAAATCCGTTCAGCCGTTCTCGAGTTTTAGTGAGACTAACGAACAGCAATTCATTTTTATATATAAGATTTAATTTAATATTAATATATAAAATTCTCGTGTCACAATGTTAGTTACCATACGAAATGGCTTAGCCGATTTTTATAAAATTTTATATGCATATTCAGGTCTGAGAATCGGCTACTATCTAATTTTTATTTTGTTTCCTTAAGTTTTTTTTATTTTGTAAATGCCAAAACAACGTTTGCCGTGACAGATATTTATTTATTAAAAAGGACTTAAACAATGTTATACAAATAATTAGTTAAACAAATGCCAGTTAATAACTGGGTTTGTATTTGCACCTGAGATATTCGACACTACACCATTTTATAAAAATATGTATGTATAAGTAGGTACCTACGTTGTGTAGGTACAGGAAAATTGAAAGCGAAAAATAAATTTACGGTCCATTCAAATGGTTTTCACAAAAATCCTGATAAGTACGAGTTAAAAATAGCGATATTTATAATTTTAACTCAAAGGTAAATTGTTAATTTAACGTAAGAAAAAAATGTATTGTAAATAAATTACATTACCTACTTTCTGAATTATCCAAATTACCTACACACATTTTTAACCACCCATCAAATATCCCACTCATCCACAACCTTGGCCTAAAATACCAAAAACGAATATATAATTTATCACTTCGCACGGTCAAGGCCTGCTGCCTATACAGCCATTTTCAGCATGACCAAAATAACTCTGCATTCAAATTAGTTTCATCCGACATTTCCCTATAAAAGTATGAATCAAATTAATATTAACAATGAACGTGTCCATGACATGAGCAGCGAAGCATAAATAATATATTGTGGTACTTAGGTTGACAGGTGGGAGAGCTAATTTAAGGACGCATTTACGTTTTGACGCGTCTGAAGTTTCTAGACTGACTTTTCATTCAAAATGGTCGTTACTTTATGCATTGAACTGAGACAAAGGCAAATAAAGTCAACCTTATTTCTATGAAAATAAGCTTTACATGTTAGCAAAACATGGTTGAAGATTGATGATCTATTTTTGTGGTTTATGAAGTAATTTTGAATATTTTTTGTCGTATCTTTTCTATATAAATTAATGTTTATATTTCTATTTTATCGTTATAGAAATATAAACTGCGCCCCGTGGTTTCACCCGCGTAAGTCCGGATCCCGTGAGAATATCGGATAAAATGTGTTAATCCAGGTCTCCAGCTATCTAGATACCAAGTTTCATCGCAATCGGTCCAGTAGTTTTAGCGTGAAGGAGTAACAAAAATACACACACACAAACTTTCACATTTATAATATTAGTAGGATATTTTTTATTATTTGAAATATTCTAGTTATTGAGATCTTTGTACCGAAAGTCGGCCTATTTTCATAGTTTTTGCCGGAAGAGGCTACGAAAAACGTTTTTTTTTTTTATTAAACGTATATTATTTAAAAAGTATTTTTATATCATCTACAGATGAGTGTTGTCTGATTCATTTGGCATCCTTAAAATATGTAAAACTTTGACGGATAAACTGGAAAATGAACCAGAACCCAGCTCTACTTTGCTAACATTTTAACACTTACACGTAAACGCGTCCTTAATAGTTTACTTGGGTATATGCATGAGTGATAATAATAAACATACAATGTGTAGGTTTTATGAACTTACTATCTGCGCCCCGCGGTTTCATCCGCTTAACCCGATCCCGTGGAAATATCAAAATAAAAAGTAGTAAAAAAACCTTCCTCGATAAAAATCCAACACAAAAAGATTTTTTTAATTCGACCCAGTTGTTCCTGAGATAAGCACGTTCAAACAAACAAAGAAACTCTTCACCTTTATAATATTAGTATAGATTAACTTGCATAGCCTTAATCTTTTGATTGATATAAACATTATACAAGGCACAGCTTAAACCAATTTACGTACCGGACTAAAATATAGATATACCTATATATAGTTATTATGACGTAGGCACCAGCTAAGAAAAGATTTCGAAAAAAATTAACCACTCTAGGATGACATTTCTGGCAAAAGCTGTATAGTCAACTAGTACAAGGCTGAATCAAAGCATTTTGGAAGTGCGCCCGTTGAACTCTTTTACGGGATGATTTTATAGTAACCCAGAGTTTTTAAGCACGTGAACTTTTATGTAAACACTAGCTTTTCCCGCCACTTCGTCCGCGTAGAAGTCGGAAATTGACCGAGGAATCACGTTGTCCCATACAAACTTTGCCCCCCTTTTTCACCCCCTTAGGAGTAAAATTACGAAAAATCCTTTCTTATCGAATGCCAACGTCACACAAAGAATACACCCTCCAAGTTTTAGGTCTCTACGATCAGCGGTTTAGGCAGTGCGTTGATCCGTCAGTCAGTCAGTCATTCAGGACAAAGCATTTTATATGTATAGATAAGATGTTACTTCCTAATAGTAAGATTTATTTATTTTTATCGTATCAACTCAAACTAAAAAAAAATATTAAATAGATGTCATGCAGTGCATTAAATCACTTTGAAACGTCATAAAAACATGTAAAAATTAAGTTAGGATGTGTGCCTTCGGAACGCGCCCACCAATAGGAAGTAGGCACAAGAAACTGGAGTTTTTTTCTTTTTCGTGATCATGCTCACAAAGGTCAAGATAACAAATATTTCTGAAGATATTTTTGAAATTGAATAATTAAAGTTATGTCCATGGATCCTTATCATTAAAGTATGACGAAGTATCATAATACGACATACCACACAATTTCTGCTTTATAAACATTTTAAACCTGTTAATGGACTTGTCATATACATCTTTAGGTAACTTATTATAATAGAGCACACATGTGCTATTAAACGACCTGTTTATTTACCGGAGCCTACTACCGGACACAGTCACATCATACTTATTACCCATTCAACAGCTCTTAAGTCTAATTTAACAAAAACAGATAAAACCAACAGCCTATATAACAGATTCGCACTATTAATGTTTAGCAGATACTTGTCATAGAGTGTGTTTATGAGTTAAGTTTAGATCTCATACTTAATAGAATAAAATAGAAGAATATAATTTATTCAAACAAACACACGACATAATATAGACACAAATAAGTAACAAATACTTAGAAATAAAAGTAAATACAAAAACAGACAATAAAAATAAAAAGTATCTGAGAAGTCGTGTGTTGCCCGAATGGTTAAAGCCTCAGCATGTGCTGCAGATACGCAGGCACATGGGTGCGAATCCCGGCCGGCCGTGCACTAATGTATTTGTGTAAAGAAAAATTGATGTGCGCTAATTGACATTGCTCTTACGGTGAAGGAAAGAAAAAACCCGCGGCTTAGTTGGCTCCAGAAGTGTTGACAAGTTCTCTCCTCTGGACATGTTCGGCTAAGCTGAGAGGGTAGTAGGTGCTGGGTAAGCCTACTCCATCCTCACGCAAAAAGGACCCAATTAAAAAGGGTCCAATGGCGGAAAACAGCCTGTATACAAGTACAAGTACGCAGGCGCATCTGCAGCGCTGGTCTTCCGGCCTCACCCTTATACACCCAGTTTGCCAGCTACTTGCTTTGAAAAGTATAAGAAAAACTTCTATATTCTTAACCTCACTGTCAATATGCTCAATAGGAACTTAATAGGTAAGAAATGTCGGTACGTACCAGCGATATAGACAGGTACCTATAACCATTCGTCCTTATCTAAATTACGCGAGTCACCCGGCTGGAAACTTCCCGTATATTTAACTACATAACCTTACTGGCATTGTAAAAAAGAAAGTTAAATAGGTAAATAAGTATTGAGCTATTGTACAATTATAATCCTTCATTATAATCAAGATCTTTTAAGTTCCTATTTTTAACCCCCGACGCAAAAACAACGGGGTGTTATAAGTTTGACGTGTCTCTCTCTCTCTCTCTCTCTCTGTGTGTGTGTGTGTGTGTGTGGCATCGTAGCTCCCGAACGGATGAACCGATTTTAATTTAGTTTTTTTATCTAGTAGGCTCTCTACTCTACTCTGCTTCCTAAAACAGAGTTACAACTATTTATTTCTCCCAGTTCTCATTTCAATTTTGAAAAGGTCAGCACATAAGGATGTTTCTTTAATTCTTCTATATTATCCACCATCTCACTCTTTATGTAGTACCTTATTAGTCCATGTATTATCAATTAGGTTGTCTCTCTACCTACATCCCTGCACATAACTCTTTAGTCACATATAAACAAAAAAATTATACAAGAGTAGTATACTACTTATAAGTAGCAGTAGAAATAACAATAAATAACACATATGCCTGAACCAGGAATTCCTGTGTTTTAAGGCGAAAAATAACTTACATTAACCTTAATAAATAACTTGCAAATAACAATAACATTCATAACTAGAAATATGAAATAGATACAAACCTATAATTTTATGCAATAGACGATCCAAGGGTTAAAATTGCTATTTTTAAATTAAAACGGAAATACTTCGTATTTTTACATGCTTCTCATCTAATTATGTAGGTACTTACCTTCCTAAGTACACATTCATTGACAAAACCTATCAGAACAATTCTCATACTATCACTATTTTCATAGTTTCACATTACGTCGTTGTCTGTCTGATTACAATCGCAAGTGAACTGTACCTACATACATAATTTGATTGGCCTCTGCGTGAGTAAAACGCTAAGATTTATAGTTAGAGTTAACCATTTTCACACTTGTAAATGTTTTGCCCGCAACTTCGTCCACGTAGAAGTCGAAAATAGACCAAGTAATCATGTTGTCCCATACAAACTTTGCCCCCTTTTTCACGCCCTTAGGGGTAAAATTTCGGAAACTTTCTTATCGGATGCCTACGTCATAAAAAGAACACACCCTCCAAGTTTCAGGTTTCTACGATCAACGGTTTAGGCTGTGCGTTGATCCGTCAGTCAGTCATTCAGGACAAAAACTTTAAATGTAAAGATAACTGCATTGTGTTTTGAGTGATAAGTACTACGGGGATTCAGTATACCTACTAATTAGGCGTCAGGGTCTCAGATTCGAATTCGGCCACACTTAGTACCTATTGTTTTAAAGCATAGCATAGCTGAGTTTTTTTCCGCGAAATAGGCTTGCATTTCTGCTTCTGCATTTGCATTTAAGCACTGTCACTTGGCACCGCCGGCAAGAACTACCACTGCTTCATACCTATGGTGAAAGGGTACCGGCGCTCTCTCCATACAAACGTAGTCGACTGTTTCTTCCCTGGATAATGACACAAGCACAAATATTTTTGCGCCATAAAACCTAAACTATGCCTCTATGTTCTGTTTTTTTTTTATTTTTAAATATCATAGAAATTAAAATTTTAAAAACAAAACATAGGCGTATGGTCATGGCAATTAGGTATAAGTTTTATGCAACAAAACTATATGCTCTAATACCATTATCCAGGGAGGAAACAGTCAACTACGTTTGTATGGAGAGAGCCCCCGGTACCCTTTCGTTTTATTGATTTTTAATAGATATACATAGATGACCTAAATGCTGAAAGATCCTTCTTAGAGTTTTTCCAGTTCAGTTGGAGATATTATATTCTACCTCAGTTAGACTAAGCAATATACTTATTAATCCTGATAAAATAATTAGACCTCCTAAATCATAATGATCTTACATACCTATATACAATTGAGAACCCCCTTTTTTAAAGTCGGTTTAAATAGGTAAGATAAAGTAGGCATTAATTATTTTATGCAAATACATAAAATAATTATACCCTACTTTATCTCACTTGAGTCAGGACTTTTGAACGGCTTGTATTACCACGCAGATATATTTTTATACAATACTAATTTACTTAAAATAAGACAACTAATATATAACTTTTAAAAATAATCATAATAAAACATACCAACGATAGTCCATCAGTCACTCCAAGAATTAAATTCAATAAACATAACACAGTGACACTTGACTTATAATATTTCATTTTAAAACACGTAAATAAAAATAAAACTATTGAATTTAAAATGAGTATAAAGAAAACGAAGCGTGTTCACTTGTCGAAAGTGAACTAGTCGACTCGTTAGTTTGCGAACTTGTTGGGAGATCAAGCAAGATTGGAGGGGAATCTCGGCCTTGATACTTAAGTTGACCATACAAGCTCACTGACTCATATATCCTGTCATATTAGGGTGATATGAATACAAAGAATGATGGCAAGGTAATACTTGAGCATATTAATATACACAAATAAAAAAAATATTATAAAACTTTCCGTTTATTCTATATTACAATTAAATTTATAATATTTCATGTAACTAGATGTGGAAAGAAGATATAAGCATTTAAAGTCACGTGTTTCCCATTTTCTTTATTAGCATCTGACGCAATTACACATTTAGGAATTTCAAGAACCTAACCTCGTTGCAAACGAGTAATTTTTCTTCGAAGTATTGCCATTATTATTTTTGTGTTTTGACGACCCAGTTGGCACAATTGTCACCATGCCGGACTGCCAAACACAGGGTTGCGGGTTCGATTCCCGCAGACAAGTATTTACGCTTAGATATTTGTCTATGGTCTGGTAATAACAGGGGGGTACTCGCCAAGTCAAGAGCTTTGTTTATGTTTCTCCGCGTTTATTTTCGTAAAATAGTGGAAAAAGTTAACATTCGGAATTAAATTATACATAATCATAAAGACAATTTTTCGATCTTTCGATGGAATAAATTTGTTTTTGGTTTGCTGCGGGATTTGTGAGGATATCAGCGAATTTAAATTGATAAGTATTCGTTGGAATTGCTTGCATACAGTTGCAGTGGGACGGGTGAGTCACCTTATACTACATACCTACGTTCGACCCGCCACTGCACGGCAAGCTCGCTCGCTCTCAGAGTGTGTTTGGACTTTGACCTGCTTGCCGCTTGTTGATTTTGCGCTGCATACCTACATACTTATTATATCGGAACTGTACCATTTAATTTGAAAAAAAATGTCCGTAAATTGTAATGCCTGCCATGGAAAAATTACAACATTCTATTTTATGGAGTGTTCCAAATGTAACAGAGTGTATGATTTAAAATGTCTTTCCATATCTAACGAGGCTTTCACTGACATGACGGAGGAGTTTAAACTAAATTGGCTTTGCCCTAAATGCGTTTGCGCCCTGCCGAAGAGCGATAACACGAGTACCCCAATCCGGGGTGCTGCACCTGGTTTGAATAATACTTACTCATATAACATTAATGCTACCAGAGGCTCCCAGGGAGCCACCAAGAAGACAGCAGCCTCCAAGGGAGAAGATAGCGATTTACCTACAGCTTTGTTACAAGAAATTAGAGAGCTGAAAGAAAGTGTGCACGGCATCTTACAGCAAAATTCGGACCTAAAGGACCAGCTCGAGACAGTATCGACTACATTATCACACAGGCTGGCGGACTTTGACAAGAAATTGCAAAGCAAAGATCGCGAAATCACTCTTCTTAGATCATCCGTTACTCAACTTACGGCTAAGATAGATTCTCAGGCCCAACATCTTCTTCGAAATGAACTTGAAATTATAGGGATTCCGGAGCAAGATAATGAAAGTCTTATCCATCTCGTAAAAGTGACATCGAAGAAAATAGGTGTTACGCTAGAAGAGTGCGACATTGATTCAGCTGAGAGGGTCGGAAATAGGGCTACCAACTCCGGAAATCAGAATGTGACTAAATCGCACAGACCAATAGTTCTAAGACTGGTACGGAAAATAAAAAGAGATGAAATGTTAGATGCAGCCAGAAAGCGACGTCAACTTTCGACTGAGAACATCGTTAGTGCCCCCCCTTCTAAACTTTACCTGAACGAGCGACTAACAAAAGAAAATCGCCAACTTTTTCGTGCAGCCAGACTACGAGCAAAACTGCACAATTTTCGTTATTGCTGGATACGAAACGGCACTATCTTCACACGGAAAGATGAATCAACTAAGAACAAAAAATACCCTGCTCTCGCTATACGTGCTTTCGAGGATCTTGATGACCTTATTGGACTTCCAACCCCAACTATCGATGCTGATTCCTAATAAATTTGTACAGTCAATAATATTTTTTCTTGTGTCTTTTCTTTTTCTTTATTTTAAAGATTTTGCAGAACCAATAATTCAAGCTGTAACACAGCACATCAGTGAGTTACATGTACATATAGCACACTACCTTCCCACACTTAAATACAACACACAACCTAAGCTCAGTTTTTTACTTTCTATAACTCTATTGTTAAGAAAAAGCGACAGAAAAGAGTGGCATTTTATACATTTCCTCATGCAACCAAATAGTCTTATTTCATTACTAAACAACTTTGACTATGGTTAGTTTACAACTAATGCATGAGATTGATCAATCAACTGACATAAAATGCCACTTACTGGAAAATTCGAAGGAATGTAGTAAAATTATTAGCAAATTTGAAATAAAAATTTTATGTTTTAATATTAGAAGCCAAAATAAAAATTACGATTCTTTTATGGTTGTCTTGGGGCGGTTAGATATTAAATTCGATTTAATATTTTTTACGGAGTGTTGGATAAAAGAACATACTACAATAAAACAAATAAAAGGATATTCATCGTTCCACACAATGAAGTACATTAATAAATCTGGAGGTGTAATTGTGTTCGTTAAAGATGGTTTGTCTGCCACGGTGTTGGAACCCGACATCGAGGAATCTAATAGCCTCTTGATAAATTTGCCTAACATATCTGTCTTGGGAGTGTATCGCTCACCTTCGTTTGGAAAAGTCGATAAGTTTGTAAACTCCTTAGAAGACTTCATTAAAAACGAAATTAGGGCAAAAAGTTTTATACTGACAGGCGACATCAATATTGATACTTTGGATCCAATTGACCCAAAATCCTCAGCTTACTTATGCCTAATGGCAGAGTTAGGACTCGTTAATGCTGTAGATAAATCTACTCGAGATGATTCGAACTTGGATCATGTGTTTGTTCGAACTCAGGGAGAAGTGGAAACAATAGTTTTTAAAACGTCTGTCACTGATCACTACCCAGTAATCACTGGTATTACAATCTCGAAATCGAATCCCCTAAATCCATATAGATTCAGATCCAAAATAAACTATAAGGCTGTTATAGAGGATCTAGAGGAGTTGAACTGGGATTGTCAGCAGGATGACTCCTGTCCAAATAAAGCTGTTGAAAATCTTATGAATAATCTTATCACAATAATAAATAAAAACACCAAACAAAATCGCTTCAAAAAATCAACAGATATTCTACAACCGTGGATAAGTCCTGGTCTTCTACGTTGCTCTAAAGTTCGGGATAAATTACACCTGCGGGCTAAACAGAATCCAAACAATAAAATTGCCCAATTAGAATATTCTAGATATAGGAATTTTTATATTGATGTACTTCGAAAGGTGAAAAATACTTATGACAGAAAATGCATTACAGAGAACCTTAATAATCCAAAAAAACTATGGCAAACATTGAAAAATATCAGCCACACTAAAAGAACTAATTCAGATGCCTCAGAACTAATAGTGAATAGAAATTGTCCAAAGATATCTTTAGACATATGTAATAGTTATTTTACGTCTGTTGGTTCGTCCCTTGCAAACAAATTATTAGATTCTCTGAAAGAGACACAGAACTCACTAGCGGAAAAAGTGCGACTAAATCATTATCCCTCTAATTCGTTTTTTATGTACCCCACAGATCCTAATGAAATTTCCGATATTATTAATAACTTAAAAACTGATAGGGCCCCTGGAATTGATAACATTACAAATAGAATGATTAAATCCATTAAAGACAAGATAATCAAACCGTTAACTTCAATCATTAATCTTAGCCTCTCTACCGGAGTAGTCCCCGATCTATGGAAAATTGCAGCAATCGTTCCAGTCCATAAAAACGGGGATAAGAAATGTCCTGAAAATTACCGTCCAATATCGCTTCTAAATGCGTTTTCCAAAATATTGGAGACAGTGGTAAATAAGCGACTAATAAGCTACATTGAAACAAATAACCTGCTATCTAATTATCAATTTGGCTTTCGCAAGAGAAAATCAACTGAAGATGCAGTTTGCCTAATGACTAATCAAATTGTGTCATACCTAGATAATGGTCTATCCTGTATCGGTATATTCCTTGATCTTAAGAAGGCGTTCGATACAGTCTCCATACCTATTCTGTTATCGAAATTAGAACAAATGGGAGTACGTGGAACGCCGCTTGAATGGTTTCGAAGTTATCTGACAGGCAGGTATCAGTGTGTTAAGGTGGATGGAAACTTTAGCAGTAATGACCTAATCTCGTATGGAGTGCCTCAGGGAAGCGTGCTAGGACCTACTCTTTTTATAATATACCTCAATGATTTAACGTCTATGGACATTTCATGTGCCGACATTTTTTGTTACGCTGATGATACAGCCATACTTGTTAGAGGAACTACATGGGAAGCATCTAAAACCAATGCTGAAAAGGTAATGAAACAAGTTGCGTTATGGTTAAACAAAAATCTTTTGTCCTTGAACCACGACCAAACGAAATTTCTTTGCTTCCACAAGACTGCACATACTGGCCCACCTCCTTTAAGCATTAAAATCCATTTGTGTTCACGCAAAAAGGCTGGAAAAGATTGTCACTGCTGTGGTATAGAAAGGGCAAAAACAATCAAGTATTTAGGCGTCGTATTGGATGAAAAATTAAATTGGGGAGAGCACCTAAAATCACTTTCAAGTCGTGTGAGGAAGATCATTCATATAATACGTGACCTTAGAGATGTGGTGGATAAGCCTTTACTCAAACTAATTTATACCTCCCTTTGTGAATCAATTCTAACCTATTGCATTCTTGCCTGGGGTGGTGCCGCGGCTACCTATTTGTTACCACTTGAAAGAGCACAGCGATCAGTGCTCAAGGTAATGCTTAAGAGGAATTTCAGGTATCCAACAGCCTTAGTTTATAGGGAGGCTGAGGTGTTAAGTGTGCGGCGCCTCTACTTCCTTAGAGTTATCCTTCTAATGCAAAAATCAATGCGATTGCCGGAAAAACATAATCCTGTACTGAGGGAACGAGATTTTGCACTGCCAGTTCCTAGAACAAAAACAGTTTTTGCTAAAAGGTTCGGATCTTATCTAGCTCCATTTATTTACAATAAAATAACCAAGAAGTATAATATCAGTTCTGGAAACGTTTATGAAGTCAAAACGAAAATAAAAAGACTCCTTACCGATTGGACATATAAGGAAACCGAAGACCTGCTTTCTATAAGTATTTGATTCATGTTAATAACTTATGCTAGTTTTAATTAATACTTTTGCTCAACTGGGTGCCAGGCCTCAACCCCCCACTCTACTCAAGCGCGCACCCTTGCACACCTATGCCCTCAACCCAGAAACCTTTGCAATCACTAATTCTTCCGCTCTCACCCTCAAACTCACACACAAACACACACTCTCACCAGGGTCTTAAGATCCTGGGGTAACGTGGTAATTCCTTAGCCCAGAATCCTTTGCAATCACTCATCCCTCCAAATCCATTATTTCACTCCCACCCTTCCCACTCACTCACATCTACACATTTACCCTTACAGTTCACACTTCACCCTCACTGTAGCTGTTAGTAGTCAAATTAAAATTAATTATAAAATTAAATAATAATTTACCTATAATCTAAAAATTCTAAAACATCAAATATCAACACTGTATAAACTTTTGTAAAAATAAAAACGCTTTAATATATCGGAGTACCTACCTACATAATGTATAAGTCAATTGTAACTAAAATAATTTGGATTCCACGATACAGGCATAGCCTAGTGTGGAATCTACCGTATGTTCTGTATAATGTAATTTTCTTTTTTGGTTAATAAATTTATTTATTATTATTATTATTATTATTTGTTTGTTATATGTCCTATATCACGGGACTATGGAGTCCCGGACCTTTGGAAGGCATGCGTGGGGCCGAAGCCAACACGTAGAGGCCCTTTACAATAACAAGTTTAATGGCAAAGTATGATGTGGACATCAAACCGGCGATTATCCCTGTCTGCACTATAAAATGCAGCCAAGGACAATCTCCGGTTTGAATAGAACTATTGATAAACTACAGGAGAAAACTACTACTTGGGCTATTGTGATGGGATGGTAGTGGACTGGATACTGGGAGACTATGGGTACTATGGCACCTGCCGTAACAATGTTCAACAAACATGTAAAAGTGGCAGGTGGAGACTCGCCAACTCTCAAACTGGGCCACCCTAATCAGCTGAGTAAATTACAGCAAGGGGGCAACAGGGACGGGAGTGGCTTAAAGATAGTGATGCCGCACTGGGTTTTAAACTCAGGTCACGGGCTCCCTGAGGGTCCAGCCTACCTGGCCCACTCACCACTGACGTGCGGCATATATCTTTCGAACGTATTCTTGCGACTCCACTCTGGACGGCCGGTGAAGGCAAGCCAGAGGCGGGGGACCGCTTCCTCGTCATTTTTCACTTCGATCAGCCAACTAAGGCCAGCCGGAGATGAGGAACGGTTGCTTCCCCCTGGAGCACTCGGGAACCGCGGGGTCGCTACTCCCCGACACCTCGCCTCAAGGTGCCCTGCGGGCTTATTATTATTATTATTATGTATTACAAATATATATTTACAAAAGAAAAGTATATAAGTAGTATATTCGTTGCCTAGCACCCATAACACAAGTCTAGTTACTTAACTTAGGACTAGATGGCGATGAGTGGAATGTCCTGCAATATTTATTTATTTATTTTATTTTTATTTATGTGAATCTAGAAATATAAAATTCATAGTCCTGACTGACTGATTTATCAACGCACAGCTGAAATCAATGGACATATCGTAATCAGATAGTTATTATTGAAAATTAATTAAATTAGTTAACATTCTACATGGACGAAGTAGCAGGTATATGAAGTTCTATTATAGAGTGATTCCAGCACTACTCAGTGAAGCGACTTTAATTTTATAGCAGGACACTGTGTCCTATGCTTTAACTAACCCTCAGATTCTTTTAAATTATTATTATTATTGCATATATTAGTACGAGATCCCTTGAAGAACGACCTTCACCGAGCTGATTAATGGATGAAAAGTATTTCACATCAAATTAAATAAGTAAATATATATATTGCAAATAGGTTGCCTAAAAAAATTCAGTACATTACAATACATTCTTTTTTTTCATTGATTTGGTTAATATACACATTTCATACCAATGAAATACATAATCTTTATTTTAAATTAACTTTATTTCATTAACCAGACCGGTGCCAATGACTAGTATCGTGAGTTGTGACGGGAAAAAAATGTCAACCTTACATTTGCATATTCTATGGGCTTCATACTTTCGATCGGGTCTATTAACCAAACCAGCGAAAGGTTTAAAAAACAAAAGAATATTGTTAATGATTCATAATCTAAACTGAAATTTTTAAACAACCCATTGTAATATATTTATTTACATATTGATATAAAAATACTTGGCATCCATTCATCAGCTCGGTGAAGGTCGTTTTACAGGGGTCTTATACTATATATTGGTATTTCATCTTCGTTTACTCTTAAGTGGAAAGGGTACCGGCGCTCTCTCCATACAAACGTATTCGACTGTTTCCTCCCTGGATAATGACACTAGAGCAAATATTTTTGTTGCATAAAACTTATAACTACCATGACCATGAGGAGGAGGAAACAATCGACTGCGTTTGTATGGAGAGAGTGGCGGTACCCTTTCACCTTAATGGTTTTCCAGTTTCACAATAAAGCAAATATAAATATTGCTAATGACCTGTTTCTAAGTAGTTTTCTCTATTTTAATTATTTTTTTAGTTTTTATTGAAGCTTAGGTATTGAAGCAGCCTTTATTACAAGCAGGTACCGTAGTCCCTTTAACTTTCTGCAAAATTGATCTCAAATAATTTAGTATTCTTTTTTTCTATTTATATCTTCACGACCTATACGAATGGAGTATTTTTTTCATTATCTGGTTTTTTTTTTAAACAAATATTTAAATAGTCTATAAATAAGCAACCCTATTTTCAAAAACGAATAATGTATATTAGATAACATTTATTCCAGTTAAATTATTTACATTAATATAGTTGCTCGATAATTTATACAATAATTTACATAATATTAACCATGGTAGGCTACATGCCTAACCTATGAAATAAACTAAATTACTTTTGACTTTTGAACAGTGAACGTGGTGGTAAAACTAAGTTATCAAATTTTATTAACTTCAAAATTGTCGAAAAGTCTCGTCTCAGTTGAAATTTTTGAAGGCGCATTTTCTTTTGAAAATATTTTCATACAAAAGTATTATCTGTTTTTAAAAAGTACAATGTATTATTTGAGATCGACTTTTTCTACGATATTTCTGCTTCACTTCATTCTTCAAATTGTCCAAGGACTTGAGCTGGTATTTATTTATATTGTGACTTTATATCATCCTTCTGAGTACTTACTTCCTATAGCAACATTAACCATTTTTTTGCTGTTTCATACAATCAACTATCGGTAAATTCTCAGTCAGTAGTCAGAACTCATCCTAAAACTTATAACATTAGTGATAACACCATTATTTCCCGCGATGCCCACTGCCAACAAGTGTTACTACATTTGAATAACTATTTAAAAATTCATTGTAGCTGAATGCATCACCGAGGACCTGTATCATCGGAGCTGGTTATACAGGGATCGCTACAGCGAAATATCTGAAGGACTACAATATTGAGGACTTCACTGTATTCGAAGCATCCAGTAACTTAGGAGGAGTGTGGAATTTCGATCCACGTGTCGGAGTGGACGAAGATGGAATACCGATATTTTCCAAAACTTACATGGATCTGAGGTTGGTAGAAATTGCAGCAACAAAAAAGTTGTTGTTATAGTATCCACCCACTTTAAAAATTTCCATACTATCAAATACTAGAAAGATATTCCTCCTATTTGTCTTCGAAAAAACATCTCAGGCAGAGGACAGGACACCCTAAAAGCTGGCAAAAAAATCGAAATATGAAATTATCTTCAAAATTAAATTAAAAATTTAAAAAACTCCCGACACAAAATAATAAAAATAGTATAAACGTAAAAAGCCTAAAAGAAGCAAAAAAAACCCTACTTTATATAATTAAACCCTTTTGGGTTTAATTATATAACGGGGGACCGCTCGCGCTACGCTCAGGAACTACTGGTTCGAATTGAAAAAATATTTTTGTGTTGGATACTCCATTTATCGAGAAAGGCTTTAGACTACTTTTTATTTTGATATTCCCACGGGATCGGGACTTACGCGGGTGAAACCGCGGGGTGCAGCTATTATTACTATGGGACAATATCAATACATCGTAGCGGCTTTATAAGGAGGAGGCAATATTGGGCAACGCTTTCGATGTTATTTTGTTTTTCCATCAAATATATATTATACACTTTTTTATAATATACGTAATTGTATACTCGTATTTTTAAGGTGTTAATTAACACACGTCCAAAGATCGGGTCCGACATTCAATTTCGAACACGGAGGGTTACGTACTGTGTTGTATTTGAGCCCCACTCAATTTATTTCGTTTTAAGTTGTTGTTATTATAGTGACAATAGATATTCATCTGTCAAATTTTAACTCTCTCGCTATAACGATTCATGAGATGCCGGGTGACAGACGGACAGACAGGCAGACGGAAGGACGGACTGTCCGACAGGGTCCCGTTTTCCCCGTAAGGAACGGTACCCTAGATTGGGCCAATCAAATTGTGACGTGTGCTAACACCTTTAATGGTAATATATTTTTCATTACTCATACTCCGAAAGTAGGTCTAAAGATGCCTGAAGAGCGTGTAGAAAGAAAAAGTTTCAGCCCTAGGGAAAATCGCTTTCACTGACAGTTGTCATCTCAAATTATGGCTTCGCGCGGCTTGTGCAATGTGCTTGTAGCCAGAGTCAGTATCATTACGCATTAGGAACTTCAAAAACCAAACCTCCTTGCTTTAGCTAACACCAAGGAATAACAATTATGGCTTCACACGGCTCATGCATACTGCCAGAGGTAGTATGGAGTATGGAGTCTCTCATTCATTCTCGTTATTATGAAGAATTTTATGTATTATTCGTAATGAAAAGCACAGTGTTTACCTCGGGCTCGGGTAAAAGATTCATTAAGTCCCTCGAACTATTAGCCAAACTCCGTCTCGGGACTCAATGAGTGACTTTCACTACTGGTAGGTATATGCGATTGACCTGTCTAACGTAAAGCGTCGTGCCTACCTATGTACCTACACTATTTAAAGTTACAATCTAAGTATGTTTTTCTTTCAGAACAAACACACCGTATCAGCATGCGGAATTTTCTGACTTTCCCTTTCCAAATGGGACCAGTTCATATCCATCATGGGAATGCATTCATAAATATTTGTTAGCCTTAGCTACGAGATTTGAACTTTTGCAACACATTCAAGTTAGTTAATTTTGTAGTAGTAAAGAAATTACAATAAACTATTTATAATACTGTTCCTGCAAAATAGCATACCTACCCCTTACCTATGTGCAAAAGACAGTGTAAATCAGAGTCAACAACATTAGAAAATTTACAAAAATACGGCCTAAAATAGAATACTAACAATGGGCGCACACCTTCATTAAGTTCCAAACCTCACCTCTACGTATAGAATATTTAATCCCTACCATACCACCATACCATTTCAGAAACTCAATGAAATGGACAACTTTTTTTTAAACTTGGTACTGGGTGACCATACTTTTTATATACCGGGAAAGGTTCAGGTCAAAAAATTTAAGAATCATAAAGTTTTTTATCTTAGTTAAAAAATTTTTTCGATTTGACATAAAAATAATTGTTTGCATTCGATAGCTATAATACTATCAAAAACAGATTTGAATAGTTGGAACGAAGTTCGCGCGTTGCGAAAGGAGGCTAGACGGAAAAAATTGAGACCAAAAGTTGTAACGACACTTTTTGACTTTATTACAATTTCCTTACTAATTAATCGAAAGAAACTTCGTTTCATCCGAATGCCCCTTGACACTTCTCAAGATTTTTTACTTTATTTCCAATTTTGACAGTATTTTTTTTCGTAAATTTTAAAACAACCGCTGGTTTTATTCTAAAATCCTCTTTAACAGTTTAGACGGTTAGTAACATCAGTGAAGAGATTCGGAAATCAATGGCAACTGACCTACTGGAGGGGTGACACGAGAGATACTGTTACAGAAGCTTGTGATTATGTTGTTATAGCTACAGGAAGATTTGCCGAGCCTGTGTGGCCGGTGATACAGGGAGCTGACACGTTTCAAGGTAAGAAATAAGAATCGAGAACATCCTACTCCTACTAATTTTATAAATGTGAAAGTTTGTGTGTGCGAGTGTGTGTGTGTGTGCGTGTGTGTGTGTGTGTTTGTTACTCCTTCACGCTAAAACTACTGAACCGATTGCGATGAAACTCGGTATCTAGATAGCTGGAGACCTAGATTAACACATAGGCTACTTTTTATCCCGATATTCCCACGGGATCGAGATTTACGCGGGTAAAACCGCGGGGCGCAGCTAGTACTTCAATAAGGCATTGATTAGGGACACACATTGTCGTATGTGTTTTTTTTTTTTTTTTCTTTTATTATGGCTTCGCACGTGTGCATTTAGCCAGTGTCAAGTTATATTTTGCATCAAATTATGACCCGATTTTTCATAAATCGGGCCTAAAGTGTTTCAATACAGTCAAAGTCGTCATAGTCCGTCAAGTCAGGGCTATAGTAAAGCGGTGGCAAGTTTACCATAACCTTAATAGGAGATTTGGAGGCAACGAGAAAACTGCATGTTTGACACTGATTTTTACTTTCACTACACTTGTGCACTTTCACAGAACTAAATTGAATAACATTCCACCAGAATTATACAATTCAACTCGGGTTACATCTAAGTTTCATGAAAATAAAACTGCAGCGCGACATGTTGTTAACTCGTTCCCGCCAAAACTCTCCGTCGTATGTGTTACTGAAGCGGAAGGTACTTAAAAACTCTTTTGTATCGTTTTTTATTTATCTTTTAATTATGGCTTCGCACGGCTTGTGCATTTAGCCAGTGTCAAGTTATATTCATAAATCGGGCCTAAAGTGTTTCAAAACAGTCAAAGTCGTCATAGTCCGTCAAGTCAGAGGCTATAGTAAAGCGGTGTCAAGTTTACCATAACCTTAATAGGAGATTTGGAGGCAACGAGAAAACTTCATGTTTGACACTGATTTTTACTTTCACTACACTTGTGCACTTTCACAGAACCAAATTGAATAACATTCCACCAGAATTATACAATTCAACTCGGGTTACAACTACGTTTCATGAAAATAAAACTGCAGCACGACATGTTGTTAACTCGTTCCCGCCAAAACTCCTTTTTTATCGTTGATATTACCATTCTGCATACTTCAATACGTTGCTATAGTTACCTATCATATCAACAGAACCTGACACATTACCATTTTTCATATTTCAATACGTTGATATGGTTACCTTGTCAATAACGTAACGTAATGCATGACGTCACACTTTTTTGTGAATGCCGCGGTCATCCATTTATAGGACGTTATCACGTCAAAAGCAATCGGTCCCTGCTGCTGGTCCCTGCCCTGATAGTATACATTATGTCATTCTAAGGTTAATACGATAGCATTCCTGACTTCTACGTGAATTCCTCGATATCCTCGCAGCAGTCTGAGGGGCAACAATTCAAGATCTCTAGGAACTTCGCTTCACCCATTCAACATCTAGTTATACTTTAGTTAAATACCTTACTTTAGTACCTTTTTAAAGTATTTGTCAAAATTGTGTAAATAGAATTGGAAGATCATTACTTTGTATTTTCGTGAGCCCTTCCGTGCTTTGGAAGGCATGTTAATCCGATGGTCCCGGTTGCTACCTCTAGTAGCAGTCGTTAGGTCAAGTTAGAGGCCTTAGGGCGATCTGAAAACTCTAACAATAGATGAGCCGCACCACTATACGAGAAGAAGAAGGAGAATTTGTAGACTTTTTAAGTGGTGATTTTGGGATCTAGACATCCTAACATTACCTCTGACATAGTTAAATTTTAACACCTTTCAGGCACCATAAGCCACAGTGCCACCTACAGAGGATTTAGTGAATTGTACCGCAACCGTCGCGTCCTCATTGTAGGCACTGGTCCTACAGGCCTTGATTTAGCCACCCAAATCTCAAGCGTTGCTTCGAAGTTATTCCACAGCCACCACCGTACCTTGAACCTGCCAGTACATGCAGAATCCTATGTGAAGAAACCTGACATTCTAACCTTCACACCCAATGGAGCTATCTTCAACGATGGTAGCTTTGAAGAAGTCGATGATGTCATTTATTGCACAGGTATCTATTTAGCGATCATAAGCAAACCACGCATTTTATCTAGACATTATAATGTTTCTCTAAATCTAATTTAGATGATGTTTACAGCGCCAGCAACTTTAATGTATGCTATTCAAGAAGCCTGGTACATATGTTCCATTACATATGTAATGGGGTAGGCTTGCCGAGCTCCCATACTACCCTCTCAGCTTAGTCGACCTTGTCCAAGGGAAAGAATTCGTCAATACATCTGGAGCTAATAGTACGGGATCCCTTTTAGGGACGACCTTCATCAATCTGTTTAATGGATGAAAAGTATTTAATATCAAATTACATAGCCAATAGATATACTGCAAATGGGTCGTCTAAAAAATTCAGTCCAGAATGATTACTTAATGTATTTATTTTTTGTTTTTTCGGACTTTTCACAGGTTTGGTCAATAGACAAATTCCGTACCAATTAATACATTAGAAAAGTCATTTGACTACGAGTACTATAAGAAAAAATTGAATATTTATACATTTTACTTAACTTCGTTAACCAGGCCAGTGCTAATGACTAGTATCGATTTACCTGCCTACCGACGAGTTGTGACGGGAAAATATAGTCAAACTAACGTTTGCATATTCTATAGGCTTCATACTTATTATTTGTATAGAATTAGTGAAAGGTTTAAAAAACAAAACAAAAAAATTAAATTGTTAATTAATCATATTCTGGACTGAAACTTTTACAATCCATTTGCAATATATTTATTAACCTAAATAATTTTATATAAAATACTTTTCATCTATTGAACACTTCGATGAAGGTCGTCCTGAAAGGGGTCTCCGACTATAATTAAGCAACCGCATCGCCCGGTTTCATTATGTTGCTTTCCTTCACCGTAACAGCAATGCTACCTGAAATGTAAATTTTATATACTTACACATTTTGTCTGAAATCCAGGTTATTCAATGTGGCATCCGTTCTTAGACGACAGTAGCGATTTGATTAGAACAAGAACCTTAATACTGCCGCTGTACCGTAAAATAGTCAACATTAAACATCCGAGCATGTTGTTTGTTGGAGCCACCCACAATTTCATCCAGAAGATATATGCTGCTCAGGTACAACATTTTCTCTTATTCCACATGGAGTCTCATAGTATTCTACAACATAGTTCACAATTGCACATCCGTCAAATACAGCAAGGGCGTGAGTTGCTGAAGGATGAATTTTAAACTCAGTTTACGGTCTCCCTGAGGGTTTAGCCTACCTGAACCACACACCACTTACGATTGGCATCCATCCTTCGAACATTTCGTTTATCGCGACTTCACTTCGGACGGCCGGTGAAGGCAAGCCTGACTGAAGCCAATATCATCCATCCTTCGAACATTTCGTTTATCGCGACTTCACTTCGGACGGCCGGTGAAGGCAAGCCTGACTGAAGCCAATATCATCCATCCTTCGAACATTTCGTCTATCGCGACTTCACTTTGGACGGCCGGTGAAGGCAAGTCTGACTAAAGCCAATACTGATGAGTAAGCGGTACCCTGCTTACTCGTCAGTATTCACTCCGACGAGGAGCTCTATTTTTGAATCGCTCACGTGACATAGCTTCGTCGTATACGTCTACAAGTCACGCTGGACTTCCAAGTCTTATGACACAAATTTTCTGTATTTTTGAATCGTTCGTCGTTGAAATTTAAAATGGCATTTTCGTTCGTTTTACTCAGAAAATTGAAAACCGGTAATTATCGACGAATATCCGAAATAATCCCCAAAGATATAAATATTTTTCAAAGATCGTTTACGAATGTTTGACTATGCTTGTTTGACGTTTATCCTACCACTCGCCTGTGGGCGACGAGTGGTGAAGACCACTCGTTACGATCGAGCGATTCAAAAATAGCGAATTTCCGATGTCGAAAGAATATCAGTAGAAATCGAGCGGTTGACGGGAGGCGATCGATTCAAAAATAGGCCAGGCAACGAAAGCAAGCCGTAGATGAGGAATGGTGGCTTTCCCATGGAGCGCTCGGGATTGCCGGTCGCTACTCTCTGACACCTCGCGTCAAGGTGCCCTTGCGGGCTCAATTATTTATTATTATTTACAAAAGGCGAAGGAAAAGGCTTCCTTCGTTTTTCATTGTTTAACCTCATGCTTAGATATTTTGTTCTTTTGTAGGGTAATTACGCAGCGTCGTTGATAGCTGGTCGATTCCAACTTCCTTCGGAAGATAAAATGATGGAGAATTGGATTGAAGAAGTCAATCAAAATATACCCAATTTGGAGAATATCGGTATACTTAGTAATGCAAATATGGTAAGTAAATTAATCACCTTTAGTAGTCCTACTAATCCTACTAATATTATAAATGAGAAAGTTTGTGTGTGTGTGTGTGTGTGTTTTTGTTACTCCTTCACGCAAAAACGTGAACGTGGCATCTCGTTTTCTTTCTAACCTCGGAATTTGAATTGTCAAATGCAAATGACAGTGACGTTTCGCCTTTTTTTCTTTTTCTTATTACGGGCAGTTCCTCTTCTTCTCTAGGCTGTTTATACTCTGTTTATGTATTTTACAAATAAAATATTTATTCTATTTTATTTCCTATTTACCGTATATAATTATTTTGCTATTTTATTTATTTATTGTTTTATTGTGTGTATGTGGGAGCGTATGACGACGCACGACGGCAGCGGGTTTGGCCGGAAGACCAGCGCTGCAGTCAAGTTACGCTTGACTGTGGCTTACAGCTGAGGTCGACCCATTTGGGCAGCACATGGCTTCTTAATTAATATTCTTAGGTTTAGTGTATGTTTCTTTCCTCGTTGTATAATTTGTTACCTTTTTCTTTGTGTGTGTTTAATTTTAAAGTTGTCGTGTGCTTGTACCAAATAAATATTTTTCTTTCTTTCTTTTCTTTCAAAAACTACTGGACCGATTGCGATGAAACTCGGTATATAGATAGCTGGAGATCTGGATTAACACATAGGCTACTTTTTATCCCGATATTCCCACGGAATCGGGACTTACGCGGGTGAAACCGCGGGGCGCAGCTAGTTAGTCAATAAATATAATCATATGCATTCAAATGATTATATTTATGGCATGACACCGTGCAATATCGTCATTCCTTCAATACCAACAACTGTTTTAGTCAATGCGATTAGAGTCACGTGGATGCCCTGGATCTGTTAGAAGGAATGTTTCATCTATACTATATATATCTATATCTTCTATCTATAATCTATCGATCTATATATTATAGTCTGTAATCCTACTGCTACTAATATTAAAAATGAAAAAGTTTGTGTGTGTGTGTGTATGTTTGTTACTCCTTCACGCTAATACAACTAAACCGATTGCAATGAAATTCAGACCTGGATTAACACATAGGCTACTTTTTATCCCGATATTTCCATAGGATCGGGTCTTATGTGGGTGAAACCGCGGGGCATAGCTAGTATTATAAACGTGAAAGTTTGTGTGTGTGTATGTTTGTTACTCCTTCACGCTAAAACTACTGAACCAATTACAATGAAATTCGGTATGTAGATAGCTTGAGGCCTGGAATAACATATAGGCTACTTTTTAACCCCGATATTCCCACGGAATTGGGACTTACGCGGGTGGAACCGCGGAGCGCAGCTAGTAATATCATAAAGAGAAAAGATTTGATTGTTTGTTTGTTTCAAACTACTCTACGTATTTTGATGAAACTCAGTATGAGCATATATTGATTCACTAGCTTTTGCCCGTGACTTCGTCCGTGTAAAAGTCGAAAATGGACCAAGGAATCACGCTGTCCCATACAAACTTTGCCCCCCTTTTTCACCCCTTTACGAGTAAAATTTTGATAAATCCTTTCTTATCGGATGCCTACGTTACACAAAGAATACACCCTCCAAGTTTCAGGTCTCTACGATCAGCGGTTTAGGCTGTGCGTTGATCCCTCAGTCAGTCAGTCAGTCGTTCAGGACAAAGAATTTTATATGTATAAGATTAGAAGTGACATAGGCTAATTTTTATTCCGATATTCCCACAGGATGAGGAGATACGCGGGTGAAATATTAGATAATATGCGTGTAAATAATGCAACATTGTAGTTTTTCATTGATTCGTATTTTTCAGAGGTACTATTGTGATAACATAACCCAAGAAGCACGTATACCTCCAATACCACCAGTCTACATCTCGATGCGGGATTTCTCGCAAAGTAATTTAGCAAATGATTTTGTTCATTTTAGAGAATACGATTGGCATTTAATCGATGATTATAACTTTGACAGGGTTTATGTTGGACCGAAAGAATTGGCATGCCCTTTGTAAAGACATTTTTACTAATTTTTCAGGAGGTCAGAACTTTTTATTTTAAAATAGATAAAGGAAGAAGGGACAAGATGTCCCTTAGAAGCAAAATAAAAAATTAAACGAGCATAGTTAAGTACAAGTCTCTATTTTGTCGAAAACCATACCATATTGAGCATTTGAAGAAAAGAATAATAGATTATAGATAGTTTATGGGACGATTTTTGAAGAGGTCTTCAATAATTATGGATAGCATAGCCTGTTCTAAGATACCTTGACTCGACTTGTATTTTATTTGCTTCAAAGTATATGCTTTTTCTCCTTTCTTCCTTTATAAAGAATTGGCATGCCCTTTGTAAAGACATTTTTACCGTTTTTTTTGTAGAAACCTAAACCATGCTTATAATAATATTTATATATTTTATGCGGTGAACAATTCAGTGTAAAAGTTTATACTTTTACACTTAATTGTTCATTGCATGTGACGTTGCTTAACCCGCACGACCATAGCCTTATATGACAGTCACTGTTTATCCTTCAAGCCCATAAGCATCATCAGTAGATATTATTTCGATCTTAGCGTAAATTACGATGGGTTTCGATGTAGAATGACCCTGAATTAGGTATTTTCGTACTAGAGAATTAAATTTAGTGTCATTTAACTATGTATAATATACTATGTATGTATAGTATACTTTTCACATCTAGGTTATATAAATTATTAGTTTTTAATGTCTAGGTTAATTTTGGTAAATAAACACCTTATTTATATACATAAAGTACCTGTTTATTTATTTTTTAGCACGAAAGTGCTCCGATATAAACTGACCCGTCACAAAGACATAAATAAATGAATATTGCAGGTCAATGCATAAGTGCCATCTAGCCCCAGGTTAAGCAACTAGGCTTGTGTTATGGTAGCCAGACAACAAATAGAATACTAACAACTTGTTTTTGGAAATAAATTCAATACAGAAACACCCAGACCATGATAAATATTTGTATAAACAGTACACAAATATTGGTTTACATAGACGAGCTGCTTCATAGGCGACCTATCTTTTTAGGCAAATTGCATTTATCTTATCTAATATCGTTAAACGAGCAATTCTTGTATATATATATATATATATATATATATATATATATATATATATATATAATTGGAATCTCGGAATCGGCTCCAACGATTTTCATGAAATTTGGTATATAGGGGGTTTCGGGGGCGATAAATCGATCTAGCTAGGAATCATTTTTAGAAAATGTCATTTTATTCGTGTTTCATCAAAACTTACTTTTTTTTTTATCTGAAAAATATGACTCTTCCTGACATCTATTGGCGAACTACTAATACTATTTTTTGTGAGCAATAAAGTTATTCCAGCAGATGGCGTTGTTAAGTAACACGAAGTCAATGAGTGTTTGCTTTGAGGTTAAACTAAGTAAAAAAAAATACCGAGCAAAGCTCGGTCATCCAGGTACTGTTGTATTGATAAGAGCAGTTGAATTATGTCGAGTTGCTTCATAGATAGGGTTGCCATCCATCCAGGTTTCCCCGGATTTGTCCTAGTTTAGAAGGCGTCTGGGGACCGTCCGGGTGGGGTTTCATTTGTAGTCCGGGTAAAACCGGGACAAATAAAACTCCGGCTGATGACACATAAAAAACTAAAAATTACGAAGCTTCGAGACGCTTTGCCCGCACTGCACAATAAATACCCTGGACGTCCGAGGTCATTTTTAGAGTTCCATACCCAAAGGGTTAAAACGGGACCCATTTACTAAGAATATTTGTCTGTATGTCACCAGGCTGTATCTCATGAACCGTGATAGTTACACAGTTGAAATTTTCACAGATGTAAAAAAAATGTTTTTTTTCCTGGGTTTAAGCTCTGAAATCCGGGGTTTTCACAATTAGTGTCCTGATTGGCAGATTTTTGAGATGGCAACCCTATTCATAGACGACTTTACATTGAAGACTAGTTGCAAATTACTCCACATGATTTTAAGACAAGTTGCCGCATACGACGACCTGCGTTTTAGACCGTCTGGATACGAATTCGCGCCAAGAAGGTCGACAAACATATCTTTTTTTAATTTTATTAGTAAGTAGTTTATATGTAGAAGTTGGAGGTCTGGTTCGATATCTAGAAGTTGGGGTCGAAGTTGGCGGTGTCTAGAACTGGGAATAAAAGTCCCCTTAGTTCCTTTGAAGGAACTGTCAAAAGGAATTACTGGGAATAAGTATCTTACTCCTACTAATCCTACTAATATCCTGTCCTACTATCCTACTCATATTATAAATGTGAAAGTTTGTGTGTGTGTATGTTTGTTACTCCTTCACGCAAAAACTACTGGACCGATTGCGATGAAACTCGGTATCTGGATAGTTGAAGACCTGGATTAACACATAGGCTACATATCCCGATTTCTTTTTTCGAGACTTTCAGTTTGCTACCTTAATACTATCAACAAGTATTGACTTACGACCTACTTTTCCGACTACTCCAACTTCTCCAGTTGGCCGAGTGGTATAAGCTGCCGCCGCCGCCCGCTACACCAACCAATGTGGGATCGATTTACAGGTTATGTTGTTATACTGTTCAAATAGTGCTGCACAGGATAATAAATGTTACGGTGGCGGTGAACTTTTGAAAGTTGATTGTACATTGTAAAAATGTGTTATACAATTAATTGTCCCCCCTAAGAGTTGGTTAGTTTTTGTTTGTCTTCTATAGGTACTTATAATTGACATCTTCCTCTGCTTCGCCCACCATTTCACTCTCTAAGGTCTCTAAGGGTTCCGGCGCTCTCTCCATACAAATGTATGGAGAGAGCGCCGGTACCCTTATGACTGTTTCCGTAAATGACTGTTTCCTGGATTTCCACACTAGCACAAATATCAAATATTTGTGCTAGTGTGGAAATCCATATAATTGATTGCCATAAAACCCATAACTGCCATGACTATGCCCCTATGTCTTGATTTTTTCATTTTCTAATTATCATAGAAATTAAGATTTAAAAGACAAAAAAAACATAGGGGGCATGTTCATGACAGTTACAAGTGTTATGCAACAAAAATATTTGCTCTAGTGTGATCATCCAGGGAGGAAACAGTCTACTACTACGTTTGTATGGAGAGAGCGCCGGTAACCTTTCCTCTTAAAGGTGGAATTTCGAATCCTTAGTCGATACCTTCACTTCATAAATAACACACTCTCTCAACATGTCTTTAGGACACAGTTTTTAGTCAGTCAGGTCAGAACTTTGTATTTTAAAATAGATAAAGAAAGAAGGGAAGCAAATTAAAAAATAAAACGAGCATATAGTTAAGTACAAGGTCTCATCATCATAATATCAGCCTACGTCTACTGCTGGACATAGGCCTCCATGTGACGCCACAAACAGCGGTCCTGACCCGCCTCCATCCACCGACTACCCACCACCGCTACAATGTCGTCGGGCAGCTGGTCTCCCAACACTCCGTTTCGCGTTGCATCGTGGCCGCCACTCGAGAACCTTTACTCCCCAGCGGTCAAGGACAAATGGACGATTTTAAGGTTTCTATTTTGTTGAAAACTATACCATATTGAGCATTGAACTATATATATATGTACTAGATTCTACATAGTTTATGGGACGATTTTTTTAGGAGATTTTCAATGATTATAGATATAATAGCTTTTTCTAAGATGCCTTGATTTACTTTATTTTATTTGCTTCCAAGTATATGCTTTTTCTCCTTTCTTCCTTTAAATAGAATAATATTTCCGTTAGTCAGTTTTTCATTTACAATTAAAATTCTTCTCTATGAATTTTAATTACTTAAAGATAAAGGTACTACGAAAATAAAGATTGCTCTATTTATCTATTTACCTATGCAACAAATACAAACTACTGAATCCATTGAGATTCAGTAGTTTGTATTTGCACAGGTAGTTAATAGAGGGAACGACAAACATGAATTTAAAAATCTATTATAAATATTCTATTGCTTATGCAATCAAAGGACCAAAGAGTTATGAGACATGAGACGGCGCGTAAGACATGAGACGGCGCTATAAGGCGCAGGCGGGCGCACTGCGCGCGGCTTTTACTATGGATCTTACAATATATAGAACAGGATATTATTTTTCTATTTTTTGACAAAAATATGTAAAGAATAGATAACAGTCTTAGAACAAAAGTTATTCGTTTTGATGTGGAAAATTACTCTCTGCACGTTTTTGATAGGAATAATAATAGTTTATTAATGAAACAGCACATATTAATAGCATCTTTTGTCAGTTAATTAAATTCGACTAAATTTTTAGCTACTAAATAACATTCAAAATAGTTTTTGGCTTGCCTACTTATTACTTACTTATTTTCAAAATGTAACTATCAGAAACTAGTTTCAAATACTTTGCCTTTCAAATTCCTATAAATAAAGTGAATAATTATTAGGCAACGATTATTCATTATGATGTAAAATTATTTAGATTAGTGAGTATACTTAATAGGGTATATTTTATAAGAATTTATCCTACGGAATTAAAGATACGAAATTACTCTTGATATTTGATCAGTGAACGTGGTAGGAGAACTTGATATACTTAGCTATCAAATTTAAAGAATTTCAAATTTTGTTAATAAATATATTTATCTGAGTAAAGTTTAAATAATGGACTGTTTGAGGTTGACTTTTACTAAGGTGTTTCTGTTACACTTCATTTTTCAAATCATCCAAGGCCTTGAAGTGATACCACTCGTAAGTAGCCTCGAACTGTACCCGGAGAAATTAAGAATAAACTTATCCTAATTTACCAATAACGGTGTTGCTACATCTTCAAAAATCTTAAATGATTTCAGTAAAACTATCTATCTAGTATTGTTGTAGCCAAATGTATCACCGAGAACCTGTATCATCGGAGCTGGTTATTCAGGGCTCGCTACAGCTAAACATCTGAAGGAATACAATATGGACTTCACTGTATTCGAAGCATCAATGTACTTAGGAGGAGTGTGGCATTTTGATCCACGCGTCGGAGTCGATGAAGATGGAATACCGATATTTTCAAAAACTTACAAGAATCTAAGGTTAGCAGAATTAGGAGAAACTGCAAAAGTCGTCGTTTTAGTATCCGCTAACTCAAGCAAAATTTCCATTCTATAAAATACCTACTTTTGTAGATATTGGTCCGATGTTACAGTCTTCGACAAAGCGTCACACGCAGGGACAGGATACCATAGAAATGGTAGAAAATCGAAATATAAAAGTAGTTTTTAAACTATACTTGCCTATATGCCTACTATTTTATTAGGGAAACATTCCAATTTATTAAAGCGACAGTATTCATTTATTAACAATGCATACAAAAATATACAATTATAAAAATATTGAAATTTCAAACAAAAATCCCTGGCGCAAGGGAGCCGAGAATATTGACCGCGTTACCTCTCTGTACGACGACCTTTGCACCAAGAACGAATCGGTATATTTTTCTTCCAGAACAAACACACCGTATCAGCAGACGGAATTTAATGACTTTCCGTTTCCAAATGGGACCAGTACAAATCCATCATGGGAATGCATACACAAATATTTGTTATCTCTTGCAATGAAATTTGGACTTCTGCAACACATTCAAGTCAGTAGATTTTGTAAAACTAGCAGTAGTACCGAATTCACAACTTTTAAATCATGCATCAATGATCTATCTCTAATACTGTTCATGCAACACATCTGCCCTATCAAAAAGACAGTTTGAAGAATTTAGAATCAACAACAAAATCCAATTTACAAAATACGAATGTGAATACTAAATAGTGGACGCAGAATTCTACACCTCACCCCTATAAAGTATATATTATTCTAAAATCCTATTTTACAGTTTAGAACGCTAGTAACATCAGTGAAGAGATTCGAAGATCAATGGCAACTGACCTACTGGAGGGGTGACACGAGAGATACTGTTACAGAAGTTTGTGATTATGTTGTTATAGCTACAGGAAAATTCAATGAGCCTGTGTGGCCGGTGATACAGGGAGCTGACACGTTTCAAGGTAAGAAATAATATGTATTCTTAGGGCTTTGGCGATTGGTCCCTGCTATTATAAGGACTAGCTTTTGCCCGCGACTTCGTCCGCGTAAAAGTCGAAAGTGGACCAAGGAATCACGTTGTCCCATACAAACTTTGCCCCACCTTTTCACCCCCTTAGCGGTAGAATTTCCGAAAATCCTTTCTTATCGGATGCCTACGTCATACAATAAACACGCCCTCCAAGTTTCAGATCTCTACCATCGGCGGTTTAGGCTGTGCGTTGATCCGTCAGTCAGTCAGTCATTCATTCAGTACAAAGCATTTTATATGTATTGATAGACTATAAGGCCTATACCAGTCACTATGTCAAGTCAGAGGTCTGCGGGAGGACCTGAAAACGAATCCATATAAATATTCACATTTTCATGAACTAGCGTTTATAGCCTAATCGCATTATTAAAATGTAAACATCTGTTGGTGAAATCAGTAGGTAAACTAAACATACCACAAGAAAAGAAGATTTTTCTACATCTACTAATTATTACCTACGGTCAAGTATATCTATCTATCTTTTATCAATTTATCTATCAGTACCTGGATGACCGAGCTTTGCTCGGTTTTTTTTTTTTTTACTTAGTTTAACTTCAAAGCAAACACTCATTGACTTCGTGTTCCTTAACAACGCTATCTGCTGGAATAACTTTATTGCTCACAAAAAATAGTATTAGTAGTTCGCCAATAGATGTCAGGAAGAGTCATATTTTTCAGAAAAAAAAAAGAGTAGGTTTCGATAAAACACGAATAAAATGACATTTTCTAAAAATAATTCCTAGCTAGATCGATTTATCGCCCCTGAAACCCCCTATATACCAAATTTCATGAAAATCGTTGGAGCCGATTCCGAGATTCCAATTACATATATATATATATATACAAGAATTGCTCATTAAAGGATATAAGATAAGATAAGTTATAAAACAAAGTACGTACACTGCGTCTGTCTGTTTGTCTGAACGCGATAAACTCTAAAATTATTGAATGAATGTAGTTTTGCTACCAGTGCGACGCCGGAGGGCCGCCAATTAAATATAATTTTACACCTTTCAGGCACTATAAACCACAGTCACACCTACAGAGGAGACACTGAAGTGTACCGCAACCGTCGCGTCCTCATTGTAGGCGCTGGTCCAACAGGCCTTGATTTAGTCACCCAAATCTCAAGCGTTGCTTCGAAGTTATTCCACAGCCACCACCGTACCTTGAACTTGCCAGTACATGCAGAATCTTATGTAAAGAAACCTGACATTCTAACCTTCACACCCAATGGAGTTATCTTCAACGATGGTAGCTTTGAAGAAGTCGATGATGTAATTTATTGTACAGGTATCTATTTAGCGATCATAAGCAAACCACGCATCTTATTGGGTATTAGACTGTGTGAATTTTATAATACTGGTCCTTATATCTAGTCTAGATTATTTATACTTTTATTTATGCTTTTCAGAGAGCTGTAGTGCCTGAGACACGTATTTGATGGAGTTTTCAGCTTAGTCGACTATGTCCAAAGAATGAAAAAGTCTAGAGCACATTAAGCCACCGGTTTCATCATGATGTTTTCCTTCACCTTTCCAGCAATGCTACCCGAAATGCTAATTTTATACACTTACACATTTTGTCTGAAATCCAGGTTATTCAATGTGGCATCCGTTCTTAGACGACAGTAGCGATTTGATTAGAAGAAGAAACTTAATACTGCCGCTGTACCGTAAAATAGTCAACATCGAACACCCGAACATGTTGTTTGTTGGAGTCACTCAGAATTTTATCCAAAAGATATATGATGCTCAGGTACAACATTTTCTCTTACACCACATGTTACATAATATTGTAAAACATTCTGCATATAGACAACTGCAGACTAGGGCATCTAGCCTTGGGTCGACTCAATTTTGGTATTTGTGATCATGAATAGATATCAGCTTAATCTATAATATAAAAATGAATCGCAAAATGTGTTGGTAAGCGCATAACTCAACAACGCCTGGATCAATTTGGCCAATTCTTTTTTTGGTATGTTTGTTATTATCAGGAGAAGGTTCTTATGAAATAAAAAATTAAGAAAGTTGCGCAGAAAATTATAACGCGGTTGAAACCGCGGGGCGCAGCTATTTCATATAATTGTATTCTATGCCATCAAATTAAATTTACAAATCCCATCGGATTTACGCAGGTAGGTACGAGGATAATTATCAACCACCAAATAATTTTTTAACTTCCAGTATTTGAGTAGTCTTAAAATCATGTTTCATAAAAATATGTAGCCAAGAACATCCTCAGATATGGATAACTACATGGGCAATTTTAATGTAATGGTAGTGGACTGGATACTAGGGAACTATTGGGCTATGACGACCGTAACGACCCAGTTGGCACAATGGTCACCATGCCGGACTGCCAAACACAGACAAGTATTTATGCTTAGATATTTGTCTGTGGTCTGGTTGTTTCTATGTATTATATGTATACATTTACAAAAAAAAGTATATAAGTAGTATATCCGTTGTCTACCACCCATAATTCAAGTCAAGTTACTTAGCTTGGGGCTAGATGGCGATGTGTGGAATGTCCTGCTATATGATGGCTGCCGATAACAATGTAAATACCACATCAAAAGTGGCAGTTAGCCAATTACAGCAAGGGGGCAACAGGAACGTGAGTGGCTGAAAGATGGAGACGCATCCTTGGATTTGAAACTCAGGCCACGGGTTCCTGAAGATTCAACCTATCTGGCCCACTCATCACTTTGCGATTGGAATCTATCCTTCGAGCATATCTGCTCTATGACTTCAACGGCTGATGAAGGCAAGCCAGAAGTGGGGAACCTCTTACTCATCAGTGTTCACTCCGAACTTAGGCAAGCTGGAGATGAGGAACGGTGGCTTCCCCTTGGATGCTCGGAACCGCGGGGTTCATATTTCCCGTCCCGACACCTCGCCTTAAAGTGCCCTGCGGGCTTTATTATTTACTAGCTGCGCCCCGCGGTTTCACCCGCGTAAGTCCCGATCCCGTGAGAATATCGGGTTAAAGAGTAGCCTATGTGTTAATCCAGGTTTTCAACTATATAGGTAGCGAGTTTCATCGCAATCGGTTTAGTAGTTTTTGCGTGAAGGAGTAACAAACACACACACACACACAAACTTTCACATTTATAATATTAGTAGGATTTTATAATTATTACACAAAGCTTTTTCCTTCGGTTTTATTGCCTACACTTAGATATTTTGTATTTTTGTAGGGTAACTACGCAGCGTCGTTGATAGCTGGACGTTTCCAGCTTCCTTCGAAAGATGAAATGATGAAAAATTGGATTGAAGAGGTCAATCATATGCACAATATGGCGAATATATTTGTTCTTGATGTTGATGATATGGTAAGTTATTAAAATTACGTTCAGAAATTTGTTATAAAATGGTTTATTTGTCACTCGTTCGATCAAGTATTACATATTTAATCCAAATGATATGACATGACATTACAATGATTGCGTGTAATTGAGCGGTTTCGTCTTTTCTATGACACCAATATCTGTTAAATAATGCGATTTGAGTCAAATGTGACTCAAATCGCAGAGTAATGACTCTGGATCTTATAAATGGAATGTTAGAATATTGTTTGGAGTTGTTATTTGTGTATTATGAATTGTTGGTTCGTTGTGATTGTTGTACTACAACAATCACTGTTTAGATGGATTTTATAAATATGTAAATTATGCAATTTTGTAGTTATTCTTTAACGTATTTTTCAGGAGTACTATTGTGGTAACATAACCCAAGAAGCAGGTATACCTACACTTTCACCAGTCCACATCTCGATACTGAGTTTTGGGGGAACTAGTTCAGTATACGATTTTATTCATTTAAGAGAATACGATTGGCGTATCATCGATGATCATAACTTTGACAGGATTTACGTCGGGCCGAAGGAATTGACATGCCCTTTGTAAAGGCACGAATTCGAATTCATAGAAAATAATATTTAAATTTAACAACGACATAGAAAATCATCGAAGATACGAAAGTGATTTAAGGGCAGGTGCTAATAAAGCTACTAAAATCGACCTTTGTTTTAAGCAACTCTAAGTAATCAAATACTATTTTTTTGTTATTTGGATACAAATGGATATTGTAGTTTAATAACCATATTTTTGTTTATTGTGGTTGAAAACATGATATGAACAACTTCGTTCGATAAAAAAAATGTTAGAAAACAGAGAATTATTAGATCGTTTATCGGGTTTTATTCAAAAATAGTTAACGTTTGTTTCTAAAAATGAATCAAATAATAGGTTTTTACCTCTAGGAACTATATTTGTGGATAATAATGCTAAAATGTTTTGCATATCGATCAAATATAACAGTTAGCACGCAGCACGCTACGTCTTTGAGAGCGGGGGCTAAGGTAATGTGAATACCTACACACGGTACTGGAAGAGCGCCTTAAGCACGGTTTGCCGACATCAACTTCGACAACGAATGGTTCGCTAACAGCATCCTCAAGTGTGTTTTTAGATAAAATCATATCTAGTATACTTATAATATCTAGGTTAAATAAATTAGTCTTTTATAATGTCTAGATTAATACTGATTTGGTAAATAAACGCTTTTATTTAAGTACCTATTTATTTATTTTTATCCGATCTAAACTGACCTGTCGCAAAGACATAAATAAATATTGCAAAACAATACATACAGTGAAGCTAGTGTTACTGTAGAAAATTTAAAAAATGAGCAAACTTGTAAAGGAATTCAAGATCTATTTTGTCGAAAACCATATTGAGCATTTGAAGAAAAAATATTAAGTTTGTTTAAAATTGTTTGTGGGACGGTCTAAGTCGTATCGCCTAACGGAATTGTCCTTGTTTTGATACGTAGGTCAATGCAGCCACAAAGGAAGTTGGGTCGAAAAAGGTTTTTCATTACTCATAATCCGAAAGTAGGTGTAAAGGTGCCTGAAGAGCGTGTTGAAAGATAAACTTTCAGCCCTAGGGAGAATCGCTTTCACTGACAGCTGTCATGTCAAATTATGGCTTCGCACGACGTGTGCAATGTGCTTGTAGCCAGTATCCGTATCATTAGGCATTAGAAACTTCAAATACCTAACCTCCTTGTAACCTTTTAAGAGGATCAGGTAGTATTGAGTCTCTCATCGATAATGACGAAAAATAATAGATTACCTATTAGTGTGTGCCTGTACTAATTTAGTATAATGATTTAAGTTTAAAGCATCTATGTTTTTATTATTGTATGCTCGAAATGAGTAATCTGTTGGAACCATATTATTTGTAAGATCTTTATGTACCTACACAGATTGAACAATAAATTAATTCTATTCTATTCTATTCATTCCGAAGAATTTTATGTATTATTCGTAATGAAAAGCACAGTGTTTACCTCGGGTAAAAGACTCATTAAATCCCTCGAACTATTAGCGCCCTCGCTACGCTCGGGACTCAATGAGTGACTTTCACACCTAGGGTAACAATGTACTATTTCATAACTCATACTCCAAAAGTAGGTCTAAGGATGCCTGAAGAGCGTGTAGAAAGAAAAACTTTCAGCCCTAGGGAAAATCGCTTTCACTGACAGCTGTCATGTCAAATTATGGCTTCGTGCGGCTTGTGCAATGTGCTTGAAGCCAGTATCAGTATCATTACGCATTAGGAACTGTAAAAACCTAACCTCTTTGCTTTAGGTAACACCAAAGAATAACAATTATGGCTTCACACGGCTCATGCATGGGGTCTCTCATTTACTCTCGTTATTATGAAGAATTTTATGTATTATTCGTAATGAAAAGCACAGTGTTTACCTCGGGTCAAAGACTCATTAAGTCCCTCAAACTTGTTTGAACGCGCTAATCTCTGGAACTACTGGTCCGATTTGAATGATTCTTTCAGTGTAGGGTAGTCCATTTATCGAGAAAGGCTATTTTTTTTTTCAAAATTAGGGATCCGTAATAAAATTGCTATTTTGTAACACAAGGTGTAAAATCGAAAACCTATTTTTGCGTGCGCTGCAAAAACTATTGACAATAGAACAAAATGATGTACTACGGGTTTGTAGATCCCATTAAGACCTACAAAAAAGTCCGCAAAAATATATATCTAGCTATCATGGTTTAATCACAATAACCGATTTTGTGTTCAAAAAATTATTAAATCGTCTGAAGAAAAAAACTACGTTAAATATGTATCGTAATATTAAATCTTTATCAAAATTAAGTACATTAAATTAACATTATGTTATCAAGAGTATTTATGTAGAAGTAAAATACTTTTTGTTTCATCTCAATCGGATATTTCGTTTAAAAGTTATCACGTGTGTAAGATGTTAAGAGTTGGTACCTATTAATGAGTTATGGGCCATAGAGTTTTTTATCAACATAAAATCCTGTAATAATCTTTTTCGAAATATATTTGTTGATGATTGTAAGTATAAGATCTTTGAAAAGTATCCTATCCTACTAATATTATAAATGTGAAAGTTTGTGTGTGTGTATGTGTGTGTGTTTGTTACTCCTTCACGCTAAAACTACTGAACCAATTGCAATGAAATTCGGTATGTAGATAGCTAGAGGACTGGATTAACATATAGGCTACTTTTTATCCCGATATTCCAACGGGATCGGGACTTACGCGGGTAAAACCGCGGGGCGCAGCTAGTGTGATATATTATTATTCGTAATGAAAAGGACGGTGCCTTTACCTCGGGTTAAAGACTTATTTAGTCCCTCGAACTATTTAACTAACTAAACCCGGTCTCGGAACTAAATAAGTTACTTTCACCTCTAGGGTTACAATCTTCTATTGTTTCACTGCCGCGCGTACAATTGTTACACTCGCGTTTCTCGAAGACCTTGTTTGTTTGAGGGTCTTTAAGTTACGTAACGAGCTTATAGGTATCTGCTATGACAGAGTCCCTTATGTGCGTGTGAGATAGTGGTCAATCGTTGACCAAATTATTATAAAATAACACCGATTTTTGATGACTTTTTTGAGAATAATTGCTAATTCTCGATTCTTTATTTTATTTTATTTTCTTTAAAATAGGCATACTACATTTGAAACAGTCTTTGGCTTATCTACTTGGACTTATTTTTAAAATGTCACTATTAAAAACAAGTTTCAAATACCTTGCCTTTCAAATACCTGTAAAGTGAATAATTATTACACAACGATTATTCATTGTATTGTTTAATTATTTAGATTAGTGAGTAATAGAAAATATTTAAAAGAATTAACATTATATTAACTACCTATCCTAAAGATAGGAGAAACTAAATTACTCGAGACTTTTTAAAAGTGAACGTGGTGGCAAAACTTGATAAAGTTATAAAATTATATGATTTTTTTTAATATTGTGAAAAAATATAATCTTCACAAAGTTAATAATGAACTGTTTAAGGTCGATCTTTACTACGTTGTTTCTGTTATACTTAATTTTTCAAATCATCCAAGGATTTGAAGTGATACCACTTGTAAGTCGAAGTGTATCCGGAGAAATTATGAATGAACTTATCCTAATTTACCAATAACGGTGTTGCTACATCTTAAAAAAATCTTAAATGATTTCAGTAGACCTATCTATCTCGTATTGTTGTAGCCAAATGTATCACCGAGAACCTGTATCATCGGAGCTGGTTATTCAGGGCTCGCTACAGCTAAACATCTGAAGGAATACAATATGGACTTCACTGTATTCGAAGCATCCATGTACTTGGGAGGAGTGTGGCATTTCGATCCACGCGTTGGAGTCGACGAAGATGGAATACCAATATTTTCTAAAACGTACAAGAATCTGAGGTTAGTAGAAGTCGGAGAAACAGCATTCAAAATGTCGTTACTTCTGTATCTCTAGCCGATATTTGCCCAGTTATATTGTTTTTGGCAAGCGCGTACCCAAGAAGATATTATCTATCATCTTCGGAATGAAAATCTAAGTATCATACAACTAGGCTAACACCGCTCGTTTAATATTATTTTTAACACAGTTACTCATTAAGTGGATCTTATTAAACCTCTTTTAGGCTTATAGTCCTACGTATTACGCACGCGTGCGTTTTACTTTACTAAGTGTTAACTAAATAATTCCTGAAAATAATCATAGAATGGCAAATCAAAGGAAATAGCTGAAGGCCCCTGTAAAAAAACCACCCTATAAGTTATTTACTTCCCTTATCACCTATCTAAGATAAAGCGTTGTATAGGTGGGGCAATGAATCATGACCACCAGCGGAAAGTGAAAGGGGTAGAACTCAATTTTAGGTCCGTTTGGTGGGGGGCCAGGAGTGAAGGGAAGTTGCTCACATCACACAGAATGGCAATCAAAGGAAATTGGTGGTGATGGTTTACGCATGTACAATCGCAGACAGAATTATCACAGCCAAATCGTCATACTTTACCGCCGTTTATTATTTTGCCTTACCCGAATAACATTCCTCTAATGTAAATTGAAAAATTGGATAACTTAATGCATTAAAATTCAATGTCATTTTGGTTCCGGTACATACATACATTGCCTAATTTAAGAAAATGTTATAATTTAAGAAAATTAGACAATGTATTCACCGGAACCAAAATGACATTGAATTTTAATGCATAAGGCATGCATTATTTTATCCAATTTTTCAATTTATACTTAGGCAAATTTAAGTGTGTGTAGGTTTTATGTGCGTGACAGTACTTAGACGACTAAAAATGTGCGGGAGCAGGACAGAGCGCGGATAGCGCACAGTGAGAGCGGAACAGAGAGCGATGATGTGACCAACTTCCCTTCACTCCTGACCAAACGGACCTAAAATTGAGTTCTACCCCTTTCACTTTACGCTGGGGGTCATGATTCATTGCCCGACGTATCTCTTAATGTAAGTACCTAACCTACCTATTAATAGTTACTATTTTATTCACTATGTTTTTGTTTCAGAACAAACTCACCATATGAGAATGCGGCATTTCATGACTTCCCGTTTCCAAATGAAACCAGTACTTATCCATCATGGGAATGCATTTATAAATATTTGTCATCTTTAGCTACACAATTTGGACTTTTGCAACACATTCAAGTTAGTTGATTTTGTAAAACTAGCTGTAGTGCAGAATTCAAAACTTTTGAATTATGCACAATCAGCTAATAAATCTATTTATAATACCTACCATTCTAGCAACAAGTCACAACTGCTGCAGTGCAAAAGACAGTTTGAAGCAAACTCAGCCACATAATAAAATTCACAAAATAAGTGGGATACCTACGTATGAGTATTTTATGTATTATTCTTAAATTCTATTTTACAGTTTAGAACGCTAGTAACATCAGTGAAGAGATTCGAAGATCAATGGCAACTGACTTACTGGAGGGGTGACACGAGGGAGACTGTTTCAGAAACTTGTGATTACGTTGTTATAGCTACAGGACAATTCAACGAGCCTGTGTGGCCGGTGATACAGGGAGCTGACACGTTTCAAGGTAAAGAATAAGGAATAAGGGAATAAGGAGGAGGAGGAAAGAATTGAATGTCCCAAATAATGATGCTAAGTGCGGAAACAGCCCCGTAAAACTAAACTAACTAAGGATCGAGAAGATTCGCAACTGGGAATATTTAAAGCTCAGTTGAATAACGGTAGGTGACGATGTGGTCTAAGATGTAGCAGGTATTCCTATTCCCTCCCGAAAGACTTCGAAATTGTACACGTAAAACAAGAGAGACGCCTGCAACTGATTCCATTCCCTTGCTGTACGCTTAATAACGTTTAGGGCGGGTATCTGGGATTTCCACCATGTATCCATGTCGGGTATTAGTTTGTCCGGTTGTATAACGAAATAATGCAGTTGGCGAAATAAGGTCGTGTAGTTCTGTTACAAATTTCCCGAAATCCACGAAATCCGGTAATAAAATAGAATAGCATTTATTAGAAAAGCACACGGACAAGAAAACAAATACAAAATAGGTAGACATAATTACAAAACAAAAATAAATAAAAAATAAGATACATTAAAATGAAAATAGAATAGACAGAATTAGAAAACAATCTATAGACTTAGATGATAGGCATATAATAATGAAAAATCAGGGATGCCGTGCTATCCCAAATGGGCTCAGCTGCAGAAATACTGGCAAGCATGCCATCCTGGGCTCTGAAGCTTTAGTTGGCAAGCTACAGAGCCTCTTGGTTCTCCTCTCAAGGAACGCCAACGCCTCCAATTGATATTTCACCGAACCGGTGAGAATAGTACCTCCAAGAACGACGGACTTGTGCTTGCCTCACCTTCGTCAGAACACTCTATAGAAGCTAGTTGTGCTTTATGAGCCAAAGTTGAGAGTAGAGATGCTAAGACAGTCAGGGTCAGCCATATAGTAGAGTGGAAATAAAATGTTGATTTTATATCTATAAGGTAAAAAAAGTTTAGGTACACTTTTTGTATATCGACTACGATTCAGTAGGTAATTTTGTGTTAAAGAAAAAAACACTAAATTTATTTCTTTTTTTTTTCAAAACAATATGCCAGTCTTTTGTTTTGAAAACTTTTTCAACAAAGAAAGAAATAAATTTAATGTTTTTTTCTTTAAAACAAAATTACCTACTGAATCGTAGTCGACTGTATTTACACATAAAAGCAAACACATCGCAAATAAATAAAATATAGAAACCTAGAAATACAAAGTAGTACAGCGCCCAGAATAAAAAGATTCGTCCACAGACACATAGCTAGAGCAAGAAGCCCCAGAGCCCCAGAGAGACGCACGGGTTAAATTACGATTACGGGCACCGGTATTGAAGATTAAACTCTGCTGCTCTATTTCTACTTATAAAACAATGAAATAATCATTGCCAATAACTGCGATCCACATTAAATATTTTTATAGCAAAAGTTTTTTAAAACAACTCGCGCTTGACCAAAAAAAAATATTTTATCAAAACGGACGGTTCTCACAATAAAAGACCTAATTATTGATGACCAAAGGGCTCACTGCTACTTTGGTCAGCGGATCGGCATTGCTATCCAAAGAGGCAATGCAGCCAGCCTTTTGGGCACCCTACCTTGGGAGACTTGGCCCGTATTCCAATAGATTAATTAGATTTTTAATTTTGTTTTATTTCTTTCTATTTAATTAAAATTATTGATTCTATAGTTTCGGATTCCCCGTTTCTGTCTTAGTCAAAAAATACACTGTAGGTATATTTACACCTTTCAGGCACCGTAAACCACAGTCACACCTACAGAGGAGACACTGAAGTGTACCGCAGCCGTCGTGTCCTCATTGTAGGCGCTGGTTCGTCAGGACTTGATTTAGCCACGGACATCTCAAGGGTTGCTTCGAAGTTGATCCACAGCCACCACAGTACTATGAACCTGCCAGTACACGCGGAATCCTATGTGCAAAAACCAGACATTCAATCCTTCACACCCAATGGAGTTATCTTCAACGATGGTAGCTTTGAAGAAGTCGATGATGTCATTTATTGTACAGGTAACCTCGCAACTTATTGGGACATAAGATTGTGTCAATTTCATAATATTTGCCTTTTTAACTATTCTTAATTTATCTATCTATACATATAATAAAATCGTTCGTGGATGAATTCTGTACATTGAAGATATTTTGAAAATTTCTACTGGAGGGCAGTATGTTATCAATACTGAACCAGAAAATGTATTAAAAAAACATTTTTGTCTGCTTGTCACCGACAAGCAGACAAAAATGTCTGTATCTTGGCCGCGCATCACGTCGAAACTACTGAAGGGATTCAAATGAAACTGAAGGGCCAATATTTTAACTGGGTACGGTGCCGGAAACAAGTTTTATCCCCAGGATACCACTGATACCAATAATGTTTCTTTCGGCTTCAAGCGCATTTAATTTCCAGCGAGCTTTTGCTTCGCAAATGACAATCAACAAGGAGTAAGGCCAGATATTGCTGACGGCAGGCTTAAGAGGAAAGGCTACCGGGGGCTCTCTCCATACAAACGTAGTCGACTATTTTCTCCCTGGATAATGAAGTAAATATTGTTTTTGCATAAAACTTACAACTGCCATGACACACCTCTATGTATTTTTTGTTTTTTTAAATCTTAATTTATATGATAATTAAAAAATGAAAAAAACCAAAACATAGGGGCATATTCATGGCAGTTATAGGTTTTATGGCACAAAAATGTTTGTGCTAGTGTCATTATCCAGGAAAGAAACAGTCGACTACGTTTGTATGGAGGGAGCGCCGGTAACCTTTCACCTTAAATATCACCATAAGCTGCTTCAGCCACGGTCTGCTGTATGAAAAAGGCACTGTCGGAAGGAAACGTAGCTTACATGTTCGGGTATTGTTCCGACGACGACAGCATCACTGATAATGTTGTATATAGGAAAGCTTTGTAGCTATCACAATTAACATACACAGAGAGAGACAGGCGTATAGAGAGTAGGGGTAGGCAAACGGGAACGTTGAAAATTAAACAAAACCACCACGCGAACGAAGTCGCGGGCAACAGCTAGTTATTTATACAGCGCTAACAACTATAATTTATGGTATTCAGAGAGCTTTTTTGTCTAGGATATGTATTGGATGGAGCTTTCAGCATAGTCGACTATGTCCAAATTAAACTAACGTTTAGAGCAAATTAAGCCGTCGGTTTCATCATGATGTTTCCTTCACCGTAACAGCAATGCTGCCTGAAATGTTAATTTTATATACTTACACATTTTGTTTGAAATCCAGGTTATTCAATGTGGCATCCGTTCTTAGACGACAGTAGTGGTTTGATTAGAACAAGAACCTTAATACTGCCACTGTACCGTAAAATAGTCAACATTAAATATCCGAGTATGTTATTCGTTGGGGCCGTCAGGAATTATATACAGAAGATACTTAATGCTCAGGTATAACATTTTCTCTTATTCTTATAATAAATTACTTAAAGATGTATATGACGTCATGTCCATTAATAGGTTCAAAACTTTTATAAAGCATAAATTGTGCAGTAAGGCGTACTATGATAATTCGTCTTACCTTAATGATAACAACCCATGGACGTGACTTTAATTGCTCGCTTAAATAATACTTTCAAATATTTGTAATATTGACTTTGTGAGCGTGATCACATGAAAAAAACCCCCTTAAGTTTCTTGTGCCTTCTTCTCATTGGTGGGCGCGTTCCGAAGACACACATCCTAACTTAGTTTTTAAGACGTATCCATGTGATCTTCTACCTAGGTATTAAGTATCCAAAGGAATAAAGAATTTTGACTTTGACTTTGACTTTGCAGTTATTCTTCATGCAGTTACTTATTATCTACACAGTGCAGAATTGCACATGGGCAACCAAATTAGGCAGCATTTGTTTGTTATTATGTTATGATAACTGCGAATAGGTATGCCTACTTTGATATTGTGTCTAAGCAATCGAAGTACCCACGTAAATCCCATTTCAGCATCTTTATTTTCCAAAGTGACAACGGACCCTACACACTCTTTAACAGCTTTAAAATCATGTTTTATTACAATTTCCTCCGATTTCGTTGTTTAACCTTAAGATTTTGTACTTTTGCAGGGCAATTACGCAGCGTCGTTGATAGCCGGACGTTTTCAGTTGCCTTCGGAAGATGAAATGATGAACAATTGGATTGAAGAGGCCAATCGTATACAGAATATAGATAATATCAACGCAATCAATGAAAATCTGGTAAGTAATTGGTGGTTTGTTGTAATATTATTTAAAATAGAATAGAAAAACATTTATTTGGACAAGCACATACCGAAACATATTTAGAACAGTTGAGAGTTGTTAACAAAACAAAACATTAGAACACTCACATATATAAAAATAAGAAACTAAAGAATAAGATAAAAACACAGAAAATTAAAAGAATACAAGGTACATAAAGTATAAGATAGAATGACAGAAAATTCAGAGAATAGTAGATAAATAGGGTCTAAGGAGCCGTGTGCCTCCAAAAACGCTCTGCCTCAGCAAAAAATAGCTGCAACAACATTGTGTTGATACAGCCGCTAGTCTTCCGGCAGGACCCTTATCGGAATTTAATTACCACTCCAAATTATACGACTAGATTTATTGTGCAATATCTTCATTCCTTCAACACCAACATCTGTTATAATCAATTCGGTTTGAGTAACAAAGTCAAAATCTAAAATCTTTATTCCTTTGAATACTTAATACCTAGGTATAAGATCACTTGTCTACTTACTAAGATCACTTACCACTAGTCACTTAAAAACTAAGTTAGGATGTGTGCCTTCGGAAAGCGTCCACCAATGAGCAGAAGGCACAAGAAACTCATGGGGTTTTTTTTTCATGTGATCACGCTCACAAAGGTCAATATTACAAATATTTGAAAGAAACATTGTTCTTGATCTCTTAGATGAAGCTTAGATGAAATGTTTCATGTTAGATAGGTAATCTCTATATTTCTATAAAAATCAATGCCGCTTTTCGTTGTAATTTTATAACTCAAAAACGGGTTCACCTATCCAAACAAAATGTTTAAGCTTTGTTCGGACTATTTTGTAGATGGTTTATGTGAAGTTTGCACAAAATCGAGCGGTTCTTCATTTATCACATTTCTTGTAACAAATGAATTCAATAAATGGCGGATCATTTTGTTAATGGGGATTTTGCTGTCAAATTAGATTCAGTAGGTCTGAGAATCGGCTACTATCTATTTTTTATTTTGTTTTTCATTTAGTTTTTTTTTGTTAGTGGCAAAAGAACGTTTGCCGGGACAGCTAGTTTATGTGTATTATAATAATGTAACATTCCTATTCTCATGGATTTGTATTTTTTCAGGAGTACTATTGTGGTAACATGTCTCAAGAAGCAGGTATACCGACGCTTCCACCAGTTTACGATGCGATGAATAAATACTCGATAAGTTTCAGAACATACAGTTTCATTCATTTCAGAGAATACGATTGGCGTATTATCGATGATTATAACTTTGATAGGGTTTATGTTGGACCGAAGGAGTTTGAGGAGTTGATATGCCCTATTGAGTAAAGTTATTTTTTCATTATTGTTCTTTCTGTAGAAATATCAAAAGTGTTATGTAGATTTAGAAATAGAGATAGATTAATTTGTTATGTTATGTTTTTGCCTTGAACGAACGTAAATATTGTGTGTATTTTACCTATTTTTAAAAGGAGCACGTCATTTAGTTTTGTTATAAATAAATAGATGCAGAGATACATAAGATTAGAAAATATTCAAATTGTGAAGTTTTATGTATTGTTTCAGATAGTTGATGACCTTCCGAGTAAGCTCGCAAAGGGAGACCTTTTCTAGCTTACCCGGAGGATCAGGGCCCACGGTCTTGGCTTTTTAATTTTGTGATCGCTGACATATTTTAAGTTCATAGTTTACCTACCACTGGGTTAAAATGTCATACGATTAAAATAAGTTTTTTTTTGAAGTTTAATATTGGCTTTATGTAATTGTTATTAAATCTGCTTCAAAGTCAAGTTTTTATTTTATTTTGATGCTTAAGTACATTTTGTACAAAGATCACATATATATACATATAGAAACATATACATACATAAGTCTTAATACCTAAGTTAGGATATGGGCGTTCGGAACGCGCCCACCAATGAGAAGAAGGCATAAGAAACTTATGGGGTAAAACTTTAGATAATAGAAAGAAAGAAGAAAGAAAGAAACTCTTACTTGTTCTGCGCTTGTTCACCAACGTACCAATGTACGGGGCGGGGTAATAGAAACACACCGCGGGATGGCCTCAAACTAGATGGCCAGACGATTTAAAAATAGCGAAGGAAAATTAGTAGACATCGAGTGCCCGACGCGGGGCGAACGATTCAAAAATAGGGCTCCAGAGCTAATTCGCATATTGGTAAAAAAATATAGTATTTACCTATTTTGTTACTTTATATTATACTAGCTGCGCCCCGCGGCTTTACCCGCGTAAGTCCCGATCCCGTGGGAAATCCGGATAAAAAGTAGCCTATGTGTTATTCCAGGTCTCTATCTATCTACATACCGAGTTTCATCGCAATCGGTTCAGTGCTTTTTGCGTGAAGGAGTAACAAACACACACACACACACAAACTTTCACATTTATAATATTAGTAGGATTGTATTGTATAGTATATAAAACGTAGCCTATGTGTTAATCCAGATCTCCATCTATCTACATACCGAGTTTCATCGCAATCGGTCCACTAGTTTTTGCGTGAAGGAGTAACAAACACACACACACACAAACTTTCACATTTATAATATTAGTAGGATTGTTTAAAAAAACAGAATCAGGTAACATTACTTTACAACCTTACAGATTTGCGTGTGAGCTCTAGGTCACGTGGGGTTCAGTTAATTGGTAATGTGATTGTACCTACCTCTTAATTCTTGTAAATATATTATTTTCGAAATTATTAACCAATAGATAAGGATTATGGTTGTCTAATAGTTATTTCCGTTATCTAATAAGTTGAAACTGGTTTTAATTATTCTCCAGTATTTAAAATTAGATACAAAGGAATTTAATTTCTAATAGTATCGGTATCATACCTACCTACATAAAATATTGTAATTTAGTTTTTTTTTCCACAATTTCAAGGCAAAATGCAACTGTTTCCTGTTGAATAATGACACTAGCACAAATATTTTTGTTGCATAAAACCTATAACTGCCTCTGTGTCTTGGTTTTTTTTTCATTTTCTAATTATCATAGAAATTAAGATATTAAAAAAAAGCACTTAAAACTTATAACTGCCATGACCATGTCCTTATTTTTTATATATCGTTATCCAGGGAGAAAAAAGTCTACTACATTTGCTCTTTATTAAGGTCGTGGGTAGTCGTTGGATGCAGAAAGCATGCGACCCATGGCTCTGGAAGTGTTAGGGCGAGGCCTTTGTCCAGCAGTGGACGTCCTGCGACTGATATGATGATGATGAGAAAAAAGAATTTTCCAAATCGGTCCAGGCGTTTTCGAGTAATCGGCGAACATGCAAAAAATATATATGTATACGCGACGAATTGAGAACCTTCTCCTTTTGTTTGAAGTCAGTTAAAAAGAGAACAGACGACGGGCGCGCAGCCAATCTGTTCAAATTAAAACTGCACATATTGGAGGTATAACCGAATTAACCGAGAGCATATTATTAAATTACTGCTATTGACGACCCCTTGGCACAATGGTCACCATGCCGGACTGCCAAACACAAGGTTGCGGGTTCGATTCCCGTCTCAGCCAAGTATTTATACGTTTTTATGCGAAGTAATTTTTAAGAAATAAGGCCGCCCATTTGGGCAACTTATACTTTCTAGCTATTACTTTACTTTGTGTATATAGTGTTCTGTTTCTTCCTCTGTTGTACAAATAAAGTTATCTATCTATCTATCTATGCTTAGATATTAGATATTTGTCTGTGGTCTGGTTGTTTGTATTGTAAGTTTATATTTACAAAATAAAAGTATAAAAGTAGTTGTCTAGCACCCATAACACATATTTAGTTACTTAGCTTGGGGCTAGATGGCGATATGTGGAATGTCATGCTATTTTTTACCACCCTCCTGCAATAATCAATGACACGTCACTGTGGAATGTTTTTCTACCTCCTTATCTGTAATTATAACTTTTGTTTTAGGAATCACTTAAGGGGAAAGGGTGCCGGCGCTCTCTCCATACAAACTTAGTCGACTGTTTCATCCCTAGATAAAGACACCATAGCAAATATTTTTGTTGCATAAAACTTATAACTGCCATGACCATGCCCCTGTCTTTTGTTTTAATTATTTTTTTGTTTTTAAATCTTAATTTCTATGACATTTAGAAAATAAAAAAAACAAGACATAGGGGCATAGTCATGAAAGTTATAGGTTTAATGCAACAAAAATATTTGCTCCAGTGTCATTATCCAATGAGGAAACAGTCGACTACGTTTGTATGGAGAGAGCGCCGGTACCCTTTCAACTTAACATTGCATTTTGTCTTGAAATTGTGGAAAAAAAACCTAAATTACTATAAATATTTTATGTAGGTATAAGACCGATACTATTAGAAATTAAATTCCTTTGTATCTAATTTTAAATACTGGAGAATAATTAAAACCAGTTTCAACTTATTAGATAACGGAAATAACTATTAGACAACAATTATTCTTATCTATTGGTTAATAATTTCGAAAATAATATATTTACAGGAATTTAGAGCTAGGTACAATCACATTACCAATTAACTGAACCCCGGGTGACCTAGAGCTCACTCTAAAATCGGTAAGGTTGTAAAGTAAGTTTACCTGATTCTGTTTTTTTAAACAATGTCTGTACAATATATTATTTTAAAAAAATAACAAAATAGGTAAATACAATATTTTTTACAGATATACGAATAAGCTCTGGAGTACTATTTTTGAATCGTTCGCCCCGCGTCGAGCACTCGATTTCTACAGATTTTCGTTCGACTTCGGCAATTCACTATTTTCGAATCGCTCGATCGTAACGAGTGATCTCCACCACTCGTCGCCGACTGGCGAGTGGTGGCATTAACATCAAACAATTATAGTCAAACATTCGGAAACGATCTTTGAAAAATATTTATATCTCTTGGGATTATTTCGGATGTTTGTTGGTAATTACCGGTTTCCAATTTTCTGCGCAAAACGAATAAAAATTGACATTTCAAATTTCGACGACGAACGATTCAAAAATATAGAAAATTGGTGTCATGTGACTTGGAAGTCGAGTATGACTTGTAGGCGTATACGACGAAGCTATGTCACACAAGCGATTAAAAAATAGAGCCCCTGGGTCACGTGGGGTTCAGCTAATCGGTAATGTGACTGTAAATTATATTAACTACCTTCGATGGAAAAGAAACTAAATTACTCGTGACTTTGAACAGTGAACGTGGTTTTAAAGCTTGATAAACCTATCTAAAATTAATTTTAAATTCATCGAATAGTAATTATCATTTTAAAGTTAAACAATGGATTTTTTCCGTTCGACTTTTACCTCGCTGATGTTTCTGTTACACTTGATTTTTCAAATCGTCCAAGGAATAGAACTGGTATATATACAGTAAAGAAAACCTTATAATCAACGATAGGCACATGTAGGATAAGTAACCTCGAACTTTATCCGAAAAAACTAAAAAATAAATCTATACATATAAAATGCTTTGTCCTGAATGACTGACTGACTGACTGACGGATCAACGCACAGCCTAAACCGCTGATAGTAGAGAAATGAAACTTTGAGGGTGTGTTCTTTGCATGACCGAAGCATCCAATAAGAAAGGATTTTCCGAAATTATACCTCTGACAAAGGGGGGGCAAAGTTTGCATGGGACAACGCGATTCCTTCGTCCATTTCCGACTTCTACACGGATGAAGTCGCGGGCAAAAGCTAGTTTCTATACATTTTTTAAAATAAGTATTGAAACGAAGTATGGCGCGTTGGCGAAAGGGGGGGAAATTAAGACCAAAAGTTGTAACGTTTTGCTATAGTTGTAAGCCGTACTGCGTGCGCGTGTTTCTCTGTCTCTCTCTCTCTCTCTCTCTCATAGAAAGCAAGCCAGTTATTTTCTTTTCGTCTTTCTTTGTTCCATCCGGGTGTCCCTTGATACCTCTCAAGTTTTTTTTGGTTATGATTTTCAAGACGCTACGAGGGATTACAGGGTTTTCTTTGCAATTTTTAAAGCAATCGCTAACACTGTATTCACTGTATTCTTTGCAACGTTTAAAGCAATTGCTAACACTGTATTCACTGTATTCTTTGCAACGTTTAAAGCAATCGCTAACACTGTATTCACTGTATTCTTTGCAACGTTTAAAGCAATCGCTAACACTGTATTCACTGTATTCTTTGCAACGTTTAAAGCAATCGCTAACACTGTATTCACCGTATTCTTTGCAACGTTTAAAGCAATCGCTAACAACGGAGAAAACGAGACATTTGAATACTAAAATTGTTCAGATGTTTGATCGACGATCAGCCGATCAGTAGTCTGACTGAACTTGTCCTAAAACCTATACTACCTAGATATCTATTTCGTGTTATTGTAGCCGAATGTATCACCGAGAACCTGTATCATCGGAGCTGGTTATTCAGGGCTCGCTACAGCTAAACATCTGAAGGATTACAATATGGACTTCACTGTATTCGAAGCATCCATGTACTTAGGAGGAGTGTGGCATTTCGATCCACGTGTCGGAGTCGACGAAGATGGAATACCGATATTTTCTAAAACGTACAAGGATCTGAGGTTAGTAGAAACAGCATTTAAAAAGTTATTGTTGTTTTAGTATCCACCAAAACTCCCAGAATCTCCTTTCTAATTAATACCTACTTGTACTTGAACGGACTGTTTTCCGCAATTAGACCCTTTTTAATTGGGTCCGTTTTAGCGTGAGGACGGAGTAGGCTTGCCCAGCACCTACTACCCTCTCAGCTTAGTCGACCATTTCCAGAGGAGAGAACTTGTCAATACTTCTGGAACCAACTAAGCCGCGGGTTTCATCACGATGTTCACCGTAAGAGCAATGTCAATTAGCGCACATTTTTTTTTAAGAAAAATACATCGGTACACGGCCGAACTGGATTCGAACCCACGACCTCTAGAATGAAACTCGAGGTATCCACCACTAAGCCAACACTGCTCTTTAAATACCTACTTCTAAAGGAGTTCGTCCAATTAGTGTCTTTGACAAAGAGTAACACGCGGGGGCAGGATACCCAAAAGCTAACAGAAAAACGAAATATGAAAATAGTTTAAAAACACATACTAATACGTAATATTTTTCTAGATGACATACCTACTGATACATAATAATTTCAAGTATGTTTTTCTTTCAGAATAAACACACCGTATCAGTTCACGGAATTTAATTACTACCCATTTCCAGAGGGAATCAGTTCATTTCCGTCATGGGAATGCATAAATAAATATATTTTTTCTCTTGCTACCACATTTGGACTTTTGCAACACATTCAAGTAAGTAGATTTTGTAAAACGAAAAGGTAGTTGCGTAGAATTCACAACTCTTGAATTATGCATCAATTAGGTAATAGTAATATCGTTCCCGGAAAAGATCAAGAAGACAATAATTAAATTCACACGCCTAATAAATCAAGATCCCGCCTACCACCGAACTTTCGTTTTATAAAAGCTAAGAATTTCTCAGTGCATGCCTTCAACACAGTTACGGTTCTATTCTTGGCTTTCCAACCTGATAACTCTCCAAGTCACTGCGGTCTGGACTTCATTCAGACGACACAGTTGGCACAATGGTCACCATGCCGGACTGCCAAACCTAGGGTTGCGGGTTCGATTCCTGTTTCAGACAAATATTTATGCTTAGATATTTGTCTGTCGTCTGGTTATTTCTATGTATTATAAGTATATATTTACAAAAGAAAAGTATATAAGTAGAGTATAACCGTAGTCTAGCACCCATAACACAAGTCTAGTTACTTAGCTTGGGGCTAGATGGCGAAGTGTGGAACGTCTTGCAATATTTATTTATTTACACATCGTTCTAACAGTGTTGGGGGCATGCGCTGAGAAATTTTCAGCTTTTATAGAATAACGAAAGTTCGATGGTAAAGGCGGGATCTTATATTTTGATAAACTTTGGCAGGTATGCAATGTTATGGTGATATAATTAAATTATACTTACTAAAAGTTGCTTATGACCTTACAGAAGACCATAAGCAACTTTTCCCCGACTTACGATCCCGGACTTACGTAGGTCAAACTGGGCGCAGAACTAACGAAATAAATTGACAAATAACTGTCTATACCTGAGGTCTGCACCTAGTTGTATACTGCTTCTACGGTTAAAGTGCATTTTAAATTATTTACAGTTTAGAACGCTAGTAACATCAGTGAAGAGATTCGAAGATCAATGGCAACTGACCTACTGGAGGGGTAACACGAGGGAGACTGTTTCAGAAACTTGTGATTATGTTGTTATAGCTACTGGAGCATACCACGATCCTGTGTGGCCGGTGATACAGGGTGCTGATACATTCCAAGGTAAGAAATAAGAATCGAGAAGATTTCTCCATGAGGCTTTGATTTGATATGTTATTCAAATAATGTGTGCGAACTACATGTTCCTTAATGCTTTTCATGAACTTGACGTAAAACCTGATAACTATAATTAAGAAAAGGAAATCAAATATTAGTATGTGTCGCTATTTATATGGTTCACCCAAGCACGGATCTATTGATCTATATGGTTGGCTACTGTCATAAACACCTTAGCAGATACTATACCTAATACGTAGTTTTGGCTCTAATTAAGCGGTGTGTATTATGTTCTATATTGTGTGTGAAATCTATCTTATATATAAAAATGAATTGCTGTTCGTTAGTCTCACTAAAACTCGAGAACGGCTGAACGGATTTATCTTATCTTAGTCTTGAAATGTTCGTAGAGGTCTAGGGAAGGTTTAAAAGGCGAGAAAAAAATCGAATAATTTCCGGGAAAACCCTATCAATTCCTACGGGATCGGGACTTACGCGGGTGAAACCGCGGGGCGCAGCTAGTAATAAATAAAATAAAATAAATAAATAATAAATATATACTTCCAGGCACCATAAGCCACAGTTACACCTACAGAGGAGACACTGAAGTGTACCGCAACCGCCGTGTCCTCATTTTAGGCGCTGGTGCATCAGGACTTGATTTAGCCACACAAATCTCAAGCGTTGCTTCGAAGTTATTCCACAGTCACCACCGTACCTTGAACCTGCCAGTACATGCAGAATCTTATGTAAAGAAACCTGACATTCTAACCTTCACACCCAATGGAGTTATCTTCAACGATGGTAGCTTTGAGGAAGTCGATGACGTCATATATTGTACAGGTATATATTGTACAGGTATCTATTTTGTAATCATAATAGAATTATAAGCAACGAATCACCTTATTGTTTTTTTATCACAGTTGCTCATAAAGTGGATCTTATTCAACGGCTTTTAGGCTCATAATCCAACATATTATGCACGCGTGCGTTTTACATTACCAAACTAGTGCTATAAAGTTATCCCGATAAGTTAAATACGTTTCTTACTGCTAATTACATGTTAGGTAGGTGAAACATTCTTAATTTATCTGGGTTATACTGTTTTGATGTATAAAAAAGGTAGATACTAAAGAGTTTTTTAGTTAGCAAAAATGGTTGTCTCTAAAGTTGGTTTACGAACGAAAATTTTACGTGATTATGACTTAGAAAACGATTAAAAATTGAGTTAAGTATGTTTATTTTTTTATTTTTCTTTACTTAAATATATTGTTTTTCCGTACCATTGTATTTTGTTCCCCGACGCAAAAACAAATAGAAAAAACCCTAAAAAATATTGCATGTCAGACGAGGCTGTATAGGTTAAAAGCCTTTAGCCTGGCTTTTCCGGAGCATAATTAACAAAAAAATATTGCCTTAAAAAAATGTAAACATAGACTTTTCACTAAATATTTTGTTAATTATTATTTTGTTTTCCTTTCAAGTCTTTTCTTTTATTCGCAACTATGATAAAAAACGTCGTACGATATACGTGTGGAATTGATCTTTGCATCTTGGCTTCTTAACACACTCGCTACCGCTCGCGCGTCATAAACCGCCTCTATGCAAAGATCAATTTACCACACTTATATCGTAATGTACTTTTTATCACAGTTGCTCATAAAGTGGATCTTATTCAACGGCTTTTAGGCTCATAATCCAACATATTATGCACGCGTGCGTTTTAGATTTGTTAACTAGTGCTGTAAAGTTATCTCGATGGGTTATACTGTTTTGATGTGTAAAAAAGGTAGGTACTAAAGAGTTTTTAGCTAGCAAAAAAGGTTGTCTCTAAAGTCGGTTTACGAACGAAAATTTTACGTGATAATGACTTAGAAAACGATTAAAAATGGAGTTATGTTTATTTTTTATTTTTTCTTTACTAAACTAAATATTGTTTTTCCGTACCATTGTGTTTTGTTCTTAACCTCCGACGCAAAAACAAATAGAAAAAACCCTAAAAAATATTGTATGTCAGACGAGGCTGTATAGGCCTTTAGCCTGGCCTTTCCGGAGCATAATTAACAAAAAAATATTGCCTTAAAAAATGTAAACATAGACTTATCACAAATATTTTGTTAATTATTATTTTGTTTTCTTTTCAAGTTTTTTCTTTTATTCGCAACTGTGATAAAAAACGTCGTACGATATACGTGTGGAATTGATCTTTGCATCTTGGCTTCTTATGACACGCTCGCTACCGCTCGCGCGTCATAAACCGCCTCTATGCAAAGATCAATTTACCACACTTATATCGTAATGTACTATTCTGAAATCCAGGTTATTCAATGTGGCATCCGTTCTTAGACGACAGCAGCGATTTGATTAGAAATGGAAGACTTATATTGCCGCTGTACCGTAAAATAGTAAACATTAAACACCCGAGCATGTTGTTCGTTGGAGCCGTAAGATTTGTAATCCAAAAGATTTTTGCCGCTCAGGTAATTTTTTCTTATTTAACAGTTACCAATGCAAATCAAAAGCAAAATACTTTTCGCCTTTATCTAAAATTATTTATTATTGATGAAAGACTTCTATCTCTTTATATATTTTCTAAGCTTATCCTAATTTAAGTCAACAAAAAAGACATCTAAAGATGTTTTTTGACTTACGTAAGTCACTCACTCGAATCGCCTAATCTCAGAAATTACACGTACTAGGAGTCTGAGCATGGTATTCCTTTTAAAAAAAGCACTAAGAATGGATTTTTGGAAATTCGATGCAGATTTAATTTCAATTGAATTGACGTAATTTTGAAATTATGTTCTATTAAATCGTGAAACTTTTTTCCAACAGTTTAACTTTGTTATTATTTACAAAATAAGGCTACTTACTTTCTCTGTTTGCATTGTTTTTCTTATGTACTAACGCCCGTATTCACAAACAATACTTAAGTTGCTCTTAGATAAGTGAACACACAGCGCTAAATGCGGCCCTATGATTGGTCAATTTTGTGCTGAATCTCGTAACGGAACCTGGTTTCGTTACTACATGTAAGATTTTGTACTCGCAGGCTAATTACGCAGCGTCGCTGATAGCTGGAAGGTTCCAGCTGCCTTCGGAAGATGAAATGATGAACAATTGGGTTAACGAAGTCAATCATATACTGAATATTGAGGAGATCAACAGTATTAGAAGTGAAATTGTACTTAATCACCTATATTTACTTGTTATTTGCTTGAACTAGAGTACATTTTTGTATAGGGCGGACAATGAATCATGGCTCCTAGCGAAAAATGGAAGGGGTATGCACGTAAATCAATTTTAGGTCCGTTTGGCGGGGAGACAGGAGTATAAGGAGGGTCAGTTGCTCACATCATCTCTCTCTGTTCCGCACATACGTCTCTAGCCGAGCTTTGTCTCGCTCCCGCACGTCATTAGTCATCTAAGTACCTACTGTCGCGCACATAAAACCCACACACACCAAACTTCCGGTGCAATACATTGCCTCATTTTCTAATTTAAATGAATGTTTTTCGGGTTGGGCAAAATATTAAGCGGGGGTAAAGTATGACGATTTGGACAGCCAAATGGTTTGCGCATGTACTATCACATAATTATTACAGAATAATTATGTGATAGTACATGCGCAAACCATCCCCAACAATTTCCACTGGGGGTCATGATTCATTGCATGACCTATACCTATATGATACAGTTAAATGTATTGTATATGAAACAGAAGGCCAATTCTTGTAAATAACATTGTTCAAATTACATTGCAATAACATTCCAATTACATTTCGATTACAAAAAAAAATCTGAATATCAAAAACTGACTTTGAGGGTATTTTTGAGCTACTTTGAGGATATTTTTTGCAATCGGAATGATATTGGAATGTAATTTGAACAATGTCATTTACGAAAATTGGCCTTCTGGAACCCGCGTCGACATCGGAAATTCGCTATTTTTGAATCGGTCGATCGCAGCGAGTGGTCTCCACCACACGTCGCCGACAGGCGAGTGGTAGGAATAAACGTCAAACAATCATAGTTAAACATTTGGAAACGATCTTTGAATATTTATATCTTGGGATTATTTTGGATGTTTGTCGGTAATTACCGGTTTTCAATTTTCTGCATAAAACAAATAAAAATTGACATTTCAAATTTCGACGACGAACGATTCAAAAATATAGAAAATTGGTGTCATGTGACTTGGAAGTCGAGTATGACTTGTAGGCGTATACGACGAAGCTATGTCACACGAGCGCGATTCAAAAATAGAGTCCCTGGTCGATATTACTTGTTCTTCAATACTAAGGACGCTTAAACCACCTGCTTTGCGAGGACCTCGCGGTGAAGGAGAGATGGCGCTCGTATTTCCACGAGCTGCTGAATAAGCAGCACAAAGAGGTGCAGCCACCGGAACTCCCTCCGAATCAAGGACTTGTGCCACCGATTACCCCGGAGGAAGTCCGCAAGGCTCTTCGCCGCATGAAGAATCGGAAAGCTGTCGGAGCCGATGGAGTCCCTATCGAAGTGTGGAAGGCGATGGGTTCTCGTGGTGTGGGCATCCTGACCAACCTCTTTAACCGCATACTCGAGAAGGGCGAGATCTCTGCCCAATGGAGATTGAGTATTATTACCCCGGTTTTCAAGGGCAAGGGATCGGTGCAGGAGTGTGGCAGTTATCGAGGTATAAAGGTCGTCCCACAACATGAAGCTCTACGAACGGATAGTCGACTCTCGGATCCGACAGGAGTGCACTGTCTCTGGGTGTCAATATGGTTTCCGCCCCGGGCATGGCACCATGGACCCTGTTTTCGCCCTAAGGATCGTTATGGAGAAATACAGGACGAAGAATACGCCTCTGCATTTTCTATTACTAGATTTGCAGAAGGCCTTTGACTGTGTTCCTCGCATGATGATCTGGTGGGCGCTGCGGTCCAAAGGGGTGCCGGAAGCCTATGTTGAAATCATCAGAGACATGTACCGAAATTCTGATTCCGTGGTGCGAACTGCTGTTGGTGACACTAAACCCTTCCCTCTCGCATCCGGAGCAGCCTTCATGTCCGAGACATTGCAGATAAATTGCAAGAATGCCGCCTACGCTGGTACGGTCACGTCTTGCGAAAACCGGCTAGTTGTATGTATGCATGTATGCATACGGGCTTTTTTTCCGCAACTAGACTCTTTTTAATTGGGTCCTTTTTACGTGAGGATGGAGTAGGCTTGCCCAGCACCTACTACCCTCTCAGCTTAGTCGACCATGTCCAGAGGAGAGAACTTGTCAATACTTCTGGAGCCAACTAAGCCGCGGGTTTCATCACGATGTTTTCCTTTACCGTAAGAGCAATGTCAATTAGCGCACATAAATTTTTCTTAAGAAAAATACATTGGTGCACGGCCGGCTGGGATTCGAACCCACGACCTTCAGAATGAAAGTCGGGGTATCCACCACTAAGCCAACACCGCTCTTAAAACCGGCTAGTTACGTGGGGAACAAATGTCTTGCCATGGCGCCTCCGCCGGGTCGTGGCAGACTGGGTAGACCCAAGAAGTGCTGGCTTGACGTCGTAAAGGGTGATATGCGTGCAAATGACCTTACAAACCAGGATGCTGAAGATCGTGCGAAGTGGAGGCGTAAAAGCAGGAAAGCGGACCCCGGGCTCCCGAGAGGGATGCAACCGGGAACATCGCTCGGATGATGATGATGAGGACGCTTAAAATTAATGCTATTCGGTCACATTATCTTGCTTTTTTAGATGGAATCTGCCTATAAATATCTTTTAGCCTATTACCTACATATCCAAGTTTAAATTCAAACTCCTGACAAGTCCCTATGTCAATGCACGCCTTAAACGAAAGAACGGAACAGACTAAAATTTGGCAAACAGTTAGCAGTTCTAACGAAGGCATTCGCTAAGAAAGGAAAAAAATAAATCCTACGTGCTGGAAGTCGTGGGCAAAAGCTAGTGTTGCATATAATACCATAATAATATAGGTACCAAATTGAAACACAGCACTTATTTAACGATTTTTTTTCCCATTGAATAAGTAAAATTTCATTTTTCCAGGTCTATTATTGTGGCAACTTATCACAAGAAGCAGGTACACCGGCAATTTCACCAGTCTACAGCTCGATGGTAGCTTTTTATATTAAAAATTATGAAAATGATTTCTTTCATTTAAAAGATTACGAATGGCATATAATCGATGATCATAACTTCGACATGGTTTATGTTGGACCGAAGGAGTTGACATGCCCTATTGTGTAAAGGCATTATACCAAGCTTAGACAAGCGTGTTTTATATTGTTTATACTGCTCGGTAACTAGGATTTACTAGTATAGTAAGAGGCTGTGTATGCTGTCATGTGCAACACAGTGCATTTTTTAGATAGAACGTTCCATTTTCAAATTACTTTACCATTCAAGCTATGTAAAACTCCTTGGTGAATGTCTGGCCAACCAGTATCACTGCATTTTAATACTTGTAGCAATGTTACTATTAATTTTAATAAATTAATTTGAATAAATATTTTCTCTCTAATAAAAAATCATTTTGTCTCAATAATAAATGTTTTATTTATCTCGCATGAATGAGTAGTATGCTTACACACCCTAAAGTCTAAATATCTCGACTGCACTCGATCCATAGCGCCAATCACATGAGTTCTATTCTTTATTCATGTGGCGCCCATGGCGCCCGTGTGAGCGCAGGTGGTTAACGCGAGCACGTTTAAAAAACCGAGATACAATGATCAAACCACACGTGTATCGTACGACGTTTTTTATCACAGTTGCGAACAAAAGAAAAGACTTGTTAAAATAATAAAAAAATTGTGTTTAACACAAAAAAACAGAAAAAAGTAAATATTTTTGAGTCTGTTTTTAAGAAGTTTAGGTTATATTTACGCAGGCAAATTCTTTTGTCTGCCTAAACATACTATTATACAATATACACTATTATTTTGCCAGAGACAGATGGGCGATAATTGTAGAAAACTACATGTGTATTTCCGTTGTCCCCATTGACTCTGTTCCCATTATGGGGACAACGCAACGTCATTCAGCAGGTTCGATTCTTGGCTAAGGTAATAACTTTCCAAAAATCCCTAATAAATATTGTATGTCAGACGAGGCTGTATAAGTTAAAAGTCTTTGGCCTGCCCTTACGGGAGTATAATTAAAAAAATGTTGCCTAAAAAATAGGGGTTACTATATTGTACAACACTGTATTGTCCAACCCAATAATTACCAACACCTTTTTGTACAGCATATAATTGGCGTACCGTGCTAGAAATTATCGGGAGCCAATAATGCACAACACCTATAAAACACAGCACTATAATGCACGACCTGATAATTGTAAGCACCGTGTCAATGACTATCGGGCCGTGCAATAAGGTGTCGGTAATTATCAGGGTGGACATTTTTTGTCCAGGGTGATAATTGCCGACATCATATTGTACACCCCGATAATTAGCAACACCTCGCTGAATGTCAAACTCATGCCTCGTTTGAATGGTTTAGTTACTAATTCAAACATCAGTCAAGTCATTCTGAGAAGTGAATGTTTTTTTGTGTGAGTGAGTGTACCACCCCAAACTTAATTTCTAAGTTAAATGTTACAGAACCGACATGGATAGGTTAGGTTAGGTTAGAACTGCGACCACAACGCACGAGCCGAGCGAGCGAAGCGAGCGGTGCCGCGGCAGCGGCCGGCGAGTGCCAGATCCGAACTTTACTCATTTTTGAACTGTTACATTAATCTTAAGAGCAGTTTAAGAAAAATAAGAAAAAATATATCTCTAAAAAATTGAACATCAAAAATAAATACTGCTACTTGCTTACTAAACTGTCCTCAAACAAAGCATCAAATGCATAGACAAAGACCGTGTCGTTTAGCCAACAGAACGGTGATCAGAATTATCAGGTCGTACATTAGAGGGGTGTACAATATCGTAGCAAGCAATATTTACACGTTATGATAATGCACAGGATGATATTGTACGACACCCTATTGTACAACATGATAATTTCTAGCACGGTACGCCAATTATATGCTGTACAATAAGGTGTTGGTAATTATTGGGTTGGACAATACAGTGTCGTACAATATAGTAACCCGAAATTATCATGTTGTACAATAGGCTGTCGTACAATATCATCCTGTGCATTATCATGACGTGTAAATATTGCTCGCTACGATATTGTACACCCCTCTAATGTACGACCTGATAATTATAAGCACCATTCTATTGGCTAAACGATATTTCCGCTCTTATTGGTCAGTTTGTCCTATCCTCCACGGTCTTTGTCTACACTTGATGCTTTGTTTGAGGACAGTTTAGTAAGCAAGCAGCAGTATTTACTTTAGACTAGCTGCGCCCTGCAGTTTCACCCGCGTAAGTCCCGATCCCGTGGGAATATCGAAAAAAATATCCTATGTCCGTCTCCTGGCTCTAAGCTACCTCCCTACCAATTTTCACCTAAATCTGTTCTGTCGTTCCCGAGTTATAAGTGGTGTAACTAACACGACTTTCTTTTATATATATAGATGTTCAATTTTTTAAAGATATATTTTTTTATTTTCCTTTAAAACCGCTCTAAAGATTAATGTAACAGTTCAAAAATGAGTAGAGTTCGGATCTGGCACTCGCCGGCCGCTGCCGCGGCACTGCTCGCTTCGCTCGCTCGGCTCGTGCGTTGTGGTCGCAGTTCTAACCTAACCTAACCTATCCATGTCGGTTCTGTAACATTTAACTTGGACATTAAGTTTGGGGTGGTACACTCACTTCTCAGAATGACTTGACTGATGTTCGAATTTGTAACTAAGCCATTCAAACGAGGCATGAGTTTGACGTTCAGCGAGGTGTTGCTAATTATCGGGGTGTACAATATAGTGTCGGCAATTATCACCCTGGACAAAAAAGTCCACCCTGATAATTACCGACACCTTATTGCACGGCCCGATAGTTAATGAGACGGTGCTTACAATTATCAGGTCGTACATAATAGGGGGAACATCGCTCGGATGATGATGACATAATAGGGGCCAACAATATAGTGCTGTGTTTTATAGGTGTTGTGCATTATTGGCTCCCAAAAAATAGTAAACATACACAAATATTTTCTTAACTTTCACTATTTGTAATTTTAACCAGTCTTTTCTTTTATTCGCAACTGAGATAAAAAACGTCGTACGATACACGCGTGGATTGATCATTGTATCTCGGCTTTATTAAACCGCCTCTATGCAATGATCAATTTACCACACTTGTATCGTAATGTACTATTTCAAACCTCTATCGTCATTAATCAAATAAGCTTCCTCTGCTCTGGAACCAGTACATCCCGTGCAAAGGAGCTGAGAATTATGGCTACATTACCTCTTTGAACATTTCCATCGATTTACAAAGTAAGAACGAGCAATTAACATACAACAATAATGATATTCATACTTTCTAAAACAGAGTATGTCTTATTTTTAACCAGTTTCAAACAGATAAAGAAAATTTTACGTACCAATTTGGATAACGTTTATCTTATGTTATTGTTAAATTATTTAAGAATATTTTCTAAGAATTAAGATAATTATCACTACCTACCACATGAAAAAGAAATTACTTACTCCTTACTTTCGAACCGTAAACGTGGTGTTATAATTTGATAAAAGCATAAGAATTTAATAAATTTCATAACTGCGGATTAACTTTCAAAGTTTAAACAATGCAGGCATTGAGGTCGACTTTTACTTCGTTTTTGTTACACTTTAGTCTTCAAATTGTCCAAGGATTTGAACCGGTAGGTTAAAAACTGCGAAAATATTGTGCTTCCCAATAAACTTTTTAGTAGTCGCAAATTAAAAATCTCAAAAAAAAACGAGTACCTATGTGTGAAAAAAAAAAATGCAAACTCGAACTAAATTAATTGCATAGAAATTTCCTCATGTCGGCACTGCGATACCTTTATTGAATTTTGCAAAAGTCGTATCATTATAGGTACCTTTAGCTAACGTCGAAAAAACTACTTATTTTAAACATAATTATATTATTTAACTAGCTGTTGCCCGCGACTTCGTTCGCGATGTGGTTTTGGTTTATTTAGAATGCCTAATTTTCCCGCATAAATACTATTTATCGTTTAGTGTAAGTTATAATAACAAAAATTAAAATCCTGAAAATAAAAACCAAAAAGTGAAAAATAATCCATTTCGGGTCACTAAGGCCCGTATTCTAAGTCGTGACTTAGTCAGTAATCTCTGACTAAGACTAGATTTAAACCTAAATGACGTCATTTGAGAAACGTCACATAAATCTAAACTTAGGTAAGTATTTTTGTATTCCAGAACGTAACTTGGTCATCAATCTAGACTCAAGTATAGATTTCGACTTACGTAAAAACTGTCATTACCTGATATAAGTCAATTTTTATTGTATTTATTTTCTTTGTGTATTTTCGCCTATTGAAATTTAATAATGTCGATTTATTCAATTTTAGTCGGAAAAGCTTCTAGCAAAAGTACACTGGCAAAAATAGGTAGTTATATTGTTTCTAAACTATATTTTTTTAAATGTTTAGCGAAGGCACTTATGTAGGTAGTATTTTTTTTATTTCAGTCTAATCCTATTCGACACTATAACCTCTTCTATACTTCTATACTATAACACCAACATCCTGCAAATAATAATCTATTTTGGTGCAAATTATATTTTATATTATTCTTTATTCTTATTCTTAATATTCAAATATTAATATTAATGAGTAAAAAGAAAAGCCATTGGACAGAACAAATACTTTTACATAAAATAACGCGATGCACATTGAGACAGCAGGTATTACGTTAAACAAAAATGCTTTCACATAAAACACTAAAGTGTCTCGGAAGCGGGGTATTTGAAGGAACGTCATGTCCTATGATTTAACAAAAGTGCACGGCGCCCTTTGAGAGTCATACTGATAGATAGAGGGCATCAAAAAAAACAAATAATAAATACCACCAAACCTCTAAAGCGTCTTGGATACAGGGTATTGAAGAAACGTGATTTTCCATGATTTATCAAAAGTGCCCGGTTCACTTTGAGTACCATGCCCATCGAAAAGAACAAATAATGCCCTCATACAAAACCTATAAAGCGTAAGGGCATTATTTATTCATCGGGTCTAAAATCACAGCGCAAAAAACATAACAAAACACATAACATACCACGCAATTTTCTGAATTCTTGACCAAATTGTCCATTTTTTTATTAGGTATCTGGCAGGGATACGTAATTTTGGGAAAAACAAAATGATAAATCGATTTTTACAAATACCTATCTATTTTTTAACGGGTTCTCAATTCGCGTATATATTTTTTTAAGTATGTTCGCTGATTACTCGTAAACGCTTGGACCGATTTGGAAAATTCTTTTTTTGTTTTTATTTTCTAAGGTATCCGCAACTTGAACTCATAATTCAAACTATTTAATTAGAGATAAGCGCGATAGAAGTGTAAGGAGATCGATAATATTATGTAGTAGTACCTCTTTGTACTAACCTTATTTTCAGTTTCATGTAGGTAGTATTAAATGCAAACTATTTGGTAGCCAAATATTTGGTCGAAGACCGAATGAAAAAAAAAATTGGTTTTATGTCAGCTGTCATCTTAAACGGAGGCATGAACTGCACCCCTACCATGACTTTTTGAAGAACTCGAAAAAAAGAAACCCTTTTTCGATCACTTTTTTGTCCGTTTGTCTGTCGGTGTGTCACTACCGATATTCTCAGAGACGGGTGGACCTAGTAAGTTGATTTTTAGGAAGTTTCATAGTGAATACTCAATACAGTATGTTTAATCGAATACGTAAAAACCCGTGGTAAGGGTACTGTTCCCTTCTGACGTTCGATTACGTTTTACCACGGAAAAAATATTTCGATTTCACATTTTTTAAATGTTTTTTTATCAAATATCTTAATTATTGTATTAAAGTTAAATTGAAACATAGGTACCCTAAATGTTAATCTGATATTTCCTGAACATATTTGTGTGGACCTTGTCGAAATCTGTTCTGTAGTTTATGAGATTACCTGGTTCAAACAGACAAACAGACAGACAAACAGACAAACAGACAAAAATTCTAAAAACTACCCTATCGTGTTCAGCTAACGATTTAAAGACGACCTGTGGATTTTTTTTCTGGATATCTTACAATTACAGATTTTTTGATGTCTACAGATTTGATATATGTATAGATATAGATGTAAGGCAAAAATCGGTTTGCTGTTTGCTACAAAATAACAATCAACTATCGACCGATTTCAAATCAATAGTCTGAACTTTTCCTAAAACCTATACCTAGATATTATTCTGGTGTTGTAGCCAAATGTATCACCGAGAACCTGTATCATCGGAGCTGGTTATTCAGGGCTCGCTACAGCTAAACATCTGAAGGAATACAATATGGACTTCACTGTATTCGAAGCATCAATGTACTTAGGAGGAGTGTGGCATTTCGATCCACGCATCGGAGTCGACGAAGATGGAATACCGATATTTTCTAAAACGTACAAGGATCTGAGGTTAGTAGAAGTCGGAGAAACAGCATTTAAAAGTCGTTGTTTTAGTATCCGCCAACTTAAGCTAAATTCCCATTTAATCAAATACCTACTTTTGTAGATTTTGGATATACTGGTCCGATTTGTGTCGTAAGTACGTAAATGTAGTCATTTTTTTCTTTCAGAATGAACACACCGTATATGATCACGGAATTTAATGACTTCCCGTTTCCAGAAGGAACCAGTTCATTTCTATCGTGGGAATGCGTACACAAATATTTGGTATCTCTTGCTACCAAATTTGACCTTTTGCAACACATTCAAGTTAGTAGATTATATAACACTAGAAACTTAGATAGTTAGAAACTTAGAATAGTAAGAAACTTAGATAGTTAGAAACTTAGATAGTTAGAAACTTAGAGTTAGAAACTTAGACAGTTAGAAACGTAGAATAGTTAGAAACCTAGATAGTAAGAAACTTAGATAGTTAGGAACTTAGATAGTTATAAACTTAGATAGTTAGAAACTTAGCGTAGTTACACTAGAAACTTAGATAGTTAGAAACTTAGAATAGTTAGAAACTTAGATAGTTAGAAACTTAGATAGTTAGAAACTTAGACAGTTACGTAGAATTCACAACTTTTGAATTTTGCATCAATCAGCTAATGGTGCCATACTCCATAATATTATATTGTTCCTGCAAAAGATCACACCTGCCGTGTCACGTGTTAAAGACAATTTAATTCTGACGCCTAACTAAACCCTTAACCAATTTTGATAAGCTTTGGCAGGTAAAGATGGTACCTACCATAGGACTATAATCGGATTCTGATCCGGATCCCGGACTTCGTGGATCAGTCCGCGAGGCGAAAAGTCAAAATACCGTCTATTCGAATACTTTACAGTGGACACAAGTTACCAACCTCGTATTTGTATTTTAAATTAATTACAGTTTAGAACGCTAGTAACATCAGTGAAGAGATTCGGAAATCAATGGCAACTGACCTACTGGAGGGGTAACACGAGGGAGACTGTTTCAGAAACTTGTGATTATGTTGTTATAGCTATTGGAGCATACAACGATCCTGTGTGGCCGGTGATACAGGGTGCTGATACATTCCAAGGTAAGAAAAGGGCTCGAGAAGATTTCTCCATGAAGCTTAGATTAGACGACCCAGTTGGCACAATGGTCCCATGCCGAACCTACAAACACAGGGTTGCGGGTTTGATTCCCACCTCAGACAAGTATTTATGCTTAGATATTTGTCTGTGGTCTGGTTGTTTCTATGTATTATAAGTATATATTTACAAAAAAAGTACATCACAAGGGTAGTACTTAACTTGGGGCTAGATGGCGATGTGTGGAATGTCCTGCAATAATTATTTATTTATTAGGCAGGTATATTATTAAAATGATGTTTTCGAACTACATGTTACTCGCTATAAGGTAAGTTAAAAGAAGCCAGTCCTAGCTACTATCGCTGATAGCAGTCACTATGTCAAATTAGTTAAACCTGAAAAACACTAAATGAAACACACACAAAACAAAGATAAGAAAAGGAAATCAAATTATTATACAGGATGAACACACAACACGAAGATAAGAAAACGAAATCAACTTATTATACAGAATGATTTTTTCCTATTCGATTCGAGCTTCGCTGAAACAAATTGTAAAATCATCCTATATTCTTATACCAATGTATTGTGTTGCTGATAGAGATCAATTCTTGGAAACAAACATAATATGGAAAATCAAAGGAAATAGCTTTGTAGTCTTCTGTAATTCTCATACTATTTTCCCTGAAAAATGAAGTGAGGAAGTATGGCTAATGGCGTAACAAACTGCTATACAATTTTATTTGTTAAATTTTCTGTTACTTATGTAGAGAACTCAGAACACATTTTAAACCTTTAGAAACATTTCCCTTCTATGCTATAAGCTATTATTTTGCCACAGACGAAAAGAAAACTAGAAAAACAAATCCTTTGATTTGCTATACTGTTTGTTTCCAGGAATTAATCTGTATCAGCAACACTATCGATTGCTTTAAAAATAAACACCTTTTTTTGTAAAATTAACAAGTTCGATTTCTGGCTAGATTAATGACTTTTTCAAAAATCTAATGATGCAGTTTTGTTTTTTTCAAAATCGGACACGCAGCTCTTTTCAGCATTTTTCGCTATCTCTTATAGTTTAGGATATCGCTCTAAAGGCCTATGTAAAAAAATCATCCTGTATATTCTTTCAGGCAACATAAGTCACAGTGCCACCTACAGAGGAGACACTGAAGTGTACCGCAACCGTCGCGTCGTCATTGTAGGCGCTGGTCCAACAGGCCTTGATTTAGTCACCCAAATCTTAGGGGTTGCTTCAAAGTTGATCCACAGTCACCATAGTACCAACAACATGCCAATGAATAAAGAATCGTATGTGAAGAAACCAGACATTAAATCCTTCACACACACTGGAGTTATCTTCACCGATGGGAGCTTTGAAGAAGTCGATTACGTCATTTATTGTACAGGTAGGCCAGTAGGTATTTTAGAATCTTTAGCAACAAATCACTTTATTCTTTTAACTTTTTTCTGAAATCCAGGTTATTCAATGGGGCATTATCCTTTCTTAGACGACAGTAGCGATTTGATTATAAATGGAGAGTTTATATTGCCGCTGTACCGTAAAATAGTAAACATTAAACACCCGAGCATGTTGTTCGTTGGAGCCGTAACATTTTCTATGCATAAGCTTACGGACGCACAGGTGAGAAATATTTAAGTCCACAGTTTTAACATATAAATCGCATATAGAAACCAAAAGCAAAATGCCCTTTCGCCCTATAATCCGGCTCGAAGGACCAAAAAAATGTCTATGGATACTTACATAAATTAGTTTTGTTTAAGGACCTCTGGTTCAATGATCATTTTTAACTAATGAAAATGAATAGCTGACAGACAAGAATGTGCTCCCGTATGCAAAATGATACTCACTAAATGTCCAATAAGTTGCTCGCAACTCGCAACTAATAAAAATTGGTAATTATTGTATGGAAAACTGTTGTTTAGTGTTATTGTGTGTACCGTTTGTAGGTGACATATTTTCGTACATTTTGGTATAATTAAGACGTTTTTGGCGTGTCTAGTCACCTAGGGCATACCTAGGTGTTTTCACTCTATGAACTAGGAACACATAACGCCATCTAACCCCAAACCAGCTAGTTTATTCACAGGGTGTCCCATAAATCCCGTAATGAATGGATAAACGGACAGCGCCGTATCACACGATGCCGGTCCAGAAATTTTTTTTTTTAAATACACAAGCAAAGTTTTTTTTTTACTAAGATTTAACCCAAACTTTAAGATTTTTTAATTTTTTATCTGAACTTTAACCTTTTACGGTGTTTAAATATATGGTTACCCAAGTTTTAAATTAAAAAAGAAGTCAAATTTTGAAAATGGCAGATATCTCGACTCTACTTTCATAGAGCATAACTTTTATTTTTGTGAACCGACAAAGTATCTTCTATTCGTTGATGCCCGTTTATCCAATCACTAGCTGCGCCCCGCGGTTTCACCCGCATAAGTCTCGATCCCGTGAGAATATCGAAATATAAAATAGCTCCTCGATAAATGGACTATCTAACACAAAAAGAATATTTCAATTCGAACCAGTACTTCCTGAGATTAGCGCGTTCAAACAAACAAACAAACTCTGCAGTTTTATAATATTAAGTATAGATTTATAGATGTTTTCATTACTCATACTCCGAAAGTAGGTCTAAAGATGCCTGAAGAGCGTGTAGAAAGAAAAACTTTCAGCCCTAGGGAAAATCGCTTTCACTGACAGCTGTCATGTCAAATTATGGCTTCGCGCGGCTTGTGCAATGTGCTTGTAGCCAGTATCAGTGTCATTACGCATTAGGAACTTCAAAAACCTAACCTCCTTGCTTTAGGTAACACCAAAGAATAACATTTATGGCTTCACACGGGTCATGCATACTGCCAGAGGTAGTATGGAGTATGGAGTCTCTCATTCACTCTCGTTATTATGAAGAACTTTATGTATTAGTAGCAGCGCTCCGCGGTTTTACCCCCGTAACTCCTGATCCCGTGGGAATTTCGGGATAAAAAGTAGCCTATAGCCTTCCTCAATAAATGGACTATCCAACACAAAAAGATTTTTTCAATTAGAACCAGTAGTTCCTGAGATTAGCGCGTTCAAACAAACAAACAAACAAACTTTTCAGCTTTATAATATTAAGTATAGTTTCGTAATTAAAAGCACAGTGTTTATCTCGGGTAAAAGACTCATTAAGTCCCTCGAACTATTAGCGCCCTCGCTACGCTCGGGCGCCAAACTCCGTCTCGGGACTCAATGAGTGACTTTCACACGTAGGGTAACAATGTACTATTTTGTGATGAAATAAATGATTTATCTATCTATCGAAATTGTGAAAATAATAAGGACCCTTTACCGAACAATCAGATAAACTTATTGTTTTATTTTAGGGTAATTACGCAGCGTCGTTAATAGCTGGAAGGTTTCAGCTCCCTTCGGAAGATGACATGATGAAGAGTTGGATTGATGAAGTCAATGATTCACAGGATATTGAGCTTATTACCAATGTTGGAGGAAATAATCTGGTACCTAATCACCTTTGATAATTCGTTGTAAAAATGTGTTAGTTCTATTAAACTTGAGAGATTTTGCACCCCTAAAGTTAAATCTACTGTGTGAAACAGAACAATTTCGTCTCTTCTTCAATAAATATATTTCAGGACATTCTACACATCGCCATCTAGCCCCAAGCTAAGTAACTAGACTAGTGTTATGGGTGCTAGATAACGGATATACTACTTATATACTTTTCTTTTGTAAATATATACTTATAATACATAGAAACAACCAGACCACATATCTAAGCATAAATACTTGTCTGAGGCGGGAATCGAACCCGCAACTCTGTGTTTGGCAGTCCGACATGGTGATCATTGTGCCAACTGGGTCGTCTCATCAACGGCGATTAAAATAAATTCTATTTGGGTCACATGCTCTGGCTTTTAATAAACAGAATAAAAAGTTTTAATAAAACTTTTGATAAACAGTACACTGCAATTTTTAAACCGAGACTTCAAAAAAGTTTAATGTCGCGTATTTTTTGTATTTATGTTCACCGATTACCTGAAGACGGCTTAACCGATTGAGATGATTATTTTTATATTGACAAGGGGATACCTACCTCATGTACCGATTAATATTTTTCCCATTGATTAAGTAGAATATGTTTATTCCACACGACCCAGTTGACACAATGGTCACAGGTTCGATTTCCGCCTCAGACAAGTATTTATGTTAAGATATTTGTCTGTGGTCTGGTTGTTTCTAATTGTTATAAGTTTATATTTACAAAAGAAAAGTATATAAGTAGTATATCCATTGTCTAGCACCCATAACACAAGTCTAGTTACTTAGCTTAGGGCTAGATGGCGATGTGTGGAATGTCCTGCAATATTTATTTATTTATGTTATTGATTTTTCCAGGGCTATTATTTTGGGAATCTATCACAAGAAGCAGGTATACCGCCTCTTCTACCTGTCTACAGTTCGATGTCAACTTTCCTATTTGCTATTCATAACAACGATTATCATCATTTAAGAGAATACGAATGGCATATAATCGATGATTATAACTTTGACATGGTTTATGTTGGACCGAGAGAATCGATATGCCCTATTGAGTGAAGAAATTATGTGATATTTAATTCATTAAGAGGAAAGGGTACCGGGGACTCTCTCCATACAAACGTAGTCAACTGTTTTCTCCCTGGATAATGACACTAGAGCAAATATTTTTGTTGCATAAAACTTATAACTGCCATGACCATGCCCCTAGGTTTTTTTTTGTTGTTTAAATCTTAATTTCTATGGTAATTAGAAAATGAAAAAAAAACATAATATGGGCATAATCATGGCAGTTATAGGTTTTATGACCCAAACATATTTGTGCTAATGTCATTATCCAGGGAGGAAACAGTCGACTACGTTTGTATGGAGAGAGCGCCGGTACCCTTTCACCTTAATTTTTTTCTATTTAATTCATTTAAACTATAGTCCTTAATTATGAACTCCTAGAAAGGACCGGTTATACTTACAGAAACTGTGTTGGATTATTTCCTCATTAAAGCAGTTAAAGCGGGGGAATCTTTTTCTTTTCTTTTACCACAAAGGATAAGGACAAAGGTATTGAAACCTATACAGCCACGCGTGTTATTGCGGTTTATCTTATTAGTTTTTTCTTTGATAATGTGATAATATAAACAAAAAAAGAGACATGAAAGTAGATAGCAAGTTAATATTTCTTCTACCTAGAGACATGGTCAATCAACCAATTGCGGTGCGCGCTTTGCTAAATCTCGCCACGCAACGCGCCGCGATTGGCTGACCGCTAGAAAAAATAATAAGGCCCTCAGCATTATAGTAAATTTGTTGCAAAAGAGGTCCTGACGTTTACTATGAGAGCTTGGCATAATATATTTTTTGCGCGGAGCATTTTGAGACCCCTACCTAACGATAGACAGCATAAAGATGAGCAAATAATGTATTCACACCAAACCTCTAAAGCGACTCGGAAACGGAATATTCAACGAAACGCAATGTGACAGTAGTGCGTTTCTATAAGTGTACCATGCACTTTTCCGAGACGCTTTAGAGGTTAGGTGTTAAGGCATTATCTGTCCGCTATGATGCCCTCTATCGAATGACATGGGTCTTAAAGTGCACCGCGGCATTTTAAGTTAGGTACTGTTTATTGTGTCCAAAGGCAAATAAAAAATTAATATGATTAAATAATACATTTATAGGCAGTACAAAACTTTAATACATTTAAAATAATATTTAAATTATAATTATTTTGAGTGGCATTATTAATCAAAATTCGACAGCTGTCAACATACAAGTTTCTTAAGACTATATTACCGTCGTAAGACTTGATCGAAGACATCATACTTGTATGTATACTATGCATCAGTGGCGAGGGGTGATATTTATTAAAAGGTAACCTATAAAACAACAACAGCTACAAAATGCTTTTCTTTTTGCTAATTATTAACATTAGTATTTAATTCAAATTTCTTTCTTGGCTTGTGTTAAAATAGACAGGTCTAGAAAGGGTCTAAATCCAATCTGACAGAAAGTGGGTTGTATGGATCCCTCGCTACTGCTATGCATGTATCATACCTATTAAAGTTATTTAAAACGGTATTTTTTCTTTTTTTTGAAGCTAGATATTTCGATGTGTTACAAAGATCATTTTCATCGAAACTGGGAGTTTGCGGATGGATTTTGACAGTCTTCTTTTTCTCGTATAGTGGTGTGGCTCACCTATTGTTAGAGTTTTCAGATCGCCCTAAGGCCTCTTACTTGGCCTAACGACTGCTACTAGAGATAGCAACCGGGACCAACGGCTTAACGTGCCTTCCGAATCACGGAGGGGCTCACGAAAATACATTTTTGCCACACTACTAATTGGTCACCCTTCGAAGTAATGACCGCGCCAGGCGTCGCTTAACCGGCACAACCGTAAACGATCAGCGAGCGTCGCTTAGCTTCGAGCCTCCCATCTTAACAGTTAAGTTTTGAAGTAAATATTTTTCGCTCAATTCTTTCATATCGTTACGTTTTTTCTTACAAACACCAACTTTTTCTTATGATGCAAAACGGCGGCAAATTGTCAAGATTATTATTTTTATGACTTCAAAGGGGCGATAAATTGGCAAGATCGCCATAGATGTCTTTAAAATTTACCGTTTTAAATAACTTAAATAGTAAAAAATGACCATGGTAGTTTAAAATCATAAATACATCATCTCTCTAATGGCGCGTGCATCAAACAACGACAGCTTCTTTCTGCGTAGTGTACAGACTGGCGGCAAAGACGATATCTCGTTTGATGGCGGTCGAAGCTTCCATCATCTTAGCTTGGAGTTTCGGATCGCCTATTGCCACAGCTGCGTCTTTTACATCGATTAGCAACTGAAATAAAACCAGATGATTACGCGTTACCATCGATTAGCAACTGAAATAAAACCATAGAAACGAAACGCAAGCGGCCATGAGTTATCTTCGTATTACGTCACGATTTTCCATTTTCCTAGAGAAAAACAAAAACGAGTGCAAGGCGCAAGTAAAAGTGACGTCACAGATTAATATGTATGGCGGCCGACCGTTTTCGGAGGATAATTTAAATTAATGAAGAAAAATGTCTTTTTTTTTCAATTACGTAAATATGACATTTTCGGAAATACATTATAATTGTAAGGGGTTTCTAATAAACATTTGCGACTTTTGGAATAATCTGTCCCAATTGCAGACCCACCGTAGAGTTCAAAAATTACTATTTTTGATATATTTTTATCCTAAAAATATTTATCTTATAAATTCACGAGTTGAAAGACTTTAAACTTGAACTCGAGCAAGATCTTAGAATCTTGCTAGAGTTGAAAACATTATAATAATAATAGCGGTTTTGGAACTCTGCGATGGGTCTGTAATTCTGACTCCAACCGTACCTAAGAACCAGCTAATTAAAAGTCAATGGACGTATCATCCATAACGTAAAAGGTCTTAGATTTAAGGCTATTTATGTAGCCAAACGCAACGCGCCACAAATACCCGTCGCTTCCAATTAACATTGTTGATTGTAACGAATGTGTTTTGTTTTTCTTAAAAGTGCTGAGATAGAATCGTAGGTCGTATTACAGACATTTTAGGGTAATTTGAGACGAAAATTCCTTGTCATTTTAAAGCTCGACCAGTTTTATTTCATAATTTTAGGATAGCTTTAAAACGATAGGGAATTTTTGGCTCAAAGTCACACCAAAAAGCAGGTAAAATCTCACCTACAACTCCATCTCAATACTTTTGAGAAAAACAAAACATATTCGTAACAATCAACAATTTTCAGCAACGGTGCCGGTAGTAACTATTTAGTAGTCTGTGTACCAAGGTGCTTGGCGTATGGCACCTACCTATATTATTCAAATTTCGATTCTAAACCGCGATGTCATTCATTATTTCTAATTTCAACCGTAAACGTCCGACTATTGGTCCGTTCAAGTGAATGCATTGACAGCTAGTCGCCACTAGTTTTCGGTTGGCACGAGGTGTACAAACCTAACTGCGATCGTGGATTCCCGTGGGAGATAACTCTGGGAATATCTGGCAGAAAACCAAGGACTCTTCATTATCGTGTAATTATTGTGCCACCGTCATCTCCAGCTGAATTATTGGCTGTCGAGTACAATTGTCTAAGTACCGTATCAACCCGCGGGGTAGTTTGTGGATCGAAGTTTGTGGACCACATCCTGGACAAGGAAGTCGGACATCGGGAGTAAAAGACATAGCTGGTGAGGTTCCTAGCTTGTTCTTGCTTCACAACTGAACCGACCAAACTCGTATATCGTTATTTTGCCATATTTATTAGAAACTCAAAGCCATCTAGGCCAGATATGATACAATAGCTTAACTGATATTCTTCAAACGTAGCTGCATAAGTTTCTTACGAAAAAGCGATGTACCGGATACCAAAACTAGACCGGACAACAGAACTAGGCTCGCATGACTTTGTGCTTAATCAAATGTAGCTAAATTCTAGCTTAATGAATTTAAAACCAGGCGGTAAGACCAGAACCGTGATAGAGGTATCTTAGAGACGGAACGAAAAAGTTCCTAATGCCATATACATATAAAATGCTTTGTCCTGAATGGCTAACGGATCAACACACAGCCTACACCGTTGATTGTAGAGACCTGAAACTTGGGGGGTGTGTTCTTTGTATGACGTAGGCAAAGAAAGGATTTTTCGAAATTTTACCCTTTAGGGGGTGAAAAAGGGGGCAAAGTTTTGTATTGGACAACGTGATTTTTTAGTCCAATCTACTTACAACTGCATAAACATTCTTCAACAGAATTTATGGAAGACGTGCTTCATATTTTATTGAAATTCATCTCCTAGCGGGATCAAAAATGTTTAGAAAGTAATTTTGCGGGTGTTTTGCTTCGAAGTTGATATCAATACTCCTTTCCTTTTAAATTACATTTTATTGATAGAGATACTAGCCTGATAGGAATTTCACAACCCTCCTTTGTGCTTACCTACATACAATTTTTGCTGTGCGTTGGCCGTAAGTTAGTGAATATCTTAAAGTTTTTTTATTTTTACTATGTACCTATAGGTACATGATTCCGTTAATGATCTTACCTCGTGTAGCTGTTGAATGCACCTTACAATAATCCCTTCTTGCACGTCGGTGAGATCCATAATCTCTGCGAAGGGCTTTTCTAAAGCCCATTCATAGACAACTCGAACTAAATTGAAATTCAGCCTTTCAGGTTGGCCTTCAAATTGGCTGACCTGGAACAAGTTACATAGTACCTCGATAAGAGGAAAGGGTACCAGGGGATCTCTCCATACAAACGTAGTCGACTGTTTTCTCCCTGAATAATGACACTAGAGCAAATATTTTTGTTGCATAAAACTTATAACTACCATGACCATTTTTTTTTGTTTTTAAAATCTGAATTTCTATGATGATTAGAAAATAAATAAAATCAAAACATAGGGGCATAGTCATGGCAGTTATAGGTATTAGGTATAATATTTGTGCTAGTGTCATTATCCAGGGAGGAAACAGACGACTACGTTTGCATAGAGAGAGCGCCGGTACCCTTTCACCTTAAGGTGATTTTTTTATGATTCCGTACCTAAGGGGTAAAAACGGGACCCTTTTACTAAGACTCCACTGTCCGTCTGTCTCTGTCACCAGGTTGTATATGTGCCCGTGACAGTTAGACCGTTAAAATCTTCACAGATGATGTATTTCTGTTGCAGCTATAACAACAAATACTAAACACAGAATATAATGGTGCGGAACCCTTCGTCCACGATTTCGACTCGCACTTGGCCGGTTTTTTACAATTACTGAATCTATAGTCCATTTTTAATTGACTGTGTGACTAATAAGCATATCAAATCAAATTAATATAATAGTGTTGGATGACATATAGCACTGAACAAATAAACATAGGCAAATCTATTTGAGGTTTATTGATTCAATAAATAAATAAAAACGTGTGGCACTCGGGGACTGCCGCGGTATAGCTATTGCGTCGTGCGAGCTTCGTATAGTCGTACCATATACATACACGTTAAGCGAACGCTCGGCCGAGCTATATGGTAAGCGGAGTGGGGGGTGTTAGGTTTTATTTTCGTGACGGAATTTCTTGATTCGTTCGCCACGCTCAAAGCCCACGATAAAAGCTATGCAAGAGCTTAATAAATAAACTCACCAAATATTTAGCTTCAATATTAGTAAGTTCTTGATCAATCTGTTCAATCGCCTTCACTCCCTCTGCTAGCTTCTCAGTGAGAGTTTGTTCGACGTTAGTCTTAGCTTGGAACACGAAACAACTGAGTAGAGCCGCAATTTCAGCCGGATTCTTATCGGTGAAAACATTACGGAATACTAGTTCAGATATTATTAGCTCGTTTGTACACATACCGCAGGCAACCTTACCTAATAAAAGAAAACAAACATAGCCAATCTTCGTGAGGTAAATTGGTCGAGTTTATCATAGGAATTTAGTCGAAAACATGGTAATTTATACAATGCGCAGTATAAATTAATGCTTCGCAGCTCGCACCTCGACGTCTCCTCCATAAAAGCAAATGTATGGTAATAGAAATTACACGTTAAGATAACGACATGCATTTTTCTTGAAGGTAACATTGAGGTGCGAGCTGCGAGGCATCTTTAGAATGTATCGTACCCTTAAATCTTGTGGTGACCAGTTTTATATTTGAAAAAAATCCACTTTAAAAAATGGGGCAATTGCAATGAGATGGTAGCAAGATGGTGAATATTTGGTAGGTATTATAGGAAAAACCTATTTGCTTAGACCTAACGAAACAATGAAAATGAAAAACATAAATCGTAGCCTGCTACATTTTTGTAGACCAATCAAATGACTTATTAAATAAAACCTATTTGCTGAGACCTTCAAAATGAAAACCACACGAATTTCAACGTTCCAAATTCAAATTCTTTTATTCCCTTGGGAGTTTCATACAGCATTATCTCCTTAGGAATAATGTTTTGGTTTAAGTTGAGATTATTAGGGCTTTAATCCGTGATTAAAGTGCTGCAGGTGTAAAATAGTACATTGTTACCCTAGGAGTGAAAGTCACTCATTGAGTCCCGAGACGGAGTTTGGCTCCTAAGTACTACTCTGCATGAGCCGTGCGAAGTCATAATGGTTATTCTTTGGTGTTACCCAAACCAAGGAGGTTTAGTTTTTGAAGTACCTAATGTATAATGATACTGATACGGGCTATATGCAGATTTGCACAAGCCGTGCGAAGCCATAATTTGACATGACAGCTGTCAGTGAAAGCAATTCTCCTTAGGGCTGACAGTTTTATTTTCAACACGCTCCTCAGGCACCTTTAGACCTACTTTCGGAGTATGAGTATTGAAAAATATGTTTTGTATCTCTTACCTTTCAATATAACATTATCATTTTCATCGATATAATTCAATTCTCTCAGTACAAATAGTCGCCTCTGATAATCAGGATACAGAGCAAGATTCTCGAACGAAAGCAAACGCTTGTATTTATCTCGCTTCTTCTCAGCTTGTTTCCTTTCATATACAATAGCGAATTCGGATTTGAAGTTGGCAATGTCTGTGAATTTCTTTTGAGTTTCTAAGTCACTCTGGAAAATAAAAATATATCAATTCATTTACTCAATATACTAGGACCACAAATGTTAATTGGTTTTTTAGGGTTCTGTACCCAAAGGGTAAAAACGGAATCCTATTACTAAGACTCGACTGTCTGTATGGTTGTCTATCCGTCTGTCTGTCACCAGGCTGTATCTCATGAACCGTGATAGCTAGACAGTTGAAATTTTCATGGCTAATGGAGGAACAAATAAACAACTTGAGTGAGTTGAGAGAAAAAAAGTGCGCACATTTCCGTACCACTATTTTCTGTTTTAGTAAGTATTTGTTGTTATAGTGGCAAAACATATATATATCTGTAAAAAATTCCACTCTCTAGCTTTACGAGGTATAGCCTGGTGATAGACAGACAGGCAGACGGACAGCGAAGTCTTAGCAAAAAGTTCCCATTTTTACCCTTTGTGTACGGAACCCTAAAAACATGGTAAATATCCCGTTTTAATTAACTTCCTAATTAATCAACATTATCTATCAACTTACCATGCATTGTTTCATGGTATCAAGCGACTGCAATATTTCCCCAGTAGTTATGGAGAGCGATTGCGTTAGACTGACACGTTCTAGCGTAGAAGCGCCCGTACGCACCGCGTGAGATATCCGCGACAGTTCTTGTACTGCGCTCGCGCAACTCGATCCAACGGGCGCGTCTTTGAATCTGAAATATGCTCCATCACATAAATATAGTTTTTATTTTCTATAATATAGAACGTTACTATACTTCGAATATTGTTGCAAGTCTAGAAATATACGGGATATTTAGAAAAAGATAAAAAATTCAACATGACATAACTTCGCAGCCAGGATTTGGATTCCAGACAAATAAACGCCACAGGAAAGACTCGTCTGTCATGCGTCTGACGCACATGTTAAAAATGGCCCACCATGTATTAAACACCCTGTATAACCACATTGTATAGCTGTTGCCTTCGAGTATGCGTGGTAGTTATACTAAAACTTCCTCGAGAACCACTCTATCTATTGAAAATAGCATGAAAATCGGTGCAGTAGTTTTCGAATTTATAGCTAACAGACAGACGTGAAGCGATAGTGAAGTTTTATGTAATTTATGTTGTGTGTCAGAAAGGCAGACCCCACCATCAGATGGGATTTAATAACTGCACAGGAGAGAGAAAAGTTGTATTTAATTTATATAATTTTAGTTAGTTTAGTGTTAGGTAAGTATATCTGTTAATTAAAACCGGTCAAGTACGAGTCGGACTCGTGCACTGAGCTTCACTATTTTTTTTATATTTGTTGTTATAGTGGCAACAAAAATACATAATCGGTGAAAATTTCAACTGTCTAGCTATCACGGGTCTTGAGATACAGCTTAGTGACCGGCAGACAGACGGACGGACTGTGAAATCTTAGTAATATGATCCCGTTTTTATCCTTTGGGAAAGGAACCCTAATAAACTAAAGTAAGTATTCTTTTTAATCTTACCTTGGAATCTGTCTCTTATCCACGTCTTGTATTATAAGTTTTTCATCAATTTTAAGCGTAGTCTTAGTTATAGCAATAATATTTTTAGGTGCAATACAAATGATAGTATGATCTAACGTTCCAATATCAGTTCCAATGTAATCGTACATCGCTGAGAAACTAAGTATTCTGTACCAGTTGTCGTCTATGTCGAAATTGTATTTATTTTTATCTTCTTCTACTGTGTTTAAGACTAGAACTTTGTATGGAGTTTGGCGGTTTCCTAAAACAAAATCAATAATGTTGGTGGTGCGGCTCTGTGTTCATATCATGTCCCTATATCTCTATATATATAAAAATGTTATGTTGGTTTTAGAACTGAAATTTTAGAATGATATATAATCCGCATCAAGGATTGTTTTTATCTAATTTTTGCATCAGTCAAATATCCGCGACACAGCGAAGCGTGGCAGGGTACAGCTAGTTATCTATATTTTATATTTTTTTTTTCGGGTGATTTGAAATTTAACTGTGGTTTTGCAATTTGCTCCCGGGTTGAGGGTAGGCAGACGCCGCAAATCTCACATTGCGTCTATCAGTGCGAGATTTCTCATTGACTCGTTAATACGTGTATACAGCATTGCGCTCCTGCATTTATTGTCGCCGCAAATAAGACATTTCGTCTTCGAAAGAACATAATTATAGTGAACTCAATCAAGAGTTTCGTGACGTGGACTCTTGTGATTTGTGTAAGGGTGAACTTTATGTTTGCTACCACCATAGTAGCAGCTGTTGCAGGCGTTAGAGATCCTTCCCGAAGGCTGCATGTGAGTGGTTGCATATATCCAGTTAATGATAGACAACCCCATCAATCTTATGAGTATACTAGCTTTGCCCGCGACTTCGTCCGCTAAAAAGTCGAAAATGGACCAAGGAATCGCATTGACCCATACAAACTTTGCCCCTCTTTTTTACCCCCTTAAGGGTAGAATTTCGGAAAATCCTTATCGGATGTCTACGTCACACAAAGAACACACCCTCCAAGTTTCAGGTCTCTACGATCAGCGGTTTAGGCTGTGCGTTGATCCGTCAATCAGTCAGTCATTCAGGACAAAGAATTTTATCCTGAATGAATGAATCTGGTCGTAACATCCGTGACGTCAACTTGTTACACGGTGCGTCACCAAATGTACTTACTTTCTTTTAAAAGTTTCAAAATATAACGTATGATTCACATTCTATAGCAGTGAAAAAAAAATTGTCGTCCTTAAACAAACTAAGGTTTTGGGTTCCGGTGAAAAATATATCTAAATAGCAAATCCGAAGTTTGAAAATTGCAAAAACCCAACTGATTTTATCATTTTAAACGACTCAGGAATTTTAAAATATCTACCTACAGGAACTTAGGGCTGGCGCTCCGGCCATTTTAAATATTAATCAGTAGAAACGCGCGCCACCCGCGCTGCATTGCAAATATTTTGTGCTTTTTTTAGCACAAAATATTTGCTTTTTTAGCACAAAATATTTGCAATGCAGCGCGGGTGGCGCGCGTTTCTACTGATTAATATTTAAAATGGCCGGACTATTGACTAGGGATACCAATTCAAAAAAATGCAGACCACAAGCCCTCTGCATTGGTTTCATAGTTTCACCGTAGTGATAGATATAAAAAATGGGAACATTGTATAGCAAACGCAAGGAGTTTAAATACTTACCAGAACTATTTAAGTAAATTCCCAACTGATTAATATAAGGTCCAGAAGATAGAATCAATATTTTTCCCGGTACAAACTCTTTGGAAACTTTTGGTTGACCTATTAGAATTGGCATAATATCGTTTAAAACATTGATATACGTCGATGCAGTATCGTAGAAGGAAGCTAACGGTGCGAGGTGAGATGCTAATGGAGTGGTACATTTCTCAGTGAATTCTTTCTCAGCCAACTGTAATTGTTTCTTGTAGTTGTCAACTTGAACGATTTGATTGAATTCCCTGAAGGAACGCTGCATCATACCCTCGACTGATACTGTCTCTGCTCTGAAATCAGACATTGATAATTTTGAGTGTTTTTATCGTTAAAAATCTTACACTTCTAACTGGAAGGAAAATGCAAAACTTCATCTGAATGAGACGCCATCTACGATTGCTTTCAGAACCAAAGATATTTTTTACTTTGAAGTTTCGTGCAAAAATATTTGACTACCACCGTGGTGCGGTGGGCTGAGAACCGAATACAACTCAAAGGTTGCGGGTGCGATTCAAACCGTAGAACAAATCTATACTAATAACTAGCTGCGCCCCGCGGTTTCACCCGCGTAATAATTTTCTGCGCAACTTTCTAAATTTTTTATTTCATAAAAACCTTCTCCTGTCATCAGGAGAAGGTTTTTTCTGTTTGTTATCATTAACAAACAGACCAAAAAAAGAATTGGCTAAATTGGTCCAGGCGTTGTTGAGTTATGCGCTTACCAACACATTTTGCGATTCATTTTTATATTATAGATATTATAAAGCTAAAGAATTTGTTTGTTTGGTTGAGGAACTACTGGTTTGAATGGAAAATATTTTTGTGCTGAATAGTTCCTTTATAATAGAAGCCTAGCTACTTTTTATTTTGATGTTCCCCGGGATCGGGCTAGTATGAAATAAATACCTATATTTGTTTAAAATAAGTATTTACAAAAAAAATACCATAGTTACCGTAATAAACTCAAAATCATAGCATAAGTGAGTCGGAACTGCGAAGAAAGTTTCTGAGGTACACCCATCATCATGCCTTTCAGCTTCACCAAGTCCGGCACGCCTTCTTTGCATAGTATTATCACAGTGCCAGTGTCGTCCAAACCTAGACAAACATTATATATTTCAGGAGAATCAGTCTATTCCACTATAACCTGTGTGATATTACCCAAGTGGTAACAGGCGACACTTTAGTGTCTTTTGACCACCTGAGAAAATGAGCACTCCAATAAAATTGAACTTAAAACTTAAAGGCGACTTCAATAAAATAGTTTTTTTAGGTTCCCGTGAATTTACATAAGCACTCAGATAATCAAAGCCTGATGCATGAAACATCATTTTTTAGGGTTCCATACCCCAAAAGGTGAAAAAGGAACCTTTGTAAGATCACTTTCTCGTCCGTTTGTCTGTCTGTGTGGCACCACCGATTTTCTCAGAAACGGGTGGACCTAGCAAGTTAACATTTATACCAGATACTGAGGTTTACCCTATTGGGTGTATAAAAGTGGTATAAAAATATAGGATGACTTTTTTTGTGCAAAATCAACAGGTTCCATTCCTGGGTAATGAGTTTTTTCAAAAATCTAATGATGAAGTTTTAGTTTGTGTTAAAATCGGGCACGCAACTCCTTTTAGCATTTTTCGCTTTCTTTTATTGTTTAGGATATAGCCCTCAAGGCCCGCATAAAAAATTCACCCTGCATATGTACCTCGTCTACCGGCTCGGCCCGCCATTTGAATATACTCGGCAGGTGCAAGTATACGTTTTTGCAATCCATCGAATTTCGTAATACCATCAAACACGACTGTTCTGGCTGGCATGTTTACACCCATTGCGAAAGTTTCAGTTGCGAAAAGTATTTTGACCTGAAACAAGATAAGATTTAAAATCAGATTTTTATTGCAAAGGATGGTATAAATTCTGACGGGGCGGTGTTGACCTAGTGGTAAATACCTCGACTTTCATTCCGAGTTCCAGTTCGAATCCCGACCAGCCAGGCACCAATATATTTTTCTTTGGAAAAATTGCTCTAACGGTTAAGAAAACATAATTAAACCTGCGATTTAGCTGGTTTCAGAGGTATTAACAAGTTCTTTCCTCTGTACACGGTCGACTAGGCTGTGAGGGTGGTGTATAAGCTGGGCAAGCCTACTCCATCCTCACGCATAAAGAACCCAACAAAAGAGGTGTAACTGCGAAAAACAACCTGTACAGTATAAGAACAAAATCTGCCAGGACATCGTAATCAAGCTAAACTTAATGCTTAACTCAAGCGCTATTTCTTGGGTCTAAGTTTGCGTATGGTACCTACTAAAACATTTAAGATAGAATTTAAAAAAAATGATGATGTACTTACAAATCCCGACTGGAATAGCATTTCAACGATTTCTTTTAACAAAGGTAAAATTCCACTATGATGGATACCTATTCCATTCTCTAGAATCCTCTGAAGACGTATGACCTGAGATAGATATAGAAATTTAAAATTAAAGTGAATGGAATAAAGTTCATTATTTGAGAGGAAAGGGTACCGGCGGTCTCTCAATACAAACGTAGTCGACTGTTTCCTCCCTGAATAATGACACTAGAGCAAATATTTTTGTTGCATAAAACTTATAACTGCCATGACCATGCCCCTATGTTTCACCTTTCACCTAAATGTATTCTGTAGCAATTTATGGATCAATTATATTGCACACTTTTGTCGGCATTTTCGTTCGCGTAGGGTTGGAATTTTCCAAAATCCTTTTTAAGCGGATGCCTAAGTTATAACAGGTATCTATATTGGCATATTTACACAGGGTTATTGGTACTTATATGTAAGGGGTTAATCTACGACTTTTGGAAATTCAAACATTTTTTGGAAATTTTGACCCTATTTTAGCATAAGCAATAATATAAGTATATTTATGTAAAGAACAAGTTCCTTAATTGAGTGTACCTGAGGTAATTTTCGGTCAGGTTCTTTCAGTCTTTGCAGGCATCTTAGGAAGAAGGATTTTATATGACTCTTCTCTTTGGCAGTAGTTAAATCAACGGACATCAGTTTTTCTGCGTTTTGATCACATCTTCAATAGAAAATAGTACTTAAATCAATTGATTAAGATTTAATTTGATTTCTTCGGATTGTGAATATTCTTACCTATTCCTTGACAAAGTGAATGCAACAACTGGAAGCTTGTCCTTTTGTCTTAAATGATCAATAAAGGCTACCCACATAGTTTGTTCTGCTTTTGGGTTCATATGACTATTTCCATCTGCAATATAACTTAACTTTACCTTAACCTTAAGATAACTTAACTTAACTTTATCTGTAAAAAAATTGACGTGATAACGTCTTATAAACCGATGAACACCGACATTCACAAAAAAGTGTGACGTCATCGCTCACGTTCCGTTATTGACAAGGTAACTATAGCAACGTATTATCTTTGCTATGGTTACCATCAATGTTTTCTTATGACGTTGTCACGTAAAATTATCGTACGTAGACCGACTTTACAGACAACCAACAAGTAGACTTATTTAAATTTTTAACCTACTTTTCGGTTCAAAAACATTTTATTTGCCAATTTCGCCAAGCTACTTTAAACCTTCTGCACTTACCTTTAGGTCCAAAGTTCTTTTTATGGTCGTTTTCTCTAGCTTTTTTGGCTGCAACTGCTTCATTATAACCTCTCAGTTGAAAGTTGCCTTCTTGATCTAAGACTAAGAATCTTTCATGCTTAGATTTTCCACCAGAACCTGCCAAAAATAGACATTTAGCCTTTTGATACCTTTTTCATCGTCACTCAATCAAGACAACTAAAGGTCGCTGCATACGTAACGGGATAAAACCTCAGACGGGACGGGGACGTGAGGTGCATTGTTCATAAAGTTTTCGTGATCTTTCCCGTGCCGGACGGAAGGTGACGATTTTTTGACATCGTTTCATATAAAAACTAGCTGTGCCCCGCGATTTCACCTGCGTAAGTCCCGATCCCGTGGGAATATCGAAAAAAATATCCTATGTCCGTCTTATGATTGTAAGCTACCTCCCCACCAATTTTCAGCCAAATCGGTTTAGCCGTTCCCGAGTTATAAGTGAAGTAACTAACACGACTTTCTTTTATATGTATAGATATCACGTTCCGTCCGGCACGAGAAATATTACGTTACGTATGCGGCGACCATTAGGCGTCTCTAAGACTTTCAGGCCTTAGGGATGACTAAGGCCTAAAACTGAGTTACACGGACGCCCGCGACAAGTCCATACAAAATTAAACAGTCGCAAGGCCCGCGTGGGCGATTTTATAGGGCCCTAATCATGGATGTTAAAGCAATTATGGACGACCCAGTTGGTACAATGGTCACCATGCCGGACTGCCAAACACAGGGTTGCGAGTTCGATTCCCGCCTCAGACAAGTAATTTATGCTTAGATATTTGTCTGTGGTCTGGTTGTTTCTATGTATTATAAGTATATATTTACAAAAGAGAAGTATATTAGTAGTATATCCGTTGTCTAGCACCCATAACACAAGTCTTGTTACTTAGCTTGGGGCTAGATGGCGATGTGTGAAATGTCCTGCAATATTTAATTATTTAAGCAACATAATATTACTAACCCGTATAAAGATAATGACACAAAGGGACCGGTCGTTTAGGCGTCGAAACGACATACACTCGACGTTTCTTTATCCGTCCAACCCAGTCGGCGAACTGTAGTGTATTCGGTACAGTTGCACTTAACATTACAATACTGACGTGGGCTGGTAGCAATATCAACACCTCTTCCCAGACGTAGCCCCGCTGGAATAAAGAATTGTAACAATTTTTAACCCCGATGCAAAAAGAGGTGTTATAAGTTTGACGCGTCTGTGTGTCTGTCTGTGGCAATGTAGCTACCGAACTTTGTTTTTTTTTGTTTAAAAGGTGATATTATCGGTGATAATAGTCGGGAGTGTTCTTAGGTATGTTTGATCAAAATCGGTCAAAAGTTATAAGCATTTTTTCTTATCAATCTGGTGTTTTTTAATTTGTCTGACAAATATTTTCACAGAGGTAAGTTAAAACAGAGACAAAAAATAGTATATAGACGAACACCGCCTCTATATAGCGTACGTGCATTTTAGAAACCCCATCTGTTTTAAATCAAATGAAAACTACAAACTTTTAAATATTAGATTCACATATGACGTTGTAATAAAGAATTAGAGAACTTTCACAATTTTTTTATTAATTAGAAGCGATTTTTTTTTTCAGTTTTAAATTAATATTTCAACTCTCATATTTTTAAACTAGAGCTGAACTGAAAATTATTAATTGTAAAAAAAAAACAACTTATTCTAAGTTACGTAAAACAACTTAGATAGATATAGGGGTATAAAATAAAGCGCCATCAAGAAATAAGTTTCATTGTGTTTTGTTCAAGATAGACAGTCAATCTCTGCTTTTTATTGTCTTTGGTAATTTATAACTTCAAACTTGTACTTACCTCAGTATTATTAATGTAATGTACTTCATCGAATATAACAAATTCAAGATCTCTGGTAACATCGGAACCGCAATACAGCATCGATCTTAGAATCTCCGTGGTCATGACGAGGCAAGGGGCTGTGGCGTTGATCTGCAGATCTCCAGTTAAGAGACCTACTTCGCCGAATAGCTTGTTAAAATCATTGTATTTTTGGTTAGATAATGCTTTTATAGGGGAAGTATATATTGCCCTGGAATAATTTAATATTGTTTTTGTAACAGTTTTCACATGAAATCCAATTTAAACTCCTAATCTTACTAATAATATAAAGAGGAAAGATTTGATTGTTTGTTTGTTTGCATTAAATAGGTTTGGAAACTACTGGACCTATTTTAATGAAACTTGGCTACTTTTTATCCCGATATTCCCACTGGATCGGGAGTTACGCGGGGTGATGCTAGTGAACTATATCACTTCATTAATTATTAATAACTTGTATAGCCCTTAGGTTCAAATGATTCCGGCAGATTTCAACTGGTTCTCAAAACAGGAGATTTAATAATTTAAAACTTTTTTCTTTTCAAAGAACTGTTGACGAACTCTCGGGATTTCGGGAGAATTCGCACATGTTGGATCATGTAGATATTGTAAGAGAAATTATTTATTTTATTTTCTCACCTAGTACAATTTCTCCTAGACATTGCAATGGCATATTCAGCAACAACTGTTTTGCCGGCAGACGTGTGCGCTGCAACAAATACGTGGTGGCCTTCCTCTAATTTTAGTATAGCCTGAAATAAATCTTAATGTAGAAGAAATTTCACTCGTACCATCTTGTTTAGATCGAAATAATGCTAGATTATAATATTACGTACTAGCTGTTGCCCGTGATTTCGTACAGTTTTGGAAGTTTTGTGTTTTATACTAAAACCGTCCTCGATAACCACTTTATCCATTGGTGAAATCAGATGAAAATCGGTGCAAAAGTTTTATTAAGAACAGAATGACGCGGCAGAGGACTTTATTTTATAATATTTAGTTTACAGTTAGACCCCTTTTTAATTGGGTCCTTTTTGCGTGAGGTGAGGATAGTAGTAGTAGGTGCTGACCCTCTTAGCTTAGTCGACCATGTCCAGAGGAGAGAACTTGTCAATACTTCTGGAGCCAACTAAGCCGCGGGTTTCATCACGATGTTTTCCTTCACCGTAAGAGCAATGTCAATTAGCGCACATAATTTTTTTCATTGATGCACCGCATTGAGGCCGGGATGGTTTGACGACCCAGTTGGCACAATGGTCACCATGCCGGACTGCCAAACAAGGATTGCGGGTTCGATTCCCGCTTCAGACAAGTATTTATGCTAAGATATTTGTCTGTGGTCTGGTTATTTATTTGTATTATAAGTATAAATTTACAAAAGAAAAGTATATAAGTAGTGTATCCATTGTCTAACACCCATAACACAAGTTAACTTATCTTGGGGCTAGATGGCGATGTGTTGAATGTCCTGATTAGTTTACAGTGATTTCACCTGTTTCTGGAAATTATCCAACTCAAACGGATATGTATGAGCCATATCTTTAATCTTTTGTCTAAACTCCGGCACAGGTTGTGAGACGTCAATCATTTCTGCCCATTCGGTGGATGTTACACCAAGTTTAATATTCGAACTTGTTATGTTCAATATTGGTAACTCTGGTAACTCTATTGGGGGTCTTATTATTGTGGCTTCGAGGAAATTGTCGTCATCACTTGTGTCTGTTGTTAGGTATACTTTCTTGGATGGTTTTTGTTTTTGTATGTCTTCATCTGTTTTCCATAGATCTGAGAAATACATAGAATAAAGTTAAAACTATAAAGGCTGACGTGGACAAGTTTATTTAACACTTCTTAAGTTTTTTTTATAAAGCTCAAATTGTAAGGCGTATAATATACTTCCTTAATGATGAGAACCCATGGAGTCCATGGACATGAATTTAATTGCTCCATTTCAAATATACATTCAAAAATATTTGTAAACTCGATTTTTGTGAGCATCTCATAAAAAATAAAAACCACATGATTTTCTTGTGGTTGATTGATGGCGCGTTCCAAAGACACGCATCGTAACTTAATTTTAAAGACGATTCAATGTGATCTTATGCAAATATTGCCAATACAATAAATACAATTTTGACTATGACTTAAACCACTATTAGCACTCTAACAAAAACAAAATTAAAAATCGGTGCGTTTACTTATTCTAAGAACCCGTGTGAGAAGTTATACATCCGTCTCTCCGTCTGTCAGTCCGAGCAGCTTCAACCTGTTACTTTTGTGTTGCGCAGCTTCAACCTGTGACTTTTGAGTTACAGATCCCCTCGCATCTTAAAATTTTACTCTCATCATTTTTCATATAACTACAAAAATATTTACATACCTACTAAATGTGCATTGTTATCAACAACCTCTTCCAAATTTATTTTAATATCAATTTGTAACTCCTGATCCGGTTTCTCGTCTTCCATTTCTTTATTTTCTTCATTGAGGAGAGTGAACCCATCTTTGGCAAATAACACATGGTCCTTGCAACCAGGCGCTATTGTTAAAATATCTGTAACATGCAAAAGGTACATTTGATAGTAGCAAAGGTTAAATAAATATTGTGGGACACTTCACACAGTGCCATCTTACCACATCTAGGTTTGTTTTATGGTGGCCAGAAAATGGATAGAATACCTATATACTTTTCTTTTATAAATATAATACAAAACACCCAGAACAGAGAGAAATATCTGTACATAAATATTTGTTTGAAGCGGGAATCGAGCATATACTTTACATATACGACACTTCATCCGCTTAAGTCCCCATCCTGTGGGAATATCGGGATAAAAGTTGCCTATATATTAATCCAGGTCTATAGCCATCTACATACAGAATTTCATTGCAATCGGTTCAATAGTTTTTGCACGAAGGAGTAACAAACATTTACACAAACTTTGACATTTATAATATTAGTAGGATAGGATTAGTATCAAACACTAATGAATGATAGATACAAGTATTTATAGACTAATCATACCTTCTCCTAAAAATTTTCCAGGCTCATTATTATCCAAGTCCAATTTTATATCAGCCTGGATTGTTGCTTCCTCTAACATTTTCTGTAATTCCTCCTCAAACCCAGCAGGCAGGAATGGGCTCTGTGTGACTGCCCCTCGAGTTGCCAGGCTTGGGGGTAATGGAGCTCGCGACATGGAGTGGACTTCCTCATCATCTTCATTAGGTACAGGTACTTCTTCGAGGCCTGTTATTTCTCCAGTTATTGGGTCTCGTACAACCTGTTTGTATATAACTATTTCATGAATAATAACAAACTTGCCTTCAAGTATAACATATCTCTAATAATACGATAGCTTTCAGTGTTTTTACTTTTGTATAATAATTTTCTAAGTGTGTTATGCAAATATAGAACATAACTGTTCGTACCAGTTGGTACAATGGCCACTATGCTGGACTGCCAAACACAGGGTTGCGAGGACGATTCCCCCCTCAGGCAAGTATTAGATATTTGTCTGTAATCTGATTGTTTCTATGCATTATATATATTTATAAAAGAAAAGTATATAAGTAGTATATCCATTGTCTAGCGTCCATAACACAAGTCTAGTTACTTAGCTTGGGGCTAGATGGCAATGTGTGGAATGTCTAGCAATATTTATTGTTTATTTTATAGTGTTTTTCTATCTATCTGCACCACTTTACGACAAAAAATATGTACAACTCTACATCATAAAAATGAGATAAAAAAGCGACACCCACCACCAAGAATAAGAAGACTTGTAAGAGTTAAATAAGATACAGACATTAACTTAGTCAAAGCATAAGCATAATAATAAAATCTGTTTACCTCTAGTGTTGTAGTAGGGTCAAAATCCTCATCATCATTCAGAAATAAAGAATCTATATGGCTCTCCCTGTGCCAGTGTCCTTGAGACTTCTCCCAACTATGTATTGATAGCCGTTCTGGCTTCAGAATGTAATCTTTCACCCTTTCATTGAGGTCTTCAAATATAGGAGGTAGCTGAAACAACATAGTAAACAAGTTTTGACGGTCTGAATACTTGTAAGTGTAGTTGGATAAATATAAATAAGTACCTTAAAGTCAGAAAATTCTCCAGGGTCTTCAGCCATTGAGCTTAATATTATTTATCAAAGCGTTTACAACATAGAGTAACTTATAGTACTACGTTTATTTACTTCAAATTATTAAGAAATTTGAGGTTAGAAAGTTGCCTGTTTCTTTTTTTTGTTTATACTCTTCGAGAGGGCAAAATAAAAGGTTTTTGCCCATACAGCTTTCATGGGCTGTTTAACATTTTCCTATAATCTCGAAAAGTCTTTTCAAATATTTCTGTTTTCAAATCTTTCAATGAAAGTATGAAAATATTATTGGCACTAACTTTAATGCACTATGCGGAGCCCAGGACCAATAAACTTAGGAAATCAAAGTTATCAATCAATGTCATAATCAAAGTCGCAAAACTGTCAATGTCAGCTGAGGATATTTTCCAAACGTCATCGAAATGATCGATCAAATATTTTTTTGATTGCGTGCATCTCATCTCAATGACTTGTGTAAATTCATCGTGGATGTGATTTTAATAAGATTTAATAGTAAAGTTTGTGAATTGTACATTCTTCTTTCGTACGGGTCTATTATTATTCACATTTGTTCTCATGTAGTCATCGGGGCTAGTAGACATTCCAGAGTGATCGGTTTATAATATTTGTAAGGGAAAATTAGCCGTAATGATAATGCTTCAAGACGAAGAGTTTGAGGCTCTCGTGGTAACCCCGGAGCGGATAGCCGCTCTGGGGTTCAAGCCACAGAGTGAAATGCTGATGAACCATCTCGTACCATATGCTGCGGAGTTAGACGAGGAATCTGCCAGGTTCCTGGAGCAAGTTAAAACGAACTTGGCGAAGGCTGTACTTTTACGTGAAATGAAACCAGCATGCGGAGTGTGGTCGTCCAGGCTAATGAAGTAAGTATCTTTTGATGCCTAGTTATGTATCAAGTACGTATTACTTAGTTATAAAAGTCTTTGTTGTTCAAACCACTTCACAAATATGTATTGTACCCAAAATGAATTTTTCACTAATTATGATATTAAGATCATCGTGGGACTATCTGACTGAGTGAAAGTTAACTGACCTAAAGGTAGCTGAAACTTAAAACATGAAATAGGTACATTATTCCAAGGAACTTCTCTGCAGGTGAAACCACCGGGCACCGCTAATATTTAAAATGCACATGTATTATATCAAAAAAGCTTCCTGTTCTATTAATATCATTGAATATCTTAGTTCAATGTTAACCTTTGGCAGCTAAAACCATGTTTCAAATATGCTGGCCATCTCCCAGTTCTTCCTACAAGCATCACCTGTACTATACGTTATAATGTTATAATAAAATACAATTCTGCATTACCTATTTATTTCTTATGACATTTTTGCATAATGATAGGCACTAATATTATCAAATAATAAAGTCTAGATTTTTCATCTGGGAGCTCTGATAAAACCCATTTTTGTGACTAGTACATAATAATTAATAAAAGTAGGAGTTGAGTTTTCCGAAATCGAGTCCAAAATCCTTTCCTAACAAATGCCTATATGTCATAATATATGTGTCATTTTGTTTTGTTTAATATTATTAATTGTGAAATGTAATATTATAGTACAGCAGCCCTTAAACGTTTTTTTAAGTGATTAATAACAGGCTGAATCTTTGTGAGCAGGTTCCGTTCGACGATACGCCCAAGTTTTAAAACATGGTAGGTATAAAACATGTCGATTTCGTGGGGTGTCGAAATTGTCTAATAACAGTAAATTTCTTAATTGAATATCGAGGTAATTCGATGATAAACTCGGAACAACAATTGTCCTACAAAATGGATGGTATGACTCTCCAGTCGTCCACTCTGAATGTGTCCAAATAACGAGGTCAATAAAATGATTAATAACAAGGTGATTTTTTATATGCAGTTTAGTAAATAAATGTACAATCAAATGGCCACATACTCCTACAAAGAGCGGTTTTGGCTTATTGGTAGATACCTCGAGTTTCTTTCTGAAGGCCATGGGTTCGAATCCCGGCCGGCCGTGCACCAATATATTTTTCTTAAGAAAAATTTATGTGCGGTAATTGACATTGCTCTTACGTTGAAGGAAAACATCGTGATGAAATCCACAGCTTAGTTGGCTCCAGAGGTATTGACAAGTTCTCTCCTCTGGACATGGTCGACTAAGCTGAGGGGGTGCTGGCCAAGCCTACTCCATCCTCACGCAAAAAGGACCCAATTAAAAAGGGTCCAATGGCGGAAAACAGCCTGTATACAAGTATACAAGTACAAGTAGTCCTACAAATTTAGTGGTACGTTTTTCCAGTCCTACTGTGGATCGGACAAGTTCTAAGCGTAGCACACACGAAGATTCAGCCTGTTATTAATCACTTAAAAAAACGTTCAAGGGCTGCTGGTCTATTACTTTCACTCTAATTTGAATTTTTGTTTTTTTTTTTCAAATTGTGATTTGGATTTGTTAATTTTTAGTATTTTACATAGAGATCTGAAATAAATTAATTGAATTGAATAATAGCTAACTGTAGGCCAGATTTTAGTTAAATCCGCTTATTGGTTTGAGCTGCCAGGAAATCAGGACGTTGAATTTTATATATAAAAATAAATAATAATCGCCTACTTATTCTACCCATTAGATGTGCCAATATTACCTATGATAAATAAAAAAAATTATAAAAATTAATTTACCGATATTTAAAACGACCATCGCTAGGGTTTCACCCGCATAACTCCCGATCCTGTGGGAATATCGGGATAAAAAGAAGCTTATGATACTCCCAATGAATCAATCTATCCTCATACCAAGTTTCATATAAGCCAATTCAATTCAAACAAACAAACAATGAAATCTTTCTCCTTTATAATATTAGTATAGACGATGGTCAAACAAAGTAAATAAAGCACACACTATAAATAAATATTGTAGCAAGCTAGGCTTTTATTATGGTGGCTAGACTATGAATAGAATACTGATATATTTTTCTCAGCACTGCAGTCAAGTATTCTTGACTGTGCAGCTAGATAAACTATAGTACAACAAATAAAGTCAGCATTACATCATTCTCATAAATATTCATAGTATGACTAGCTAATTTTTTGTAAAACAATTAGTCTGTAGACAAATAATAATTAAACCTCTATGACCTATGTGTCATGTGCGGACCTCTGTGGCGCAGCGGGCAAACTGACGCCTGCAAGACAAAAGGTTGTGGGTTCAATTCCCGCCTCAAACAAATATTCCTATATCTCTACAGGTATTTGTTTCCGGTCTGGGTGTTTATGAATGTGTAATAAGTTTACAAAGTGATTTTTTAAATGAGCCTTATAGCTTACAGATTATATGTCAAGTAGATAAGTTAGAACATAATATAAAAAAATGTTTAGAAAAATATCACTTGCTCACTATGCCTCATCTTTATATAATATAACTAGCTGCGCTTCGCAGTTTCACCCGCGTAAATTCCGAGCCCGTGGGAATATCGGGATAAAAAGTAGCCTTCCTCGACAAATGGACTATCCAACACAAAAACAATTGTTCAATTCGAGCCAGGAGGTCTTGAGATAAGCCCGTTCAAACAAACAAACTCTTCAGCTTTATAATATTAGTATAGATTCTACTGTAAGTGTGTATGTCACTTAACTCCTCCTTAACGGCTGGAATGATTTGAATGATTTTTTTTGTTTGGGTGGCGTCATGGATGGTTTAGATTAAAAAATCAGCCCAGCGGATGGCGCTGCAGTCGGTATCTAGGTTATATATCTATACTGGATAACAACGTTTGCCGGGACAGCTAGTATTCTATTTGTTTTGCAAGAATTGAAACTTGCAGAAAACTTCAAGAATGTTCAGTTTCCTTTGATTTGCCATTCCTGGAATTTATCCCTATTTAGCTACACTATTAATTAATACAAAAATATTAGGATGATTACTAGGTACATAATAATATTAAATCTTTAATGTGTCTATTTCTTTGTTATTTTTCAGGTACATAAGAATGTATGGACTGAAGTTTAGTAAAGAAGATCATATTGCATTTATTAAACTGGCATATGAGCTTATACTGATACCTGACTTGGAACCGTGCAAGATTCACAAGTTCTCCACAATGTTTCTAATGTTGACTAAGTAAGTTGTTGTTTACTATAATCTATCTATCTTATACGACCCTATCTTGATGACCCAGTTGGCACAATGGTCACCATGCCGGCCTGCCAAACACAGGGTTGCGGGTTCGATTCCCGTCTCAGACAAGTATTTATGGTTAGATATTTGTCTGTGGTCCGGTTGTTTTTATGTATTATAAGTATATATTTACAAAAGAAAAGTATATAAGTAGTATATCCGTTGTCTAGCACCCATAATACAAGTCTAGTTACTTAGCTTGGAGCTAGATGGCGATGTGTGGAATGTCCTGCAATATTTATTTATATATGTATTTAAATGAGTAATTCTTGTATATATATATCAGGATTTCATGAAATTTAGTATGCAGTGCGATTTAAAAAAAAAATATTATATTATATTATATTACGTATTATAACCTGTCACGCAAGTACATATAAAACAAAAAATCGTATAATAACCGGTCACCCAGGTACAGTCGGCTGCAAATTTGCAGCCCCCGGTAAAGTTCAAAAATTACTATTATTGGCATGTTTTCATTCCAATAATTTTGTTTGATAAATTCACGAGTTAGACGACTTTAAACTTCAACTAAAGCAGGTGCCTAAAATCTTGCTTGTGTTGAAAACATTCTTATAACAGCCGTTTGGAGCTCTACGGTGGGTCTGCAATTGTGCAGCCGACCGTACATATAAAAGAAAAAAATCGTAAAATAAGCGGTCACCCAGGCACATATAAAACAATTAAAATTATAAAACTGTTCTAAATGTTATAATTTTTATTTATGTAAGACAATTTTTATTTAATCTATATATTAAATAAAAATTGTCTTACATAAATAAAAATTAAATAAGTAGGTAGGAACTTAATATAAAAACCAGCCAAGTGCGTGTCGGACTTGCGCACGAAAGGTTCCGTACCATATCGTATATCATATCCCGAGTACCACTTAAATACATTTTTTCTGATTTTAGTACTTATTCGTTGTTATAGCGGCAACAGATATACATAATCTGTGGAAATTTCAACTGTCTGGCTATCACGATTCATGAGATACACCCTGGTGACAGACAAATAGACCGACAGTGAATTCTTAGTAATAGGGTCCCGTTTTTACCCTTTGGGTATGGAACCCTAAAAATTAAAACTTGAAGAAGCTTAAGAAAATATTTTAGCTCTTCTGGTGTAGTTACACCAGACGTTGCTTAACCTATACAATTATAGTATTGAGAAATGATGTTTGCCTATAAAACTACTCAAACACCTGGGTTGTTCATAAAATGTAAAGATTTACACAGATGTGTCTAAAAGACAACAGTATTGTCTTCTAATAGTTGTTACTATAAAATTTATTGAATTGTAGATATTAAATATAAATAAATTGTTATGCAAACACTTAAAAATATTTATTGTTTGGGTTAACAAACCACGGTACTCTTGGCATTGTATCCCAGGAATTAATTATTTGGCAACTTGCCACTGTCTAGCTTCAATGGAGTAATTAATGATCGATAAATTGCAGGAAAAAACATGTAATTTCTCCCGATGACTTGACGTTGCCGTGGCGTCCTCTCTACGAGATGGGCGTGAAGATATTCAACAAGAATAACACTAATATTGGAATGTATCATTATCTATCGTAAGTATCAAAATACACATACGAAAACACACATCTACACTGTCTAGGTCTATTTTGAATGTAGGGCTAAATCGTATGAGGCATTAATAACTAAATATCTCGAAACCAAGAACTTGTACAGTTGAAAGCTCTATATATTCCTAAACAGTGTTGATTGTAATGCTAATATACAGATATTTTATTCATTTACCCTATTATACTGGCTTGCACTAATAAGCCAATATTGAAATGCTTCCGAGCTCACATTGAACCCTTGTCTTTGTGATATAAAAATGTGTGTTCAGGCTGAAACGTTTCGTGAAGGACGAGGGAGACCTAGTCAATATGATTCGCAAATTCCTGTCTGGCTCAGGGCTCGATGACGCTCTAAACATGTTCGGCCTAGCGGGACAAGACGAACTGCCTACGTAAAATAACAATCAATAAATAAGGGTTAAGCTTCTAATGCACAGGTGGCACTTGGTATATCGGTTCATTCATTATGTAAATGTTTATCTGTGTCTTAACAAATTTTTAGTTAAATTATTTCTTGCACAAAATTGTACCAACTTGTCCTCTAGCTATCAAACTTGGAAGTTAACAGAGTCCTCGTTTCTTTTTAAAAGTCAATTGCCTTATTCATTCATTCGTATACTCATCTACATGGTGGCAGGCAGGTAAAAAGGTGCATGAATTGGTGTATAGAAAAATATACTTTTAAATATATGTGTTTATAATTGTTTATTTTTTATTTCAGTTCACTGGAGAGCTCATATTTAACTTTGGTGAAATGTGCTAAACCGTGAGTATCTATATTATTTTGCATACTAAAGTATTTGTCCAAAAATAAGTCGTTAAGAGACATTAGAACTCAAGGTTTATTGAACTCGAATTTATTTTTAACACTAAACAGTACATTGGCAAACCAAAACCAAATTACATCGGTGAATATTCAACACACAAAATAGAGGAAATCTTCAAGGATTATTCAAAATATTAAATGTATAGGTTTTAACTCAAAATAGGGTACAGTCCGCGCGGCGAATTAAGATCTCTGAGGTAAGTGGAAGAGGTAAGCGCAGAACTCAATATTTATATGAAAACTAAGTTCTGCGCATACACCTTCTACTTTCCACCAGGGTCATCATTCGCCGCTCGGACTGTACTTCCGGTTAACCTACACTGAGAAGCAAAGTCCAAGCACAAGGATAAAGTCTCAGAAAGTTTACGCCAATAAATGAAACTTAGCTCCTGAATCATATGCCCTTACCTCTCCAAAATAACGTACCATGTATTAGTACAAACATATACGGAACCGTCAGTGTGCGAGTTCAACTCGCACTTGACCACAATACGTCGTATTTAAATATTTTTATGTATATTCACCGATAATTATTTTAGATTTCACGATGACGCGTATTTTTTTTACTTAAGTATGATTCACTAATCCTATACAGATATAAAAATTTCTAGTCAATTTATTAGGTATCTAAAGCATTTAGTACTTTTATAATATACCCACCAGCTTTTACCTGTATCCACGTAGGACTTGTATTTCTCAAAATCCTTTTATTAGTGTCATAGTAATAGCTATATAAAAGTTGGTAGACCAACTTTAGCCCAATCCGTCTTGTGGTTTGACCCTATCTATCAGTCAGGACTTTGAATTTTATATTTATAGATAAAATCATCGAATCATTAATGTCTACTAGGAAGACTTGACATGCGAATAAAACCGTGGGGCGCAGTAAGTGTACATGCCGATGTGCGGCACCGATTCGATGTGTTTTGCTTCGTCATTCCTTGTTCGTACTGCAATAGAATGGAAAATAGGAAAGCGTGCTACATCTTAGGCCTCATCGTCACTTATCATAAGGCAGGCCTTATGTTAGGTGACGATGCCTACCATAAGCCTACGATGCGGCCTAAGATGCTAAGGTACATCTTAAGCCTCATCGTCTTACACACAGGTGTGATAGTGGTCAAACGATGAGTAAAAAAAAGTCTACAATTTCAGTCATTTCATTTCAGCTACTTCGACCTATCAGCAACCAAAGAGATGCTCGAAGTGATGCTACCACAAATCAATCCGTGGATGTCAGAAGTATATCCTATAGAGCAGCTAGCTATGTTTCTACCAGTGGCTTTGTTTCCAGAACACAAAGCGCAAGGATACGAACTATGGTTCGACGAACTAATGGCGTTATGGGATACTTGTTATAACGAAATCGGGGTTACTGTAAGTTAATAAGAAAAATTATAATTTATTGAATAAAAACTTTTACAAAATATTATCCTACTAATATTATAAATGTGAACGCACACAGTAACAAACATACATGCACACACGTGCATGTATGTTTGTTACTCCTTCACACAAACACTACTCGACCGATTGCGATGAAACTCCGTATCTAGATAGCTGGAGACCTGGATTAACTTAAGGCTGATTTTTATCCCGATATTCCCATCGGGACTTACGCGAGCGAAACTACGGGATGCAGCTTGCACCTACTAAAGAGGTAAATCCTCGGGCTAAATCACACGAAAACAATGAATAGTACATTTGCCTAAACTTGGAAAATCCTGTGTTAAATGAATATATATTGTGCGACATTGCAAGCGCCATCTAGCTCCTAAGCCTAAGCAACTAGACTTGTGTTATGGTGACCAGACAATAGATTCTTCTTCAATTTTAGAGGTTCCGTACCTCAAAAGATAAAAAAGGACCCCTAATTAGATCACTTTCTTGTCCGTCTGTATTTAATATAAATAGTAACAAACAGACCACAGCAAATATTTGTTTACAAACGGTGTTTGGGAAAATATTTTTTGAAGTGATTTGTATTGTAATAAGTACATATAATAAATTGAATTATTGCGCCAATTTTATAGAGTACAAACCTTGAAAATGCAACAAGTTTTTATTAGGTTTAAAAGTAAATTCAATCGCAATTCAGCTATGGAATGCTGCCAGACTCTTAAGGACAACGCCTCGCCTTCATCTTTAGATGACAATATAAATTATTTTTTATCACAGTTGCTCATAAAGTGGATCTTATTCAACGGCTTTTAGGCTCATAATCCAACATATTATGCACGCGTGCGTTTTAGATTTGTTAACTAGTGCTGTAAAGTTATCCCGATAAGTTAAATACGTATCTTTCTGCTAATTACATGTTAGGTAGGTGAAACATTCTTAATTTATCTGGGTTATACTGTTTTGATGTATAAAAAAGGTAGATACCAAAGAGTTTTTAGCTAGCAAAAATGGTTGTCTCTAAAGTCAGTTTACGAACGAAAATTTTACGTGATAATGACTTAGAAAACGATTAAAAATTGAGTTGTTTATTTTTTGTTTTTTCTTTACTTAAATATATTGTTTTTACTTTACTTTACTTTACTTTACTTAAATATATTGTTTCTTAACCCCCGATGCAAAACAAATAGAAAAAACCCTAAAAAAATTGTATGTCAGACGAGGCTGTATAGGTTAAAAGTCTTTTGCCTGGCCTTTCCGGAGCACAATTAACAAAAAAATATTGCCTAAAAAAATGTAAACATAGACTTATCACAAATATTTTGTTAATTATTATTTTGTTTTCTTTTCTAGTCTTTTCTTTTATTCGCAACTGTGATAAAAAACGTCGTACGATATACGTGTGGAATTGATCTTTGCATCTTGGCTTCTTATGACACGCTCGCTACCGCTCGCGCGTCATAAACCGCCTCTATGCAAAGGTCAATTTACCACACTTATATCGTAATGTACTATTAATAAGGTTATTATTTAACCCCCGATGCAAAAACGACGGGGTGTTATAAGTTTAACGTGTCTGTGTGCGTGTGTGTCTGTCTGTGGCATCATAGCTCCCGAACGGATTAATTGGTTTTGATTTGTTCCTTTTGTTTGAAAGTTGAATTAGTCGGGAGTTTTCTTAGCTATGTTTGATTAAAATCGGTTCAGTCATCTGAAAGTTATGGGGGGTTTTTTAAATTTAATATTTAACTAGCTATCCCGGCAAACGTTGTTTTGCCATTTACAAAAAAAATGAAGGAAAAAAATAAAAATAGATAGTAGCCGATTCTCAGACCTACTGAATATGCATATAAAATTTCATAAAAATCGGTCAAGCCGTTTCGGAGGAGTATGGTAACTAACATTGTGACACGATAATTTTATATATATTTAATTAATACTTACTGTAATTTGTATACTTAAGTTTAATTTTGGTAACAAAATTACTAATAATATATTACTAACTAAATTATCTTTAATATTCCAGGACCTATTGATACTTTTCTCGGGTCTAGCGAAACGTAGTCCAGGTGCGATCGATTGGACTCCGTACGTATCCCGAATGTTTTCCAAGTTCATGCACTCACTCAACTTGCCTGTGAGTTACAAGGATATGCAGATATCTAAGGCGCACAATCTTGGTGAGTTAATAACTTAATAAACACTACCATCCCATCACAGTAGATGTCCAATGCCACTGTGGTCAAACAGAGCCGACAATGCCCTGCCTCCTGCACCTTACAGGGTCTCTACGAAGCAAGTGACGATGCCGTAGCTGTGGCAACTTATTGGACTGGATTTGGCATGTAAACATTTATATGATAGTGACAATAAAAAAAAGCCTTAAAAATAAATATAATAATATTCGGAATCGACTCGCAAAGAAGAAGAAGCCCAAGTAGTTTTCTCGTGTAGTTTATTAATAGTTCTGTTCTCAAACCGGAGGTTGTCTTTGGCTGCATTTTATAGTGCAGACAGGTATAACCGGTTTGGTGTTCACATCGTACTTTGCTATTAAACTTGTTATTGTAAAGGGCCTCTACTTGTTGGCTTCGGCTCCACACACGCCTTCCAAAAGTCCGGAGCTCCATAGCCCCATGATATGGGACACATAAATACAAAAGTCTGTTTGTTTGTCTAGGCCATAGACGAATAATGTTGTATAGACTGTTCCTCATGAACAAAATAAAGTGAAGAAAACCCCCTTATTTGAAGATTGTGCCACCGCTCGCGCTGTTTACAAATTTTATATACTATAATTTTTTTTCTTATATATAAGTACTTAATTTAATATTCATATTGAATGTAAAAAATAATAATTCAAACTAAGAAAAATCGCTAAGAAATATCTTAAAGATCTACAATTCTTTATTACAAGCCATCAGTGTGACTCATTGTCAAAAGTTTATACATTAGATTTGTAACAGATGGTGTTACTAAAAACCACGTATGCTATTTTGTATGGCAGCGTTTGTCTATATCTTTTGTTCGTCTATGTCTCAGCTACGGCAAGAGTGATTTTAATGATAATTTGACCAAGTATAGGAAATAGTATGAAGTAATTGGTACATAAGATACTTTCGCCAGTTTTAGGACACAGGTTTCGCGGGCTAAGCTGTTAGTAGAGCTAGTTTTTAGGTTTTGGTACCTCAAAAGATTAAGATCACTTTTTGTTCTTTTAGGTCAGCAATCCAATATTTTGGAATTCAACATTTTGCAAAGATAGATAGATTGTATAGATACTCTTTATTGTACCACGTTAAACCTTAATTCTAACATAAACTCATGTTACAAAAACAAATGGCACAATGGGCGGCCTTATTGCTAAAAGCGATCTCTTCCAGGCAACCTTTGGATGGACAAGAATTAAAGAAGGGGATGGGAGTAGTGTATAAGTTACCTCATGAATGCATCAGTTATAAAACTGGCCTCAATTTATTCGATTCAGTTCAACGAATCATGACCAGATCACTCTCAGATGAAGTACTGACCTGATCATTCTCTTAAGGTCCTACGTTTTCCCTACTAAATGTTCTAGACATTCCTACGTTTTATACTGAGATATTTAACTTATTTAATTAGTAGAATATAAAATGAATCTATATGAAAAACAAAATTAGTTTGTTTGTTTTGACGAGCCGGTGACGTTTGGAAAAAAGTCAAAAATTGTCAAAAAGTGATTTTTATACTGCATTTTTCCATGAAATATTTTAAATGTGTAGATAAAATTCTAAATGTGTAGATTTACAAATCTGGTACTGGAGCAGGTATTTACTCAGAATCTTTACAACTATGGAGTAGTTTGGGTCAATACACTACGGTTTCCCAGGCAGAGATGTATGCCTAGCATGCGCAGAGGAAAATTTCAAAATGAATGTAGAGAACAAGACCATATACATTCTTAGCGACAGGCAAGGTCAACTCAAAACTGGTCTGATAAATGCGGTGAAAACCCTAAACAAGTTGGGCCATAGGAACTAAGTACGACTAATCTGGGTCCCAGGTCGTGAAGGAATAGCAGGAAATGAGAAGGCTGATGAGCTGCAAGGACAGGCTTGGCAAGTGCTATGCTTGGACCAGAATTATGTATGGGCCTCCCAGCATGCACAATCACAAAGGATACTATGGAGCACATCCTGTGTGAATGTGACGTCTTAGCAGCAAAGCGTATGGGCCTCCTTGGGAATGCATATCCCAAACCGGAGGAACACAGGATTTTTCTTCTTAGTGGGATCACCGCGTTATTCGATCCCAATGGGTCAAAGTGTTGCTGGCTATGTCAGCCCCCGATATATGATAAGAAACAACTAATCTATATATATAAAAATTAATTGCTGTTCGTTAGTCTCACTAAAACTCGAGAACGGCTGAACGGATTTATCTTATCTTAGTCTTAAAATGTTCGTGGAGGTCTAGGGAAGGTTTAAAAGGCGAGAAAAAATCGAATAATTTCCGGGAAAACCCTAAAAACAGCCCTTTTCTATTTCCCATACAAATGTTTTCTAGAGTCAATTCCTACGGGATCGGGACTTACGCGGGTGAAACCGCGGGGCGCAGCTAGTTTAAAATAAATTAACCTTTTGTACATTACTTTGTCTTTATTTTTCTTTTTCCACTCAGACCTGGTACAATATGCATCGTTCTGAGTTCGTCCTAGTTCAAAAAAAGTTGATCCTGTTTTGGAAAATTTAGTCAAAAATATATTTTCATACGAAAAAATAATATTTGAATCGAGATTTGAACCGGGTCTCTCCAGAACACTACCCTGCCACTCTAAATGACGACACCAATCGGTAACTATAGGACTACATCAAATATAGTCTATAGTTGCTACAGTTTAATATTTTGTATGTGTGCGTGTCATTTATATCGTAACAACAGGTGACAAGAGTTGAAATTTGTACTCGCCAAATACATAAAATTGTGACGTCCAATAAATTAAATTATGTTTAAAATATGTTCAGAGCAAACTGGGAAACACGCAAAATATATTGAAATACTTTTATTCTTCGTCAATTATAGCAAAATAAAATAAAAATATACTTTCGGGAAAACAGCGGCATCTAGCGGAATACTTTTCTTAGGGATACGAAACGATCAACCTTAAGTTTAAATGACTAGATCATGAGAATTCATAATGTTAAATAGCGGTTATTAAAATAATCGCATACCTACTCACAGTGCATGACACCTCAGGTAGATCACGTCGAATGAAGGTTATAAAAACATGTCCTAAAGGGATGGATACGATGTGCGACGGCATACCGTCAGTCTATTCAACTCCAATATTGATGTGAAATGATGGACCTATCGGATAGGTACGATGTAGAATGAATGTCTTGTATGTAATAGAACGGACTCTGTTTATCCTAACGGTTTTGAATAGATCAAACTGAATGATGGAACTATCGGAAAGGTATGATGAATAGAGGAACAGATGAACAGATTGAATAGATGAATAGACAATATCTAGCTTAACCACTTATACACTACTGATGGGTGGGTTGTACATAACGTAATAGAAATATAAGGAGGAAAATAAAATAATCTTAAGAATCTAACTTTCTTTACCTTTAAAATCTTAGGAATTTTAGCATACTTCCTCATCAGACCTTATTAAAATTTATTACAGATACAAAACATGTAGCAACATGGATAGTTTGGACAATCAATAGCGATGGTTTGGTTCTCAAACATTTGCGTAGTTTCCTGGCGGGAATAGAGAGCTATTTGCACAGCGCCAACGCAGGACGTTGGTCTTACAGATTGAGGGATCTACTTAGAAAGCTTGCTAAAGAGTTCCTGAATAGGTAAATACTAGTTTTAATACAGATTAGAATAGTATCCAAGTTTCAAAAGTCTACTTATGGCCACAAAAATCTGGTTATTTTTATGCCACAAAACGATTGATTTCATACAACCTAGTTATTGCATATATTTTTTTGACGACCCCTGTGGCGCGTCGGTCGAACACCCGCTTGCGACGCAGAAGGGTTCGATTCCCGCCACAAACAAGTATTTATGGATTTGTTTCTGATCTGTATGTAAGTACATTAGGTACATATTTACAAAAATAAGTATATATGTATTCTATCCGTTATCTAGCACCCATAACATAAGCCTAGTTGCTTAGCTTGGAGCTAGATGGTGCTGTGTAAAATATTCTACAATATTTATTTATTTTATTATTTTAGAGTGCGGCGAGAACAATCAAAGAAATTCCGCAATAGTTGGGAAAATAAAACACCCGAGTCCTACAAATTACGGGAAGAAGACATAACAGAATTCGTTAACATCGTCCTTGAGCCAACTCTTCAAGCTGCTTACAGTCGGAGCGGTTCCCTTGACATATCGATCGCTTTACAAAACTTAGCTACATTGAGACCGGCGCTTGTGATACCGCCGCTTTTGGATAGACTACGGAATGCCCTGACGTCATTAACCGAACCTCATAGGGTGACCGCGGGTATGGCAGCGGTCGCGTGCGTAGCACGACCGATACTTCGAGGTCCTGCGGTCGGATACCCCGAGGGCCCAACCCACGTCATACCATTACTGATGGCCGTATTACCCGGCCTCGATCCTAACGACATCAAGAAGACACTCGTTAGTCTTCATTTTATACTCATTTTCTCTTGGATGGTGCCACTGATCGATTGCAGTTCCGCCCACGAGTATTGGAACGATTTGACTGAAGAAGAATTACTGACTTGCGAGTCGACCGCACAGATTGAAGACTTTGTTCTTTTGTTTATGGACAGACTTTTCGTTATCGTCGAGTCGAGCGTTCTAGAGAACGTTCGACTCGATACGAAGGATGTCGAATGTTTCCGAAGCAAAACTGAAGCTGTTATGGAAACTGCCATTTCCTCCGCAGCTATCGCTGTCCTAATGCAATGCTCACCGAAAATATTCAAAGAAGCATTGAGGAAGTTTAAAGCTTTCGCTACGGAGTCTACTTTTGAGACAAGCGTGTCTGGGAGTATGGTTGCTGTGCTACTGAAAGTATTTGCACGTGCCGACGCTGAATCCACTTTAGCAGCGTTTGTGCCGAAGTTGTGTGACGAATTGATTGAACTTTTAACTGACGAAGCATTAAATGACGAGAATCCATCGCGAGATATACTATACCGATTAGTTTTACTCCGATACGTCGTAGAATGCGACGGTGCTGTTTTACTAAAATACATACCGCAAATAGTACCGGTACTCGATAAAGCTTTAAAACTCCGCGACAAAACTGCACAAACTCGCGCTTGTGAAGTCCTAAGCAATATTTTACAATATTTCTCATTCATCGAGGTTAAAGAATGGAAGAGTTCACCTAAGGATTATTCTAAGGCACCAAAAGAGTGGCTTCCGATTAGAGAATGGGGTCACGGGTGTCCTTTTAAAGATGCCGGCTTGAAATGGCATGTTCCTAGCGAGGAGGAGGCGAAATGCGTCCAATCTTTAGTCAACAGATATTTAAAACCAGAGGTTGAAACATTAAGAAAATGGGTGAAAGGAGAAGTGATTATGAGCCATGAGGAAATGTTGAGGACCTTGAATGTGATAAACGCGTCGCTCTCATGCGGACCTTTCTTCCCACAACCTGACGAAGAACCTATTTCACTGTAAGTTTTATTTGGTTATTAGCTTTATATTTTAGATAACTTTTGCCCGTGACTTCGTCCGCGTATAAGTCGAAAATGGACCAAGGAATAACATAGTCCCATACAAACTTTGCCCCCCTTTTTTACCCCCTTTGGGGTAGAATTTCCTTTCTTATCGGATGCCTACGTCATACAAAGAACACAACCTCCAAGTTTCAACTCTCTACGATCAGCGGTTTAGGCTGTGCGTTGATCCGTTAGTCAGTCAGTCATTTAGGACAAAGAATTTTATATGTATAGATGATGGAGTTTAAATTCCTTTGTTCTTGAATTCAGTATGGAGTCTCAAGTGCCAGCAACGAGTATCCCATTCTACACCGGTGTAAAACACACTGTGACTCTTGACGGGGAAAATGTACGCGTTGCTTTAACGCGCTTGTTGGTCGAAGTTCAAGCTCGAATGTTGGCAGACAAATCGGATGATACCAAGTGCTTTCAAAGCCTTATACATGTATGTACATATTTTTATAAAATAACTATATTGTATAAGTCCCTCATACGGTTGCATTTCACTATTCTTGATATTTTGTAAGAGTTTAAATTATTTTTGTTTATAGATTTGGGAGCATGTGTTAATACTGAAGTTCGGTAGAAGCACAGCTTGTTTGGAGACTCGGCTTCGCTCGTTTAGCGCTTTAGAGAGAGCCATGGATGGTCGAGGAAGCCAGTCTGAGACGGGGCACGGTATTGTACGAATGTTGGTCGCAGACGCAGCTCGATTGCACGACGACTCTAGAGCTGATTTAGTATGTGAAGCTGGGATCACACCAACTGCGTTGCTGGCGCTCGATTCGCTCTTCGAACTCTCCATCAATACCTACACTTCGGTAAGATAATCCTGTTCTCTGGCATCATTAATAGCCAAATAAATTTAAGTACAGTTTCATGTAACATCAATGTAATACCTAGAAGAGAATTAAATACCTCAGACAAGTATTTATGCTTGGATATTTGTCTGTGGTCTGGTTGTTTCTATGTATTATAAGTATATATTTACAAAATAAAAGTATATAAGTAGTATATCCGTTGTCTAGCACCCATAACACAAGTCTAGTAACTTAGCTGGGGCTACATGGCGATGTGTGGAATGTCTTGCAATATTTATTTATTTTTTATTTTAAATAGTTTTTTTAAGACGAAACACACGTTACATAGTTAAAAAATAAAAGACAAAAAATTGAGAAGGACATAAACCTAATAGGGTCTATAGACCTCAGTATTTGGTATGAATTTCACTTGCTAGGTGCACCCGTTCCTGAGAAAATCGGTGGTGACACACGGACAGACGTACAAGAAAGTGATCTTATAAGGGTTCTTTTTTTACCTTTTGAGGTACATAAAAACATTAAAAATTATAAGAAACTAGCAAACCCGGCGAACTCCGTTTCGCCACCAGATTTTCCTGAATTTTCTTTGCTATAAACCTCACGGAGCCCGAGACCTTTCCAACGAATGCAAAACCGTGGAAATCGGTTCGTGCGTTCTGGAGTTATAGCGTCAGGGAGGAAAACCCGACTAAAAAGAAACCATGTGCTGTCCCAATTGGGTCAACGTCAGCCACAGTCAAGCATGCTTGACTTCGATTTGGAATACGACAATAATAAATAAATATTGCAGGACATTCTACACACACATCGCCTTCTAGCCCCAAGCTAAGTAACTAGACTTGTGCTATGGGTGCTAGACAACGGATATACTATTTATATACTTTTCTTTTGTAAATATATACTTATAGTACATAGAAACAACCAGACCACAGACAAATATCTAAGCATAAATACTTGCCTGAGGCGAGGATCGAACCCGCAACCCTGTGTTTGGCACTCCGGCATGGTGACCATTGTGCCAACTGGGTCGTCAAAACGTCACTATAGTGTGTCCAATCGTTTATTTCACTTTTGACAGATCACGCACATAAAGTTTCGTAATAATTTTTGATACAATGTACTACAGGTAATACTGTACTTCATGGACGGGCTCCGCCCACTTAAGAGATGTGTCATTCGTAATTAATGACCACAGACTAAAAACGGTTTTGAAATAAATCGATTATCGATTATATTAATAAAACATACAATAAATTTATTGTGATTATAATTTATATCAAATCACGTAAAGACCCTAAAAACTTAATTATTTTGCATTAAAATGCTAGACAACGGATAACTACTTATATACTTTTCTTTTGTAAATATATACTTATGATACAAAGAAACAACCAGACCACAGACAAATATCTAAGCATAAATACTTGTCTGAGGCGGGAATCGAACCCGCAACCCTGTGTTTGGCAGTCCGGCATGGTGACCATTGTGCCAACTGGGTCACCATGTCAACTGGGCCACCATGCCGCACTAGCATGTGCATGAACTGCGGTACCCACTTGTAATGAACAGGTACAAAATGTTGATATTCATAGTTGATGCATTAGACCATTTCTGAATTAATATGGCTTTATTCATTAAAATTCTACAAGCAATGAAAGTAATATTTTACACAAGACAACACCTGACATAGAGTGGTAGATGACATGACAGATTGAGCAAAGAGTAGGTCTTCTTCTTTTCGTGTTGATGAAGGTTCCATATCACCACATTCTCCCGTGGTTAAGAAGAAAGGTCGTAGTCTTGCAAATAGGATGGAGGGCGCCGCTCTCTTGACGAACGACGAGGCGCAGGGATCTGTAAGCTTGTAGCTTCTGGAGCACCAGTGCTAATAGGATCTGATGTATTACTAACTGGCTCATCAGATACCTCATCATTTACCTCATCATTAGATTCTGCAGAATTCCAACTCGATGAATCAGATTCTTCTGTATCAGAGGAAACATTACCTGTTGGGGCTAGGTGTCGATTAGAAACGATTAGCTCTCGGCCATTTTGAAGTCGAATGTGTGAATGAAGATTATTAGCTTCTATTAGTTCCACTTCTTCGACGAGAGGATCATATTTGCTCCTCCTGACTTGATTCCTATAGAACGCTTTCTCCGCCACCGTTAACCATGTTGGCATGAATTGTCCATTGGAAGATCTCCGAGGATGGTTAAACATCCGTTCATGTGGTGTACATCCAGTTGATGTACATAACAGAGATCTTATTGAATGAAGTGCCTGTTCTAGGACAGTCTCCCAGCGAGTTATAGGTAAATTCATCGATCTTAATGCAAGCTGTATGCTTTTCCAAATAATGCCATTATACCGCTCAGTTTGACCATTTCCTTGAGGGTTATATGGTGTAGTATAGCTAGTAGCTATACCCATTCCGTGAAGGTAGTTTTTGAGTTCAGCTGATACAAATGCAATTCCCCTATCAGAATGTATATAAGATGGTATACCAAATATGGCAAATAATTCTGATAATTTCTTTTGGACAGTCTTTGAACTTAGATCAGGACATGGGAATGCAAAAGGAAATCTCGAGAACTCGTCAACCACAGTCAGAATATAACGGTTTTCAGTATCACATGGCAGTGGTCCCTTGAAATCTATAGAAATCCTTTCGAATGGAGCAGTTGCTTTAATTAATGTGCCTCTTGTTCTTAGAAATCTTGGCTTTATCTCAGCACAGATACTGCAGGATGATATTATTCGCCTGACATCGTCGACTGAGTATGGTAAATTTTTGGTTCTAATCCAGTGCACCATGCGTGTGACACCTGGATGGCAGAGATTTTTATGGAGTTCAAGTAGATTGACGTTAGTATGTAGCGTTGATGCTGTTATATTTGCTCGAGATAGTGCATCAGCCACTACGTTGTCCTTTCCGGGCGATATGAGATTTCGAAATCATAATTCGACAGTTCCAGGCGCCAGCGTTGTATTTTGTCATTTTTTATCTTAGAGTCGTGCTTCTGATCGAACATGAATGATACAGATTTTTGATCTGTAATCAATTTAAAAGTTTTGCCTAACAGGAATTGTCTCCACTTTTTAATGCTTTCTACTATAGCAGAGGCTTCTTTTTCAATAGCAGAGTGGTTCCGCTCGTGATTGTTAAGTGTTCTTGAAAAAAATGCTACAGGTTGCCCATCTTGGGATAGCACCGCGGCGATTGCGTGGTCTGATGCGTCCGTTTCGACCGTTAATTGAATATAAGGGTCAATGACACTTATTGCTGACTTGGCTATCTCTGTTTTTAGTGTTTTGAATGTTTCTATAGCTTCTGGTAACAATGGGAATTTTTCTGTCTTTGCAAGCAATTTTATTTTGTCTGAGAATTTAGGAATCCACTTTGAATAGTGTGTGAAAACACCCATGATCCTTCGAAGTGAAGCCCGGTCATTAGGAATCGGCATATCCATAAGAGGCCGAAGACGTTCAGGATCTGGTTTGATTACTTTGTTGCAAATGTTATAACCTAATAGATTGATTTCATTTTTCGAAAATTCGCTCTTTTGCCAGTTCAAAGTTAAGTTGTATTTAGTGGCGACTTCTTTGAATGCGTGTAGTTTTTGGTCATGATCAGCTTGATTGTGCCCACATACTGTTATGTCATCCAAATAAGCATAAACACCTTCTAAACGCTCTTTTTCAATTATAGAATTTATTGCCCGTTGAAAAGCTGCTACTCCGTTTGTAACGCCGAATGGTATGCGCTTAAATTGATATAAATTTCCGCATGCTTCGAATGCTGTATATGGTTTTTCTTTATCAAGAATCGGTATTTGATGGTAAGCGCTGCGTAGGTCGATTTTGCTGAAGACTTTGTGTTTAGCTACTTTCGAAATTAGCTCGTCCATATTAGGTAGTGGATAGGCGTCTAGTTCGGTGTATCTATTTATTAACCCCCGACGCAAAAACGACGGGGTGTTATAAGTTTGACGTGTCTGTGTGTGTGTATGTGTGTGTGTGTGTCTGTCTGTGGCATCGTAGCTCCCGAACGGATGAACCGATTTTAATTTAGTTTTTTTTGTTTGAAAGGTACATTAGTCGCGAGTGTTCTTAGCTTAGTTTGATCGAAATCGGTTTAGTCGTCTAAAAGTTATGGGGGACAAAACTCAAGATTAACAACCGAATGTAAATAGATATGCCCGAGTGAGTATCAAATGAAAGGGCATGATTTGAACATTACAAATAGCTAATTAAAAAGTCCCTCCCTACAAAAAGGATGAAATAAAAAATTAAATTAAAAATTTAAAAAACCCCCGACACAAAATTAAAATAGTATGAACGTAAAAAGCCTAAAACAAGCAAAACAAAAACTATGGAAAAAAAACCCTACAAAAAGAAAAAAAATAACACCGAAATTATGATCCTTCGTAAGTAGGTACATCTGAATTTTTTTGATTAAATATTTTCGCGGCGGGGGACCGCTCATTCATTGTTCTGAATTTGTGCCATTTCAAGAGCTCGTGCTTGTTCATAAGCTTTGTCAAGAGTAAGTGTGCAGTTTTCGAGGAGTCTTTGTCGTATAATTGATGACGATAGTCCTGCGATGAAGGCGTCTCGTACATATTCACCCTCATTTTGTCCAGCATTCACTGATTTAAAATTACAGTTCTTTGCTAACAACTTTAGTGTTTGAATGTACTGATCGATCGATTCTCCAGGCTGTTGATGACGTTGGGCTAATCGATATCGAGAGTATACTTCATTTACTGGTTTTATGAATAGCGCATCTAGTTTTAGTATAGCCGTTTCATATTCTTTAGAATGCTCGATGTGGCGATAGAGGAGTGGCGATAGATGATTTACTAGGAGTTGATATTTGTAGTCGGCGCTTACTGGAGTCTTACTTACTGTCTCTACAGCTTGTATAAAGTTGTTGAATGTTTGTTTCCAATGGATCCAAAGCGATGATTGATCCGAGCTTGCTGTTGGATCGGCTTCAAATCGTTCTGGTTTTAAATATTTGTCCATGTTAATAATCTTAATGAATAAATTGATGCATTAGACCATTTCTGAATTAATATGGCTTTATTCATTAAATTTCTACAAGCAATGAAAGTAATATTTTACACAAGACAACACCTGACATAGAGTGGTAGATGACATGACAGATTGAGCAAAGAGTAGGTCTTCTTCTTTTCGTGTTGATGAAGGTTCCATATCACCACATTAGTACTTTAGGAATTAAAAAAAAAATAACCAAATGAGGTACTGTAATACTATTTTTAATTATAAAGAATCGTCTTCTTCATATGACCAGGAATCATCATCACTTGAGTTCTCATTAATATTGATTATCAATTCTTGGACAGATAAATTGTCGAATGCAATATCCCGATCCCAATCCGACATTATCACCTTTTTTGTTTTTTCAACAACACTCGCCCACTTTTCAGGAGTTACTTTTTCACACGCATTTTTTAGTAAATCTACCATTTTTCTTGCGGTGAAAGGAGGAGTTGTATTGTTCCTCGCAGCATATCCTTTAACTTGTGCCCAGATCATTTCAATTGCATTATATTGGCAGTGATATGCGGGAATTCTGAGGACGGTATGCCCATGCTCTGCTGCCATTCCATCTATTACATATCGTTTTGGCAGCTTCTTTGATTTTAATATCTTAACTAACTCTACTTTTAGTAGGGACTCGTCCACCTCCTCGCCATTGTCACGGAGCCAGTTTATGATTTCATGTTTTTTGTTGGCCTGCGTTGGCATTTTATTAATTTGACGAGAGTGATAGGGTGCATTATCAATAAATATTATTGATGGCTCTTCAAGTGATGTAAGCATTTCTCTGAACCACTTTTCATACACGTTCGAATTCATCTCCTCATGATAATCTCCTGTTTTCTGGGATTTAAAAGCTAATAGAGCGTCTGGCACAAATCCTTTTACTGTTCCTGCATGGCATATTATCAATCGTTTGCCTTTTCCCATTGGCACTGCAGAAGTGGAGCCAGCAGTGTTGTCAGTCCAAGTTTTTGACAGCGTATGATTCGCATTGAGCCAAGTTTCATCTGTGAAAACAACATTCGACCAATCTTCTATTTTTTTCGCTTGTCTTAAAAATTCGCATCGATACAAAGCAATATCATTGCGTTCCATTAAAATTTTTCGTTTGTCACATTTTTGGTATAAGAATCCAATGTCTTTCAATACCTTTGCCAAAGAAGATTTTTGACCACGGAACAACTCGAAATCGATTAAAACTTCTTTATAAATAAAATCGATCGATAAAATAAATCGAATCGGTCACGGGTCTGGGTATCACTATTTGACTAAGTATTAGAGCTGCAAAAGTTAAATAAACGATTGGAAAGGGTATAATATGGCGTAACTGACACTTTAATTCGGTATCAAACTCCTACGAAAAGGTCAAATGTTAGCAACTGGCCAAAGACTTTCGAAGAAACTGCTGAGTCAATCTAACCATGTCCGTCCACAGGTCCGTATCCAAGCCCAAACCCGTCTCTACTGGTTGCTGAGCCACTACCCGTATTCATACCGAGTATTGGTTCCGAAACTATCCGAACTGCTTGCAACCGGCGGCGAAGGCGAGGAATGGCACGCGAGGCATAAAGGTAAAATAGTACATTACGATATAAGTGTGGTAAATTGATCTTTGCATAGAGGCGGTTTATGACGCGCGAGCGGCAGCGAGCGTGTTAATGAAGCCAAGATGCAAATATCAATTCCACACGTATATCGTACGACGTTTTTTATCACAGTTGCGAATAAAAGAAAAGACTTGAAAAGAAAACAAAATAATAATTAACAAAATATTTGTGTTAACTCTATGTTTACATTTTTTTAAGGCAATATTTTTTTGTTAATTATGCTCCGGAAAGGCCAGGCTAAAGACTTTCAACCTATACATCCTCGTGTGACATACATTATTTTTTAGAGATTTTTCTATTTGTTTTTGCGTCGGGGGTTAAGAACAAAATACAATGGTACGGAAAAACAATATATTTAATAAAAGAAAAAACAAAAAATAAACAACTCAATTTTTAATCGTTTTCTAAGTGATTATCACGTAAAATTTTCGTTCGTAAACCGACTTTAGAGACAACCATTTTTGCTAGTTATAAACTCTTTGGTACCTACCTTTTCGGGATAACTTTACAGCACTAGTTAACAAATATAAAACGCACGCGTGCATAATATGATGGATTATGAGCCTAAAAGCCGTTGAATAAGATCCACTTTATGAGCAACTGTGATAAAAAATATGTAAATATTATAAGCAAACATTCGTAAAGTGGCTTATAATTCGCAAAATGTAGGACAAAATATAGTTAACAATGAACTCTTCTTGCCCCTGTACCAATTTATTTAGTCGTGGCAATACGACTTCATCTGTTCTTCTTAAAACTGCAAAACGTTAGGACATTATTTTAAGGACGATTTTAAGGCTAGCCTGAGGAATTTAAGAACCTTTGCGGTCCTTAAATTTCTTAGTTACCTACACACCAAACTGGATGAAAGGTTTCTTCCTCCTAGTGGTATCACCGTGTTAATTTCTTCAACGAGTAAGAACCATTAAGGTAAGAGTAAACACAAAACGATCCTATTGAGTCGAAGTGTTTCTGGCTCTATCAGCCCCCGATGTAAGATTAGAAACTTACAAACACGCGAGAAGGTAGGATAGCCCTATTGTATGCGTATAACAATGAGCTGCTTATTATATTCATAAATAAGCTGTGGCTTTGTGCTGAGACCTGTGATTGTTTGTTAGATTTGCGAAACTATGGTCATGTTATAGGTGCACTCTGCATACTACTGGGCCCGAGATCAGGACCATTAATCGCTAAACAAGATTGGGAATCCGCTAGGAAACTGTGGCCAGACATTCTTAAAGCGCCGCTGAGTGAAAAACAAAGTATACATCGGTAAGATATCCTAATACTATTATAAATAAGGAAGTTTGTGAATAGATAGAGTGTGTTAGCAGTTTTGTTGTTCTTGACCCTCAATGAGTTTCTTGTGCCTTCTCATTGGTGGGCGCATTCCGAAGGCACACATACTAACTTAGTTTTTTAAGACGTGTCTATGCGATCTTTGTACAAAATGATTGACTTTTGTTACTTTTATTCACTCAAAATTTACGGAAATTTAAGATGTTGCAAGACCATTACGGACCGCGGTCCCTTAGATAAATAATGCTGTTGACATATTTTAAAAAATCTGTTTTTTTTTTCAGCTTAGAACAAGCGTTAGCCGATACGCTTCACCGCCATTTCCCAACAGTAAACACTCGTCTAACCATCTCGGAATCCGCGGTACAAAGAGCCAAATACTTTATAACTGAAGCTCATATGAAGGACGAAAATTTTACGTCTCTTTTACACAACTCTGTGCAAAGTGAGAAGGAACATTCGGATAAAGTTGAGAACACTTATAGAGAGCTTTTGGAAGATTTGGTTGAAATTGCTGAGACGCCTAATATGTAAGTATTTTATATCTATAATTCTACACTAATATTATTAAGACATTTTTATTATATATATATGTTTTGAATGTAATGAATAGGCTCCAAAACTACTGGACCGATTTTGATGAAACTTGGTATGGGGATACATTGATTCAATATGAGTAACCTAGGATTTCTCTTTTATTCCGATATTCCCACGGAATCGGCAGTTACACGGGTGAAACCACGGAGCGCTGCTATTGCAAATAACTAGCAATACGAGGGCGGCACTGAAAATTTCGGGAATCAAGGAAGTGACACAACATTACTATTTAAAAATGTATTTATTGCTTTTCGAAGTATTCTCCGCGAAATTTGACACATTTTTCCATACCATGGAACCAATCATTAAAGCAACCATTCCATTCGGAAGTTGGGGTCTCCAAAATGGCCGTTTTGTAGGCGTCCACAGCTTCTTCAGGTGATGAAAATCTCTGACCACGCAATTTATTCTTTATTTTAGGGAAAGTATAGAAATCATTAGGGCTTAGGTCGGGGCTGTACGGCGGATGGTCTAATAATTCTATGTTTTCTTGCTCTAAAAACTCTTTTGTTCTGTTCGCGGTGTGAGAACTCGCATTGTCGTGATGGAGGATGATGCGGCGGCTGCAGTTCTCTTTACGGAGTTCAGAAACGACCTGTGGCAAACAAATGCTAGCATACCATTCTGCATTAACCGTTCTTTGTCCCTCAAGAGGAATAGTCACAACATGGCCGGTTTTGGAGACAAACGTGGCAACCATTTTTTTTGCAACACTCCGTGAACGAACAATTTTTGTTGGCTTTAACTCATTTTCGAACACCCAAACTCGTGACTGGTTTTTTGTTTCGGGTTCGTACGCGTATATCCAGGATTCGTCACCTGATACGATGTTGTATGCAGCATTTGAGGATCCTGCGTGGAATCTTTCGAGAGTTCTGACGCACCAAGTAACGCGAGCCACTTTTTGCTCTTCACAGAGCGAATGCGGTATCCATCGGGAAAACAACTTTTTTACACCTAATTGTATATGCAAGATTATTTGTATTTGACTCATGCCAATGTCTAAAGTTGCCTGAATTTCGCGGTATGTTACATGTCGATCTTCCTCAATCAGCTTACGCACAGCATCCACGTTTTCTTGGGTGAGTGCAGTTTTTGGACGACCTTGACGGGGATCATCACTGAGCTTGACACGTCTACGTTGAAATTCAGCAAACCAGCGATAAATTGTGGTTTTGGATGGGGCTTCATCACCAAATGCAGAAATCATCCGGTCAACACACTGTTTTTGTGATAAACCACTTCGAAAGTCATAATAAATCATCGCTCTTGAATTTTCTCGCGTCAATTCCATTTTCTCAACGACTAAACAAGTTTGACAAAACCTTGTGACAAGACCGAGATTCTTTTTTTAAATAAATAAATGGTATTCGATTTTTAAAACCAAGGAGTTTTCAATTAAAAAGATTTAAATATGACAGGAACAGTGGAAATATTCCATTCCCGATACTTTTAGTGCAGCCTGTGTATTCAATAATACCTGCATTAACACATAACATATGCTACTATTTATCCTGAAATTCCTAGACAGTGAGACTCATGTGAGTCGGGGCTTAGTTTATTAATAATTTATCCTAAAAATTACTTTTTCTCACAGTCAATGGCGTCGTCTCGAGCTATCAATGCAGATGCTAACCTTCTGCCCGTCTCTTCAAACGAAGTACCCTCTAAACGTAATGAAATTAGCTTTGAAGTCGCTTCTACACGAAGACATCGTGGTAAGACGGACAGCGCTTAGACTCACGCATTATATGCTGAGACAAAGTAAGAGGGAGTTGAAAAAGATCGATGTCGATCCCTATGAAATGGCTGGTGTTAAGAAACGGAAACACATTCCAGGTTTGATACTTTCTCCGTTATATGGTCACCGCTTTGGTGTATGCTATGTGAAATGTACTATGTGTTTCAGCGAAGGTGTTTTAATACGAAAGCGGGTTGTTTTAGATGTCTAGGCGAACAAGTTTTGTTCTACGACTTTTGGAAATTCGAACTTTTTTTCGATAATTCTGAGGGAATTCTTATTTGAAAATCAGTTGTTTAATACAAAAACATCGAACGAAATGTTCGAAATTCTAAAAGTTGTACGCTTAGACGTTTGGAACAACCCCCTTTTGTATTAAAACCGCTTCGCTGGAACACATTGTATATTCTTAAAATTATAATAATAAATCTTTATTTGCATAAGGTTCATACAAAAACTTATACCTAGGTAAACAGTAGCAAAGAGCTTAAAATTAAAATGATCGAAGTTATTTACCTGATTATTATAACATCTGTTTAAGTAGGTAGTTAGAACAACCAACTGAACTAGGCCGAGCCTGTATCTCAGTCGATAGTTTCTTCCTCTATGACTCTAAATATTTTTCTATTTTGTTATGAAAGTTAGGTAAGTAAATACCATAAACACTGCATCACAATTTTACAAAGTTTTAATATTACTAGTTTTAGCTTCGGGTGACTAAAGGGCTGGCTCCTACCTCGGACAGCGGGTAAGCATCGCCATCTGAGGTAACGCAGCCAGACCTTTGGGCACACTTCCTAGTGACCATTTAAAATTTTATTTATAACTAGCAGCGCTCCGCGGTTTCACCCCCGTAACTCCTGATCCCGTGGGAATTTCGGGATAAAAAGTAGCCTATAGCCTTCCTCGATAAATGGACTATCCAACACAAAAGATTTTTCAATTCGAACAAGTAGTTCCTGAGATTAGCGCGTTCAAACAAACAAACAAACTCTTCACCTTTATAATATTAGTATAGATAAATGTAAATGGGTAGGTTATTTAATTAATTTTAGTTATTATTATTTAACCGCATCCAAATCAGTTACGTAGTTTTAAAGGACTAAGCATACATAGAGACAGACAGCGGGAAGCGACTTTGTTTTATACTATCTAGTGATTATTATGAAGAATATCTTATTCCTTAATTATCTATACATATAAAATTCTTTGTCCTGAATGATTGACTGACCGACGGATCAACGCACAGCCTAAACCGATGATCGTAGAGACCTGAAACTTAGAGGGTGTGTTCTTTGTAGGCATCCGCTAAGAAAGGATTTTCCGAAATTTTACCCCTAAGATACCCTCTTAGGGGTAGAATTTCGGAAAATCCTAAAAGGGAGGCAAAGTTTGTATTAGACAACGTGATTACTTGATCTATTTTCGACTTCTACGCGGACGAAGTCGCGCGCAAAAGCTAGTTATCAGAATGAAATAGTATCTTGTTTTTTACATGTTCAAGGTACATTTGGTACAAAATGTTATCTGTTCATAGGATATCGTAAAGACATTGAATGGGCGATCTGGTCTGAAGAGAAAGTGCCTATTACTGATGAAGATTGGGAGAAACCTATACTCAGGAACTCTACCTACGGTTTCTATGCCTGGCCCGAGAAACTTACGGTAGGTACTTTAAACATCCTAGATACTAAAATTATAAACTGGCTGCGAACCGCGTTCGATTTTTTTTATTAATTTTCTTTTATACAAACGTTGGCCTGACGCACAAAAAAGAATTATCCATTTTACTTCAGTCGTTATGCGCGTATACATACATTTCGGCGATTGTTTTTGAATTTATACTACTTTAGGCGCGTTATGAAAAATGATGAGAGTGAAATTTTAAGATGCGCGCGCATCTGTAACACAAGAGTCACATGTTGCAGCTGCGTAACCTAAAAAAAACGTAAAAAAAATCATTTTTTTATTTATATAGATGTATAATACATTTATTTTGTAACCTTCACGCTAAAACTACGAAGCAGTTTGTGATTGTTTAGATACCTGGAGTCCTGGAATAGCACAGATTCTACTTCGTAATCCAATATACCGGAATCGGGACTCACGCGGGTAAAACTGCTAGGAACTATTACTACCCAACTTCGTTTTGAAGTTCAGAATTTGTCTATCCAAAGCCTTTTATCGTTAGTAAAATTGTTCAATTTACATTGCAATATCATGCCAATTGCAATGATATTGCAACGTAGAGTGGTGTTGGCTTAATGGTAGATACTTCGACTTTCATCCTGAAGGTCGTGGGTTCAAATCCCGGCCGAACGTGCACCGATGAATTTTTCTTAAAAAAAAATGTGCTCTAATTAACATTGCTCTTACGGTGACATCGTGATGAAAACCGCGGCCTAGTTGGCTCCAAAAGTTTTGACAAGTTCTCTCCTCTGGACATGGTCGACTAAGCTAAGAGGGTAGTACCTAGGTGCTGGGCAAGCCTACTCCATCCTCACGCGAAAAGGACCCAATTAAAAAGGGTCTATTTGCAGAAAACAGCCCGTATACAAGTACAAGATATTGCAATGTTATTTACAAGAATTGGCCTTGATCCTAATTTCAATCTGTATATATATTATATTTTGACGACCCCAGTTGGCACAATGGTTACCACGCCGGACTGCCAAACACAGGGTTGCGGGTTCGATTCCCGCCTCAGACAAGTATTTGTGCTTAGATATTTGTCTCTGGAGGTCGAGGAAACGTCCGCACATGTGCTGCTGGACTGTAAGGTGCTAACGGAGATCAGACTAAGTACGGTAGGTGACGGTAAGTGCCTTCCAGGAATTTTTGAGAAGCCACATCTGGTGGCAAAATTTATGGAAGAGCTGGGCTGGTTCTCCCCCTGACAAATAGAACCTCACGCAAAGGGGACCCAACTAAAGAGGTCTGATTGCGGATAATAGCCCGTATACAAGTTTGTCTCTGGTTATTTCTATGTATTATAAGTATATCTTTACAAAAGAAAAGTATTTATGTAGTATATCCGTTGTCTAGCACCCATAACACAAGTCTAGTTACTTAACTTGGGGCTAGATGGCGATGTGTGGAATGTCCTTTAATATTAATATATTTGTATTTTTCTTAAAGATGGCAGCGCCACCGAGCCAACAAATATTCACATCAGAACTGAGCCCCGATGAAATGACGGAGGCCGAAAAATTGATTTATGATTTTTTCACTGACGAAGCCAATATTGACAAACTTGTCTCTTTTATGACAGTTGAGGATAAGAAAGGAAAGGATAAGTTCAATGGACTTAGATTTTGTATGTTTAAGGTGAGTTTAGAAAAACTTACAATGCAAAGATTTTGGACAATAGAAAACTCAGGTTGTTGTTGCCCGCAACTACGTACGCGTGGTAGTTTTTTTTATATACTAAAACCTACCCCTTGAATCATCTATCTATTTAAAAAACCGCATCAAAATCCGTTGCGAAGTTTTAAAGATAACATACATAGTGACAGACAGACAGTGGGAAGCGACTTAGTTTTATATTATGTAGTGATAGATAATATTATCCTACTAATATTATAAATGTGAATGTTTGTTACTCCTTCACGCAAAAAGTACTGGATCACATTAATTGCTAGACCGACTCGCTGGGACAAGAAACTGTCAGGTCTAGTCTCCTTAACGATTTTAAGAGTTCCATTTCTCATAACTTCAACTTATTTTTCTCTAACATTATAGCTACTTTTTTCTGAATTAGGCGAACGAGTTGGCAATACACTCGCCAGGCTGAGAAACCGCTAGCTTTTGTCTCTTTAAATCATTTTAAAAATTCTATTTCATAAAATTATTCTTCCGTAACGTTACAGCTACTTTTCTCTGAATTTGGCGAACGAGTTGGCAATAAATTGTTAGAGGCAGCGTTGAGTGGCGCGTCCGGGACCACGGAGGCGGCGCAACGGTTCGCGGCCGAAGTCGCCGCCGCTGCTGTGCGCGCTCCGAGGTACTGGCCTAAACATCGTGCTGTGGCGCTACATAAACGAGCCTTGGAGATTATTACTGCAGGTAAATATGACGTACAAAAAAGTACAAAAATTGTAGTCTCGGCGACACTTTCATTTTTAACCCTCGACGCAAAAACTACGGGGTGTTATAAGTTTGACGTGTCTGTGTGTATGTCTGTCTGTGGCATCGTAGCTCTCGAACGGATGAACCGATTTTGATTTTTTTTTTGTTTGAAAGGTGAATTAGTCGGGAGTGTTCTTAGCTATGTTTGATCGAAATCGGTTTATTGACCAAAGATTTTTATGCTATTTATGCTGCCAAACGCAACGCGCCAAAAATACCAGTCGCTTACAACTTACATTGTTGATTCTAACGAATGTGTTTAGTATTTCTCAAAAACGCTGAGATGGATTTGTAGGTGAGATCTTTACCGATATGTTGGGGTAATTGAGACGAAAATTCCTTGTCATTTCAAAGTTATACTACTTTTAATTCTTAATTTTAGGATAGTTTAAAAAATATAGGGAATTTTTGGCTCAAAGTCTCACCAAAATGTCGGTAAAAATTCTCACCTACAATTCCACCTCGGCACTTTTGAGAAAAACAAAACACATTCGTAACAATCAACAATTTTCACCACCCAAGGGGACCGGTGCCGGTGGTAACTATTTAGAAGGCTGTGTAGCAAGGTCGTTGGCGTATGGACCCCCCTAACCGAAACTCAAGTGTCCGTGAATCGCCGGCTCGCGTCGTTCGGCTAACTTCAGATGAGTTAGTGGCTCGTTACTGAGACTTCAAAATATTCGTGAATAATACAATCTGATCTTTTCTTCAGGTCTAACAACAGTAACTCCAGAAACCCTGGAAGACTGGGGCACCTGTCTCGCTACTGGAGTCGAGAAGATAGACCCGTTAAGGGGAGGCGAGTTGTTAGAAGGGATCGTATCATTGTGTGTGCCGCCACCTACTAAAGAAGATGCAGACTTGGATCAGAACACCTCGTTCGTTATCTGCGCTAGATTGTATGCCTTGCAGGTAATGTATTTTTAGTACAGAATTATCGGATACCTATGTCATACAAAGAACACACCCTGCAAGTTGCAGGCCTCTATGATCTGTTTAGACTGGTTTAGGCTGTGCGTTCATCCGTCAGTCAGTAAGGACAAATAATTTTATATGTATAGACTAGCTTTTGCCGGCGACTTCGTCCGCGTAGAAGTCGAAAATGGACCATGGAATCACGTTGTCGCATACAAACTTAACCCCCCTTTTTCACCCCCTTAGGAGTAACATTTCGAAAAATCCTTTCTTATCGGATGCTTAGTCACACAAAGAACACACCCTCCAAGTTTCAGGCCTCTACAATCAGCGGTTTAGGCTGTGCGTTGATCCGTCAGTCAGTCAGGACAAGGAATTTTATATGTATAGATCACATTATTTTGTAGTAAAAGTTTACTTATTAATTTACAGGGTGCACTCGGTTCTTTAAAATGGCGGTCGGCGAGATTAGCCAAGTTGATATTACAAAGATTAGAAGCGGCCAACTTTATTCAACATCCATATCAGATCGTACGAGAATCAGTTGGAAGGTAACTTTTCGCTTTTCAACTAATCATGCTATTTATTGAATTCTTATTATTTTAGATAGCAGCGCGGTTTAACCTGCGTAACTCTCGATCCCGTGGGAATATCGGGATAAAATATATGCCTATAACACTCCAAATGAATCAATGTATCCTCATACCAAGTTTCATCAAAATCAGTCCAGTAGTTTTGGAACCTATTCAATGGAAAAAAAAATCTTTCCCCTAATGATAGATAGATTAACATAATGTGATTTTTTTTAATACCCTAATTTTTAGGGTTCCCTCAAAAGGTAAAATAAGGAACCCTTATAAGATCACTTTCTTGTCCATTTGTCTGTCTGTTTTTAAAGGCGGTTATCCTTTTTTCAGCCTATTAATGACCATATTCGACTCAGAGTTGGTATTCCCCGGGGGCGAGTTGTGCGGCGCGCCGTGTTTAGCTCAGTTCCTAGACACAGTGCTGCCGAGGCTTGCGGCCTTATATGACGAAAACGGAGATTTAGGTAAACATTTTAGATTATAATCTGGCCAACACGTAAAGAACTTTTTGACAGCTCATATAAAGCAACATATATAACTTTGTACTAGCTCCCGGTCATCTGCAGTTCCAGGTAGGTCGCTGCAGACAAAATATGGAGTTATACGTCAACTGAGCATTGTGTCTGTAAGGCGAGGCCAATGCCTTCGCTTTAGCAAGCTATTGGTCAGACAAAAGACAAACGACGACCCAGTTGGCACAATGGTCACCATGCCGGACTGCCAAACACAGGGTTGCGGGTTCGATTCCCGCCTCAGACATGTATTTATGCTTAGATATTTGTATGTGGTCTGGTTGTTTGTATGTATTATAAGTATATATTTACAAAAGAAAAGTATATTATAAGTAGTATATCCGTTGTCTAGCACCCATAACACAAGTCTAGTTACTTAGCTTGGGGTTAGATGGCGATGTGTGGATTGTCCTGCAATATTTATTTATTCATTTATTTATAAATATCATAGACGCTAATACAAAGTCATGTCGCCCACTTAAAAAAAATATAGATTTTGTTGGACAAACGCATAAACGTTTAATTTTTAATGGAATGTATTATGTAATTTTATTAGAAAATCATTTTTTTTCCTTGTTTAACAGTAATAAAACCGGCAACATCGATGAGCCTCGAAGGTGCGTCGCGTTCGGAACCGCGTCCGGCGCTCGATGAGCGCGTTAGTCCACTCGTGGGACAAGTGGGCATCGCTGTTGACGTCGCGAGGCTTGACGATGATGGACCACAAGCTGTCGATACCCCGCAGGTTCATTATTACTTTAGTAGCTTGCATTTTCATTTTATATAATAAAACTAATATAAAAATATAGTTTGTCAGATAAACCATAAAAACCGTTTAAATCCCTTTTTCCAAGATGCTGGCCGTGAGACAAGGGCTACAATCCCTCAAACTTGGATTTAACTTTAAACCCTTGATATCTAAATAATAAAATTGCGTTAAACCCAAAAAATTTAACATTCCAATGGACTAATAACTTTATTTGTACAATACAGGAAGAAACATAGAACACAATCTAAACAAAGTAATAGCTAGAAAGTATAAGTGGCACAAATGGACGACTTATCGCTGAAAGCGATTTCTTGCAGGCAACATTTGGGCGGAAAAGAACTGATTTAACTTTTATGATAGGTTGTGAATATTTGGCTTTTAGCTTCATTAGAAAAGTCATAAATTGTATAGTAGTTTTTTTTAACCCCATATAAAGGTCGAAATGGTTCTTGTAACACTGCCGTTTGTCTCTCCGAACTTGACAGTCCTAGATAAATTAATGCTAATAAAATGACTATGTAACAATGTTTGAATGATCGTGTGTCAGGTGAACGAGGGCGAGTCGTCCGACGGTGAGAGCGTCCCGCGCATGTCCGGCGCGAGCGGTGTCGACAAGCGTCTGTCGGCGCAACTAGACGCCGCGCTGCGGCTCGCAGGAGACGCGCCTCCTCCCGCGCCACAGGACCACGCTAGGGCTAGCAACTTGCTCACCACTGGTATATATCAACTACTTATTCGTTTTGCTTTACTGGACCAAGATTTGGTGATATGAAGATTAATGTTGTTTCCATCATATCTTCTAGTCGTAGAGACCTGAAACTTGGAAGGTGTGTTCTTTCTATGACGTTGGCATCCGATAAGAAAGGATTTTCCGAAATTCTACCCTTTTAGGGGGTGGAAAAGGGGGATAGTTTGTATGGGACAACGTGATTTCTTGGTTGGGTTAGTATTATTAAAACCAATTAAAAATCCTATGATAACCATTCAACAGCTAGTCTTTTATAAAATTGTTTCGCATCACTTTTTATATTGTTTGTATGAACGAACAATGAATGTTTATTATTTGTTAGTTCTCCGCGCGTGCATGGGCATCACGGTGCGCAGTGTGAGCGGGACAGTGAACGCGCAGTACGCGGTGGTACGTGAGGCGTGCGCGGCGGCGGGTCGCGGCGCGGCCACAGGGGACGAGCTGCCTCGAGCAGCCGCAGGTCTACTCGCCGCGCTCGCCTTGCAACACCATCCGCCTGAAGCATTCGATACCGCGCTAACGGCGCTACAACAACGAGCCACAGGTATCATAAGACTAACACCAGACACTTTACCCTCGAATATATTTCAAATGGTTGATATCTATACTAATATTATCAAGAGGAAATATTTGATTGTTTGCATTGAATAGGCTCCGACCCTATTGAAATTAATTTTATGAAACTTGAGGATAGATTAATTAGATTACATAGATTAATTACAAATACAAATATATTTTTTAGAACTCATTTTTCCTAATAAACTAAGCTATAAATATTAATGAAAACAAAAATAACACACATGCCTGAACTAGGTAATCCTGTATCTCAGGCGAAAAAGGACTTACATAAACTTATAAAATAAACTGGGAGTATAGGCTACTTTTTATCCCAATATTCCCAAGGGATCGGGAGTAACGCGGGTGAAACCGCAAAGTGACGCTAGTCTGTAATAAATTAAGAGCAAAAACATAAAACTTATTGAATGGTGACTATTGGTGACAATTTAGAGATGTCTCTTCTTGTAATTATTCCACCTGCCAAGCGCTTTTTCGGTATTTATGGAGAATATAAATATCGCAAACAGTGCCCATGGCCACATAAGATGTGTGACTTTTGTAAAATATCTGATTCACTATCCAACATTTTAACTACTTGCTTCTTGATTGTAAAACTTCATGGCCTGTCATTTTCAACAGATCGTTCGTGGTGGGCCCGACTAGCGTGCTTAGACTTCGCGCAGCCGTTATTGTTCTACGGCCTGCCATACCTCTGCGCTGACCCCGAGAAGGCAATTCGGGCGGAGCAATTAGCACTCATTCTCATGCGGGATCCTAGGCTTGAGGTACCTATCTATTAAACAGTGCTTTTTAGGGAATAATGCAGCTCCAAAATTTTGCAGATGTAATAACCACTATGCTACGCGACTAAGTAACGCTACTGACCAAATTAAATATCCATTTTCCTCTTTGTTAAACGAAATTTTCTGGAATATAATATGTATTGTTTATCTTTCCGTATTTAATTTTTTTGTGAAAGTTACTATGAAAATCTTTTATTTTATAGGTTCGACAATCAGCCGGCAAGCTACTAACTGGCCTGATGCACTGCCGCGCATTGCTCGACGAAGAGAAGACACTGAAATTGCTCACGCGAAGCTGTCGCTCCAAAGACTTAGTTGAAAGACACTTTGGCGTTTTAGGTCTATGTTCGTACTTAGCTTCGAGACCTTACAGCCTGGGTCCGAAGATAGGGAATGTTCTAGCGGAGTTAGCGAGGCACACGAGCGCTCCAGACCCTATTCCGGCCACTATAACCAGTTTCTTAGCAGAATTCAAACGCACACATCAAGATGATTGGCCGAAACACAGAGACCAACTTACTGAAGAGGAACTCGATCTTATAGCTGACTTAACATCACCACCTTCTTATTGTGCATAAGATGTTATTGACTGTAGTAAAATTCTACTTAGTACCATTTGAATTAGCTGCTTACTTGGATGTTCTATGTAGGTATGCAGTAATAACAGAATGTCTTTCAAATACATGAAACAATATTTTTTCCTTTAAAATGTACGAAAAGTGGTTGTGATGACTATAGAGTACAGCCAAGTCTAATTCATATTAAACTGTGTTAAACAAATTGATTCTATATAAAATAATGCATAATTAGATAGCTTTGAAAATATTATACCTACATAATTTTTCTATTGACGTGGCCATAGCCTGAAATAAATTAATTTAATTTTTACATATGGTGGTGGTTTTCGACACCATGGTGAAGGATTTTCATCATAATGTGCAGCAAGGTTTATGGTCATTCATTCATATTGTGTTGATATATTAATTATTATGAGACATAGAAGCCTTAAGTTTGTTATTATTATATTTTGTATTTTCTGTTGATAAAATTGTTTTTTAATTGTGATCAAAACAGACTGCAGTGTTAGTAAAAGAATATATTTTCTGAACTGTTATTTTTTTTTCATATATACTGTTTTCCTTGAAAGATCTGTTATGTATGGGGAAAGTAGTTATTTGTAAATATATGCTATGTAATATATTGTAATCGTTTATCCTAGGTTCTTTTAAGAAATTAAAAAATAAACCTGCAAGATTTTTTTAATTTCCATCAGACAGTGTTTGACATTGGTCACTACAATTACAGCTGAAGTTTTGACCACAAAAGGGAAATTCTATAGAATGGAAACAAATCTTTATAATTTACTATTGGCTTATTTATTTTTCCAGTTCATCACCAATACTTAATTCAAGAACAATGAATTTTTTAATGAAATTCTGAGTCTTACAAAATAATTTGATAAATTAACCTAAGAAGCTCCCACTCCCACACTACCTTCGGTCGTCAACGTCTGCAACAAAAAATGGAAACTGATAAAATGTAAAACTGACATTAGGGCTTCTCTGATCTGGTCTACTGATTATACAGTGATCGCTGTAATCCTGAGGGCAATGGAGTTGCATTGGTTAATTAGTGTACTCGCTAACTTCATACTCATATCATGTGTTTTATTGCCATTAAAATATTGCGTACTACAGATGCCTCGATAATCCACTAAGGGCCTTGTTTTTACCCGTCCAGATTACCAATTCCGTATCTGTTTGTTTATCCTTTCATGCACTAACAAATTGTGATATCTTTGCAAGTCAACCAACTAATATAAAAATACGATGTAAGTAGTTTTATGAGAAATTTTCTCATAAAACTACTTAAACTGTGGTTCAATTAATGAGAATGTAAAAAGCTGAACCTCTGAAATAACAAATATATCATGATATTCCCAGATTAACCACAGGAGCTAGTGTATTAATTGAACAAGATATCATAGTCGGATACAAAACCAATGTGAGATACTTACTTTTACCATCACAGGCAACAATTTTAACTTTATCTACTTTGGCCACTTCCTGTACTTCTCTGAACTCTACATCATTCAACATGAAGGTCCAAACATTATCACAGAATCTGAAAATAGAAGATGCAATCAGGATCATAAACATATTTAGATGATAAACAGCAGAGTAAGCTGTGACTAAATAATGTTTTCGGTTTTCTTACCTGTAAGTATTCAATTTGCCTGCTTTAAAGGTGAGACGTGATTTGACTCGATTTGATAGGGCTGTGTTGATAGATTTATCGAATTGAAGCAACACTTTCACAGCTAGCGCTGGAGTGATCTGACCATACTGTTGACAAGAGTACAAAATACTATAGAAGTTAGAGGACTACCTACTGAAACAGCTACGCAGTTGAAACCGGGGGTCTATAAAACCGAACATAGTTGCAACTAGTAAGCAAATTTAATATTTTTTTGGGAATTTCTGCACGTTGAAATCTGCAGGTGGAACCCAGGGGAGCTCTAAATAGTAGATAGGTAAACATACCTGTATCAATTCGTCGAGGCTTTCCTGGAGTGTATTACCGATTGTAGTGTTTCTATACAGTTGATACGACATTTTCTTGACCAAAATAATTTGTACACAACCACAGCAATTGAGAGACCGCCTTTTGTAGTAGCCAAGCCGATATTTGAGAAAATAAGAAAGAATTTTATTCTCAATTTTCTGGCTCGCTGGCTGGCTGCTTTATTTTTTTTTTGCTGTCAGTGTCACTGTCAGTCTTGCCAGTAAAAAAATTTTTTTTCTCTTCATAAAGTATTACCATTGCGAAAATCCGTCCGTACCCGGACGCAACGTGGAGTAGGCGTGTGGTAGGCGGGCGCGCGTCGTCCAGGCACGGACGGATAATCCGCGCCCCGTACACATGTACACAGTATCCCGGTGTAATATTCAAAGGTGCAACACGGACGGGCTCCGCTTCGGACTCGGCCCGGTCTAATGAGAATAATCCCAATCTGCATTAATTGCAATAAAATAGTTTTTGTTTGTAACGAATAGGCTCCGAAACTACTGGACCGTTTTTTATGAAATTTGGTATAAGGATAGGTACATTTATTACAATTGGGAGCATAGAAATCACAAGTTCGTCCCTTAAACGACGAACTTGTGATTTCTATGATGTCTCATATTGGGATGTAGCTTGTTGCAACCAACCACAAAAAGTGTTCCCCATATCCCATTTGAGATGATGTGACTAAAAAAAATCGTATATGATTTGCAACCGACCACGAATCTAACACCACTTTTTCTTCTTAACTAGTCATTGATCTGTAAAAAGTACTAGGCAATCAGAACTTGTGAGGTACGAACGTCAAATTTTATGAGTAGAAGGTATCAATCACACATAATACCATTAACTCTCTCTTTGTTCAATATTTCTACTGACAAAGTAGATAAAATATGTAATGACAATGAAGGTATTAAATTAAGCGGGAAAAATAATTCAAATATTTTGAGCATGATTTCAGTTTTTTTGTGGGATACCTTCTACTGAGTTCTGATAGCCTAGTACTTACCGACCAATTACTATCAAACAATTTACACAGTCACGGAAAGTGGTGGTGGTGTGTACGGGCTTGCTATTATATGAAGCAGTATACCTCCTACAGAGTTCTTACAGCCTAGTACAAATATCTTAGTAGTGACCACTTTTCGAGGTTCATTGTAACAAGCTACGTCTCGTTAGAGATGTAGGGAACAATAACCCGTTTTTGTGGGAGGTAAGTATATTAATTAGTATGAGAGCAAGCCCTTCCACCCTCTTTCCGTTACTGTTTAAATTATATGATAGTAATTGGTCTGTAAGTACTAGGCTATCAGAACTCAGTAGAAGATATCCCACAAAAAACTATCTGATAGGTAGTTACCTTATGTGAAATTATGCTCGAGATAATTGGATATATTATTCCAGATTCTTTCATGGACATCAATTGGAGAAAGAGAGAGATAGTGTAGGTAATCATATTTTATACCTTCTACTAGGTTCTGATTGCCTAGTACTTTTTACAAACCAATGGCTACTTTATACAGGAGGAAAAGTGGTGTCGGATTCGTGATCGGTTGAAACTCAAATAATGTTTAAAATTCCCAAGGGGACAATGGGCACAAAATTTTATGACTTCCCGTTGTCTCCATAATGGGGACAACGTCTATGGGGACAATGGGAATACACTTAATTCCCTCTGAATGATTTAAATGTAATATTATTGAAGAATTAAAGTTCCTAATGTATCTAATTCCTAATGAGAGTATCAGTTGTAGAAAGAACCTAACTAGGTTTAATTCGTAGATTTAAATGGAAGTAAATAAAATACAAGCATTTCATGGATAGGTTTTATTTATTTAAAAAAACTGTCGTAATCTACTGCGCATTATTCTATCTAGTCTTCGTTCTTTGCACCAAGCGCCAACTGCAACCGCAAACCACGAATACATAAGTATGTCCTGAAAAAGAAAGAGAAAAGTCACACATACAAATTATAAGCATACTACGAATAATATTTAGATATTTTATTGGGTTGGTACAATCGAATAGCATACCAAAGACATTCAATATTTCTCTCACTACTGGCTGCTGCACCCCGCGGTTTTGTGTTTATTTTCCGAACATTTATACTTTCCTCGTGACTCCCACAAATATTGCAACATTTTCAAGTTATACCATGACTAAGGGAAATAGCGATTCATTTTCATTTATAAGAATAATGCCATAGAAAATCATTGAAAAACACAGTTTGGAACTTATTACTACATAGTTGGATTTAATGAAAGTGAAAGGTTTTTTAGGTAGGTAATATTTAGAATTTACCTTTTTTGATTTTTAATAGCTTCTTTATTCATCTTTGCCTTATTTGTTTGTCTTCGTCTTCTTTCTTCGTGTTTGTCTTCCTTCTTCATCTTCGCCTTCTTGTTTGTCTTCTTTCTTCATCTTTGCCTTATTTATTTGTCTTCGTCTTTTTCTTCTTTTTTGTCTTCCTTCTTCGTCTTCGCCTTCTTGTTTGTCTTCTTTCTTCATCTTTGCCTTATTTATTTGTCTTCGTCGTTGTCTTCCTTCGTGTTTGTCTTCTTTCTTCATTTTTGTCTTTCCTCTGCATCTTTGTCTTCCTTCTTCATATTTGTCTTTCTTCTTCATCTTTGTCTTCTTTCTTCAGCTTCACCTTCATGGTTTGTTTTCTTGCTTCATACGAATCAGCTGTCTTCTTTTTTGTTTTCTTCCTTAATTTTCGTTTTTCTCTCTACCATTTCTATCTTCATCTACGCCTTTTTTTATCATTCTTCGTTTCCTTTTCTTTTTATTCGTCTTTTTTGTTTATGTTTTTCTACTTGATTTGGAACCGTTTCGTTATTCATTATACAGTCTTTATACATTTTCTTGAATACTGGTAGGTATTTATCTTCCTCCTTCGTTAATGTTTGTCTTCATTGTTTTCTCGATCTTATCTTATCCATTTAGTTTCATTTTATCTGCTCTGTGTACTTTTATCTTATTTATTTATCATATTTCTTTGTTACTTGTATCGTGGTTTGCGCTACTATTTTTTTATTCGATAAGAATAATCCTTATATAGTTTTGATCTTCGCCCTTCTTCATCCTTCATTTTCGCTGTCTTCTTCCTTCATACTCTTCTTCGCCGCTGTCTTCCTTATAATATTCGCTGAAGTCTTTATTTTTACTTTATCGCGTCTGCGTCTAGGTCTTCTTTCTTCACTGCTGATGCCATATTAGTCCCTTTCCGTCGTTGGTTTCTAATTCGTCTGCGTCATGTCTTTCTTTCTCGTTTTTAATCGTCTATGTCATATTCTTTCTCATTATTTGTTGTTGTCTTCTTTCTTCCTATTTACTCGTCGTCTCCTTTTTTTTCTTCGAATCTTATTTCATATTCCACCATCTAGGGAGCTTTCCTAAAACAAGAAAGAAAAAAATGTTTGAAACACATACTAATTTTTAATCATTATAGTTGCATAGACGGCAAAATATTTACAGGTAGGTGTTTAGTCGAATTGGACAATTATTTTAAGAAATATTTTTACTAAGAATAGTCGAATAGGGGTAACTGAGTAAGTCATTGCCTATAGAGTCAGGGAAAGCACATCATATAGAGAATTTTCAGTTCAGATTTTAATAAAAGATAGTAATAATTACCTTTTCCTTTACATGTTAACTTCAATAGCGCCTAAAACGTTCTTCATCTTCCTGCCTTCTAGATCTTCCTGTCTTCTTATTTTATCTTCGTTTTCTTTCTTGATCTAGTGTTTATTCTTGATTTTCGTCATTGTATTTTTTCTTTATCATAGCTTTACTTTCTTCGTATTTGAATTCTGTCTTTATCATCGCCTTCTTTCTTCGTCTTTGATTTTTTTCTTTGTCATCGCCTTCTTTCTTCGTCTTTGAATTATTTCTTCATCATCGCCTTTTTCCTTCGTCTTTTAATTATTTATTCATCATAGCCTAATTAGTTCTTCATCTTCGTCTTCCTTCATAATCTTTCTTCTCCTTATCTTTGTCTTCTTTCTTCATCATTTTATTCCTTATCATACTCTTTCTTTATCTTCGTATTCATTCTTCACCTTCGTTTTCTTTCTAGTTCATATCTATCTCATTTATTATTTACATCTTTCTTGATCTGCGACTTCACATTTCAGCTTTGCCTTATTTCTTCATCACCGTCTTATTTTATCTTATTTTGCGGATGGTGGTCGGTATCTCCGTTAGAAAATTTGTGAGTGCTTTTGTAGTTGATAAGGTTGTAAGTAATGTTTGTGTAGAAAAATTAAGTTGCAATTTAGATTGCATCTCATTTTTTTTGACCTTGTTTTTTTTCTTCAGCGTTGTATTCCCTCTTCACCTTGGTATTATTTGTTCATCTTGGTGTTATTTGTTCATCTTGGTATTCTTTCTTCATGTTGGTGTTATTTGTTCATGTTGGTGTTATTTGTTCATCTTGGTATTCTTTCTTCATCTTGATATTATTTCTTTATCTTGGTTGATATTATTTCTTTATCTTGGTATTATTTCTTCATCTTGGTATTATTTCTTCATCTTGGTATTATTTCTTCATCTTGGTATTATTTCTTCATCTTGGTATTATTTCTTCATCTTGGTATTATTTCTTCATCTTGGTATTATTTCTTCATCTTGGTATTATTTCTTCATCTTGGTATTATTTCTTCATCTTGGTATTATTTCTTCATCTTGGTATTATTTCTTCATCTTGGTATTTTTTCTTCATCTCGGTTTTCTTTCGTCATCTTGGTATTCTTTCTTCATCTTGGTATTCTTTCTTCATCTTGGTATTCTTTCGTCATCTTAGTCTTCTTGATCTTCGCCTTCTTTCTTCATCTTCATCTTCGTCTTCTTTCTTCATCTAGGTCTTTTTCGCCTTGGTCTTCTTTCTTCATCTTGATCTTCTTTCTTCATCTTGGTCTTCTTTCTTCATCTTGGTCTTCTTTCTTCATCTTGGTCTTCTTTCTTCACCTTGGTCTTCTTTCTTCACCTTGGTCTTCTTTCTTCACCTTGGTCTTCTTTGTTCGCTTTGGTCTTCTTTGTTCACTTTGGTCTTCTTTCTTCACTTTGGTCTTCTTTCTTCACCTTGGTCTTCTTTCTTCACCTTGGTCTTCTTTCTTCACCTTGGTCTTCTTTCTTCACCTTGGTCTTCTTTCTTCACCTTGGTCTTCTTTCTTCACCTTGGTCTTCTTTCTTCACCTTGGTCTTCTTTCTTCACCTTGGTCTTCTTTCTTCATCTTGGTCTTCTTTCTTCATCTTGGTCTTCTTTCTTCATCTTGGTATTCTTTCTTCATCTTGGTCTTATTTTTCAGCTGCGTCTTCTTTCTTGATATTCGTCTTCTTTCTTCATTTTCTTTTTTGATTCATTTTACATTTTCTTCATCATTATCGCATCGCTCTTTTTTGACCCTCGTCTTTTTTCTATATCGTCGTCTTCCTTTTTCATCTTGGTCTTCATTCTTCATCTTGGTCTTCATTCTTCATCATGGTCTTCATTCTTCATCATGGTCTTCATTCTTCATCTTGGTTTTCGTTCTTTATTTTCGTGTACTTCATTTCAGACTTTAATAATGTCCATAAAAATTACAATTTTTAATTTTCCTTTGGTTTGATACCTTGTTGTATAACGTATGTATAATTATATTATTATTAATAATACTGAGTTTGTTCGAACAGGATCAATGGTGGTAATTAGGTGCAATCGATGTATTTTAAGAAAATTTCTTAAATTTACTCGCACTTTGGAGTTTTTTCCATATTTGGATTTTAAAATGTTTTCTATTTTATATTATGATCTCCTTGCTCCGCCGATCTATTATTATTAACACTGAATTTTGTAAAGTTCGTCACATAGTTTTAATTCAATAAATGTATTTCGTACAGGATCCATGGTGGTAGGTAGATATAATCGATGTTTCTTAGGAAAATTTCTTTTATTTACGTGTACTTTGGAGTCTTCACCATATTAAGATTTACCAATTTTGCTGCTTTGTTAACCTTTTCTCACCGAGCTTTTGTATAATTTCTATGGTTTCTATTATTTGTATTTTGTTTACCATCGTTACTTTATTTATGTACCTAAACTGTTGTAATTATTTCTTCCATAGGTAATTATCGTTTCGCCTTTACTTCCTTTTTCAATAATTATGATTTATGAATAGATAATCGAGATTATTCTGCTTTCTCCGAACTTTGTTTTACTTTTGTAGTAAGTTTAACTGACTTAAATGATCTATAGTTTTGCCGCATAATTTTTCCATCTAATTTTTATATTACGGGAACCTGTGAACAATGCTCATTAAGCCCTTACCTACCCTAGGTATTTATGTTATTCCGTTCTTTGACTTTAATAATTTAAACAGTTCATAAAATGGTCCGATTTCATATTTAACTTTGAATTCATGTTTTTAATGCAATTATTTTTTCTTATCATTTTCGATTAGCGGCTTATTTTCATTCTTTGTAATTTATTTAAATCCATAGGAACCTGTGGACAACTAAAATTAAAGCTTACCCTATCTATGTAAAAATATCCATTTCTAGTTTCTTTTCTATAATATTTTAGTACTTTTGTGATTTTTGCGTTTAATATTTTGCTAAAAAAGATTACGTTCTGGTTATGTTGTGCTGTAAATACCTCTATTTCATTATGACGTTACTCTGAAATAAAACTTTAATGTTACCCTACCTCTGTTTTGAGTTTAGTAAATAAGAAAAATAAGTACCGTAAGTTAGTAGACATCTGAAAGAATTTAATAATTTACCCCAAAAAATTATAAAGAAAGTACCTGGCTTTATCCAGAATCTGAAATGGCTGATTTAATTATACGTCTAACTGTTAATAATACTGATTATAAACAGGTAAGTATAAAAAGAAACCATTATAATGACAAAAGATAAACCAGTGCACAAAGCTTTTAAGAAAATTGAATGCAATGTAATCCTGTAATGAACAAAATCAGCATGCTTACCAGACATTAAATTCCCAATTAGACAATATTAAGTGCTTATTACTCAGGTACATACCTACGTTATGTGTTTAGAGTTGCTTGCACTAACTTTGATTCGATCACACATACATTAACTCTTTTTAATTACTTTTGCACGAAAAACATAGAATTTTCTCTCAGCCTCAGCCCATAAAGCATTATTATGTTTAGCTCACTAAGTACCAAGGTCCTAGATTACAAAATATTTGGCCATCCCAATAAACAACCTCATCTACCTAAGGAAAAACACAAAAACAACAAGAGACAACAAAATAATACAAACAAAAAAAAACAGTTACGTTAGTCTGTCACAATACACTAGCAAAATTTAAATTGCTTAAATGTTCAAGTATCAGAAGCATCCAGTCGCTATATAATGCTGCAATAGGCGTAACATTCTTACATCATGTACCAAGAAAGATCGGCTGCAGTGCTGCCAAAAGCCTGAACATAAAACAGATACGTTTCCCTACCCATCCTTTCATGCAATGTGGCTCAAGTCATCAGTTAGTTGTACTGCTATAGAATACAAAGCATTCATCGCTCTATAATGGTGCAGTAGGCAATGGAGGTCTTACATTTAAAAAAATGCAGAGATTTGCATCAGGAAAGGTCAGTTTCGCTACACATTCCAAGGGCCTGGACATAAAGCAAACATCTTTCGTTCCCTACCGCGCTTTTCATGCAATGTTTCCCTACAAGTGCCTCGATGCACCACTTACCTAGGTACTGAAAATAATACATGTATGTAAGTATACCTTTATTAAATTCCTGAAGACTGTAGATGTGGCAGTAAGGCATCGCAAATTGCATTGTATCTCTGGGCATAACAAACAATAATTTCTTAAACAAACTAATAGTCGAAATGCCCTTACTGTGATTCTATCTGATGATTACTCAATATCAACATTGATATTGCTCTTTAAGCTTGACAGTATAACTCTGCAGGTATCGTTGCTCTGGACTCGGTGCTGCGAAACAAACACTTAGCCTACCGAATGTCTTGACAAATACTAGTAGTTAAATGTCCTTACTTCGATTCTATCTGAAGACTATTCAATCAGTTCCATTGTTGATATTGCTTTCGTAGGCTGATAGTAATAACTCTGTCAAACACTTAGCCTACCGGATGTCTTGACAAATACTAGTAGTTAAATGTTCTTACTTCAATTCTGTATGAAGACTATCCAATCAGTTCCATTGTTGATATTTCTCTTTGAGGCTGATAGTAATAACTCTGCAAATATCGTTGCTCTCGGTGCTGCGAATCAAACACTTAGCCTACCGAATTTCTGACAAATACTAGTAGTTAAAATGTCATTACGTCGATTCTATATGAAGACTATTCCATCAGTTCCATTGTTGATATTGCTCTTTGAGGCTGATAGTAAAAACTCTGCAAATATCGTTGCTCTGGACTCGGTGCTGCGAATCAAACACTTAGCCTACCGAATGTCTTGACAAATACTAGTAGTTAAAATGTCCTTACGTCGATTATATCTGAAGACTATTCCATCAGTTCCATTGTTGCTTTAGTAATGCTCATTAAGGCTAATATCTTTAGTTCACTTTGCTCTGGACTTGGTGCTGCGAATCAAACACTTAGCCTACCGGATGTCTTGACAAATACTAGTAGTTAAAATGTCCTTACGTCGATTATATCTGAAGACTATTCCATCAGTTCCATTGTTGCTTTAGTAATGCTCATTAAGGCTAATATCTTTAGTTCACTTTGCTCTGGACTTGGTGCTGCGAATTAAACACTTATCATACTATGGATTCGTTGTCGCTGTATTTTCCATTGCCGTTTTGAGTAGCTGCTTTTTATTGATACTTTCTGCTAGCCGTTTTCATGAAAATTAAAGTTGTTACGTAATCTACTTCACATTATTCTATATTGTCTTCTATCTTGGCACCAACCACAAGCTGCGACCACAATCGCAAACCATGAACGAAGAACTATGTCCTAAAAAAAAAAAATTAAGTAACACATACTAACACAAAATATTTAGGTAGAAAAGTTTAAGTAATTAATTAGAAATATTTTATTTACTAGGTAGGTACAAATTTACCTTTGTTTGTTTTTCAACCGCGAGTGTACTTTCTTCATCTTCAGTGTTCCCTTCTATTTCATTACCTATTTTAGTTATCTTTCTTCATCTCAGTCTTCTTTATCAATCTTCTTTTTCTTTTTATATCATAGTTTACTTTGTTCACGTTTGTCTTTATTGTTTGTCTCCTTTATTTGTGACCATTTCGTTTACATTTACATTTACATTTCTTTGACTTTTTTTTATATATTTTCGTATATATCTTCCTCTTTGTTTGTTTCTTTATCATCTTTTCTCATATTTGCCTTTTTTAATGTAATTCTTCTTAGTATACTTATCCCGGAAGTTTAATTTTGTCTTTTCCCTGTATTTTATCTTGTTTATTTATTATATTTATTTTGTTTACAAAACGTATCATTAATTGTTACTTGTATTGTGTTTTCCGCTGTTTATTGTTTGTGGCACCTACAGTTTTTTAAAATCATCTTCGCCCGACTTTTCAGAACATTTTTATTCTTTATTTTTGCGAACTTTTTTCGTCATAGAGAACTAATCTTTACTGCCGTTTTATTATTTGTCATTGCTGTTGTCTTTATTCTTAATTTTCGCTGTCCTCTTCATACTCGTCTTCGCCGCCATCTTCATTCTCTATTTTCACTGCCATCTATCTTTTAACTTTATCGTGTATGTGTCGATGTCTTCTTTCTTCGCTGGGGATGTTATATTTGTCCTTTCCCATTTTTGGTTTCTAATTCGTTTGCATTTATTCTTTCTCATTCATTGTTATGGTCTTCTTACTACCCGTCATTTTCTACTTTAGCTGTGTTTCTTCTGTATCCTAATTCATATTCCTCTACATCACAGAACATTTTCCTAAAAAAGAAAGAACACATACTAATTATTAATCATCATTTTTGCGACAATGGACGGCAAACTATTTACAGCAAGTACAATCGAATAGGGGTTACAGAATCATATAATTAAATTACATAAGCTCTATTATAGGTCCGTGTAAATAAGTAATTGCCTATAGAGTCATTTAGGGTTCAAAAGATTTTTAGTTTAGTTTTTAATAAAAGACAAAAATATTTACCTTTTTTGTGTTTAGTGCCATAAACATTTTCTGTAACTTCAATGCTGCCTTCTAGGACTTTTTTCTTCATCTTCGTTTTCATCCCTGCAGTAGTCTTAATTCTTGATTTTTGTCTTTCGCCTTCTTTATCATCGTCTTCTTCCTTAACCTTTCGTCTTCGTTCTTCTCCGTTTTGATCTTTTTTCTTCTGCGTTTTCAGTCTTCATGTTGGTCTTTTACTTTATCTGCGTCTTCTTTCTTGATCATCGTCTTCTTTCTTGATCTTCGTATTCTTTATTGATATTCGTCTTCTTTCTTGATCTTCATCTTCTTTCTTGACCTTCGTCTTCTTTCTTGACCTTCGTCTTCTTTCTTGACCTTTGTCTTCTTTCTTGACCTTCCGTCTTCTTTCTTGACCTTCGTCTTCTTTCTTGATCTTCGTCTTCTTTCTTGACCTTCGTCTTCTTTCTTGATCTTCGTCTTCTTTCTTGATATTCGTCTTCTTTCTTTTCTTTGATTCATTATACATTTTCTTCATTATCGCATCTCTTTTTAAAACTTTTTGTCATTTATCTTCATCGTCGTTTCCCCCTTCATATTGGTTTTATTTGTTTAGCTTTATTTTATTTCTTTATATTGGTCTTCTTTCTTCATCTTCGTCTTCTCTTTTTATCTTGATCTTCACTCTTTTAAGCTTTCTCGTCTTTTTTGTCATTTTCAATGTTTTGTGTGTTGTACAAATAAAGTGTTTATCTATCTATCTATCTTCATCTTGGTCTTCTTTTTCTATTTTCTTTTGTTTTTCGTCTTCTTTCTTCGTTTTCGTGTACTTTTTCAGATTTTAACGATGTCCATGGAAATTACACATTGTAATTTTCATTAAGATTGATGCTTTGTCGTATGTAGGTATAATTATATTAATACTGTATTTTGTCTAGTTTAACAGATATACTTCGAACAGGATCCATGGTTGTAGTTAGGTGTAATCGATGTGTCTTAGGAAATTCCTTTCATTTACGTCTTCACCATATTAAGATTTACCAATATTTGCTGCTTTATTAACCTCTTCTCACCGAGCTTTTGTATGATTTGTGCGGTTTCCATTTTTTGTATTTTGTTTACTATCTTAACATTATTTATGTTAACTTATTGCACATATTTCTTTCAAAGGTTATTATCGTTTTGCTTTTACTTATTTCAATAATTGTGAATTTTTTCTGCTTCCTCAGAAGTTTTTTTTACTTTGTAGTTAGTAGGTATACTGACAAAAAATATCTTTAGTTTTTAGGTGTTATTTTTCCATCTATTTTTATAAGGAAACCTGTAAACAATACTCATTATACCCTTACCCTAGGTATTTATGTTATTCATTTTACTGACTTGCTAATTTATCGTTCATTTGTCCCGAAAACTTATCTTACTTCGATTGAATTCATGTTTTTAATGCTATTATTTTTATTAATTGTGATTAGCGGCATATTATTTAATTATTTGTAAGTATTTTTGAAACCATAAGAACCTGTGGACAACTAATATTATTGCTTACCTTTAATCAATTTGCCTAAATCCATTTTCAGTTTCTTTCGTACAATATTTGTAGCCTAAAATGTTCTTCGTGATTTCTGCTTTTGCACTGCATTCAACAGTGTTGTGTTCAGTAATAATTCATTTCACTTTTTTATTGCCTGTAAATCTGCTTAACTTACTTCATGTCGTCACACTTCAAAGTTTAGATTTTGTCCATAGCATTTGCCATTTGCTTATAATTTTGTTTTGTATAGATTCCTTTGTTTATTGCCTGTAAATCTGCTTAACTTACTTCATGTCGTCACACTTGAAGGTTTATGTAGATTGTGTCCATAGCATTTGTCATTTGCTTATAATTTTGTTTTGTATTGATTCCTTTGTTTATTGCCTGTAAATCTGCTTAACTTACTTCATGTCGTCACACTTGAAGGTTTATGTAGATTGTGTCCATAGCATTTGCCATTTGCTTATAATTTTGTTTTGTATATATTCCTTTGTTTATTGCCTGTAAATCTGCTTAACTTACTTCATGTCGTCACACTTGAAGGTTTATGTAGATTGTGTCCATAGCATTTGCCATTTGCTTATAATTTTGTTTTGTATAGATTCCTTTGTTTATTGCCTGTAAATATGCTTCACTTACTTTTATGTCGTCACATTTGCAGGTTTCGATATAGTCTTTATTATTCGCCTTTTGCTCTTATTTTGTATAGATTCCATTATTTATTGCCTGTAAATCTGCTTAACTTACTTCATGTCGTCACACTTAAAGTTTAGATTTGGTCCATAGCATTTGCCATTTGCTTATAATTTTGTTTTGTATAGATTCCTTTGTTTATTGCCTGTAAATCTGCTTCACTTACTTTTTTGTCATCACACTTTAAGGTTTCGAAAAAGTCCTTATTATTTGCCTTGTGTTTTATAGGTAATCTTATTGTGTATGGATATATTTATTTATTGCCTGTAAATCTGCTTCACTTAGGTACTTTTTGTCGGTACTTTTGAGGATTTCTATTTCGCCCGTATCATTTGCTTTTTGCTATATAATCTGTTTTGTAGTTATTTCACGTGAATACTCATTCATTTATTTAGACTGTTAGGTAGGTACATACAGAAAGTTACATAACACACGTCACGTCAGAAAGTTAAATATTTTTAAGGACATTGAGTAAATTATATTACAGACATAGTATATAAGTAATATTAAAATCTAACACAATTAATAAATAAATAAAAGTAAAACATCAACAACAAACAAACACATAGTCAAATATCGGTTCATCTAATAGGTTTAAAAATATAAAATAATGGTAATAAGTAAAACATGTCATAAAATAGAATTAAATGAAATTAAAATAGAATTAAAAATATAAACTAAGTTATAATTAGTCAACGGTACTTAAAAACAACCCCGAAACTGTTGGCAATTTAAAAACAAGTAGTAGGTACATACCGACTTATCTAAAATAAAACTATCATACCCCTTCATGTTCACCCTCGAAGATTTCAATCTGATTGTGTTTTAAGTTTGCTAGAGACTGGTACTATGTCTTGACAAAAATTTTAGCCTTAGTTCCTTCATTGCTTATCCTAAAGATTTCGTTTATTTATAATGCTAAGTTATGTTGAACGTTTTTCTGGAATAAAACTTTAATAAGTATTTCCCTACCTATATTTTGAGTTTCGTAAATAAGAAAAATAGTTGGTTATACTTCTAAATAGTTCACAAAATTAAAATTTTACATCAAAATAAGAAAAATACCTGACTTTATCCAGAATCTGAAATTATTAATTTAATTATAGCTTCTTACTGCTAATAATACTGATCATAAACAGGTATGACTAAAAATATAACATTCGTGACAAATTCAATTCAGTTCTATAGGTACATTTATTACAGATACTATCTATATGTTTAGGTAATTAAAATTCATACATTAGGTACACATAAATCACATAAATAAAATCTAAAAGTAAAATAATAAAATTCAATGTCATCATACGTAAATATCAACAAACTTTAGTATGTCCATAATAAATTAAGTTAAATCAAAGCACATTCTAAAAAATAGGTACATGTTCTAGTAAAACCAGTGCACTAAGGGCTTATAAAAATGAATGCAGTCAAATTCTGTAAATACAAAATTTGTAAGTATGCTTACCAGACATAAAATTCCCAAATAAATGTGTTTAGTTGCTTGCACTAACTTCGCTTCGACCACACATACATTAAATCTTTTAATTACTTTTGTTTGCACGAAAAACATAAAGAATTTGCTCTCAGCCTCAGCACATGAAGCATTATTAAGTTTAGATAACGAAGTACCAAAGCCTTGATTTACAAAATATTTGGCCATGCCAATAATCAACCTCATCTACCTAAGGAAAAACACAAAAACAACAAAGGACAACAGAATAGTACAACCAAAAAAAAAACAGTTACGTTAGTCTATCACCATACACTAGTAAAATTAAAATTGCTTAAATGTTTTAGTATCAAAAGCGCTATCATTACTAGGTCGCTATATAATGCTGCAATAGGCGTCACATTCTTACATCATGTACCAAGAAAGATCGGCTGCAGTGCTGCCAAAAGCCTGAACATAAAACAGATACGTTTCCCTACCCATCCTTTCATGCAATGTGGCACAAGTCATCAATTAGGTGTACTGCTATAGAATAGAAAGCATTCATCGCTCTATAATGGTGCAGTAGGCATTGGAGGTCTTACATTAACAAAATGCAGAGGAGGTTAGCATCAGGAAAGGTCAGCTTCGCTGCAAATTCCAAGGGCCTGGACATAAATCAAACATCTTTCGTTCCCCTACCCCGCTTTTCATGCAAAGTGCCTCGATGTTCCACTGACCTACTGAGAATAATACACTTATGTATGTAAGTATACCTTCATTATATTCCTGAAAACTGTAGATGTGGCGGTAGGGCATCGCAAATTACATTATATCTCTGGGCATAACAAAAGCCTTTGTTTTAGCAGAAAGTGCAACCAATAGCCAAAACTAGGTGAATTCGATGATCATTGGATTTACCTTACCTACTCTTTAGTCTTACTGATGATTTCTGCTTTTAGTAAATTTCCTGTCTCAAATTCTATGTTCGAGACTCGGTGCTGCGAATCAAACACTTAGCCTACCGAATTTCTTGACAAATACTAGTAGTTAAAATGTCCTTACTTCGATTCTATCTGAAGACTATTCAATCAGTTCCATTGTTGCTATTGCTCTTTGAGGCTGATAGTAATAACTCTCCAGATATCGTTGCTCTGGACTCGGTGCTGCGAATCAAACACTTAGCCTACCGAATTTCTTGACAAATACTAGTAGTTAAAATGTCCTTACTTCGATTCTATCTGAAGACTATTCAATCAGTTCCATTGTTGCTATTGCTCTTTGAGGCTGATAGTAATCACTCTGCAGGTATCGATGCTCTGGACTCGGTGCTGCGAATCAAACACTTAGCCTACCGAATTTCTTGACAAATACTAGTAGTTTAAATGTCCTTACTTCGATTCTATCTGAAGACTATTCAATCAGTTCCATTGTTGCTATTGCTCTTTGAGGCTGATAGTAATAACTCTCCAGATATCGTTGCTCTGGACTCGGTGCTGCGAATGAAACACTTAGCCTACCGAATTTCTTGACAAATACTAGTAGTTAAAATGTCCTTACTTCGATTCTATCTGAAGACTATTCAATCAGTTCCATTGTTGCTATTGCTCTTTGAGGCTGATAAATAAATAAATAAATAAATAAATAAATATATATTACAGGACATTCCACACATCGCCATCTAACCCCAAGTTAAGTAATCACTCTGCAGGTATCGATGCTCTGGACTCGGTGCTGCGAATCAAACACTTAGCCTACCGAATTTCTTGACAAATACTAGTAGTTTAAATGTCCTTACTTCGATTCTATCTGAAGACTATTCAATCAGTTCCATTGTTGCTATTGCTCTTTGAGGCTGATAGTAATCACTCTGCAGGTATCGATGCTCTGGACTCGGTGCTGCGAATCAAACACTTAGCCTACCGGATGTCTTGACAAATACTAGTAGTTAAAATGTGTTTACGTCGATTCTATCTGAACACTTTTCAAGCAGTTACATTGTTGATATTGCTTTCTGAGGCTGATTCTAATAAGTTTGCAGATATCGGTGCTGCGAATCAATTAGCCTACCGGATGTCTTGACAAATACTAGTAGTTAAAATGTCCTTACTTCGATTCTATCCGAAAACTATTCAATCAGTTTCATTGTTGATATTTCTCTTTGAGGCTGATAATCATAACTCTGCAGGTATCGTTGCTCTGGACTCGGTGCTGCGAATTAAACACTTAGCCTACCGGATGTCTTCGACAAATACTAGTAGTTAAAATGTCCTTAAGTCGATTCTATCTGAAGACTATTCAATCAGTGTCATCGTTGATATTTATCTTTGAGGCTTATAATCATAACTCTGCAGGTATCGTTGCTCTGGACACGGTGCTGCGAATCAAACACTTAGCCTACCGATTTTTTTGACAAATACTAGTAGTTGAAATGTCCTTACGTCAATTCTATCTGAAGACAATTCCATCAGTTTCATTGCCGATATTGCTCTTTGAGGCTGATAGTAATCACTTTGCAGGTATCGATGCTCAGGACTCGGTGCTGCGAATCAAACACTTAGCCTACCGAATTTCTTGACAAATACTAGTAGTTAAAATGTCCTTACGTCGATTCTATCTGAAGACAATTCAATCAGTTCCTTTGTTGATATTACTCTTTAAGGCTGATATTAAAAACTCTACAGGTATCGTTGCTCTGGACTCGGTGCTGCGAATTAAACACTTAGCCTACCGGATGTCTTCGACAAATACTAGTAGTTAAAATGTCCTTACGTCAATTCTATCTGAAGACAATTCCATCAGTTTCATTGCCGATATTGCTCTTTGAGGCTGATAGTAATCACTTTGCAGGTATCGATGCTCTGGACTCGGTGCTGCGAATCAAACACTTAGCCTACCGAATTTCTTGACAAATACTAGTAGTTAAAATGTCCTTACTTCGATTCAATCTGAAGACTATTCAATCAGTTCCATTGTTGCTATTGCTCTTTGAGGCTAATAGTAATAACTCTGCAGATATCGTTGCTCTGGACTCGGTGCTGCGAATCAAACACTTAGCCTACCGAATTTTTTGGCAAATACTAGTAGTTAAAATGTCCTTACGTCAATTCTATCTGAAGACAATTCCATCAGTTTCATTGCCGATATTGCTCTTTGAGGCTGATAGTAATCACTTTGCAGGTATCGATGCTCTGGACTCGGTGCTGCGAATCAAACACTTAGCCTACCGAATTTCTTGACAGATACTATAGTAGTTAAAATGTCCTTACTACGATTCAATCTGAAGACAATCAGTTCCATTGTTGCTATTGCTCTTTGAGGCTGATAGTAATAACTCTGCAGATATCGTTGCTCTGGACTCGGTGCTGCGAATCAAACACTTAGCCTACCGAATTTCTTGACAAATACTATAGTAGTTAAAATGTCCTTACTTCGATTCTTTTCGAAAACTATTCAATCAGTTTCTTTGTTGATATTGCTCTTTGAGGCTGATAATCATAACTCTGCAGGTATCGTTGCTCTGGACTCGGTGCTGCGAATCAAACACTTAGCCTACCGAATTTTTTGACAAATACTAGTAAAAATGTCCTTACGTCGATTATATCTGAAGACAATTTCATCAGTTCCATTCATTGCTGATATTGCTCTTTGAGGCTGATAGTAAAAACACTGCAGGGATCGTTGCTCTGGACTCGGTGCTGCGAATCAAACACTTAGCCTACCGAACTTTTTGACAAATAGTAGTAGTTAAAAAAATGTCCTTACGTAGATTCTGTATGAAGACAATTCAATCAATTCCTTTGTTGATATTGCTCTTTGAGGCTGATAGTAAAAACTCTGCAGATATCGTTGCTCTGGACTCGGTGCTGCGAATCAAACACTTAGCCTACCGAACTTTTTGACAAATAGTAGTAGTAAAAATGTCCTTACGTAGATTCTATATGAAGACAATTCAATCAGTTCCTTTGTAGATATTGCTCTTTGAGGCTGACAGTAAAAACTCTGCAGGCATCGTTGGTCTGGACTTGGTGCTGCGAATCATACACTTAGCCTACCAATTACCAATACGAAGAAGGGGACATCATAGGCAAAGGCATTCTGTGTGAATTAGATGACACGCCTTTCTATTTAACTTTTTGACGCTCAATACCTTGGTAGGTAGGTATCATTTTCTCCTAAGCAATTCTCTAAAGAAAGCGATCTAAACAAAGTGATTCGTTTTTTAACCTGTTGAGGACTCGATATATATTCACTTCTAATGTGCTGAGTTCAAGCAGTCACTGAAGACTGGCTTTGTATATCGGTGTTGCAAATCAAACAGTTATCCTCCCACTTTTTTAGATGTAAAACAATGTAATAATACCGTTTTCGCTTTATTTATCCGTTGTCGTTTCGAGACCTTTTATGATAATTTTTGATGAATTTCACGAAAGGTCAGTTTAATCTAACGTTAACACAAACACATAAAAATCCCTTATTATAATGTCGCTAGGGTAGGAAAAAGATTAGTTAAATTTATTAATTGGCATACGATACCCAAAAAAACCTCGGTGTCCCGCGGCCTATGCATTGTGCTCTGGCGAGGCAGCAGCGCGAGGACGCCCTGTACCCTGCGGCGTGACAGCGGCGCGGAGAACCCACGGCTCGATCGCTCGCGCTGTGCTCTGGCGAGGCAGCAGCGCGAAAACGCCATGTACCGAAGTATGCTGCGGCATGGCAGCGGCGCGGAGAACCCACGGCCCGATCGCTCGCGGTGTGCTCTGGCGAGGCAGCAGCGCGAAAACGCCACGTACCGAAGTATGCTGCGGCATGGCAGCGGCGCGGAGAACCTACGGCCCGATCGCTCGCGCTGTGCTCTGGCGAGGCAGCAGCGCGAAGACGCCACGTACCGAAGTATGCTGCAGCATGACAGCGGCGCGGAGAACCCACGGCCCGATCGCTCGCGCTGTGCTCTGGCGAGGCAGAAACGCCACGTACCGAAGTATGCTGCGGCATGGCAGCGGCGCGGAGAACCCACGGCCCGGTCGCTCACGGTGTGCTCTGGCGAGGCAGCAGCGCGAAGACGCCATGTACCGAAGTATGCTGCGGCATGACAGCGGCGCGGAGAACCCACGGCCCGGTCGCTCACGGTGTGCTCTGGCGAGGCAGCAGCGCGAAGACGCCACGTACCGAAGTATGCTGCGGCATGACAGCGGCGCGGAGAACCCACGGCCCGATCGCTCGCGCTGTGCTCTGGCGAGGCAGCAGCGCGAAGACGCCACGTACCGAAGTATGCTGCGGCATGACAGCGGCGCGGAGAACCCACGGCCCGATCGCTCGCGGTGTGCTCTGGCGAGGCAGCAGCGCGAAGACGCCACGTACCGAAGTATGCTGCGGCGTGACCGCGGCGCGGAGAACCCGCTACTCAGTCGCTGTGCTCTGGCGAGGCAGCAGCGCGAAGACGCCACGTAACGAAGTATGCTGCGGCATGACAGCGGCGCGGAGAACCCACGGCCCGATCGCTCGCGCTGTGCTCTGGCGAGGCAGCAGCGCGAAGACGCCACGTACCGAAGTATGCTGCGGCATGGCAGCGGCGCGGAGAACCCACGGCCCGATCGCTCGCGCTGTGCTCTGGCGAGGCAGCAGCGCGAAGACGCCACGTACCGAAGTATGCTGCGGCATGACAGCGGCGCGGAGAACCCACGGCCCGATCGCCCGTGGTGTGCTCTGGCGAGGCAGCAGCGCGAAGACGCCACGTACCGAAATATGCTGTGGCATGACAGCGGTGCGAAGAACCTGCGACCCGGTCGCTGTGCTCTGGCGAGGCAGCAGCGCAAGGACGCCACGTACCGAACGAAGTATGCTGCGGCGTGACAGCGGCGCGTAGAACCCGCTACCCAATCGCTGTGCTCTGGTGAGGCAGTACAGTGACAGCGGTGCGAAGAACCTGCGACCCCGTCGCTGGTTCTTCGTACCGCTGTCACTGTTACCGAAGTATGCTGTGGCGTGACATACTGTGAAGGACCTGCGACCCGGTCGCTGTGCTCTGGCGAGGCAGCAGCGCAAGGACGACACGTACCGAACGAAGTATGCTGCGGCGTGGCAGCGGCGCGGAGTACCCGCTACCCAATCGCTGTGCTCTGGCGAGGCAGCAGCGCGAAGACGCCGCGTACCGAAGTATGCTGTGGCGTGACAGCGGCGCGTAGTCGCGACGTACCGAAGTATGCTGTGGCGTGACAGCGGCGCGGAGTCGCGACGTACCGAAGTATGCTGCGACGTGACCGCGGCGCCGAGAACCCGCTACTCAGTCGCTGTGCTCTGGCGAGGCAGCAGCGCGAAGACGCCACGTACCGAAGTATGCTGCGGCGTGCCGCGGCGCGGAGAACCCGCTACTCAGTCGCTGTGCTCTGGCGAGGCAGCAGCGCGAAGACGCCACGTACCGAAGTATGCTGCGGCGTGACCGCGGCGCGGAGAACCCGCTACTCAGTCGCTGTGCTCTGGCGAGGCAGCAGCGAGAAGACGCCACGTACCGAAGTATGCTGCGGCGTGACCGCGGCGCGGAGAACCCGCTACTCAGTCGCTGTGCTCTGGCGAGGCAGCAGCGCGAAGACGCCACGTAACGAAGTATGCTGCGGCATGACAGCGGCGCGGAGAACCCACAGCCCGATCGCGCGCGCTGTGCTCTGGCGAGGCAGCAGCGCGAAGACGCCACGTAACGAAGTATGCTGCGGCATGACAGCGGCGCGGAGAACCCACAGCCCGATCGCGCGCGCTGTGCTCTGGCGAGGCAGCAGCGCGAAGATGCCGCGTACCGAAGTATACTGCGGCGTGATAGCGGCGCGGAGAACCCGTGACCCAGTCGCTGTGCTCAGGCAAGGCAGCAGCGCGAAAACGCCCTATACCGAAGTATGCTGCGGCGTAACAGGGGCGCGGAGAACCCACGGCCCGGTTGCTGTGCTGTGGCGAGGCAGCAGCGCGAAGACGCCACGTACCGAAGTATGCTGTGGCGTGACAGCGGCGCGAAGAACCCGCGACCCGGTTGCTGTGCTCTGGCGAGGCAGCAGCGCAAGGACGCCACGTACCGAACGAAGTATGCTACGGCGTGACAGCGGCGCGGAAAACCCACAATCCGATCGCTCGCGCTGTGCTCTGGCGAGGCAGCAGCGCAAGGTCGCCACGTACCGAAGTATGCTGCGGCGTGACAGCGGCGCGGAGAACCCACGGCCCGGTCGCTGTGCTCTGGCGAGGCAGCAGCGCAAAGATGCGACGTACCGAAGCATGCTGCGGCGTGAAAGCGATGCGACGAACCCACGGATCGGTCGATCGCGCTGTGCTCTGGCTAGGCAGCAGCGCGAAGATGCGACGTACCGAAGTATGCTGCGGCGTGACAGCGGCGCGAAGAACCCGTGACCCAGTCGCTGTGCTCTGGCAAGGCAGCAGCGCGAAAACGCCCTATACCGAAGTATGCTGCGGCGTGACAGGGGCGCGGAGAACCCACGGCCCGGTTGCTGTGCTCTGGCGAGGCAGCAGCGCAAAGTCGCCACGTACCGATGTGGGCTGCGGCGTGACAGCGGCGCGGAGAACCCACGGCCCGATAGCTCGCGCTGTGCTCTGGCGAGGCAGCAGCGTAAGGACGCCACGTACCGAAGTATGCTGCGGCGTGACAGCGGCGCGGAGAACCCACGGCACGATCGCTGTGCTATGGCGAGGCAACAGCAGTCGGAGAACCCGGAGCATGAGATAGCCACTATTATAGTTGCACATAAGCTGCGATCACTGCCATAATAGGAGCTCATGACGGGCCTGTAGATAAATGAAATGGGTCTCGTACAGGACAGATATTAAGATTCTAAATACACAGGAAACAAATTATTTAACGAAATAGATACAAAAGACTTTTCGCTCCAGCGTACCACGCTAAAAGTTTTCGTCACAACGACCTGTCGCTACGTCTTTCGAAACTACGTACGGGTCCCCAAAATGAAGGTTTGAACAGCTTCCAAAAATTGAATACCTACCTACTTATGTACGTTTAGTGCCGATAGAAACAAATTCATTGTTATGTGATAGTAACAAGTATAAATTAATTAATTAATTTCTTAAAATCAGTCCTAAATATTTAGTGATCAGACAGTTTTACAATTTATTTCAAGTTAAATGAACTTACGTTAGTGTATAGCCGGCAGACTTGATGTAAATTGCGAAGATCAGCAGCGAGATGAGCCAAACGCTGAGCTGGCGAGGCAGCAGCGCGGCGGGCCGATCACTGAGCTCTGGCGCGGCAGCAGCGAGATGAGCCGAACACTGAGCTGGCGAGGCAGCAGCGCGGCAGGCCGATCACTGAGCTCTGGCGAGGCAGCAGCGAGATGAGCCGAACGCCGAGCTGGCGAGGCAACAGCGCGGCGGGCCGATCACTGAGCTCTTGCGAGGCAGCAGCGAGATGAGCCGAACGCTGAGCTGGCGAGGCAGCAGCGAGATGAGCCGAACGCTGAGCTGGCGAGGCAGCAGCGTGGCAGGCCTATCACTGAGCTCTTGCGAGGCAGCAGCGAGATGAGCCGAACGCTGAGCTGGCGAGGCAGCAGCGTGGCGGGCCAAATATTAGACGTCGGTAGTTGAATACTGGCATACGGTAGAAAGTTGTTATCATTAGCTAGGGCTAAGTAGGTATCATAGAAGAATGCAGCTTAATAACTCGGTGAACCTGTTTCTTTTTTTGTACTCTTCTTAATTGTACCACTGTGCCGAGGCAGCAGTGGATTAACATGATACAAGTAAATACATAGACATGTTCAAGTGTTCATATCAACATTCTACTCATGCAATACATATATCTAATTGTTCAAACTATTGTAGGAAGGAAGGAACCCTACCCTCACTTACATGCAGCGGTATATTTAAGATGTTTTGATATTGTTTATTCGTTCCACATCGAAAGATGTAAATTTTATATACCGTCAATAATCATTTTTCGTACGATGCCCAAGAGCAGGCCACTTTTTGGTTCTCTAATCTTCATATAATATGCATTATAGTATGTATCTTACTTGATTTTTAACCGTAGGTAGGTACTTGTTTGTATTAAATAAAGCTGAAACAGTGTTGACCAGTGGCCTAAATCTCCTAAGACAATATGCGTATTCCTTTCCTAGTGTCTGTTCTCACATCCGCGCGTAGAAACCTTTTATGTTTGTTTATTTTGTTCGCAGTCAATTTAATAAATGATATGTTGTCAACATGTTCTAGATATGTAGGAATATTCGCCTCAAGATTCAGCATGTCTTTCAGAAGCCTTGGCTAAACACAAAAAAGAAAATATTGATTTATGCCCTACCTATCAATTCATTCATAATAAATCTACCAAATTAGTAGAAATCTATGTACTTAGCTAATGAATCAATAATTAGGTAAGGTACTTAGTCAACACATTAAATCGAAACGCTAATTGTTATAAAATGATTGAGTTGTTTCATACCTCAGAACAGGCACTGAGATACTTCTGTTCCTAAGATTTTGTCTCTTTTTCTTGATGTCTTTGAGGATGAGATGAGAAACACCACAGCATCTAATATGACAAAAGCTTGCACACATCGTTACGTTACGACCGCAAATGCAGCCAAGTCAACTAATAAATATGCAGGTACATTAGCCCAAAGTTAAAGAGAATAAAAGAAAATAATGAGTAATTTACATTAGACATAGTTAAGTACATACCTCAGTTTACATATTTCTTCGATTATTGTGTAGGTTCAGAAGTTTAGTTAAATTTTCATATATTATTATCATTATTTTCTTGTAGACAAATATTGCAATCGTAAAGCGCTTCTTACTCGTGAAGATAATTTGAAAATATGTCATGTTTGGTAATCAGCAGATCCAGTCATTATCAAAATGTTTCAAAAAATACATACAGTAAACAAAATACATTACAGGAAAAAATACATACATACAGGAAAACATCCATAATATCATAAGATAATAAACAGGTTAATTTATATGGATATACAATACATAGGTAGCTTGGTTGCCCTTGATATTGTTCAATTTCATGGTGTCTTTGTAGTCCTTATGTACTATTTAGTCTTGTGATTATTATAATGAGCAAAGTAGGTACCAAGCATCAGTCAGTCAAATGATGGTAGGCAGTTGACACACCATTATTTGTTCAATCTTGATTGTGCATTTCCGTAATAGAATTAGGTGCAGTCAGATTTCAAAAGAGATAAGCTGCGTAAAATAAATTAGCTTCAACATTTCAACTTGATAACGAAAATTTTGCATAAACCATTCCATAAATAAAATGTCTTTATATATGCATGATCTACGGTTCAGCAACATTGAAATAGGCCTCGAAGTTTCTAAATATTTGTCAAAGTTCAGCTGTTCCTTTTTAAAACAATAGTTGAGCAAATCAACATTAACATTTTCACGTTGTTTCGTTTCTTTGTTCATTTTATCGCGTTCTCAAGGTGAATAATTAATTTATTTCATCCTTCAGTTTAATTGTAAGTGTAGATTGTTCATTGTCATCACGAAGTAGATAAACCTGTTGAGCAAAATCTAAACAAGGACATTTAAGGCTTCCTTATAGGAAACCTGAATACAAAAGCTTATTAACATATAGCTAGTTAGCGATATTCATGATAATTTCACATACCTCTCCCCCAAATAATAAAACCAAAAAATATTTACTTTATTAAGTTTAGGTACAGGTTTCCGGAATTATTCAAGGTAACCAAAAGGTCATTCGTTTTTATCTTCCTTCCTCATTTCTCCTCTAATTCAATGTTACAGTATAATAATTATGGATAACAAGCCAGTTAATGGATGATCGATTAATGAGTTCGTTTCTTAAAATGGTAGGTACATATAGTTTCTCCACTCTGTGAAGTTCCACATTTTTTCATCTAAATTTTACTATTATGTTTGAAATGGTGATTTTACTTAGTCAGCTTTGTTGGCTTTTTATTAACTTAGTTAATTATTAGATAATTTGTCATTGGTCAAGTTTAATCTGAAAAACGAAAATAAAAATTTAGATGCCCCTGTTTTGTTCTAAGAAAACAGTAAGTATAAACCTAAAAACATTTCAATAGTGGTTAAATTTTGGAATAATGAACAAAAATCCTTAAGAAAAAATTGCCTTACCTACTTAAAAACCGTTTTGTCTCAGATTCCTAATAAATATTGGCTAGGGACAGTATTAAATACTATGACGGCAGAATACACAGCTCGATAAAGATTTTCTTATTAGACAGAATGGTATCTCATAGGTTTATAGATAGATTTGTAATAGTTTCATCTCCCATAGATGCATTCGTATTTTGCTTATAGGACCGCGCGGCCGGTGGGACTTATCTGTGCAAGTGAGGGTCCCCCTTATGAACAGCCTGGAGCGTGGCTACTTGGCTAGCCTCCACTGCGCAGGTATCATTGCCTTCAGAATCTTAGGAGCGTGACTTGTTCACGACAGCCTCGTTCCCAGGTTCCGCTGTGAAGTTGCACATAGATAAGTACATGCTATACAATCCTACCTAAGTTTAGAGAAAGATTTCTAGAGGGTAATATTTAAAACATAATTTCAGTGTAGATAGGTATACCTAGGTATCAGTTTCCTCGTATCTATTGACTCGTTTATGATTTATCAGATGACTCATTACTTGTTTGTAAGTTTGATTTCGAAAGAATTTCATTATGGAATGTAATTTACTAATAAATGTTGCAGAAAGTCAAAGAACTTACCATTAAAACTATATCCTTTACGCCAGTCCCTATTACCTTGACTTCAGAATATATTTATTTTATTTTGCGATTTAGATAGTCCCGGTAGATATGTATATCGTCAGCCCACACGTTTCAATCCGTCCACTTATAACTTTGTTTTAGAATAATTTCCAGTTCTGCCTACATAGGTACTTATGCATAGTTTGAGATTTCTCCTTTGTTGTTACGTATTGTCGCAGCATTATATTTTGAAACAATAATTACGGCCTGACCAGTTAGGTACCTAAAAGTGAAAGTGCCGTTGCGCCGCGCAGTGAGCCAACTAAGTAGTGGTGGGTAGTGTGGCAGGTGGTGTACCAGCCTTGTTCATTCCACCGCTTCTTTACGTAGCTACTCATGATTCGCTATCGCATGTAGTCAGCCTGTTGGATGGGTTATTACACACACAAGGACCTAATATCAGCATTGTCTTTGACAATTGTATGAGCAATATTCGTTCTGTTTTGAAAACAAACGACTCACCATGTCAATCGTCAAACCGCTTTTGAGATATGTTCAAGGTGTGGGAGCTCGGGTAGATATAGCGAGCTGGCTCGAAGGTCTGCACACGTAGCGACAACTTTCACCGGCTTAGGATGTGTATTTCGGCAGGGCTGTGAGGTCTTAAAGTATGTTATACGGTAAAGGCTCGAGGACGAGCCGAGCAAAATGTCTACCATGATTTAGAGCTTCGCAGCTATACGTTCAGTTTGTACATAGGAACATGATGCAACCTAAGTTTACCTAGTGAGTGGGCTGACAACCGGGACTCTGGTTTCGATCGATCGGAGTGGAACGACAGAGGGCATGCGCGAGAGCTCGTGCGCAACTCATGACGCGCTGCCCCGCCCCGTCTTCCGCTCCCTCCGCTCAACTCGGTGACTCATTTCTCGAACTCTCCGTCGTAGGTCAACTGCGCACCAACCTCCGCCATCTTCCAGGAAGTGTTGACTCATGGAATAATACATTTAGGTGCGTGGTAAGATACAGAAAAGTAAAAAATATTGAAGGATAACACTTTTTTAAATAAATTCTTTTATTTCCATACTTAAACATATGTTACAATTTTTTTCCTATTCAATATGAATAAACTTTTATTTCCAATCTCAAACAATAAGTTGAAACATTTAACTAAATGAATTGAAAAAATTAAACTAAAATTAAATGCATGTTACCGATACTACAAACCCATTTAGTAGCGAGCAGCGCCCCACGCTCCACGGCAACCAAGATGGCGGCCAACGGACGCAGACCCACGCGAAACGCAATGGGACTGTAATTTAAAAACATCCTACTTATATCACAGATTCAAATACATTTGGCATACCTAGGATCCTTATGCTACTTTCACGGGCTTTAAATTGTCTAGTTCTCTAAAAAAATTATCTAGGCCGCTGAGATCGTTCTTCCACACATTATCTATTTTTTCTCGATGTTGTTTCGCGATTTCTTCTTCCTTATTGCACAGTCCGAGATCAGCTTGCATCTGTGCCCACCTCCTTGCGCGTTCTCTTTGTTTCGTAACAAGCTCACTCTCAGCTCTCATGAGCGAGTTGCTCAAAATGGCGACGATTCTTAGGTCACATTTTCTCTTTGTTCTGGCGTTTAGTGATTTATTTTTAACTTGACGAACCCATTTAGATAGGGATTCGGTTTTACTTTCACAAAATTCGACAACAGATTTTTCTTTGGTACTGTAGCCCATGATTTATGAGGGCGATGAGTATTAGTACCTAATTAAAATGTGGTGAGATTATTAGGTACACACCTGTATCCGTTCAGGCACAAAGTCACTTTAACTGCACTATCACAGGCACGTCCACACTCCACCAGATCGGAATTTCCAATGCGGGCGCATGACGTCACGGTCCGTATTTATAGCTGACGCTATCGACCGCGCCGAGGGGCCCCGCAGCTGCGCATTATTCACAAAATGGCGTCATTCCAACAACGGCAAAAACCCGACGTAGGACCGAACCTTGCCGAATGAAACGAAATCACCCGAACATAAAACAGACGATCGATATGTGTCACGTTTTGACTGCACTAACAAAAGGTTTGAAATAAAATTATTATACCTACCTTTAGGCAAATACCTCATTTCCTTTGAGAAATACTTATGTTCTGAGTTTTATAATTATTTTAGGCAAATAGAAATGTTTTATACTAATAGTTTTTGATAAAATAGAATATGAAATGATCATAGATGTACCTATTTGATTATTTCATATTCTACACTTCATGTAGGTAAATACTTTGAATACAGCACTGAAGTGGGTATTCCAAATATTATATTATAATTCAATGAAAAGTATAGTTAATAAATTCATAAAAGGTTTTTCAGACGCAAATCCGAAAGTATAAGATAGTTGAGTACCTAGTTTTCTCTAAGTCTATAAGAAATATGACTAAAACCTCATTGGGTGGATATCATAGACATAGGTAAACATACTTTACTCAACCGCCTTGGAACTCCTTACGGATTTTACCAGAAAGACACAGACCTTAGAAACTCCTTGGTGATTAAAATATCTCAATGGTTAACGTTGGAAAAAAGTTTGAATTGGGATGGAATTGGGCTGTTATCTATCAATAGAGAATATAAATATTATATCTATCCACTTTATGATTAGGTACTTCAAGACAAATCATAAAATTATTTGTATGCTTTTTATATAGGTAATGTTTGTATGTAATTAAATACATACTAACAGAAAGATTTCAGCCAGAAAATATAGATTAAAACCAAGCCCAATATAGTAGAAAGATCTCGAAAGACAGAGAATGGAGATAACCAAAATTAAATAGAACTAGCAGCGCTCCGTGGTTTTACCCACGTAACTCCCGATCTCGTGGGAATATCGGAATAAAAAGTATCCTATGTTATTCCCAATGAATCAATGTATTCTCATACCAAGTTTCATCTAAATCAGTTTAGTAGTTTAGGAGCCTATTTAATGCAAACAAACTATAATCTTTCCTCTTTATATTACATTTATATTATAATTCAATTAGTATGTATAGACAAATATTGATCGAGATGAGGCGAGCGAGGGCAGTATCCGCTTATGAGGGGAGAGGGGAGAGCGGGGCGAAGCGGAGACGGGTAGGCGGGCGGGGAACTGCGCCACATTCCATTTATAGATATGTTATAGATCGTTGAAATTGACTGTATTATGAGGGGAACGAACGATATAATATGGAAATAATACCACGACTACTACGCATCTTTTGAAAAATTTGCGTTATCATATTTGTTAATTTTATTTTATCGGGATATTTTTAGTCGATACACAAATAATGGGTTCATTTAAATGATTGATTACTGATTTAGGTAAGTAATAGATTTTTTTTAATGTGCGTAATGTAAAAATTAAATTAGTAGTAGTTTTTCCTTAGATGTTCATTATAATCCGAGTAGATAGGTACTTAGCTAATTGACCAACGTAATCAGACGAAATGCATCAAATTGACTAAACACCCTACCTCCTCTAACTGTGGGCACACATGTGCCCACAGTTAGAGGAGAATAGATAGATCTCGAAAGACAGAGAAAGGAAACTATACAAATAGAACAATATTGATCCGAGACGAGGCGAGCAGCATCCGCTGATGTTGACCCGAGCGGAGAGCGGGGCAGGGCAGACGGACGGGGAACTGCGTCATTTCATCTGCCAGAGGGGAGGGCGGGGGGAACTGCGCCATTTGACTAATATCATAGCTCATTGGTCGTTGGTAAAATTTTGACTAGGTATCTATAGATTCGGGAACGAACTGAAATATGTATGGAAATAATACCACGCTTACCTACTAATATGTTCGGCAACTTACACTGAATTATAATTTAGACACTAAATAATAATTAAGTTTTATATTTTCATTCGATACACAAATAATGTGTTCATTTAAATGATTAGTCATTTAGGTAAGTACCTACTTATTCAGAACATTCTACCGTCTACAAATATACGTCATTGTCATCGTCATCATAATGGATACGTACTACTTAGCCTACTACTTAGTTGATTGTTCTTCAAAATGTGTTTACCTACTTATATTTTTTAAATAAACTTTTTATTTTATTTTATTCTAATCAGAAAGCCACTAGACTAACTAAACGCATTATCTAGTAGGTAGGTCTGTCTGTATCTAAAGTACTTACTTTGTATAAAACTGTACCCAAATACCAAACTTAATAGGTATACAAAGAAGCAGTTTCGAAGATAGATAGATAGATTTGCACCATAAAAACAGAACGCACAATGATTACAAACGTGGTTACGAAAGTGGGGCGATCCTTAGATCACAAATAAATTAAGTTTAAAGTAGATAGGTACTTAATTAAGTATAGTAACTTTTACAAAAAGTCTTTAACTACACCAACTACATGGAAACAAATTTAAAAAAAAATGTCTTTCTGTTCGTGTATGTATGAAATCTAAGCGATGCCAAAATATTGAACTTATAAAACTTAGGTTTTCACAGTTGGATGTTTCTTTTTTCCTGGAAGGTCATGGTAAATATTACAGCGAAATTCAACAAGTAGAAATGAATTAATCAACATAAAATTGCGATAGCCCGCGCCTTGCGCCTTGTTCGTTCGTGCATGCGGGGCGGGAATGCGTTGCCTACAACGTCAATGTCAGTTCACTCGAATGTTAGTCACCGAGCGTTCAAGCATTTTGTGCTGTGCTTCATATTATAGTCTAAAACCAAGCCCGATTTTATAAAAATATGAACGGCGTTATTATTAGCCCGTAGAGAAGCCATTTCTAAAGTTAAAGTTGATGTGTGCTGTGATATGAATATTAGAATATGCCTCCGAAAAAAAGAACAAATATTGGTCGTGTCACTGCGGATGCAAAGCGAGCCAGAGCGTCCCGACAAGCCGAAAGTCAACAGAAGCGTGAATTACGTTTAGAAAAATTTCGTTCTTATCAAAGGCGGATACTTTCACAAGAAACCCCTGAAGAGCGAGAGGCTAGGCTCTCAGTAATGAGGGCTCGGACTCGCCATAAACGTGCTAGAACCTTAGCGGAGAGTGACAGGCGAAAAGTATTGCTTACTATAGAAAGGGCCCGACTAAACGCAGGTTCGGAAGGTAGTGTGAACCAAAAAGAAAAGCGAGAATCACCGGTATACGTGAATTTGGCCGACCATAGAGCCGTTTCGGAGGGCAATGAGGAAGAAGAATTCCCGGATTGCAATGTGGAGTGTAATATTATGAAGATAGAAATAGAAGATCAAGACTGGCTATCTGCAGATCTCCAAACCGCCGCTTCAGACGGTAGTTTGAAGCCAGAAGAAGAGCGACAAGACTGGCTATCATGCTGGAATCTCAATAGTGACGCTCAAGCTTCGGAGGGTAGTTTAAAGCAAGAAGAAGAGCGAGAACACTCGGGGGTTGATGTGGAATGATAACCCTATAAAAAGATTTCTTCACCATAAAATTTAAATGTTGCCAACTCTCGCCGTTAAATAGACAAGATACTTAATGTTAAGTTAACCTCAATATTATTAATAAATGTTAAATACCTAAGTAGTTATAATTTTATTTGGTTTCACGCCTAATGGTTTCACCTCAATAAAAAATAACAACGGCTCGACAGATTTTGTAGAAAATGTTCCCTAACATTTTCTACAAAATCTGTCAAGCCGTTTTAGAAGAACTTTTTCAATTGTTTTTTATTTATTTATTTATCTCTATCTAAATAAAAATCTCGTGTCTCCTTAGATCAGCGTGTCGCCGTGTTAGTAACCAAACTCCTAAACGGCTGAACCGATTTCTATACATATATATTTTTTGTATATATATTCGTAAAGTCTGAGAGTCGCATCTATTTTTTTGTGGCAAAACAACGTTTGGCTGGGCAGCTAGTTTTTTTATAATTATTTGTGATAAGTAAGTATTAGTAGGGATTATGGTTAAAAAGCGAAATAACAAAATAGAAAATAGTTGGCACAAGGATCTATAATGACTAATGACAAATAGCATTGAGTTAAATTATTAACTAACGTTAAACAGTAAAATATTCCAAGTATTGTTATTCTACGGATAAACAGCAGGTAAAATAATAACGGTTCTCTTGAAGGGCGATCGATAGCGTGGTATTTATGGCCGAGGGGCGAGCGACGTTTGTTGCTAACCTTGAACAAACAAAGGAGTACGAAACGGCCGTGGGACTTTTAGGGAAAAAACCAGAATAAGAGAGTTATTGTGTTCCCCTTGCCTTGATACTAAAGCAAGGTGAATACGAGACGATAATGTAACTCAGTCTGCTTGATTTCTTTATATTGTAGTTACGAGAAAACTAATGTTTAAATACATTATGTTGAGTCTATTTAGGACTCTCATCGCAGACTTTTTAAGCCCGACACGCAAAAACGACGTGGTAGGTATTATAAGTTTGACGTGTCTCTGTGAGTGTCTGGTTGTGGCATCGTAGCTCCTGAAAGGATGCACACGTGTGAACAGATTTTGATTTTGTTATTTTTTTTTAATTTCTGTGGTATCCGGTAAGTAGGTATACATACTCGTACCTACGTCATTCGCCATGTCTCCGTGAAACAGCGCTTGCGTGCACCACCACTGCTGCGGCATTACATACCTATTAAACTTATTATTCAACACATCTACATCTACTTACACTAATATAGTAACTTATAAAAAGGAAAAAATATAAAATCGTTTGTTTGTAACGAATAGGCTCCAAAACTACTGGACTGATTTTGATGAAACTTGGTATCAGGATACATTGGTTTATTGGGAATAACATAGGCTACTTTTTACTCCGATATTCCCACGGGATCGGGAGTTACGAGGGTGAAACAGTAGAGCGCTGCTAGTTTTAAATTAAAAATAATTTAGAATTTAAAAGACCCCCGACTTTTATCCCCCATAACTTTCAGACAGCTAAACCGAACACTCCCGACTAATGTACCTTGCAAACAATAGACACAAAATCAAAATTGGTTCAGCCGTTCGACGATGCCACAGACCACGTTCTTGCGTCGGGGGTAAAAAAAAGAGAAAAACGAAAAAAAATATCGTGAAAGATTACAGTACCTACCTATGGAAATAGGCTTTTGCAAGATATGAATTCTGATGAAAGTGGGAACAGACTGTTTATTTGACGATGGAAAAATCGGCCCTAAGAAAGTTGAGGTACCTATTATAACTACCTATGTAGGATGTACGGTCGGCTGCAAAATTGCAGACCCACCGTAGAGTTCCAAAACAGCTGTTATAAGAATGTTATCAACACAGGCTAGATTCTAGGCACCTAATTTAGTTGAAGTTTAAAGTTTTTTAACTCGTGAATTTATCAAACAAAAATTATTATAATGAAGACATTCCAATAATAGTTATTTTTGAACTCTACGGTGGGTCTGCAATTATGCAGGTGACCATACCCTGCATATTTGCCACCTTTTCACATTTATTTTGTAATTTATCTGGGGTATCATTGTTTTTGTCGGAAATGCTTTTCGTTATGTTTTCGTTCGATTCTTTTCCGAATCATGACGCGTAGATTTGTGACGTCAAAGAAGCGAGCGCACATAACCCAGCAACCCAATCAAATTTGATCCTTATTATTAGGACAGCACGTATCCTTGTCGCACTGCGCCAAACTGTCTCTCTCGAGCCCCGCGTACTGTGCAGTCGAAAGAGGGATGTCAGTATCACACTGTCACTCACACGCCGCCCGCCGCGCCGCCCCGCCGGCCGTACGTAGTGTCGATCGCTGGACTCGCCGGTCTACGTACCTGTGTGCTCGCACAATTTACCCATTATAAAAACATTACCCTTCCGTGGTCGTATAGAAATGGTACGAAATAGTTGTGCAGTGGATGGGTGTCTTAATAGACAGCAACCAGACACGAATTTATCATTCTTTTCATTGCCAAGAAATGAAGAAAGGTAGGTATCTACAGTTTATCTCTTATACAGGAGCATGGAGTACAGGCAGGAGGCTTGTTTTTCTTCTAGCGAGAGATGCGGCCAGCCCAATCGCAGTGCGCGCTACGCTCGCTGAGACGTTGTCCTAGGTGAACGTAGACAGAAAATAAATATAGACAAGCTACCAGCGTAGACAGTGTGAGACAGCGAATATTCAACATACCTATAAGTTATAGTTGTAAAATTTGCCACTAAACAGCAATTAACCATCACTGCACAAGTGCAAACTAATTAGTACTCCTTTTTAATCTATACATATAATAAATCTGTAGACATCAAAAAATCTGTAATTGTAAGATATCCAGAAAAAAAATACACAGGTCGTCTTTAAATCGTTAGCTGAACACGATAGGGTGGTTTTTAGAATTTTTGTCTGTTTGTCTGTTTGTCTGTTTGTCTGTCTGTTTGTTTGTTTGAACCAGGTAATCTCATAAACTACAGAACAGATTTCGACAAGGTCCACACAAATATGTTCAGGAAATATCAGATTAACATTTAGGGTATGTTTCAATTTGAGTTTAATACAATAATTAAGATATTTGATAAAAAAACATTTAAAAAATGTGAAATCGAAACATTTTTCCGTGGTAAAACGTAATCGAACGTCAGAAGGGAACAGTACCCTTAGCACGGGTTTTTTACGTATTCGATTAAACATAATATATTGAGTATTTACTATGAAACTTCCTAAAAATCAACTTACTAGGTCCACCTGTCTCTGAGAATATCGGTAGTGACACACTGACAGACAAACGGACAAGAGAGTGATCGAAAAAGTGTTTCTTTTTTTCGAGTTCTTCAAAAAGTCATGGTAGGGCTGCAGTACATGCCTCCGCTCAAGATGACAGCTGTCATAAAACCAAATAGTTTGCATTTAATACTACCTACGTGAAACTGAAAATGAGGTTAGTACAAAGAGGTACTACTACATAATATTACCGATCTCCTTTACCGAAGACCTCCGATGGTACACTTCTATCGCGCTTTTCTCCTGCTATAGTTTGAATTATGAGTTCAAGTAGCGGAAACCTTAAATAGTAAAAACACAAAAAGAATTTTCCAAATCGCTCCAAGAGTTTACGAGTAATCAGAAAGCATACATAAAAAAATAAATATATACGTGACGAATTGAGAACCTCCTCCTTTTTTGATGTCGGTTAAAAAATATACAGGTAGTTATTTGTAAAAATCATTTTTTTCCCAAAATTACGTAGGCCTGCCAGCTACCTAATAAAAAAACTGGGTATTTTGGTCAAGAATTTAGAAAATTGGAAAAGGGGTCCGGACATTCAGTATGGTAGCGTGGTTATATGTTATGTTATGTTTTTTGCGCTGTGATTTTAGACCCGATGAATAAATTATGCCCAACGCTTTATAGGTTTTGTTTGATGGCATTATTTGTCATTTTCGATAGGTATGGGACTCAAAGTGAACCGCAAACTTTTGAAAAATTATAGGTTATCATTTTTCTATAAATATTCCATTTCCGAAACGTCTCGCTTTAGAAGTTGAATGTCCTTTTGTAGTTTGGCATAAAGGTTTTGGAATAATCGGTTTTGACATAAAAACCTAAACTAGGCATAACATAATTTTACACAATTATTTTTGGCATAAAGTCACCGCGCAGTCTTAGAAAATCAAGGAACATCACGTTTCTTCAAAAACCCTGTATCGAAAACGCTTTAGAGGGTTGGTGTTTTTATTATTTGTTTTTTGAAGTGAAAACTTCTTTAGCGGCGTTGAGCACTTTTGTTGTAATGGGTATAAAATCTTAAACTCGCGTCAGGACACGTGACCTGATCGAAAAAGCGTAAGACGGATGGAGAGTAGACAGCTATCCCCTCTCTACGGCGCCGTGCGCGGGGTTGTAACACGGCCGCTCGCATTCATTTATGCGTTGAACTCGAATGACTCGAGGTCACGCGCACAGCGGGCACAGCTGATACCGCGCGCGTGTGTGCGTGGAACGAGCTCGCGGCTATGTCAGTGTGGGTGAGCGCTTGGGCATGCATTTCATTTCTGTAACTTCAAATGCGTAATTTGTTAAGAAAATTTAAAAATTTTGGTAATGTTTGTTTGGAAGAAAATTTTGTGTTAACGCTTAGAATTCGATGTTGCAAAAAAGTTGAAAAAAAAATGGACACTTTGACCTTCAATATCTCCAGAACCTGTGGTTTCCCAGGTATTGTCTAGAAGAAAAAAATGATCCCAATGATGGGCAGAATATGTGGTTTTCGTTTTCGTTAAGGGTCTTTTTACACCCTTTAGATACATATGAACTTACATAGTATAAATGTAATATTTGTAATATGTTTATACTTTATAGCATTAACCTATATTTTCATTACATCACAATAAGCACATGTGCGGTGTAGGTTTACCAAACAAATAATTTCGAATGAAAATAAATGAAATAAAATGATAATAAATAATCTCCGTTTTTCAGAGAAAGAAAAGAAAAAAAAATTATGGATGAAAGTTGATTTTTCGGAGAGATAAACTTTTTAATGTAAAATAATTGTAATAGTTTTAAAGTGTTAAATTTTTAATGTAATATAAATTGTTATGTTTGTGTACGATAGCGCAATAAATGAATATTGTATTCTACCACATAAATGATAGTACTTTTATACTGATAAAGCAATTGGTGCAAAATTATTCCCTAACCATTCCAAAATATCAAACATGCTCAACGTTAATAATCAAGTTTTCACTTCTGCCGGCACTCCCGGAGTGCAACCCGTTTTTTTTCGATGCCCTCTATCGATAGGTATGAGTCTCAAAGAGCACCGTGCACTTTTGTGAAATCATAGGACATCACGTTCCTTCAAATACCCCGTTTCCGAGATGCTTTAGATGTTTGGTGTGAAAGCATTTTTTGTTCAACGTAATGCCTGCTATCAATATGTAAGGATTTCAATGTGCATCGCGTTATTTTAAGTATTAGTATTTGTTCTGTCCAATGGCCTTTCTTTTTAATCATTAATATTATTATTTGATAATAAAAACAATGTATATTATTATTTGCACCAAAATAGATTATTATTTGCATGATGTTGGTGTAATAAATACTATAATAACCTCTTATATGATTAATTGAAGAATATGAATCGAGACACAAAGGTAGTTGATAATTATTTTTTCTTGAATTTACAAAAATCTAAAGATAACTAGGAAGACAAAGTATTTTGAAAAATTTGTGCGAATAGAAATTGGACTTAGTTTTAGCTTATCATATTGTTGTGTATTATGTTTTATTTGTGAAAAATTAACAAAAATAGTACATTGTTACCCAAGGTGTGAAAGTCACTCATTGAGTCCCGAGACGGAGTTTGGCGCCCGAGCGTAGCGAGGGCGCTAATAGTTCGAGGGACTAAATGAGTGACTTTTACACCTTGGGTAAACAAAACAAACCCGAGGTAAACACCGTGCTTTTCATTACGAATAAACATAAAATTCTTCCTAATAACGAGAGTGAATGAGAGACTCCATACTACCTGATCCTCTTACAAGGTTGGGACCAAAGAGGTTATAGATTATGTAGATTTTTTTGTTTTTGCTGTTTGTTTTCAATATGTTTTCAATACAAATACGTCGGTACTTACCGAAGTGATTTTTATTAATTAGTTTATCCAACACTGAGTAATGACGCGAAGTCCGAAGATTTAAATTACAGTTTTTGTAACACGGTTTGTCTAGAAAATGTTATTTACACAAAATACACAATCATAAATGAAAAACCAGATTAAACTTAACACAAAAACATAATAAAAAAAAACAAAAGATACTAATTAAAATCATTCAAAATGCAAGCATTTCCTGCCAGTATTTTTTTACTCAAGGAACAACACTGACCGCACGGTCGCATAAAGCCACATCTGCAACATCTTGACAGGGCGCCGGCAGAGGCGCAGCATGGTCATACGTCGCTTTGACCATTTTCACCTTTACATTTATTTTATTAAATAAGATATCTTGAACTAAATATATCTACCTGAATTCGATTACTAAGAAAAAACCTATTATGTACTCTCTGTCAGTACTCTGGCAGTATGGATGAGCCGTGCGAAGCCATAATTTGACATGACAGCTGTCAGTGAAAGCGATTTTCCCTAGGGCTGAAAGTTTTTCTTTCTACACGCTCTTCAGGCATCTTTAGACCTACTTTCGGAGTATGAGTAAGTAAAGTGCCTTCGCCAAATCAATTAAAAATATAGTTTAAAAACAATGTAACTACCTATTTTGTTTTATAACTTACACCGAATGATAAATTGTATCTATGCCGAAAAATGCTAGGTATTCTATATAACCCAAAACCACATCGCAAACGAAGTCGCGGGCAACAGCTAGTACAATATAAAGCACAAGTAACTAAATTATAGTCTAACAGGATAAGAAAACAAAACTTTGATAGACACCAAACGCTTGTTTGCCACCAACAATATTGATGGCAAACAAAAATATCCGATACGCCAATAGAGACAAAAAACTATACTTCATCTTGCTCCCACTTACTCATTTGACAGTAAATCCTTCTCACTCTAGTTATTATTGTTATTTTAGCAGGCGGTCTATATTTATTCTCTGTCTACGTAGGTGAAAAACAAACGTGGCAACGCGACGTGATATAACAGCTTATTTTTTTAAATGGGGCTTTTGGGGTCCAGCCTAAGTCATACATAAGAGATGACAAAAAAGGGTAAAAAGGAGTTTTAAAAATCAAATGATGCAGTTTTATTTTTGTCAAAATTTACTACAAAAAACATAACCCACCCTTTTGGCTTTGCCGTAGTCGGGTAAAAAAAGAGGTTCTCAATTCGAAGCGATGTATTAGTGTTTTTACCCGACTTCAAGGAAAGGGTTATGTTTATCTCTAAACATAACCCTTAAGTCTCATAATGATGATGATGATCTTTTATAAGACTTTTTTTTTTTTAAAACCAGTAGGTGTATTATTTATAAAAAAAATATTGTGTTTATTTACTTACAGACGCATGAAATGGCTCAAAGCAATAAACAGACCTGATTTAAAGACCAAAACAAAAGTTAAAAATTATTTGGTTTGTTCGCAACATTTTGACAAATCTATGATTAAATACATACCACAGTTGAAGCCAGATGCTGTACCGACAATAGCACTTCCAAACGAACCAAGTACATTGGTTGAAAGTGTTATGTCTGAACCAATCAGTGGCACTGAAGAAGACGATAATGAAACTACACAAGCAACATCAATGGATTTATCGTCTGAGATACCGACATCATCAAGAAAACGTAAGCCCCGCGGTGATTTGATGAAAAAATATAAAAAACAAAAAAGTATAAAGGAGGACCATAGGAAGAATAGCGTCAGTTTGCTTGTTACAATGGAAACTTTAAAGTCAGTTTAATAATAAATAAATAATGCAAGACATTCCATACATCGCCATCTAGCCCCAAGCTTAGTAACTAGACTTGTGTTATGGCTACTAGACAACGGATTTACAACTTATATACTTTTATTTTGTAAATATATACTTGTAATACATAGAAACAACCAGACCACACACAAATATAATAAAATATATGCTTAGCATAAATACTTGTCTGAGGAGGGAATCGAACCCGCAACCCTGTGTTTGGCAGTCTAAAATGGTGACCATTGTGCCAACTGGATCATCAAAATAATGGTATATAATGTAATGTTTTATTATTAGAGATATATGATCAAACGAACTTCCCAAGTGAAGTTCGATCAATATTATATGAGTCGCTTCATTCGAAGATATAATTTATAACTAGGTACTTTTAACCTTACAAGGTAGTTATTCGCACGCTTAAGAGATTTTGAAATCGATATCTAACGATTTTCAACTCGATTAATTGATTGAATTGCCCATCCCTACGTCGCCGCCATCTTTAGCTCATTCTTTTTAGAGATTTCTGACGAAACTGCAAAACTTGTGGGCATTGGGATGGGTGGGTGCTATATCTTCGAATGAAGCGACTCATATAATATTGATCGAACTTCACTTGGGAAGTTCGTTTGATCATATATTATATTTCTTCGCTTCATTCTTCAGATATAATTTATAACTAGGTAGATGTTTAGAGCTAGTTTTGCATTTCGGTCAATATATCAATAAAACAAATCATGTATAATTAAACAATATATTGTATTGTTTCAACAAAACAACAAAGAAAAACCAAAAGAATGAAATTCTTATAAAATAAACATAATAATTATGCTTCCTATAATTATTATTATCAGTAATCAGTCATAGTAATATTAATCAGTCGTAACCTATGTCAGTGTCGTATTACCTAGCACTGATTGTGCAAAATTGTTATCGTCTATGATGGGACGATGATAAAATTTAGCGAACACTTCGGAAGTACTAGTCCATCCTGCAGCTTTCCTAATAGCTTCGATAGAGACGCCCGAGGCGGCAGCAGCTGATGTAGATGCGTGCCGTGTGGAATGTGCACTGTACGCAGCTACATCAACGCCGCTTTCCGATAATACCTGTTTAGTCCATCTGCTTATTGACTGTGCTGTCGCGCCTTTATAAGGGCGCTTCACAGTTATTAAGAGATTGGACATTTGTGTGGACCGGTCTAAACTGGTCACATGAAGATAGTCTTTCAAAGTGGTCGCTGGACAAATTCGAGGATTTTCCCGGTAATATGGCAAAAATAGGTTCGGTTGCTCCCTACCGATACCTGATGTCTTAATGATATCTTTAATTGCTATAGTTAATCCATTAGAAGTAAAGCATATATTTTCTATTTTAATCAAAGAAAGGGTCTGAATTCGTTGTGCTGTGCACAAAGTCAATAATGCGACTAACTTTTTAGTAAGTTTCTCCCTAGTGAGATCTCTATTGGGATACCAGTCGGAGATATGGTTGAGAACGATCTGCGGATCCCATGTACTGGAATACTTTGGAAAACTAGGTCTCAGTCTGAAAACCCCTTTGAAGAACCTAGTAACGCGATCGTCAGAGCCGATTTTATTACCTAGTAATAGCGATAATGCGGATCTATGACTATTCAGAGTTCCGTATGATGCTCCCTTAGTATATTGTATGCTCAAAAAATCTAAAATATTTGGAACCGAGCATTCAAAAAAGCTGCATTGTTTCTCCGTACAGTACTGCCACCATAACTTAAATGACACGTTATACTGCTGCATCGTATTCTTTGATAAAGATGACAGCGTGATGTCTAGTGCTGATTCTGGAACGCCGCGTGACGAGAACGCTTGCCACAGAGTACAGCGGCTGCCAGGGTAAGGGGGTTTCTGAAACAGGTTTTTACACCATGCTCGTTAGGACGAAACCATATTATATCTGAAACTATAATATTCATTAATTGGGGATACCAAGCTTGGGATGGCCAGAAAGGGAAAACGAAAACTCCTGTAGCTTGTTCTTCAACTATTTTTTGTAGACACTTAAGGATAAGCGGAAAAGGAGGAAAAGCATAAAAGAAAATGTTATTCCAATTAAACGTAAAAGCGTCTACGCATACGGCATCAGGATCTCTATGCCACGAGACAAAGCGAATGCATTTGGTATTGGCTCGTGATGCAAACAAGTCAATTTCTGGAGTCCCAAAACTTTTTAAAATATGTGTGAATGCTAAATCTGATAGTTCACATTCAGTATCTGGATTTTGTTTACGAGACTCTTCATCGGCTTCGTTGTCTTTTGTATTGACATAAGACGCAAAAATCCAAATATTTCTTTGTTCACACCACTGCCAAATGCTTCTAGCAAGATCGTTTAAATGAGGAAATTTGATTCCTCCCATTCGATTTATGTAGCTGATGGCAGTGGTATTATCCACCCTTAGAAGAATAGCACAATTAGATTTTGATTTTGCAAAGCATTTCAAAGCTAAGAAGGTTGCTAATAATTCTAAGTAATTTATGTGAGAACTAAGTTCACAATTTCGCCAAGCTCCGTGGATGCGTTCGTCATTACATACAGCTCCCCAACCAGTTAGTGACGCATCTGTATACATTTCTAAGGTAAAATCAGTTGATTTTATGGAATGTGAAGCTTCAAAAATATTTTGTCTCCACCAATTTAAATCATTACCTATAATTGGGTCTGGTTTGAATAAAGTTTCATAGTTAGGCCATTTTTGCAGTGCAAGAAATTTTTGCCTCTCCAAAATTTTCGTATAAAGCCAGCCATATTTGACCGCTGGGCATGCAGCTACTAAAACTCCGATAAGTTGAGAAAATTCTCTAATTGTGCACTGTAACTTGCTAGAAAATTTATCAATAAGATGGACAATCTTCTCACACTTTGTAATTGGTAACGATATTGTTTGATTTACTGAATCAAACATGAATCCGAGAAACTTACAAGACTGTTTTGGCACGAGAGAACATTTATCGTAATTTATTACGAAGCCGAGACATTCGAGGAGCTGGATCGTAGCCTGAACATTGTTATAGCATTCATTATAGTCCTCTCCGATGCAAAAAATATCGTCTAGATAAAATACATTTTTAAAACCCTGATATCGCAAATAACTTATAACTTCTTTCATTAATTTAGTAAAGGTTCTGGGAGCTACTGACAGACCGTACGGCATAGCATTAAACTCGTAGGTATGTTTGATTAAATTTAGATCCTCGTATTCAAATCTTAAAAACTTTCTATCTTGTGACCGGATCGAAATAAGAAAATATGATTCTTTTAAATCTATGGTAGCCATAAACCCTTTAGCAGGTAGAAGTCTAGCTGCGGTACGATGGTCTTCCATCTTAAAATGCAACCTAGGAATGAATTTATTTAAATTTTTCAGATTTAAAATGAATCTTTTATCTCCATTTGGCTTTGGAGCTAAAAAAGTTTTCGAAATAAACTGATATTTACATGGTATACATGGTTGAATCGCGCCTAAATTCAACAGTTTATCTATAGCTAAACCCATATCTATTTTTTCTGAAATTGACATAGGATTATTGGGAACATAATGTTGTGTTACCTGGGTTTGGAACGGTATAGTAAAACCCGTTCTTACCCAATCTAGGATTACGGGGTTAGAAGTAATTTTTAGCCAACAATTGTAATAATACGAAATTCTGCCTGCATGAGGTACCTGAGTTAGTTGCGCGTCACAGGTGTGCGTGTTCGACTCGGAGCCATTCCATTGGACTGCGACTGTTGTGATTGGTTCACCGGAAGTCGACGGTTCATTGGGACGTAGTACGTCCTGCGAGAAAGCCCCCTCCGCCCCCCCCTGTTCTGTTGGAAGCGTGAGGGCCCGGACCAGTTTCCCTGATACGAAGTACTCGGTTGCTGCTGATATGGGCGCGAACTAGATCCTGTATGTTCGTTTGTCCCATTTTTTTGTGTTTTAGTGGCTTTCTTGATTGATAATCCCTGTTTTTCAATAGCTTTCGAAGCTTTAATTTTTTCAGCTAATTTTTGACCATACAGGGTGTCGTCTCTCTCGGAGTCTTGAACGATGTTCAAGAAAGGTTTAGCTAATGAATAATTGATTATCGTTTTCCTTGAGAGAGTTAGAGAGGAATGTAAATCAGATAAAATGCGACAACCGTCGCTAAAGATTTTTATGGCTTCAATCTTCTTATCACTGGTGAGCAGAAGAGTAAGGGCATTATTGATAGCCGAAATACCCACGCCTAGTTGTTGCTGATCTAATTCTTTTCTCTTGTCCCTGTGTCTCGCCGCTTCCGAAATTGCCGCCGAAACCTCCTCATTTAACTTGGGTGCTTGGAGCAGAGTGCAATTTTCCGGAACTAGATATTGTTTTAATAGTCTTTCTTTTTCATCCTTTGAAAGCCCTTTTTGTAGAATAGGATCCCAACGTTGGGCTAAACTGTGATGTATTTTTTCTCCAAATGTAGGCGTATTGTTCGTGGGTTCTCCTAGTGCGAGGAGAACCTCTGGGTCCAGTTCCGGACAGTCTGGTGATGGCGTATCATTTTCTTGGACGGTGGCGGTCGACACTTGTTCGGCATCACCGTTTGCGGGTACTTGCCCATCCTGTTCTGCAGGTGGTTCGTCTTGTGGCGACTCTTCGCCTGTAATATACGGAATAAGATTGTAGGTAGGTCTTCTTATTAACCTTCGTGTTAACTCTCGGTTAACCGCCAGGTATACCTATGAGTAGATATTAATAAGTATGTACGTGTACTACCGATTTAGAAACAAAAGCTATGTAGGTAGGTACATAAGACATGTTTAAACTACCTTCGTGATGACGCACGGTCAACCGCCCGGTACATGTTGGTGTAGACATGAACCCCACTCATTAGAATATTATATAATATTATTCAACGTATATTATCTAAACGAAATGACCCACAGTTCACATGTCTACTACGTTTACTTATACTTACTGGAATCAGATGAAGATTCGATCAATATACGTCGACGTTTACGCCTCTGTTCCAATTTCCTTATTTTGTTTCGATAATATTCCATAATTTCTTCGTTTTTTCGTTTTTTAGGCATTGTAAAAAAAAAAAAAAAAAAAAATTTCACTGTTGACGTATGCCTTCAACGTGTGATCACTACCTCGCACGAAAAAAGAATGAGCTAAAGATGGCGGCGACGTAGGGATGGGCAATTCAATCAATTAATCGAGTTGAAAATCGTTAGATATCGATTTCAAAATCTCTTAAGCGTGCGAATAACTACCTTGTAAGGTTAAAAGTACCTAGTTATAAATTATATCTGAAGAATGAAGCGAAGAAATATAATTCCGAATATATGGTAAAAGTTAGTTAAATTATAAGTTCATATCGCAAAGTTAAGAAAACACTGTAACCCAAAGATTCCTTAAACTTTTGTATACTGAATAGTAAAGTTTGAAATAACAAATAAATATTTTTTATTAAACATTTTCACTTTATCTTTTGTTAAATATCGTACCCATTTCATCTTTACTGCGTGATGTTTCCTAACTCGTACCTACTACTTTTGCCCGCGACTTCATCCGCGTAAAAATCGAAAGTGGACCAAGTTGTACCATACAAACTTTGCCCCCTACTCCCCTTTCAGATAGAATTTTGGAATATCCTTTCTTATCGGATGCCTATTGCCTACGTCATACAAAGAACACACCCTCCAAGTTTCAGATATCTACGATCTGTGGTTTAGGCTGTGCGTTGATCCATCAGTCAGTCAGGACAAAGGATTTTGTATGTATAGACATTCTGTGGATAGAAGTCGATTGTAGGAAAGCATTTTTTTATGAGTGAAAACGAGTCTTCGTGTTGTCGAATCAGCTTTATTACCACAATTTCTCAAGAAAACGCGAAAAATATGGCGCTTGGTGATTTGAACATAGACTAATAACATTCGTTGACAGGTATAGCGATAGGGAGAGAAAAGCGTATTTGGTCTGCAGAGCGCAGTGTACGTAGTTGTACTTGAACGGACTGTTTTCCGTAATTAGATCTTTTTTAATTGGGGCCTTTTTTGCGTGAGGATGGAGTAGGCTTGCCCAGCACCTACTACCCTCTCAGCTTAGTCGACCATTTCCAGAGGAACCAACTAAGCCGCGGGTTTCATCACGATGTTTTCCTTCACCGTAAGAGCAATGTCAATTGGCGCACTTAATTTTTTCTTAAGAAAAATATATTGGTGCTCGGACGGCAGGAATTCGGACCCACCTTCAGAATGGAAGTACCACTAAGCCAACACCGCTCTTAGTGTATTAGTACGTCACAGTTACGTAGCGTAGGTAGGTATTCTCTGCAGCGAGAACGCTACAATTCAATGATTTACTCGCCAGACGCCACCTGTGTGGCCACGTGTTGTTATAACTAAAACATTGTGGAAAAAAAGAGATAAGTATGCCATACATACCATGGTATGCCTTAAGGTATTGCAAAAAAATTCAAGAAATACAACCAAAGTAAAAAGTCTGTGAGCAATTTAACAAAACAAACCATTGCAATAGACGCGCCCGCCGCACCGCCATTTTGCTTTCTGTTTATGATATTTGTAAAGTGAAGAATGTATTTTTTGAAAAAAGAAACCGGCCAAGTATGGGTCAGAGGTTTTGGCGGGAACGAGTTAACAACATGTCGTGCTGCAGTTTTATTTTCATGAAACTTAGATGTAACCCGAGTTGAATTGTATAATTCTGGTGGAATGTTATTCAATTTAGTTCTGTGAAAGTGCACAAGTGTAGTGAAAGTAAAAATCAGTGTCAAACATGCAGTTTTCTCGTTGCCTCCCAATCTCCTATTAAGGTTATGGTAAACTTGCCACCGCTTTACTATAGCCCCTGACTTGACGGACTATGACGACTTTGACTGTATTGAAACACTTTAGGCCCGATTTATGAAAAATCGGGTCATAATTTGATGCAAAATATAACTTGACACTGGCTAAATGCACACGTGCGAAGCCATAATAAAAGAAAAAAAAAAGTATGGGTCAGACTTAAGTCTGAAAAAAGCTTAAAAAAGCTCAGAGAAGTAAGTCTGAAAAAAGCTTAACAGAAAAAAAATTAAGTGGGGCTCCCATACAACATGATAAGGATACCATGTTGTATGGGAGCCCCACTAATTTTTTTTTTTCTGTTTATTAAGCTATTGCATCGCTTTTATCGCGGGCTTTGAGCGACCGAATCAAGAAATTCCGTTACGAAAATAAAACCTAAAAAAGTATGCAAGACGCTTCGCTAAATCGTTGAAAGGTATAATTTTAGCAGATGCACGAACATTCAAAGCATTTTGATTGTACGAGCCCAAATAAAATAGTAATTATACCTACTTACTTAAGGTGAAAGGGTACTGACGCTCTCTCCATACAAACGTAGTCGACTGTTTCCTCCCTAGATAATGACACTAGCATAAATATTTTTGAGCCATAAAAAACAAAACATGAGGGCATGGTCAATTGGTCATGGCAGGTTATAAGTTTTATGCAACAAAAATATTTGCTCTAGTGTCTTTATACAGGGAGAAAACAGTCGACTACGTTTGTATGGAGAGAGCCCCCGGTACCATTGCCTCAAAATATTGTAATTTTTAATCTTATTTAGGTTGCTTGCACAACAACTATTATTATTTAGGATTACATGTTCATATTCAATAGGCGTTGTTGATGTTTTTTCAAAATCTTTTATTAAAAATTGTAAATCTAAATAAACTATTACACCTACCTAATCTTTTGCTAAAATACATAATATATTTTTGTTACAAAAGAAACAAAAAATATTATTTAACATTTAAAGTATATTAAATAAATGTTATCGTATTAAAATTAACTACATTTGAATCATTTGTTGAAATATTTATTTTACCATACATATTAATACTCGTGGTAATAAATAAAGGCTCAAATAATAAAGTTTTAGATAGCGTTTTGTTCTCTTGGAAGACTGCGTGACCGCAAAATGCACCAATCGGTGTATTGCGCAGTTATTTCAATGTAGTTTTTAAGCTTTTACATAGCTTTTATCGCGGGCTTTGAGCGCGGCGACCGAATTAAGAAATTCCGTAACGAAAATAAAACCTAACACCCCCACTCCGCCTACCATGTAGCTCGGCCGAGCGTTCGCTTAACGTGTATGTATATGGTACGACTGTACGAAGCTCGCAGCACGATGCAATAGCTTTACCGCGGCAGTCCCCGAGTGCCACACGTTTTTATCTTTTAAGTGCGTTTACCTGTCAGGGGTATTTTATTTAGAATGCAGGCAACTGAAACCAGTGGTAAAAGTTATAGACAAAACTATAATGTAAACATAGTAATTTGATATTGCACCTGCACGGATATGAAGATGTGCCAAGGCCAAGACTATAGTTCTCTATCTAATATATTTAAACGAGCAATTTTTGTATATATATAATCAGGATCTCGGAAACGGCTTCAACGATTTTTATGTAATTTAGTATGCGGGGGGTTATGGAATTTTTTTATTTCGGATATCCGATAGTTTCAGGAACGGTTACGGAGCTCCATAACATCCCTGATAATAATAGTAAAACCACGTAGACTTATCCCACAACTTTATCGTCCAAAAACTGTTACATTCAGTCTGTTTTGGACTTTACAGAGGTTAAAGACACGAGAGAGGAAAACGTGGTTGTTTTATAGATAATTTCAACAAATGCTAAGTACAGTCGAAGTACCAATTAGCTAAACCCCACGTGACCCAGAGCTCACTCGCACATCTGTTAAAAATATAGTATTTACCTATTTTGTTCTTTTTTATATTGTATTGTGTAGTTAGGTAGGTATATTGTTTAAGAGGAAACGGTACCGGGCGCTCTCTCCATACAAACGTAGTCGATTGTTTCTTCCCTGGATAATGACACTGAGCAAATATTTTTGTTGCATAAAACTTATAACTGCCATGACCATGCCTCTATGTTTTTTTTAATCTTAATTTCTATGATAATTAGAAAACGAAAAAAAACTCAAGACATATGGGCAAAGTCATGGCAGTTATAGGTTTTATGCAACAAAAATATTTGTGCTAGTGTCATTATCCAGGGAAGAAACAGTCGACTACGTTTGTATGGAGAGAGCGCCGGTACCCTTTCACCTTAAATACAGAACAGGTAACATTACTTTACAACGTTACAGATGTGCGAGTGGGCTCTGGGTCACGTGGGGTTCAGCTAATTGGTATTCCGACTGTACATGTAGTTTAATGCGATAACTTATCTATTGTACTTTAATACTCGTGCGTCCATGTGATGGGCAGATCACGCCGCTGCGTGGGACATTATCAGTTTCTGAAACAATAATTATCTAATTAAATTTAATACATAACAAGCTGCTAACAAGTCGACCCAATTGGCACAATGGTCACCATGCCGGCCTGCCAAACACAGGGTTGCGGGTTCGATTCCCGCCTCAGTCAAGTATTTATGCTTAGATATTTGTCTGTGGTCTGGCTGTTTCTGTGTATTATAAGTATATATTTACAAAAGAAAAGTATTTAAGTAGTATATTCGTTATCTAGCACCCATAACACAAGTCTAGTTACTTAGCTTGGGGTTAGATGGCGATGTGTGGAATGTCCTGCAATATTTATTTATTATCACATGAAACTATGTATGCGGTCGGCTGCATAATTAGAGACCCACTGTTGAGTTCTAAAATAACTATTGTTGAAATGTTTTCATTCTAATAATTTTTATTTGATAAATTCATGTGTTAAAAGACTTCATATTTCAACTAAAGCAGGTGCCGAGAATCTTGCTTGTTTAAAAACATTCTTATAACAGCCGTTTTGGCGGTGGGTCTGCAGCTGACACATCTTGGTACTAAATAAAATAAAATGTTACCCTTGACTTTGGCTTCATGGCAAAATTAGGCTGCCCTACTTTAGATTATGTCGATAAATTTTTTATTGTATATTTTTATATTAAAAAATTAGCCTAGCATGATGGGTTCCGTACCATTATATTCTGTTTTTAGTATTTGTTGTTATAGCGGCAACAGAAATACATCATCTGTGAAAATTTCAACTGTCTAGCTATCACGGTTCATGAGATACAGCCTGGTGACAGACAGACAACTATTTGTTTGTTTACTTAAATAATAATAATATAATCAAATAAATATTGCAGGACAATCCACACAGCGCCATCTAGCCCCAAGTTAAGTAACTAGACTTGTGTTATGGGTGCTAGACAACGGATATACTACTTATATACTTTTCTTTTGTAAATATATACTTATAATACATAGAAACAACCAGACCACAGACAAATATCTAAGCTTAAATACTTGTCTGAGGCGGAAATCGAACCCGCAACCCTGTGTTTGGCAGTCCGGCAAGGTGACCATTGTGCCAACTGGGTCGTCAAGTTATCTCTGTAAACAAATATTTGTGGTGGTCTGTGTGTATTTAAGTAGTAGGTATTTCTATTCCATCTGTCGTCTGGTCTCCATAACACAAGCTAAGTTGCTTAGCTTGTGTTATATCCGGTAAGTAGTATATCCGTTGTCTAGCACCTATAACACAAGTCTAGTTACTTAGCTTGGGGCTAGATGGCGCTGTGAACAATATCCTCCAATATGTATTAATGTAGTTACCTTAACAGGTTGCAAAGCGTTAGTGAGCTGTAAGCCGAGACTCCTTAACAATATGACGGGTGGCAGATCGAGGGTGTACAGCCGATGGAGTGCTTCGACGGCCATCTGTGTGGGAACGTTGTGCCTCTGTCGGGACGTCTCGTATTTCTGCATCCAAGCCGGGTGGGCTATAAAACAAAACGTGGGAAAAATGAACGTGTCGCGGTATACCCGTTACCATTCTTTTTTTAAATAATTTTTCATATAATGTGTTCGAGATTAGTTATTTCAAGTCAGAAGCAATAAGGTCAGATAAGTTTTAAATTTGTGTAAGTAACTAGAAGGCGCTACAGGTAAAATGAAATCATTGTGTTTTTATAGAATAAAAGGTTAAACATCGATTTTTAAACAGATTTTTTACCATTGGATAGTCTGCGCCCGCTCTACGAAAATGCTTTCTGCGGCTACTATCTACCCCGATTTTTCACAGGATCGGGACTAAACTAGGTAACAGGGCGCAGCTAGTAAATTGAATAAACTAGAATCTATGAAATACATTTTTATACATTTTTTTTACTTAAAATCCCCTCAAAGTCAACTGTGGTCAAAGTGTCAAATTCTCAAGAATATTTTTTGTAATTGAAATGACATTACAATGTAATTTGAACAATGTTCTTTACGGGAATTGGCCTTCAGAGCGATCGGTCGCATACTCTCTGCGTCCAACGACTTCCCGCGACCTTAATTAGAGTCTTGGGAGTTAGCTAGTCAAGTATAAATCTTACTTAAGTCAAAACCACTGTAAACAGAGTCAGCTAGGAAGGTAGTGAGATCCTTGACGTCACCGAAGCCGAGGTTCACTCCTTGGCCGGCCAACGGATGCACTCGGTGTGCTGCGTCTCTGTAATCATACATTATACGATCAGAATATAAATAAACTAGCAGCGCTCCGCGGTTTCACTCGTATAACTCCAGGTTCCGTAGGAATATCGGGATAAAAAATTTGCCTATGTTCAATGTATCCACGAAATTTCACCAAAATCTGTCTAGTAGTTTCGGAGCCTATTCCTTACAAACATATTAAACAAAAAAATGTTTCCTCTTTATAATATTAGTATAGATTAGCGCCATCTAGCTCAAGAGCTCTACAACTAGGCCTGCGTTATGTACAAAAGAATATTCTTTGAGTAAGAACTTATACACAAGTCTATAGCACCATCTGTAGCAAAGAACTCAGTCAAAACATTAAGTCGCAACTGCAACGACATCCGTTAAAAATATCGAACGGTGAATGCTTAAAAACTGAAAAGTGGGCTTTAAAATCTTGACTTGAATTCTTATTTACACTAATCTTAACTAATATTAGAAAGAAGTTCGTTTATTTATTTGTTATATGTTTGTCTGCCCTCAATAAGTATGACACCAGGTGCAATATACTTGGTGCTATGTCCAAATGCCAATGGGAAGGCGGCGCTTGAGGCGGGCGCTATAGATCGGACTGACGGAGGCAGCTGTCGGACGGCACCGTCCGCCAAACCGAACTGTTTCAACGCTGACAATAGCCATGAGGTGCAACTTACCCAATAAGTACGACTCCAGGGGCAATATACTTGGTGCTATGTCCAAAGGCCAAGGGGAAGGCGGCGCGTGAGGCGGGCGCTATAGACCGGACTGACGGAGGCAGTTGTCGGACGGCACCGTCCGCCAGACCGAACTGTTTCAACCTTACAATAGCCATGAGGTGCAACTTACCCAATAAGTACGACTCCAGGGGCAATATACTTGGTGCTATGTCCAAAGGCCAAGGGGAAGGCGGCGCGTGAGGCGGGCGCTATAGACCGGACTGACGGAGGCAGTTGTCGGACGGCACCGTCCGCCAGACCGAACTGTTTCAACCTGACAATAGCCATGAGGTGCAACTTACCCAATAAGTACGACTCCAGGGGCAATATACTTGGTGCTATGTCCAAAGGCCAAGGGGAAGGCGGCGCGTGAGGCGGGCGCTATAGACCGGACTGACGGAGGCAGTTGTCGGACAGCACCGTCCGCCAAACCGAACTGTTTCAACGCTGACGATAGCCATGAGGTGCACGTGTCTACGCCTGGACCGCGAGGATATTGCTTCCACTGGGAACAAGTTGGATTACAAAGTTACTAGCTGCGCACCGCTCAAGCCCCGATCCCGTGGGAATATCGGGATAAAAACTATCTACATACCGAGTTTCATCGCCATCTAGCCCCCAAGCTAAGTAACTAGACTTGTGTTATGGGTGCTATGTACTACTTATGTACTTTTCTTTTGAAATACCAGACCACACACAAATATCTAAGCATAAATACTTGTCTGAGGCGGGAATCGAACCCGCAATCCTGCGTTTGGCAGTCCGGCATGGTGACCATTGTGCTAACTGGGTCTGGATTTATTGAACAAATGCAAAGACAAATGTACGGTTGGAGTCAGAATTACAGAACCACCGTGTAGAGTTCAAAAATTACTGTTATTGGAAAGTTTAGCTTCTTATAATATTTATCTAATAAATTTATTAGTTGAAAAACTTTATACTTGAACTCGAGCAAGACCCTTGCTCGAGTTCAACCTAGAACCTTGCTTGAGTTGAAAACATTTTAATAATAGCCGTTTTGGAGCTCTACGGTGGGTCTGTAATTCTGACTTCGACCGTACATAATTAATCCCGTTCCGTACATACGCGGGTAAGACGGAAGCCAGCTAGTAAATTCTATAAAAGGAACTTACTAGAGCGTCGTTCAAAGCATCAACAAACTGCTCCTCAGGTAAAGAGAGTAGTTCCTTAGCTTGGTCTTTCCATGTGGACCACACGAGTGAACTGCGTTTCGAATCTAAAGGCAGTAGTGCTACGGGACCGGTCGGTAAGAAACGCTGCCATGCTGTCGTGTTTTCAGTTTCCTGAAACGAGAACAATAAACGAAAATAAAAATAAAAGTAAAAGATAGATACATAATTTTTTTATTATACCATATTGACGACCTAGTTGGCCCAATGGTCACCATACCGGAATGTCAAACACAGGGTTGCGGGTTCGATTCCCGCCTCAGATATGTATTTATGCTTAGATATTTGTCTATGGTCTGGTTTTTTCTATGTATTATAAGTATATATTTACAAAAGAAACGTATATAAGTAGTATTTCCGTTGTCTAGCACCAATAATACAAGTCTAGTTACTTAGCTCCGGGTTAGATGGCGATGTGTGGAATGTCCTGCAATATTTGTTTATAATTATCATAAACCGTAATTCTAACATAAACTGTTAAAAAAATCAATATAAATCAAACATTATGGTACAATGGGCGGCCTTATCGCTAAAAGCAATCTCTTCCAGGCAACCAAAGAAAATATGATAAGTGTCAAAAATTAAGAAAGTAAGTCCTTCCTATTATAAATACAAAAGTTTGTATGTATGGACGAACGTATGGTTATTTGTTATTCTTTCACGCAAAAACTACTGGACCGTTTGCCATGAAACTTGGTATGTAGATAGCTGGAGACCTGTATTAACATATAGGCTATCCTAATATTCCTGTAAGATACGCGGGTATCACCGCGGGGCGCAGTTAGTTAATTTTATCTATACATTTAAAATGCTTTGTCCTGAACGACTGACTGACGGATCAACGCACAGCCTAAACCGCTGATTGTAGACACTTGAAACTTGAGGGGTGTTTAATTTGTATGTCGTAGGCATCCGAGAAGAAAGGATTTTCCGGAATTCTACCTATAAGGGGGTGAAAAAGGGAGGCAAAGTTTGTATGGGACAACGTGATTCCTTGGTCCAATGCTATTAGACCCATTTTCGATTCCTACGCGGACGAAGTCGCGGGCAAAGCTAGTTATTGATATAAATGTGGTCAAGACCTTTCTTCATTGGCAACCTTTCTTCGAATCGATTGACCAACAAACAGACAAATGTGTCATAAACATAGTACAAGTAAGAGTGTTTTTTCCACGGATTTTAATCCAGGTTAATTATGTGGGAATATAATAATGATATTTGGGACGTCAAGTACCTACCTAATTGAGATTTCGATAGTCAGAGTTTTAACTAGACAGATTTAGGTTGACTTGCACAACAAAAATTAAAAGCGTTTATTTTCTATTCACCCGTGTAACTCCCGATCCCGTGGGAATATCGGGATAAAAAGTAGCCTATGGCAGTCCCAATGTATCCTCCAAATTTATACTAAACTAGCTTTTGCCCGCGACTTCGTCAAGTCGATAATAGACCAAGTAATCACGTTGTCCCATACAACCTTTTGACCCCCTTTTTCACCCCACATAAGGGGTAGAATTTAGGAAAATCCTTTCTTATCGGATGTCTACGTCATACAAAGAACACAACCTCCAAGTTTCAAGTCTTTACGACCAGCGGCTTAGGCTGTGCGTTGATCCGTCAGTCAGTCAGGACAAAGGATTTTATATGTATAGATTTCATTAAATCGGTCCAGTAGTTCGGAGCTTATTCAATGCAAAAAAAAACAAACAATCAAATCTTTCCTCTTATAATCATTACATACAAATTCTATTGTACGTGTGTATGTCACTAAACTTCTTCTAAACTGGACCGATTTGAATGAATTTTTTTGTATGCGTTTAGGTGGCGCCCTGGATGGTTTAGATTCACAAATCAGCCCGGTTTTTTTATGGCAAAACAACGTTTGCCGGGAAAACTAGTATTAGTATAGATTATTATATTTAAAACAGTTGCTCTCACGCTTATATTTAAAGACCCTAAACATGATTAAACCAACTGCTAAAATATCAATCTGATTTAATAATATCAACCTTGTAGTCATTGAAATAGAATTTAATATTAGATTATCCGTTAAATTCATTTACTTAGAATTTAGCTAAAGTTTAAGCACAATTTCATGCAAGCCGCAAAAGGAGGGTTATTTTTTTAACCGCGATGTATGTTTGTATGTATGTGTGTTTGTCTGTGCCCTTATAACGTCTAAACTATATAATTCAACAAATGAGGTATCGTTTGAAGCGTCTAGACCGTCCGCTGGTTTTCTAAATATTTTTTAATATAAAGTCACAATAAGTAAGGCGATAATCTCATGGATAAAAAAAAAATGTTTCCGACGAAAAAATTTTTGCTTCCAGAAATGCTACAGAATTACCTCTCTGTATTTTTCTTGTTTGATACATTTTAGAGTGCGATTTTTTTGTAGGCTTTTTTTTTAACTACAATTTTTTTACGTAGTCGGGTTTTAGTTTTTTACCCTTTGGGTACGTATCGTTAAATCTTATATCTTTAAATGAGCAATTCTTATATATATATATATATATATAATTGGAATCTCGGAATCGGCTCCAACGATTTTCATGAAATTTGGTATATAGGAGGTTTCGGGAGCAATAAATCGATCTAGCTAGGAATCATTTTTAGAAAATGTCATTTTATTCGTGTTTTATCGAAACTTACTTTTTTTTTATCTGAAAAATATGACTCTTCCTGACATCTATTGGCGAACTACTAATACTATTTTTTGTGAGCAATAAAGTTATTCCAGCAGATGGCGTTGTTAAGTAACACGAAGTCAATGAGTGTTTGCTTTGAGGTTAGACTAAGTAAAAAAAAAATACCGATCGAAGCTCGGTCATCCAGGTACTGGTAGTTATAGATTAGATACATACTTACATCAGCCAAATACAAAGTAGCAACAACTCCCATTTGATCGTAGCTCCATGAAAGATACTGTACTCCCATCGCGTTACGTACTGCCGAGTTCGCTCCATCGGCACCAATCTGTAAGGTCAATAAATGTTTCTGTTATATCTTTCATCTAGATGGCAAGGTAAGCTTGAGGCAAGCTTATTTTTACCCGACAACGGAGAAGCTAAATTAAGGATGTTGTAACTGCAAAAAGATTCAATAAAAGCGTTATTATTCTGCCTAGCTAATTACAACCTTGACGACCCAGTTAGCACAATGATCACCATGCCGGACTGCCTGGGTCGCACGTAACCCTGGGTTCGATTCCCGCCTTAGACAAGTATTTATGCTTAGATCTATACTTATATTATAAAGCTGAAGAGTTTGTTTGTTTGTTTGTTTGAACGCGCTAATCTCAGGAACTACTGGTTCGAATTGAACAATTCTTTTTGTGTTGGATAGTCCATTTATCGAGAAAGGCTATAGGCTACTTTTTATCCTGATATTCCCACGGGATCGGGAGTTACGCGGGTGAAACTGCGGAGCGCTGCTAGTATTAAATAATTTGTTTGTGGTCTAGTTGTTTCTATGTAGGTATTATAAGTATATGTATAATGTATATACCTAAGTAGTATATCCGTTGCCTAGCACCTATAACACAAGTCTAGTTACTTAGCTTGGGGCTAGATGGCGATGTGTGGAAGGTCCTGTAATATTTTTTTATTTATTATTTAAATAACGAAAAGACGCCATACACGCAGAGAAATCAGATTCAACCAGAAGTACAAAACAGTTTAGTTAAATTATTTCACGACAATTTTAGTCTGAAATACTGTTTTCTTGTAATATCTACGATTTTATTTTAAACCTCACTAAATGTTTAATAAGGTACACTAGAAAAATATTTTAAATCAAAGGTACAATAATTTTGTATTTCAAACAATAATTCTTGTTTATAATAGGAAAAGATTTGTATTGTTTACTAGAATAAAATGTACAGTTGACCAAGTTAAGTGCTCTGATTATTGATCGTCATGTTAGTAATGCCCTACGAAGTTTTCTGTATCCACAACAACATTATTTTAATTATTACAAGAATATATAATTATCCTTACTATTTTGTTTGTTTCTGAAAATAACTAAAATAAGTTTGTTTTTGTAACAAAACAATTAAGTTGTCATAGATAAATATCATGTTCATTTAACTGAACACTGTGTTCTTTTATTTATACAAATAACGACTTGGTAATGCAAGTTAGTCTAGTTAAATAATTAGATTTATGTGTACCTACTAATTTTTTTAGTTTTATGAGTCGCAACTAGATGGCGCCAGTAGTAAATTTAGATCGCGCTATCGTTGTGTTTTATCAAGTTACCTTGGTCGAGACGACAATTTTGTTTTGTATCAAGAGTGCGTACGGATTACAGACTCCGCACTTAAAGCTATATGTGGCTTTACTCCACTATAGCCATAAGTGCTGCATTTCTCGTAGAGCGTACAGACGCGTAGTCTACGAGACAATGTAGTCTAACATAAATATCCCTTTTTGCAGTCTAGGATTACTATAATTGATTTATACATCGAATGAGACTCTACAATAATTACTGTAATGGGAACTAGAATATATTATTATATACTACAAAAAAATCGAGTTACATTTACAAGAATCTAGTAAACATAACTAGATTTTTTCTCCGTGTATACTAGTAGTCTAGTAGTGTTTACAATAATTTCTGGTTGGTTCTGAATAATAAATATTTGGTAAAAACAACTAGTGAGTACTGCTGTCACGGATCCAAACAGAAGTTCTCGTTGCACTTACGAGATTTCTCGTACGTCTTACAACATTTTTCTCTGTGTGTAGATAAATGCGTCTAGTAATTTCACAAACGGCTACAACTCATTTCACAAAGATCATAGAGTAACTCGTCATATATTTTTTTTTCCAAGCTTTAGACCACTATCACACCTGCTTGATGGTAGGTGACAATGTGGTGTAAGATGTAGCACGCTTTCTTACAAGACATCTATTTATTCGCGACTTTACGACCCCAAATTGGAAAAGAAAGACACACGTAGGTCTGATTCCATTCCCTTGCTGTACGAATGACGAAGCAAAACGCTTCGTGCGTTCGTGGAAATCCTAGGTTGTCTAGGATTTCCACCATGAATAGTTATGTTTAGAAAATCATTTATCAAGCCATTATACATAACTAGCAGCGCTCCGCAGTTTCACCCGCGTAACTCCCGATCCCGTGGGAATATCAGGATAAAAAGTAGCCTTCCTCGATAATAGGAAAATCCAACACAAAAAAAAATTCAATTCGAACCAGTAGTTCCTGAGATTAGCGCGTTCAAACAAACAATCAAACAAACTCTTCAGCTTTATAATATAAGTATAGATGGAATATGTTTTCTCAGAAATAAATATTATAAGGGGTATTATTCGCTCTACGGGTTGTATTTAACTAACTTTATAGAAGACGCTATTTTGTTCCAATAACCTATCATAACGCTTATTAATGAATGGACGTTAACAAAAATTGTATATCCTGAGGCATCTTTATTATACCTACTTATATAAGTATCTAAATTAAATGTTTATTTATAAAATACACAACAAGAGTTACAGATCGAAAAAGCCGTTTTAAAATATGATGATATGACAAAAATATTACGCGTATTGAAAGAAAAATATTTATCTGACAAAATGTTTGTAACTATGTATTAGTATATCTTTCATTCATCATTGTCATTTTTCAGGGCTCTACTTGAGCATCTAAAACATATGGGGGTTATTCCAAAACGAGGTTAAAGGATAGTCCGAGATGTGGATTTAAAGCTTAGATTTAGGTTCAGTTTTACTCGTGAACTATAGTCTAAACACTATCCCTATAGAATATATAGGTATAGTGTTTAGATGGTATAGTTCTCGATAATCTATAGGGATAGTGTTTATACTATAGTTCACGAGTAAATCTGTGTCTAAATCTAAGGTTTAAATCCACATCTCCGACTATTCTTAAACTTCGTTTTGGAATAATTGGGATAGACCCGAACAGAGAAGTATAAAATGAATAGTTTATTTATTATCTTAAAGTCAGAATTAGCTCGTTTACAGGAACATGGGAATAAAAACAAACGCTGAAAGTAGTACACCAATTATAAGTAGATTTGTGCTATACCGACGGTACTTATTCGCATTTGGTTACGTGAAATCTTCGCTAAACATCGTACGCTTCCGCACACTCATTCAAATAAACCTTATTTAAATTACGTTAAACCGTGCTTTCAATCGAAACTATTTTTTCTGGAAAGTGTTTGGAAAACTTTAGACTTTCAATGAATTAGATGTTACATTGGGAAATTCGGTAAAGTGCTATGAAAAATGTGAATGAAACTGCAGTTGAAAGAAGATCAGTAAGTATTTGTAAATCCATTTTTGTGTAAGTATAACAGTCAACTTGAGTGAAATAGGTACTTACATTTCATTAATTTATCTAGTACTGAGAAACGTTAATAAAATCTAAACCACGGAAATATGTAATACTAATTGCGCCCCGCGGTTTCACCCGCGTAAGACCCGATTCCGTGGTAATATCGGAATAAAAAGTAGCCTATGTGTTAATCCAGGTCTCCAGCTATCTAGATACCAAGTTTCATCGCAATCGGTCCGGTAGTTTTTGCGTGAAGGAGTAATAAACATACACACACACACACACAAACTTTCACATTTATAATATTAGTAGGATGTTTACAATTTTCGAAAATAAATCAGTTATTTGGCAGAACTATTCGCCTTAATTAACAGTAACAGTTTATAAATCAAGATAAAACGTTTGTGTCAAAGAGATTGAGAAACACAACAGTGGCTGTTGATTAATACGTTACACGGAAAAATATTCGCGCGAAACATGCTCTTTGGACGAATGTCTAAACAAAAGTTAAAAAATAGAATGTTAATAATGTAAACAAACTATACTTTACATACGTGTTGGCAAAAGGATTGCCAGTTTTAGCGATTAATTGCGAAATTAGGTTTCGATCACTTTTCCACACCCAGACATCATAAAATTACAACATTCGTGAATCAACTGAAAGAAATTAAATGCTACTATTAGCACTGAAAAGAAAATTGACTGCGTTAATGGTATCGTGAAATATTATAATTTTAATGGTAAATTAATCAGAAGGTAATTAATCTATCAGACATCGCAACACTAGGTTTGTATAAATATAATAAAATTCCGATTAGCGTTCTAATATTAGAGCTTTCGATTGTTTGCTTATGCATCGAGTAAAGCGTATGGTTTCGGTCACTTTATGGCATGTTGAATATAACTCTACACAGTGTTCTATAATCCAAGAATTCTCTAATTATTTTTGGCATAGAATCAGCAAGATTGACTGACATTGTTTTTCTCCTGTTTTGTGAAAAATAAAATGTTGCTATCTTCAGAACTCGCTTCAGAATGATTTTAATGAGTGGTTATAATAAAATGTCGAATAAAACTAGGAATCATATAATACAGTTGAGAAATAAAAATGTTTCAGGTGGGCGAGACTAATAAAAATAAAGACTTCTTCAATGGATTTAACAAGTTGTAATATGAGGGAAATAAGTTTTGTGACATATAATGTGTGGGAGTAACGCGTTCGTGTCGCATGTCGCTATCAAACGATGTAAATAGAAATTTACAAATACACTTACTAATGAAGTTTATGAAAAAATGATTTGCGGTCGAGGCGTAGGTATTTATAATCATTGTGAAATAGAATCACATCTGTTGATATCATAAACTAGTTACGATATTATGATAAATAATTAGTGTCAATAGTATGATCTTAAAATATAAATAAAATGTATTTAGTTATAAAATAGATTCTGGAATTACGATTATTAAAGCGGCGGGGATGTCATGGGCGGGAAAGCTTTCAGTGTTCAGTTGTGGCGGAAAGTGTGCGCGGGCGCGTGTGTGCTATGATACGTACTTACGCGCAAAGATATCGGAACGGATCGTGTCGCAACGGTGACGATTCCAAGAAGAATGACAAAAAGAATAAAAAGGTTAATCAAATATCCTTAAAGTTTTAAGTGTATAGTTTAAATATGAATTGCAGGAGTCCTTTATGGTCAACAATGTTGTGTTTCGTCTAGATTTTTAGAGAAGGCAGCTCACGATGGTGCGGCGCTATGAGTGAGTTGCCAGAGGATACGGAGGACGACGTAGAAGCTGGATATATTTCTAGTGACGAATCAGCTCACGGAGCAGACCTTGCTGAAAGATTGAGGGTCAAACCTTCGAGAGATATTTGGGAACTGGGTAAGTTAATTTCTAAACAAAGATTAAACTATCCCAGTTCAATATTTGCGGCGAAATATAATTTATGGGTTTTTGTGGAGTACTTTACCAATTATACGGTTACAACAAAATATTAAAGAGTAGCTGCCAAAAACAATCAATAATTTGAATGTATTTTGTGTAGTTTCCGTTAATATAATTCTGGTCTGTTACATATTATTTTAGATGAGATTCTGTATTCATTGAATCACCTGCCTCATGCCGAGGAAATATCCATGTTAGTAGCAGCCGGAGAGTACGAGGAAGTTATTACACTGGCCACCCAGTCTGAAGACAGTTTAAAGACAGCAGCGTTATGGGCTTGCTGGCTCGGAAAATGTCCTTTATTGACTCAACTTCTTATGTTGAACAAACTTGATCTTAATACTCACGATGATGCCGGCAGGTCGGTACATATTATAACTTCACACTTAAAATAACATATTGTTTTCCTTTCATTATTATTAACAACTGTTTATTTTCAGAACATGTTTACATTTAAGCTGCTTAGTGGGTAATCAAGAATGCGCAACATTATTACTCAACCACGGAGCATGTCCAGACATTTGGGACTCCAACGACAAGAAAGCTACACCGCTTCATTGCGCAGCAAGCGCGAAGAGTTTAGCTTGCGTCAAGGTAAACAGGATACGCCCAGATGAAAGGTGACCCAAAATTTTAAATTGGGACTATGTTAATTATATTATTGCAGGTGTTAATAAGCCACGGTGCTGATGTGAATGCGGGGTTGACTGAGAGATCGCCTTTACATTATGCAGTGCTCAGTGACGCACCGGAAGTGGTCAGCGAATTGTTGGATGCAGGCGCTTGCCCCGACACTCCACAGGTGTGTTCTGTTTATAATTAATATAAACACGATAACAGTGTAAATAAGCCAGTCTGTACTATCCTTGGAAACTTCTTAATGAATATAATATGAAAAGTTGCTCACATGTAGGTGTGTTTCTAATTAATTTAGGTATTTACTGAGACACCGCTCCACGTGGCCGCATCTCTTGGATCGGCAGCGTGCACGAATTTACTGTTGGATGCTGGTGCAGATGTCAGAGCAGCATTTGGAACAGGCAGAGCAACAGCATTACATCTTGCGGCTGAAGACGGTCATGCAGAATGCGCTCGAATGTTACTAGACCATGGAGCGCAAATTGACTGGCCTAATTTTAGAGGACAGACACCTTTACATCTCGGTAAGAAAATGCATCTTTACATTTCTCAATTAATTCTTTACGAGTGTTTCTAATGACTATGGGTCATTTCAGCAACGTTAGCACAGTCAGTAGAAGTAGTTGAATTATTGGTTGGAAGAAGGGCTAATGTGAGAGCTAGAGATAATGATGGAAGGACTCCTTTACACGGAGCAATAGTTAGAGGAGCTCGAGCATGTGACGTAGCCAGATTGCTGATGACAGCGGGAGCTGATCCAAACGCACCTGACAATTTTGGATACACACCTTTGCACATAGCAGCTTTGAATGAGTTCTCAGCCTGTGTCTTGTTACTACTAGGTGAGTCAGTTACATTTTAGATGTTACAAAGTATGTTTATGCTATGTCACGTATTGATAGATCTGTCAAAACATTTCAGATTACGGAGGCGATGTAACTCTCCGAACAAATGGTGGTGTATCAGCGTTGTCTTTCATCGTGCGTCGAGTGCCGGATGTGGTGCCTAGATACCTTCGCAAGTTTGATGATGCCGTACATATTAGTGAGCACGAGTTGGGCGATGTCGATTGCGAGTTGACGATAGATTTTAGACCGTTGGTGCCTAGTATTTCTAGAGGAGAAGCCGAATTACTTTTGGCTTTTGTTGAGGTACACTTTTGCATTATATTATTAGAATAATTGGATATAAAATAAATAAATAATAAATATTACAGAACATTCCACACATCGCCACCTAGCCCTAAGCTAAGTAACTAGCAACTGTTATGGGTGGTAGACAACAGATATACTACTTATATACTTTTCTTTTGTATGTACTTATAAATACATAGATACAACCAGACCACACACAATAACTAAGCATAAATACTTGTCTGAGGCAACCCTGTGTTCACAATGGTCATCGGTATGGTGACCATTGTGCCAAGTGGGTCGTCTATGCAAATAGTTTAAGCAATTAGATACTACAAGTAGTTTTAGCAATTAGATACCTATGCAAGTAGTTTTCAACCTATCTGTCCTATTTCAGGTTGGACACAAAGATTTCCTCAAACACCCAGTCGCTGAAACGTTTCTGTTCTTAAAATGGCGCAGAATAAGAAAGTTTTTTGTTTTAAGTTTCATCTATCATGCCTTATTTATTACGCTTTACAGTCTTTACATTTTACGTAAGTATAATTTAACACCATTGAATATACAATGAAATAGTTACTGTCTTGTCAAGTTTGTTCATGGATTAATTAACTTTTGAATTTTTCAGAAATATTTTTATGTGAAGATAGAACCTGCAAGGTGCCTTCGTATTTGAGACCAGTTCAATATCTAATACTTCTTCTTAATTTATGTTTTTTACTGAAGGAGATATTTCAGGCATGTCTTGGCTGGTCTGCCTATATTCGACAGTGGGAAAACTGGCTTCAGATTCTTATTATTATCGGAGTCTTCCTATGCACAGTAAGTATACCTACTAAACAAAATTGTGATTTATAAATATACATTTATTTAATACTAGAAGTTGTCCGCGACTTCGTATGCGTGGTACTTGTACTTGTATACGGGCTATTTTCCGCAATTAGACCCTTTTTAATTGGGTCGTTTTTGCGTGAGGATGGAGTAGGCTTGCCCAGCACCTACTACCCTCTCAGCTTAATGGTCCAGAGGAGGGAACTTGTCAATACTTCTGGAGCCAACTAAGCCGCGGGTTTTATCACGATGTTTTCCTTCTACGTAAGAGCTGTCAATTAGCGCACATAAATTTTATCTTAAGAAAAATTCATTGGTGCACGGCCTGCCGGGATTCGAACCTACGACCTTCAGAATGAAAGTCGAGGTATCTAACACTAAGCCAACACCGGTCTTCATCACTCTATCTATTTAAAAAAACCGCATCAAAATCCGTTGCGTAGTTCATAGATCTAAGCATATATAGGGACAGACAGCGGGAAGCGACTTTGTTTTATACTATGTAGTGATTAAACGTATAAAATGTCACCGAAAATATGAATTAAAACTGAAGATACACTATTAATAAACTTATTTATATAAAAACAAGCCCGTCTGTCTGCCATCGTAATTGCTGCCAAAATCTTACTTCTTAGGGTTCCGTACCAAAAGAGTAAAAACGGGACCCTATTACTAAGACTTCGCTATCCGCCCGTCTGTCTGTCACCAGGCTGTATCTAAAGAACCACGATAGCTAGAAAGTTGCCGCTATAACACTATTTTTTTTTTAAATATATGTTCTTATTTCTAGATTCCAAATTGGGACATAGACAATGGAAGAATAAAGACAGATACATCCGATTGGCAACATGATATAGCGGCCATAACAATTTTCTTCTGTTGGTTAGAGCTGATGATGATTATTGGACGGTTTCCTACTTTCGGCCTTTATGTCCAAATGTTTACTACGGGTAGGTAAATTGTAATATGCCTTGGCTTTTGGGGGCGTCCATAAATTACGTGAGATGTTTAAGGGGGGGAGGGGGTCGAGACAAATCTCATTTAATCTTACGTTGGAGAGAGGGGGGGTCTCGGCAAATATAACGCAATTTTTTTTTCTGATTGATTTTTCCGGCTAGAGTGGCTAGATCAGAACGAAGTTGAAGGAGCAGATGATTTTACTGAAAATTAAATGGACATCAATAGTCTCTCTTGAAACCGCGCATGATTCTCCATGGACTGAATTAGAGTAGATATTCTCTTTTTTTAATTACAGTAGTCACGATTTAAGTATTCTATTGTCAAATTTTTATAACACTTATAACTCTCAGCAATATTGATTATTAGTCTTACTAGTCGCCCACACTTTGTTAAATCTCACGTGAGATTGAGGGATGGGGGAGGGGGTTGAATAAAATCTCACGACATCTCACCAGGGGGGGAGGGAGGGATAGAAAATTAAAAAAAAAACACCTCACGTAATTTATGGACGCGCCCTTTTTAATAATAAATATTGCAGAACATTCCACACAACGCCATCCAGCCCCATGCTAAGTAACTAGACTTGTGTTATGGGTGCTAGACTACGCACATACTACTTATATACTTTTCTTTTGTAAATATATACTTATAATGCATATAACCAGACTACAGACAAATATCTAAGGTAAATACTTATCTGAGGCGGAAGTCGAACCCGCAACCCTGTGTTTGGCAGTCCGGCATGGTGACCATTGTGGCAACTAGATCATCGACTTTAATTGGGCTTGTCCAAATTTTCTGATCTATTTTTTATTATTATCCGTAAATATAGACTAAATTGAGATACTAATTTGAATATTTTAGAGATTTTCTCACTAGTTTATTTTTTTATTAAATTTTGAATATATCCAAAATTTTAAACGTTGCGTAATATCAATTTCTTCCATTGCTTAAGTTGTGTATAAAAAGTGTGTCCGTCCGATACTCAGTCCGTATCATGGCCGTATTCTATCATTTGTTTTTTTTTATTAATTATGGCACACATGTCGATTTCGTCATAACGCCGATGGTGACGTCATCAGAGTACAAGTGAAGGTCAAACATATTTATTCGAAAATATGCTACATCAACGTTTGTTTTGATCATAATATGTTTATCTTTATTGTAGAAGAAGTGTATTTCTCTAAATGGTTTTGTAATTTAATTTAAAATAAAAAATGAACAATCCTTATTCTTCCAATGTTTTTTTTCAGTGACATTGAATTTTGCGACATTCCTATTAGCATACAGCTGCATTCTCATAGCGTTCGGACTGGCATTCAGTGTGCTATTCAGCAACTATCCAGCCTTCCACCTGCCAGCTGGATTGGTGAAGACTGTGATGATGATGTCAGGGGAACTCGAGTACGAGGATATATTCTACAACAACTGCACGGATGCACAGATACATTATCCTCTAACGGCACACGGGATGTTTCTCATATTCGTTGTTTTAGTCACTGTTATCCTGACTAATCTATTGGTTGGTTTGGCTGTTAGTGACATTCAGGTAAGACAAATACGAAAACAATATATGATTATATTAAGAAGATGTGGCTAAATTACTGTCTTATAACTTTTAGGCATTGCAAGAAAGTGCAGGCTTAGATCGTCTAGTTAGGCAAACGCAATTAGTAGCACACTTAGAGAGCATGTTATTCAGTTCATTGCTGACCTGTGCTCCGAAGCAGTTATTGGCAGTATTAAGATGGGGCGCTCTTTTGACGGCCTCTCACACACGAATGCTGAACATCCGACCCAACGACCCGAGGGAAAATAGAGTAAGATCAATAAAGTTTAAACACTATAACATAAGTTCAGTCTGAAGTATGAATATTTCAGATTGAACATATGTTATAACTAGCGACCCACCCCAGCTTCCCACGGCTATATTATGCATGTATTATACAATATAAACCTTCCGCTTGAATAACTCTATATATTAAAAAACCGCATCAATATCCGTTGTGTAGTTTTAAAGATCTAAGCACACATAAGGACAGACAGCGGGAAAAGACTTTGTTTTATACTATGTAGTGATTTACTTTTACGTTTCAGATACCAAAAGAGTTAATCACATCCATATATAAAATGGTTGCCAGTAAAAAGGCCGTCACAAAACGAAGTATCCGTAAGAATAATAATTACGAATTCCGCATAAAGTCCGAAGGTGAGGCAGAAGTTAAAAATACGACAGTAAAACGCAAAAGCTATCTATTTGACAGATATTCATTAGAAAGTCAACAAGTGGAAAGGAGAAAGAGAACTACTTCCGGGTCTGCGAATGATCCTCTTCATTACAACACATCGTTCACTATAAATGCAATTCAAGAAATATGCATGGTTGATATAAAGAATCAGTTAGCAGAATTAACGAAGAAAGTTAATAAACTGCTGGAAGTCTCTGATAAATTAAATGAGTGTAAAACAAACGAAACAAACAAACCACCACCCTGATTTTGTATAAGTGTAAAATTATTGCTAAGTGTACAATATTGTTGATAATATTATTTATTATGCTTTATTTCAATAAATTATTTCTGTTATTGTATAAAATTATCCAAATCTAATGTCCATTACACAAACCTAAATTCTATAGATATAACAAGCCGCTGCATTGCGTGCAGCCACATAATGTCGAATTTGTACGACTAGTGTATGTATTAGTTCGGTTTTCGTCTAAATTGCTCATTGTAAAAGATGCCAGTATCTTACGTGCAAGTATCGGAGAAAAGCAATTTAATAAATAAAAACCTTTAAGTTTTAATTTGTTTGGCAGCATGTCCCATCTCACTTTATCTGTGGGAAGCATGGAGGTAAAAGGGAAGTGACTTGCTAATTTCTGCAAGTTTTATTGCTAGTGCTGAATTTAAATAGAATTAAGGTAATTACTTATTTATTATCTGTTACTCATAAATGTTTTAGGTTTATAAAAAATACTTACCAAAAGCTGACAAGTGTAAACATCTCCATTAGTCATTTCAACCACACTTTTTTGATTAGGATCTTCTCCATGAGGCAGTTTGTAACTTGCTACTTTAGCACCATATTGAATTTTCAGGTTTTTATTGTTAGTGTTAGATAGTTCAGTATTGATTGCATTCAATAAGACATCGTTTTCAACAATGTAGGCTACATCATTGTCTAACATTTCTGAGCTGCTGAACGAGATCATTGCATCTGAGCATGCGTCCCATACCTGTGAATCATAAGAATTACATCTTTTGAGTGATATCTGATAGTAAAAACACTTAAAACTGATATTCTAGTAAAATATATTGATTAACCATGATATAAACTAAGATTTCCTTAATCTGCTAGCATTTGCGCGACCTTCCGTGAATAATATTCAATTTGCATTTATTCTAAAAGCGAGGTAAGTGATATGAAGTAATTTTTAAAAAATAGTTAAGTTACCATTAATGACTACATATTTTTAAAATAGAAAATACCTATTGAACTTGTACTTTGTAGTATAAACGGGCTGTTTTACGCAATTAGACCGTTTTTAATTGGGTCCTTTTTGCCTGAGGATGGAGTAGAATTGCCCAGCACCTACTACCCTCTCAACTTAGTCGACCATTTCCAGATGAGAGAACTTGTCAATACTTCTGGAGCCTACTAAGCCACGGGTTTCATCACAATGTTTACCTTCACAGTAAGAGCAATGTCAATAGCGCACATAATTTTTTCTTAGTAAAAATTTGTGGACGGCCGGCCAGGATTTGAACCCACAACCTTCAGAATGAAACTCGAGGTATCTACCACTAAGTCAACACCGCTCTGCATATATACCTATTGAATTCTTCATGTAAATCTCCCCTCATTTTCTTTTATAAATATTTTTCCCAAAGTGATGCTGCAGGGTCTTGAAGGGTTGCTAAGTCTCAAGATATGAATGTCACAGTCGATTGAAATATACAAGAAACTTACTTGCATATACCGCACAGGTTGCAGTCTCATGCTCTCAACATGTTTCCACACATCCAGAGAAGTCATGAAAGTCTTGGTAGAAGGATTCAGGGCGACCACACGGTTACTGTACTCTGTTTTCAATTGGAACTTGGTTTCTGTACCACCCTCTAGTAGGAGTATCTTTAAACTGGAGAGAAGAGAGTCTTTAGCTGTAACAACAGAGTAGAATAAGTCAGTAGAAAGTTATGATTTTATTACTTTTAGGTATATTAGCCCAGATCTCACATGATGTAGGCCACAGGCCTCTTCCAAGACTACTCTCAGGTTAAAAAAGGGATGGTTAGTAAGGTGCCAAGTATGATTTTTAAGGTTCCATACTTAAAGGGTAAAAACGGGACCCTATTACTGTCTTCTGTCTGTCTGTTCCAGGCTGTATCTCAATAACTGAGATAGCTAGACAGTTAAAATTTTCACAGATGATGTATTTCTGTTGGTGCTATATATAAAAAAAAAAAACAAAAACAACATATACAGGAACGGAACCCTTCGTGAGGGAGTCCGACTTGCACTTAGCCGGTTTTTAGTGTCAAATGTATCCAAACCTTGATGAATAGACATGTCGGTTATCTAAAATAGGTACTTAACTATGTATTAACTTTAATAGAAGAGCATTGGAAATACATTTTTGTCAGATAATGAATTAGGATACCATGCACTTACTGGTTAGGTTGTTAGCTCCAAAAGATTACTATTTGTATAGTCCTAATTTGGTAAGTCAGTACTTACCTAAGTAATCGGCCTCAAAATCATCTAACAGTTAGGTTATGTAAACAATAACAAAGATGTTAAGCGCTTACCAAGTGAACAGGCTAAGGAGCACCCCACCATACCGCCACCAGCAATGATAATATCATAGTTTCCCTTATGTTTCTTCTCTGATTCCGCTGTATTTACACTTCGTATTCCACCGATAGTTTTTACATTGTTTACAGCGTTTATTTTTATGAATCTTCCGATATTTTTAGTTAAAAACATCTTGGGTGCAGTTAAAATATCACAAGCTCGCTTATTAAACTTTTTCCCACTTTGAGCAGAAAAAAATAAGGGATCTCTGGGAAAGAAAATACTATATTTTCCTTCTTTGTTGTGATTTTTCAATCTATTTATATTTTGGAATATTTGATTTGCGAGTGGCTAGTGATGTTTACTTTTTATTTGGAAGTATCGATATCGAATAAGAATAGTGAAAGTGGCAAAATGCCACGGTTTCGCCTTGCTCAACTGAGGCAACAGTTTCAGCAAATCATTAGTAAAAAAATGGTTTAGCATGGTTAGTGCATAGGTACGACCAGGTGGCAAGTAGGTATCTAATGTTTTTGAGTGATTTCTCGGAAATCAAGATAAAACTTTAATTATCTTAAAATTACATAGTTAGTTATAAACGGTCGACCTAATAAAAGCGTGTTAAAAATCTGGTAGGCTGTGAGACGCAGTAAGTGAAACGTCTGATGTGACGACAATATTGACGAATGTAATCCAATCTCTCTGATAGAAGGTTCGCGAAGCGAAAAGGCTTTCCTTGCTTCAAACGTAGATCCTATTAGCCACATCTTCTTTCTATAAGTATATTTTTGACGTATTTTTACACGATGCCATTTGCACACGTCCAATTATTATTATAGTATTGTCTGTACCTAATAATATTTATCGATACCGATGATTGACAAACTATGATAGTTCCCAACGCTAAGATAAAGTTTCAACTTTGACATTGGCAGTAAAATGGCATTTGAGAAGTGACAGTTCAACAATTATAGACACAGGAGAGAACTTCGAGTTTTATGTTTTAACCCTAATCCCCTCGATTATTCGATGAGACTATAATAAGGAGACTCCATGTTATATATAACTCTATTTTAGGTAAGTTCCCATTAACAAATAGCAACGATCCAAATGGAAGTCGCGAACTATCATTATTATGCAGAACGATATATAGGTACATAGCTACCAACCAAGTTCTGCCGCTTGTACTTATTATTTTTTTAACTGACTACGACAAAGCCAAAAAGAGGGTTATGACTACCTAAATTCTTAGGTAAGCATTCCGCCAGAACCATGTCTTAAAATACCTAAATAATGACGAGTAAGATAACATCTGTTTACCATAGCAACGCTGAAGAACAACAAATATCTACAACATGATGACCGCAATTAACGAAGCAATTGTTTACCGCTATGAGCCACTACGGGAGTGTTTTTAGAAATTCTTGTCTGAATGTCCCCGTTGACCCTTTCAGCAAAATGCCGAGAACAAGATACGAACGGAGGAAACACGTCACCGAGCAAAACTCTATAGAGTCCTCGTCGACATGCTCCATAGTACCACCAGACATAGAAGCCGAGAAACTGAAGAACTTTTACAGAAGCATTCCGGACTACAACGAAATAAACCATCTACCTGCAGAGGAGTTCTATTCCACGTTGAAATCATTGAGAGAAAAGAAGAAAGTGGTGCTCGGACTAGCCATTGAACACATCGGTACCAATGGAGATATCGATAAAACATTAGAACTATTTGTTAAAACTGACAACATTGGCCCTTGTACTGCTATGAACAAATCGAAATTCCGAAGAAAGGTTTCTGACGAACGAAAAGAAACAGTTAATAAAAATGTAACTAATAAATGTAGCGGTTTTTTCATACCCAAGAATTCTAATGGTAAAAAATGTGCGCCACGAAAAACTATCACGAGCGATATGCTTAAAAATATAAATGAGCTAAAAGTGACGACTTTGAAAAGTAATTTGGAGAAGTCAGATAGACCGAAAAGGAATCATTCAGCATGTTCCATCTCTTGGAATGACGCTAAGCGAGAGTTGGAACCGAAGTGTGAAATTGACAATAAATTCGAGAAGTTCTTCGAGGGGAGAAGATATATGAGCCCGGTAAAGTACGATGAGGATGAATTTAAAACACAGAGTATGCCATCGAGCCCTTTGAGAGGAAGACGAAGTCGATCGCCTTGCAGGCGACGTAGAAGTATCACCATCCCTAAACCTTTTAAAATGACTGAAAGGTAACAAAGTGCATACCTACCTACTTACCTTAGATCAAGCTAGATTATAGACTAGGCAGTAGGTAAGTAAGTAAGCAGGTACATAGCGTATTTTAATTTAATTTTATCTTATTTTGTACTTATTTATTTTTGTTTTGTAATTATGTCTACATATTTTGTATTCTTTTGTCCGTGTGCTTTTCTAATTAATGCTATTCTATTTTATTTTCTTGGTTAAAACCAATTAAGTAGGTACCTACTTATACTTAGTAGGCAGTATTTAGTTGCATAATATTAAAGTTGAAAAGTTTTTATGATTTTATTTCAGGGACGAAGAATGCCAAATGGTGAATGAGCTGCGTAGTTTAACGAAATCATTTTCAGAGGACATGCTTCATCAAAAATGTGAAAGGACACGGAAATTCCGCGCAAGACCGGTCCCTATTGAATCTCGGATTCCACTATATGATAAAATAATGGAAGATCAAGCCATGAGGTTTTTAAGGACTATAATTGAACACCCTGTATGCTTCTTTTTAGTAACACTTTTATTTTTAAAGCTTTATCGATCACAATTTCGCAATTTTATACAATACTCGCAGAAGTCCTATCTAAGGAAATATTAGTTAGATGGTCAAAGAAGGAAATACGAATTATCGCATAGCCAGAGCATTGAATAGGCTAAACACAAAACCAATGTCACTTTTTATTTTTAACCGACTTCAAAAAAGGAGGAGTTTCTCAATTCGTCGCGTATTTTTTTTATTAGATTGAAAACCTTCATAGAATCGTCATTTATAACATGATCATAATGTTTTTAACTTATTTAATTTACTTAGTTTTAGACACAATCATAATTTATTTAAATTAATTTGCATAGAGCAACTATTGCAATGATTTCATGTACTTAGGTTAGGTACTTTAGCCACATCATCACTCAATAGATAATTAACTCACATAGGTGCGTAGGTGAGTTCTACTTTATACCTATTTATTTTGTTTAGATGAATACCTATCTAATTCAGATATGATGCGTTCACAGACGTGCAATAACAAAAATAAACAGCGAAGCAGAATTAAGAGCTCAAATGAAACCGTTCAGTTTTACGAAACGCGAGGAGAAATGCGTTAACGGAATGTGCGAGAGAGCTGCCGACGTAGTACCGAAAACAAAGAAGAAGAAACGATTCAAAGCCCGACCTGTGCCCAAGAATTTGTTCTCTAATTATTTTTATAATAGGATTAAAGAGGACGACTTCTTTCGGTAAGCACACTTTAGTGAAGACTCGACATGGGATTGTTTCCCAAACTGCCTCTTACTTTTGAATTTACAGGTCAATGAACAAGCGTATCAGGGCTGAGGAAATGCTGCGCACGTCAAACTACCCCGGTAGTATGGCGGCTCGCGAACGCAGTCGCCTCTCAACACCTGCAGCCCACAGCGACTTGCCTATAGACCCGTCGCCGGCCGTGCCCTCGAGCACATCCTCTGAACGGCGCTGTGCTAGTCCTACCAAGAAGAAAAGAGAAAAAATGCAGAAGGAAGACTTCCTAACTACTAGCCCGCAGCCGTTCCGATTCAATACGGCCGATAGAGCTGCTAAAAAGGTTTGAAGTTACTATTTCAACAAACGGTTTGTACGCCCTATGGCATACGTAAAACACCAGACACGCATATTGTCAGATCGGCCGATTAATTTTTGATTAAAAATCCTACTTCCTACTAATCCTACTATCCTATCCTACTAATATTATAAATGTGAAAGTTTGTGTATGTGGGTGTATGTGTATGTATATTTGTTACTCCTTCACGCAAAAACTACGGGACCGTTTGCGATGAAACTCGGTAACTTGATAGCTAGAGACCTGGATTAACACATAGGCTACTTTTTATCACAATATTCCCACGGGATCGGTACTTATGCGGGTGAAACCGCGGTGCGCAGCTATTTATAATATTTACTGTACCAAAAATTATATTTACTGGCAGAGATTGGATATGCTCATTTTACGTAATTATACATACGTAGGTATACGTGGTAAATTGCATATTATCAAACGAAAAACCCCGTGCTGATAAAACAATAATTAACAAAATGAGTGAAAACCGTTTAAGACTTAAAAATATTGTCGACCAGTTGCGCCCTGCGGTTTTACCCACGTAAGTCCCGATCCCGTGGGAATATCAAAATAAAAAGTAGCGTATAGCCTTCCTCGATAAATGGACTATTCAACCCAAAAATAATTTTTCAATTCGAACCAGTAGTTCCTGAGGGTAGTGCGTTCAAACAAACAAACACTTCAGCTTTATAATATTATAGTATAGTAAAGATGCTGCTACTGATGACGTAATCTTACTCAATTGCTTACGTAACAATGCAATTAATTCTTGAATTGATTGCATCGTGCGACGTACGTAGAGACTTTGCACTTATTATATGACGATATATTCACATCTTACAGATGCAAGACGTAGTAAAGAAAATATACCGCGACAGCACAGATAGTGTGGTAGGCAGTAACCCTGATGGTCCAAAAGCCCGGGCATATTCAGCTTTAGACCTTAGAGAGTCAGCTGCGGGAAGGTCTAACTTGGCTGCTTTGTTGAGAGCTGAAGCGGTTAGAAGGCGGTTTGAAATAGAAGCGGCTAGGAGACAAGTGGAGTTCAGGAGGCGAGTCGAGTTGAAGCAGAGAGACAAGCTTTTGAGGTCGAAGCCGGCTTGGCATCTTGTTAAGAATAAGTAAGAACTTAACAATTAGCACTGGGCGACATCAAGCCAGTTTTTCACCAACTAACAAGTCTCAAAATTTTAACGTAGATGCAAATTTTACTGAACTGGTAATAATAGTTTACACAGATCACAATTTGATTGTACAGTATGCGTCATAAGAACACTATCAGTGTGCTAAAATAGTATTTAAAACACCGGACTTACGACCTTCTTTTAATAGACGTTACACAAAAACATAAATAAAGTACTCAGTGTGAATATTATTTTCAACGTTTTAGCTATGTATTTAGTTAATCAAACTCATACGATTTGTATTCATAGTAATTATTATCCAGTCTCCTCGCAACCATGACAATTGTAACATAGTCGAGGTAAGAGAAATAAAAATAACAAATACGCGATTAAGTGATAATAATATGTATTTAGTTGTCGAGTGGTATGAGCCGCTACACCAACCAACGTGGGTTCGATCCACAGGTTACGTGGTTACACTGCATGGAGTATTTAAAATAGTGCTGCACGAGATTGTAATCGTTTATCGATTGTATACTCATTTGAAATGTTTTTCCTATTTACAGCTGTGAAGAAGACATAGCAATGCGTCTCCAAACCCGCCGAGATGAAGAAAGAATGCGCCGCGAAGAATTCCTTCACGAAATGGAGCTGATGTACGGAAGAGTACAAGAACAACCGTTATTATTCGAACGATACTACGCACCGAGATCATTTTCAGCACCATTAGATACCATTCAACTATCACCAAGGAAAGTTAAGAAGAAGTCTAATAGAAGGTATCATTTAGAATCAAGTCCTCAAAGATCTAGAAAGGTCTCGATAAACGATAATCCTGAGTCGTATAATGCAGACGTTGCAGAGTATTTGAATAGAATAGATATTGATGATAAGTATTCTGAATATGAAGGCAGCGTAGATAGAGGTAAATATTAAAGTGTGCTAGTAGACTAACTAGCTTTCACGCATCATCTCGTCCGCGTCCGTAGCCTGGAGCCCTACCGCGCTAATTGCGTCCGCTTCAAGCTGACGTCGATATCCCAACCCGCGCCTCACTATGGGTGGAATCTTGAGCCTGCCTTTCATAAAAAACATTGAAAAATTAGGTTGTTTTTTCGTAAGTATGCAGGATGTCCGGGGACATCAAGCCATTCAAAAATAAGTGATTCTGGTTGTTATTTTAAAAATAACAGATTCATAATAATTTTATGGTGTTTTTAAAAAATAACTTAACCAGAATCACTTATTTTTTAATTTTTTGATGTCCCCGACAATCCTGCATACTTAAAACACATGAAAAAAACAACAACTTAATTTTTCAACATTTCTATCAAAGGCAGGCTCAGAATTCCGCCCAGTGTGGGGCGCGGGTTAGAATAAGCCGACGCGTTGGCTTGAAGCCGACGCACTTATCGCGGTAGGGCCCCTGATTCGTTTACCAAATATTGGTTTGAGCTGTGCGGTCAGGACTTTGCATTTGATAAGATATAGATTGCAGGACATTGCATGCAGTGCCATCAAGCCCCGAATTACGCAACTACGCTTGTGTTACGGTAAATACATATTTATTATGTAGAAACAAATGTCTATTCATAAAAATATGTTTGAGGCGGGCATCGAATTTGCAACCTTCTGCGTAGCAGGCGAGTGATTAAATATTGCGGGCCATTCCACACATCGCTTGTGTAACTACACTTGTGTTATGGGTGCTAAACAACTCGTATACTACTTATATACTTTTCTTTTGTAAATATATACTTATAATACATAGAAACAAACAGACCACAGACAAATATCTAAGCAAATATCAAATATCTAAATACTTGTCTGAGGCGGGAATCGAACCCGCAACCCTGTGTTTGGCAGTCCGGCATGGTGACCATTGTACCAACTGTGTCGTAACTGACACAGAGTGATTGCCCACTGACACAGAGGTTGTCTAGATAAATCAATCAAGTAGACATAAGCCTTAGCAATAAAGTATTAATTTAATAACAGGATGTTTCGTTTTATTAGACGTAGATAATAAATCATTAATATTGATTTATAACATCTATTAGTTAAACCTATGTTACCTAAACATATGATTATAAATTCATGTCTTTATTCTTTGACTTGCCAAAGGCAAAAACAGAGTCTTTCCGAGTTCTAGTATTCCGTATGACTATTTAATGAAGTAAAAGTAATGAAGAATAATGAAAGTAATGAAGTAAGAATAATACCAAATAAAATAAAATAATTTTATTTCAGGCTATAAAAATCTAACGGTAGGCAATACAATTCACACTTACAATAATGCTATAATAGTACATTGCGATACAAGTTTGGTAAATTGATCATGTATAGAGGCGGTTTATGAAGCGTGAGCGGAACGCGAGTGCGTTTCAAAAAGCCGAGATATAATGACCAATACAAACGTGTACGAATGTTTTTTTTTATCACAGTTGAATCAAAGTTGAATCAGTCGAATAAAAGAAAAGACTTAAAAAGAAAAGAAAATAATAATTAACAAAGTCTATGTTTACTATTTTTTTTGTTAATTATACTTCCGAAAGGCCAGGCAAAAGACTTATAACCCATACATACTGACATACAATATTTTTTAGGGTTTTTTCCATTTGTTTTTGCGTCGGGGATTAAAAACAGAATATAATGGTACGGAATTTTCTATACTTATTTAAGTAAAAAAAACTCAATTTTCATTCATTTTCAAAGACGTTATCACGTAAAATTTTCGTTCGTAAACCGACTTTAGTGACAACCATTTTTGCTAGCTTAAATACTCTTTGTTGGTACCTACCTTTTTTTTAAAAGCTTTTATTTAGCTTGCAGTGTATGTATGTTTGTATATATGTATGTTTGTTCGGGTGGATTCTTGAAACTTAATTTTGATCCACTTCCCGGTTATTATAAATCAAAACAGTATAACCCAGATAAATAGGGAATGTTTCATCTACCTGACATGTAACTAGCAGTAAGATACCAATTTAACTTATCAGGATAACTTTTTACATACTATTGGCGTCAAGGTAATGTAAAACGCACGCGTGCGTAATTATGAGCCTAAAAGCGGTTGAATAAGATCCACTTTATGAGCAACTGTGATAAAACTACCATAAAATAAAACCGAAAAAACGTATAATAAATTAAACTTAGAAGGTTTTGAAGAAGTGGGCATGCATGTAAGACAAACTATGTGGAACTTAAGATCTGTCTGTACTAAGCAAATAAATATATTTATCAATTAAGACTTCAGCAATATAGAAACTTTACAAAATAGATATTAAAACAAAAGCCACTATGTTTTTTTTTCTATTAATTATGGCTTCGCACGGTTTGTGCATTTATTCAGTGTCAATTTATATTTTGCATCAAATTATGACCAAAACAAAAGCCACTATGTTATTTTTCTATTAATTATGGCTTCGCACGGTTTGTGCATTTAGCCAGTGTCAAATTATATTTTGCATCAAATTATGACCCGATTTTTCATAAATCGGGCCTACAGTGTTTCAAAAAAGTCAAAGTCGTCATAGTCCGTCAAGTCAGGGGCTATAGTAAAGCAGTGGCAAGTTTACCATAACCATACCATAGGAGATTTGGAGGCAACGAGAAAACTTAATGTTTGACACTGATTTTTACTTTCACTACACTTGTGCACTTTCACAGAACTAAATTGAATAACATTCCACCAGAATTATACAATTCAACTCGGGTTACAACTAAGTTTCATGAAAATAAAACTGCAGCACCACATGTTGTTAACTCGTTCCCGCCAAAAGTCTAAAAAGTCACTATGTTTTTCGATAGTTTGTGTCATTTTTTGAGGGTTCCGGACCCAAACCGAACCCTATTACCAAAACTCCACTCTACTGTACAAACAAATATAATGGCAAGGAACCCTCTGTGCGCGAGTCCAACTCGCATTTGGCCGTTTTTTTTGTAATTTACGAAATATTGTTGTAAATATTTTACCATCTCTCACGTTAAAATAATTAAGAGAAAATATTCAACAAGAAAAGACCAGATTTTGATTTATTTTACGAACATTTACTTTCTAGATTTGTATTTTTTTTGTATTATTAAGCATACGACATTGGACTTACGTACCGTAAAATTACTATTAAATATGAAAGTAACTTAGCCTCTACATGATGATATGGTCTAGTATCCACGTAAGAAAGTAAGGCACTGATGTGTAGACCCCAGGCTTCTTGATACCGCAGTGTGATGGCCCAAACGATACAACACCTAATAGTACGTTTTTAGGACCTTCAGGTGTGTCGAATACCTGTAAAAATGGTAAAATTAAATATGCAACTCCGATTCGGTTCTGTTGCTTGCATCTTTTTTTGCTATTAATTATGGCTTCGCACGGTTTGTGCATTTAGCCAGTCTCAAGTTATATTTTGCATCAAATTATGACCCGATTTTTCATAAATCGGGCCTAAAGTGTTTCAAAACAGTCAAAGTCGTCATAGTCCGTCAAGTCAGGGGCTATAGTTAAGCGGTGGCAAGTTTACCATAACCTTAATAGGAGATTTGGAGGCAACGAGAAAACTTCAGGTTTGACACTGATTTTTACTTTCACAGAACTAAATTGAATAACATTCCACCAGAATTATACAATTCAACTCGGGTTACAGCTAACCCGAGTTGAATTGTATAATTCTGGTGGAATATTATTCAATTTAGTTCTGTGAAAGTGCACAAGTGTAGTGAAAGTAAAAATCAGTGTCAAACATGCAGTTTTCTCGTTGCCTCCAAATCTCCTATTAAGGTTATGGTAAACTTGCCACCGCTTTACTATAGCCCCTGACTTGACGGACTATGACGACTTTGACTGTATTGAAACATTTATGATTTATGAAAAATCGGGTCATAATTTGATGCAAAATATAACTTGACACTGGCTAAATGCACACGTGCGAAGCCATAATAAAAGAAGAAGAATCTAAAGCCAAAGAAAATTAAATCCATTGCAGAAGCGTTTTTTGAATTTGGAACATTACACCGCTCCAGCAATGTTGTATGAAACGGAGTGCTGGGATTTTCAACCATATAGCTCCTCTATGGCTGGGATTATTAACCCTTAAATACTCTTTGATTGGATCTCTTTTATCGAAGTATACCAAACCAAAGTAAGTCTTTGGAGTTTTGGCGGGAACGAGTTAACAACATGTCGTGCTGCAGTTTTATTTTCATGAAACTTAGATGTAACCCGAGTTGAATTGTATAATTCTGGTGGAATGTTATTCAATTTAGTTCTGTGAAAGTGCACAAGTGTAGTGAAAGTAAAAATCAGTGTCAAACATGCAGTTTTCACGTTGCATCCAAATCTCCTATTAAGGTTATGGTAAACTTGCCACCGCTTTACTATAACCCCTGACTTGACGGACTATGACGACTTTGACTGTATTGAAACACTTTAGGCCCGATTTATGAAAAATCGGGTCATAATTTGATGCAAAATATAACTTGACACTGGCTAAATGCACACGTGCGAAGCCATAATAAAAGAAAGAAAAAATAAAGTAAGTCTTTTTGCTCAGTACAAATTGCGTTCACGTGGCTGTATAGCCATAAATGCGTTTGCCTTTCGGCACTGACGATAAATAAAAAAAATTGCTGCAAAAAAGGCGGCAAAGCTAAAAATTCGTCTTGATTTGATATCTACACTATTGAGTTCTAACGGTTCCGAGAGTAAAATAGAGATTCACCAGATTTAAGATCAGAAGCCAAATTGGCAAAGGAAAACCTGCTTCTAGCGAAGTCAAAAAAAATAGGTAAGTAATTACATTAAATGAATATGAACATTTTATGAGTTGGAAAAACGAGAAAAAGGTTTGTGTTATTTTCCTGCATTATTTTGTTTGAGAAAAGAAACGAAACTATATATGCCTTGGTGGAAATGGCAATTGCCTGTCTCGTATTTAGTCACTCGAGTGAAACTCATACTCGACCTGCAATTGCCTATTTCGCGGCCTTTGCAATAATGTACTATTAATATGATTTTTATTTATTTTATGTATGTATAGATTGAGTACTTACCTAACTTTATATGAAATGTACAATTAAGTAATTTTTATACAATTAATTATTTTACCTTAATAGCAGGTCCTCCAGAGTCACCATTACAGGAATCTTTGTCTTGTTGTGCGCCCGCGCATAATTCCGAAGCCGATATATTGAACTTTTTCCCGAAATGCTCGCACTGATTTGGATCGACAATAGGCACCTGGAAATGTAAAGTTTTGTGTAGACTATAAATGAAAAATAAATAAATATAAATGAAATTATAATTTTTCGAAACGAAGTTCCTTATCGCGCGTTGCGAAAGGGGGCTAGACGGAATAAATTACGACCAAAAGTTGTAACGACACTTTTTGCTATAGTTGTAAGCCGTGCGGCGTGCGCGTGTTTCTCTGTCTGTCTCTCTCTCTCTCTCTCTTTCTTAAGTTTATATTACATTATATTTGTTAATAATATTACAATTCCTTCACTGATTAATCGAAAGGAATTTCGTTCCATCCGGGTGTCCCTTGACACCTCTCAAGTTTTTATTCATTTTAAATTAAGTATTTCATAGGTATAGTAACTGCACAGCGCTGTTTTGCCCACGTGACAATATCTGGATAAAAAGTAGCCTTATATTAGGACTCCAGCTATCTTACCAAGTTTCATTACAATCAGTTCAGTAGTTTTTACGAACGTACACATCTATACTAATATTATGAAGCTGAAGAGTTTGTTTGTTTGTTTGTTTGAACGCGCTAATCTCAGGAACTACTGGTTCAAATTGAAAATTTTTTTTTGTGTTGGATAGTCCATTTATCGAGGAAGGCTATAGTCTACTTTTTATCCCGAAATTGCCACGGGATCAGGAGTTACGGGGGTGAACCCGCGGAGCGCAGCTAGTTTTAAATATGAGTGTAGAGTGTAGAGTGTAGATAACTAGAGTAAGTAAGATATATTTAAGGAAAATATTTGAGGCACCATCAAAATACAATGCTTGGGTGAATTCTCAACAGTCTTGTTTTTAATTGATACTAGAATACCATCCGACTTTTTTACAAATATGGGATTGTTTAAATCTAAAGATAGATTTACATATTATAACTAGCTATTGCTCACGACTTCGTATGCTCACGCTATAGCAGCTATCTGCCCCCTTAGACAAGATTGCTTTCTATTAACGATGTCGCCAATCGATAGATTCAATTGGGATTTGACACTTTTTTTTAAAAATTGAAATTACAAAACCATTTAGGGAAATAGACTTCTTCTACATTATAGTTAAACATATAATCAAAAATAAACGTTGATGTAGCATATTTTCGATTAAATATGTTTGACCTTCACTTGCACTCTGATGACGTCACCATCGCATCGGCGTTATGACGAAATCGACATGTGCCTTAATAAATAAAAAAATCAAATTACAGTTAATACGTCCATGATATGGACACACTTTTTTTTACACAACTTAGGCAATGGAAGACATTGATATTACGCCACGTTTAAAAGTGTAGAAATACTCAAAAATTTATTAAAAAGAACTAGTGAGAAAATCTCAAAAATATTCAAATTAGTATCTCAATTTATATTTACGGATAATAATAAAAAATAAATCAGAAAATTTGGACAAGCCCAATTAAAGTCGATGATCTAGTTGGCACAATGGTCACCATGCCGGACTGCCAAACACAGGTTTGCGGGTTCGACTCCCGCCTCAGATAAGTATTTATGCTTAGATATTTATCTGTTGTCTGATTATTGATATGTATCACAAGTATATATTATAAAAGAAAAGTATAAAAGTAGTATATCCGTGGTCTAGCACCCATAACACAAGTCTAGTTACTTAGCTTGGGGCTGGATGGCGATGTGTGAGTGACGTCACCACGTATAAAAGTAAAGAAATAGTGAGAAAATCTCAAAAATATTCAAATTAGTATTTTAAATCAGTCTTTCATTTCCGGAAAATAATATTAAAACCATAGGTTAAGAAATTTGGACATTCCCAATTGTATGAAATTGACATAAAACATTGTATTAGCATAAGATGAAACTTATCCACCATTTTTTTTCTCTAACGCTCTCGCTTTTCGTTGAATTATTTCAATTTCATACAAAAAATAAAAATAAAAAGTCTGTCGATTAGCGATATCTGTGTTATAAATAACATAGCTTATATTTAATTAATTAATACTGTTATTTTTAGTCATATCAAAAATAAGTTGTGTCTAAGTTTTAGTTTTTTTGTTGGCCTAATAAAGATATATCTATCTACTATCTACATCGCTAATAGAAAGCAATCTTGTGTAAGGGGGCTGTATGTTAAATTTCAGTCGTCCATTGGTTTTAGCTGTGTGTTGAAATATAGAACTTGAAATTTTATATTTATGGATGTAGACTAAATAGGGTCAGGAACTTTTGACCCCGACGGACTTTGATATGCGGCGGCTGGGAAACACGCTCCTGCAGTATTCTATCTGTTATTTTGCCACCATAACACAAGTCTAGTTGCTTAACTTGGGGCGCTGTTTGCAATGTCCTGCAATATTTATCTTTTATACATATAAAATGCTTTGTCCTGAACGACTAACTGCCGGATATACGCACAGCCTAAACGGCTGATCGTAGAGACCTGAAACTTGGAGGGTGTGTCCTTTGTATGACTTAGGCATCAGATAAAAAAGGATTTTCAGTAATTCTATCCCTTAGGGGGTGAAAAAGAAGGACAACGTGATTCCTTGGTCCAATCTACTTCAAATTTTGCACAAATATTTTTTAACAGAATTGATGGAAAGGCTTCGTATTTTATTAAAAATACTTTATTTAACGGAACAGTGCCTTGGGCAAACACATTATTGGACTAGGCTTAAGCAGCCTTGCTATGGAAACTAACTTGAGGCAGGTAACTTGTAACTACCTATACAAAAATATATAAAAAGAACGTTTAGGATATCTTACTTATGACATTATAACTAATTGAGATCGTTAAAATTTATCTGAAAAAAAAAAACGCTTAAAATCGTTTGATTTCTTTTTTTGTATATTCTAAGAGCCACTTGCAAAGAAAAACTTCGATTAATTTTGACTATACAATTTAAAACTCGATTTAAGCTCTCTTAATATGGCTTTAACAAAATCGAGATTTTTCAAATTTGCTGCAAGTGGCCCCAATGTTTTGCACATAAAAACAAGTTTTGAGTTTTGATACATCTTAATCGTATCGTACCTACCTAATTGGCGGTGAAATACCTTTTTTATCACGTATATTCTGTGGAAATTTTACTAGCATATACTAGCTTATGCCCGCGACTTCGTCCGCGTAGAAGTCGGAAATGGACCAAGGAATCACGTTGTCCCATACAAACTTTGCCCCCTATTTTCACCCCCTTAGGAGTAAAATTACGAAAAATCCTTTCTTATCGGATGCCTACATCACACAAAGAATACACCCTCCAAGTTTTAGGTCTCTACGATCAGCGGTTTAGGGTGTGCGTTGATCCGTCAGTCAGTCAGTCAGTCACGACAAAGAATTTTATATGTATAGAAGATAGATTATGATTCATGAGTCGTCCTTATTAATTCAACCTAATTTGTACCTTATGCAATAGCGCAACGCCATATTTTTGGGGGCTATTGGTGTTTTATCAGCTTGCCAATAAAAAAACACTCCTCGCCAATAATACGTATTATTTTTTAATTGTAATTAAATATTTAGTATCTATCTATTATTTCGGTCACTAGGTTCAAATAAAAGTTTAGGCACAACTGGAATAAGCTGGAAATACCTAATCACAAAACGTATTGTTTTCATTTATTTTGCAATATTATGGTATTACCAGATGATGTAGGTAAGCAACCTAATATAGGTAGAATGACTACATTCATTGCACAATAATGCATTAATCTATACTAATATTATAAAGCTGAAGAGTTTTGTTTGTTTAAACGCGTTAATGTCACGAACTACTGGTACGAATTGAAAAAATATTTTTGTGTTAGATAGTCTATTTATCAAGGAAGGCTTTCGGCTATATAACATCACGCTGCGACCAATAGGAGCGAAGAATCAGTGGGAAATGTGGAAAAAAAAAGGGGACAATTATTTATCTTAGAGGACTTCCGTTGTTTGTTTGAACGCTCTGATCTCAAGAACTGATAGATCTAATTGAAAAAATATTTTTGTGTTTGATAGTCCATTTGTCGAGGAATGCTTTAAGCTATATAACATTACGCTGCAATCAATAGGAGCGAATAGGAATAGTGTTTAGACTTTAGTTCACGAGTAAATCTGTGTCTAAATCTAAGGTTTAAATCCACATCTCGGACTATCCTTAAACCTCGATTTGGAATAAGGGGGAAGTTTTGCATCATAGTCATTAAGCATTTGTCATTATCATTTTGCGGATGAAGCTAAGCAACTAGGCTTGTGTTACTCAAGCTATCTACAGACCAACCATTAACGGTATCAGTTCAGTAGTCGCGTGAAGAGATAACAAACATACACACAATTTAAGTATATGTACTTACTGTAATGTACTGGACGATATTAGCTCGTACTCCGGATGTCATGTTGGTGATGCCCCATCCGGAGAGCGTGATGTCGTCGCCTACATTGGGCGGACTCCTTTGCTCTTCGTCCCGCGGCAGGCATATCGGGACTACATAGTCTGGAAGCATATTACACGATTATCATCAATGGGATGGTTTTAAAGGGCTAGTATTTTACCCCCATAGAATAGGGATAACCCTCGGAAAGCCGGACTGGATCGCTAGTATGGTATATGGTATAAGACCTACAATTCGGAATACGCCTTTCCCTATTTCCCGCATAAACAGTGTGAAATTATAAACTTGCACAAATGAGAGGAGAGTGAGGCTCATCGATGACAATGAGCTTGTCAAAAAAAGGAGTCTTGAACATCGTCACAGGGTGGCAAGCTTGTCGGTCTTTTATATTCTATCTATCTTCTATACATATAAAATTATTTGTCCTGAATTACTGACGGATCAACGCACAGCCTAAACCGCTGACCGTAGAGATATAACTTGGTGGGTGTGTTCTTTGTACGACGTAGGCATCCGATAAGAAATAATTTTCCGAAATTCTACCTATAAGGGGGTGAAAAAGGGGGCAAAGTTTGTATGGGACAACGTGATTTCTTGGTCTAATCTACTTCAAATTTTCGACTCCTACGCGGACAAAATTGCGGGCAAAAGCTAGTCTTATATATGTGCAACAGTACTACACGACTAATTTTGCCATCTCCATTCTTTCGTCATATAACCAGGAAAACTCATATACGGTACCGATTCATGGTGGAAATACCAGACGTCCGCACTAAGCGTTTTGCTTCATGATTCCTTATTCGTACCGCAAGGAAATAGAACCAGTTGCCTGCGTCTGTCTTTCCTGACGTGTACAATTTGGGAGTCTTCAAGTCGCGAGTGATATCTTCTAGGAAACTGTGCTACATCTTAGGCTGCATCGTCACCTGCCATCAGGCGGGTATATGTATAAAAAAATGCCAGACAAGTCTCAAGGAAGCAAACCCGCAATTTTTTGCCTCGCAAACAGCCTTCAGTTCTATGAAAGTTACATTCAGAAAATTACCTTGAACTTTCGAAAAGTTGGATTCTTAAGAGGAAAGGGTACCGGGGGCTCGCTCCGTACAAACGTATTCGACTGTTTTCTCCCTGGATAATGACACTAGAGCAAATATTTTTGTTGCATAAAACTTATAACTGCCATTAATTGATTTTTAATTTGTTTTTTAAATCTTAGAAAATGAAAAAACCAAAACATAGGGGCATAGTCATGGCAGTTATAGGTTTTATGGCAAAAAAATATTTGTGCTAGTGAGGAAATAGTCGACTACGTTTGTATGGATAAAGCCCCCGGTACCCTTTCCTCTTAAAATGAGAATGAAATGAGAGAAATTTTGAAACAGCTATACATACCGGCTATCCTTAGACTCAAGTTTTTAAAATGGTGTTTACATTAAATAATGTATTATTCTTTACTTACCGTTTAATGAAACGGGTCTTTCAAGTTTGATAACAGCAATATCGTTGTGGAAAGGTGGCTTTTGGTAATTTTCATGGACCCAAATATTCTCGATCCCGCGGTCTTGGATCGGAGGCGCGCACACTCCGAGCTGGCAGTCAGGATTGGTAAGGCTGTTGTATTCCCCCATACGGACTAATCGGCTGAAGAGAAAAGGTTTACTTTAGATAATAAGGAGTCCATTATCAAGTCAACTTGATCCCTTATGATAAATACAAAAAATGAAGTGACCAGTTAGTCAAATAACCCGCCCCTTATCGTACCCGGCGTAAAGGTTCCCATAATGCTAGAAGCATTGCCACGCTGAATGGCGATGGCTAACCTCTGCGCCAGAAACGAACCGGAGCGGGAGTCACCCCCATTTCCCCTAATCCTAACACCCAACTCTTTAACTAATTGTTTGGTGTCGTCTCCCCAGCACCCCAACGTTTCCACAGCAACAAGCACAAAAATATAATTGGGTAAAAGGTTATTTCCTTTTTACTACGACTTCACTGCCCGTCTGTCTGTCAGTCAGTCACCAGGCTGTACCTCATGAACCGTGATAGCTAGGCAGTAGAATTTTTTACGGATGATGTATTTCTGTTGCCGCTATGACAACAAATTACTAAAAACAAGAAAAAAAACTATAAATGTTTGGATTCCATACAACATAGTATGGAACCCATCGTGCTCAAGTCCGACTCGCACTTGGCCGGTTTTGTTTTTGTTTCTTTGCCCTTACAAGCCGCAAAGGTAGTCAAGACATACACGAATGTAACCGAACCGTGTAGCACAGCTTATCTATACACATAAAATGCCTTGTCCTGAATGACTGACTGACAAATCAACGCACAGCCTAAACCGCTGATCGTAGAGACCTGAAACTTGGAGGGTGTGTTTTTTGTATGACGTAGACATCCGATAAGAAAGGATTTTCCGAAATTCTACCCTTTAGGGGGTGAAAAGGGGGGGGGCAACTTGTACTTGTATACAGGCTGTTTTCCGCCCTTGGACCCTTTTTCATTGGGTCCTTTTTGCGTGAGGATGGAGTAGGCTTGCCCAGCACCTACTACCCTCTCAGCTTAGTCGACCATATCCAGAGGACTTGTCAATACTTCTGGAGCCGACTAAGCCGCGGGTTTCATTACAATGTTTTCCTTCACCGTAAGAGCAATGTCAATTAGCGCACATAAATTTTTCTTAAAAAAAAAAACATTGGTGCACGGCCGGCCGGGATTCGAACCCACGACCTTCAGAATACAAGTCGAGGTATCTACCACTAAGCCAACACTGCTCTAAAGGGGGGGCAAAGTTTGTATGGGACAACGTGATTACTTGGTCTATTTTCGACTTATACGCGGACGAAGTTGCGGGCAAAAGCTAGTTTTTATATAAATGAGCAACTTAATCCAGATCCATCACACACTATGAAGTGAAAAATTTCAGCGAAAATAAAACTTACAGTGTTAAATCTTGGTCAGCAAGATCAACGCAGTGCGCTGCAGTGACAACATGTAGTTTGGAGACGAGGGCTCCACCGCACATCCAGTCCAAGATTTGGTCCTTTGCCTCTACTGTAAAATACCACTCTATTCAGAAAGCTAAGTGACCATTATGAGAACTAGGTTTATTGAGATACTAGCTGCGCCCCGCGGTTTCACCCGCGTAAGTGCCGATCCCGTTGGAATATCGGGATAAAAGTAGCCTATATGTTAATCAAGGACTCCAGCTATCTAAATACCAAGTTTCATCGCAATCAGTCCAGTAGTTTTTGCGTGAAGGAGTAACAAACATATACACACACACAAACTTTCACATTTATAATTTTAGTAGGATAGTCGTAATGCTAAATGAACAATACGAGGAGTGGATCTATTGCGACTTAGACGAAAACGCGCATATTTTAAATGACATTTTGGCGAAAGGAAATAATTTATAATTATAATATCTAAAGTGAAAGGGTAACGGAGCTCTCTCCATACAAACGTAGTCGACTGTTTCCTACCTGGATAATGGCACTAGTCAAATATTGTTGTGCCATAAAACCTAGTTGGTTGGCCAATTTATCTTGCCTTTAAACTGCAACTCGTCTGCTCGATTTCCTTGTATAATATTCTTCTTTTATAGAAAATTTCTTTTTTTGAACGTCGGATTTAAAGTCGACATAATAGCTAAATTAGGGCAACACTGTGTTTAATCCACATCTCCAACTAGCCTTAAACCTCGTTTTGGAATAAGGGGGTGAAAGTTTTATAGGACTAATGTTAATTTTAAAATATTTTCGTACCTACCACTGTACCCAAGTCTGACAATCCATGGGAACTGACCGAGGGCAGCGTTCTTCCCTCCAATGATGCGATCTGCAGCACTTTCGCCACAATCGTGGCCGTCTAGTATATCCCAAGCCGGGTGCTCTGTTACATTACCTTTTAAAGTTTTGATAAACATAAATAATAAGTATAGAGAGCGGTGTTGGCTTAGTGGTAGATACCTCGACTTTCATTCTGAAGGTCGTGGGTACGAATCTCGGCCGGCCGTGCCCCAATGTATTTTTCTTAAGAAAAATTTATGCGCGCTAATTGATATTGCTCTTACGGTGAAGGAAAACATCGTGATGAAACCCGCGGCTTAGTTGACTCAAGAAGTATTGACAAGTTCTCTCCTCTGGAGATGGTCGACTAAGCTGAGAGGGTAGTAGGTGCTGGGCAAGCCTACTCCATCCTCACGCAAAAACGACTATCCTCAGACTAAGCAAGGGGGCTTATAACAGATACTTACGCCCGTAGTTAGTTTAGTTTAGTTTTACATTCACAAACACTACTTAAGTTGTTCTTGGATAAGTGCCCTATGATTGGTCAATTTTGTGCTACTTTCTTCACTCTAGCGAATCATCGTTTTATTTGCGGCTCTATGCGTTCGTGCGCACTATGCAATCTCATAGGGATGATTGTGAATACGGATGTTAGAATGCCTTACTTATAACACATAAATATTTAATTAAGAACGATCTCATGGTTAATCATAGCGATAAAATTGATGTTTTCAACAATTTAAAAAATGCTTATTGCTTAGATTGTCTTTTTAAGTATACTGTTCACTGCATACTAAAATAACAAATAAATAGACTCTAAATAAATAGGTAATAACTGCTTAACAAGAAATAACCATGCTGTGTACACATATTTTAGGATATAGTCTAGCTTAAAATTATTTTTTATAGCTGCGCCCCGCGGTTTCACCCGCGTTTGTCCCGATCCCGTGGGAATATCGGTTATTCGATTTTTTCTCGCCTTTTAAACCTTCCCTAGACCTCCACGAACATTTCAAGACTAAGATAAGATAAATCCGTTCAGCCGTTCTCGAGTTTTAATCAGACTAACGAACAACAATTCATTTTTATTTATATAGATAGATAGATATAATATATATATATAAGATATTTATCTTAAGTACTTGATATATAACTGTATTCTGTTTTGTGTTCCATTAAATAAATAAATAAATTAAGAAACAACCACGTCAAAAACAATTATCTGTAGATCATTTAAATAATTGTTCCACGGCGTTAATCGAATCTACAACCTTCTGCGTTACAGGCTTGCCTCCGCCTACTAAGTCACAAAGGTCGTTAAAATTACTGACACAACATTATTCATTTTTGTCATGGGACTGGTATGTATTTTATTTGCATGTAAGTATATGTTATTTATAAGAGGATTACTTGTGTTCCAATAACTTGATTAAATTAACTAGTTTTAACAAAGTAGGTATCTACAAAGTGCTCAGCTAGGTAGATTAAATAAATATTGCAGGACATTCCACACATCGCCATCTAGTCCGAAGCTAAGTAACTAGACTTGTGTTATGAGTGCTAGACGACGGATATACTACGTAAAGTACATAAAATACATAGAAACAACCAGACCACAGACAAATATCTAAGCATAAATACTTGTCTGAGGCAGGAATCGAACCGGCAACCCTGTGTTTGGCTGTCCGGCATGGTGACCATTGGTGACCATTATGCCAACTGGGACGTAGATTTAAACATACAAATTGCATGTATGTACTTAAGGTGAAAGGGTACCTGCGCTCTCTCCATACAAACGTAGTAGTCGACTGTTTCTTACCTGGATAATGACACTAGCACCACAATTTTTGTGCCATAAAACCTATAACTGCCATGGCTATGCTCCTTTGTTTTGGATTTTTTCATATTCTAATTATCATAGAAATTAAGATTTAAAAAACAAAAAAAATAAAAAGCATAAGGGCATGGTCATGGCAGTTATGAGTTTTATGCAAAAAAATATTTGTTCTAGTATCATTATCTAGGGCAAAACAGTCGACTACGTTTGTATGGAGAGAGCCCCCGGTACCCTTTCCACTTAAGGTTCGTAATTCTATGTTGTATTTTGTTAAGGCGTCAAATTTGACTTATGGTGTAGAATTAATTTTAGCTTGAGCAACATGTTTTTAATTAACAAAACGTTATCAAATCAATCTTTCCAAAGCAAAGAAATTGCAACTATTTTCACCGGATCCTGACCCCCAAAATCAACGGATTAGACAGCTCCTGACTGTTTTCTTTAGGGCTAGCTAACTAAAGGTACGCGGACGTGTCTATCCTAACATGAAAAGGAATGTTCAACAATCAACAGAATATCTGAGTCTGAGGTGTCTCACGACTCATTAGGATAACACAGAAAGCGTGCAAAATTTGATGAAAAGACTCACAATTGTTGTCCTTAGAGATAGATATCAGTATATTTAATTATATATAGCATATCTTCTTTGCTTATATAATTCTACTGTACGTGTGTATGTCATTGAACTCCTCCTAAGCGGCTGGACCGAGTGAATTTTTGTATGCGTTTGGGTGGCGCTTTTTTTTTAAATGGTATAACAACGTTTGCCGGGACAGCTAGTTTTTAAATAAAATATGTTTGAAAATATACAAAGTTATTTGCATTTTATATTAAACTAGCAGCGCTCCGCGGTTTCACCCGCGTAACTCTCGATCCCGTGGTAACATCGAAATATAAAATAGCCTATAGCCTTCCTCGACAAATGGACTATCCAACACAAAAATAATTTATCAATTCGAACCAGTAGTTCCTGCGATTAGCGCGTTCAAATAAACAAACTCTTCAGCTTTATTAAGATAGATTTTAGAAATTAGGTTGAATACGGCTTAAAAGACCACACAAATTAAATTACTTATGAATAGTAGTAGGTAAATAAATGTTAATGTACCTGCTATATTCGTATCAATAAAATGTCATAATATATAGGTAGGTATGTTATTTGCAATATAAATGACTTTTTATTACTCATATATATTTTAAAAGGATAAACATTGTTTTTCCTCACCCGCATCACAATATTGTATTATGAATGTAACATGTAACAAATAAATCCAGTTTTCCATTGCCAGTCACTGCACTCGACATGGAATGCGTTCTCTGAAACACCATTGCGAACTAATCTGATACTGCTTAGGCAACGTAATATACATAGGCAGCCGTTCAAACTACGTTAGACACGCTTATTTTGATTGTTAGGGACCGTTTCAGCTGATTTCATACTTTGTCAAACTGTACAGTTTCAGTAAGACTACTTTGTAACACATGCTCACTTTGCTTTGGAAGGTAGCTTCATTTTCTCTTGTCAAGTTAGAGGCCTTGGAGCGATCTGAAATTGAGGTCTCAGGAGAAACCCAACAGTATAAAAAGTGTGTTGTCTATCTGTCATGTTTTAGTATCTACCCTAAGAGAAGAGGAGTCTGGGGGTAAATCCTAAACATAAAACAATGTAATTAGAATCTACCCCCAGAGTATTTAGAGAAGACCAGTAGACAAACACAATATTGTATACCTTCGAAAAACAAAAACTTAATCAAAAAAACACTCATAACTTTTCTAATAATTAATACAACACCCACAATTTATTACTTTGTTATTTAATTAAGTAGGTCCATCGATTAATTACGTTCCGTTAAACGTAAGTAGGTAATCCACTTATTACATTTGCGAAGCTATTAAAAAGCTGTTTTGAAACGTGAAACCGACACACTTAGTATCTAAATATTCTCGATATTTTCCTCAATGCACAGGTTGTCTTGATTTTGCACCTAAGTACAGATGGTTTCACGACACGTGAGCACGTTTATGATTGGTTGGATTGTGGAACGCTCACGCGATTGGTTCGTGCATTGTTTCATATCGCTATGTTGTGCGTCGTCCCTCTTTGCTCAAGTCTCGTGAGAAGATCTGTAGGTAGATATGTTTTTTTCTCATGGTGGGCCAGGGTCAACGGTCGAGTGTGTGGGTACGGTAAGTAACCTGCTTCTGCGCCGAACAAAATGAAATCCGCGAATCGTGAATCAACCAGTAAAACCACTTACCTACCCGTATCGTGTAGGTAAGTAGGTACATATAACAATTAACTAAAATTAAACTGGTATTTTATAGGTAAACGCGGTAGTATGTCCTACCTAACTTGGGTTTTCCATGTTAACCTGAACGCGTTGTATTAGATCCAAACTTTGTTAGGGCTGCTTGATGTCGCATGTCGCATCACACCGGTCGCATCTCCGCCTGTCAAATCATAATTAACGTAATGCGATCTTCAGTTATCGAAGTGAGCTCGTGTCGATCAGACACGAAGAATAACTTCGGCCACCTGTCCGACAGACAATAAAAATTGCTCTTAACATAACGCAATTAACCCAAAACGTGTAATTTAGTCCTAATTGTGTTTTACAAAGCTAATGCGTGTTGCATCTTATCGGTGATAATTTAATAGTTAGGTCGTGTAAACAATAAACAAGTTATATATTTAATTATTTTTGTGGTAGTTATTAAAAAATAATGTTAGAATTTCTGTTAACCATATTGTTCCTGGGAGCTGTCCAAAGCAGTAAGTTGATTATATTGTACCTATACATCTTTATAATTTAGTTTCATGGTACTGACATATGATGAATTGATTGCAGATTAAGTCCACAATAATCATGTGTATATACATAGATAAGAACAGGTAGGTATAAAAACCTTAATAGGAAATTATAATAATCTCAAAGTTTATTATTCAAGCATAAAATACATAATCAAGCAAGCAGTTTACACCTATTATAGTGTTGTAGCTAATTAATTAACAAACGTTGGTACATTCAAACCTTAGTTAATTCATTGCGATAAATATTTTTTAATTTATAACTACTCTTTCAAGCGAATCATATCGCTTATTTGAGTTTATCTCCAATCTAATTAAAATTTTACTTTGTGATTATTGTTCATATTGAATTATCTACTTTTAGTGCTTGTACTATAGGTATTATGTGCTAAAAGACAAAGTTTCATCAGCTTTTATGGAAGTTTATGTTTAAATGTAGAAACCTAGGCAGTAAATTAGGCCACTTTTTATCCCCCACAAAGGCAACCGAAACTTAGCGGGTGAAATAGCGAGGCATTGTCTTTCATAAATTTCAATTATGAGATCAGTGGTTAAAAATGTAGTCACGAAAACGGAATCGCGTCATTCATTCGCCTAAAGAACGTTAGGTAGGTATTTATTTTTTCCAATAAGCATTTCAAACAATTCCCTTTCACTTAAAAAGTCAAATACAATACTTTTTAGGGTTCCGTACCTCAAAGACCGTTTGATATACATTTTATTTTATTTGTGTGTGCCAACCCTAAATGAGTATGTATCAATTTTGACAACCGTAGTCTCTGGTTCTATTATTTACTCACTAGCTGCGCCCCGCGGTTTCACCCGCGTAAGTCCCGATCCCGTGGGAATATCGGGATAAAAAGTTGCCTATATGTTAATCCAGGCCTCTAGCTATCTACATACCGAATTTCATTGCAATTGGTTCAGTAGTTTTAGCGTGAAGGAGTAACAAACGCACACACACACACACACACACACACATACACAACTTTCACATTTATAATATTAGTAGGATGTACCCTAAGATCACTATCTTGTCCGTCTATCCGTGTGTTACCACCGATTTTATCAGGAACGGGTGGACCTAGCAAGTTTAAATTCATACCAGATACTGAGGTCTATAGCCCCTATTGGGTGTATAAGAATCAAGATTCTAAGTGAACACGGTAAAAAGATATTGGCAAATTTACGGTTTCGCAAAAACTTACCAGTATTTACCTTAATTTTCCACTTTACATATTTAAAATTTTAAAGTCTTGTTCTACCCATTTTTCCAGAGTATTCTGGAGACAGTTGCTATGACAACAATAATCTGGGAGTATGCACAGCCTTGTCAGAATGCGAGTCTGTCCTGGATGAGATTAGGGAGGGAGGGCAGCCCATCAGCATGGCCATGAGGCGAAGACTGCATAAAATTAACTGTGGATATAATATTGTGGAACCTTTGGTGAGTGACTGAATTATCATTATTGCACTATATTACACTAGCTTTTCCGGATTAGGGTACATCTCACCCACAGAAAAATTGGTCAACGAGCCAAACATCCACTTTTAAAAATGTGTATGTGTAAATTCGTCCGAACCAGTTTAGAGTAGCGGGTCAGATGTCTCCTATTAAAAACTCAAAGGGATATGCCGGCACAATTATTTAATTTTTAATAAAAATCCTACGTTCGTTTAGATTCCGGAATTCCGTAGTCCCATACAATTTTTACCTCCCTTTTGTGGTGACAAAGAATTTTGGAAAATCCTTTCTTATCGGATGCCTATGTCACACAAAGACCATACCCTTCAAGATTTAGGTCTCTATGATCAGCGGTTTAGGCTGTGCGTTGATCCGTCAGTCAGTCAGGACAAAGTATTTTATATGAATAGATTTTTAAAAACCAGATTATCACGTGTCCTAACTTTGTTCTGAATTTAAATGGAATTTAGGTATTACGTGGGTATCCACTTTAATTGGGCAACGGAAAATTTCGTTACCACAAAATATTTAGAATTTCCTCAAAATACTCGTGTTGATGGTGAATAATTATATAATTGTTTAATTACAATTTTGAGAAGTTAAGCGGTTTTCCCCGGGTCCTTGTTAAATTGAATTACACTAAATGCTTTATTCATAATTTTATACTATGCAGTGATAATATTACTTACTCATGTATCAAATGGGGAAACCTGACATTTCATTTATATGGAATAACTACTAATATTATAAATGTGAAAGTTTTTGTGTGTGTATGTATGTTAGTTACTCCTTCACGCAGAAACTACTGGACCGATTGCGATGACACTCGGTATCTAGATAGCTGTAGACCTGGATTAACACGTAGGCTACTTTTTATCCCGATATTCCCACGGGATCGGGACTTACGCGGGTGAAACCGCGGGGTGCAGCTAGTAATTTAATGACAATAGTTTTATTAGACGGTTCTCATGTTATCATAGTCACTAATGAGTTTAGTAATCGTATGAATCAGCAATTCTTAGAAAATCTAGAGGCAATTTCGATGGTTAAAAAATTTAATCATGCTGAGAAATGTATTGTTGAACAATTTCACAAACAGGTATGCTGTGTACCGAAACAAGCAACATCAAAAACACCTGTGACTGACAATGACAGAGGAGGCTCTGGAGGAGTGGACGTGGAAACGAGAGCAGGGCCACCAGATGTAGAGGGACATCGTAATCTTTACCTCTTACCAAGCGAATGCGGGTCTATCGAGAGCAACAGAATCTGGGGTGGAAATAGGACCGCTTTGTTTGAAATGCCATGGATGGTATTGCTATCATATACAGGTAAAACTAAAACACCATATTATGTAGATGAATTTATGAAATATGAACGATTGAAATACGGATCTACTGGATCTGGCCAATGGATTTTTCTGAGAATGATCCTGTTTGACGATTTTATGTTTTCGATTACAGGATCTCGGACGAAATTTGATTGCGGTGGTACAATCATAAACCAATGGTATATCCTGACAGCAGCACATTGCGTCAAGGCTTTATCAGGCAGGAAGCAAGTAGTGGGCGTTGTACTTGGAGAATATGACGTTAGAACCGATCCCGATTGCGAAGTTACTGATGGAGTTCGAAATTGCGCTCCAAGAATGAAGGTAAATACGTATTAAAGGAAAATAACAAGCAAATACGTAAATAAATCAAGCGATAATTTTGTGAAACCTTGGCCCTTGGTCGCTGTAATTCTTTTCATACGATAAAACGTAACCTAATCAGACACCACATAATAACATTTGATATAAATATAAAAATACTTCAAAGTTATAATTTTTCAAGTTATTTACAGGAAGTTGGAATAGATGAAGTTATAGCTCATACGGGGTATGAGCGTTCAACTCTTTTTGATGACGTCGCTCTAATTCGACTAGCTGAGCCTGCCGACTTTAGGATGGGTAAGCTCTTAATAATCACATGTATTATTTTAAGATAATCTGAAACACGATATTTGGGGAATATAAGCGAATATGATAGATAGATAGATAGATAAATTCTTTATTGTAAACACCAATTTCAAATAACATTAATAATAAAAATCAAAGCTTAAGTCTAAGTGTTACAAAGGGCGGCCTTATCGCTCAAATCGATCTCTTCCAGGCAACCTTTGGATGGACAAGAAGTTGAGGAAGGTGAAGGGTAGGGTGTTTAAACTTAGGAAAATAAATAAGATGCAAATAACAACAAAAACATAATAATAAATACAAACTTAACATACTAATAATAATTAATTAATGCACATTATACTTATATATATATACATACATACATATCTTTACATAAATATATTAATATAATTACATAAGAATGTACAAATAAACAAATAAAAAATAAAAATAAAATTTTATACAATACCATAATTAAAAATACATATTTTACAATATATCAAACAACGAATTAACGACAGCTGTCCTTTTGATCTTTTTCGGCAATAGTCAAAAAGTAATTGTAGACGCTATTTTTAAATACCGCCAAAGATTTTGATTGTCTGATGATGGCAGGCAAATCATTCCACAGTTCCACAGCCCTGGCAGTAAAAGAGCTTCCATAGAAAGTGGAAGATCGGACAGGAACAGTAAATATGCAGTTCATGAAACTGTTACCTTGGCAATTTCAGATACAATGAAGCCCATCTGCCTGCCAGTAACCCGTGATCTCCAGAAAGAGGTGATGGAAGGATTAAACGGAATCGTGGCTGGTTGGGGAGTCACTGAGACTGGGCTTCAATCGCCGGTTTTGCTCAGTGTTGATTTGCCCATCATGAGGAATAGAGAATGCAACGCGTATTTTAAGGGGTATGTAAATAATGAAGACGTGCCCTGAACTGCGTTATTTTAGGAAATGCTTACCGTTCTTAACGTACTGAGTAATTTCAGAAAATATGAAACAAGTAATTTATAAATGTCATGCCATTCAATTAGTCACACAAAATAAATGCATTTCAAAGCCATTAGCATATTTCAATTTGTAACTGAAGCAAGTTTCTTACCACATTATTTTGACAAGCTTAAATAAAATTCATATTGAATATTTTTTATTTGTTTTCCAGTGATCCCCAGATTACTGAGAAGCAGATGTGTGCAGGCGGTGTCAAGGGCAAAGATTCCTGTGGTGGGGACAGTGGTGGTCCACTAATGTACCCCGGCCGGGTTGGTGTCGGGGGTGTACGTTACGTGCAGCGTGGAATTGTATCATTTGGTTCCAAGAGATGTGCTATTGGAGGCTTCCCAGGAGTCTACACACGGGTCGCTTACTACATGGACTGGATTTTAGATAATATACGAGAATGAAATTTGACTTATTTTATAGCAAGACTTGCTCATAGTAAGATTATGAGCAATAGAATAGGGTATTAATGTAATGATTCAAATTTTATTGATAACTAGTCTATTGAGATCTATTCACTAACATAGAGATTTTTCTAATGAAAACTTTGATACTCTTTCTTTTGTTATTATTTTATGATTTGGACCCAATGACGTTACTATAGATAGATAGATAGATAAACACGTTATTTGTACAACACACGAAACATTGAAAATGACAAAAAAAGACGAGAAAGCTTATTAACTACGAAATTGTACAAACAGGCGACCTTATCGCTTAAAGCGATTTCTTCCAGGCAACCTTAGGATGGAGAAGGTCTGTTTAGCTTAACTGGTAGGTCGTGTGGTGTAAGGAACACATAATATAATAATAAATACCTACGTAAAATAGATATTATAAACGAAATACTTAAACATAGATACCATACCATACACATAATAATATTTAGCAATACTATTCGTAATGAGAATATACTAACAATTATTTACATAATAAGAAATAAGTTAATAAAAATAAAAGAAAAAATAAAAATATAATAATATTATACAAGCATTTCTAAGAGAAGAAACAAGAATATAAATATGAAAAGAAATAAGAGGCAAGAGTTATGTACCAATAGAGTGAAAGTAATGTTCAGTTACCATACTCTTGAAAATGGGTAGGGTTTTAGCAGAGCGGATAGGTTAATAGGATAAAAGGCTATAACGGATCCGCGGAACAGTATTGTTACGTGGTAAGTATAATAACTTTTTTCTAAATTTCATACCTTTAAGCCGTTTAGGCTAAATTTTAATGTACTAGTCCCTACCAGCTTATCCCCCCCTGGTGGGTAACAATGAATTTTTTTCAACCTATCTCTACTACTGGAAGACATACTTGGAAATCAACTGCCGCTGTGGTTTTCGTTGACAAGGAAGTGAGTATTAACAATAATAAGTTTTTTTTTTTAATTTTAAATAATCAGTCAATGAGAGGGCTACTGGATATCTCAGTTTAATGATATCCCGATTTCGATGATTCTTTTTTTGTTTGAAAGTTGACGTTGGTCTAATATTTGGTGAAGATCTGATGAGGATCTTCGAAGTGATGAGAACAATAGCTTCTTAACATGCAGGAAATGGCTAACTTTTATATCAGTGAAATCGGCCCCATTGGGGACCTGGAACGAGTTTCTCATCATAAAACTCATCAATTTTTCTTCTCGCAATTCGCATATAAGCATCATATAAGTATGCCTAGTTCTTAATCTATAATATAAAAATGAATCGCAAAATGTGTTGGTAAGCGCATAACTCAACAACGCCTGGACCAATTTGGCCAATTCTTTTTTTGGTCTGTTTGTTATTATCAGGAGAAGGTTTTTATGAAATAAAAAATTAAGAAAGTTGCGCAGAAAATTATTACGCGGGTGAAACCGCGGGGCGTAGCTAGTATGTAATATGGCTATACAGTTTCGCAAAGAAGGTCATCTTTGTCCGTTCGCCCGCGCCATGTCGTACTCTTTATCTTTGACAGTGCGAGATTTTGACATTATTTTGACATGTAATCAACATGTCAGTTGTCTCAAAATCAGCAGTAAACAAGAAAAAATAGTAACAAAATCACAGGAAAGGGCAGCACATAAAAGAATGAGAAAATCTTAATATTATGAAAAAGATGAATCTTAGTAGTATCGGAAATTAGGTGCCATGTGTAATAGGACTCCCTGCGGCAGGTATTACCCGGAGCCGGAAGAAGATGATGATTATGAAATTCATGTTGAAATTAAACGCGTTTCAAACAAGGTCTGTTATGAAGACCCTTGCCCACCACCGCCTCTATCAGTAAGTATTCAGTTCCTTCCTCCTCAAAATTATCAAAAAAAATCAAAATTCCAAAAGTCGTAGAACAAAAGGTATTTGTGTAGGTACACAGAAGTCGCCTTTAGTCGCTTTACTAATATACTCGTAATTATCAATAGTATAAACTTCGTCTCAGTTGTATTGTATGATGCAGCGGAAAGTACCACTACCCACAGACTTTCGAAAAATCGTGCATATGTGAGGATCTCTTACCATGTTAAATATGGGAAACCTTCTGCAAATAATGATCGTATACATATACCAAATCAGTCAATTCAGAATGTCCAGTTACACAAACTTTAACGTAGAAGTCCTCTTTCTAAATACAATGAATCGTAAAAAAAAATATTGTATGGTAAAATAAGTATGGACTCTGGGACAATATTTTTTTAATATTTTTAATCAGCTATGCTGGGCATGGGCCCAGCATAGCTGATTAGTTTAGAAGATTAGTACTTAAGAGAATAAATAATAAATGCACAAAAAACATTATGATAGAAGTATCATCTTCTCACACTACTTTATAACTATCTACTTGTAAATGTTTTTGGAAAATATATTTTATTAATTTACAGTTTTGTGAAGTAGTCACGCAGGGACTCCTAAAAATGTACTGCGAAGCCAGAAAATTGTATCTTTATGTGAATGAAGATCCGTTCCGATCCCAGTTATTCAGAAGTGCAGTGTTTTTCGTTATTGGGTCAAAATTATTCTGTAATTTCGCTGCTCGATGTACGCGATGTATTCGACCTGCTCGAAGGTGTTGTCGTCGTAAAATAAAATAAGGTTAGATATAATGCTGTGTTTTACTTCAACCCCAAGGCTAGTAGGTGCTCGCGCTTTTCGGGCGGCTTTGTTTGATATAGCGTGAACAACAGGTAGAAAAAACAGGTGTTCAGGACCCCAAGATCCCAAAGCCTCCACCCTATCGGGACGAACATGAACGGACCTTGATGTGTCCATACTTCGCTAATTATGGATACATCAAGGTGCATTTAATGTTCGTCCTGATAGGGGTGGAGACTTTGGGATCTTGGGGTCCCGAAGCCTCTTCCTTTTTTAGGGACCTCGGTGCGCTTCTTCGCTCAGAGGGTCAGTCTGGCCATCCAGAGGGAAAATGTTGCCAGCCCTCTGAAACGATGCCTCGGGGAGACGCGCTTGAGGTTGGTTTTTATTTGTAATTTTATTTAATTTTTAATTTTAATAGAAGTTTTTTTTGACCCGATAAAGAATATATCTCAAGGTAAAATCATCTAGAGCACTTATTAGATGACAACAGTACAATTTCCTACATTATTCAATGTCATTTTATTACAGAAACGCTACCACAGTACAAAGAAATAAAGCTAAGCTATGAGTGCTACATAACGGATAAAATAAATATACACTTTTTTGTTAGCACATTTATCATGAAATACTATCCAAAAAATAGATTGGAATAATTCTTTCATTTGGCATCAAAAAACATAGAGAACGGAGTTGGCCGATATCTCGGAAACCGAGAGACTTTCATAGACTTTTATTTTTCTGATAGTAGGGGAGCCCAAGAGGGGATTTGAAGAGTTACTCGAGCGCGTCAGAAAACTATATGAGGAGAAACCTTATTCCTTGTAATGTACTCCTACCATATATAAACCCTTCATATAAGGGCGTGCTCCGAGGACAGCCCGTCAGATTAGTAAAAAAAAATCGATTCTCAGAAAAACTCGAGCGCGTCAGATTAAGGCCAGGTAAGTTAAATACATACAGAACAGTATATATTTCAATAATCTGATGATTTTAGCGTGGCATAAGGAAATAGGTGAGTGGCAAAATTGTAAAAAAAAAACGTCACTGTGAAATACTCGAGCCCGATTAATTTTTTTTTTATTTTGAAGGAAATCCTGTAAGAATTACAGAATAACAATAATCTGACGATTTTCATGGGGCGATGTAGCTTAAACCATAAATAAAGTGTGGTGCGTACAGCTGCTGAGAACTGGATTGAAACTCCGCGCCTCTGTTTCCTTCTCACTCTTTCTTTATATTTCACTCTCGTGTCACTCTCGCGTGAGAATCCTTTCATCCATTGAAAAGTTATTGCAGTTTGAAATTTCGAAAAATAATGTTTTATTAAACTTTCATCAGACTTTTGAGTTCAAAAGCATAAGACAGCTATCTTTATGAGCTCGGAGAGCTCAAAAATGAAAGAAGCATATATTTGAGTGCAATTTTAGGTGCGTAGATATGGTATAGCGGGAAGTTGCAGGGATGGCCTTTAGGGTCAACCGTTTTCCTAATTTTTTTCTTTCAAATTTTCAGATTAAGAATATTCCTTCATATATTTGTCAGATTATCATTTGGCACGACTAGAACATTAAGTTAAACCGTTTGTGTAAAAATCTGATGCGCTCGAGTATTTCAAGCTCACTTTTTTTTTTACATTTTTAAAAATCTACCATGACTTTTGGCCACATCCAAATCGTCAGATATTTTAATAGGACACTTTTTTGAGTTTTCTAAATATTCCCTTCGAATATCTGACACGCTCGAATAACTTTTTTTTTTTTTTTTTTTCTACCCTTTTCTACAGCCATCCTCCCCTACTTACTCGTCAGAATAATATCTCTCGGTTGTTAGAAAAACAAAGCGGGTAAACACCGTGAATATCTGATGCGCTCGAGTATTTTTATGTGAATGATTTTTTTTAACATTTTTGAAAATTAGCACACGCTCTCCTCCTCACTAAAATGGCAAAATGCACATAAATTATTTTTCGTTTTAGGCCCAAATCTTCACAATCTAATCGGTCCCCATGACGCTTTAGTAACTGCAAATTTAGCGTACCGGGCTCCCCTACTATGAACCGGAGTGTCCTCGTATCTGAACCACAGTGTCCTCAATCCGTCTCTCTCTCTCTCTCTCTCTCTGTAGTGGGCCCCTCATGACTGAGGATCGTGGTCATCATTGGGTGGTCTGCATTTGGATCGGATGATCTGTCTCCAACGCCTCAATCCGTAGGTGCCTGCTTATCCATTCATTACGAGACACCTGTATATTGTAAACTAGCAGCGCTCCGTGGTTTCACCCCCGTAACTCCCGATCCCGTGGGAATCTCGAGATAAAAAGTAGCCCAATTAATCAATGTTTCCTCATACCAAGTTCCATCTAAATCGGTCCAGTAGTTTCGGAACCTTTTCAATTCAAACAAACAATAAAATGTTTCCTCTATATATTAGTATAGATTAATCGTAAACGCCTGATATAATTTCATACAATGCACTTGCTAGCATTTTGTATTGAAAAGTGATATTATTCCCAACGCGCCTAAATGTTTTATGTTTTTTTTTAATCGGTTTCGCACCAACGTTAGTCCAGATCCAACGGGAAGTCAGGTAAAAACGAGTCCGTCATTACAGCAGGAGCTGTGCTTCTAGAACGAATTGTTTCGGTGAATAATTAGTGCTCAAACTGCTGTAAATGTGGGCGATATAAAAAATTTTAGCAGCCATTGAGGAAAAAAACGGGAAAAACAAATTCTGCTGGACTGACGTTGCTCCAGAAGGATGATTTTTAAACGTATATTGGCGGATAGCTTTATTTGTGCATAATTGTGCGCGAAAAATAAAATTTGTGCATCTTAGGGTTATCGAGATATTTCATTTCCTGCTGGGCTGACGTTTTGCAAAATCTTGTATCTCCGAAAACATTAAAACAACACGGTTTTTTTTAATTAAGTCATGTTAAATGCTTCATTCTACTGTCTCTAAAAATTCCACTCGATATCAGGCAATAGGGTCAAAAGTCTTAAAATTGTAACCCGTAATCGTAACTCATTGAGGAGTTTTGTGATGAGAAGGTGGTACCAGATGCTACATCAATCTGATATATAGTAACATGAGCGATTCTACTGATAGATAATTAAAACTAAGCAACTTGCTGCACACTCGAGATGCTATTCATCACTCCGAAGACCCCATCTTTTTAATATAAAATGTTATCTGGCCCACCCCTGAAATATCTCCTTTTCAACATAACAGACAGACAGACGGACAGGGAAATGATCTTATGAGGGCTCCTTTTTTACCTTTTATGGTACGGAAACCTAAAAAGAATCATCTCAATCGGTTGAGCCGTCTTCGAGTAATCGGTGAGTCTACGCGTAATACCTACACGTGAAAAAAATATACGCGACCAATAGAGAATCTCCTTTTTTGAAATCTGTCAATTTTTTAAATGAAATTATCAAATATCACCCCAATAATTACATCCGTGTTCGTATCAAACTAATATTATGGCCCCTCTACATGATGGGCCATCATGTAGAGGGCACAGTGGTGTTTGATGACTTAAGGTTCGTGGGATGGCGACTGGATGGCCACAGTGTTGGTTTTTGGGTCGCACATCAAAGGAAGTGGGCTTTTCAACCATCGCATGACCATCTCGCTGGTCCAGTGCTGGGCCATCATGTACAGAGGCTATTATTTTGATTGACTTCTGATTGATAGATTCGGTTTAATTACTTAAATTGTTTTGAAGTGTCTTTAAATTATCACTTAGGTTTTTTAGGTATTAACGTCAATCGTTTCATAGGTATAGATATCTGAGAATTCTAGAAATGATGAGGAATAACAACTGGGGTTTTTCCTTTAACTTTATGCTTCATCTTATCAGCTACGACACGTCCACTGCTGAACATAGGCCTCCTCCAAAGACTTCCAGAACGATCAGTCGCATGCTCTCTTTATGCTAACTAGAAACAAATATGATTTTTGTTAATACAAGCTGTTGCCCGCGGTTTCACCCGCGTAAGTCCCGATCCCGCGGGAATTTCGGGATCAAAAGTATCCTATGTACTCCATCTTATAAACTACGACTTAGTCGATTTTTATCCAAATCGGTCCAGTCGTTTGACCGTGAAGAGGGAACAAACAAATACCTACTTTTTACTTGTACTTGTAAACGGGCTGTTTTTCGCAATTAGACCCTTTTTAATTGGGTCATTTTTGCGTGGGCATGGAGTAGGCTTGCCCAGCACCTACTACCCTCTAAGCTTAATCGACCATGTCCAGAGGAAAGAACTTGTCAATACTTCTGGAGCCTACTAAGCCGTGGGTTTCATCACGTTTTCCTTCGCCGGAAGAGCAATTTCAATTAGTGCACATACATTTTTCTTAAGAAAAATCCTATGGGTCCCGGCCGGTATTTGTGCCCACGACCTACTTTATTAAACAAACTTTCAGATTAGTTGGGATTTATGTTTATTTTTACATTTCGTCATCTTTTGAAAATAGATACCTATTACCTTTAGGTTTTTTAAACAAGTTGTGCGCACTGGCTTAAAAAAGACTTCGTAGAATCAGTCTTCACTAAATTATAAAGGTTGTTAGATACATTAAATTTATTAAAATGTTGTCTCTGACGTAGTAATCATATTGTAAATAATATGAATATTAAAACGATGATAATTCTCTTCTGTACGAATACAGAGACTAGAATTAATAACATTAAGAAAACCGGCCTGGTAAGTAAATAAAGCTCGCTGCAAACGTAACGGGATAAAACATCGGACGGGACGGGGACGTGATTAGCATCGTGGTCATGGACTTCAAACATACGTAACGTGATTTTTCTCGTGCCGGACGGGACGTGACGATTTTTTGGCATCGTTTCATCTACAGCAGTTGAAGAGTTTGTTTGTTTGACCGCGCTAATCTCAGGAACTACTGGTTTGAATAGAAAACAATATTTTTATTGGATAGTCCATTTATCGAGGGAGGCTATAGGCTACTTTTTATTTTGATATTCCCACGGGATTGGGACTTACGCGGGTGAAACCGCGGGGCACAGCTAGCATAAAAATATAGTAACAAAATATGCGTAACGAGAAGTCGGACGGCACGTCCCGTAAGGACGGGGAACATCATCCTCAACGATATTTTTTCACGTCCCGTCCCGTCCCGTCCGATTTCTCGTTACGTATATTTTTATACTAACTGCGCTCCGTGGTTACACCCGCGTAAGTCCCTATCCCGTGTGAATATCAAAATGAAAAGTAGCCTATAACCTTCCTCGATAAATGGACTATCCAACATAAAAATAATTTCTCAATTCGAACCAGTAGTTCCTGAGATTAGCGCGTTCAAACAAACAATCAAACTCATAAGCTTTATAATGAAATAGCAGCGCTTCGCGGTTTCACCCCCGTAACTCCTGATCCCGTGGGAATATCAGGATAAAAAGTAGCCTATAAGCCTTCCTCGATAAATGGACTATCCAACACAAAAAAATTTTTTCAATTCGAACCAGTAGTTCCTGAGATTAGCGCGTTCAAACAAACAAACAAACTCTTCAGCTTTATAATATTAGTATAGACTAGCAGCGCTCCGCAGTTTCACCCGCGTAACTCCCGATCTCGTGGGAATATCAGGATAAAAAGTAGCCTTATAGCCTTCCTCGATAAATGGACTATCCAACACAAAAATAATTTTTCAATTCGAACCAGTAGTTCCTGAGATTAGCGCGTTCAAACAAACAATCAAACTGTAAGCTTTATAATATTAAGTATAGATGTCAAAAAATCGTCACGTCCCGTCCGGCACGAGAAAAACCCCGTTACGTATGCAGCGACCTTAACTCAGCGTCTCATCATCGATAATATCGTCATGCTAGCATAAAGTCGCATTCGGATATTTTTGTACAATCTTGACTTGCTTTTGCCTGCGTATTTGTTTACACATTGTTCGGCAAGTGGTTTTTAGTCGATTAATTAGATGCGCTCGCGGTTTCATCGTACGTTCCGATCTCGCGGGAATTTCGAGATAAAAAGTATTATATGTCCTTCATTATCCTTTAAACTACCATTATGCCAATTTTCATCCAAATCGGTCCAGTAGTTTGACCGTGAATAGAGACAAATAATTACACAAACTTACGAATTTATAATAATAGGATGAGTTTTTACCTAGGTCCTTCTCAAGCTATGTTTTTTAGGGTTCTTTTTAGGGTTTTTTAGGCACTTTCTAGTCCGTCTATTTAAAAAAACCCTACTAAGAAATTACCTCGTTTTAATACAAAATAGTCGCAGTCTGGGAACAATCTCAAAGTTTTTTGACGTGATTGATGGAATACCTGCATTCACAAAAAAGTGTCACGGTAATATTGTGTGACGTCATACGTCATGGTTACTTAGGAAGCAGAGTATTTACTAATAATATCGCTCATTTGGGCTTGTGTTGTGGTGTGACGAGTGACGAATAAAAGACTTATTTATAGGAAAATAATATAAAAAGGAAAAAATATATAAAGAAATAACAAAAAAGAATCTCAATTTTCCATCGTTTTCTTATGTACGTCATAAGAAAACGTAAAATTATCGTCCGTAAACCGACTTTACAGACAATAATTTGTTTTTTCTTCTAATTTCTACCCCCTTGTTTTGACTGTATGTTGATAGACAGAGTCAGTTTCTTATTATATTAGCACATAAATACAGATAACCTTAAGTTTGTGGTTTGTGGTGAAGCCAGGGTCAGCCAGCAAGCGGCTATCAGTCTCCGGCTGGCCGCTCGTCCAACAACATACATTCGAGTTTAATTAGTTATATGTAAATAGATTCAGTGTTCACTGTGTATTGTTTACAATGGATGTGCTAAAAAGAACTGCGGTTCTCGCCTGTGTTTTAGTGTTATTTCTCACATCGGTGGTTGGACGTAAGTGAATTGTTATTTTTTATCTACGAGTATGTTTAAAAATAGTGTTTACCGTATGTACAGCAGGGGACAAAAGTGCTTGTGCAAAAAATAAATTAAAGTGTGAATAATTACTTTTAAGATATATTAAGTTAACGACTATCCTATTAATATTATAAATGTGAAAGTTTGTGTGTGTGAATCTATGTATGTTTGTTACTCCTTAAAAAACTACTGGACCGATTGCGATGAAATTAGGTATCTAGATAGCTGGAGACCAGGATTAACACTTATGTTACTTTTTATCTCGATATTCCCACGAGATTTACACGGGTGAAACCGCGAGGCGCAGCTAGTAAATCAATAAACATTAGTGTTTTTACTGCACAACGAAGTAGATCTGGACTTTTGAACTCATTCAACAGAGAAATTATAAACATTTTAACTTAATGACGGTGGTCAAGCAATTTTTTCCCCTGACCGTATCTACTTTGTTTAAGTTAATACGTAAACTCTTATGACCTTTTGCATTGTAACCTGTTCTTTCATTAATTGGTTGTTCTAGCTTTTATCTCAATTCTACAAACATAAAACTACCTACCGACTTATCGATTCTTTTGTTTCCCGTTTGATGATATTCATTGACCTAGAAATCTCAGTAGAAAAAGGGTGATACACTATTTATTTATCTTCTTCTATACATATAAAATTCTTTAAGAAGAGAAGAGACGCATGTAACTAGAAGAGTGATGAGTATGAATGTAGAGGGATGGAGAGGAAGAGGACGACCTTAGAAAAGATGGATGGACTGCATGAGACAAGACATGAGAGAGATGAATGTTAAGGATGAGATGACGACTAATAGGAGTGAATGGAAGAAGAAGACATACTGCGCCGACCCCAAATAAACTGGGATAAGGGCAGGAAGATGATGATACATATAAAATTCTTTGTCCTGAATGACTGATTAACTGACGGATCAACGCACAGCCTAAACCGCTGGTCGTAGAGATCTGAAACTTGGAGGGTGTGTTCTTTTGTAATAAAATAAACAAAAGAAATCAAAACGGGAATTCGTCTAAGGTATATCTATAAACAAGCAGCGCTCCGCGGTTTCACCCGCGTAACTTCCGGTCCCGTGGGAATATCGGGATAAAAAGTAGCCTATCTAACTATCAATTAATCAATGTATCCTCCTACTAAGTTTCATCTAAATCGGTTCAGTAGTTTCGGCACAGTTTCGGAGCCTATTCAATACAAACAAACAATCAAATATTTGATCTATACATATAACATTTCAAAGTCTTGACTTAAATACCAACGCACAGCTCAACAACACACACTAAGCAAATATTATGACAAATCTACACAGGCAAAGTCTACAATATCTTTTTAGGACATTCGTTTGCTATTGGAGTATCTACCTACTTATAGTTCCAAACTCGTGTACATGTACTTTTACAGGCAAAACTTTAAATATAAATAAATACATATTGCAGGACTTCCACACATCGCCATCTAGCCCCAAGCTAAGTAACTAGACTTGTGTTATGGGTGCTAGACAACGGATATACTACTATATACTTTTCTTTTGTAAATATATACTTATAATACATGGAAACATCCAGACCACAGACAAATATATAAGCATAAATACTTGTTTGAGGCGAGAATCGAACCCTGTGTTTGGCAGACCGGCATGGTGACCATTGTGCCAACTGGGTCGTCGAACGTCGTTAGTTACTTATCATCCATGTATGTACTTAATATTGCATAAATAATAATTATTTCCGTCTTCTACGGAATTCCCCAACTTACTCGCTCATCGAAGCTGTCCGAGGCAAATAATTAAAACATATTTATTACTTAGGTAATCCCATTTAAAGATGGATACCAGGATTAACATTTAGGGTTTTTTATCCCGATATTCCCACGGGTAATTTAGAAGGGTAATCTAGGTATACTAATATTATAAAGCTGAAGAGTTTGTTTGAACCCGCTTATCTCAGGAACTACTGGTTTGAAAAGAAAAAATATTTTTGTGTTGGATAGTCTATTTATCAAGGAAGGCTATAGGCAACTTTTTTATTTTGATATTTCCACGGGATTGGGACTTACGCGGGTAAAACCGCGGGGCCGAGCTATATCTAAACTAATATTATGAAGCTGAAGAGTTCGTTTGTTTGTTTGAACGCGCTAATCTCGGAACTACTGGTTCAAAAAGAAAAAATATTTTTGTGTTTGATAGTCCATTTATCGAAGAACGCTTTTATGCTACTTTTTATTTTGATATTTCCACGGGATCAGTTACGCGGATGAAACTGTGGGGCGCAGCTATATTACTATATACAAGAAAATAAATATAGATGTTACTCTAAAGCGTAACTAATATATGTATTTGTAAGTATATAGAAGTAGTTTCATACCTGTCATTAACCACACAGCATCACAATTTGATGTATGTACTCTATCATTAAGTACAACGGATACTTCATCGTAAAACACATAAATTACAGAATAAAAACCGGCCAAGTGCGAGTCGGACTTGCACACTTCAATATTATATTCTGTTTTTAGTATTTATACTGTACTAGCTGCGCCCCGCGGTTTCACCCGCGTAAGTCCCGATCCCGTGGGAATATAGGGATAAAAAGTAGCCTATATGTTAATCCAGGCCTCCAGCTATCTACATACCGAATTTCATTGCAATCGGTTCAGTAGTTTTAGCGTGAAGGAGTAACAAACATACACAAACACGCACGCACACACAAACTTTCACATTTATAATATTATTAGGATTTGTTGTTATAGCGGCAACAGAAATACATCATCTGTGAAAATTTCAACTGTCTAGCTATCACGGTTTATGAGATACAGTCTGGTGATAGACAGATGGATAGTGGAGTCTTAGTAAAAGGGTTCCGTTTTTACTTTTAGGGTACGGAACCCTAAAACTGTGGTCATTGTTCACTTTACTTAAATATTATATTGTAAGTAGACCCTTTTTGATATTGACTTAGAATATCTTTCTAAAAATGAACTGACGTCAATTCAACTAGATTTATCTCAATAGACAAAGCGCATAATTAACTTAAATATTAGGAGCAATATGGTTAATGACCGACAAAAAAAAGATAAGGCAAAAGTAAAAAAAATGATACTAAGTATAACTGGTTTTAAAGAAATTTGAATACAAGTAAATAAAATTAACTGGTTTTTAATGTCGAGGACTCGGTAAATTGTAGATGGGATTCCCGTATGAAAAGATACAAGGAAAATGCTAAATATTTATATGAGACAAGTTAAAAGTCTAATAGATAAAATCTATCAGGGCCTAGATAAATTTCATAGAACAGGAAATTCCAAATAATGAAAATACATATAAAATGCTTTGTCTTGAATGACTGACGGATCGACGCACAGCTTAAATCGCTGATCGTGGAGACCTGAAACTTGGAGGGTGTATTTTTTGTATGACGTAGGCATAGGATTTTCCGAAGTTCGACCCCTTAGGGGGTGAAAAAGGGGGGCAAAGTTTGTGTGGTATAAAGTGATTCCTTGATCCAATCTACTTCAAATTTTCGACATCTACGCGGACAAGTCGCGGGCATCGCACAGCCTAATCTACTGATCTTGGAAACCTGAAACTGGTTTATTTTTTGTATGATGAAGGTATCCGATAAGGATTTTCCAAAATTCGACCTCTTAGGGGGTCAAAAAGGGAGGCAAAGTCTGTATGGTACAACGTGATTACTTTTTTACAATCTACTTCAAATTTTCGACTTCTACGCGGACAAGTCGCGGGCAAAAGCTATAATAAAAATTACGCTAGTTTTTGTCACTTATATTATGTACTTAGTTCCTAAAAATATGTAGGTACCTACTATTTTCTTATACCATGTAATCTCACTGTTCCAGAAATATGCAATGGAGGAGCGAACTGCATCAGCCTTATGCAATGTACTGGATTATACAACCAGCTTCGATTACAGAACACTCCTCAACTCACGCAACTGCTCAGAAGCTTGCATTGTGGATTCGATTACAATAATCAACCTCTGGTAAAACTTACCTATAGTAACCACTTCTATATACTCTTGCTAAGATCTAATTTGTCAGTATTGTCTAAGAAGATTGCACTACACGATAATTTGTTAGTAAAACTCATTGGTGAATAAAATCCACCATGTTGTGTACTTAATACATCAAGGAATCGCCTAAGAGAATAAAGTTTACTACGTTATTTACCTAATTCACCCGAAATTACCTGGATGAATCAAGTCTACTAAGTGGTATTCTCAATACACCTAGTCTCTCTGGTCGATCCTTCATGACTGAAGATCGCGACCACCAATCTTCTTCACCCAGAGGTTTGTAAAGGTCTTCCACTTGGTCCGGTCTGCGGCCATTCGAACCACTTCCTCAAAACTGGACGAGCTCTCCTGTTTTAGCTGATCGGACCATCTCATCGCCTAGACACCTACACCTAGTAGACCACGGCGAAGCCAAAAGGGAGGGAAAAGAGTTCACATATTTTTAAACTAATCTTTGCTATTTCCAGATATGTTGTCCGCCAGAATTTCTGCAACCGTTCCTACAGCCAATACCTACGCAGACTCAAAGGAATTTCGACCCATTAACCTTGCTGCCCAGCAACAAAGTATGCGGTATTCAGAACAATGATAGAATCGTCGGAGGAGTTCGAACTGATATCGACGAACATCCTTGGATGAGTCTACTTCGATATGACAAACGTAAGCCTAATATCTTAAAAGACCTTTAATGTTTTGTATATTTTAATTGATTTGTAACTCTTTGACATTTAAACAAGCGTGTATAATACTTTTAAAGCAAAATACAATTAGGTATTATCATAAATCAAATCATACTTCCTTACAATAATCAATTTAAATACGGTTTTAACAAAAAACATAAGTACATTAGGTATCCCAGTCTGTCAGTTACGTTTTGACGCTTAAACCGCTAAACTAATTTTGATAACTTTTATCTAAGTATACATATAAAATGCTTTGTCCTGACTGACTGGCGGATCAACTCAGACCTAAACCGGTGATCGTAGAGACCTGAAACTTGGAGGGTGTGTTCTTTGTATGACGTAGGCATCCGATAAGGATTTTGAAAAATTCATACCCTACGCGGACGAAGTCGGGACATAGGCGACTATGCAGATTCCGTAGCTAGTTGTGGAAAATTGAAAGGAATTGAGAAATTAATATATTTTCAGCTATTGGTTGGGGCTTCTACTGTGGTGGTGTGCTGATTTCTGAAAGATACGTGCTTACAGCAGCGCATTGTGTCAATGGCTTACCACCGGATTGGAAGTTGTAAGTTTATTTACTTTGTAAACTACTGTCATAAAATCACATGAAGATACACGTGCCAAGCTGATGAGTTTCCCACGGTGATAAAATCTCTGATTTTTAAATCAAAATAATGTAAATGGTTGTGGTCTAAAAATAGACGTAACCACTAAAAAAAATATGGTCTTATTAGATTTTTTATCGTGTGTAAGTCAGAAGCATAAGACAATATAATCTGACAATATTTACTGCGACGAGAATTGCGAATTTTTACTTGATATGCAGATGAGCTATATGGCCAGTATATGGCCTTGTTTTGACTTAAAAACATTGCTGTACTACTGATAACTTTTCAAACTCTACTCAATTTACTGATCACAAAAACTTTTTGTATCATATGGACTTGTCAAACTGGATGCGTTCTGCAGGCAGCGAGCGGTCTGGTTAAATCGATCTTTCTGAACAAACAAGTGTGACATTTGGCTGCACGTAGAACGCATCCAGTGTGACAACTTACCAAGTCCATAACTCGTTAGTACGCCAAGTGAGGACTCTATTTTTAACGACTTCCATCTTATAGTACAAATTAATAAATCAACAAGATGTTATCGTATCTTCTTCCAGGGCTAAAGTCCGTCTCGGAGAATGGAACGTATCTAGCGCAGTGGACTGCATAGACGACGACTGCAGTGGCAAAGTCCAGGACATTCCGATAGAAGAGATCATACAGCATGAAGGATATGATACAGAGGATATTAGTCAAGCAAACGATTTAGCTTTATTAAGGCTATCGAGAAACGCAGTCTTTAGCGGTAAGACTTTCAAGAATAATTTAGAAAATGTCGGATGTCCTATTCGACGACCCAGTTGGCGCAATAGTCACCATGCCGGACTGCCAAACACAGGGTTGCGGGTTCGATTCCCTCCTCAGATAAACATTTATGCTTAGATATTTCTCTGTGGTCTGGTTGTTTCTATGTATTATAGTATACCAGCGACCCGCCCGGCTATATTATGCATGTATTATACATATAAACCCTCCTCTTGAATCACTCTATCTATTTAAAAAAACCGCATCAAAATCCGTTGCGTAGTTTTAAAGATCTAAGCATACATAGGGACAGACAGAGGAAAGTGTTTGTTTTATACTATGTAATGATATTTACAAAAGAAAAGTATGTAAGTAGTATATCCGTTGTCTAGCACCCATAACACAAGTCTATTTACTTAGCTTGGGGTTAGATGGCGATGTGTGGAATGTCCTGCAATATTTAATATTTATTTCAGTGAAAAATCTCTTGGTTAATGTGGCCATTATGATATTCTTTATCACTTTATTTAAGGTCGTTTGAAATTACAGATTTCGTGAAACCAATATGCCTGCCTCTATCAGCTGAGCTAAGAAGAAGTAAATTCGACGGGTACGATCTCGAAGTTGCTGGCTGGGGGAAAACAGAGAACAGTAAGACAATCTACCTTTCGATTTAGTTTACAAATATACAATTTAAATCATTTGTCGACTACACTCTGTCTAAAAATTTGCCCTATGAAATATACCTCTCGGATTCATCCGCTTAAGTCCTGATCCCGTGGGAATATCGGGATAAAAAGTCAATTAAGTCAACAATCAATTAATCAAATCTTTCCTCTTTATAATATCAATTTAAAAAACATTACTGTTTTTATTTGCACTAAAATTGTTGAAGGTCACAAAACGCATTAAAATCTGTAGGTGAAGAGGCTAATTTTTAATGCCAATGTTGAATATGGTGAAAAATGTAATTTACACAAATGCTAAAGTCCGTCTGTTCATCAACCATTTAATAAGAAGAATTTAATAATACCTAAACAATAGTCTGACTCACAATCGGCTATCTGTAGGTAAATTACTAGCTTGCAGTAGCTCGACACAATGAGTTGCAGATAGGTAAAGTACGTGCCTTCAGTAGCCTCAAAACTTAAGGTTTGTCATAACAAACAATGACATGACAATAATAGAAAAAGAGGGAATAGGAGTTTTGGCGGGAACGAGTTAACAACATGTCGTGCTGCAGTTTTATTTTCATGAAACTTAGTTGTAACCCGAGTTGAATTGTACAATTCTGGTGGAATGTTATTCAATTTAGTTCTGTGAAAGTGCACAAGTGTAGTGAAAGTAAAAATCAGTGTCAAACATGAAGTTTTCTCGTTGCCTCCAAATCTCCTATTAAGGTTATGGTACACTTGCCACCGCTTTATATAGCCCCTGACTTAACGGACTATGACGACTTTGACTTTTTTGAAACACTTTAGGCCCGATTTATGAAAAATTGGGTCATAATTTGATGCAAAATATAACTTGACACTAGCTAAATGCACAAACCGTGCGAAGCCATAATTAATAGAAAAAAAAAGAGGGAATAACTATGGGGAATAATCATTCATGTCATTCACAGATGACTACATCGCCTTCACTAATGATCAAGGTTCAATTAACAAATGAGTCAAGAAACTTTTTTCTTTAGAATAGAATTGAATATAGTTTATTCAAACCAACACACGATATAGTATACACACAAAAAACAATAAGAAATAGTTACAGAGAATAGTGAAACAAATAAGAAACAATATGACATAGTTACAGAGAATCTATACATATAAAATTCTTTATCCTGAATCACTGACTGACTGACTGACGGATCAACGCACAGCCTAAACCGCTGACCGTAGAGACCTGAAATTTGGAGGGTATGTTCTTTGTATGACGTAGATATCGGATAAGAAAGGATTTTCCGAAATTCCACCCCTAAGAGGGTGAAAAGGGGGGGGAAAGTTTGTATGGGACGTGATTCCTTGGTCAACTTCTACGCGGATGAAGTCGCGGGCAAAAGCTAGTAGTATATAAAGGAAGATCAGCGCTGTAGTGTGCTGTAGCATTTCAGCTGAGGTCGGTGCTTTTAGGCTAGCACACAGCATCCCGCAATTGTTTTCAATCATGTGCCTATTAATTCTTTGTTTTTGTAACTCTATTCTGTTTTATTTTTATTTATTTTTTGTTTTGTAATTATGTACCTATTTATATTTGTTTAGGTACTCTTTTCTTGTCCGTGTGCTCTTCTAATAAATGTCTATTCTATTCTATATACAAAAGACAATCTATACTAATATTATAAAGCTGAAGAGTTTGTTTGTTTGAACGCGCTAATCTCAGGAACTACTGGTTCTAATTGAAAAATTATTTTTTATCACAGTTGCTCATAAAGTGGATCTTATTCAACGGCTTTTAGGCTCATAATCCAACATATTATGCACGCGTGCGTTTTAGATTTGTTAACTAGTGCTGTAAAGTTATCCCGAAAAGGTAGGTACCAAAGAGTTTTTTAGCTAGCAAAAATGGTTGTCTCTAAAGTCGGTTTACGAACGAAAATTTTACGTGATAATGACTTAGAAAACGATTAAAAATTGAGTTGTTTATTTTTTTGTTTTTTCTTTACTTAAATATATTGTTTTTCCGTACCATTGTATTTTGTTCTTAACCCCCGACGCAAAAACAAATAGAAAAACCCTAAAAAATAATGTATGTCACACGAGGATGTATAGGTTAAAAGTCTTTAGCCTGGCCTTTCCGGAGCATAATTAACAAAAATATATTGCCTTAAAAAAATGTAAACATAGAGTTATCACAAATATTTTGTTATTTATTATTTTGTTTTCTTTTCAAGTCTTTTCTTTTATTCGCAACTGTGATAAAAAACGTCGTACGATATACGTGTGGAATTGATGTTTGCATATTGGCTTCTATAACACGCTCGCTGCCGCTCGCGCGTCATAAACCGCCTCTATGCAAAGATCAATTTACCACACTTATATCGTAATGTACTATTTGTGTTGGATAGTCCATTTATCGAGGAAGGCTATAGGCTACTTTTTATCCAAATATTCCCACGGGATCGGGAGTTACGCGGGTGAAACTGCTGAGCGCTGCTAGTAAATAATAAGTATCTGAGAAGTCGTGTGTTGCCCGAATGGGTAAAGCCTCAGCATGTGCTGCAGATACGCACGCACATCTGCAGCGCTGGTCTTCCAGCCGCACCCTGTGTGTGACTTTTCCGCTTCCAACAAACGGCTACTCATCATCATCCGAGCGATTTTCCCGGTTGCATCCCTCTCGGGAGCCCGGGGTCCGCTAAAGCTTTTCAGATACCTACTAAATCTGTTTATTTAATTTCAGCCAGCGAATCCGATGTTAAACTGAAAGCCCGCGTCCCTGTAGCTTCGAAAAGTCAGTGCGCCAATGTGTTCAGCAGAGTCGGCCGGGTAGTGACTGACCTTCAGATCTGTGCCGGTGGGATTGGTGGTAGAGATTCCTGCCGAGGGGATTCTGGTGGCCCGCTCATGGGTCAAGCACCTTCGGCTAACAACTGGATGGTAATAGGGATCGTCTCCTATGGGCCTTCGCCCTGTGGCACTGAGGGCTGGCCTGGAGTCTACACTCGCGTCGGAGCCTACGTCGACTGGATCCTTTCCAAAATGCATCCTTAGACTGACATCCAAAATCTCAGAAACATATTTTTCTTATACTTTTTAGTCACAAACAATGTGCCATGATTGTGTTGTCTTGCCTGTGTCAACAAGATTTTAAATAATAACTTTATCAATATACTCATTTATAGTAAACGATCTTTTGTGGTTAAAATAAAAAAATGGAAGTTATTTTGACATTTATTTACTTTAATAAGTATAAATAATTTATGATTAAATCTAGTACATGGGGCTTTACTTCATTCCTGATCTTTCCAGCACCTATCTATCACTCAAAAATACATCAACTTCTGTAAATTGGAATGTAATTTTATAAATATTAAATCCAATGATTAAGCTAAACTTAATCGAATATGGCGATAACTTTCTACTTACTCCAATCAATATTTTTATATTTATTTACATAACACTATGGAACGAAAGTTTTACTACTTTTACCAAGCCTGCCTGTGTATCGAAGTTTCAAATATATTACTCTATAGATAAAATAAAAATATACCTTAGTTTTACATCATGAAATTAACAGCTACATTAAAAAACCTTGGCACGAATATTTTTGTACTTAGGCTTTCCCTTTAAACAAGGAAATTTATTTGATCTTACAAAATAGGGGCAGACAGCATCCGGTGCTTTTGGGGTCATCAAACTTATTTGTTCAACTAAATATACACAATAATGCGATAAATAGTCACCGTGCGTCCCCATTGGCTCCCCATTACTTTACTTTGTGAAAAATAGTATAAAATTAGAAAATAAAAATATTGGAATGAATGATTAAAGTAATACATATAAATGAGATTCGTTTAAAAAGTAGAGCTAGTTGTAAACAACCTTCATAAAATGGAATGTGAATATAAAATACTACATTATTCTTAAAAACTATGTAAATATCCTTTTTAGTATGAAATTGATACTTTCACAAATTACTAAGCTGCCAAAAATTGAGGCGATAAAGTTTAATATTGGCACAAATATTTCAATACTGAAATCGTTCTTTATAAATAAACATAAACTAATAGAGATATAAGACCATATTTGAATTATTTTCCGTGAAAGTATAGTTTTCTCTCTTTGTATATTTTTTGTATTGTTAATTTTATCTTTAGTTTCAGCTTTAGGTGGTCTGAATCAATCAGTCTTAGAATTCAAACTTAGCTGTTGATCTATTGTTTAGTATTGTTAAAAAAAATGTCTAAAAGTTGTCTTTTTGGGCAAGCTTACAATTTTAAAACCCTTCATAAATAACTTTAAGGTGAAAGGGTACCGGCGCTCTCTCCATACAAACGTAGTCGACTGTTTCCTCCCTGGATAATGACAGTAGCACAAATATTGTTGTTGCATAAAACCTATAACTGCCATGACTATGCCCCTATGTCTTGGTTTTTTTTCATTTTCAAAACATAGGGTCATGGTAATGGCAGTTATAAGTTTTATGCAACAAAAATATTTGCTCTAGTGTCATTATTCATTGAGAAAACAGTAATTATTCATTGAGAAAACGTTTGCATGGAGAGAGCCCCTGGTACCCTTTCTTAAGAGAAATATTGGGATCTACAGTGTCATACACAGAAACATTAGGTCGAAATAACAACCCTTCTTGAATTACCTACTAGCAAATAAAAGAGCAGCCCCCTGATTCACAAACCCTCGGAAATCAACCGATACGAAAAAAAATTTTGTTGCACTTTCAGTCCCGCGACTTTTTACGTGTTGCCATCCTTGTTTTTTCAGTTTTATTCGTTTTGGCAGCCTGTCAATGGTTTGTGAATCAGCCTGCTGGTCATTTTAACTAATTATGAAGCAGCAGCAATCTCAACCGGGCCTGCATCTTGTATTAAACCTTGTTCAACTTCTTGGACGTCTTCACTGATCTCATTTTGCTCAACAACTTCATCCTTCACTTCTTCAGTCGGTGAATGAGGTTCTCCAGTTCCATTTTCCTCACCATTCAATGGCGGTCCGTTTTTAATAAGTTCTTGGAGTTTTTCACCAAATACAGCATCCACATCTGTTACTCCTTTTATAAGTCTGTCTTGATCTTCCTCAGCCCATGCAGGGAACCATTCATTGAATAGTTTAATCTGAAAATCATATTCTCTTATTGCGATTTTCGTTAAAGATACCAAACCCAATTCCATGACAATCCATATAAGTAAGTTAGTGAATGAAAAACATGCCTGATGTTTATATTATAACTAGGTGCGTCCTGCGGTTTCAACCGCGTATTAATTAAGCGCAACTTACATAATTTTTTCTTTAATCTTATGAAAGAAAGCTTCTTACAATAACAAACACAACAAAAAAATAACTAGCGAAATTGGTCCAGCCGTGACAAAGGAAAATAGGGATTCATTTATATATATATATATATCTTATAATATAAAAATGAATCGCAAAATGTGTTGGTAAGCGCATAACTCAACAACGCCTGGACCAATTTGGCCATATCTTTTTTTGTTGTCTTTGATATTGTCAAGAGAAGGTTTTTATGAAAGAAAATATTAAGAAAGTTGCGCAGAAAATGATTACGCAGGTGAAACCGCGGGGCGCAGCTAGTATGATATATTAATTAGTAGGATGAACATAACTTACCTTTAAGTTAATATGGAGAAAAATATGCAAATAATAATTTGTAAGATGAAATACATTCTCACTATTAGCTCAATGCACCTTGTCATTACCAAGCCATTATGTTAGGTTATATTAATATAACAAACAAGCAAATGAATCACCAATAGACCCTAAATATGCAAATAGAAACCATAGAAATGAATGACATGTACGTCCAACTAATAACTTTAACACAAGCTAATAAATTCATAACATTTCTAATAGAAAACATCTTCGACCATGACTTAGTCATATAAAAAAGATCAAAATCCGCTGGGAGTAGCGATCTCAATGCCATGAAGCACAAAACTCATCTGCTTATAGTCGGAATGACTGATGCATGATAAAAGTAATGATGAACATAGTGCCAAGCTTTATTTTATTGATAGCACTGCTAGCAAGGAAGTGTAGATTAAAATAATGTTAAACCCAAAACAAATATTTGTATACCATTCCAAGATTTATTGACATACAATGTTATTTTGATCATGCAGTCTTATTAAATAGGTTGGAGTGACAAGTAGGATATTCTCACATGCACAATGGCCTAAATGGAAAGATTAAGTGCGGAAACAGTCCCGTAAAACTAAACTTAACTTATAACACTTACCCTACATTGGAACAAGCTGACAGGTTTATCTTCACATGTAAGCCTCGCCAAGGTAGCTGCTAGCTGGTCAGGGTGATCGCCTCGGGCAGCAGCCAAGACTGGTAGGAAGTCCTCTCGTTGGAGCTCACTAAACTCCCCAAACCATTGGAGTAGATACCGCATTTGAGCTTCAGAAGTTAGGCCTGGAGCTGACATTCTGAGAGGAACAGGTGATGTCTGTTCACCTACAAGAGAATTCCACTTGGTTAGTAAGAAGCAGTATTAATATCACAGACTTTAATTGTAGTTTTGACTTGTATTAATGTGTTGGGTGTGGAAGTTGTGAGGCACTCACCCAACTATTAATTTGACACTATACTAATCTATAATCTATACCAATATTATAAGGAACAAATATCTTTTCTTGTTTGTTCCGAAATTGATGGACAGATTTTGACGAAACTTGCTATGAAGATAGATATTAAATATTATATGCCATATTCCAATGGGAATGGGACTTACGCAGGTAAACTGTAGACTCCTGCTAGTAACTAATAAAATAAATAGTTGCCTAAAGTGTGAGTAAACTAAGCAGATAACAGATAACTTTCCTTCAAGTACGAGTAAGTATTGATAATGAGGTACTATTGCACAGTATAATTACCATACCTAAATGACATTCGTTTCACATTAGAAACTCTTTTGAATCCTACTAATATTATAAATGTGGAAGTTTGTGTGTTACTCCTTCACACCAAAACTGCCGAACTGATTGTGTTAAAACTCAGTATATAGATAGCTGGAGACCTGGTTAACACATAGGCTACTATATATCCCTATATGACCACGGAATCTGCGGGTGAAACTGCGGAGCGCAGCTAGTTTAGAATAAATAACACTTATACTTACTCTTGATGGGTACAGTGACACAAACTGAGTTTAACAATAAGTCCATGGTTAAATTGACAATAAACCGAGGCCTTCAAACACTCCTATCAGTTTGTGATACAACTTTCTATTACGCCGCTATGAATGCAACTGCGCTGCCGCTGAGGGTTCGCTAAACGAGAACCGCGGATGATTAGATCATCTGACTTAATTTCACCTTTCAACTTATTATATCATCACTTTCGTATGATAACATTTGCATTTATTATTGACGTAACTGATTTGGATTACCACAAAGCGAAATGAAGGGAGAAATACGAGTTGTTGAACCACGGTATGAACGTCCGGATTCAACAAAATTGCTAACTTAAATTACATTTATTAGGAATGTACACATAGCATTATTTACATTTAGTGTTATTATACTTACTGGAAAACACGAGGAAATGAGGAAAACAGCGCACAGAGTGACACCAAAGCAAAGAGAAAATGAGAAAATGACGAAAATGTCAGCCAAACAAACACAAGAAAAAGAATGACGTCACGAAAATGTCTTGAGTCAATTGTTTTATCTGTCACTGTCAGAAAATCACTGTCACCGTATTTTTTTAAGAAATGTGGTACGGAAGGGTACGGACAAGGTATGTACAGCTTGTGCTTATTAACGAGTTCTTTCTTAGACGCAATCGACTAAGCTGAGAGGGTGGTAGGTTCTGGGCAAGCCTGCTCCATCTAATACATGTTCTAGGCACTAAGTGGTGAAACTCGTGGCTTAATTGATTCCAGAAGTGACGAGTTCTTTCACACAAGTCTAGTTACTTAGCTTGGGGCTAAATGGCGATGTGTGGAATGTCCTGCAATATTTATTTATTTTCAAGTTTTATTTTATGAATAAAAAATCTTAGACATTGGGCTCAAAAAACAATCAATGTCCTCATAGTTCGTCAAGTCAGCTCAGCAAGTTTAACTAAGGGACTATAGTATGACTATAGTAAAGCAGTGGCTAGTTAGCTGCTTTACAATAACTTTGTAGGAGATTTTGGAGGCAACCAAAAAACTAAAAACTCCATGTCCGACACTATTTTTTACTTTTTTTACAATTTTGAACTTCACAGAACCTTTTTCTATTCTGTGGTGCACTTACAGGAAACTAAATTAATTATTACTCCACGATAATTATACAATTCAACTCGGTTTATGTTCATAAACCTAGAATATATCAGTTATTAATTATTAAAGGTTAACGCACGACATGCCGTTGGTTCGTTCCCGCCAAAATTCCCATTGATGATTTGTGTTACTGTTACCTTCTCCATGGTGCATTCACATCAAAATTAAGAATAAGTAAAACAATGAACTTTCATTTATATCAATTTATTTTATACTTTTAGAAAAACTGTTATGCTAATGTTTCTTAGGGACAAATTTTACAAAAAATACAATAGAAATAATTATTATGTAAATTTTATTATGCATCAAATTCACATTTCATCCATCTGTCCATACTAGCTACAAAGCTAATAAGCTACAAAGGACTTTGGATTCACTCTAGACTTTGTACTTCTATTTAACTCACACTAAATCCTATTTTGATAACAAATCGACAATTTTGAAATATAAACAATTAATATGACTAATAAACTTAAGTACCTACTTACTAATTTACATTATGGCTGCTTGGTAATTTTAAAGTATGGTACGCTATCTGTAAAAACTTTCTACGAATTGTTTAACTGCCTTAACTAGGGAGGCACTCTGAATATTTATATATTTACTTATAACAGTTAAATATTTGTTGCGGGCTGTCGCATTTTTACTTTAATTTTTTAAGTTTTATTAAACAAATATAATATGACGCCTAATTATTTTATCAGTTTTCTAAATTACGTTAACAGAAAAAAAAGTGTCAAAATAATTACAAAACTTATAAATCATAACAGCTACGTTGTTTGATACATTTGGTCTATCCAAAACCATCTATTGACTAGATTTCATAAATTTTCAAACTTACTGAAACTTTTAAGTTTTAAATAAATCTGAAAATATCGCCTGCTTTGCCGTCTATGATTCAAATAGTGAACATTGTTCAATAAGTCAAATTATATCACATATTTTAATAAACCTACTTAATTAATAATTTAATATAATAAAAGTAAGTTGACAAAATTAAATACACAAGGTATTAAAATGAATCCTCCTCCGTAATTACTTCACTGTGACTGTGACAATGGTCACCGTGGCTGTGTGAATGGGGAGCTGGAAAAAGAAATAATAAAAATTAATAACACATTTCCTGGAGTTTTGGCGGGAACGAGTTAACAACATGTCGTGCTGCAGTTTTATTTTCATGAAACTTAGATGTAACCCGAGTTGAATTGTATAATTCTGGTGGAATGTTATTCAATTTAGTTCTGTGAAAGTGCACAAGTGTAGTGAAAGTAAAAATCAGTGTTAAACATGCAGTTTTCACGTTGCCTCCAAATCTCCTATTAAGGTTATGGTAAACTTGCCACCGCTTTACTATAACCCCTGACTTGACGGACTATGACGACTTTGACTGTATTGAAACACTTTAGGCCCGATTTATGAAAAATCGGGTCATAATTTGATGCAAAATATAACTTGACACTGGCTAAATGCACACGTGCGAAGCCATAATAAAAGAAAAAAAAAAAAAAAAAACACATTTCCTGGTAACCACCACCAAAACAAATAACCCCACATTTTAGGAGTAATATTTTAGTCTGACAACACTAGGAAATTAAATAAAGAATCGTTTGTTGCCAAGATAGCGGGAACTTTAAGATTAAGAAACCATTGAAATTTTCCAGAGAAAAAAACGTAGTGTGCAAAATACTCACTTAGTAACTGCAATCCAAACATAAGGAAGAATCCAATGACTGCTGCGCAGTATTGAAGGATGCCAGTCCGATTTCCGCTCCAGATTTCGAAGAAAATGACATAAAGCAGGGTTCCAGAAGCCAGGCCTTGCAGGACAACTGAGTAGACACCGGCTGCTGAAGCGCCCTCGCCTCCCACCAGGAGAAGACCTATTCCGATTCCCAGTGGAGATACAATGGCGAAAGTTGTTATGTAAACAACCGCCAGCCAAGTTTTGGTGCGGGTAGCTATGAGCTCCACACCAATACAGAATGCGAGAACTAATTTGTGTGCTGAAATTGCTCCTAACATGTACCTGAAATAAATAAAATATTTTATTGTAGTATGTTTTGACATGTTTTGAGTTACATATAATATTTAGGACACGGAGAAGTTAGAAATTGAAGCCAAGTTTACAGATATAGGTTTGGTAGGTTAACTCCTAAAAGCCTTTGGACATTTTGGCAAAGTAACTCAAAATGCCGGCATTTCGAAACCCAAGCCAATCGCTTATATATGTAGTAGGTGTTACGGCGAACAAATAACACCAAACCTCTAAAGCGTCTCGGAAACGGGATATTTGTTGAATCATGTTGTTAAACGAATCACGTTTCTTTGTACATCCTGTTTCCGAGACGCTTTAGAGGTTCGGTGTTTTTTGTTTATTTGTTCGCCTTAATGCCGTCTATAGATAGGCATGTGTCGCGAAATGCATCGCGCAAAAAAATCACTATGCCAAGCTCCCATACTAAATGTCCAGACCCCTTTTAAATTCGGGAAAACATCTTTTTTTCATTACGATTACCATTAAAATTCCATGGGACGTAGAAAGTGGGCCAAACCGCAGAGTGTAGCTTGTAACAACATAGTATAAAACAAAGTCACTTTTCTCTGTTTATGTATGCTTGGATTATGTATGCAACAGAATTTGATGCGTTTTTTTAAATAGAGTGATTAACGAGGGAGGTTTATATATATAATACATGCATAATATAGCCGGGACGAGTCGCTAGTAGTAAATCTATATGTATTATAAAGCTGAAGAGATTGTTTGTTTGTTTTAACGCGCTAATCTCAGGAACTAATGGTTCGAATTGAAAAATTATTTTTGTGTTGGATAGTCCATTTATCGAGGAAGGCTATAGGCTACTTTTTATCCTGATATTCCCACGAAATCGGGAGTTACACGGGTGAAACTACGGAGTGCTGCTAGTATAGTAATACTAATAACACAACTCTTTGGTTTCGTGATTAAATCTAGTAGCGACATCTAGAGATTTGGATAAAAAGTATCAACAAAATAATAATAAAAAATTAAAACAACGCCATCTAGCCATAACAATAGAAACTAAAAACAACGCCATCTAAGTCGCAGTAGCAAAACCAACTCTCGTCTTACTACATCTACTCTAATATAGATGGCGACACCAACTTCCGGATTTTTATAATCTATGGTTTGTCCTAATGGCCGGAAACGGAAATTTAAAAAAGAGGTTCGCTCAAAAATTCTACCAAAGAGGACAGAACTATGATGCAACGAATCTCCTTTCGCAATATAAACATTCATAAGTAGTTTGACTTACCAAACATGGGAAGTGCTAGATTCCAGTCCTACAGCGAGGCCCTCGAATAGCTCGTGAATGGAGAGAGCCAATACGATGAGCAGGCCTCGGAGGGCTGCAGTGACATCATCGTCTGCAGCCACGATCGGCATGTGAGTGTGACCATGGCCGCCGTTATTATGAGAGTGGCTGTGCGCATGGCTCTCTATGTCCTAGAAAAATATGTTTTAGTTATATTTTTGGTCATATTTTACACTGCACCTAGCCCTGAACTAACGTATCCACTGGTACTTTTCCATGATGGTTATTACCCGACTGAAGCAACTCAGGACATGCGATTTAACAATTCTATTTTACGATTTGATCACTATCAGTAATTTAGCACAAGATAGTATACATCTAAACATCACATAATCTCTTAATAAAAAAAAATGAAAAATAATCATAGTAGTCTTTAGATTTTTTATTTTTAACCCCCGACGTGCGTAGAAAATATTTTTAAAGGAGAAATGCGTCTTCAAACATTTTTAAATTCAACAATGACGGTATTGACCGAGTGGTGGTATTTACGCGAGTTCGAGTCTTGTCTCAGTTGCAATTTTTAAAGACACATTTTTAAAAATATTTTAAGTTATACACAGGTAGGAAGAGGGTAAGTGGTAATTAAATAACTTTTATTTACCTTTCCCCTCTTCAAAGAATCAGGCTCAATAAGATCAGCCGTAGAATTTGTGACACTCTCTGCTGCAACTCCATTGCTCTTCCTGATGCTAAGATTCCTGACCAACGGTGCCTGTTGTCCGAGCTTCTTCTCTCTTCTTCTGAGGTACATGTGAACCAGTTCTTCCACCAGGTACATTACGAAGAAACCGCAGCATGTTAGAAGAGGTGTCAGGGAAAAGTCCAGTTCCCTTAGTTGGTCACTTGCTGAAAATAAGAAACGAAATTGGTTAAGAATGAATTAACATATGTAGTTGTAACTCTACTTCGTTTTCCTACTTGAAATAGACTACTTTTTCTCCCAAGACTATTTTTTTATTTGTTTACAAGTAGTTACAGACTTTTTGTCCTCTCTTCTATATATTTTAGACTGATGAACACAATACCCCTCCTTTGCGTTGCGCAGTCGGGTAAAAACAGGAACCGTTATAAGATCACTTTCTTTTCCATCTGTATTTAACCGACTTCAAAAAAGGAGGAGGTTCTCAATTCGGTTGTATGTATTTTTGACATTGTATACTAGCTGCGCCCCGCGGTTTCACCCGCATAAGCCTCGATCCCGTGGGAATATCAAAATAAAAAGTAGCCTATAGCCTTCTTCGATAAATGGACTATCCAACACAAAATATTTTTTTGATTCGAACCAGTCAGTAGTTCCTAAGATTAGCGCGTTCAAACAAATAAACAAACTCAACGCGATAATCTCAGGAACTACTGGATCGAATTGTTTTTTTTTTGTTGGATAGTTCATTTATCGAGGAAGGCTATAGGCTATTTTTCATTTTGATATTCCTACGGGATCGGGACTTACGCGGGTGAAACTGCGGAGCGCAACTAGTACCTATTTAATGTAATTGAAAGTGATGCCGTGATCTGCGGGGAACGTAGAGTGTGGACCGAGGTCGACCGCTTTGCCTCTTTCTTTATTTTTATAGCATAACACTAATAACACTACATAGTATAACACAAAGTCGCTTCTCCCTGTCTGTCTGTCCCTATTGTATGTTTAGACTACGCAGAGAATTTTGAAATCGGTTATTCTTAATAGAGTGATTCAAAAGGAAGGTTTTAGTATACAGTGTTATTGGTAATTATACTATCAAGCCGTTGAGGGCTACTTCTGTGCACCTAAACAAACAACTTTTGTTCTACGACTTTTGGAAATTCGAACTTTTTATTTAGTAAAGCTTCGTGACAGCTTAGTCCCGGTGCTATGCTTGGTCAGGATTAGCTACACCTTCAACTGTAGTTCGTGTTCACAAATAAGCAAGCGTTACAAATACATTACATCAGAAATATAATTTACTAGCTGCGTCCGATCCCGATCCCGTGGGAAAATCGGGATAAAAAGTAGCCTATGTGTTATTCCAGGTCTCTATCTATCTACATATCTATTTTCATTGCAATCGGTTCAGTGGTTTTTGTGTGAAGGAGTAACAAACATACATACACACACAAACTTTCGCATTTAAAATATTAGTAGGATAGTAGGATTGCTATCGTTACATTGTAACGGCCCGTTAATAACGAATGTGATAACGGACTCGACGTTATCTTTCTTATCAGTACCTAGTACTTACCTAGACGTTCAAAGATCTATCAGTCGTTATTTATAATCAAATAAAATAGTACATTACGATATAAGTGTGGTAAATTGATCTTTGCATAGAGGCGGTTTATGACGCGCGAGCGGCAGCGAGCGTGTTAATGAAGCCAAGATGCAAATATCAATTCCACACGTATATCGTACGACGTTTTTTATCACAGTTGCGAATAAAAGAAAAGACTTGAAAAGAAAACAAAATAATAATTAACAAAATATTTGTGTTAACTCTATGTTTACATTTTTTTAAGGCAATATTTTTTTGTTAATTATGCTCCGGAAAGGCCAGGCTAAAGACTTTCAACCTATACATCCTCGTGTGACATACATTATTTTTTAGAGATTTTTCTATTTGTTTTTGCGTCGGGGGTTAAGAACAAAATACAATGGTACGGAAAAACAATATATTTAATAAAAGAAAAAACAAAAAATAAACAACTCAATTTTTAATCGTTTTCTAAGTGATTATCACGTAAAATTTTCGTTCGTAAACCGACTTTAGAGACAACCATTTTTGCTAGTTATAAACTCTTTGGTACCTACCTTTTCGGGATAACTTTACAGCACTAGTTAACAAATATAAAACGCACGCGTGCATAATATGATGGATTATGAGCCTAAAAGCCGTTGAATAAGATCCACTTTATGAGCAACTGTGATAAAAATATAATTACCTACATAGATAATGATATAATTACCTACATAGATATATACCTATAAATATTAATTATTTGCTGCGCTCCTCAGTTTCACCCGCGTAAGTCCCGAACCCGTACAGAAAATTAAAAAAAACACCTCACGTAATTTATGGACGCCCCCTTACAATACTTAAAAAAAAGGATTATTAAGTAATATTAGTTTTGTAAGGATTTTTCAATATGTACCTAACTTATAAATAATCAAGCATGTAATTAGGCATGTATTTTTACTACCTACTCTAATAATAATCATAAACAACTGTTCAAATATTAAAAAGTGCTAATGACTTGTTGGGATAATTATCAGAGGCATACTCGTAGTTAACCTTGAAACTCTACAACCACATTCCCATTGGCAACCTTGGGCTGGCAAGATTTCTTTCATACCTTCACAAAGAAGGCAAATGAACTTGAAATAATAAATTACTTACTCTACGAACGTACTTAAAAACGTTTGCAACTCTTTTAAATGTATTATACTTAAACAAATTAACAAGTTAACAACACAATTACGGAAAAATGGTACCTACTTTCAGTTAAAGTCAGTTATTTAAAAATGAATCGCTGAAGCGTTCCTAAGCGTATTAGCCATATTCATTAAGTCTCGAGGATGGTTCTTACGGAGAGAAAAAATAAAAAATTGCCTGAAAAAGTCTAAAAGCAACACTTTTCTATATTCTCTAATACAAATTTTCTATAAAATAAACGTCGTGTTCCTAAGCGCATAACACGAGAACGGCTGAACCGATTTCGCTAATTATTTTTTTAAATATTCTTTGAAGTACGAGAATGGTTCGGGGAGAAAAATTCAAAAAATTGCCTGAAAATGTCTAAAAACAACTTTTTCCATACTCCCAATTCCCATACAAACGACTTAATTACAATTACGACAAATAACACTTAAAAGTCAATTTGAACTGTAAAACCATATTATAAAGTTCAAGTTTTAATGGAGAGGTTCCAAGAAGGCAAAACAATTGAGTGACGTTGGCTATATCGTATAAATATTGGTATCAATCGTGTCGCGGTGTCAGTTACCAAACTCCACCTAAACGGCTGAACCGATTTGTATGATTTTTTTATATGGATAAACAACGTTTGCCGGGACAGCCAGTTTATTATAGTTACTATAGCATAGAGGAGCTCTTATTGATAAATATTTGGTACTTTTAAGGACGACCTTCATCAAGCTGTTTAATGGATGAAATAGTACATTGTTACCCTAGGTGTGAAAGTCACTCATTGAGTCCCGAGACGGAGTTAATAGCTAGTTAGTCGCTAATAGTTCGAGGGACTTAATGAGTCTTTTACCCGAGGTAAACACTGTGCTTTTCATTACGAATAATACATAAAATTCTTCATAATAACGAGAGTGAATGAGAGACTCCATACTCCATACTACCTCTGGCAGTATGCATGAGCCGTGTGAAGCCATAATTGTTATTATTTGGTGAAAACCAAAGCAAGGAGCTTAGGTTTTTGAAGTTCCTAATACGTAATGATACTGATATTGGCTACAAGCACATTGCACAAGCCGCGCGAAGCCATAATTTGACATGACAGCTGTCAGTGAAAGCTACTTTCCCTAGGGCTGAAAGTTTTTCTTTCAACACGCTCTTCAGGCATCTTTAGACCTACTTTTGGAGTATGAGTAATGAAATAGTACATTGTTACCCTAGGTGTGAAAGTCACTCATTGAGTCCCGAGACGGAGTTTGGCGCCCGAGCGTAGCGAGGGCGCTAATAGTTCGAGGGACTTATGAGTCTTTTACCCGAGGTAAACACTGTGCTTTTCATTACGAATAATACATAAAATTCTTCATAATAACGAGAGTGAATGAGAGACTCCATACTACCTGATCCTCTTACAAGGTTATATAACCTCTTTGGTCTCAACCTTGTAGTGTTTTGCAAAGCAAGGAGGTTAGGTTTTTGAAGTTCCTAATGCGTAATGATACTGATACTGGCTACAAGCACATTGCACACGTCGTGCGAAGCCATAATTTGACATGACAGCTGTCAGTGAAAGCGATTCTCCCTAGGGCTGAAAGTTTTACTTTCAACACGCTCTTCAGGCTCCTTTAGACCTACTTTCGGCGTATGAGTAATGAAAAAGTATTTTATTGCCAAAAAAAATTCAGTTCAGAATATGATTAATAACCAATATAATATTTTGTTTTGTTTTTTTAAGCCTATCACTGGTTTGTTTAAGAGACAAATTTCATACCAATAGAACGGACGCGTCATGGTCATGTTACCATGACGCATGACGTCACACAATATTTCGTCAGACACTTTTTTGTGAATGCAGGTGTCCCATCAAATTATTAGACATTTCACGTCAAAAATGTATTACATATACATCAGGCCCGATTTATTAAAATTCGGGGCATAATTTGATGCAAAATATAACTTGACACTGGCTAAATTCACAAGCCGTGCGAAGCCATAATTAATAGCAAACAAAACTTCAGTAAACAAATTATCTAACTCAACCAGTGACGTCATATAAGATGGCCAATGTTGTCTATACTTGTCTCAAGAACCCTCTTACTTTACTTAAAGTGAACGACAAAATGTGTTTATTCAAGTCACGTACATAACATGTTTATCCAGTGCATCTGTGTTATATAACTTGCCTTTCATCTGTGTACATTTACCTACATATAATACATGTATCGGTACAAATCTATATATAAATATACATATAGTTAAGCACGTGTTCATGTACAAATATATACGCGTCGACTTGTGTCCGTAAACCGTCTCCGTTTTTTTTTTTTCGTCGCTTAAAAATGTATCCCTATTTCCATAAGTCACAGCATCACCCGGGAACGGATTGGGGCTCAAGCGGGATCCCGCGAGTTTATAAATCACAAAACTACGAGATCTCGCCAATTTCGAGATCTCGCGAGATTGGCAGTTTTGTGTATCACAATATTTGAATACACTAGGAAAAAAATATAAGTATCATAAGATAAACATTTATTTTCACGAATTTTTACAATAGACTTTTATGCATCAAACATTGTTTGACGTATCTGTCTATAATTTTTTTAATAAACTCCTTAGTAGTAAACTTTGACGTACGTATCTATCAAATAATGAATGAAAAAAAAAATACAACCAGTCTTCTCTTCTAATCTATATATATAAAAATGAATTGCTGTTCGTTAGTCTCACTAAAACTCGAGAACGGCTGAACGGATTTATCTTATCTTAGTCTTGAAATGTTCGTGGAGGTCTAGGGAAGGTTTAAAAGGCGAGAAAAAATCGAACGGGATCGGGACTTACGCGGGTGAAACCGCGGGGCGCAGCTAGTATCAAATAAAAATCTTTTAGTAATACAGCTTCGAAAAAGACGTTGTTAAGCTCAAGTGCAATCGCGTTAAACTCGCGAGATCTCGCCCGAGATTTTGCATCCGAGATCAATCTCGCTATAAGAGGCCGAGATCTCGCGAGAACGAGATTGCATTCCCTACTTCCTACCTACTTACTTAGTTTCTGTTTTACTCTTTTAAAACTTTTCGTAGCACATTCGTAGACTTTGTGTTTGACCTTCATTAAAATGACAATGTTAGTAGGTATTTTCCTCTTATTTTTATTACCATGTGATGGTTATTTTATTGCATATCCCCCTATATGATTAGATTATTAATATAAATAAAAACCCGGCAAAGTGCGAGTCATACTTGCGTACAAAGTGTTCTGTTCCGAACCACTATTTTGGTTTGATGTTATAAGTGGCAACAGAAATATATCATCTGGGCATTGCATCTGTGCAATAACATCATCAAAATGTCAACTGTCTAGCTATTACGGTTCATGAGAGACAGCCTAGTGATAGACAGACAAACAGATAGTGGAGTCTTACACCCATATTCTTAGATGTTTCCTCGAGATATCCTCGACTCGACTCAACCTCCACTCAACAGATTCGTATTCATAGTTGATAAAAAACGTCCTCCACTCGAAAATCTCCTCACTCGAGTCGAGTTTGAGATGAGGAGAGAACTGTCAAACTCAAGGTACCTCACGACCTACCTTGAAAACTTCCTCAACGCGAAAGTGTGTTTATTTTCTATTTATTTTGTTAAAAATGAGTGAAATTATGGATTTTGAAGAGTTTATTGATTACGTGTATGACGAGCAATACACTTATCCGGCGTTATGTATACGCGACGCTACAAATCCCCTAGAATTTAACAGCAAAGATTTTCGCAAAAGGTTTCGATTGCCAAACAAACAGTGCTTCAAACTATTTTTCCCCTATAAACTTTTACATCAAGTGGTAATAATAGAGGGCTGCCTGTGCCGCCATTAATGCAATTGCTAGTAGCTCTAAAGTTTTACGCTACAGGATTGTTTCAGGTAAGACGCAAATCACAAAATCTCTACATTAATTTATGCATTACGGTATTTATCTAGCTAGGTAGGTAACCCAAGTATTTTGCTAACTCAATTACCTACCTACTTACCTATATACTTTGGTAGGTACATAAACAAACAACACGCGGATAGACGTTGGCTAGTTGTCAATGTCACAAATTTTGACAGTAAAATAGACAATTACTAGTGGTGGCCAACATAATAGCAATAAAATCTCCTCGAAATAATGACGTCACACCTCCACTCGACCGAGTTTCCTCAGTCGAGGAAAGGTTCGAGGGACAATGTTTTATAAAGTGTCAATGATTTGACTGGAATGGGCTATCTGAAAATATTTAAGGAAAAATGTCTTTAATTTTTTTTTTATAAAGTTTTATAAGTAAAGTCGGTTACCGGATCGCCAGACGTGCTCCATCCAAGTGGGACATCCGATTATTATCTAATCGATATTGCTAAAGAAAATAAACAAACATCGATTTTGATTCTCGGTACACATAATCATTCGATTCTTTTATCGGCAACGGTCGTTGAACCCTGTCACCTGACACCTGTCACGTTTAATGTTTTTATAATTTCGTAATAAATCTATTTCTATAATAAAACTAGTTTCCGAACCGGATTTCAATGGTATTTCCACGTTATTTCTCTAAGTTACTAGGAAGTTAATTATTCATAGTCGTTACTAAGTTTAAATTTTACCTACCCATCCTATAATATGTTTCTACCTAATAAAATGACGTAATAGATAAATGATTTAATGTACCCTGATTGTACCAAACTTAATTCTAATAAAGGAAACCGGTCAAGTGCGAGTCGGACCCGCGCACGTAGGGTTCCCTACTATTATATTAGGTTTTTGTATTTGTTGTAAAAGTGTCAACAGAAATACATCATCTGTGAAAATTTCAATTGTCTATCTCGATTCATCAGGGTTCCGCTTCCAAAAGGTAAAAACGGAACTCTATTACTAAGACTCCACTTTCTGTCTGTCATCAGGCTGTATCCATGGCATATTTGACGGACTGCCAAACACAGGGTTTTTTTTTTCTTTTATTATGGCTTCGCACGTGTGCATTTAACCAGTGTCAAGTTATATTTTGCATCAAATTATGACCCGATTTTTCATAAATCGGGCCTAAAGTGTTTCAATACAGTCAAAGTCGTCATAGTCCGTCAAGTCAGGGGTTATGGTAAAGCGGTGGCAAGTTTACCATAACCTTAATAGGAGATTTGGAGGCAACGTGAAAACTGCATGTTTGACACTGATTTTTACTTTCACTACACTTCACAGAACTAAATTGAATAACATTCCACCAGAATTATACTATTCAACTCGGGTTACATCTAAGTTTCATGAAAATAAAACTGCAGCACGACATGTTGTTAACTCGTTCCCGCCAAAACTCCCAAAAACACAGGGTTGCGGGTGCGATTCCCGCTGCAGACAAGTGTTTTTGTCTGTGGTCTGGTTGTTTCTATATATTATAAGTATATATTTACAAAAGAAAAGTATATAAGTAACAGTATATCCGTTGTCTAGCACCCATAACACAAGTCTAGTTACTTAGCTTGGGGCTAGATGGCGATGTGTGGAATGTCCTGCAATATTTATTTACCTCATGAACCGTGATATAGCTAGACATTTAAAAATTTCACAGATGATGTACTAAAAACAGAATATAAAGGTACGGAACCCATCGTGTGTCCGACTCGCACTTGACCGGTTTTTTTCTACTGTCCTCGTCATCATAATGTCATTCGCTAAAATAGGTATGCACCTGATGTATTATGGATACTATTATACTTATAAAATATAACATAACTTAACTATACATATAAAATTCTTTGTCCTGAATGACTGACTGACTGATCAATGCACAGCCTAAACCGCTGATCGTAGAAACCTGAAACTTGGAGGGTGTGATTTTTGTGTGACGTAGGCATCCGAAAAGAAAGGATTTTCCGAAATTCTACTCCTAAGAGGGTGAAAAGTTGGGGCAAAGTTTGTATGGGAACAAAGTGATTCCTTGGTCCAATCTACTAATTCTACGCGGACTAAGTCGCGGGCAAAAGCTAGTCGATACTATAAATCATATTTTACAATGTTTTATATCCTTGTGTGTAAATAATTCCATGTAAACAAAGGTAAAGTTTAAGGACGACGTATAACTGGTCATTACCTCAGTGTTATCTATTATACTTGAGATTCAGTACAAAGAGAGTCAAGTGTCTCGATTTATCTTTGTCCTATATTGGTAAAGTTTTAGCTACAGCCCGTGGTTTTACCTGAATTAAAAGCATTTTTGAAGTTATACTTCTTTAGCTGCGTTATGAAAAAAATGATGAGAGTGAAATTTTAAGATGCGTATCACATGTTTTTATTTAAGACTAGCTGCGTCCCGCGGTTTCACTCGCGTAAGTCCCGATCCCGTGGGAATTTCGAGATAAAAAATATCCTATGTCCGTCTTCTGATTGTAAGCTACCTCCCCACCAATTTTCAGCCAAATCGGTTTAGCCGTTCCCGAGTTATAAATGGTGTAACTAACACGACTTTCTTTTATATATATATAGATTTGGTCAAAAAAGATGAGTGTGTTGAGTAGTATACGGTACGCTCGTACCGTAAAGAGGAAACAAAAGTTCTAAATACTTTGATACAAACTTATTCTTTCGAAAACTTCAAATAACTTAATTTTTTTGTTGATTGTTCCTTTAAAGTACTTGAAATTTAGGGCAAAGCACAAATTCAATAATGATATTTTTTTGTATTGGGAGGCTCACAGTTAAGCGAAGCTCGCTGATCGTTTACGGTCGTGCGGGTACTTCCATGGGTGACCAATTAGTAGTGTGGCAAAAATGTATTTTCGTGAGCCTCTCCGTACTTCGGAAGGCACGTTACGTTGGTCCCGGTTGCTACCTCTAGTAGCAGTCGTTAGGTCAAGTTAGAGGCCTTAAGGCGATCTGAAAACTCTAACAATATAGGTGAAAACTCTAACACCACTATACGAGAAGAAGAAGAAAAATAATGATATAACATAATTCTTTCTTTCTTTCTTTCTTTAAGGCACTTATATAGTAAAGCAAAAACAACGGAATGAACATCCGAAAACAAACCGAATAGGTTGAATCAAAAAATGCAGTTATAAAAAGAACAACAAAAATACAATTATCACACGTAAGCTTCCTATACTAGTTTCATAAATGAATTTATAGCACAACATTCTAATGGAGCTAGAGTCAAAAAATGAGGAAGTTTTCTTTACTAAAAGTGAAAGATACATAAAATTTATTGTAACAATTTCACACGGCTTTTATGCATTAATAAACCAAACAGGTAAATAAACCTGTGAAGTTCTTAAGTATTCAATGAATCATTTATGAAAAGGGACTTTTTCTTTGAAAAGTTTGAGTCTAGGACGCGGGTATCTGACAAAAAAATCCTAATTTATACTTGTATTATAAAACTGAAGAGTTTGTTTGTTTGAACGCGCGAACTTCAGGAACTACTGGTTCGAATTGAAAAAATATTTTTGTGTTGGATAGTCCATTTATCGAGGAAGGCTACTTTTTATTTTGATATTCCCACCGGATCGGGACTTATGCAGGTGAAACCGCGGGGCGCAGCTAGTCTTAACCATGAAGGATTTTTTTATTTATTTGTTTGTTTGTCCCTCTTCACGGTCAAACGACTGAACCGATTTGGATGAAAATCGGCACAGTGGTAGTTTGAGTTTTGGAGAAGGACATGGGATACTTTTAATATTGAAATTCCCCTGGGATTGTGACTTACGCGGGTGAAACCGCGGGGCGCAGCTAGTGGCAAATAAATTCAGGAATGTGGTAAGTACCTGGCCATTTGCCTACTATTGTCTATAACAGCCCTATAGTCCATTCTTAAACGACATGAACTGAATAGATAAAATACCCGAATTGTATTATAATTAGTTATTTGAATCATCGAATTCCTAAACTAAATAAAGGTGTTCGAAGACGTGACTGTATGAAGGTAGGAACTAAGTAAGTGCGTAGTTAAGCTATTTCGGTAAACCGAAATAGCCGAAATGGTAAACCATTTACCATTTTATACCATTACTTTTACTTATACATATACAGGGTAATTGGTATTTATACAAAAAATCTCCTGTTTTTCTAATTTACATAACCTCAAAGTTTTCATCAGGATAATCTATTAGGATAGTGTTTAGACTATAGTTCCCTATATGATCTATGGGATGGTGTTTAGACTATAGTTCACGAGTAAATCTGTGTCTAAATCCACATCTCTGACTATCCTTAAAACTCGTTTTGGAATAAGGGGGTAGGTATAGGTCTATATATTATGTGTATAAAAATCAAGGTCCTGATTCAACACGATTTTCTTTTGTTACTTGTGTTACACGTAACTATAGCATTAACGTCTCCTAAGTAATGATTTGATAATAACTCATATAAAAGCTATAATGTAAAATAGGTAATTATTTTTTGTGTTTCGAATTCAAGATCCTGATTTTGGGAATTCTCGACTCAGTTTTTTGCCATTATGACCCTGACGACGAGTTTTATGATTTTATTTACCGCTTTCGAAAGTTATACGAACGATTCCGAACGGAATCAAAATAATATTGTAAGGTACTGGCGAGTAATAAAGGCCACCGGCCACCTTAATTAAAAACTAAATCCTATTATAAATGTGAAAGTTTGTGTGTTACTCCTTCAGGCAAAAACTACTAAATCGATTGCGATTAACCTCGGTATCTAGATAGCTGGAGACCTGCATTAACTTATAGGCTACTTTTTATCCCGATATTCCTACGGAATCCGGACTTACGCGGGTGAAACCGCGGGGCGCAACTACTATTTCATAATAGGCCTATCTACATTCCGAGTTTCATCGCCATCGGTTCAGTAGTTCTTGCGTGAACGAGTAACAAACATACACACACACACACACACACACACACACACACACACACACACACAAACTTTCACATTTATAATATTAGTAGGATTTTGCCGGGTCTTAATCGCGTATTTTTATTTTTATTTCTCTTACCTCGACGTTTCGATTATGTTACAATACAAGACCTGGGAAAATAATTAATAAATAAATAAATATTGCAGGACATTCCACACATCGCCATCTAGCCCCAAGCTAAGTAACTAGACTTGTGTTATGGGTATACTACTTATATACTTTTTTTTGTAAATACATACTTATAATACATAGAAACAACCAGACCAACAGACAAATATCTAAGCATAAATACTTGACTGAGGCGGGAATCGAACCCGCAACCATGTGTTTGGCAGTCCGGCATGGTGACCATTGTGCCGACTGGGTCGTCATAATTACTTTATCAATGTTTTTTTAAAAACTTTAGTGGTCCTTATTACCAAGTTTTACCCGCAGGTTGGTTTAAATTGCATAAAAGTCATACTTTATAGTCCTATCCTATGTTAATGTTGACTTTTATGTTTTTTACTAATGCAGTTATTGATATTTTATATTATGAAGTATTATAATTATGATTTGATTTTATTATATTGATGACCCCTACTTTTAATATCTTCCATAAGATTTCTAAAATTGTATAGTTTGCGAGCACTTACTTAGCAAGTACATAGGTATTTATGCCACTCATTTACGATAGTAAATGGGAAATTAAATATTAATTTACCACTTAAGTACCCAACTAAGTACAATACCAACGTATAATTAATCACAGTTGTTGAAAAACAATTGAAAATTACGAAAGTTAAATGTTTTTCATATGTCTAATTAGTTAGCCATTGTTGGTAGAATTAGTGATGCATGAACTCACATGCATTTCCATACAAGTACATAATTAGAATCAATGAATCAAGGTTATGTAAGAAGATTATGTTATTAAATGATGCTGGAGGGAGTTTTGGCGGGAACGAGTTAACAACATGTCGTGCTGCAGTTTTATTTTCATGAAACTTAGATGTAACCCGAGTTGAATTGTATAATTCTGGTGGAATGTTATTCAATTTAGTTCTGTGAAAGTGCACAAGTGTAGTGAAAGTAAAAATCAGTGTCAAACATGCAGTTTTCTCGTTGCCTCCAAATCTCCTATTAAGGTTATGGTAAACTTGCCACCGCTTTACTATAGCCCCTGACTTGACGGACTATGACGACTTTGACTGTATTGAAACACTTTAGGCCCGATTTATGAAAAATCGGGTCAATTTGATGCAAAATATAACTTGACACTGGCTAAATGCATACGTGCGAAGCCATAATAAAAGAAAAAAAAAATGATGCTGGAGTCATTGCCGGATTAGTACTTACAGATCTACATGACTGTACATTAAGAAAAGGACTAAGGGACTATTAATTTAGAGTTTTAATTCTTTCAATAACGGTTCAGTAATTGTTAATTATTTTGCTTAATATATATCACTAAAGCTTCCGAAAATTATAAAACGAAAAAAAAAACAAGTGGTTGTCTTTAAAGTCGGTTTATGGACGATAATTTTACGTGATAACGTCCGATGAAAAATTGAGATTTTTTTGTTTTTGCCATATATTTTTTTTCTTTACATTTTTTTTCTTTATATAAGTCTTCTATTCGTCACTCGTCACACCATAACACGAGCCCAGATGAGCGATATTATTATTAAATACTCTGTTTTCTAAATTACCATGACGCGTATGGTCCGTATATTACCGTGAAATTTCTTGGGAATGCAGGTGTTCCATCAATTTATTAAACATTACCACGTCAAAATATGCACTACTTTAATATTATTCTCTAGCGTCTATAGGGAGATAATTATTTCTTGCTTCAAGAAACCTTATTTTCTGTGTACGAATTAATAAAACACTAGTGAAATTTTATACAAAGCAATAAGTTGGTTAGATACGAAAAATCAGCGTTGAACCGATTAGTTATGTACTGGCAGCGCTCCGCGGTTTCACCCCCGTGACTCCCGATCCCGTAGGAATACCGGGATAAAAAGTAGCCTATAGCCTTCCTCGATAAATGGACTATCCAACACAAAAATAACTTTTCAATTCGAACCAGTAGGTCCTGAGATTAGCACGTTCAAACAAACAAACTCTTCAGCTTTATAATATTAAATATAAAATATGGATGAATACTGCTTATTATTTTCAAGAAAAATTACTATAACCAATATATTATTCTCTAGCGTGTATAGGGAGATGATTATTTCTTGCTTCAAGAAACCTGTGTACGAATCAATAAAAAACACTAGTGCAATTTTATAAAACAGTAAGTTGGTTAGATACAAAAGATCCGCGTTGAACCGAGATGAGTTATATATTATTAACTGATGAGAAGGTTATATAATTATTTAATCATGTATGTATGTATACGGGCTTTTTTTCCGCAACCAGACTCTTTTTAATTGAGTCCTTTTTGCGTGAGGATGGAGTAGGCTTGCCCAGCACCTACTACCCTCTCAGCTTAGTCGACCGTGTCCAGAGGAGAGAACATGTCAATACTTCTGGAGCCAACTAAGCCGCGGGCTTCATCACGATGTTTTCCTTCACCGTAAGAGCAATGTCAATTAGCGCACATAATTTTTTCTTAAGAAAAATACTTTGGTGCACGGCCTGCTGATATCATCTAAAACTGATAAATACATTATTGACTTCAACTTGAATCTAGAATCGGTTTTCCCTAAGTTGTTATAAAACCCAATCATGCTGGTTAATGTAGGTATCTGCTACCTATAACTTCATTTTACATAACCTACCCACCTGAGGTGCATTCTGGTTTTACCATTTCTGCAAATTTTAAAGTCTCTAATAAAATTGTTGAAGTTTTCCTCAAGTTTTGTACCTAAATACCTAATGTTCTAGCTACTAAGTTAGTGCTACCTTAGACACGTAGGGCGCGGTTGAAACCGCAAGGCACGGCTAATCGTAAATAGGTATAGATACCTATAGGGTACCTTCAGGCTATAAGGGCCATCTGCCATCTTAAATTAAAAACTAAATAATTCGTTAAAATATGGAAAACTACTTAAAAACAGGTAATTAGATAAATATTTCCTTTATTGTAAATCTGAAGAAAATTGTTCTTCAGATCCTACTAATATTATAAATGTGAAAGTTCGTGTGAGTGTGTATGTTTGTTACTCCTTCACGCTAAAACTACTGGACCGATTGCGATGAAATTCGGTATGTAGATTCCGACAGTACCAAATATCATTTTAATTATAAAAAAAACTTCATAGGTGTCAAGGGACACCCGGATGGAACGAAGTTCCTTTCAATTAATTAGCGAAGGAATTGTAATAAAATCAAAAAGTGTCGTTACAAATTTTGGTCTTAATTTTTTCTGTCTAGCCCCCTTTCGCAACGCGCGATAAGGAACTTCGTTCCAAATGGGAAAATATTAAATTTTTGACTCCACGCATTCAGCCCATTGGGGCCGTAGTTATATGGGACGAGACCATGAAACACTCATTTTAGATTTTAGAGTCAAGGTTTTTAAATAACCCTTCTAGTGGCCCTTTTTACCCAAAGGTACCTTATTTATTACCTTTCTGCAATTAGACATAATATAAAGAAAAAACCTTTGGTCGTAAAACCGATTCGTTTAACACGTATCGTTTTATTTTACTTGATTGATACTTGATTGCATTGCAATTTCTTTTTCGTATTTAGTCGTTTTGTATTTGATTATAAACAGCTGTCCGCGGTTTCAACCGTGTAAAACCCGTTCCCATGGGAGCATGGATATAAAAATTAGCCTATGTTAGTCCCAAGGATTCAATGTTTCTTCGTATCATAGCGGTCATGTAGTTTCGGGGCGCAGCTATATTTTTAATATATTTGCCCACTATGGCTTACTGTCAACAATCGCACGTGATGCCCGTGTACAGCACATAGCTTTGCCACCGTGATTCGTATCTCTTTTGCACCCAATATAATATGTAGGTAACGAATGCTTATAGAATTTAAACACGCTGCATACTTCTTCAATCGAATGCAGAAAATATGTGGATTAACTGTGCCTTACCTACTTAGTATAAGTATTTTTATGTGCAACTAGCTGCGCCCCGCGGTTTCACCCGCGTAAGTCCCGATCCCGTAGGAATTGACTCTAGAAAACGTTTGTATGGGAAATAGAAAAGGGCTGTTTTTAGGGTTTCCCCGGAAATTATTCGATTTTTTCTCGCCTTTTAAACCTTCCCTAGACCTCCACGAACATTTCAAGACTAAGATAAGATAAATCCGTTCAGCCGTTCTCGAGTTTTAGTGAGACTAACGAACAGCAATTCATTTTTATATATATAGATAGATATATATATATAGAAGATATGTAGGTAACTCTGTATTTATTATTATGTTTTTGTTGTTATTTGCATCGTAATTAATTTTCCTAAGTTTGGACACCCTACCCTTCACCTTCCTCAACTTCTTGTCCATCCAAAGGTTGCCTGAAAGAGATCGCTTTGAGCGATAAGGCCGCCCTTTGTAGCATTAAGACTTAAGATTTGTTTTTATTTAATGTTATTTGAAAATGGTATTTACAATAAATATTTAAATTAGAAAAAAATTGTTATTACCTATATTCTCATAGATTTTTTTAACCTTTTTAAAGACACCCATAAGCGTAATTCAGTCAGCTTTTCTGAGATGCCTCGTTTACTACTTAAGGCGCCTAAATTTTACTACCTTATGTTTTCTTCATATAAAGAAACGGATTAAACTTAATTTAATTTATCTAGCAATACTAAAATTTGACTAAGGTCGGCGTCTGTAGTAAGGTTTATTAAAAATTACTGGCTTTTAAAAGGTGATGGTAGCATTAACTCATGCTTTTGAAACACATTCAATGGGGCTAATCAAAAGAGTCTAATGTAGGCCAAGGGCAACAAAGTCAAAATTTTGAAACTCCATTCATTATACCTACTTAAACTCATAATCCACAGAAACTTTATGAAATCGACCTATTACGCATGCATGGCATTCAAATATTTTCTAATTCTTTATTACATTTTACACCAATCACCCAAAAGTTTTTAAAACGAAGTTCCTTAACGTGGGTTGACGTGGGACCTAGCCGAAAAAAATGTAACGCGTTACGAAAACGTGAAAGGAAAAACCGTAACAGTAACTAATCTCCCACAATATAAAAAAAGGTAAAGGGACTTCGTTCCAAACGTGTGTATATGTTCATATTTTCTTTTATAAAATTTTACTCGTTCAAAATATTTACGTAGGTTATTTTACAAAATAATACTACAATGGAATGCGTGTCCCTGGTAACTAAAGTAATATTATTTTACCAGAGTATTTATGTAGAAATCTATTGCATCCTGTTGCTGTCGAGAGCCGGATTCTCCCGGGAATCCCATACTCAGCATTTTGAATTCCATTTAACTGTACGTCGGCTGCATAATTGCAGCCCTCGGTAGAATTCTAAAAATTACTATTTTTGGAATGTTTCCATTTAAAAAAAAATGGTTTGATTAATTGATGAGTTAGAAGACTTCACCAAAAGCAGGTGTCTAGAATCTTGCTTGTGTTGAAAACATTCTTATAACAGCCGTTTTGGAGCACTACGGTGGGTCTACAATTATGCACCCGACCGTACCTGCGAGTATAACTACTAAAGGTTTTTTGAAACCTTGATATTAGTGACAAAATAAAAAGAAAATAAACAAATTAGTCGTTTTTCAGGATTAATAATAAAGCAAATTTTTATCTAATGACCTTTTTTAAGTAGTTTTCCATATTTTTACTAAATATTTAGTTTTTAATCAAGGTCGTAGGTGGCTCTTAATACCCGCTGTCACCTTATTTTTTTTTATGTAATTTCTTTAGCTGTACAGTAATGTTGTGATTTCCACAAGCGTGGCATAGGCTTAAAGTAGTCAACAAATTGTTACGTGACTTAATTATAAATAGAGATGCCACGAATATTCGGCAATATTTCGGTAATCGGCCGAATAATTAAAATAAATAATATCTTTATTGTTACACTTACAGTATCAGTAGGTGGAACTCTGACTCTTAAACTAAGAAAACTTGTGTTTTAAAAGCCAGCGTCTTCACATCATATTATGTGCACAATACGAGTTTGAAACTAAGAACATAAAATTATACAATATCTTACACTACACTTTGAAACCCATTAATTATCATTATTAATTATGATGCGTACTATTCGGCCGAATACTGTGCAAATATTGAAAAAGTACCCAAAAAAAAAATGAAAATAAATCAGCATATTTAATACTTAAAATCTATCAGTGGTAAGGTAAGTTATGATTAATAAAAACAATTTATTGAACGATTGCGCTATTTTAAAAAAATAATCCTGCTTCCGAAAATAGCCGCTACCGGGAAATTATTATTAAATCTTAGCAAACACTGCTAACCCTGGTAACTATTTTGCGTTTGCTGACCACCACTTGTAAGGATCATCTCATGTTGATATTCGGCAGAGAGCCTAGCCGAATATTCGGTATTCGGCAAAATTACTATTCGTGGCATCTCTAATAATGCTTAAGTACGGTTTGTTTTATGCGTGTTCCGAGGGCGTCACTACAAATATGAAATAAACTCGCCTTCTATTATGTCATTGTAAGCTCAAGACAATGAATGAACCTATTATACCTTACTGATTAAACATCAAAGGTCACATAACGAATCACGTCAATCATTCGAAGGGAAATCCTTTGAAATCCTTTCCTTTGTTATTACTTTTCTTGTCTTGTGTCATGTGCTTATCGAAATAAATATTTTCTTTCTTTCTTTCTTTCTTTCTTTCTTTCTTTCTTTCTTTCTTTCTTTCTTTGTTACAAAAAAATAACCTAGTATTAGATAATTTGTTCAAACTACCTCTGCATTAATTGTCCGTGGAATTACCCAGACTAAAGTAAATCACCGCGTGCAGTAGGTCGGTTCATTCAACGTGAAATTCCCAATTTTGCATGATTTTACCTAACAGACGTAAACCAAAATATACAGCTACAGACAAGGGAAAGAACCACACATAATCAAGCAATAATAAGATAAAGTCGGGTCATAAAAACTGTAGGTGTCTCAATTTTCTTTGTTAGGGGCACTTATATCAAGGAAAAAGCAGATCTGTTTTAAGTCAAAGTCAACTAAAACAGATTAAATACTTGAATGGATTAGATAGAATTATGTAAAATTTAATTTAGAGAGCGGTATTGGCCTAGTGTTAGATACCTCGACTTTTATTCCGAAGACCGTGGGTTGGAATCCCGGTTAGCCGTGTACCAATGAATTTTTCTTACGAAAAATGTATGAACGCTAGTTAACATTGCTCTTACAGTGAAGGAAAACATCGTGATGGAACTCGCGGCTTAGTTGGCTCCAGGCGTATTGACGAGTTCTTTCCTCTGGACACGGTCGACTAAGCTGAGAGGGTAGTTTATACGAAAACCGTCTAGATTCGATGTAAAAAGGCCAACAACTTTCAGCCCTAGGGAAAATCGCTTTCACTGACAGCTGTCATGTCAAATTATGGCTTCGCGCGGCTTGTGCAATGTGCTTGTAGCCAGTATCAGTATCATTACGCATTAGGAACTTTAAAAACCTAACCTCCTTGCTTTGGTTTTCACCAAAGAATAACAATTATGGCTTTACACGGCTCATGCATACTGCCACAGGTAATAATAAAATAAATATAATAAATTTATTTACCAAGAAACCTTACAATAATTATTACATCACAGATCCGCCACACTAGGCAAAGCCTGTCCTGTGGGGGAAGTATCCTCAACAACAGTATTTAGGTTTTTACAAATATAATTTTTAAATTGTACAGTATAATTTTATAAATGGAAAGAGTCCTGTCTATGAGTGAGTATGTTTGTGTATAGTGTGAAGTGTGAAGTGTGTGTAAGTGTAAGTGTGTATTGTCATTCTCCTATTCTTATAAAAGCCTCCGTGTCATCATACCACCAGCACATGAGAGTGTTTTTTATCTTAAGTTTTGCTTCTCTCAAGGTGCCTCTCTTGAAATCGCAGGTAGTATGGAGTATAGAGTCTCTCATTCACTCTCGTTATTATGAAGAATTTTATGTATTATTCGTAATGAAAAGTACAGTGTTTACCTCGGGTAAAAGACTCATTAAGTCCCTCGAACTATTAGCGCCCTCGCTACGCTCGGGCGCCAAACTCCGTCTCGGGACTCAGTGAGTGACTTTCACACCTTGGGTAACAATGTACTAATAATTACGTATTAATTTATCCGATATTCCGCCATGACACGACACATTATCACGCTTTGTCACCATTTAGTAACTTTTAGAATATAAATTAACTTTTTAATTCCGTCATTTTAGTGCTAACTTGCACGTGCGAACACATGTTAATATAGCTTATCTAGCTAAACTATAAAAATCAAATAATGACGAAGTTATGCGAAATTCTTTCGTAATATGAAATATCTGACCAGTTTTACTCGTTCGATATTATTTAATTTCATATTATTCAATGAAAAGGACCTTTGAATAACTCTTTTATGACAATTTATTTAAATTTTTCAATTAATTTAGTTATCAAGTGTTCAAACAACTTTTCTAATAGATACCTATAATATAGTCTATTTCTTATGCAGACGGTGTCTATAGATCAGTGGTTCCAAAAGTAGTCTGGACCACTACCAATAGATAGATAGATAGATATTTTTATTCAGAAATACAGTACAATATTAAACACAGGTACAAAATTTTGCTTAAATCTATGTCGACGTGTGCCTGAACTAGGTGGAACCTGTGTTTTAGGCGACATACTGCTGATTGATACCTAAAAATGACCACTTATTATTAGACACGAAAATTGAATATACATGTTCATGTATAGGTAAACAAAGTAATTATCGAAACTATGATTTTTATAAATTATCGAATAAAAAAATCATAGTTCGCGAGACCCACCGCTATAACTTGGAATTAATACGAACCATCGTATTAATTCTAAGTTACAAACGGTGGGTCTAAATTAAAAGCAGCTCCAATAAGTATGAAGTTGTAAGGGTGAAAGTACGATCGAAGTCAGAATTGTAGATAAATAGGTATTATTAGAATAAAAGCATTCTAATAATAGTAATTTTAGAACTCTACGGTGGGTCTGCAATTCTGACTCTGACCTATTAGCTTTATTAAACAGACAATGTTAGACCTCAGTCACTGCGATCTAAAATTTTGATAGTTTTGCTTACGATCAAAAGTTTCTTTCAGCGACTTATCTTCTACTCAAACCGGAAAACTCGAGGTTTTCCGGCTCTCAAAAATAGGCCGATATCGACATTCTTTGAATATGTTAGCTTAAGAGGAAAGGGCCGGGGGCTCTCTCCATACAAACGCAGTCGACTGTTTCCTCCCTGGATAATGACACTAGAGCAAATATTTTTATTTCATAAAACTTATACCTGCCATGACCATCCCACTATGTTTTTTTTTTAATTTTTTTAAATCGTAATTTCTATGATAATTAGAAAATGAAAAAAACCAAAACATAGGGGCATAGTCAGTCATGGCAGTTATAGGTTTTATGGCACAAAATATTTGTGCAAGTTTCATTATCCAGGGAGGAAACAGTCGACTACGTTTGTATGGAGGTAGCGCCGGTTCTTTCACCTTAAGGGTCCACCTTTCGCTTACGACCCATAGTTTGGGATATACTGCGATAAAGCAAAGACTCCACACATATAGCTTTTTGTGTTCAGTTCGTCGATTTAGGTAGGGCTAGTTAAGATTGGCGAATCAATTATGTATGTAGTTAAATAATTCAAGGTAGTTTTGTTTATACCTTACCTACTAAGCTGTTGCACTGATTCAGTTCAGACCACAATGTTCAGACAGTTTGCGTGCAACAATGCAGAACGAATAAACGAACAATAAAGTTATTTGCATAAACACCATCTTACTTTAAAACAGTTAAATTGTTAACAAAACAATGAGAATTCCAGAGTATCAAGGCGATATACGATGGGTAGGTCATCGATACTGATGAAAAGGCCTTCTAAGATTTGATAAATAACATTTATTTATTTTCAGCTAGGGCTACACGATGTACCTTAAAAAATAGAATATAATGTTTTATTTAAAAACTACAAAATAAACCCAAGAAATAAAATATTAGAAATTGGATTAAATTATAATAAAAACTTTTTCTTATTTAAGACATATTGTCTTAAATACGAAAAAGCTAGCTTTTACCCGCGGCTTCGTTCGTGTAGAAGATTTTTCAAATTTTTTTTTCTTATCGGATGCCTACGTCATACAAAAAACACACCCTCCAAGTTTGAGGTCTCTACGATTTAGGCTGGGCATTGAGCTGTCAGTCAGTCAGTCAGAACAAAGCATGTTATATGTATAAAAAGAAGATTCGCGAAGAATTGAGATGCTCCTCCTTTTTTTTTAAGTCGGTTAAAAATAATAATAAAATACAGACAGATACTCCTAAGTCCAATAACCCGTGAAACGTGTTGATTATTACATAGTGGTTCACGAAGGACGTTCGTGACCTAAGCCATTTACAGTGAACACGTATAGAGAAAGTTCAGCACTTAGGAAGTGACTAATACCGAGCCTTTCCTAAGTCAAGGCAACTTTGGCCAATGCACCTTGAAATCGATATTTCCGAAACGTATAATTTGGCCTTCACCGTACTTGAAAGTTATGAGAAAATGTACCGAATCCGTGAAATGTTTAGTTTTTTGATAAGAAAATTCTTTATTTTGTTTTCATTTATACTTAAATAAAAAATTTAATGTCTTGATTAATTTTACTGATATAAGCTTAAACCGCTGGTTCTAGCTAGGCAAAACGCGAAATAAGCAGTCTGCGTTTTAGGTATTTAGCGACTAAAGGGGTTTGGAGAAGAGGTTGTGTTTGTGAAGAAAATGTTTTTTTTTGAAATTTCAAGCAATAGAATGAAATGCTGGGCGAAGCCGCAATCAGAAGCTATTTTAAATATAGCAGTTCTAAATGAAATCACAGTTTTAATTTAATGAAAAACGTGGACGCTGTAATTTCAAAATTTTACTCACGAATACCAAAAAACAATGTTGTGTCATTTTAATATTTGAAAAATTATCCCTAAAATTACCTACCCACATCAAATATTAAGTAGTATTTTTTAATTAATTTATAAATATTTTAAGAATACCTATTGCTTTAAATTAATAATGATGCTTATAGTTTTAGGATTTTTTACTTTAACCAAGATATTATTCTTTAGCGTCTTTAGATTTTTTGATTATTATGTATTTTGCCTAAAGAAACCTTTTTTTTCTGTGCAGGCCCTCCCCAAACACTTCCAGAGCGATCGATCGCCTATCAGTTATCAATTATACTTTAGTGATAAAATGCCAGTTGTTCGTTATACATTGTTAGATTGATTAACATTAATACCATGATCGATAAAACCCTGTCATAATGACCTAGAAGATCGTATCTGTATTTTAAATAAATTTAAATTATTTGATTTGAAATTTTCAAGGAACATAATATAAAAAGAATAGTAAAACAATATGTTTTAAAGTTTAATTGTTATAATTATATTTACGTTTTAGTTTTGTTTAAAGCGAATACATCCATTAAAATAAATATATAATTATGAGTTCAAGTCGCGAAAACCTTAGAAAATACTATGTTAAATTGTTACATAGAAAAAGTAGCAGAAATGTTACCTTAGAAATGTGAAGCAAATTTGTTTCGAAATATACATACGTAGAGATGTTTTTTTAATTTAAATAGACTTTCAGGGCCATTTTGCTAAAAATGCTGAAAGTAGTTTGAGGCTAAAAAATAGCTAAAATATGATAAGTATTTTGGGAAAGGCATTACCCTATTTTGTATCAATTTATAATATTAGATGTAATTTATATGCAAAATTAGCTGGTCCGATTCCTGACTAAACCTTTAAAAAACTAATGACGCAATTTTAATTTTTGTCTACATCTTTCATAATATTTTGCTATCTCATAAAGCCCATTTAAAAAAATCCCCTGTTTGCTGTTTTGCTTAGATTCAGTCTCAAAGATCTCTCCGGGGGTAATGGACAGATCTTTGAAACTAAATCTAAACATTCCAAAACGAGGCTTAAGGATAGTCCGAGATGTGTTTAGTTAGTGTTATGATAGTCTTAAGACTATAGTTCCCTATATAATATATAGGGATAGTGTTTAGACTATAGTTCACGTAAATTTGTGTCTAAATTTAAGGTTTAAATTCACATCTCGGACTATCCTTAATCCTAGTTCTGGAATAAGGGGGTTAATGTTCATTCGAGCTGAGCTGAAGATGAAACGATATTTTCTATAGGTTTCATGTGAAGGTATCCTCAAAACTTTGCTGTATGGAAAAATATAGAACGTTGTAAGTAGGTACGATTAAAAAGGTTGTTTTTTTTAAGTCCGGTTATCAACGTATCGTAAATTGTTTAATGTTAGAAGTTTTTAGAATTCTTGAGTGTAATTTAAACCGATTAAGTTTTATGTATCAGTAACTCAATCGGCAGAAACAGAAACTTAACTAAACAATGAAGGTGAACAAGATATCTGACAAGACAAGTATTACAGGTACGCGATTACAATAGGTTTAGATAATTGCTCTTTTTTATTACTATTTTAGCAGTTTGACTAACTAACTTCGGTGCTAAATCCGGGTTTACACTATTCAAATAACTTGCGATATCAAATGTGGTGAACTCGTGAGAATAAAAGGCAGCATCCGATTTCACTCAGTAGACCAATTCTCGCAAATAAATGATATCATACAAAAAATACCCTCAAAATAGATCAAAATACCCCAAAGTCAGCTTTGGGGATGTGATTTGAACAATTTTATTTACGAGAATTGACCTTCTGCTGATCGGATGACAAAGTCCGAGTGTGTTCAAATTTCAGATTATGTTGTTTCATTGCTATCTATACATATAAAATGCTTTGTCCTGAATGACTGACTGACTGACGGATCAACGCTCAGCCTGAACCGCTAATCGTAGAGACCTGAAACTTGGAAGGTGTGTTCTTTGTATGACGTAGGCATCCGATAAGAAAGGATTTTCCGAAATTCTACCCCTAAGGGGGTGAAAAAGGGGGACTTGAACAAGTGTTGGTAATAGTACAGAGTAAAGTGTACACTCTGCTTTAAAAAATACTCATTAAGTATATTATTTAATATTTTTAAATCTTCAATGTTATCTACACAAAAAAATATGGTACTTTGTTTATAATAAACTACTTCTATTTTTCTATAATTCGGGCTTATTTAATATAATTACCCGGCCGCAAAGTAAAGGTTATATTTTTTAACCGACTTCAGAAAAAGGAGGAGGTTCTCAATTCGTCGCGTATATATATATATATATATTTATTCGTGCTTCTTTTTTACTGTTATTAAGAATATTCTTCCATAAAACAATACCCGAGATCTTCGAAATGGCTACAAAGAGATTTCTATTAAAACAAGAATTAAAAATAAAATATTAGAAAATAAAATTAATTTTGTAAGGTTTCATATTACTTACTACCAACACCCCAACTACATTGATATTACCATTGTTTATTTAAAATAAGTTCATAAACGTGCCAATCTCAACGTAAAACGTAGCCAGCATTCAGCAACAAGTAAGTATTACTACTAGGTACTTCATTATTAATACTAAATATTATAAGGTATAATAAATATTATATTATTTTTCGTTTTGGTTCTGAAACTACTGGGCAAAAAACTAAATTAAAATCGGTTCTTCCGTTCAGGAGCTACGATGCCACAGACAGACAGACACACACACACACACGCAGAGGGAGAGAGGGAGAGAGTGAGAGAGACACACATCAAACTTATAACACCCCGTCGTTTTTGCGTCGGGGGTTAAAACTTTCTAAAGAAAACTTGGGAGATAATACCTAATTTAAAAGGTAACTAATGTAATTTATTATAATATTATTATTAATATTATGGAAAATAATGTATCTAAATGTTTTTTTTCTGAAGTAAATGATTTATTATTATTATTATTATAATAAGTTCTTCAACTCAAGTCGGACTTTTAAAAAGCTTATATGTATTTAAATTTAAAACATTCTATTCGATTTTAGAACTCTATTAACCCTATCGATTTAAGAACTTACTGATCCACATAGTAGAGTTTAGAGTACTCTACTGATCCACACAGTAGAGTTCTAAAATCGGTATGATTGATCGATATCGATCCTCTTTTGACGATTGTACAGTGAAATCTCGGAAGCATAGGCTAATTTTTACAGGAAAACGTACTTTTTACGATATGGTATGTCGAATGTTAACATGCCCCGTAATTGTTTATAGAGTTGCAGCCTACAATTATACAAATATATTGCCAGGCACGTTCTTCAAATAATAATATAGAAATAAATCTGAAAGCACAATAGATGTTTTGTATCACTTATTTACTGTGAAAGGACAATAAATATTATATTTGCAAAACTTTATGTTTTTCATAAATAATATTGCGATGAATTGAGTAAATATTACGAGGTTTCTTTTGACGAAATCCTCCAAGGAAATGTTTTATACAGTTATTAGCTGTTGCGGTAAACGTTGTTTTGTCAAATACAAAAAAATAGATGTTTAATTAAATAATGTTGAAAAATTAAGAGATGTAGAAAAAGGGAAAAAAAAAATCGGTCGATTCTCAGACCTAATTTAATTTTTTTTGGACGAATTTTTTTGTGTATATTCACACAAAAAAATTCATAGCTACAAATCGGTTCAGCCGTTTAGGTGGAATTTGGCAACTAACACCGCGACACGAGAATTTTATATATATACTAGCTTTTGCCCGCGACTTCGTCTGCGTAGACGTCGAAAATTTGAAGTAGATTGGACCAAGGAATCACGTTGTCTCATACAAACGTTGCCCCCCTTTTTCACCCCATAAGGGGTAGAATTTCGGAAAATCCTTTCTAATCGGATGTCTTCATACAAAGAACAAACCCTCCAAGTTTCAGGTCTCTACGATCAGCGGTTCAGGCTGATCCGTCAGTCAGTCAGGACAAAGAATTTTATAAATCTTCTATATATATAAAAATGAATTGCTGTTCGTTAGTCTCACTAAAACTCGAGAACGGCTGAACGGATTTATCTTATCTTAGTCTTGAAATGTTCGTGGAGGTCTAGGGAAGGTTTAAAAGGCGAGAAAAAATCGAATAACTTCCGGGATAACCCTAAAAACAGCCATTTTCTATTTCCCATACAAACGTTTTCTAGAGTCAATACCTACGGGATCGGGACTTACGCGGGTGAAACCGCGGGGCGCAGCTAGTATAGAGATAAATTAGATTAATCTCCAATTCTTCGTGAGCCAGGATAAAAAAACTTGAAAGTGAATTACTTAACTCTAGGAAAACAAAAACCATTAGCCTACCTAGTTTCTAGGACATTATGAACAAACCATAATTGTACTGTATTACAATTTCGTAACCACTTGTAGTAAGTACTATACAACGGTAGGGCTTTATTCGACCAAATTTAAATTCAATCCCCGTTACCAGCCAATTTAGGTAAACACAAAGTTGCTCAAGACACCAGGAAGTTTAAACTTTTTGTATTTCCTTTAAGAGGAAAGGGTACCGGAGGCTCTCTCCATACAAACGCAGTAAACTGTTTTCTCCCTGGACAATGACACTAGAGCAAATATTTTTGTTAAATAAAACTTATAACTGACATGATCATGCTTTTTTTTTTAAATCTTAATTTCTATAATAATTAGGAAATGAAAAAAACCAAAACATAGGGGCATAGACATGCCAGTTATAGGTTTTATATCACAAAAATATTTGTGCTAGTGTCATTATCCAGGGAGGAAATAGTCGACTACGTTTGTATGGAGAGAGCGCCGGTACCCTTTCACCTTAAAAGTTTAAATAAATTCTCGCGTGGAATTATTTATAAGGCGCAAGTGAGTATAAATAAAATAACTTACATTGCAGATATTCCACGTTCTCCTGTACTTCCGGCATCAGATGCATGAATGTTGTTGACATAAGAACACCACCACCGAAGGAGAGCAACGTCATGACGATTCTGTTGGAAGACTTGAGATTCCCAGCTTCGTCAGCTGTGACCCATCGCAGTTTCTTGGCGAGAAACAGGGGTACGAGACCGCAGATCATGGAGGCGGTGAACAGGACCGCCATAGCCACCCCCTTGGCCAGGACGACTCCCTCTGTGTCGTCGTCATCATGACTGTGGCCATGTCGGATAATCTCGTGCTGGACAGACATTTTATTCACAACCCGTACGACTTCAAGTGATGAACTTAAGTGAAGTGCGCGCTGTTTGCGGATGGTTTATATACGTGCGGTGTTGATTTACGTGCGCGTGCGCTGTCTGGGAACGTCGCGCGTCTACTATGCATTGTGACGCTGCCGGCCGGCTCAGTGCAATCCACTCCCGCGCAGCCTCCGTTAGTGTGAAAAAGGCCTTCGACGTCGCGCGTCGTTCACTATTTTATAGTTTGTAAAACGAGTATGAATGGAAGCATCATAAAACTATGTATGAAAGATACATTGTTTTCCAATATTGTTTCTTTTTTTTTTCAAATATTTGTGGGATTATGATCTATAGGTATCTAAATATTATGTTACTCGTACTTCTCGAAGCGAATTCTTTAGTCTAGAAAATAAATTTAACATCAAGATCAATCATAAAATTATCCTCGAGTCTAATACTTTTTACTGATCTCAAAGTTCAATAGAAAGGTTCATAAAAAAATAGAAAAACAAAAAAAAGATAGAAGGTAATTGTAGCATCAAGCAAAAAAATTGGAGAACCAACGTAGAGCTCCAAAACTGCTATTAAATAAAATAAATAAATAAATATATGTTTATTTCAGACCAAAGATATGGGTTAGTAAGCACAATAAACCTTAAAAACTAATGTTAGTACCTATATCTAGTCACCGGATGTACTTCACATGAATTCGGTCGAACCGATTCATGTGAGGGCAATCTATATTATTAGAATGTTTTCAACTTATGCAAGATTGTAAGTTCCTTCTCGAATTGAATATAAAGTCTTTCAACTCATTAATTTATAAGAAAAACATTATTAGAATGAAAACATTCCAATAATATTTATTTTAGGACTGGTCGGTGGATCTGCAATTCTGGCCCCGACTGTACAATCGATTGATTCTATTAAGATCTTAATCGATGAACGATTAATTATATTGGTACGATATAATCTTTTGATATTTCAAATCAAACATATCGAAGAAATTTTAAATGATTTTTAATAATTGTGCAGAATAAATAAAAGTATTCTATTCCGTCTATCCTGGTCACCAAAACATAAGCCTAGTTGCTTAACTTGTGCAATGTGAAATATTTGTTTATTTTATACACTACTGTCCCGGTAAGCGTTGTTTTGCCATTTACATAAAAAAAGAAGGATAAAAAAAATTAGATGTTGTTCGATTCTCAGACCTAACGAATATATACCTATACTAGCAGCGCTCCGCGGTTTCACCCCCGTAACTTCTGATCCCGTGGGAATTTCGGGATAAAACGTAAAGCCTTCCTCGATAAATGGACTATCCAACACAAAAAAAAATTTCAATTCGAACCAGTAGTTCCTGAGATTAGCGTGTTCAAACAAACAAACTCTTCAGATTTATAATATTAAGTATAGATTCGTTAGCTCATACAAATAATTTCATACAAATCGGTTCAGCCATTTAGGTGGACAAAGGTAACTAACACCGCGACACGAGAATTATATACAAGGGGGTTGGATCATCGGTTGCTGGGGAGAATCGCAGACTGATAGTTTGGCTGTAATTGCGAAGTTCAGGCTGAAATCTGATTTCGACTAAAATTTCACTAAAGTCCAAATAACTTTTGAACCACTAATTGTTTCAGAGCATACAGGGGGGTTAAATCGATAGGTACTAAGGTCACACCCCCCAGCAACCGTTGGTCCACTCCCCTTGTTACACCGTACTACTTGAACGGACTGTTTTCTGCGATTAGACCCTTTTTAATTGTGTCCTTTTTGCGTGAGGATGGAGTAGGCTTGCCCAGCACCTACTACCCTCTCAGCCTAGTCGACCATGTCCAGAGGAGAGAACTAGTCAATACTTCTGGAGCCAACTAAGCCGCGGGTTTCATCACGATGTTTTCCTTCACCGTAAGATGTCAGTGTCAGTTAGCGCACATACATTTTTCTTAAGAAAAATATATTGGTACACGGCCGGCCGGGATTCGAACCCACGACCTTCAGAATGAAAGTCGAGGTATCTACCACTAAGCCAACACCGCTCTTGTTACACCGTATGTATTGGGATTGTAGTTAAAAAATGTTTAACCAGAATAATTTGTCACAGTAACTTGTAAAAAAATTCCAATGTGAAATAAATGTAGACATAACATAATATGTAATGTCGAAATGTGTAAACACATGACTAAGTAAGTACATTAACATTAACATCTTGACACACTTCTGTTAACTTTACACTCACTGCAATGTATATTCTTTTTATTTTTATCTTTAAGTAGGTAAATACCTAAATCAAAACAATTTTATGCTATGATTTATGGGTAGAATCTTATCGTTAAATAAGGTATTTTTAACACCCGACGCGAAAACGCCGGGGTCTTTTAAGTTGTTTCATGGACTTTAGAGAATATTATTTAGGGAATATTATTTATTCTAAAATGTCGTGGACATGGGAATAAGCCAGTTTGATGTGTCTGTCTGTGGCATCGTAGCTCCCGAACATATGAACCGATTTTAATTTGTTTCTTTTATTTTTGTAGCAAGAAATAATCATCTCTTTAGAAACGCTAGAGAAATTACTTGGTTTTAGTAAAAAATAAGCAGTATTTTTAGTTTAAGTTCAAGTTCAAATTTTTATATAAAATATATAAAATATATTTATATTTATAAATATATTTATATATAAAATATATTTATATATTAAATATTTTTAGTTTATAAGCAACATTCCTTAACTGAGAATATTGCTTTGTTTAATATTTACTAAAAACAAGTAATTATTATCTAGCGTCTATGGGAGAGGATTGTATGTATGTATGTATGTATGCATACGGGCTTTTTTCCGCAACTAGACTCATTTTAATTGGGTCCTTTTTGCGTGAGGATGGAGTAGGCTTACCCAGCACCTACTACCCTCTCAGCTTAGTCGACCATGTCCAGAGGAGAGAACTTGTCAATACTTCTGGAGCTAACTAAGCCGCGTGTTTCATCACGATGTTTTCCTTCACCGTAAGATGTCAGTGTCAGTTAGCGCACATACATTTTTGATGGAAGAGGATTATCTTCTTGATTTATTCTATTTATTTACCAATACTACCTTACATTATACAGGGTTATTGGTAATTATACTATCAAGCCGTTAAGGGCTACTTCTGTGCACCTAAACAAACAACTTTTGTTCTACGACTTTTGGAAATTCGATTTTTTTAAAGTTACCTAAAAGTCAGCTGTTCCTTACACGGAGAGGTCATTAACCTTAAAATGTTAATTATTTTTTAAGTTTTATCTACTGAATGATGTCACATGTCTGTCACTAATCTACATGGTAATTTAACATCATTGTTATTATCTACTGTCTGAATCTAGTCAGAATGACCATTGTTTTTTAAAAATCAGCTGTTTTTCGAATTAACATAACCTCAAAAGTCGCAAAAAACTATGTACTTCAGATTTCAATCTTTTTTTATTTAATTTTTCTAATACTTTGTAGAATTACTTTGTAGAACTATTCTAACAAAACAAAAAAAAGTCCCGCAAAAAAACTACTTTACGGATTTCAATCTTTTTTTATTTAATTTTCCTAATACTTTGTAGAAGGATCTACTCCAAAAAAAAGTAGCAAAAAAAAATCTACTTAACACATTTTAATTTATTTTTTTGATAGTTTGTAGAACGTTCTTACCATATTCTTACTCTTACTGAAAAACATTTTATGGTGCCGAAAATTGACGCTTGTGAAGCGGTTCTATATTCATCATACCTTTTAATCTAGTTGGGTTTTTTAGAGTATGAATAAACTGTACAATCCTATAGCATATTAATGACCGTATAGGTAAAATCAGTTAATTTGTTTTGATACGGGTTTGGGTTGGAATTTTCCTTTTGAAACTACTCTACTCGCTACCTTTGTATTTGGAACGATTTCCTTTTACGAAATTTAATTAGAATTGTAACTTTTAAAATCGATTTTATTTCTAAATGTAGAATTTAAGAGTTATACATAAAAGCTATGTAATTAAATTATTCATTCATTCATTTCATCTTTAGGGTTCCGCTTTAGGTACCTCAAAAAGTAAAAAACGGAACCCTTATAAGATCACTTTCTTGTCCGTCTGTCTGTTTTATTGACAGCTTCTCTTTGTATTTTTAAAATCTTTTTTTTTATTTTGAAAGTTGTTTCTATTATTTATCTTGTTTGTGTCTTATTCTCCTACTAGCTTTTGCCCGCGACTTCGCCCGCGTAAAAGTCGAAAGACCAAGGAATCACGTTGTCCCATACAAACTTTGCCCCCCTTTTCACCCCCTTTGGAGTAAAATTTGGGAAAATCCTTTCTTATCGGATGCCTACGTTACACAAAGAACACACCCTCTAAGTTTCATGTATCTACTATCAGCGGTTTAGGCTTTGCGTTGATCCGTCAGTCAGTCAGTCAGTCATTCAGGACAAAGAATTTTATATGTATAGATAACTATTATTATCTCGTGTTTCGTTCCAATAAACCAGGGGTGGCCAAACTTTTGACCTGTGAGGTATACTCGTGTTCAAAAATATTTCTAGTGGTCGAGTGCAAGGTAAAGCATACATAGGGAACGTCGGAACTAAACAGTTTTGTAATAACTTTGTAAGTATTTACTTAATGAAACGTAAAATACAAAATTCGAATTTTTCTTTCTGCCTAACGGTTTTTAAGTGTCCAATATCCACCCAAAACTTTAAACTTTTTTGGGTGATAATTTGACACTACATATTCTCTGCGAGGGAGTTCCATTGCACTGAGACCAAAACGCGTGTGTTGCTGGTATGTAAGTACGTGACGTGAATATGTCAATTTAAAATAATGTTATTTTTCTATTTAGTTCATTAACTCTCACGGGCTACCTAAATCGCCTTCGCGGTCGACCAGTAGATCGCGATCGACCTCTTGGCTATCCCTGCAATAAACTATTCTATTTGATTCATTTTTATTTAGGTCATTCTGTATGGCAATGCTTAACACTTTTGCCATACAGACAGCCTTTTGGGCACACCTCCAAGGGACTCCCCCATTCGGACGTTTCATTTTTATAAAGAAGGTAAGTAGGTTATTTAATTAATTAAGGTTCTATTATTTAATTGTTATGAAGAATATTTTATTCTTGTTACTAAAACGAGAAATCTAAGGTAAAGTTAAGGTTCTATACCGTTAAGTCAATATTTGACAGATTCTACATATGACAGATTTTACAAATGACAGATTCTATATATGATAGATTCTACATATGACAGACATATGATGACGGGAAATTCCAGGGATTTTAGGTACCGGGATTTCCCGGTTCTATATCCTAAAACAGACATACACCCAGACTAGAAACAGTTATCTATAGCATAAATAGTTTGAGGTCGTTAATATTATGTGATGTATATAAAAGTATGTACAAAATAAAAGTATGTTACTTATATAACTACATACACTAGCTGCCCGGCAAACATTATTTTGCCCCATTAAAAAAAAAGGGAAAAAATATAGATGTTGTTCGATTCTCAGACCTAACGAATATATACAAAAAATATCATACAAATCGGTTCAGCCGTTTCTAAATTACCCCGAGAATTTATATAGAAGATTTAATACTAGTTATGCTAGTCAATATGTAGTGATTCTACTCTCACTTTTTTCAAAATCTTACAAATGTAGAATCCGTCATTTGTAGAATCTGTCATATGTAGAATCCGTCATATGTGAATCTGTCAAATGTAGACTATGATGTCTAAAGTAGAATCTGTAAAATGTAGACTTAAAGTTTTATACTTACATAGTACTTCTTTGTGTGTGTTTGCGTCAATGAGACTTGATCGTTGTTATTGAGAACACCAGGCGGCATTGCTCAACGTAAATGAAGGTCGATTCACAGATTTAAGACATGGGAGCGAAACATATTATTGAGTGTAGTCATGTTAATTCATATGTAGGTACATATTTAGGTTATACCACTTTATCCTTAAAGACTTTTTAAAAAAAGTTAATGAGTTAGGCGATGGGATTAGGGGGAATGGGGGTGACTCCCGCTCCGGCTCGTTTCTGGCGCAGAGTTAGCCATCGCCATTCAGCGTGAACCTTTGCGCCGGGAACGATAAGGGGCGGGTTATTTGACTAACTGGTGGCTTCATTTATTTTTATTTATAATGTTAAATATACAATTTGTTCCAGCGAAGGCATATTAATACGAAAGGGGGTTGTCCTAGACGTCTAGGCGAACAACTTTTGTTCTACGGCTTTTGGAAATTCGAACATTTCGTTCGAAGTTTTTGAAACAGCTGATTTTCAACTAAAAATTTCCCTTAGAATTATCGAAAAAATTTCGAATTTCCAAAAGTCGTAGAATTAAAGTTGTTCGCCTAGACGTCTAGAACAACCCCCTTTCGTATTAAAACCCCTTCACTGAAACACATTGTATAAGTATGTCTTTATTTATAAATAAGGAGAATATATTATATTAGAATTAGAAAGATATTATAATAATTCTGTACATTTAAAAAAAGTTAGTTCCAGATTCCTACAGATTGCTATAGGATTAAAAAGATATCTATGGCCAGTATAGAAATTGATGAAACGTGTAACGTGGTTGTATATGATCTATTTTGTTGCCGTCCCCGTACAGGCAATAAAGAAGAAAAATATTTATTGTTTAAACCTAGAATTAGATTTGAGCTTCCGTTCATCGAGCAGTTCGAAATTTGAAAAAAACGTATAAACAAATCTAATACTTCTTCCTAATTTTTAAGTTTTTAAACGTTTTCAATGTCTTAGTTGTTAGAAGCTTCTAAGCATAGGGAAATATAGTCGTTTCGACCCGGTCCGTACTAGCCCACTATAGATTTCAATACCAAATAAGATCGACAAAGTACGGCAAAAAATACCGGTCCGGTTCCATTCCTATAGCTCTGATATTAGGCGGAGACCTGCTCTGCTTGTGCTTAATTTTGTTTCATTTATGACAAAAAAGATCCTGTAATTAGGTACTTTTTAAGGTTTGCAAATATTTTCCAAGTAAACAATTAAACATTCCAATTTCTTCAGGCACAACCGGTCCTCGGTCTTCGTCAATCTTCGGCCATGACTGTTCTGTATCATTATGGTGGTACTTAAAATGCTGCAACAACAAGTTATTTGAGATAGTAAAAACCTCCAACTCAATGAAAGTTTGCAAGATGAAAAATACATAATCTGTGAAAATTTAAACTGTCTAGCTATAGTAGCTATCATGGTTCATGCCCGGACAGTGAAGTCGTAGGGTCCCGTTTTTACCCTTTGGGTACGGAATACTTCCAATGAACAAACATTTAACCTGAAAACGGCCCTCCTTATTTGAAATTTGAGGGTTAATGATAATTACTCCATCTCTAGTTAGTTAATTACACCTTAGGGGAGGCTGAAAAACAGCGTTGTGCAGGACCAGAAATGGCACTGCTCAACAATAAAGCTGACGCCTCCTTTTGTCTAATTATACTCTTGTGTGATAGAAGGAGTAGGGCATAAAGTTTATTTAGACAATTTTTTTGAAGTGAAAACTTCTTTAGCGGCGTTGAGCACTTTTTCTGTAATGGGTATAAAATCTTAAACTCGCGTCAGGATACGAAAAAGCGTAAGGCGTCAGGACACGTGACCTGATCGAAAAAGCGTAAGACGTCAGGGTCCTAACAGCTAGTACATTTTTGTCAATGTATGGGAGAAAAATGCCTGTCGTTAGTCAAGAGATGGCGCTTGTTTACTTTTAATTCTGTTTTTTGGTTGGTTTCGCGTCACTAATTGTTTCTTAACATAAAGGTGCAGAATAAACCAGGATTTTCTTATTCGTAAAAATATATTGATAAAGATGTTACTCGTTACAATGTTGAAGGGCAAGTGAAGTGCGATCCTACGATGACATTAGACATTAGGCAAATTAATAAAAGCGCCTATTAAATTGTTGGAGCAACTGCGTTCCTAGTACTTTTGCTCTAAGATGAAGTATTTCAAGGTCAGCCTTGACATACTCCCCGCCGTTGAAAGTATTTTCAACTTCTTTATTCCTGTAGTTCTTCCGCCGTAGGAAGAGGGCAGAGACGGACCAGGGCACGACGTACGCAGCCTTTGATAGTGTTGACATCTGCTACTCTCGTAACGCCGTCTGGGCCGGGAAACAGACGTTGGATTCGTCCGAGTCTCCATTGTAGTGGTGGTGTGTTGTCTTCAGCCAGCAGTACCATATCCCCAACGTTTATTGTGCTGGAACTAGTTCGCCATTTTGTGCGTTGCTGGAGCTCTGATATGTATTCTCTTTGCCAACGTTGCCAGTAATGTTGTCTGATTTTTTCTAGTCTTTCGTATCGTTTCAGTTGGCTTTCCTTGAGTTTAGTCAAGTCTGGTGTAGGGAGCGCTGTAAGCGGTCGTCCGATGATGAAGTGTCCTGGAGAGAGGGAAAGGAAATCATTAGGACTGGATGAGAGTGGACATAAGGGACGGCTGTTCAGAATAGCCTCCACTTGTGTAAAGAGAGTGGAAATTTCCTCATATGTGAGGTGGCAATTTCCCATGACTCGTTTTAAATGAAATTTTGCCGATTTAACACCGGCCTCCCAGAGGCCACCGAAGTGAGGAGCGTAAGCAGGTATGAAAGTGAATTTAATACCTAACTGACTTGCAAAATCCAATAAAGGTTCTTGAGTTTGATTTAAAAACGCTCCTATCTCTTTTGATGCGGCTACAAAATTACGGCCATTGTCACAAAATATTTCCATCGGTTTACCTCTCCGAGATACAAATCGTTTCAAAGTCATGATAAACGCATCCTTAGATAAGTCACTTACGGCTTCCAAGTGAATGCATTTAAATCGTAGACATACAAATAGACATAAATAGCATTTAATTAAACGTGATCCACCGTGCATGCTATCTATATGTTGTTTTATAAAATACAACTTCGTTAATTTGTGTGACGAGTGTAATAATATAGGATGTTTCTTATCATAGGGGTACATTGAAGCATCTATGCGTCCACCTACTCTAATTAGCTTATTATTATCTAAAAATGGAGATAATGAAAGTATTTTACTATTACTATTTAATTGTTTACCCTTAAGGAGTAAATCATATTCTTTAGAAAACGATTCTCGCTGCGAGATACGACATAATGAATTGAATGAGTCACGCAGCTCGTTAATCGATAATATACCTACACGCTTATTACTATTTCTTAAGTTATGAATAAACCTAAGTATGTATGCAAATATTCTATGTATTTTGTTGAATGATGAATATATATTAAAATCTAAAAATTGACTGGTGGTAACAGTATGGGATTTTAATTCTAATATCGTATTAGACTGATTTAATTTAAGAGTTGGCCATTCGGATTCACTTTTATATAAAAACTCCGGGCCTGACCACCAGATCTTGGAATTTATTAATTGTTTTCCAGTGACACCTCGCGATATTAAGTCCGCCGGGTTGGAATCAGTAGGTACGTAACGCCAAGCGGTACTATTAGTAGTCTTAGTAATAGTTGCATGATTGCATAATGTGACCTTGGGTGGGGTCATTGAACTAATTGGACCTGATATAATCCAGCCTAGTTGTGAGCTTCTAAGCTTCGTATTAGTATTGTTATCGTCTAAAGAACGCTGCTCGTTACCTAACAAATCCCAAAACAAATCCGCGCCTATAAGGATGTCTATCGGAGACGGTTGGTAAAAGGTAGGGTCGGCAAGCTGTATATCTTTAGGTAAATTTAGTGATTGAATATCGATAAGGCTCTTAGGTAAATGACCTGTTAATTCTTTTAGAACTAAACATGATAGTGAGACCTTGTAATTTTTGTTTATTGAGTTGATTTGTATGTTAACACTTTCTATAGCCTGGTTGGAGGAAATGTTTCCTATGCCAGTTATTTTTATTGAATTGATTGAATTGGATTTTAACGAGAGCCTGCTCTTTAGGGACTCTGTTATGAATGAAGATTGGCTGCCACAATCTAGCAAAGCGCGAACTTTAGCCTTCTGTTGGGTTATAGTATTCGACACCTGGATTATGGCAGTGGATAAAAGTACTTGATTTGATTGTTGATTTGAAAAGTTAGCAATTACTTCACAATCACTCTGTTGTTCATCTGTAGTGATGAGGTTGCTATCAACAGATTGACAATGAAGCAAACTATTGTGTCTGCCTTTGCAAATGCGACATGGACCTAAGCGGCACTCATTAGTCGAGTGACCTGACCTAAGACAATTTTTGCATAGTTTATGTTTGATTATGTCTTTTAATCTGTCATCTATCCTTTTTGATTTGAAAATGTGACAGTCATAAATTCTGTGAGACCCGTTACAGATAACACATGAGAATCTTGGATTGGAACTTGTAAATGATTTTGAGTTGTCCTGCACCGATTTTTGATTGAATTGAGGTGCAGGACGAGATTGAGATGTAAAAGGAAATGTGTCTGTATTCTCGAGCACATCTGCCCGATCAATTAAAAAAGTAAAAAATTGTTTCAAAGTGGGTACATCGTCTTGTGAAGATTTACGATGTTCTTCCCATTTTATTAATGTATTTTGGTCTAATTTAGTGGTAAATATGTAAATAATGAGACCGTCCCACATATCTGTTGGTTGACCTAAACTAGCTAAAGCGCGCAGATTCTTTGTAACATGATCTACTAAGTTTCTAAGAGACAATTCAGACTCACGAGTAATTGGCTTAAAACTGAGCAGCGATTTAAAATGATTTTTAATTAGAACTCTTTTGTTATTAAAACGGTTGCACAGAAGATTCCATGCCTCATTGTAATTAGCCTCGGAAACCTCAAGGTTATCTAGAACACTAGCCGCGCTACCTTCTAGATAGGATAAAAGATAGTGGAACTTGCTGATCGTAGGTATGCGTTCATTATCATGAATGAGTTTAGTAAATGTATCTCGAAAACGCAACCAGTGGAAATGTGAACCATCAAATTTAGCTATTTGAATTCGAGGTACTTCAACACCAGAATATTGGTGATGATGTTGCTCCCGACAACACGAAGCATCATGAACAGAATTGCGTCTTCTTTCACATTCTTGTTTTTTATTAAATGATTCGATTAAATTCTTTGCCGTAGCTATGTTAATTACAATATCACATTCAATGCTTTCGCGTTCTTCAATTTCGTACTTAATGTTGTCTGGATATACAACCTCTATTTCATTCTGCAAATCATCAAACCGAACCGATAAAGCTTCAAATTTCGCTAATTTTAAAGACAATTCAGTTAATTGAATATCACTCAATGCTTCAATTTTGGAAACACTGGTTAAATATTTTTTAAATTTAGTGATTTGGCCTTTGATAGACGACCGTTTAGTCAGTAATTCGGTGTGCCGTTTATCAGCTTTTGGTACGGACCCAGATTCCTGTGATGTTAATGACATTTTGAAGCTGTATCAGAGTAAGGTTTTATAAAATAACTAATAAAAAATGTATAAACGCTCACGCTCCTCGTTTCGTTGACTCCTGATGCACTGGAGGCCGGCAGGATCGAGCACGATGTCACCACGTGCCACCACGTGCTGGCTCGAAGATGATAGCTCGGCTTTGAGAGTAGTACGGCAACCAGCACCCGAAGAGTGCGGAGAGGGATGTTTTGAATGTATATTATCCTGGAATTGTTGGCAGGATGTGTGAATAATTGATAAAAATGACGTGGGTAGTATGAAGTTCGGGAAGATGATGTGTCTTTTTACTTGAAATTTGATGAAATTCGCAATGATAATTGATAAAGCTATTAGTAATATTTGTAAAATATGCAATTATCACCGTATTTGAATGAATTTGGATGAATTTTGGCTGAAATGTTGCGACTTGCCCAATGTTCGATGAATATGTGGGTAATTGAAAAATATTATTTCAATGAAAAAATGGATATTTTGGGAAATATTCTGCACAAAAAACGGATTTACACAAGTGAAATGCTATATCTGAATGTAGTTTGTAAGGATATATAGGTATTTTGTAGTTTGGAGTAGATAAAATGTAGGAAAGGAAGGACACTTATCTGATGACGACGATCGTTGCACGGCGTGGCGTCTTTGCTGCACCACTGACCACACCAGATCCTTATTATATAAGCCTCCTTATGTCTTCTTTCCCCTCATGGGCCACCATTTTATGTTTCTTAACATAAAGGTGCAGAATAAACCAGGATTTTCTTATTCGTAAAAATATATTGATAAAGATGTTACTCGTTACAATGTTGAAGGGCAAGTGAAGTGCGATCCTACGATGACATTAGACATTAGGCAAATTAATAAAAGCGCCTATTAAATTGTTGGAGCAACTGCGTTCCTAGTACTTTTGCTCTAAGATGAAGTATTTCAAGGTCAGCCTTGACACTAATCTTATATCTTTAAATGAGCAATTCTTGTATATATAATTGGAATCTCGGAATCCGCTCCAACGATTTTCATGAAATTTGGTGTATAAGGGGTTTCGGGGGCGATAAATCGATCTAGCTAGGAATCATTTTTAGAAAATTTCATTTCATTCGTGTTTTATCGAAACTTACTTTTTTTATCTGAAAAATATGACTCTTCCTGACATCTATTGGTCGAACTACTAATACTATTTTTTGTGAGCAATAAAGTTATTCCAGCAGATGGCGTTGTTAAGCTAAGTAATGTTAAGTTGGCTAGACTAAGAAAAAAAAAATATACCGAGCAAAGCTCGGTCATCCAGGTACTAATATGTTAATGTTATATATCTATCTATAGCTACGAGTGTGTATGACCACTGTCATTTCATTCATAGTTTTAAGTTTTCACTTCTGTCGGCAGTCCCCAATGACTGCCTGTTTTTTTTTTCATTTAATTTCAAAATCTCGAAAATGCTTTAAATCAGAAATTTATTGGCAACCGAAAAACTTTCTTGAGACATTCATAAATATCAATCTACAAGCTCGGTATTTAATAGTAGTTTACGAGGTTTTTTTACAACTGCGAAGTTGATTATGAATTTCTTGTGACTCTATATCAAGAGGAGTATTTAAAAAATGTGCTCTTACCAGCAGCTTGTCTATACATATAATACATATGTTTGTCCTGAATGACTGACTGACTGACAGATCAACGCACAGCCTAAACCGCTGATCGTAGAGACCTGAAACTTGGAGGGTGTGTTCTTTGTGTGACGTAGGCATCCGATAAGAAGGATTTTTCGAAATTACACCCCAAAGGGGGTAAACAAGGGGGGCAAAGTTTGTATGTGACAACGTGATTCCTTGGTCCAATTTACTTCAAATTTTGCAAAAACATTCTTTAACAGAATTGATGGAACACGTATTTCGTATTATATTGAAATTCATCCCCTAACGGGGTTAAAAAGGGGTAGAAAGTTATTTTAGGGGTGGTTTGCTTAAGAGTACAATTTTTGACGTTAGTGCTATTATAATATTCTGTGCCGACAGTAACATTTTAGCGCCGAGAAATATTCCAATTTCCTCTGTAGGAGTCGAACCAATTATTGTGGTTCGGCTCACCGCACCGGCTGCCGACATGACAATCCGTCTTGCCGTTGATTTGCTACTGATTGACTGCTGTCACTATCCTTATAGGAATTTTGATATTTTCAAACCATAACACAATTTCTTTTGGAGCCGTCGAAAATATAATGTTATATAATATTATTCAGGTGACAATGGGCTAACTGTTGCTTAGGCCAATTGCTCAGCATTGTCATCCAAAGAATTGCAGTGCAATGCAGCCTTTTTGGTATCCTATGGAAACTTTATTTTAGTTTTAAAATAATACTTGGAGTTCCTGGAATTTATGGAGCTGATATTTTTTAATTGAATGCTTTCGTAGGATATGCTTATATGGGAAGTAATAATGTAACAAATCATTTATTATTTAGCTATGTTGTAGTTAATATTCTGACTAGCTTCTGTGGCTTTGAACGCTGAAATGGCGTTCAAAGCTCAGCAAGCCCTTGGTGGGAAATTTCAAAAAAATCCTGTCTTAGTTTGAATACTTAAGAGGAAAGGTAACCCGGTGCAGTACTCTTTCCCTAATAACATGAAATTTGAAGAGTGTGTTGTTTGTGAAGTGTAAGTTAAGAGGAAAGGTTACCGGCGCTCTCTTCATACAAACGTAGTCGACTGTTTCCTCCCTGGATAATTACACTAATACAAATATTTTTGACGCATAAAACTTATAACTGCCATGACTATTCCCCTATGTCTTGATTTTTTTTTCATTTTCAAATTTTCATAAAAATTAAGAGTTAAAAAACAAAATATTTATAAAAAATAAGACATAAAGGTATGGTCATGGCAGTTATACATTTTATGCTGCAAAATTATTTGCTCAAGTGTCATTATCGAGGGAGGAAACAGTCGACTACGTTTGTATGGAGAAAGCGACGTTACCCTTTCCTCCTAACTTACAATTTACAAACAACACACTCTTCAAATTTCATGTTACTAAGACCAGTCGTCAGTCAGTCAGTCAGTACTTTGAATCTTATATATAAAGATAGTAAATCATATTCACTATGTTCCCATTATTTCTCAGATCACGTTTCTAGTCTCGATAACCTATAAAGACATGGTGCATAAAGCTGTCTTCTAAACAACTCCCGTCTACTGGACACAGAAGGTTTGAAGTCTGACGAATGTCCGAGTCAGAACACAAATCTCATTAAAACTGTAATTATAGGTAGGTAAAGAAAGTAGGGTAGATGCATTTGTCTTCTCTAGGAAGCGATTTATGATGGTAGATTCTATCTTTCTTTATTGATACTGACCGCATAATATATATTTTCTATTCTATACATATAAAATGCTTTGTCGTGAATGACTAACTGACGGATCAACGCACAGCCTAAACCGCTGATCGTAGAGACCTGAAACTTGGAGGGTGTGTTCTTTGTATTACGTAGGCATCCGATAAGAAAGGACTTTGAAAAATTCAACTCCTAAGCGGACGAAGTCGCGGGAAAAAGCTAGTCGAAGAATATATTTTTTGAATAATAGAGGTATGTATTTATTCAATTAGGTATGTAATATTTGCATTCTCTAAAAATGCATTCTCTAACATTTTGAACCGTGACGAGATTTGGAAATTCATGTTTCCTTCAAAATCCAAGGGCCGGCTAAAGTTATATATTTGCTGCCAAGATACAAACTTATGTCCTTGTCAAACTCTCAATGTAAAAATCTAATAAATTTTTTTGGACTCGTATAAAATTTGTGAGATTTTGGCAATTTAGATTCTTAATTTCCCTTGAGAAATCAAAGATTTCCATTAAAATTGAACCTTTAAAATTATCTTTATAAGACAGTAGATATCCTACTAATATATGTAATAAAATATAATAAATGTGAAAGTTTGTGCGTGTGTGTGTGCGTGTTTCTTACTCCTTCACGCAAAAACTACTGGACCGATTGCGATGAAACTCGGTATGTAGATTACTTTTTATCCCGATATTCCCACGGGATCGGGACTTACGCGGGTAAAACCGCGGGGCACAGCTAGTATAAGATAAAATATATTTCTTTTAGTTTGTTTTTTTACGTCTAACTTCTGAGCCTAATAGTTGTAAGAATTCCTGCGTCACAGGTAATTAATTTACGACGTTTCTGCGAACACAAAACTACCCATAAGTTTAGTTTAATCCTGTAGTCTATAAATGTAAGTAGGTATACCTATAGCTCGATACCTAAGTGACTTTTTTTGTACTTCAAAAGGTCATAATTCAAGTTCTCAGCTTTTTACTTAGTTACCGAGTTTTATTGTTATCCGGTCAGTAGTATTGGTATGAAGAAGTAACAAACAAACATACTAACACCATTATGGAGTGAATGCAAGCAAATCAGTGAGCAACAGCTAGTGCAATATCTATATATATAAAAATGAATTGCTGTTCGTTAGTCTCACTAAAACTTGAGAACGGCTGAACGGATTTATCTTATCTTAGTCTTGAAATGTTCGTGGAGGTCTAGGGAAGGTTTAAAAGGCGAGAAAAAATCCCACGGGATCGAGACAAACGCGGGTGAAACCGCGGGGCGCAGCTAGTATATATATATATTTTAATGTGCTAATTAAGCCCTTTTATTTGATACCCCACACGGTACATTTTAATTATTTTTATTTTTTAATTCATGACTTTTTTATGTCCTCTAGAGTGCGCCATATTTAATTTATATTGACGTCACATAGCCAATAACTAGCATACCATTGAGACGCTTCTAACGATACCTCAATATCATAATATATAACATACATTCAGGTCAAACACATAACCCTCTCGTTTGGCTTCGCCGAAGCCGGGTAAAAAAGGAACCTTCATGATATCACTCATAATATCCTATATATAATATCTTATGATCAGCACTCATTTGTCCGTCTGTCTGTCCATGTGTCACTACCGATTTTCTCAGGAAACGGGTGGACCTAGCAAGTTGAAATTTATACTAGATACTGAGGTCTACAGGTCTGAGGTCCCTATTATGTGTATAAAAACCTGAGACAACACGATAAAAAGATATGGGCAAATTTAAATTTTCGCGATAACTTGTAAGTTTTATTTTTTACCTTAATTTTGCAGCAAAAAAGCAAAGTCTTACAGTACAAATGAAGGAAATATTCCAAAAAATAAAAAAAAGATCAAAAATGATGAATAAATAACCCATATATAAATAAATAAATATTTCAGGACATTCCACACATCGCCATCTAGCCCCAAGCTAAGTAACTAGACTTGTGTTATGGGTGCTAGATAACGGATCTACTACTTATATACTTTTTTTTGTAAATATATACTTATAATACACAGAAACAACCAGACCACAGACAAATATCTAAGCACTAGCAGCGCTCCGCGGTTTCACCCGCGTAACTCCCGATCCCGTGGGAATATCGGGATAAAAAGTATCCTATAGCCTTCCTCGATAAATGGACTATCCAACACAAAAATATTTTTTCAATTCGAACCAGTAGTTCCTGAGATTAGCGCGTTCAAACAAACAAACAAACGAACAAACTCTTCAGCTTTATAATATTAGTATAGATAAATACATGTCTGAGGCGGGAATCGAACCCGCAACCCTGTGTTTGGCAGTCCGGCATGGTGACCATTGTGCCAACTGGATCGTCATCGTTGACATCGTTGACGCCAATAAAGATAGTCCAATTTTATTATGGCGGTATTATGAGTACGGAACCCTCGCCGCACGAGTCCGACTCGCACTTGGCCGGTTTTTTCTGTTTATAATCTCAAATCGGCATAACAGCCTTCTTACGTCAGTGACAAATTGTACAGTCACGCTCAAATGGCCATAATAATATCAATTGTTCAATATTTTAACAATATCGATTTTATGAGACGTATTTTAGATAAATGTGATTTACTGTAACACCTTTCTAATCAAACAATTAATTTTTATTTCTGGGTTCTTATCATATACAATGTATTTATCAAAAGCTTAATAGGTATTTAGGTGTTTACGTCAAGCCGTATAACGAAAGTGATGATAACGAATTTAGCCTTCGTCGTTCGTCGCTAATTCGTTATCAGTCGTAATTTCTACATTTTTATCAAGAATAATAAATAAAGAAATTATTTCTAGATAGTATTTTAGAGAGTTGAAATGCTACGGTTAAAGCGGGGGTCGTCGCCAGTTCAAATCACACCGAGTAGTATAGGATCCCTTTATGAACGACCTTCACTGAGCTGATTAATGGATGAAAGTATTTTTATCACAGTAGCTCATAAAGTGGATCTTATTAACCCGCGTTTATTCTCATAATCCAACGTATTATGCACGCCGTGCATTTTACATCACCTTATCTCACTAGTGCTGTAAAGTTGTCTGTCTGGACAACTGTCTGGACAACTGTCTGGACAACTGTCTGGACAACTGTCTGGACAACTGTCTGGACAACTGTCTGTACAACTTTAACAAGTATTTTATTTTATTCAAAACTGTGATAATAAAACGTCGTACGATGCGCATATGGATATTGATCATTGCATCTCGGCATTTTGACACGCTCGTGTTCCGCTCGCGCGTCACAAACCGCCTCTATACAATGATCAATTTACCACACTTGTATCGTAATGTACTATTTTACCTCAATTTAGTTCTAGTTGTGGATATCCGTTATTGGCTATCTGTTTTATATTTTTGTTTCTAGTTTGTTGTATTGACTGTGGATGTTCCTAAGATAATAAAATAAATAAATAAGAAAGCCTCCAGTTCTGTTCATTTATTTACGTAAAAGTTGGTACATTAATAAGAACTTATAAAATATTATTATACAGATTCTTAACTTTAGTCAAATGTGTTGACATGCAAATACAAATTTATAGTACATACCTACATACTTTTATATAATACTATTAATTGCAAAATTTCAAAATTATTGTCAAAATAAAATAAAGGTAGGTATTAGATAAATAAATGTCAATGAAACGTAGGTGCCATCAAATTCTGATAATTAATAGATACCAAGTAACTCATTTACAGAATAAAATACCTTTTCTAATAGCCCGTAAACCTACTTATTAAATTCCGTTATTTTAAAATGAAAACGTAGCCATTATGGTAATGATTTTCCTCAACGATACGTGATTGCATTACACAATGCGGAATCAACGTCATTATAGAATAGAAATCCATTGGGAATTCCCTTTTCGAGCGTGTGAAATTGATTAACTCCCGGACTCCGGTTCTGTAGCTAACAGCTCTGTGAGAACAAAAACCGGCTAAGTGCGAGTCGGACTTGCGCACCAAGATAGATAGATAGATAGATGACTTTATTCGTACAACATGTAAAACCCAGAACACTATATACACAAAGTAAAGTTATAGCTAGAAGGTTTAAGTTGCAAAAATGGGAGGCCTTATCGCTGAAAGGGATTTCTTCTTTGGATGGAAAATAACTGATTCGGCTTTAATGGTAAGGGTTCCGTACCATGTTGTATGGGAGCCCCAATGATTTTTTTAAGCTATTCACCGAATCAAGAAATTCCGTAACGAAAATAAAACCTAACAACCCCCACTCCGCCTACTATGTAGCTCGGCCGAGCGTCCGCTTAACGTGTATGTATTTGGTACGACTGTACGAAGCTCGCACGATGCAATATCTTTACCGCGGCAGTCCCCGAGTGCCACACTTTTTTTTTCTAACTGTCTAGCTATCACGGCTCATAAGATATAGCCTGGTGGCAGACAGACGGACGGACGGACGGACGGATAGTGAAGTCTTAGTTCCTAATAGGGTCCCGTTTTTCCCTTTGGGTACGGAATTTAAAGAAAAAGGTTCGAATTAGATTCATAAATGTCGATCTGCACAGAAAAAACGTTAGAAGCAAGAAATAATCATCTCCCTATAGACGATAGAGAATAATATTTTCTTGGTTTTTGTATAAAATCTTAATTTAGTATAATGAGCACAAGCTGTCCCAGCAAACTTTGTTTTGCCATTTACAAAAAAAGGGGAAAAAAAATCAATACTGTTCGATTCTCATGCCTAACAAATATACTTACACAAAAAAAATATACAAATTGGTTCAGCTATTCAGCTGGAGTTTGGCAACTACCACCGCGACACGAGAATTTTATCCTACTAATATTATAAATGTGAAAGTTTGTGTGCGTGTGTGTGTATGTATGTTTGTTACTCCTTTACGCAAAAACTACGGGACCGATTGCGATGAAATTCGGTATCTAGATAAACCTGGATTAACAGAAAGGCCAATATTCTCTCGGGATCGGGACTTATGCGGGTGAAACCGAGGGACGCAGCTAGTATATTTATATAAATGACTAGCTTTTGCCCGGAACTTCGTCCGCGTAGAAGTCGAAAATGGACCTAGAAATCACGTTGTCCCACACAAACTTTGCCCCCCCCCCCTTTACACCCACTTAGGGGTATAATTTTGGAAAATCCTTTCTTATCGGATGAATACGTCACACAAAAAACACACCCTCCAAGTTTCAGGTTTCTACGATCAGCGGTTTAGACTGTGCGTTGATCCGTCAGTCAGTCATTCAGGACAAAGCATTTTATATGTATAGAAGATAGAGCTAGACATAATTATACCTGTTTATTATGGTAGGTACGTGTAAATAGAGCCGATTTTTTTTTAATGTTTTAGGTTTGTATAATATAATAGCTATTAGGTGCGCCCTCAAAATCATAAAAAAAATCTCTCAATCTTCAAAACAAACCAACAGAATACTGCATTATTATCACTTTATCGGCCAAACAATTAACACTTTATTTCATACAACAAAATAAACAACAATTGAATTTATTAGCGTGGAAAATAACCGTAACAATATATTATTTATTGATTGAATCACAACAAATATGAATAGAATACTAACGAAAACAATGAAGAGCATAAAAAAATTATTGTATTGAGTATTTTACTAATTAATTGTACATAAAATAGTACGAGATACCTTTAAGAACTACCTTCATCGAGCTGTTTAATGGATGAAAAGTATTTATATCAAATTAAATAGGTCAATAAATATATTACAATTGGGTTGCCAAAAAAAATTCATCCATTCATTTATTCTTTTTTTTTTGTTTTTAGACTTTTTACTGGTTTATGACTAAACCAGTAAAAAGTCTAAAAACACGTACGGAATTTGTCTATTGACATAGACAAATTCCGTACCAATGAAATACAGAGTTGTGACGGAAAAAAATAGTCAACCTAACGTTTGCATAATCTATCGGCTTCATACTTTCTATTGTTATAGAATTTGCCTCTTAAACAAACCAGTGAAAGGTTTAATAAACAAAACAAAAAAATAAATTTTTAATTAATCATATTCTGGACTGAAATATTTTAGACAGCCCATTTGCAATATATTATTTTATAAAAAATACTTTTCATCCATTAAACAGCTCTATGAAGGTCATTCTTAAATGGATCTCCGACTAAAAGTACGTACGTTGTGAATACGTGTCTGTATATTTTACTTTCAAGGCTTTATGATAAGCGTAACAAAATATAATTTGTTATGAAAGAGAGCAGCATAATAGCCGTCGATAATGATTGAAATATTTTAAAAACGTAAATAACTATTTAAGCCTTAATTTATTAAATATATAAAACAAAGTCGTGTTAGTTACACCATTTATAACTCGACAATCGCTGAACCGATTTCGATGAATCTTAGTATATAGGTAGCTAATTTTAATTTTGACTAACTGGTCACTTCATTTTTTGTATTTAAAATGTTAAATGTGTATGTCTTTTTATTTTATTCATTTATTATTTAAGTATTTTTAATTTTATGCATTTAATTTGTATGGAATTAATTCTGAAATAAAATATCTATTTTAATTTTATTTTGTTTATTTTAAAATGTGTGTTGACATGATTAACTTTAATTTGATTGGTTTGTATTGAGTAGCTATTGACTTAGATCGCCTTATTCCAAAACGAGGTTTAAGGATAGTCCTAGATGTGGATTTAAACATTAGATTTAAACACAGAGTTACTCATGAACTATAGTCTAAACACTATCCCTATATCCAGACGACCCAGTTGGCACATTGGTCACCATGCCGGACTGCCAAACACAGGGTTGCGGGTTCGATTCCCGCCTCAGATATTTGTCTGTGGTCTGGTTGTTTCTATGTATTTTAAGTATATATTTACAAAATAAAAGTATTTAAGCAGTATATCCGTTGTCTAGCACCCATAACACAAGTCTAGTTACTTAGCTTTACTTAGCTTGGGGTTAGATGGCGATGTGTAAAATGTCCTGCAATATTTATATTTCCTTCCTATTTATTATTATATTATTTATAATTTGTTTATTAATTTAATTTGTTTATCTATCCCTATCTAATTTGTAGGGATAGTTTTTAGACTATAGTTCCCTATATAATCTATGGGGATAGTGTTTAGACTATAGTTAATGAGTAAATCTGTGTCTAAATCTAAGGTTTAAATCCACATCTCGGACTATCCTTAAACCTCGTTTTGGAATAAGGGGCAGAATGTTCATCGGGTACTTAGAGAATGATTTGATTTATTTTATATTAAAATTTGAATAACGATGGGTCGATAGTTGATTTATTTATTCATATTCATTTATTTCATAAAACATGAGTACAATAGTGGTGTTGATTAATATCACAGCCATGTTTCGCCTTATCGGCATATGAAGCATGTCAAAAGGAATTTAAATAAAAATTAAATGAATCTCGATATAAAAATAAAAATCATACAATAAAATTAAATAAGAATTGGATAATAAATATATTAAAAATATTGCAGGATATTCCACACATCGCCATCTAGCCCCAAGCTAAGTAACTACACTTGTGATATGAGTGCTAGACAACGGATATACTACTTATATACTTTTCTTTTGAAAATATATACTTTTTATACATAGAAACAATAATAAACTATCAGCGCTAAGACCAACATATGGCAGATGAGGGCAATGCTGGGTAAAAAAAGTAAAAAACTCTTTCCACTCGATACTAAATAAAGCTTTTTGTAATATACTTTTCAAGAAACACGTTCTACCAAAAGCAAAAACCGAGCAAAGCTCTGTCAACCAGGTACTAAAATCTAAATTACAATGTGAATTTAAACGTCATATTGAGCAATATCAATTTAAAAAAGTAATATCTCACGGGAACAATAGGCAATTAGATAAAACATGAAATCTATTTGCAACGTGAGAAGGAATCTTACTCTATGCATGACAGACAGATGATAATATAGCTATAAATAAATAAATATAAATATTGCAGGTCATTCCACACATCGCTACCTAGCCCCAAGCTAGACAACAGATATACTAACTTATACACTGTTATTTTGTAAATATATACTTATAATACATAGAAATGACCAGACCACAGACAAATATCTAAGCATAAATACTTGTATTAGAATCGAACCCGCAACCCTCCTGTGTTTGGCAGTCCGGCAAAGTGACCATTGTGCCAACTGGGTCGTCATAATGGTTCAGTAGAAATAAAAAATATTGAGTTTGTTACAAATAGTTTCGTGAAAATCAGACAAAAAATAATTTAGCTTATAAGTTACCTCTAATCTATCTATATATATAAAAGAAAGTCGTGTTAGTTACACCATTTATAACTCGGGAACGGCTAAACCGATTTGGCTGAAAATTGGTGGGGAGGTAGCTTACAATCATAAGACGGACATAGGATATTTTTTTCGATATTCCCACGGGATCGGGACTTACGCAGGTGAAACCGCGGGACACAGCTAGTTTAATATAATTTCGAATAGCCAACTTATTCAGTTGCTCTCATACCTTCATCTTAATGAAAAACTTTTAACAGTTAACGATTTGTGGGCCTCCACCACATGTTCTGCCTATAGGCCACCGTTTTTTCCGGTGCTGGTTAGCAATAGCATGTCAGTGACATGATTGACACGATTACATAAGATTTCCCTCTACCAAAAATCTCATAACATGCCTAAAGAATATTCACTTCATAAACCGTTGTTACCTGGTCTGAACCAGAACATGAGAAATTCGGAGGTATGCTGCTGTAAACGCTGCTTAAATCTCATTTTGCCCTCTGATGTTTTACTAATCAAATAATACCACTTTCTACCTACAACGTGACCGTTATCATAATATTAAAAGAATTATATTCATATCTTTATAGCGTCAGATAAAGTTCGAGGTGAGATCTAGAGATTAACGACGTTTAACGCTTAACGACCGCTTATCTTAGCGGCCGTTAGATACTAGCTGTTCGCTATTTATCATTATATAAAGGCGTGATATCTAATCTACTTAGATGGGTGTTTTTAGTTATCGCAAATGCGCGCGTATTTTTGGCTCAAATAAGTTATTTGCTAGCTAGCATCGTTCTGCAGTTTCTCCTACGTAATTCGTAATCCCATGGGAACATCAGAATAAAAAGTCTACGTAGTATTAATTCAAGTTTTTAGCTATCTACATACCGAGTTTCATCGCAATTGTTATCTACACTAATATTATAGACAGGAAAGATTTTTTGTTTGTTTGTTTGTAACGAATAGGCTCCGAAACTACTGGACCGATTTAGATGAAACTTGGGATGTAGAGAACTGAAGATCTATATTAACAAATAGGTTACTTTTTATCCGATATTAACACGGGATCGGGAGTTACGCGGGTGAAACCGCAGAGCGCTGCTAGTAATACTATACATTTATATTAGGATTTGCTAACTAGCAGTATGCCGCGGTTTCACCCGCGTTAGTCGTAAGCCCGGGGAAATATCGGGATAAAAATAGCCCTCCTTAAAATGTATGTATCATCACACCGAGTTTGATCAAAATCGCTCCAGTAGGTAGCTATAAATAAAAAATAAAAAAATAAACTAGAGAGGTGTCAATGGGTACCCGGATGTAACGAAGTTTCTTTCGATTAATTAGTGAAGGAATTGTAATAAAATCAAAAAGTGTCGTTACATCTTTTGCTCTTAATTTTTTCCGTCTAGCCCCCTTTCGCAACGCGCGATAAGGAACTTCGGTTCAACAATTTATAAGTAATCTATACTAATATTATAAAGCTGAAGAGTTTGTTTGTTTGTTTGTTGGAATGCGCTAATCTCAGGATTTACTGGTTCGAATTGTAAAATTATTTTTGTGTTGGATAGTCCATTTATCGAGGAAGGCTACAGGCTACTTTTTATCCCGATATTCCCACGGGATCGGGAGTTACGCGGGTGAAACCGTGGAGCGCTGCTAGTTTAATTATATGGATCTTCCTACTATAAGCTGTCTTAATGTTTGTGATGTTTATAAAGTTAGGTGACTTAAAAAAAACTGCGCAGTAAAACCACTTACGACCTAGAAATATCTACTCAACATTCGTATAACGAGTCATTATCAATTCCGTTATAACGAAAACAACGACGTTCGAGGCCAACTGGTAACGGGTAACGATTATTTCGTTGTCTGTCGAACAAGTTTTTAATTGCCTACATTCCGTTTTTGAAAAACGTGTAAAAATATGTTGTAGGTAATATAAGATGTGGACAATAAAAAAACCAAGTGCGAGCCAGACTCGCGTACAAAGGGTTCTGTACAATTAAATTCTAGCTAAAACCAAAATATTACATAAGTACGGTATTCAGAAAAAACATTTGAGAATCGAAAAAATAGTTGACTGTAAAAAAAGTTAACTGTCTAGCTGTCACGGTTCACGAGATACAGCCTGGTTACAGACATACGGATAGACAGACAGACAGTTCTTGGTAAAAGGGTCCCATTTTTAGCCTTTGGGTAGGTATGGAGCTTGACATTTAATGACATACTAGGAAAAAATAGCTCTCTGTAAAGTCGGTTTACGGACGATAATTTTACGTGATAACGTCATGAGAACTCTTTTGTACCGTTGACATTACGATTTTGCATACTCCAATACGTTACTATGGCTACTTGTCAATACCGTATGACGTCACACTTTTTTGTGAAGTGCACTCACCAATTCATAAGACGTTGTCACGTCAAAACAGTTTAAAATCGAAAAATAATTTAAGATAAATACATCACCTGTGAACTTTTCAACTCTCTTGCTATGATGGTTCATGAGATGATTGAAGATGAGAAATGAAGTTCGTGAAAAACAAACATGCGCACAGACGGACTGACAACGAAGTCTTAGTAATAGGATGCCATTTTTACCCTTTGGGTGCGGAACCCTAAAAACTGTTACATTGGAGAAAACAGTTGAGAGAAAATTCTTGTGCGAGCGTTTGTTGATAGGCTTAATATTTCCACGATGAAAAATTTTTCCACGATATTTTATCTAATATCAAAGTATGTAGGTATTTTCTACAACAATGTTATATATTGATTGACATGTCCTCTCCTGTATCTATCAGTTGTTGAAATTTTCTGCAAAATCGGTGACACATTATGGAAATTGATAAGTCTCCAGGTGTTATCATCAAAATTACATAACCAGTTATTTTATTTAATTAAGCTATTTTTTTATTTTATGTCTTTGTACATAGTAAATGGAGATCACAAAATCGACTATTTTAAACGTTGAGATAAATGATATGAATAATACCAATTATACTACTGATCCCCACTTGGACTTCATGACGGCGCTGACTTTCTAGGGCTATTTTTTATTTTCCTTTTTTGATTAGAAATTCGATTCTATGAAAGGATAAAGACAAGGAAGACCAAGTAGAGTATTTATAACATATAATTAGTGAATAATTTATAAATGTATAAATACCTACTTCCTTATTTTTCGTTAATATAACGAACTGGTTCATCGTTAAACGACAAAGACTTGTAGTTTAATTTATTCCGTCGCTTTTCGCATACTATACCTACCGTTTAAACACTCTAGCTTTGCTTGTTGAATGAGGGGCTATTTAACCTGCAAAAGTCTATGAAAATATATCAGGAAAAAAGTAGCGTTAATCTACATCTGAGGTAGCAATCTACAAAGAGTGTCATCTCAATTTATGCAGTCCTTTTTATGTGAAATAGTAACAATCATACACATAAACTTTCACATACTATCGACCCGCTCCTGCTTCGCAAGGCTATGTTATGCATGTTTTATACATATAAACCTTCCTCTTGAATCACTCTATCTATTTAAAAAAACCGCATCAAAATCCGTTGCGTAGTTTTAAAGATCTAAGCACACATAGGGACAGACAGAGGGAAGCGACTTTGTTTTATACTGTGTAATGATGAGTGGGAATTAATGGAGGTTGGGATTTATTTTTCATGATCGCAACTCGTCCTACGTGAGCCGTAGGTATGTCGGACGAGTTTAAGTTCACCCAAAGTCAGTCATATCTATATCTACCCTTATATTTATGAGATATAGATGACCCATCTAAAACGCTTTTTGCCTTTGTATCAAAATGTCTTACGCTTAATAATCTGATTTAAGGTGAAAGGGTACAAACAAACGTAGTCGATTGTTTTCTCCCTGGATAATGAATGACACTAGCACAAATATTTTTGTGCCATAAAACCTATAACTGTTATGACTATGCCCATATGTTTTGGTTTTTTCATTTTCTAATTATCATAGACATTAAGAAAAAAATAAAAAAACAATACATAGGGTTATGGTCATGCCAGTTATAAGTTTTATGCAACAAAAATATTTGCTCTAGTGTCATTATCCATGGAGAAAATAATCGACTACGTTTGTATGGAGAGAACTCCTGGTACCCTTCCCTCTTAACACCTACAATTAGGTAATCATACTTCAAGAATGACAGATAAAATGTAAATAAGAAGTACCTACTCGGCTTAATTTATGTACATAGATAAATAATTCATATAATATTATGTACATAATAGAAAACATAACGGCCGTTACAAATTGCGTCGTTAAACGGCCGTTATCAGACAAAAGCACCTAGAATTTGACGGCCAAAGTACTTTAGGTACTTAAAATTCGATTAATTATTAAGATTAGATTTGAAACCAAGGCTTTAATTATAATGCACAAAGTACTTAATTGTAATGAGACTGATCGATCAAATATTAAGGGGGAAAGTCCATGTTCATAAATATTTGCGTTTTTGGGTTTTTTGGAACGAAGTTCCTTATGGTGCGTTGCAAAAGGGGGCTAGACGGAAAAAATTAAAACCAAAAGTTGTAACGACACTTTTATTACAATTCCTTCACTATTATTAATCGAAAGAAACTTCGTTCCATCCGGGTGTCCCTTGACACCTTTTAAGTTTTTAATTATACTAATACAATAAATGATTCTATCTAAGGGGGCGTCCATAAATTGCGTGAGATGTTTAAGGGGGGGGAGGGGGTCGAGTCAAATCTCATCTAATCTTACGTTGGAGAGAGGGGGGGTCTCGGCAAATATCACGCAATTTTTTTTTCTGATTGATTTTTCCGGCTTAGTGTGGCTAGATCAGAACGAACTTGAAGGAGCAGATGATTTTACTGAAAATCAATAGTCTCTCTTGACACCGCGCATGATTCTCCATGGACTGAATTAGAGTAGATATTCTTTTTTTAAATCACAGCTGTCACGATTTAAGTATTCTATTGTTAATGTACACTTATAACTCTCAGCAATATTGATTATTAGTCGTACTAGTCGCCCACACTTTGAAAAATCTCACATGAGATTGGGGGATCGGGGAGGGGTTGAATAAAATCTCACGACATCTCACCAGGGAGGGAGGGAGGGACAGAAAATTAAAAAAAACACCTCACGTAATTTACGGACGCCCCCTAAAGCAAATCTCTTTTATTTTTGTTACTGGATTTCATTGGTACTTTTATATTTTTGCATGGTTGTCTCGCAAAAATCCCAAGAAACAATGATTTTTAACCGGCTTCAAAAAAGGAGGAGGTTCTCAATTCGTCGCGTATTTTTTTTATGTATGTTCGCCGATTACTCGAAAACATGAAAATAACCTTAAATTCTTAAAACATACTATTTTTTTTTTACTTTTTTCTGTTTTTAGTATATAGTATAACAATAGTGGCAACGGAAATTCATCATCTGTGAAAATTTCAACTCTCTAGCTGTCATGGTTCATGAGATACAGCCTGATGTGGTGTCAGACAGACAGACGGACAGAAGGACGGACAGCGAATTCTTAGTAATAGGGTCCCGTTTTTACCCTTTTGGTACGGAACCCTAAAAAATCATCCAAATGTCACACTTTAAAATTAAAAAATTATAATTTATTTATAATGCTTCTGAGAGAGCAGCCTTTATTTTAAAATCATCTTTGAGTCAAGGTTTTAAAGTATAGATAATACGCGCCTACCGAAGCCTTCAAAGTCGGCCTCTAATAACACATTGTAGCTAGGTTTTATCGGTAATACCAATAAAATTTTAATATATTATGCCTATACCGGAAACTATAACAATAATAACCGGACCGGCTTTATTAACTTAGGAAATGGAAACTACCTACTTACTATAGAAAAATATATTATATATATATTAGATTTGGTAATAGAATTATGACCTATTACCAAATCTCTCTATCTAATATATAAAATTATCGTGTCACAATGTTAGTTACCATACTCCTCCGACACGGCTTGACCGATTTTTATGAGATTTTATAAGCTTAATCAGTAGGTCTGAGAATCGGCGACTATCTATTTTTTATTTTGTTTCCTTTAGTTTTTTTTTGTATATGGCAAAACAACGTTTGTTAACAACGATAAATCTTTAAATTAGGTATCTACTAATAATACCTCAGTATGTAACGGATGGAATGTTATCTATAATTATCATGGCTATTTACCTGTTTACGCATTATATAAAATTACCTACTTATTGTCGTTTATCTTGTAATGCTATCGTTTTATGCCTTAGGCTTATTTATTTTTAATTTTGTTATTAATATGATTACATGATAGTTAAGGTTACTGATAGGTGAGTATCTACGTTCTAGGGAATTGAAAAGGTACCTACCAATTACTGCACTAGGAATTTGGTGTACTTACTTACATACTTATTGTATGCAACTTACCTACTTTCATGAAACCTTTTTTTACAATTTACGGTGTAGAATCAAGTATTTCCTTAATTATTTCTTTTGTATTAAAATTAGTTATTAAAATTAGGTACCTAAAAATATAGTTACTTTTTAGATGCGAGACCCGACGGTCAAAAATTTTTTAACACGGAAAATCATCCTACTTTTTTTATTTTCCCGCCTTTTTAAATTTATTATTTGGTCTGACTATGGGTCTTTTAAACCGGAAGTAGCAGTTTTTTTTTACCACAGATTAGAAATAATTCACTTTACTGCCATCTGTTGTGGAGTAGCAGAAATGGAAAACTACAGTTTCACCAATTCAAATAGATGGCGCTGATTTTAATTTACCTATCGAACGTCATTTCATACATTTTGATGATATTGATGACATTCTCATTCAATTCTGTTTTCATTCATAAAAATATCCATTTCTATCGTATTTTTTCTCCTAAGTTTATACATTTTATTAACAGATTGAAATAAATTTGTCCTGCGCATGGCTATTTCCATCGAAGGTTAATGCGCATAGTCAAAGGATTGCGCATTTCGTTGCTCAGCTCATCGACCAGCCAGCCAGCCAGACCCGAGAACTCGAGAGGTCGAGATCAGGCAGGCCGCTTCCTCTGCAAAGCAAAATCCTATTTATTATCACTGTGCTATAACTTGGTGCTTAGTGCGTGTGCTAAGTGTAACAGGCTGTTTACTGTTATAGGTGCTAGAACAACTAATTCCCCAGGTGAGTTATTTTGTTTATTTTTACCGGTGATACGATTCCAGGTGCGAGTTGAACGCATACACTGTTCTCCGCCCTATTATATATAGCCCTACAATGTAAGAGCTAATAATGAAAACCTAAATACAATGATAATTCTGAATTGATGATGTCATAGGTGGCTAACTCCCTCTAATTTTCCCATATCAAAAGACCACCTATTTCCTACAGGCCAACCCGGACTCCTGGGAATTTCTAAAAATCCTTAGTGCTCACTTAGAACTTCTATGGAACGGTTCCATGGTTCTAAACTTGAAATTTGTTGCAGGGGTTCCAATGGAACCCCTGAACCAGCAGTTTATGATGTGCATTGTCTTGCCAGTCTGAAAGTTGCTTTTTATAACAAAGATTGTAACACAAAATTCTAGATCTTAGTAGATCAGACTCACTGGTCTAATGCCTTTCTAACCTAACCTAACCAGGTCATATTTTTAGATGAGTATTTGACGAAAGAGAAATTTTTAATTAATCTCCATCTTGATTTTTAGGACTTATCATAAATAGATAAGTTACTACTTAACTTTTATCTACATAATTAAAAATAATTCTTTGGATTTTTAATTAAACTCTTTACTTTCTAATATAATGTTCCATAAGGATTCATTTTTTATGCTACTGAGAGTAATTTATCATCATTTTAATCTTACCCTGTGAAATTCATAGAAATTTTCTGTGACTTAGTTTTATTAGCAACCAGCAGCGCACTGCGGTTTCACTGTCCCGAACCCATGTTAATATCAGGATAAAAAACAGCAAAATTGGTGCAGTTGTTTCAGAACCTATTCGTTACAAACAAAAAAATCCCCTTAAAAATATTAGTGTACTTATAATAAATAATAAATAAATAAATATTGCAGGACAATCCACACAGCGCCATCTAGCCCCAAGTTAAGTAACTAGACTTGTGTTATGGGTGCTAGACAACGGATATACTACTTATATACTTTTCTTTTGTAAATATATACTTATAATAAATAGAAACAACCAGACCACAGACAAATATCTAAGCATAAATACATGTCTGAGGCGGGAATCGAACCCGCAACCCTGTGTTTGGCAGTTCGGCGTGGTGACCATTGTGCCAACTGGGTCGTCATACATATGATGCAAGGTGTATTGAATTTCAAACACATGACTAACTGCTGACAGACAGATAACCACATCCTGAACAGACTGAAGATTTGAATGTCTTCAAGTTACAAGTCAATAACTTTTATGAAATTGGGCAATAAGTCCAATGGTAGAGACCATGGTCTACTCCAAAACCAGAGAAAAATTTAATTTCCACTTAGTTATTTAGATGTAAGGCCTTTTGTTCTAGAGCTATCTAATGGTGAAAACTGGATTTCAATAGTTTTTACCTGCATAGGTAACAGACAGGCAGATAGACAGACAAGAATTTATAAAGTGAAATGGAAAAATTAATCACTACATAGCATAAATATCAATTTAATTTATACTTTATAAATTTTATTAATTTATTCTACTGCTTTTTCCAATTCTCCTAGACTCGATTTTCTTTAATTTGCTTCTAAGTACTTTGTTGTTTTTTTTATTTCTATGTTCTTTCTTTAGTATTAACACATAAATATTGCAAGACATTTTAAACAGCACAATTTAGCCCCAAAGCTAAGCAACTAGGCTTGTGTTACGGTGACCAGACAATAAATAGAATACTTAATAGTTATTTTAAGTATAAAGTATAAGGTCATTAATTATATCCAACTAAAGTACCATATTCTTTTAAATGTTTTACTGTCTCGGAGTCTTTTTCCACAGATTATTTGGTTGATTCATCCTAAATTAAAAAAAACGCCCTTGAAACAATATGATTCATTACAAGTTGATAATATCATAGTTATAAATAATTCATTATTTGAGTTCCTGCAATATCTGCATAGATAATTACTTAGGTATTATGACTACCGCAGATACGGCGAGATGGACCGTAATTTGTAGAGCCAAGTGTTGCAAGCACATAAAAATAATTAAATGTTAACTTTAATGAAACAGTAACTGTATGTATGTATGCATACGGGCTTTTTTCCGCAACTAGACGCTTTTGAATTGGGTCCTTTTTGCGTGAGGATGGAGTAGGCTTGCCCAGCACCTACTGACCCTCTCAGCTTAGTCGACCATGTCCAGAGGAGAAAACTTGTCAATACTTCTGGAGCCAACTAAGCCGCGGGTTTCATCACGATGTTTTCCTTCACCGTAAGAGCAATGTCAATTAGCGCACATAAATGAGTGCGTGGACTTATGTACCCGTGTGAGAAGAGTTATACGTCTGTCTGTCTGTCCGTCCGTTCGTCTGATATTTATTTAGAGGGCAGCTTCAACCTGTTACTTTAATATTACTCCTGTTTTAATTTTGGTTTACGCATCTGCAACATGTGACAAATGTGTTACAGGTGCGCGACCATCTTAAAATTTCACTCTCTTTGACTTTGTCATAAAGCGCCTAAAGAATTCCGTCCGTCTGTCTGACACAGGCACCACTGCCGACAAAAAAGTTATATTTTTTTAAGTGTTTGTGGTAAATAAATGAATTTAAAAAAAAGTACAACTTCAATAAATAGTTTATTGTAAAGTCTTGAGTAAAATTCTGTCTAATATTTAATAATCATTACATAGTTTATAACAAAGTCACTTTTCTCTGTCCGTCCATATGTATGCTTAGATCTTTAAAACTACGCAATGGATTTTGATGCGGTTTTTTAATAGATAGAGTGATTCAAGAGGAACGTTTATATGTATAATACATGCATAATATAGCCGTGAAAATAAAATAAACCAAAATACAAATATAAATATTAAATTAGTCAAAATAAAACTTCTAATGATAATTATTGGTTTTTTATGGGATAACCAATTATTCCCTGTGATTTTTGGAGGTAACAATTACACATGACATTTTTTTATTAAATATAAATTAATCATTTGGACCACCATGGCGTCATAATCACCCATCAATCAGTCATAAATTGAGGCAATTTAGCTTTTTCTCTGTTTCACAATTTTCCTGTTCCGGAGTAAGACATTGGCATTCTCTTGACCCAAATAATAAATTAGGTCACGCGCATTCCATTTTGGTTGGATCATTTGTTTCAAATCCCAAAAAAAGTTAAGTAGGTACGTAATTTGACTTCTTCATTAATGACAATAAAAGATTCAAAACCGCACTCAATGGCTTTCTTGTTGAAAAAGTATACTATGATTTGAGAGACTTTTTGAATGATAAGCTAAATAATATTTAGATTGTATGATTTTTGACATTAATTTATTATTGCTTATTTTGTATTTGAAATCTATATGTAACTCTAAAATCAATAAGGACATTAATTTTTATTTTTTGAATTTGACATTTTTATTTATTTTATTTATTTGGACTTAACCAACATTTATAATTTGATAACCTTATTTTTTATGTAATTTTCATTGACGTAACTGATTGATTATTACTTAAGCACATTCGGATATATTGCACTTTTGTTTTAATTGATATTTTGTATAATAATAGAATAGCAAAATGTTCATATGCCTATTAAGGTGAATCGTGGAGGTGTCAACTTTATTGTATTCTGTTAAGATCTTTGTATTTAACCCATGATTATGAAATAAATGAATTATGAATTAAAAAACGTTAAAAAATTGCGAGTCGGACTCGTGCACGAAGGGTTCCGTACAATTATCTGTTTTTAGTATTGATTGTTATAGCGGCAACAGAAATACATCATCTGTGAAAATTTCAACTGTCTAGCTATCACGATTCATGAGATACTGCATGGCAGACAGACAGTCGGACGGACAGACAGTGGAGTCCTAGTAATAGGGTCGGGGTTTTATGAAACCCTAACCCCCTCATTCCAAAACGAGGTTTAAGAATAGTCCGAGCCGAGGTGCTGATTTAAACCTTAGATTTAGACACAGATTTACTCGTAAACTATAGTCTATAGTCCGAGATGTGGACTTAAACCTTAGATTTAGACACAGATTTACTCGTAAACTATAGTCTATAGTCCGAGATGTGGATTTAGACACAGATTTACTCGTAAACTATAGTCTATAGTCCGAGATGTGGATTTAGACACAGATTTACACGTAAACTATAGTCTATAGTCCGAGATGTGGATTTAAACCTTAGATTTAGACACAGATTTACTCGTAAACTATAGTCTATAGTCCGAGATGTGGATTTAAACCTGAGACACAGATTTACTCGTAAACTATAGTCAAACCACTCTCCTATAATATAATCTAAGTGTTTAGTCTAAATATTCCCTTATATAATCTATAGGGATAGTGTTTAGACTATAGTTCACGAGTAAATCTGTGTCTAAATCTAAGGGGTAAATCCACATCTCGAACTATCTTTAAACCTCGTTTTGGAATAAGAGGGTAAAAATTTAGTTGGTAGGCCAATGCTTCGCCATAACCCTAATATTGCTTAACTGTGATTATAATTTAACTAGCTCTTGCCCGCGACTTCGTACGCTTGCTAGTTTTGTTTTATGCACCAAAACCTTCCTCTTGAATCACTATTAAAAAAAACCGCATCAAAATCCGTTGCGTAGTTTTCAAGATCTTAGCATACATAGGGACAGATAGCGAGAAGCGACTTTGTTTTATACTATGTAATGTTAAGTACCTATGTTTACGTCATACATGCAATGTTACGTCAAACCATATCTATTGTTTGAATTGGGTATCAAACATAAAAACGTCATTTAAATACGTAGATGTTTATTTAAAAATAGCGGCAGATGTGGCCACAGTTTCACCCGCGTTTTTTTTTATATACCATGTTACGTCAAACCATATCTATTGCTTGAATTGGCTATCAAATATCAAAACGTCATTTAAATATCCTACTAATATTATAAATGTGAAAGTTTGTGTGTGCGTGTGTGTGTATGTTTGTTACTCCTTCAAGCTAAAACTACTGGACCGATTGCGGTGAAACTCGGTATGTATATAGCTGGAGACCTATAAAAAGTAGCCTATTAACAAATAAGCTACTTTTTATCCCGATATTCCCACGGGATCGGGTCTTACTTTATCTAAAACTAGACGCGGTTTCACCCGAGTTCGACTTTCTAAATTTTCTTGTCCTTGCAAGGAACACAAAAGATGGGTCTTGACAGGCAGACAGACGGACAATCGAGTGAGAACGAGAACCAATATGGATCTCGTTTTTTTTCTTGAGGTACCGAAGTCTAAAACAGAATTATCGTTCGAAAGTAATGCGCGTACACACATTTGGCGATTCATTTTATTGTATTACCTAGATTACTAGCTGATATGGCAAACGTTGTTTTGCCATTCAAATTAGTAACTGACCAGTCGAGAGTAGTAAGGTGAAAGAGTACCGGCGCTCTCTCCATACAAACGTAGTCGACTGTTTCCTCCCTGGATAATGACAGTAGCACAAATATTTTTGTGCCGTAAAACTTATAACTGCCATGACTAATTATCATAGAAATTAAGATTTAAATCAACTTATCCACCCCGTCGTTTTTGCGTGGGGGGTTAATTAAAAATAGGGACATGGTCATGGCAGTTATGAGTTATATGCAACAAAAATATTTGCTCTAGTGTCATTATCCAGGGAGAAAACAGTCGACTACGTTTGTATGGAGAGAGACCCCGGTACCCTTTCCTCTTAAAGTAAGCCCGGTGTGCAGGCGTCTCGTTAATCAGCACGTCTGATTTTGAATCAGATCGATGTGCTGATTTAGACCTCAAACGAGATGCGATAAAGGCCAGACCACCCTCGGCAATTTCGTGTTTCATGGTGCTTACGTGCCCGATATGCCATAGAACATTTTCTGCAAAAATCAGGTATTCCAGTCACCAAAGATCACATAGACGAGCTGCTGAATGTCGAAGCGTCATCTTCTTCTGCAAAGGTTGCTACAAATAGTCACTGTTGCCGAAATCGGCAAAGGAGACACCATGCATTGTTACTAGCTTTTATTACATTATTATTATTAACATTCAATTTAATTACTGAAGAATTTTTTTATAATGCTGAAAATGAACATTTATTATGAAAGTTTTAAAATACTCTTTTAATCTTTCTTCTTCTTTTATAAAAGTCTTCTAAAAGTAACAAAGCTCATTTTCTAAACAACTTAAAATAATTCCATATACAAGTAATCAACCAATATACGAGGGCGGCACTGAAAATTTCGGGAATCAAGGAAGTGACACAACATTACTATTTAAAAATGTATTTATTGTTTTCGAAGTATTCTCCGCGAAATTTGACACATTTTTCCATACGATGGAACCAATCATTAAAGCAACCATTCCATTCGGAAGTTGGGGTCTCCAAAATGGCCGTTTTGTAGGCGTCCACAGCTTCTTCAGGTGATGAAAATCTCTGACCACGCAATTTATTTTTTATTTTAGGGAAAGTATAGAAATCATTAGGGCTTAGGTCGGGGCTGTACGGCGGATGGTCTAATAATTCTATGTTTTCTTGCTCTAAAAACTCTTTTGTTCTGTTCGCGGTGTGAGAACTCGCATTGTCGTGATGGAGGATGATGCGGCGGCTGCAGTTCTCTTTACGGAGTTCAGAAACGACCTGTGGCAAACAAATGCTAGCATACCATTCTGCATTAACCGTTCTTTGTCCCTCAAGAGGAATAGTCACAACATGGCCGGTTTTGGAGACAAACGTGGCCACCATTTTTTTTGCAACACTCCGTGAACGAACAATTTTTTGTTGGCTTTAACTCATTTTCGAACACCCAAGCTCGTGACTGGTTTTTTGTTTCGGGTTCGTACGCGTATATCCAAGTTTCGTCACCTGATACGATGTTGTATACAGCATTTGAGGATCCTGCGTGGAATCTTTCGAGAGTTCTGACGCACCAAGTAACGCGAGCCACTTTTTGCGCTTCACAGAGCGAATGCGGTATTCATCGGGAAAACAACTTTTTTACACCTAATTGTTCATGCAAGATTATTTGTATTTGACTCATGCCAATGTCTAAAGTTGCCTGAATTTCGCGGTATGTTACATGTCGATCTTCCTCAATCAGCTTACGCACAGCATCAACGTTTTCTTGGGTGAGTGCAGTTTTTGGACGACCTTGACGGGGATCATCACTGAGCTTGACACGTCCACGTTGAAATTCAGCAAACCAGCGATAAATTGTGGTTTTGGATGGGGCTTCATCACCAAATGCAGAAATCATCCGGTCAACACACTGTTTTTGTGATAAACCACTTCGAAAGTCATAATAAATCATCGCTCTTGAATTTTCTCGCGTCAATTCCATTTTCTCAACGACTAAACAAGTTTGACAAAACCTTGTGACAAGACCGAGATTCTTTTTTTAAATAAATAAATGGTATTCGATTTTTAAAACCAAGGAGTTTTCAATTAAAAAGATTTAAATATGACAGGAACAGTGGAAATATTCCATTCCCGATACTTTTAGTGCAGCCTATGTATTGTGCTTGTTATTAGTAAATTATTCATCCATTAAGATAAGTACCTATTTTGTATGTAGTCAAGTCACGCTCCATTAGCCCCACTCGGTTGTTGCGTATGCGCATAGATTTCCATGTTTGTGATGGAATTAGAGGTACCTGCTGTGGTAGATTAGACAGTCATTTAGACAAGAGAGGAATTCTATTATTTAAAGGAAATCTAATCATTTTCATGGACGACGGCCCAGTTGGCACAATGGTCACCAGGCCGGACTGCCAAACACAGGCTTGCGGGTACGATTCCTGCCTCAGACAAGTGTTTATGCTTAGATATTTGTCTGCGGTCTGGTTGTTCTATGTATACATTTACTAAAGAAAAATATAAATGTAGTATATCCGTTGTCTAGCACCCATAACAAATCTAGTTACTTAGCTTGGGGCTAGATGGCGATGTGTGGAATTTCCTTGCAATATTTATTTATATATTTATTATTAGCGGTGTTGGCCTATTGGTAACTAACTGACTTTAATTCCGAAGTTCGTGGGTTCGAATCTCAGCCGGCCTTGCACCAATGAATTTTAGTTAAGAAAAATTTATGAGCGCTGATTAACGTTGCTCTGGTAATAAATCCCTGGTCCTAGAGACACGTCTGCGGGTGTGTTCTTTGTGAAGTGTAAGGTTTTTTCAAACACCATTTCCTGTAAACGCGGGCGAAGCCGAGGGCTGAAGCTAGTAATGTAATGCGAAAGTTCGTCTGTATATCATAAAAACTATACTGGACCGATTGCGATAAACTGTACTCAGTTAGATAGTGGAGTTCTGTATTAACTTATAGACTACTTTTATCCTGAAATTCTCCCTGGATCGTGACTTACGCGGTTAAGAGGAAAGGGTACCGGGGGCTATCTCCATACAAACGTAGTCGACTGTTTTCTCCCTGGATAATGACACTAGAGCAAATATTTTGTTGCATAAAACTTATAACTGCCATGACCATGCCCCTGTGTTTTTAATCTTATTTCTATGATAATAGGAAATGAAAAACACCAAAACATAGGGGCATAGTCATGGCAGTTATAGGTTTTACGGCACAAAAATATTTGTGCTAGTGTCATTATCCAGGGAGGAAACAGTCGACTACGTTTGTATGGAGAGAGCGCCGGTACCCTTTCACCTTAAAACCGTGGGGCGATGCTAGTACTTTCAATATACCTAAATAGTAATTATCACGCACGCCCCTCTCATTAACTTTCCATTATTTCACATTCCACAAGATTGTTCAATACTAAAGCAATTAAATAAATCTAGCTAAATAAACAACCACGTTTAATTCAGCCTTAACTTCGGAAAGTCATGATATCTATTATAAACAGAATTTTTGTTTTGTTTTTTGTTTGTAACGAGTAGGGAGAAACTACTAGACCGATTTTGATGAAACTTGATACAAGGATACATGAATTAATTGGGAATAACATAGGCAAATTTTTATCCCGATATTCCCACGGGATCAGGAGCTACGCCGCTGAAACCGCGTTACATAATTTCAATTTGTCAAATCAAACAAACTTTCCGCTTTCCCCCTTTCCCCACATTTGTCGTCAATACCCGAACCTTTCGAGACGTAAATGTATGAAGTATATCGATAAAGGCTTCGGAGAGACTCCTCATCTGTCAAGTTGACATATAAGCGTATAACAATAACTGACAAAAGACATATCAGAACATCTCTCTCAACATTGAACTACCGGAGACGCCAGCCTTTGTGTGGATACAATTTGTCGTCGGTTCTACGTCCTGACCTCAGGTCCTGACATTTGACATTTACTGAAAGCGTTGCTCCATATTCGACTGCCCTTTATATAATAACTAGCTGCGCCCCGCGGTTTCACCCGCGTAAGTTCCGATCCCGTGGAAATATTGAGATTAAAAGTAGCCTATATGTTAATCCAGGCCTCCAGCTATCTACATACCGAATTTCATTGCAATCGGTTAAGTGGTTTTAGCGTGAAGGAGTAACAAACACACACACACATGCACACACAAACTTTCACATTTATAATATTAGTAGGATTGCAGTACATTCCACACAGCGCCATCTAGCCCCAAGCGAAGTAATTAGACTTGTGTTATGGGTGCTAGACAACGGATATACTACTTATATACTTCTCTTTTGTAAATATATAGTTATAATACATAGAAACAACCAGACCACAGACAAATATCTAAGCATAAATACTTGTTTGAGGCGGGAATCGAATCCGCAACCCTGTGTTTGGCAGTCCGGCATGGTGACCATTATGCCAACTGGGTCGTCTAATTTATTATTACTTTAGAAATCCTAGTGCTTTTGACTTAGCTGTGAGTTAGATAAATTACTGCCCTGTCCTTACCAATAAATTTTTAAACAGAACAAGGAATCTTCTCGATTTATTTTCTTAGTATATTAAAAGGAGACTATTTCCTAAGGGAGTCTTTGGAGAGGTTTCAAGTCCCAATGATACTATTCAAGTCTCTTTAATCATTTAGAGTTCGTCGCCCGGTTTCATATAAACGTCACGACGCCCTTTACAAGTTCGTCGCTCCAAATGACGGCATAAACTTAAAGCGTAAGTACTAATTCTGAAGAAACGGTATTATTCATAGCATTGTCGCCGGTCTTGTGAGAGCACTCCTCGTAATATTTAGATATATTTAAACTAGCTTTTACCTGCGACTTCGTCCGCGTAAAAGTCGAAAATGGACCAAGGAATCGCGTTTTCCCATACAAACTTTACGTCCCTTTTTCACCCCCTTAGGGGTAGAATTTTGGAAGATTTTTATCGGATTCCTACGTCATACAAAGAACACCCCCTCCAAGTTTCAGGTCTCTACGTTCAGCGATTTAGGCTGTGATCCGTCAGCCAGTCATTCAGGACAAAGCATTTTATATGTATAGATTGAAGTGTCTAAATAAGAACGTACTCTATCATATTTTGTATCGCTTCTATTTGCTTTAATATCTGTATTTTATTCCATTTGTGTATCCTATCCTACTAATATTATAAATGTGAAAGTTTGTGTGTGTGTTTGTTACTCCTTCACGCTCAAACTAATGAACCGATTGCAAAGAAATTCGGCATGTAGATAGCTAGAGGCCTGGATTAACATATAGGGCTACTTTTTATCCCGATATTACTACAGGATCGGGGTTTACGCGGGTGAAACCGCAGCTAGTTGTTTTATATATTGCCATACAAATAGTTTAAAAACCAGATAACTTATATCTAATTCTTTTCCCATTAATAGAATGAATAAATTGATAACAGTAAATTGTCGTTTAATAACTGTCATACCTATCCTAAATTTATCAAGTTAGGAAACTCGAAGGGCCGAAAGCCGTAGCTCGCTAATGTGATTAAAAAGTCGTCGGACCGTTTCCTAAACTGGATATTAATTAAATAAAACGTATGTTTCTATAAAAGGTAAGTTAAAATAAAACACAAACAAACGAATAAAAAGTTGCAAACTGTGGGTCGCCAGTAACTCCGGTAGCTCAGCTCAGAGCTGGGTATGGCGCAGGGGTTGCGCGCGACTATTGATTTTCCAGCTAGTGGAATGGCCGTGTCGACGTTCGTACCCGCAAACACTAAGGAACATTCCAAACAACAGGCGGTAAATCTTCAAACGAAATGACACCTCTACTTGTCGCTTTTCCACTTTTATCCTCGATGCCCGGACAAATCATTTGGCGAAAACCAACCCGTCCCATTCTATTTTTTCATCAAAATAAAATACCCTTATCTTGATTTTTGTAGCGATACAATATTATACATGTATATCCTCGCTAAATGGCCTATATGAGAGCAAAAAAGGTCAAAGAGATGAAAGCTTTAAAAAAGAAAATGTTCAGCGAGGAATTTTCTCTTATATGCGCAATTTAGCAGCTTGTCGGTGACTTCATCTGATTAGTTTTCTGCGGGCGCTATACAAGATGGTTTTTATCGTCAATCACATTAATGGTCTAGTCTGGTATTAAAACCTACGCAATCTCAAAGGCTAAGAGCCTAAGCAGAAAGGCCAGTTTAGTGGGCTTTTGTGTTTTACACACTAACTTGTGAAAATCCTATTTAAATCTTTGATTAAAAACTGAGCTTTCATTAACTCGTCTAGATAAAGAAGTTCCTACAAGTTAACTATTTTGCGAGTAAGTAGGTACTCTTTGCAACTATTTATACGTTTCTACTGCAGGCGTTTCTAAGCTTTTGCGAACTCCAGCTCAAACTGGAAACGCGGATATTTTTATCGAAACTAGTATAAAGTTTCGACATTGCTGAGTGCTCTACAGTGAAATCGTATCAATTCGAATGCATTCGTGAGTTTTCAAATATTTAATAATCGATTAATAAATACCCAGAGTTACACATTGAATTTCACAAGTAAATTACAACATTAAATATATTGATACTAGCTGCGACCCGCAGTTTCGCCCGCGTAAGTCCCGATCCCTTGGGAATATCAAAATAAAAAGTAGCCTTTAGCCTTCCTCGATAAATGGACTATCCAACACAAAAATATTTTTTCAATTCGAACCAGTAGTTCCTGAGATTGGTGCGTTCAAACAAACAAACTCTTCAGCTTTATAATATTAGTATAGATTTGAACACAATTGAAACGTATTTTTGCTAAATGTTAACATTAGCAAAGATAAGGATATACGCTTAGAACAATACCTTATTTAAATTAATATATTGCGATATTCAGAAACGTAACATATAAAAAATTTTTTTTCTGATATGTCACGTTCTTCCGGTTCCTTATTGTACTTATTGTTGTCACAATTGTCTTATGTCCTTTGGCCAAAGACTTGTTCGATCAAACTGTTTGGAGCTTTTGGAACATTCTTATGTAAATGTAAAACTATATTACATAGTGACATCTTACTTAGCGACCACATTTACCCCATAATACTAAATAGGCAGTCTAAATTCAGCCTCACTGCAAGCATAACAATAACTTTGCGTTGGTAAACGTGCCTAACGAGAGTGTTCAGTGGCAGTTTGTGATATTAATAACCAACAACAAGATTCTGCGCTTTTTGAAATAAGGTAAGACATTTATTTCGTAAATAACACTGGAACAGAAAAAGAAAGATATTAAAGGGCAAAATGAAAATGACACAGGAAGTTATATTAACAAACATTAACAATTGTCCAGCCATTTTTTTTAAATGAATTTAATCAAAGACCAAAAAGGGTAACTTTCATAAAAGCCTTTGGACACTTGACATAGTAACTTAAAATGTTGCGGTGCATTTTGAGACCCATACCAATCGATAGAGCCTTTGCACTGGACCGCTAAAGCGTCTCGGAAACGGTTTATACCATAACCAAACGTGGTGTCCTATGATTTTGCAAAAATGCTCGATGTGAAGACAATATTTTTGTTCACTGTTGGTTATATAACCCGTTTCCGAGACGCTTTAGCGGTCCAGTGCAAAGGCATTATTTGTTTGCCACAATGCCCTCTATCGATTGGTATGTGTCTCGAAATGCACCACGCAAAAAAAAACACTATGCCAAGTTGCCATACTAAAAGTCTGGACCCCTTTGTATGATGCATAAAATTAAAAAAAAAAGTTTTTTTTTTTCATATAAGAGTAGGTACATAAGTTGCCATTTTCTTTGGTACTTTTAGAGATATATTAGCTTTTAAATATATTCGTGCTTTACACGAACCTTTTTAAAAATCCAGTCCAAAGTAGCTAAAGGTTTGGAAAGCTCGTACCAAATAAATCGTATCAACCAGACTAACAGCGACACTGAACGTGTCTGCACGAGAAATATTGCCGCTACATGATCCTGTACAATAAATCTTAGATTCTAGACCCGTGTCGTTGCCATTTTATTAACCGACTTCAAAAAAGGAGGAGGTTCTCAATTCGGTTGTATGTATTTTTTATGGATGTTCGCGCATATCTTCTTTGTTTATGAACCGATTTTATTTCGTAGAAAGGTGGTGATCTGAAATATGTATACAGGGTATCTTTTATATCTTGAAATGAGCAATTCTTGCATATATATAATTGGAATCTCGGAATCGGCTCCAACGATTTTCATGAAATTTGGTATATAGGGGGTTTCGAGGGCGATAAATCGATCTAGCTAGGAATAATTTTTAGAAAATGTCATTTTATTCGTGTTTTATCGAACTTACTTTTTTTTATCTGAAAAATATGACTCTTCCTGACATCTATTGGCGAACTACTAATACTATTTTTTGTGAGCAATAAAGTTATTATAGCAGATGGCGTTGTTAAGTAACACAAAGTTAATGAGTGTTTGCTTTGAGGTTAAACTAAGTAAAAAAATAAAATACCGAGCAAAGCTCGGTCATCCAGGTACTAAGGGTTTATACAAGAAAGTGAGCTTATAAGGGTTTATAAGAGCACTTTCTTGTCCGTCTGTTTGTTCGTGTGTTTTAAACACTCTTACTTTGCATCCAGGTACTTGGTAATTATACTAGCAAGCCGTTGAGGGCTACTTCTGTGCACCATAACAAATAACTTTAGTTCAACGACCTGGATCTGCAAATGTATAGTTAGTTTAGGAATGACTGTTTTTTAGTAATCAATTCGTGTTCTAATTTTCTTAGATAGATAGATAGATAACTTTATTTGTACAACACAAAAAGAGACAGAACACGATAAACACAAAGTAAAGTAATAGCTAGAAAGTATAAGTTGCACAAATGGGCGGCCTTATCGCTGAAAGCGATTTCTTCCAGGTAACCTTTGGATGGAAAAGAACTGATTCAGCTTTAATGGTAGGTTGTGAATAATTTAACTTATAATATACACTATTTACATAATTATGATTTTAAATATTAAATTAATAATACATATCAAATAATTATATTCATAGATACCTACAAATAATTACATACATACATGTATACATACATAAATAATACAGGAATATATACGGATATTAGACAGTACTGAGGTAGTGATCAGTTACCATTGCTTTGAAAATGGGTAGGGACTTAGCAGATCGGATGGGTTGAGGCAGGGAATTCCAGAGTATCACAGAGTGAAAAGAGAAGGATTTGTTGTAGAAAGTAGAGTTGAGGAGAGGAGCTTGAAGGAGAAGGGATTCTGTTGAACGGAGTTGTCGTAAATGGGCGTCACTCAGGAATTTGAAACGTTCTCTGAGGTAGTGAGGGGAGGAGGGAGCGAATAGGACTTTGTAGAGGAAGCAAAGGATATGAACATTCCGGCGAAGGCGGATTGGCAATCACTTGAGCTTATGGCGAAATTCAGAGACATGGTAATATTTGCGAAGTCCAAATATGAACCGTATACAGACGTTTTGAAGTCGCTCAAGTTTGTCGAGTTGCTCTTCGGTCAGATCGAGGTAGCAGATGTCGGCATAGTCGAGGATATGGAGCATGAGAGACTGAGCAAGGCTAACTTTAGTGGCAGTGTGGGGAGAAAGTTCCGCAGTCTACGGAGCGAGCCCGCAGCAGCAAATATCCTCCGACTGGTTTCAGTTATTTGCGGCTGCCAGCCCAGTTCCGCATCCATGATGACGCCAAGATTTTTTACAGTTTTGGAAAAAGAGATATGGTTTCCGTCGAACATCACGGGGTCGACCTCCTCCCAACTAATTTTTGCCAACAACCTAGAACTCCCCAAAACAATGACTTGGGACTTGGACGGATTCATTTTCATTTTCTTTGATGTTTAATTAATCAGCGATTAAAAAGAGATTTTATCATTCCAACTATCTATTGATTACCATCAACTGACTAACTGATTTTGACGCCTTGCATTCTGTTGCTTAGGTTGATCCTCATGATCCTCAACCCCTCTCATTACAATTTCAGTATTAGGGACAGTATCTAACGCTTTCGACAAATCAACAAGGGTGTTTTTAGGATTCCGAAGGGTAAAAAAAGAACCCTTATAAGATCACTCTCTTGTCCGTCTGTACGTGTCACAGATTTTTTTCGTATGATCATACGAAAAAATAATCATATCTAATCATAATGTTATTATTACAAATCCTACTAATATTATAAATGTGAAAGTTTGTGTATGCGTGTGTGTGTGTGTGTGTGTATGTTTGTTACTCCTTCACGCAAAAACTACTGGACCGATTACGATGAAACTCGGTATGTAGATAGCTGGAAACCTGGATTGCCACATAGGCTACTTTATATCCCGATATTCCCACGGGATCGGGACTTTCGCTGGTGAAACCGCGGGGCGCAGCTAGTATGATATAATTATTACAAAAATGTTAAATCATCAGTTGGCAAGTTTTGCAAATTGCATTCGAAAAGTTTTAAATGTTTAAACTAATAATTTAATGAAAAAAAAAATTGTTAACTTGTATCCAAAATCATTTCACATTTTATCTCTACAACAGGAAAACTGGCTGATTGACTTACAATTTACACGGAAGGATAATATTTTTATCAAAGCCTCCATAGTTTTGATACCATATCTCTTGAATTAACCATAAAAATGACCTTGTATTACAACTAGTTCAGAAGTAATTATGACAATAATGAATCACTACATATCTCTAATACATACTGGTTTGTGTAGTTTATTGACATGAAAATAATAGTCACGCGATCAAAACAATACCACTTTTACATTTACAACTTCGAACGAGTGTTATACTTTTACTATACATTGAATATGAGCTCTAACTGTTCCCACTTTGAGACATAGTTTTTCTTCTATTATGGCGGAAGCATCGCCATCCGATCAAATTCTGAATTTGTACAATTAGTGATTTGTTAGCAGTTCGTTCAAAATTTTGTATAGTAAATTATCAATTCGTAACAAATGTGACATAAGATGCTTCATTTATCTTATTGGTACAATTTATTAATTTGTACAAACTAGTAATTTGTACAATCTCTAGAGTGCATCGTTATGCGTTCAATGCGACATAGTTTTTCTTCTATTATGGCGGAAGCATCGCCATCCGTTCAAATTCTGAATTTGTACAATTAGTGAATTGTTAGCAGTTCGTTCAAATTTTTGTATAGTAAATTATCAATTCGTAATAAATTTGAGATAAGATGCTTCATCTATCATATTGGTACAATTTATTAATTTGAACAAATTAGCAATTTGTACAATTTCTAGAGTGCATCGCTATGTGTTCAAATTCTGAATTTGTACAATTAGTGATTTGTTAGCAGTTCGTTTAAAAGTTTGTGTAACTTATTATAAATTCGTAACAAATGTGAGATAATTTATCAATTTGTACAAAATTAGCAATTTGTACAATCTCTAGAAATAATTTCAAGCATCGTTATGCATGCTCAATTTATACAATTTATTTATTTGTAGTTATAAAATAAATTATTTAATCAAAATTAAAAAGAAACGGCTTGGTCTGAAGTCATTCATAATCCTTTGCTCTACAAGAAAGCTCTCTTGTTGCACTGCTGTAAGATTTGAATTTTTGCTGAGTATTGTCTTAACGACCCATTATAGAGAATATTTACTACAACTGTTAATATTTTGTTACGATCTTGAAACTAAAATAATTACGTGGAAAAACTGTGGCAGACATGCCATTGTTTTTGTTGGGGACGTTATTTGCAAACCGCATAGACAGGATATTACGCAATGACTAAGCCTATTTAGCCTCTAGTCTGACATCACACGGGTGAAGTAATTAGGCAACCTTTTTCACGGTTTTTAATATCATATTATGTGGTCTATGGACACTTCGGATACCTTCCTATATTTACGTAATTTCATTCAATATAATTTGTTTCTTATGAATCGGAAATCTAACTTCTTAGATTGGGTCAACCACAGTTGGTGTCGGGAATGTTGCCAACTTCGTAATTTCGGCATTGCCAAAGTTTAATGCTTACCAAACTTAGCATATTTTAGATATAAAGTTATTGGCAAAAGACACATTTTTTTACAAAAATGCGTATTAATATAAAAGGTTTTATGAGGATATGAGAAATTGTACTCTGAATGAAATATTACTGTCTGTCCTCAAAATAAAATGTTTCATGCATCAATGAATATGAAGGACATTGTTTATCCAGTCACATCATGTAACCAACCTCGTTAACCACAGTCCCAGACTGCAAACAATCCCCGCTGTAAATAGGTAGTGAAATGAGGTGTCCCCCTTCCTTTGTTCCACAGCCAGCGTTCAAGGTCGAACCACCCAAGGGGGGCGCTCTCGATGCGAAATGCGATGCTAAGTTCATGGCTCAATGACATGAAGTTATAAATAACGTACCCATTCAATTATTATGTGCCTGCAATGCTGCTAACGGAAAACACTCGGCATCGCACGAGTGACGTCATGTGGAGCGTTTGAAAGTAGGCCAATGAGTTTGTCTAATGTGCAGGCTAGGCGGGCTCAAGTCCGACTACCGATTGAGGAAACAAAAGAACAAAGTTGGGCATTCGTATACGGAGGAACTCTAGCTGTTTCAATTTACTACTCTTTGTCTTCTTCGTACGTAACATAGCACCTTGTACTCTGTATAAATGAAAGCTTTGCGGTTTAAATATTAAAACATTCAACACGTTTGTTTTGTAGTACAAATGTTGAAATAGAAATAGTCTGGTTACTTGACGTCTAATTTTTTTTTGAAACACCATTTCGTTTCTTCAGCAATTTACGCAAAATATCGAAATTTAAATATAATATTAAAGTATTCTTAATTATCTAGCCTAAAATTTAATTTAACATTTTGATAATAATCTCAAAGTGGTCATAAAAGTTTATTTAAAAGCTTACAGGCCTACTTAGCTATAAATTCAAAGATAAACTAGGTATTTCATAACGAATTCACTTAAATATTCTATGTAGAAGTGTTTTCTGTAAGCCGCCCTGAAATTTTAAACAAACTAAGTTTACATTGTAAAATTTATTAAATTAAAATTAGGAGATTGGTAAGGTCATTGTTAAGTGTCATCTTTACTGTAAAAGCCTTGCATGACATTGTGCCTTAAACAAATTTAGCCTGATTCGAGATCATGTTTTAGGTTATTCACAGCTGTGCAACCTTTACCTTAGTGTTTAAACTATATATTTATTTGTATATCCTATCCTACTCCTACTATAATCTTACTAATATTATAAATGTGAAAGTTTGTGTGTGTATGTTTGCTACTGAACCGATTGGGATGAAACTCGGTATGAAGGTAGCTGGAGACCTGGATTAGCACATAGGCTACTTTTTTCACGATATACCCACGAGAACTTACGCGGGTGAACCCCCGGGGCGTAGCTAGTTTTACATATTTTTGGCATTAACATTTAAGAAAGAACATCCTGAGTTACTTGTGAACTTTGTTAGTGTTCAATAATAGAGGATAATTAACATTCTTATTGCATCGGTGGCATAAGGCCAAGAGCTAATGAATATTTTCTTTATACTTAGGCATCTTAACGAAAACAAAATAACAATGTGAAATTAGGTTACCTATCGTAAAACTCTGTTACCAATCAATGAATCTATTGCCAATCAAATTTGGATTACTGCGTCCTTCGTCGTCAATGGTTCTTAAAACGACATAAACCACCACAAAACGACATAGCCTCGTATTTTGCAAAGTCATTTGAGGTTTTATTTATCAGCGTTGGCGCGGTGTTCACCTGGGGATGATTTTACATCTGTCGACCTAAATTAAACTCTGTAGATGTAGCAGGCGTACGTTTTGGAATTTCCGTTGCTGTTTTATCTACCCTAATTTACATCTACACTATTATAATGAAGAGGAATAATTATTTGTTTTTGTTTGTAAAGAATAGGCTCCGAAACAACTGGACCGATTTTGATGAAACTTGGTATGAGGATACACTGATTCATGAGGAATAACATAGGTACTTTATATCCCGATATTCCCACGGGATCGGGCGGTACGAGGGTAAAATCGCGCTGCTAGTTGCTTATATTTTACGCGTCATACGTACCTGTAGACAACATTTTATGAAATAACTAGCTTTTGCCCGCGACCTCGTCTGCGTCGGACGGAAGTCGGAAATGAAGCAAGGAATCACGTTGTCCCATACAAATTTTGCCCCCTTTTCCACCCCCTTAGGAGTAACATTTTGATAAATCCTTTCTTATCGGATAAATAAATAATAATAAATAATAAATAATCTTTATTTCGTAAATTAACGGTACGGTACAGTCACGATCAGGTAAAAATAAAATAAAAATATGCTTCCTTTGTACTATTCCATACAAATTCACTTAAAGGTATTAGGTACGTAAGTTTTTAGATACTTATTTGTACAAAATACAACAGGAAAACGTTAACTCGATTTTAGAAACAATTTAAAACTGTGGTTTTATACTGATAGAGTCCCTGCCACCCATACTAGGATAACCTGTACTATAGGTGACAGTTGATTCCTCAAACAAGATTCATTTTATAATTAACACTAATCTAATGATTCGTACTGTGGCTATGTGCAGATCTTACAGTAACAGTTCATAAAGATAAATAAATAAATATTAAATTATATATTTTAAATATAAACATACTTATAATAAATATATATATATAGTTATACATATAATAAATAAATAAATATATAAATAGTTATACATATAATAAATACATATCTGTATATAATAAATACATGGAGTTGTGACGAGCTAGGGGGAGAGGGAAGGTAAGATAAAAAGGATTATTGGATTCAAAAGGGCAATTTTAAAAGTTTTTCGGTTTCATCATATGAGAGGTGTTGTAGGAATTTGGAAACTTTATTTTTGACTTCATATTTGGATAGCGGATAGATATTGAGTATTTTGTTTAGATCATTATAAAGTGTACAACTGAGTGATTCAAATTGTGTACGAGCAAAGGCAGTACGACATATCGATTTGTTACACACTGGTATGCCTAGGCGTCTCTGGGATCTTCGGATATCCAATGGTAGGCTGGAATGCTTGCGCAAGATTGTCCTCATTATATAAAGCTGTCTAACAGTCAACACATCGCAATCTCTGTAGAGGTCAATTGTAGGATATAGCCTATTTTTACACGTTAATACTTTGAGTACGGCCCTCTGTGATCTCTCAAGAGTCAAGAATGCAGTCTTGTAGGTACCGCCCCATGCGGGGATACAGTACGAGAGAATCGACTGACATAATGCTCTATAAGTAGTAAAAAGTGTTTCTCGATCAGCAGAGTCTCTCAAGGTTTTAAATATATATATGAGTCGTCTAACACGAGATGTTAGTTGGTTTAGATGAAAATACCAATCGAGTCTATCATCAATGTATACGCCTAAGTACCTAACGTGAGATACCAAATCAAGAGCTCTACAGTTACAGTTATTGGCAGATATGTTACAGTCACTATTGTGAGCCAGAATTGTAGAGCTACTTGATGGAGGTTTTCTATTCTTAGCTATGCAGAATCGTACAACCTTAGTTTTATCAACATTAAGTGTCAGCAAGTTTGAGGACAGCCACAAAATCACATTTTGGAGCGACGATTCTGCAGTATATTTGGCAGCGTCCCAGTTTCGTCCGTATGCCAACAACACTGTATCATCCGCATATGCATAGAGCTCGCAATTTGGTAGTTGCAGACTACAAAGCTCGTTGACATATAGGAGGAACAATGTGGGGCCAAGGATACTCCCTTGGGGGACACCATAGTTTAAGTTTTCTTCCTCACTCATGAAGGATCCTATTTTGGTACACTGTGTGCGATTTTGAAGATAGTCTTTAAATATATCGTGAGCTAAGCCACGGACACCGACTGATTCCATCTTATGTAATAGTTTTTGAATGGATATGGTGTCGAATGCTTTACATAAATCTAAAAAGATGGCATAACATTTGACCTGTTTATCCAATTTACTTGTTATGGAATTTGCAAGTTCCACCACGGCGTCCTCGGTCGATATACCTGGTCTGAACCCAAATTGGTTTTTAGATAGGATATTGTTTTTGTTAATGAATTGGATAAGTCTATTATTTAGCAGTCTTTCCAGTATTTTGGAAATAGATGACAATACAGATATTGGACGATAATTAGAGATGCAAGTTCTGTCACCTGATTTAAAAATCGGGTGGACAACTGCTTTTTTCAGGATGTTAGGAAAGACACCGGATTCTATTGATATATTGCAGATGTGAGCTATGATGGGGACAAGAACATGGTGGGCTGCTTTTAGTATAGAAGACGGAATATCATCCCAACCAGTTGCACAGTCGGCACGCATAGACAGAATAATTCTCTCAACTTCTGCGTTGTCAGTGGGGAGTAAAACCATTGAGTTTGCTATGTTGCATGCTATGGTACGAGGGTAACTTGTGACTGGAATTTTGTTAGCTAAATTTTTTCCTATATTTGCGAATGTGCTGTTTACTAATGAAACAGCCCTATATGGATTAGGGTCTAATTTTAGAAGTACGTCAGGTGATTCTGCAGGTCTGTGTCTATTAGTGATTTTGTTTATTACTTCCCAAGTAGCTTTAGGGTTATTCTTCGCTTTGGTAAACAAGTCTTTCTCATAAGCGGTCTTTAGTTTTTTTAAAAGGGAATTGCAAAAATTTCTATATCTCTTATACGAAAGTTGTAAAATAGGATTATTTGAAGATTTTTTTAATTTAAGATGGAGGCTGTCTCTATGTCGGATGCATCTTAGCATCCCTGGTGTTATCCAGGGTTTCAAGATTTTAAGTCTTCGAGGGGTTGATAATAAGTGTGTATGTTTGTGAATAATGTTTTGCAGAGCGGAGACTAGATTATTAGTAGCTATGTTTGGGTCTGAAATGGTTAATATTTCGCTAAAGTTGGTAAGCTCGATTTCATTTACGATTTCAGGAATATTTAGTTTCTTTTTTTTAACGTCAGTTTGTCTATAGCTATTAGTAGATTTAAAGTTATCTATAGACATTGCGACTGCGTAGTGATCAGTTACAGCTGAAATCAAGACAGCCACTTTGGCAGGAAGCTTATTGTTAAGCCAAGTTTGATCAAGGCATGTATTAAAGCGAGTAGGCGTGGTATATGCTGGAAGTAAACCTAGGCTCAAAATAAAGGCGAGGAAATCGTCAGAGTCTTTATCGTTATTATTAAATGGTTTAATGTCAACGTTAAGGTCACCCATAAGAATTATGTTCTTATGTGTTCTCCTCAAGTTGATATAAGTAGTTTCCAAGCTGCAATAGAAGTTCGAAAGATCACTATACGAAGGCGAGCGATATACACATATGAATGCGGAGTCACCTATAGTAAATATTAAGCAGTTAGCGTCTGACATATTTGGTTCGAATACAGTGACATCTAGATTATTTCTAATAAATAGTACCACTCCATCATTTTGAATAGGGTTGTTAGTTGTATGATATGCAGTGTAGTCAATAATAGACGGAAGGTTTCGAGAACCCTTAAGCCAGCATTCTGTGAATAAAAAGACATCAAAAACAATACCTGTTTCAAATACCAACGCCGTGAATTTGTCAAGATTCCTGTAGATGCTTCTTATATTCATTTGAATGATTTTGAGGCTTTTATCTGCATTCGAGATATATTGTGAACAACTTTTTGGAGTACAAGTGAAGGATTCAGCTACATTAAAGTTGTCTAACTCTGTCATAATTCTACTTGTGTCATCCATTTTTATTTGTAAATAGATCAACAATTAGGAAGAACAAGCACGAGAAAGAGACAAAAGTCCAGTGAGAAAAATGTGTGATTATCGGTGTACATAGGATTGAATGTGTAAAGCTCAGCGTGGGAAATTGAGTAAGATAAATATAAATATACGTATGAATATGTAAAAAAGAATAAGCTATATAGATAATTAAACTACATGAAACAGTTATTTTGCTTTCAAGGATTAACATTCTGAATTCGGTCCAACTTCGAGAGGCATTCCTCCGTTTTGATAAGAATTTGTTTGGAATTGGAATCTTTGCGAAGAAAGATCTTTCCATTCGTGACCCAGCAATGTTCATATTTGTTATCAGCAGCGTACTTTCGAGCCCGAAATAACAGCCTTTTATGTGCCATAGGAAGGTGTTCTTCAATATATATTCGAAGGGGTTCTTTAGTGAGACCAACAGTTTGAGTGTTTAGCTTATCGCGATACTCCAGCCGGTCCCTGTTGTAGGCTCTGGCAGCGCTAAGGAAGTCAAATTTCTTAGAGACAGAAACAAATTCTGCGACTAAGACCTTGTTGGAACCCGGTTTCCCTGGGATTCGGTAGATATCTCTTAGGTCCGAAGGTGCCACCTCGGTCTGGATGGTCCTGGCGACGCTGACGACAATGTTGGCTAGGTCACCGGAGCTTTCCTTAGGTTTTGAAGGGATGTTTCTAATTTCTACTCTAGGATGCCTACGTCACACAAAGAACACACCCTCCAAATTTTAGGTCTCTACGATTAGCGGTTTAGGCTGTGCGTTGATCTGTCAGTCAGTCAGGACAAAGAATTTTATATGTATAGATGTACTGGATTTTCATTAGAACCGCAGTGTTTTAATGAAAGTGCAAGGCCGCATGAGTGAGGTTAACGCAAGGTCGGTCGCACACACACACAAGCACCCAAACATTACATAATAGATACACGGAATAGGAAGTACTTTCACATACACATGTTCTTCGTTCGAGATGATTAATGTTGTACGTGATACTTACCTGCTACTGGGATTGTTTTTCTGGATGATTTCCCACAGCTCTTCCTTCTAAAGCCAGAACTACATTAGAAGCGAGGAGAGCTATGTATTTCGATTTGAGCGCGTTGGACTCCATAAGCTATACTTCTATACCAATCTTATAATATAAAAATGAATCGCAAAATGTGTTGGTAAGCGCATAACTCAACAACGCCTGGACCAATTTGGCCATATCTTTTTTTGTTGTCTTTGATATTGTCAAGAGAAGGTTTTTATGAAAGAAAATATTAAGAAAGTTGCGCAGAAAATGATTACGCAGGTGAAACCGCGGGGCGCAGCTAGTATTATAATAAAGATTTGATTGTTTGTTTGAATTGAATAGGTTCCGAAACTTCTGGACCGATTTTGATGAAACTTGGTATGAGGATACATTGATTAATTGGGAATACTTTTTACCCGATATTCCCACGGGATCGGGAGTTACGCGGGTGAAATTAAGGAGTACTGCAGTATTCTATGACGTGATCACACGTATCTATGCTGAAGTGACGCAACGCTTTTGGATGTCCTTACCCTGAACGTTGGCATAATGTAGTTATCACAATTAGGTGGAAATATACATGTTCTGCTAATGGTTATGTCAATTTGTTCCAGGATGCCGGCTGCAGTACCACCCGCTGAGAATGGGGCGGCTCCACGGAGCGAGCTCGAGCAGCTCCAGATGCGTGCCGGTCAAGTCACCGACGATGTAAGTACCCATATGATTAATTAAGTACTTAGGTAAGCGGATTTAGGGATGATTCTCATTAGACCGGGGCTTGCCGTGAACGTGGCACGGACGGGACACGGGTTTGAAACGTTACATACATTTTGTATTAAGAGGAAGGGTACCGGGGGCTCTCTCCATACAAACGTAGTCGACTGCCATGAGCATGCCCCTATGTTTTTATTTTAATTTTTGTTTTTTAAATCTTTTTTTTCTGTGATAATTAAAAAATGAAATAAACTAAAACAGATGCATAGTCATGGCAGTTATAGGATTTATGGCACAAAAATATTTACTCTAGTGTCCAGGGAGGAAACAGTCGACTCCGTTCGTATGGAGAGAGCGCGCTTTAATAAGTTTTAATAAGTTATAGGTTTTATGCAATTAAAATATTTGCTATAGTGTCATTATCCAGGGAGGAAACAGTCGACTACGTTTGTATGGAGAGAGCGTTCGGTACCCTTTCCTCTTAATGAGAGTCATCCATAAGTATCTAATTGCGAATTTACCTTTGACTGAATTTAACATAGCTTTTCAGTGCTTAGTCGATTTAAGCCAGAAGTATAAAAAGCGATACTCTTTTACTGTTAAAGCATTGAAAGAAGATTTCACACAATAAGAAAAAGGTTTAAAACATCAAATCAATCAAAGATTTGAAAAAAATCTTCTTCAGAGATACCAAACTGTGATAACCAAACTCACTATAAAGATATAGTTAATTAGTTAAGACCAATTCCTGCAAACATTGTTATTTTGCAATATCATGCATTTCGACATGTATAATTTAAACAATTTTATTTGCGAGAATCAGTCCGATGGAAAAGGTTTAGAAAAGAAAATGGAAAAGAGTTTACAGGAATTAAACCTGTTTAATATTTTCTTTACTGGAAAATATCATGTTGTCATGGAAGTGCTACTAACATAGTTCTAAGGTACCTCTTTGACACATTTAATTATTATAAAACATGCTGCGTCCCGCGATTTCACCCGCGTTAGTCCCGATCACAGCGCCATCTATTGAGTGTATTTGCAACCTAGATTGCAAACAATATTGAAGAATTTTTTCGATGAATCAACGTTCATAGATGACGCTATGAGCACTTCATAAAACTAAACGGTGAATAAACACTTTGCTTAAGACGCTCTTCCAGTACCATGTGTAGGCCCATACATTACCTTAGCCCCCGCTCTCAAAAACGTAGCGTGCTGCGTGCTAACTGTTATATTTGATCGATATGCAAAACATTTTAGCATTATTATCCACAAATATAGTTCCTAGAGGTCAAAACCTATCATTTGATTCATTTTTAGAAACAAACGTCAACTATTTTTGAATAAAACCCGATAAATGATCTAATAATTCTCTGTTTTCTAACATTTTTTTTATCGAACGAAGTTGTTCATATCATGTTTTCAACCACAATAAACAAATATATGGTTATAAAACTACAATATCCATTTATATCAAATAACAAAAAAAGAGTATTTGATTACTTAGATTTGCTTAAAACAAAGGTCAATTTTGGTAGCTTTATTAGCACCTGCCCTTAAGAAACCATTAATTGATACATTTTATTCATTTACATTCACGACATAAGCGAATAATTGAGATGATAACTTTCCTAACTTACTGGAAGTTAGACCAAAATACAGGTACATGTGAAATTTGATTGAAATCGGTTCAGTAGTTTTGGAGTTTATTGGCAACATACATCGTGACACAAGATTTTTATATATACAGATATGTGTGTTTGTCTATAAGGTATTGTGTATTTATCTATGGGCCTTTGTAGCCTGAAATAAATGATTTATTTATTTATTTTATTTATTTACTAATATAAGACCTATCTCAATTTCAGTCATTGGAGTCCACACGGCGCATGATGCAGCTATGTGAAGAGGTAAGTTACGACTTTTTACCACTATGCCTATAATAATAAGAAATAAACTCTAAAATCTTTAATAAGGAAATATATTATAATAGTTAAAAGATCCAATACTTTTGAAATTTTGGGAGAAATGGTATCTTGTCGAGAATACCTCCCCAATTTAAAATCAAAATCGTCTATTTAATGTGCCCTTATTTTGAATTTGATATAAAAACTGATTAACAATATTTCACGTCGTCGTTGCGGCTTTTCACGGTTCAATGGTCCAACCATATTCGTTTTTGTATCAATTTCAAGTATATAAATAATAAACTAAAAAAAGATGTCTGCGACCTAAAACTATAATTAAAAGTGTATTGATTTTCCAAGCGTGCAAGATTTCTGGAATATAAACCGTGCCTATGTCTAGATTAGTATAGACAATATTGGGAATACGTGTGTCGTGAAACAAAACATAACCGTTGTGCGGTCAAATGTCCTGACGCGTTTGAGTTTAGTTTAAAAAAATCAATTGTATATTGATTGATTGGTTACCCCATAGTTTATTTATATAAATTATGTTTAGTTGTTATGTTGTGTTATGTGATTATTTGTGAGAGAGGTGTTCTCGATGCGAGGGAGTGAGGGGTGGGTATTGCGGAAGTGTCAAGCTCGGTTTGGTCTCCGACGCCCGTCCCCCGAACCCTAGGGCGCAGCCTCTGCTAACCCTGGCTGGCTGTTGTGTTTCGATGTCGCTAATTCATATTATTGTTTTATCTAAATGTGTATGTATGTATATCTATCGTAGCTGTCCATATGTTATATTTGTTTTTATGTAATCATATTCTTCATTGGGTTATTATGATATTTATATTATGTGAGTATTATGTTGACCATACATAAGTATATGGGTGTTGCATGATCCGTGCCTTAATGTGTCCGATATATTAGACATCCATAGCCCTTTGTGTTGTTTTGTAGTGAATTGTATAATATGTGAGTATCGGGTGACCCGCCCGGCCCTTCGGCGCTGACAGTTAATTAATTAAACGTTATTGATACCGATATAGAGCGATCTCGTCTCTCGTGACTCTTGTAGAGTATCGAATTAACATCATACAAGTATTAATGTTATACCGTTCAGTTTAACCGTCAGCACCTCAAGTTTGTCCTATTGTCGTTATACGAGTAGGTTCCAAAGCATGAAGCCCATCATCGTCCACGTCCAAGGCCCATATTAGATGAAATACTTCTCTGATTAGTATCCCTTAGTATGTGATATGACTGGAATATTTACGCTTTTCCGTCTAAACTGTCTATCCATTGTTGCTTGGGCTTGCTTTCGAAATATGAAATGTTTTATCACTTGAGTTATGTACGTAACGGAACCGGCTGAGAGGCTGTCCAACATCTTTCAGACGCACTTTCTACTTTCCTTCTTCTTATTTGTAAACGTTACGTTGTTTCTTCAAGTAAACTTCTATCTGAGACTTCTGCAATTCCGAGCCGACACGTCTGATCTAATTACTTTGTTATCGGATGTGGAAAGCGATCAGTGTTATGTTGATGTTCTATCCTATTTTAGTTAATTATGTACCGTACGTCTCTGTGTAGTGGCTGCTCTCTGTTGTTGACTGTAAATCTATTATGTTGTATGATTTCATGCCTTCTCGAACATTCACAATACTGTCAATATGTGGGCGATACACACCCCCTACCTGCCACTGAACTCCAACAGATTATATCGAGCTACACCTATAGCAAACTCTCACACAATATACAATACTATATTTTTATTAGTACCTACATCATATTATTTTACACATTTATTTATTTAGATTTATTTACTTCGGTTATATTTATAGATAATTAGTATATTATTATTTTCAATCGTTTACTGTATTCTACTTACCAAATTGTCGTATGCCAGAATATAACACCTGATTGACACAGACCATGTACAAACCACAGACTCCGCATTACTCTGTACAACAGTCACTATCGAGGAGGATGTCTTCTGTAACTGAGTTAGCACGATGGAAGTTCAGAAGGCATCGTCCCAGGCAGACATATAGATACAAAGTCAGTGTATATGACCGACAACCCCGGCCGATGAGTAACGACGAACATGCAACCTCCATGTACCGACATATACTCGGCACACGACACACAGCCGGTGAACCCGGTCCTCCACTATACCCCTCACAACTAACAATACTCTCTGACTTTTTTGTTTCTGCGGCGTAGAGCAAGGAGGCCGGCATTCGAACTCTGGTCGCACTAGACGACCAGGGAGGTGAGTGATCTGCAAAAATTGCAACACAACATTTTTACAATTTTATCTATTTTACCTTTTTCGCTAACTTTGTTGAGCATCGTAGGGTTTTCAGCCGACCCGAAGATGGGCACGCCGATATAGAAGATTAAGGGGGTATCGCATCGACCACGTATTTAAATAAAACGTCACCGCTGATCCAATGCAAAGGTGCGGGCATCCTTTCGTAGTGATCGATAGCTTGCGTCGACATTACCGACTCACACACGGAGATGATCATCACCGGATAACCCACATCTTTGTATATTACGATCGTATAAGTAGATATATTATACACCACTTTGCACAACTCGACAACGAGCTAATGTATACCAACGTAGGCAGGCATAACGAGACGACATACAATACAATATGTATAACCGGTATACCGATACTTTTACATCTTGCATATCAAAACGGTTCGAACTCGACTCTAAATAGACAACTTTACTAAATCACATGAAACCAATCTAAATGAACGAGCAAAGTAAATTCGAAACGCTTCTCCTCAACGCACGACTCTTAACATCACACAGAAAAATCATAAATCATATAAACTGAGCACAGATGAAACTGTATCTGGTTTTACTTGCAAGCTTTACTGCATGCATGTCGTTGTGAAACGAGTAGTGTGTATTAGGGCGGAGACAGGGTGCGCGAGCGCGGGCCGCCTTGCAGAGACGGTGCTAAGTTGCTGAGTGTCCGGCGGACTGGGGGCGGCCCGCGCTCGCACCGACTGCCGCCGCCGCACGGTGCACGCTCGCCACGCCACGCCACGCCACGCCTCGTCCGTAGCGTCACGCGTCACGCCACGCCGCCGCCGCAACCGCCGCCTACCGCTCGCGTGCGCGCGCGCGCGCGTTTATACTGCGCGTGCCCTCCCTTGCCAATAGCCGGCAACGCACCGCACCCAACCAACCACCCACACACCCCGATATCTCTCTCCTACCGATATATTATTTTGATTTGTATTTTATGTATAGAGCGAGGACGCCGGGGGGCAAGCGCTTCATATGTTGAGTCACCAGGGCGGTAAGAGTTAAACTGACACGTGGGTAGTCAATACGTGAGAACGTCTGTGTTTGATTGAATGTGCAGTTAACAATATATATTAATCTCTTTGTTTTTCTTTGATTGATTGACGTTTCTCTTGAATAACGACTTATATATTATCTGAGATCAATGTTGCGTGTGTTGTTTCGATGGGGATGACTTTTAAACATGTTATAGTGTAAATAGATACGCCCGATGGCCGTTCGTTGCTAATTGTCGCAAAAGACTGTTTCTATCTTTTGCTAAAGATTTAATTTGAATGAGCTGCGCAAACTGTTTAGTTCTTCCGTTGATGTTTATCGATCGGAACGCTTTTTATAGGTATATTTATTTATCTTTCCGAATCTACTGTTCTCTTCTCGTAATGATACTGCGGTACTGTACTGATATGAATGCGCGTTTATTATAAGTACCGATGTCTGTTCGACGTTAGAGAGTAAATGGTGTACGCCTTAATCCTTGGCTAGCAGCGTACTGTTCATGTTAGATTGTAGGACTGTCTGTAACTATGTTAGCTCGATGCGATCTGTGTATGTGCGAGGCCGCTCCTCGACACTACATTATTAGTTTGTTCATTTCTCTTCTTCAACTAAATTAATACTTTGCTACTTTCACGTATCATTTAGGAATGGCTTTAATGAAAACGCTCATTTGCTAAGTTGATTTATTTTACCCCATGGGGAGTGCATCGGGCGCGTGTGATATCGGTAGCGACTAGCGCCAACGGCCGCCGCCCGGTGCAGTCCCCGTACCGTTTGTTATTTTTTTTGTTTAGTAAATCAGTTTTGAGTTGTGTTTCTTGAGTATTGAGTTGTCCCGGCGCGGCGTCCGCGTCGAGCGAACGAGTGCTGGCGCCGCTCCCGACTCCTCACGCATTCGTTTGGCGAGCTATAGTGACATCATTATTGTGTTGTAGAGTCACGAGGTGGGCATGAAAACCCTGGTCATGCTGGATGAACAGGGCGGTAAGCATCCAGTAGTACCTTATATTCTGCATCACTCATAATTTAGTACAGCTTTTGTCTGAAATGCCAGTTCAGATAATTTTATAAAATATTTCGTGAATGGCGATGAATTTGACACTAAAATCTTGTAATGATTGATAATGTGCTAACAGTTATTTATAATGGATAATATACGAAGGTAAAACAGTTTATCATGATCATTAATTAAATAAAACTTAGACATAAACTGCATCAAAATGATTTCTCAATTCCCGATTTGGGAATATGAGATATTCTGATTGAGTTAAACAGAATTATTTGTTTAGTTTATTTACACGCATTTAGCTATGCACGACTATTCTTCAATCTTGCTGTTGGTTGCATGACTATTAGTATTTTATGAAGTTTTAATTATTACGTCTAAATGTTAGTTATAAAGACTACATAAAGATATTCACTTAGTTCAGCACATATACATCATTTTTGATCAAGAATAAAGAATTATCATTAACCTAATTAAGTGTAAGACATTTATAATAAATAAAACAACACAATAAAACTATCAAATTAGATGCTTTTGAATATATAGTCGAGAAAGTTAGAATTGCTTTGGTGTGAAACGAAAGCTTGCATGAGCCTAACTAGTTGTACCCACACAGCTGGAATACTATAATATATGTCTTACACTTAGCTTGGGTTATTGTCGAGAGCGTTGAGAATTTACAGTCGTATACAAATAATAAAAGTCGCGTCAGTAATTTGAATCAAGTTAGGTGCTTTTATACACATATCACTTGGGTTTACAAGAGCACTTGTAAAGCATGTATTTATGTGTGTGAACAGAGCAATTGGACAGAATTGAGGAGGGAATGGACCAGATCAACGCGGACATGCGCGAAGCTGAAAAGAATCTATCGGGAATGGAAAAATGTTGCGGGATCTGTGTACTTCCGTGCAATAAGTGCGTATATCTCATTCTTAAAAAAAATCTAAGAGGAATAGAGTCTTCATTTCTTCAATTTCTCTAAAACTGCCTTTTCACATTTTCTTCAATATTTTTTGTCCCTCGAGTCTTAAAGCTTAATCGTCCCAAAATTTTAGATAATTTGGCCCTTTTTCGCGTGAGGATGAAGTAGGCTTGCCCAGCACCTACTACTCTCTCAGCTTAGTCGACCATGTCCAGAGGAGAGCACTTGTAATACTTCTGGAGCCAAGCCGCGGGTTTCATCACGATGTATTCTTCACCGTAAGAGCAATTTCATTCAGCGCACATAATTTTTTCTTAAAAAAAATCATCGGTGCACGGCCGGTCGGGATTTGAACACAAGTGAGTAAGGGACAATCTTGGAGCCAACATCGCTCCAAGATTGTTCAGTAAGTATCCTTATAAATAGCATCACTTTTCAATAATTCCAGGGGTGCATCGTTCAAGGAGGACGATGGTACGTGGAAAGGCAATGATGATGGCAAAGTGGTAAACAACCAGCCGCAGCGAGTGATGGACGAACGCAATGGCATTGGACCGCAGGCTGGATACATTGGCAGGTAGGTTTCAAGGCGATAGAGCAAGTATATAACCTTGAATACTTAATTAAGGATCGAGGAGCTACATTACCTAGCAGCCCTTACCAATAATGTAGGTTCCGTACTACAAAAGGTAATAAAAGGACAGACGGACAAGAAGGTGATCTTATCTTATATCTTTAAATGAGCAATTCTTGTATATATATATATATACTATAATTTATAGACTTTAATTTGTTTGTATTACGTATTTAGTTCCTTATATAATAATGTATAGGTACTGATCTAACGTAACATAATATGTATATAACTTTATATTAATTAATTTTATTTTCTAGTATAATAAATTTTGTAATTCATTAAAAAAGTAAAAAAATAACAATTAATATTCGTAAATTAGTATTGTTTAAGGCAGGAGTCGAATTCGCAACGTTCTCCATCAAAGTCACAGAGGCGAAACTACTGGACAGGTTTTGATTAAACTTGGTATGAGAATACATTGATTCATTGGAAATAAAAAAAAATATATATATATATATAATTGGAATCTCGGAATCGGCTCCAACGGTTTTCATGAAATTTGGTATATAGGGGGTTTCGGGGGCGATAAATCGATCTAGCTAGGAATCATTTTTAGAAAATGTCATTTTTTTCGTGTTTTATCGAAACTTACTTTTTTTTTATCTGAAAAATATGACTCTTCCTGACATCTATTGGCGAACTACTAATATTATTTTTTGTGAGCAATAAAGTTATTCCAGCAGATGGCGTTGTTAAGTAACACGAAGTCAATGAGTGTTTGCTTTGAGGTTAGACTAAGTAAAAAAAAAAAATACCAATCGAAGCTCGGTCATCCAGGTACTGGTAGTTATAGATTAGATACATACTTACATCAGCCAAATACAAAGTAGCAACAACTCCCATTTGATCGTAGCTTTCAAATTCGGGTCGTCAAATTGTTGATTTGTAATTGGATATTAATAATCTAATTTAACATTTTACAGGATAACAAACGATGCCCGCGAAGATGAGATGGAAGAGAATATGGGCCAAGTGAACACCATGATAGGTAACCTTCGGAACATGGCGCTCGATATGGGCTCTGAATTGGAGAACCAGAACCGCCAGATCGACCGCGTCAATCGCAAGGTAAGTGATCCAGGTTGAACTCCTGTATGCGGTTATGGTAGGGCTTGGGGCTTTGAGACTTGAAGGTTCATCTGGGATACTATGAAGTCTTTTTTGGGATTTGAATTGTGTCTGGGGTTTGTGCTGTCTTGAACTGATACGGGAAAGAGATAAATGCGATTGTCTTGGTTCCCTTTTCCCATGAAGAATTGAACGAGACTTTGTTGGGTTGGGATCTCAAGAAATAGAGTTTTCTTCGATAGTCTTTAACTGACTCTGACCGAAAACGAATGTTGTGGGGGAAAATAAAAACGCATACATTCTGTAAATTGAAAATATGTAGATATAATGCTATAGAAATCTTTATTTTTAATGATTTCTTGGTGTTTTTTTTTCAGAGACGATCGAAATTTATCTGGTATAAATCTCGATACGTCTCGTTTTCTCCATTGACATCTCTCACCATCTGCGTGTGTTTGCCTTTCACTTAGACTTGACGTGTAGAAACTATCTCTGTCTCTATCTGACTTCCAGCTTATTGGCCTCCGAAAAATATAGCTAGCTTTCTCTTTCCTGTGGAACGCATGACCTTTCATACGTAGAACGATTGGCTGTTTTAAATTGTGTGAGACGATGACTGGCGAGTAGAGACCGCCCGCCGACGTGATTCATATTACCCACACGATCCTGACCTGATAGCGAATACTAGCCACTTCACGCCATTGACTAACCTAACCTAACCGATCAGATTAACCAGCAACCAGTGACGTAATACATTCCACATCACATCCTCATCAGTAACACTCGTTCATGCGCTAACGTTACATGTTTACATCAGCGACTGTAAGCACTGTCCTGTGGCTCTGTGTACTGTACATACATTAACTCCTTTTAAACAGTGGCGTAGCGTGGGTATTTCCCGCCCTTTTAGACGTAATAAAAATAATAATGTTGGCAATTTGCCGCCCCTTTAGCGTCATAAAAATGATAATGTTGGCAATTTGCCGCCCCTTTGGCGTCATAAAAAATAATAATGTTGGTGACGATGTCGAACCGAATTAAGCGAAAAATATTTATTTCAAACTACCTCCTTGAAAAAATTAAATGTCTGACTGACCGCTCTAGTGACCGCACTAAATATCATTTTCCCAATTTCGCCGCCCTCCTAATGATGGCGCCTGGGGCGGTCCCCCCCCTCCCCCCCCCCCCTCGCTACGCTACTGAACAATACATTTTTTGACTTTGTGTTTGTTATCATAAAGCACACGATGAGACACAGTCGCTGTGATTTAAATGATAGATGCAAACAATACGTGTTCTATACCATAGGGTGAATCGAACGAAACGAGGGTAAAGATCGCGAACGAGCGTGCGCACGAGCTACTCAAGTAAACGACGGGCGGCACACATACTAACACAACACACATACACGGTCTCGTGGTTTAACTCCAGTCTTTAAATACTAGGTGGCGCCACTACGCCTAAATATCCATATATTATAAGGCACTTGCCAAATATTTTGGCATATTTTTTTTGATGTAATAACGTCATATAAATTGGTGCGTGCACTTCACAAAAAAGTGTGACGTCATACGTTATTGATAAGCAACCATAGCAAAGTATTGAAGTATGCAAAATGGTCGTATCAACGATACGAAAGAGTTCTTATGACGTTATCACGTAAAATTATAGTCCGTAAACCTACTTTACAGACAACCATTGTTTAAAAGGCTTCGTTCCAGAATATGTTCATTATAAAACTTAGATTTTTGTCAGTACATAGTTGAAACTGTAACCACAGTGGCGCCACCTCGTGCCATTCTCGATTACTTAATTAATTTATGAAAAACAAGATCTTTATCGACAGCTACAGTTATTGCAATAATAAGTAGTTGCAATCATGTTTATGATCAATTGAATACCAAAATTATGAAATATTGATAAAAAATAAAATTAAATAAATAATTATGTAAATTTTACATTTTAAATAATTGTAAATTGCTAGATTATTTTAGGTATACTTAGTAGAAATTGCTTGCTTCGTGTTGCGTATCTGCCCTTTCTATTTTATTCAATACCAATTGTTTTAGATATCGGATTACTTATCATAAAGTTAATGTTAAAATGGAAATAAATTTCACAATAGGCATAGGCCTCCTGTGAAATCCACAAAATGTCCTGTAATTTTCTTTAAGTTAACAAAATTATTTATTTATTGTTTAAGCGGATTACTAACATAAAAAATAGGCTAGCACAGTTCAAAAAAAATTTCATAATGTATATTTATACGCAACTTCACTTTGACTTGAGACCGGTTTTATAATATCTTAGCTTGGTGTATCATATTTCTAATAAAAATGTATTTTTGAAACGTAGTTATTTGAGATTAATAAATATTTATTCCCTTTATGATAGTTATTTACGAAGCTCAAGTACATTTGACGTAAGCGTGCGTGGTTATTTTTTTTGCTAAAGGTAAATTAAATTCACAAAAAAGTTGCAAATAACTTTAGTTTTAAGTATTATTTTGGTACACCATTAATATTTGGTGCTCATTTTTTTATAATAGGATGTTGAAGTAAATTATTTTAAGATAATGAATTTACTGTTGTTAAAAATATAATGTTAAAGTTAATATTGCTATTTGAATATGTAATTATATGCAATTTAATAGCGTATTTGAACAATGCTTGTGGTTATTTTGTACCATATGAACAAAAAAGGGAAAATACCCCTATTTCCAGATGGCGCCACTGTAATTTATACAGTTCATAGCCCTTATTTCTAGATGACGCCACTGCAATTTTACCTTACATTTAATCTTTTACATAATGTTCAGCTCCTATTAAATAATATGTCAAGTAAAATATTAGTTTTTAACTGTAAAAAAGAATCTTAAATCTAATTCTTTATAACAGCGCCATCTATGAGACTAATTTTCAAAAGTTTGTAAGTTTCATTAGATTTGTAACAAATGTTGTTACTAAAATGCAATTACGCTATTTTGTATAACTGGTAATTATTAATCTATGGCATAACTTTACCTCTATATACATAAAATACCACAAGCAAAGTTTACGCGCAAGTTTATTTTTAAAAACACTTTAATCAATATGTTATTGGACTATACAGCACATTTTAAAGCCTCTTAAATTCATTATCTATTAAACGCTTCAAATAAGTTGTGTAGTTTTCTATAATTTTCATTTCATACTAGATTGATGTAAGATGATGCCTAAATGGGTTGATTGTAATGCGAAGTATGAAATATGTGATAATAGCGATGTTTACTGAGTTTTAGTATTCAGCTTCATAATATTTAATTAGTAATACTTGTAATTATATTTGAAGGGATATATTCGCGTTTTTTATTTTTGTTTTAAACCTAACAATTTTAATAGAGAGGATGGTTGGAGAGTACCACCGGTTTGGGACCCAGTACTACATTTAGTTAGGTCTCAAGCCCCGCAAGCAACAGCTGCAATATCTCGGGACACCGTCAGTCAATTCTGCGTTAGATGAAACCGTTCTTATTCATTTTAAATAGACGGTAGTTTGACAGCATTTCATATAATATTTTTTTATAAGACGAATGTCATCTCAGTCTGCCTGTCACCATGAGATCTGCAAAGTTCCCGAAACGTCAGGTTTAAAACAAAAATAAAAAACGCGAATATATCCGTTCAAATAATTATGAGTTCAAGTCGCGAAAAACTTACAAATTCTAGGAATACTTGGTTACCGGTTCATACCTGCAACAATCACTCTTAATTTTGCTAAATTACGGGATTTTCTTGGTCGATAAACTTGCAGGTTTGAAACGGATACTCTGTTTTTATCTCTAAGTGTTAGATCTCATTACTTTTTCATAGGAGCATTTATGTTCAAATATTTTTTCTCAATAATATTCAGTAGTCAAATCAAAATATATTCACAATGTATAGAAATTAAAATATCCCCTTTTTTTCGGGGATCACATATCTAAAAATAACCCACATATCTGCTTCTATGGAACGGTAACGCTATAATATCTTTAAATATATAAAAATAATTAATCGTAAAAGTAAGCTTACATAAATACATTTTAGTTTAAATATATTTATTTAATTTTGATTAAATAAATCATGTCGTTTATTGAAAACAATTATAATGTTATTTTACTTTCCCTGTATTTATTATTAATACAAATTTTATTGTATTTTTTTATTATACAATGTGTTTCAGCGAAGGGGTTTTAATACGAAAGTGGGTTGTTCTAGACGTCTAGGCGAACTACTTTTGGAAATTCGAACATTTTTATCGATAATTCTTTGAGCTGTTTGACAAAAACTTCGAAGTCTTAGAACAAAAGTTTTCCCCCTTCGTATTTAAAACCCCTTAGCTGAAACACATTGTAGTAAAAACGCAATAAAGGAAGATAAATTATAAGAATTACAATCGTATGAAACGCAATAATATAGTTTACTTAAATAAACAATTTTATTTAATTCTACAGTTATATGTTAACCAAATTAGCCCGAACAATTATTCATTGAAACACGCATCACTGTTTTGTTACATTTATTCTCAATATTTACATAGGAAAAATATCTCAAGGGATATTAAAAAAGTAGAAAAAACTATCCTAAGTATCTATACTAAAGATCATATATTTCAACAAAAAACACGAATATTTTTACAAATATTTAATTGCTTGGCAAAGTTATTAATCAATCGCTCTTTTATGACGCTTTCGCTGACGTATATCACAAAAGCCAGACAAAGCATAACCTAATTATCCGCTAAGCGGTGTTTATGAGTACAGTAGACACTCGTAATTAATCAATACCACGAGACTAAACATAAACACAAACACACACACACGTCGGTGCCAACTGTGAGTATTATTTTATTATATCTTGCACTAATAAAGGCGAGCACAGCTTTGTTATATAAAAGCTAATATTTCACGATGCTTATCTTTATGGTGAATATTGAAGGCACGGCTTTGAGCCGTTTGAGTCAAGTACATGGGATACGACCACATAAATTATGTAATAATAACTTTTCATGGTGACCATTAAGCTCTGAGCATACTGAAGCGGTCCAAGGCGCGGGTATTTTTGTCATATTCAAGATTTTGCCATACAGAGCCCGGTTTTATTGGTGTTTTTGTAGCATTACAAAAACACCAGCTGGTTGCCGTATAGCATGGTGCATAAAAACACGAATATTACAAAAAAAACTCACCCTCATAACGCTTCCGGGACCGGCTCAGTGCTATTAAGATGCAAAATTGATTTCAAACCTAAATCTATTAATTTTGAAATTCCTGACGGTTATATCAACTCACAGCTACTACTGGACGGATCGAGCTATTTGGCATACAGATAGTCGTAAAATAGGCAAGTGCCTCGGGGCAAATGCAAGTCTGAGGTAATTGCAACCAATGTAAATATCTCATTATTTTTATGGAACAAGATGGTATGCTTATTAATCTATATATTCATATTCATTTAATCTTTCATAAACACAGGTATTACAAGGTTATTATTAAATTTAGTACAGCCATGTTCCGCCATATTGTCATATGATTTATCTTAAAATTTCAGTCAGTTAAAATCACCTATCAAATATATATAATCAACTAGCTGCGCCCCGCGGTTTCACCTGCGTAATCATTTTCTGCGCAACTTTCTTAATATTTTCTTTCATAAAAACCTTCTCTTGACAATATCAAAGACAACAAAAAAAGATATGGCCAAATTGGTCCAGGCGTTGTTGAGTTATGCGCTTACCGACACATTTTGCGATTCATTTTTATATTATAGATTAGCTAATTAAATAAAATAATACAACAAAAAATATTAAAACATAAAAATAAAATAAATTTTTGAAATATAGGTGGCGTTATATTAAAAAATCCTATAGTAACCGAGATATTTAAATTAGTTGCAAAAGTCCCGGTGTTACATTTGCCCCGGGACACCTCATCTACTAAGAAAGGATTTTGGAAAATCCAGACGCGGGCAAAAGCTAGTTTGCATTATAAAAAAGGTGGTTTGAGATTAATTTTGTGTCAAATTTGTCAAGTCGAGAAAGGTGCTCTTAATTAACTAAATACCATTTGTAGTTTTTTTATATCTACCTTGTCTTGACTCATGTCGTCAGAACGAACAAGCTTTTGTGAAAACGCAATTTCCAAATCATAAAATAAATACTTATCATAAATATTAATTCTCCCACTAATATTTTCTTACCAAACTAATATATTCATTGGGTATTTTATTACTTTCTATTGGCTATTATAATAATCTAACTTTCTAGTTTTTGGGTTTCCCTTTTTTGACATGTTGGTATTATTTAAGTCTTGTAGATAACTGTGCCACTGTAAAGGTACTTCCTTCGCTTTCTAACTTTAGAAAACGGATTTTATAATGTAATGTGATTTTTATAGGGTGAAAGCAACGAGACCCGTATAGCGGTCGCCAACCAGCGAGCGAACAAACTACTCAAATCTTAAACACCATACCCATATATGGCGCTACCACACGTTGCACGCTCAAACAAAACACAGCTCTATTTCAATGTTACAAGACGCAAAATTGTTCCCACATAAACGTAGTAGCAAATACGACAATAATATTGTTTAAAGATTTATGGTTCCATAATATAAAAAAGCACTTTGCAATTGTTGGTGGGCGCCATTTATATAGTAGGTAAGTACAGTTATATTCAAAATAATAAATGCAATAATTGACTTACAATAATATCCGATTATAATTTACATTTCCAGTTAGTCTCTCAGTGATATCCAGGGGCGGATCTACTAAAGAGCTTTTTAGGCGGTAGCCTAGGGCCTGTGCATACAAAAGCCTTCATTGAAAGCAATAGATAGAGAGATATTGTATAGAGATTATATTGTAAAGAGAAAAAGCCTTAAATAAAAAAAACCGAGCATGTTGACAATGAGTAAAGCCTATTTATTTAGACAGTCTTACTAAGACTAGTGTATAGGCTAATATAAAATATATATCAAATATCATAACTGATACTAAAAATCCGAAAGATTGTTTATTTATTTGTTTGTTTGTCATTGTCATTGTCAAACGACTGGACTGATTCGGATAAAAATCAGCAAAGTGGTAGTTTAGAGGATGGAGATGGACATGGGATACTTATGATCCCGAAATCCAGCGGGTTCGGGACTTACGCGGGTATATAATATGTTATATTGTCTTTAATATATGTATAATAGACAATTTTTTGGCACATTGGCAATTAATTAAGTATTTAGATAGGCCCCTAAATAGTATTAGCCCAGGACCCCTTAAAGTCACGATCCGCCCCTGGTGATGCCTCATCTTACTGCTGTACTTACCGTACAAATTCACAATAATTTAAATTAGAAATCTTTTATTAATTTAGATGCTATTAACTTATTCTTGCTTATTTTAAGTCTCATAAATAATTTAAGAACATTGGCGTAGATGAATTGGTTCCTCCTAAACGGAAAACTTGGGACTTGTCCATTTAATTTTATGCAGCAGCTGAAATTAAATTAATAAGTATTTATTTGCAATTTTTATGTATATCTAAATATATGTTTATTCATTTTATAAAAACTGGTCGTGTTTTTAATATTACCAGTCGTTCCGATCGGGTTGCACCGACCGAGTCTTCCTGCTACCATGGTCGGTGCAACCCGATCGAAACGGGTAAATTAAAATAACTAGTTTTAACGCAATCACGACCCGTTAGTATACAATGAATAATTATTATAGCTAAAAATGTGTTAAAGAAGAATATATTTTTATTTTAGCGATGTGCCAAAACATTATATTGTTTTATTAAAGTGAAACAGCACTTTGGCCTGTAATTATTACCTATGTACGTATATTTATGGCATAATATATATAGCATCACTATAATCGTAGGTACATTATTTTTTATAATGCACAATAAGCACTAATTATATATACTTTGCTTATCTTCAAATATATAGGTACTCGGTACCTGCGCTCAATCGTATTATTGGTATTAAATAGTATTTTCAACAAGAGTGACTGTAAAATATCTGATAAAAATTAAACCCTCAATCTTGATAAAACGACTGTTGTGAAGATGGAAAAATAATGTTTGGAGATAACATCATTATTTGTCAAATATAAGGTCCGGGTGATACGAGGCTAGGAAATTGTCTTATGGTTGTGTCCAGCCTTCAAGCCAATTATACACCGTCAAATAAACTAATTAAAGCTTAGCTCGCATAGTTGAGCCAGGTTTTCATACATGTGCGTCACCGCAAACTATGCCAGCGGTACGTATAACTGAAAGTTCAAGTTCTTTATTGCATAATCATGAGTAGTACAGTTGGTAATATAATACATAGTGAAAAACTGGTTCAACTATGCGAGCTAAGCTAAACTAACTTGGTTTAGTTGGCGGGGGACCGTCAACTTTATGGCTCCTGATGCTGGATGCATAATATGATTTTGTTATAGCCTCTCCAAAATGTTGCCTTTTTTTAACGAGGAGAAATGCGCCTTATGCACCGTCCCCCGGAGGGGATGTGTGGGGCCCTGCTGCTGGCCTGAGATGGTGGGCGGCCAGAGGTTTACCCACTAAAACTCCTCGGTGTCCCTCTCTTCACCGTAATCCAGGAGGAAGTAGGAACTGCTCGCACATGCAACTACTTCCCCCTGGGGTGACTGTCTCTCCAAAATGTTCCCTTATTTTACCTTTTTTTACGCAAAATATGCCTGCATTTGACCTTATCTCACCTGATGGATAGCGACGATTAGGTCGAGGATTTAGTATGCTCGCCTGGAAGTAGAACGCATGCCTGGACAACATGATGAAACGCGACTAGTCACTTGACACCATGACTTTGTCCAGTGTTAGAAGCCGACAGCCAAAGCCTATCACCACTTAATTATAAGCTTCTTTAGCTCCACCCAGGGGTCACTGTAGAATAACTTTTAGCCGACTTAAAAAAAAGATGTTCAGGCATAACTTCTTTGTTTATTGGCAAAAGGTTGTGATTGTTTTTTTATTTGCTTCCAAGATATGTTAGAGATAAATAGGTCTGTTAGATAGGTTCAAACAAAGTCTGGCTTCGAAAGCCAAATATAATACGTGTACAATTTAGGGGTCGCGAGTGAATAGGTATCTTCTAGGAAAGCGTGCTACATCTTAGACCGCATCGTCACCTACCATCATCAGGCAGGTGTGATAGCGGTCAAACCTTGACCTATCATCTAATATATAAAAATAAGTCGGGTTTTCCTTCCTGACGCTATAACTCCAGAACGCACGAACCTATTTCCACGGTTTTGCATTCGTTGGAAAGATCTCGGGCTCCGTGAGGTTTATAGCAAAGAAAATTCAGGAAAATCTGGTAACGAAACGGAGTTCGCCGGGTTTTCTAGTTATAAAATTCCGGCTTTTTTTATTTTTAATTCTGGCAACACTTGTGTCACCCGGCCTTAACTCCTTTATGTGCCCATCACTTCGCTTTACAATTTGTTAGATTAAGATAACGGTGCCTGAATTCAGTAGTTTGTGTGTTTAAACTTTAATTGCTAAGTATATGAATGTTATTCACCTTGCATTTATTGTTGATAAAGCGTCGCTTCTATTTTATTTATGTCCATGTTGATATAATAAGGCATTACAAGTAAGATACTTTTACACGTGTCTCCAAGTCGATGATATATCGAGAGATTAGTGTGAAACGATCCTTATAAACAGTGTGTTACAAAAACTGTGTAATCGCTTTTTGGTACTTGTAGATACCAGGACAAATTATATGAGATTTTTTTTGCATGAAAATGAAAAAGTTAATTCAAATTAAAGTTAAGGAAAACTGACATAATTTAATGAAAATTTTGGGGAAAAAATGTGACAACACTTTTATCGGCAGCGCCCACTTAGATATACAATCGTGTTGTTTCATTTAGAAATTTCGTCAAAATCTAGGTAAATTAAGGTAATTTTTTCAAACAAAAAACTAAAAAAAACCTTGATTTTTCATTTTTTCGAGCAAAGTTCGAGTCCGAAGCTACCTACCAGTAGCAAGGAGTCTATACAAGCCATATAAAAGATACCTCTATAAAATACCAAAATATACTCAGGTTTTTTTTTTCAGTAAACCTCAATCTCTTTTCGTCCTACCTACATGTGCCCAAGAGGGTTCACATGGTTTTCTTTACACACAGTATGTATTTTAATTTATAAAAGTAATATGATTACAAATTATAATGCAATTAGATATATTAAAAACTAATATCAAATAGTTGATGTTTATAAATCTTTATGACTAAAACGTATTGTTCGTAAAGGTATTGTAAGTATGACGAATAAAGTGTACCGGCCTTAGGAGTAAAATCTTAGAGAATACAATGTTATGGCGGGAATGCTTGACAAAATATATACGCGTTAAGAGACTGCCGTTTGAAACTTCGATGTTCAAAATTTCGAAGTACGGAATATCGAAAAGATTCTATATCGAATTTCTCAATCGAAAATGTTTTCAATATAGGTGTGTGAAATATCGAAAGTTTTGATGTGATAACGTCTTATAAAGCGAATTATACACCGTGAACCGACTTTACAGACAACGATTTTTTTTCTATATCGAATTTCTCAATCTAAAATATTTGTAATATCGATGTATAGAAATATCAATAGAGAAAAAATGTAATATTACGTAATTATATCGAATTTCTCAATCTTATATTGTTTTGTATATAAATATCGATACAGAAACCTTTCGATATTCCGTACATCGATATTAAAGAAAGAAAGAAAGAAAAACATTTATTCGATGCAGGCACACGACAACAACTTAAAATTAAACACACACAGATAAATAGGTAACATTATACAACGAAGAAAGAAACATACACTAAATATTTAAGAAGCCATGTGCTGCCCCAAATGGGTCGACCTCAGCTGTAAGCCACAGTCAAGCGTAACTTCGCTACAGCGCTGGTCTTCCGGCCAAACCCGCTGCCGTCGTGCGTCGTCTTACGCTCCCACAAACACACAATAAAACGATAAATAAATAAAATAGCAAAGTAATTAAAAACATTCTACATTTAGAAATTCGATATAGAAAACTTTCAATATTCCGTACTTCGAAGTTTTAAACCTCGAAATTCCAAATGTAAGTCGCGTTAAGAGTTTTCGAAAATTTCTCTTGTCTTTTTCTCTCATCGTATTAGTTTTAAGAATATCCAATTAAATATTTTGAATAAAAAAATACATATTTTTAACATGTGTTACTATAAATTATAATCTTTGTCTGTGGGCACACTATATCTTGCTATCAAAACGAAAGTGTCCACAAAACAATAGAATGTTTTGTATCTGCTACTAAATATTTAAAAAATAGATGTATAAATAACCGCCTGCATTTACTGTCTGTTTTAAAGCCTAAACTACATAGGTGATAAATTGATATATTTTCTTTAAGAATAGATAAATTGATAGTATAAAATGTTAATTTCAAATTACATTATTGATTTGTTAAATTACAATATCTTGTTTTATTTGATACCCTTTATTTAAGTTTCTTTAGGCATATTTAGGAGAAAAAATGTAGGTGTGCCGGAACTTTTTAATCCCGGGTGTTAATTTGGTATTTCATATTTTTTACGCGATTGAAATCCGGGAAATAACATCCATAAAAATTTAAGGAAAAATGCGTCTTCAAAAATTGCAAGTGAGACGAGACTACAGATGGCCCAGTGCAGACCATGGACTATAAAAAATCATTGAGAACTTCTATTAATACAAATCGAGGCAGTTCAAAAAAGTTTTGTATATAGTATAGATAAACTAGATAGTGAACTTTTATAGGTTCTTACTTTCTTATAGGAGCATTGTCATGGCAGTTATATGTTTTATGCAACAAAAATATTTCGTCTAGTGTCATTATCCAGGGAGGAAACAGTAGCCTTTCCTCTTAAGCATCAATTATTGGTGTTTAAAAATAAAAGAGAAAGAAATAATCTCAACATTTTATTAACAAAAATAAATCAAGACAAATCTTTATATTTTAAAAGCTTGTACTGATAATATTCACAATAAGAATAACTTAGAAACAATACTTCCAAATAATACTTATAAATAGGCACGTCCTAACTAGAGTATACTCTGCCCCTTAGATAAGCTTGCTTTCTATTAGCGATATCGCCAGTCGATAGATTTAATTGTATGAAAATGAAGCATTGTATAAAATTTGCATAACATGAAACTTATCTCTCATTTTTTTGTCTAATGCAAGACTACGTGAGTTCTCGTTGATTTATGTCGATTTTTTACAAAAAAATAAATAAAAAAGTCTGTCGATTGGCGATATCGCTAATAGAAAGCAATCTTGTCTAAGGGGACTGTTATGTTATGAGTATGGTATGCTATCGCCAAAAAAATCGACGCAAGTTTAGTGAAAAGAAGTCTTAAGAGGAAAGGGTACCGGCAGCTCTCTCCATACAAACGTAGTCGACTCTGACCTTTCCTCTTTAAGTCGCTGCATACGTGATGGGATTTTTCCCGTGTTGGACGGAACGAGATATTTTTATATGAAACGATTTCAAAAAAATTGTCACTTCCCGTCCGGCACGGGAAAGATCACGTTACGTATGATTAAAGTCCACGAACAAATTGTGAACAATGCACGTCACGTCCTCGTCCCGTCCGAGCTTTTATCCCGTCACGTATGCAGCGACCTTTACTACGAAACTAACCATCCTCGACCAGCAGGCTGATTCACTAACCAACGGAAGGCTACCGAAACGAAAACTGAAAAACAAGGATAGCAACACGTCAAAAGTCGCGGGAGTGAAAGAGCAGCCAAACTTTTTTGGTTCGGTTTCCTTCCGACGGTTTGTGAATCAGCCTGCAGATCCAAGTCTCCGGCGATAGTCTCCAATCTCCAAGATAAAAAAAGGCTTTAAATAAATCCTTTTTTATAAAAATTATAATGCATAAAATACAAAAAAGGCGAACTTCTTTAACTTAAATTAAGTTAAAGAAATTGAAAATAAAACGAGGGGTGGGGGTCGATTTTTTTGGCGACCAGAGAAGATTTATTCATTCTAAAATTGAGTAACTATTTAGTTTTCAAATATATCAAAACCCTTTATTAACCAATATTATCACATTGCTTCAACACTGAATGAAAAAATAAATCAACAGTAGCTGAAACCTTCAATCGCTTTCAGAAAACGTATAGTCACATTACTAATCAATTAGGTAACCAGATTTATTTAAAAAAAAAAATTATAAAAAGAAATGTTTTTTAAGTCATCGACTTTACATCAGCAGGTCCCATGACCTATCGCAAATAGGAAACAATAAAAAAAAGTTAAAAAATCTGCCTGGATACCGAAAAATATGACTTAATACAATCATTATGTAGGTATACTTTGTTATCGGCTATTCGATAACTGTACAATCATTCAATTTAATTTTTTATAGCGCTATTGGATACTTAATCGAATTGCTTAATAATATCACATAACAATATAATAGATTACATCTATAGACCCATAATCTTGATTGGAATTTACCCAAGATATTATTGTCGCATTGCAACACTCATATACAGGCCAACAAGGATGTAATGTAAACAAATAATTAACAAACTTTCTTAAACCTGGGTTGAATATAAAGCCGGGTGCATATGTACGGTTTCCGCATGCGGTTATCGCATTTGGGTTCTTGAATACTTAAAATAAATAAATATTGCAGGACATTCCACACATCGCCATCTAGCCCTAAGTAACTAGACTTGTGTTATGGGTGCTAGACAACGGATATTCTACTTATAAACATTTCTTTTGTAAATATATACTTATAATACATAGAAACAACCAGACCACAGACAAATATCTAAGCATAAATACTTGTCTGAGGCGAGAATCAAACCAGCAACCCTGTGTTTGGCAGTCCGGCATAGTGACTATTGTGCCAACTGGGTCATCGGAAAATCTATGCAAAATGCTCTGACTACCACACAGGTGCGTTTTTTCAATCGGAATCGATTCCGTACGTACGTTCTGAATTCGGGCCTTACGTTCCAATTGGCTGATTCGAAGTATCGAGAACTCGAATGCGATAAACAGCATACAGAAGACGTACGTATGCGCTCGGCCTTAAATGGACTTAACAAGCAATACAAAGCATTACTAATCCGCTTAGCAGCGGTCATGAGTGCGACACTTGTTCTTTTACACACTAATTTATTTACATACCCCAATTGACTAGGCTAAAATAGAAAAATATACAACTCGATTTTCATTTAATTAATGGAGTTCACCAAGGTTTCAAAAATATTGCGGCATTAAACCACTATACATATTTCAGTCCTTTAAGGGGAACGATACCAGGATGTCCGCGAAATTTTAGTTCTACATCGTAAAATAACCCGGTTTAAAATTAAAATGTCTGCGACTCTAGACCATAATTAAAACCTTAAACGGTATGTTAAACTTCTCCATTAAATGGAGGTGTCCTTTAAAGTAGGGGTATGTATGCCATAGCAGAAATACCTGCAGGCTGATTCACAAACTATCGGAAACTATCGAAACGATTAAAACTGAAAAGACAAGGATGGCAACACGTCAAAAGTCTCGGGAGTGAAAGAGCAGCAAAAAAAATCGTTTCGGTTGCCTTCCGACAGCAATGGTTTGTGAATCAGCGGGCTGTTCTTTTGTGATATTCTATCCGTGAAATAAATCTATAAAATTAGGGCTATCAATGGTGACACAACTGGAATTTGTTCTGTATTATTTACAGAGTTTATAGGCTATTGAAAATAATCGTACAGTCAGCGGGTAATTTTTTACTATGAAAGAAATTACATTGAAATAAAGTAATTATATCATTAGGGCTATACCATCTTTATAGTGGTTAATAACGTTCCAAAATTAGGAATCGAAATTTTGGGTAAGTTTAAAAAAACTGCAGATGAATTTCGCGGACATCAGGTATCACATCCTCTTAAATATTTACGTCTTCCATCATTCATACCTAGAATTATACTAGAACTAATAACCTGACCACCATATTTCACAAACTTTGCTTCGAGGTAAGACGTTTTTATACAAATAACAAATATTACAGGATATTCCACACAGTGCCATCTAGCCCCAAGCCAAGGAATTAGGCTTGTTATAGTGGTTAGACAACAGTTACAAAACTTTATATACTTTTGTAAATACATACTTATTATACATACGGAAACACCCAGATTAAATAAGGTACGGTCGGCAGCATAATTGCAGACCAACCGTAGAGTTCTAAAATTTCTATTATTGGAATGTTTCCATTCTAATAATTTTTGTTTGAAAAATTCATGAGTTAAAATACATCAAACTTCAAGTAAAGCAGGTGCTTAGAATCTTGCTTGTGTTGAAAACATTCTTATAACAGCCGTTTTGGAGCTCTACCGTGGGTCTGCAATTATGCAACCGACCGTACCTGCGAGTAATGTGAGCCACCTGCCACCTTAATTAAAAACGAAATATTTTAAAAAACATATTAATTTGTTTATTTTCTTGTTATGTTGTCACTTATATAAAGGTTTTTTCATTACTCATACTCCGAAAGTAGGTCTAAAGATGCCTGAAGAGCGTGTAGAAAGAATAACTTTCAGCCCTAGGGAAAATCGCTTTCACTGACAGCTGTCATGTCAAATTATGGCTTCGCGCGGCTTGTGCAATGTGCTTGTAGCCAGTATCAATATCATTACGCATTAGGAACTTCAAAAATTCAAAAACCTAACCTCCTTGCTTTATGTAACACCAAAGAATAACAATTATGGCTTCACACGGCTCATGCATACTACCAGAGGTAGTATGGAGTCTCTCATTCACTCTCGTTATTATGAAGAATTTTATGTATTATTCGTAATGAAAAGCACAGTGTTTACCTCGGGTAAAAGACTCATTAAGTCCCTCGAACTATTAGCGCCCTCGCTACGCTCGGGCGCCAAATTCCGTCTCCGGAGTCAATGAGTGACTTTCACACCTACGGTAACAATGTACTATTAAAAAACCTTTTAGTGGCCCTTACTACCCGCGGGGATTTTCCAAATCGGTCCAGGCGTTTTCGAGTAGGTAATCGGCGAACATACATAAAAAAATACGCGACGAATTGAGAACCGCCTTTTTTGAAGTCGGTTAAAAAAACAAGTGCGTCGTTTCTCAGTTGGACACTGACGCCTGTATTTACAAACAGTATTTAAGTTGCTCGTGGATAAGTGAACGCACTGCGCTAAAGGCCTTCTTATTGGTCAATTTTGTGCTACTCTCTTCATTTTTTATATTATTTTCGGCTCTATGCGTTCGCGCGCACTATGCAATCTCATAGGGTTGGTTGTGAATACATAAGTGAGTAAGTGTGTGAGGCGTAACTTAAATGTATACATTTTACTGGCTACGGAGTATCCAGTCTTCACAAAGCGCATCATGGACTATGCTTCCAAACTGAAGACGTCGCCAAGTGAGTTATCAAATTCAAATAAACAAATATTCTATAGGAGTTACACAATATACAGTGCATTAATTACATCACTTTGAAGCGTCTTAAAAATTAAGTTAGAATGTGTGCCTTCGGAATGCACCCACCAATTAAGAAGAAGGCACAAGACACTCATGGGTTTTTTTTTTCTTTTTTGTGATCATGCTCACATGGGTCAAGCTAACAAATATTTTTAAAGATACATTTAAAATGGAGCGGTTAAAGTTATGTCCATGGGTCCTTATCATTAAGGTACGACGAAGTATCATGATACGCCTTACCGCACAATTTCTGCTTTATGAAAATTTTGAATTTGTTAATGGATCTTCCATTCACTTCAATACGAATTATTTAGATAGCAGCTGACAACGTCGCTATGGCGGGCGTCCCGATGAGGTAAGGCCCTTAGTCCTTTCTAGACAGCTGAAAAGAAAGAAAAATAGAAAAAATAGCATCAAACAAACAAAACAAATTAGTTCCGCGTAACCGTTTGGATCCACTTTCAGATTATGATCTCACTATTAAAGTTAAGGTGAAAGGGTACCGGTGCTCTCTCCATACAAACGTAGTCGACTGTTTCCTCTCAAAATTACAAATTATAGCTGTTTTAGTATACAATCTATACATATAAAATTCTTTATCCTGACTGACTGACGGATCAACGCACAGCATAAACCGCTGATCGTAGAGACCTGAAACTTCGAGGGTGTGTTCTTTGTGTGATGTAGGCATCCGATAAGAAAGGATTTTCCGAAATTTTACTCCTAAGAGGGTGAAATAGGGGGGAAAATTTTGTATGGGACAACGTGATTCCTTGGTCCATTTTCGACTTTTACGCAGACGAAGTCGCGGAAAAAAGCTAGTATACATATATTATTGTAATTGTCCCTATACAAATCATATTTTACCTATACAAATCATATTTCGTTAGAAATCCAAAGTATCTCTCTAAATGGACATGAAGGTTATGTCCCTCTGTTTAAAAAAGGCCTTGAATATAATACATACACATACCTAATTACTACAATAAACCATGATTGACTGACAAAAGTAAGAATTGCGAAACGAATTCAAACTATACATTAGTACCTACGTATTTTACATACTTACTACTTAATTGTTTTGTCTGAATCTTGTAATTTGTGTTGGCTGCGTCTTGCTATTTCACATATGGACGACCCAGTTGGCACAATGGTCACCATACTGGACTGCCAAACATAGGGTTGCGGGTTCGATTCCCGCCTCAGACAAGTAGTTATGCTTAAATATTTGTCTGTGGTCTGGTTGTTTCTATGTATTATAAGTATATATTTACAAAAGAAAAGCATATAAGTAGTATAGCACCCATAACACAAGTGTAGTTACTTAGCTAAGGGCTACGTGGCGATGTGTGGAGTGTCCTGCAATATTTATTTATATGAATTTCTTCTCAATATTTACCCCTTTCCATTTATTTTTTTGTCATTACTCAAACCATTGACCGCGAAGAGGGAGTAAACAAAGAAACTTTCACAAATAAAATTGTAAATCCTTACACACGGTGCAAAAAGGTGACATGTGATGAGAAGAAAGAGACGCATGTAACTAGAAGAGTGATGAGTATGAATGTAGAGGGATGGAGAGGAAGAGGACGACCTAAGAAAAGATGGATGGACTGCGTGAGACAAGACATGAGAGAGATGAATGTTAACGATGAGATGACACTAATAGGAGTGAATGGAAGAAGAAGACATACTGCGCCGACCCCAAATAAATTAGGATAGGGGCAGGAAGATGATGAATCACGGTGCAAAAAGGATCCAATTATAGAGGTCTAATTGCGGAAAAATTGCCCGTACACAAGTACAAGTTGCACACAGCGTATTCTAGTAATCTCAGCACGTTTTAACCGTGGTCCTACTGCTATCCCCCACTTATTATTTATCTTCTATCTATCTTCTATACATATAAAATGCCTTGTCCTGACTGATGGATCTACGCACAGCCTAAACTGCTTATCGTAGAGACCTGAAACTTGGAGTGTGTATTGTTTGAATTACGTAGACATCCGATAACAAAGGATTTAACGAAATTCTATCCTTTATTTCCGAAAAAGAGGGCAAAGTTTGTATGGAACAACGTGATTCCTTGGTCCAATCCTATTAGAACCATTTTCTACTTCTACATGGACGAAGTCGCGGGCAAAACCTAGTCATTAATCAATTATCTGGTTACTGTACCGATTTCCACGATAACTTCCAGTGACAACATAACAGCGAACCCTAGTAGTGCGCAAACGAACTGCAACAAGCCGCTGCTCCGGCGCCACACTTCGAAGAACACAACGTATACTAGCGTTCCACATGCGAGACCCTGGAAATTTAATGGAAAATATGTTTAGGAATCGGCTACTCACATAAGGAAAACAGTAGGAATTTTAAATTATTTAGATTTGTGCAAAATCATTCCAGGACTCCAGCTATCGTAAAAAAATTCACCGCATCATCGGTAGTTTTTGCTTGAAGAAGCCTCATCGAAGTCCTTGGAATATCGTGATTAAAAAGTAGCATTTGTTATTCCAGGACTCCAGCTGTGTGAATATCGGAATAAAAAGAGGCCTTTGTCATTCCAGGACTCCAGCTATAATAAAAAAAATCATAGCAATCGGTTCAGTAGTTTTTGCTTGAAGAGGCCTCATCCAAGTCCTGGGAATATCGTGATAAAAAGTAGCATTTGTTATTCCAGGATTCCAGCTATCATCATATTAAAATTGATCGCCATCGTATCAGCAGATTTTGCTTGAAAAGGTGGTATCATCAAAGGCCTGGCCCCGTATAGTAGGACTATCGGTATAAAAAGGAATAACGGTATGTTATTCCAGGTCTCCAGCTATCATCATAGTAAATTTGATCGCAATCGTGTCAGCAGTTTTTGCTTGAAGAGGTAGCCCCATCGAAATCTTAGCTCCCATGTGAATAATTGGTTGAAAAGAGGTTTTTGTTATTCCAGGTCTCCAGCTATCATACAAAATTTCACCGCAATCTGTTCACTAGTTTTTCCTTAAAGAGGTAACAATCTAACAGACAAACATTCTTACCTGTAATATAACTGAATACAAGCCAGCATCAGCAGCTCCCGCGCCACCGACCAGCAATATCCCGATACCGATCCCGAGCGCAGACATAAACGAAAACGTGAATATATACATTATAGATAACCATCTCTTCGTCCCGGCAGCGAGCAGTTCCACGCCGATACAGAAGGATATTATGTATTTATGTGCTGAAACTGCTGCGAACATGTACCTAGAAATACAAGACATCTTATCTTATCTTATCTTCTATATAATATAAAAGAAAGTCGTGTTTGTTACAACACTTATAACTCGAGAACGGCTGGACCGTGATGAAACTCTGTATCTGGATAGCTGGAGCCTGGATTAACACATGCTATGCTACTTTTTATCCCAATATGCCCACGGGATCGGGACTTACGCGAGTGAAACCGCGGGGCGCAGATAGTTGTAAATATTAGGCAATTAGCTGTACCGGCAAACGTTTTGCCATGTGAAATACAAAAAAAAAGAAAAAAAAATAGATGTTGTTCGATTCTCAGACCTAACAAATACACAAAAAAATTCATATAAATCTGTTCAGCCGTTTAGGTGGAGTTTAGGAACTAACACCGCGACACGATTGACATCAATATTTATACGATACTAACGTCACTCAATTGTTTTGCCTTCCTGGAACCTATCCACTAAAACTTGAACTTTATGGTATGATATTAAAGTTCAAATTGACTTTTAAGTATTATTGCGAATCGTTTGTATGAGAATTGGAAGTATAGAAAAGTGTTGTTTTTAGACTTTTTCAGGCAATTTTTAAATTTTTTCTCTCCGTATGAACCATTCTTGTACTTCAAGGAATATTCTAAAAAAGAATTAGCGAAATCGGTTCAGCTGCTCTCGAGATTTGCGCTTAGCAACACCATCTTTATATAATAGAATATTTTTCAGGTAATTTTTTAACTTTTTCTCTCCTTAAAAACCTTCTTGGTACTTCAATGAATATTCTAAAAGAGAATTAGCGAAATCGGTTCAGCTGTTCTCGAGATTTGCACCTAGCAACATATTCAGTGATTCATTTTTATATTACAGAGTTATGAATGTAGTGACAACTTCGACCTAAAATTAAATATACGTTTTAATTTCACACAAAGACCGATTTTTATCCTAGAGACATGTTACTATCCTAGAGTCTAGGATAATAAAATGTATGATTTGTTTTATGATAACATTATCCTGTATGATTGATTTAATAAACGTCCGATTATCAAAATTATCAAACTTTTCGCTTTAATAAGGAGGTATTAGGTAGGTAAATAACCTATAGGTACATAATTATCTTTAAAAAATAACCCTGATTAACTTTATCGGGTGCCAATTGCCCAATTCAGTCTAATTGTATTTGAAGCAATATCTGATAATAATCAGAGATATCATTAAGGTTTAACATGGTCTTTGTCCTCTTATCTATTATTATTACTTATATTTTTATTTTCGTAAATTATTCGTAAATAAGTTAGGTAGGTACTAGTCTATAGTTCAGTAGACTAGTCAAGGTGACTCAAAAATATTTTGATTTTATATTTTTTTAACAAATATCATAATTTTTGTATTAAAGTTTAATTTAAACACAGCCTTAATGTTAAGAGGAATGGGTACCGGCGCTCTCTATACAAACTTAGTCGACTGTTTCCTCCCTGGATAATGACACTAGCACAAAAAGCTTTAAAAAACATAGAGGTATGGTCAATGGTCATGGCAGTTATAAGTTTTATGCAACAAAAATATTTGCTCTAGTATCATTATCCAGGGAGGAAACAGTCGACTACGTTTGTATGGAGAGAGCGCCCTTTCCTCTTAGTCTGGTATTTTCTGAACATTCGGGTGAACCTCGAAAAATTCTAAAAACTACCAAATCGTGTTCAGCAGGATTTTATCCTGCTGAACACGATTTGGTAGTTTATATCAGAGTAGTTTATATTAGAACCTTATATCGTCTTAAAAGACGACTTGTGTATTTTTTTGATATGTTACAATTACCTACAGATTTTTTGATGTCTACAGATTTATTGTATGTATCTTTAGAGTAAGAATAATGCTTATTATTTTCATGAAGATATAGGTACTAGAAACAAGAAATTGTTCTCTAGCGTCTGTAGGGAGAATTATTTCTCACTTTTTTCTGTATATTAAGGTACCAGGCTGGTATAACAAGGGTCATCTGCCACATTAATTAAAAACTAAATATTTCGTAGGGTTTATTTTATAACTAATATTAAAAAACCTTTTAGTGTCCCTTATTACCCGCAGTTACCTTATGAATAACTCACCATACGTTAACAGTAGAGGACTCGAGGCCCACAGCAAGTCCCTCGAACAGCTCATGTATTGACAGAGCCAGCACGATGAGCAGACCTCTCAACGCCGACACTACTGAGTCTTCTCCAAGGTCACCGCCCATATGGCTGTGCCCATGACCATGTCCTTGCGCCAGTCTAGCGTTTTTTTGTTGTTCTAACTGTAAGATAAAAAGGTTTAAATAAGGTACTTGCGAGTAATAAAGGCCACCACTTAAATTAAAAATTACTATTTCTTTTGAAATAGAAATATTTTTTGCTGAAGTAAAAACTCTTTGTTGGTACCTACTTTTATTTTATCCATCAAAACAGTAAACAGTATAATCCAGATAAATGAAGAATGTTTTATCTACCTAACATGTAATTAGCAGTAAGATACCAATTTAACATATCAGGATAACTTTTTACACACTAGTGGCGTCAAGGTAATGTAAATCGCACGCGTGCATAATACGTTGGATTATGAGCCTAAAGCGGTTTAATAAGATCCACTTTATAAGCAACTGTGATAAAAAGTTTAGTATATGTAGGTTACCTGTTTATGAATAGGCGTTCCATTTTCTTCGCTCGTCACGCTCAATCTCAAGCTGAACGACCTGGTTGCGTTCCCATCATCGAGGTTATTTTCCCTGCTGTTTATATAAAGGTGTACGAGTTCCTCTATTAGGTACATCATGAAGAAACCTCCGCACATGATGAGGCCCGCGAGGAAGATCGGCATTTCGGGGATGTCACCCTCCTCTAGAAGATAAATAAATTATATTTAGAAGTTAGGTGTGTACAGATAACAATACATGGGTTCACTACGCTATCCATGCGGGTCAAAAACATAACCCTCCCTTTTGGCTTTGCCGTGCGCGATAGGCGAACACCCGCTTGCGACGCAGTAGGTTGCAGGTTCGATTCCCGCCTCAAACAAGTATTTATGTACAGATAATTGTTTCTGTTCTGGATGTCTGTATGTTTATATTTACAAAAGAAAAGTATCTTAGTATTCTATCCGTTGTTTGGCCACCATAAGACAAGCCTAGTTGCTTTACTTGCGGGGTTAGATGGCGCTGTGTAAAGTGTCCTACAATATTTTTCTACACTAATATTAATAATAAAAAATATATTAAATTAAAGAAAGGGGGCAACAGGAACGTGAGTGTCTGAAGGATGGAGAGGCCTCACTGGATTTTAAGTCATCGCTGGTAGTAACAAACAAAAATATATATTGCAGGACATTACACACATCGCCATCTAGGTCCGAGCTAAGTAACTAAGACTTGTGTTATGGGTGCTAGACAACGGATGCCAAACACAGGATTGCGGGTTCGATTCCCGCCTCAGACTAGTATTTATGTTTAGATATTTGGCTGTGGGCTGGTTATGTAGTATACATAACTACTTTTCTTTTGTAAAAAATATACATATCTATAATATAAAAATGAATCGCAAAATGTGTTGGTAAGCGCATAACTCAACAACGCCTGGACCAATTTGGCCAATTCTTTTTTTGTTGTCTTTGATATTGTCAAGAGAAGGTTTTTATGAAAGAAAATATTAAGAAAGTTGCGCAGAAAATGATTACGCAGGTGAAACCGCGGGGCGCAGCTAGTAATATATAGAAACAACTAGCCCACAGACAAATATCTAAACATAAATACTAGTCTGAGGCGGGAATCGAACCCGCAATCCTGTGTTTGGCAGTCCGGCCAATGGTCACCATCATTGTACCAACTGGATCGTCAATATGATAAAGAAGAGATTTTTTCGTTTGTTACGAATAGGCTCCGAAACTATTGAACCGATTCTGATAAAACTTGGTATGAGGATACATTGATGCATTGGGAGTAACATAGACTACTTTTTATTTCAATATTCCCTCGGGATCGGGAGTTACGAGGGTGAAACCGCGGAATGCAGGTAGTTTATTTTTAAATTAAAACGCCATTGGACCCACCATGGGCCATAGCGGCGGGACCACAATTTAAAGGCGACTGCTAAGCCTTTCTAACAAAGGGCCGTAGTGTATGGTGAAGGAATTAAACGTAAATAAAAATATTCTATTATGGCATCGGGCGATATCTTCATAAGTTTCGAGTTTCGAACATTATGTTTTGCATACCAAAGACATTCAACGCTTAAATCGTTCCGTTCAAAAAGTAATTCGATCTAAACTTTCCGTATTGCATTATAAATGCGAAAGTAGTTAAAATTATTGTCTGTCTGTTTCGTTTTAACGTCTAAACCGATAGACCCTTTTGACGAATTTTGTAAAATTTATAAAGGGTCAAAGTCATTTTTTTTATTCATTTGAATGCCTAATTCATTTTGTACACAGATCACATAGAAACGTCTTAAAAACTAAGTTAGGATGTGTGCCTTCGGAACGCGCCCAGCAATGAGAATAAGGCACAAGAAACTCATGGGGTTTTTTTTTTCATGTGATCACGCTCACAAAGGTCAATATTACAAATATTTGAGAGTATTATTTGAAATGGAGCAACTAAAGTCACGTCCATGGGTTGTTATCATTAAGGTAAGACAAAGTATCATAGTACGCCTTACAGCACAATTTATGCTTTATAAAAGTTTTGAACCTGTTAATGTCATATACATCTCTAAGTAATTTATTAAAACAGAGCACACATGTACTATTAAACGAACCTTTTTTTTGGAGCCTACTACCGGACACGGTCAATTCATCCTCATTTTGTTAGAGAAGGACATACTTACGCCCTTAGTCGGGTAATAACGCGGGGCGCAACTAGTTCTTGTCTATACTAATAGATACTAATATTATATTAAGAAAAAAATGTGAATTTTATGTTTGTAACGAATAGGCTCCGAAACTACGGGATTGATTTGGTATTATGGTTTTATCCCGATATTTCCACGGGATCGGAAGTAACGCGGGTGAAACCACAGAGCGCTGCTGTGTTATAAAAAAACAAATAGATATAACACGTTTATTGATGAATGTGTAGGTATGTATAGGCGTTAAGTATAAAAACATACTACTTTATTTGCAGTCTGGTAATAAAAACGATAATATGTATTGGCGTGTTTTTAAAATTAAAACTAATATTCAAGCAATAACTGAAGTGTTCGATGAGATTCGAACGAGGGGCTAAACATTCATACAAGTGTTAAGTAGCGCTCAAAACCACCAAGCCACAAAGTCTTAATACCGAGCGACGAAAATATAGTACTGTTTTGTTTTAGCCGATAATGACGTAGCTGTCACATTACCTCTCGGTAACGAGTTCAGAGATTTTATCTCATTTAAAAATATGCGTACCGCGCTAAAAGAAGTTTACACTTCAAAACCCGTTTACCAATATTATTCATACAACTGTTACAGTTACCTACACTAGGGTGCTCTATAGATGCCTGTTTAAAGGCGCATCCAAAAGCCTTGCAATAAAGAACTTGAACTTTCGCCAATAACAAAATTGTATGGAAAATGTTTTTGTGTGTACAGTTTCGTAGTTTGTATAAGTGAATTCCTTTCCTTTATTTGTTTCACCCGCGTAAGTTCCGATCCCGTGGGAATATCAAAATGAAAAGTAGCGTATAGCCTTCCTCGATAAATTTACTATGCCACATAAAAATATTTTTTTCAATTCGAACCAGTAGTCCCTGAGATTAGCGCGTTCAAACAAACAAATCTTTAGCTTTATAATATTAGTATGGATTATTTGGTGAAACTTAAAGGCGAAAACTCCTTGAATTTTTTACGTTAATTTGGACAGGGTTCCCGCGTTTCGAATACAAATACACTAGGAAACCAGGAAATACAATATCGAACTGAAAATTACCTATTACTCAAATTTAAACACATTTAAACTAGTCAGTCTGATCAAATTGTTGAAACAACCATCAAATAGATTTACTTAGACGACAACCATTAGCATGTATTTGTGAAAATATATCTACTAAGGTACTTGCGGATAATAAGGGGCAAAGTCCCAGTCAATTTTTTTTTATTTAAGATGAATGGGTACCGGCGCTCTCTCCATACAAACGTAGTCGACGCGACTGTTTCCTCGATGGATAATGACACAAGTACAAATATTAATTGCATAAAACTTATAACTGCCGTGACCATGCCCTATGTTTTGGTTTTTTTATTAATCTTAATTTCTATGATAATTAAAACTATGAAAAAATACCAAGACATAGGGACATAGTCATGGCAGTTATAGGTTTTAGTGTCATAATCCAGGGAGGAAACAGTCGACTACGTTTGTATGGAGAGAGCGCCGGTACCCTTTCCTCTTAATAGGAATCGTGCAATGTATTACATCACTTTGAAGCGTTCTAAAACATAAGTTAGAATGCCTGCCTTCGAAACACGCTAACCATGAGAAGGCACAAGAAATGGGTTTTTTTCTTTTTTGTGATCATGCTTACAAAGGTCAAGATAACAAATATTTTTGAAGATATATTTGAAATGGAGCCATTAAAGTTATGTCCATGGGTCCTCAGGCCACCCTAATTAAGAACTAAATATTTCGTAAAAACAGAGAAAACCATTTAAAAACAGATGAGATCAATATTTGTTTTATTGTCAATTTGAAAAAAATCTTGATTTTTTTGTCACAAATATCAACAATTTTTAAAACCTTTTAGTATCCCTTATTACCAGCAGGTACCTTAGTATTTAATCTATAAACATAAAATGCTTTGTCCTGAACTACTGACTGACTGACTGACGAATCAACGCACAGCCAAAACCGCTGATCGTAGAGACCTGAAACTTAGAGGGTGTGTTCTTTGTCTTCTATAAATATAAAATCCTTTGTCCTGACTGACTGACGGATCAACGCACAGCCCAAACCGCTGATCGTAGAGACCTGAAACTTGGAGGGTGTGTTCTTTGTACGACGTAGGCATCCGATAAGAAAGGATTTTCCGAAATTATACCCCTTAGGGGGTGAAAAACGAGGGCAAAGTTTGTATGGGACAACGTGACATCTTGGTCCAATCTACTTCAAATTTTCGACTTCTACGCGGACGAAGTCGTGGGCAAAAGCTGGTTTAAATTTAAACTGCTTGAATAAAATTACAATTATGGTTTTGTGCTGCACTTAATAAATTATCACGTAACTCATGTTAATTTAGTAAATGCCGTAAGACATATTTGATTAGGTATTTAGGTAATGTGAATTATGTAAATACCTACTATTTAACTTAGGTATTTTATTAGATTTTTAATTAAATAACTATGTATGTATGTATACGGGCTTTTTTCCGCAACTAGACTCTTTTTAATTGGGTCCTTTTTGAGGATGGAGTAGGCTTACCCAGCACCTACTACCCTCTCAGCTTAGTCGACCGTGTCCAGAGGAGAGCATGTCAATACTTCTGGAGTCAACTAAGCCGCGGGTTTCATCACGATGTTTTCCTTCACCGTAAGAGCAATGTTAATTAGCGCACATATTTTTTTCTTAAGAAAAATACATTGGTGCACGGCAAGCTGGGATTCGAACCCACGACCTTTAGAATGAAAGTCGGGGTATCTACCACTAAGCCAACACCACTCTAATTAAATAACTATATATACTACAAGGTACTACGCAAGTAGCTATACTATGAATTTTATACGTGGGTCTCTGAAGGCCCACGTAAAAAAATCCCTCTAGCCCTGAGAAATTCCCTGTAGCCCTGAGGCCATATCCTTAACTATAGGAGATAGCGAAAAATGCTAAAAGGAGTTGCCTAATTTAGATAAAAACTATTAAAAAAAAAAAAAAAATTAATAAAAAATTATTTTTATTATAAAAAAAAAAAAAAATTAATTTTTAATAAAAAATTATTTTTATTTTATTTTAACTATAGGAGATAGCGAAAAATGCTGAAAGGAGTTGCTTAATTTAGATAAAAACTATAACTGCATCATAAGATTTTAGGAAAAGTAATGACTTTTCCTAAAATCTCATTTAAAAATTTCCGGCTAGGATAATGACCCTAGCCTTGCAAAATCAACAGGTTCGATTCCTGTACATGTATATGTTATACTAGCTTTTGCCCACGACTTCGTCCGTGTAGGCCTTAAATTTTCTAAAATATTTAGCGGTCGCCTACACAATTTTAGCCCGTGTCTATTGGTTTGAGCTGTGTGTTGATATTTCACTTAGTCAGTCAGTCAGGAATAATAATAATAAATAAATAAATAAATATTGCAGGACATTCCACACATCGCCATCTAACCCCAAGCTAAGTAACTAGACTTGTGTTGTGGGTGCTAGACAACGGATATACTACTTATATACGTTTCTTTTTGTAAATATATACTTATAATACATAGAAACAACCAGACCACAGACAAATATTTAAGCATAAATACTTGTCTGAGGCGGGAATCGAACCCGCAACCCAGTGTTTGACATTCCGGCAGGGTGACCATTGTGCCAAATGCGACCCATTTGGCACAATGGTCACCCTGCCGGAACCTTACGAATGGCTTTGAATTTTATATTTATATATATTTATTATATTATATTTATATATTTTAAACTAGTGATTCGCCCCACCTTCGCACGGGTGCATATACACCTACATTTTCTTCTCCGCTATTTCAGCCAATTTATTGAAAACCTTGGCTGAATTATACCGAAACCTTCCTTATGAATCACTCCGTCCATTAGTGTGAAAAACATTTGAAAATCCATTTAGAAGTTTTGGAGTTTATTGCGTACAGACAGACAGACGAGGCGAAGGACTCTGTTTTGTAATATGTAGTAATGAATAGGTACAAATTTTCTCATGCTTACGACGCTAAAACGGGATCTAAGTCTATACTAATATTACTTAAAAAGAGGAAAGATTTGATTGTTTGTTTGCATTGAATAGGCTCCGAAACTACTCGCCCGATTTTGATGAAACTTAGTATGAGGATACAGTGGGTTCGAATTCAAGCCGGTAGTGCACCAATGTATTTTTCTTAAGAAAAATTTATGTGCGCTAATTGACATTGTTATTACGGTGAAGGAAAACATCGTGATGAAACTCGCGGCTTAGTTGGCTCCAGAAGTATTGACATGTTCTCTCCTCTGGACATGGTCGACTAAGCTGAGAGGGTAGTAGGTGCTGGGCAAGCCTACTCCATCCTCACGCAAAAAGGACCCAATTAAGAGTCTAGTTGCGGAATAAAGCCCGTATACATACATACATTGTGCTAAAACCTTATATAGTAAATAAAGCGAAAAAGCCGCATCCCAGCCCAAGATTTTAAGCATATTAAACTGAGTACATCTTATTCAACAGATCTACCCACCATAAAGAAATTAACTAAGGACAGAATACCCACGACTGACATCCGACTCCCTACCAGATCAACGGAAGTCGTTCATTAATATTACTGGCATTTACATACTAGACAATTTAAACACAGCAATCACAAAATAAAGATACTTACGTGAGAAATCACCTCATTAATGATAAAAAAATTAAAACAAACAAAGTAACTATGTAGAGATTGATTTTACCTTGTAACAGGTGAATATTTTCGTCAACCTCGGGCAGAAGATGCATAAAGGTCGTAGCGAAGAGAACTCCCCCACCGAACGCCAACAATCCCATCACGAGCTGATTGGAAGAACGCAGGTTGGGATCGCTCGATTTTGAGAACCAGTTGAACTTCAAAGACAATATCAGAGGAACAATTCCAACCACCATGGATATGCCAAATAGGCACACCATGGTGATAACCTTCGCAGTCAAGGCATCGTTTTCCACAGTGTCAGGGTCGGTCGTGAAATTCAAATTCATTTTAATTCTTCGTATGTTTATTTAACCGTTCGGTTGCGCATGCGACGATGTCGCTCAGCAATCAGTGATCACTCGACTGAGCTTCCTGCGCTCCTGCGTTCGTAGGCGGTCTCTTGATAACACCTCATTAGTAATGATAAAAATGACAAACAGTTTATTCACCGAGACATATTATATCTACTTATAACGGATTAAAGATATACTTATAAATGCATTTAGGTACTTAACTAAATATTTACCTAAATATTTTTATCAACGTATTTTTAAAAGTAAATAAATATTTAGTAAATATAAATACCAACATAATTATAGGGTATTTTAATACGAACGGGTTGTTCTAGACATCTAGGTCAATAACTTTAGTTTCATGATTTTTGTAACTTTTTTTTCTAAAAATTTTTGCTTTATTTTAGTTTTAAATCAGCTGTTCCTTGGAGTCCGAGGTCATTGACCTCGGGAGTTTTTTTATTTGTTTATTGAGCACATATTGAGTTTAGACTACTATTTTGAAAAAAAAACCAGTTCGGATTTTGAAAAATCGTAGCAAATAAGTTCGTCTAGAACAACATCCACCGTATTCCCTCTTCCGTATAAAAATACTTATGACTTATATAGTATTCATTATAGTATTATAATAATAAAGCAGCGCTCCGCGGTTTCACCCGCGTAACTCCCGATCCCGTGGGAATATAGGGATAAAAAATAGCCTATACCCTTCCTCGATAAATTGACTATCCAACACAAAAAGATTTTTTTAAATTTGAACCAGTAGTTCCTGAGATTAGCGCGTTCAAACATATAAACAAACTCTTCAGCTTTATAATGTAAGTATAGATAGAACATTGTGGAATACATTCGTGTCATAGAATAAACAAAATTATATTTATATAAATACTAGGTGCACCACGCGGTTTTACCCGCTTTAGTATTTCGTAATATTGAATTCCAAAAATCCCTTAGCGCTCGCCTACGTCCCAAAAGGATGCCTCATGTGAAGTTCCAGACTCGTAGCTTTTTTTGGTTTCAGGAATATGGACATTCGTAACATAAAATAAGTAAACAAAATTTTTTTGAAATAAATATTATCTATACATATAAAATGCTTTGTCCTGAACTACTGACCGACTGACTGACGGATGAACGCACAGCCTAAACCGCTGATCGTAGAGACCTGAAACTTGGAGGGTGTGTTTTTTGTGTGACGTAGGCATCGGATAAGAAAGGATTTTCCGAAATTATACCCCTAAGGGGGTGAAAAAGGGGGGCAAAGTTTGAATGAGACAACGTGATTCCTTGGTCCATTTTAGACGCGGACGAAGTCGTCGCGATTTATGTGTTTGAAGGTAAATAAGTATCTATGCATTTTGTAAATGCACCTTAAATGCACACAATGAACGAATCATCTGTCCGGTCTTCTTTAAACCATTGTTCTGAGTTGGTAACTAACGTTAATTAGGTCTTATTGCAAGGCAATAGGGTTTCAAATCGGATTATTCGAAGAGTCGAAGTAAAGGTAGCTACGATGACGTCAGTATAGATGATTAAAATGTTGATTTCTTTCAATTTTTAACATGTTTTGATATATTTTTTAATTGAGTTTTGGCGGGAACGAGTTACCAACATGTCGTGCTGCAGTTTTATTTTCATGAAACTTAGTTGTAACCCGAGTTGAATTGTATAATTCTGGTGGAATGTTATTCAATTTAGTTCTGTGAAAGTGCACAAGTGTAGTGAAAGTAAAAATCAGTGTCAAACATGAAGTTTTCTCGTTGCCTTGTAATCTCCTATTAAGGTTATGGTAAACTTGCCACCGCTTTACTATAGCCTCTGACTTGACGGACTATGACGACTTTGATTTTTTAAAACTTAGGCCCGATTTGTGAAAAATCGGGTCATAATTTGATGCAAATTATAACTTGACACTGGCTAAATGCACAAGCCGTGCGAAGCCATAATGAATAGAAAAAAAATAAAAAAAATTGAGTTTGGGTTTAAACTGCCTTGCTTTTTTCACTACGGAGTTTTGGCGGGAACGAGTTAATAACATGTCGTGCTGCAGTTTTATTTTCATGAAACTTAGTTATAACCCGAGTCGAATTGTATAATTCTGGTGGAATGTTATTCAATTTAGTTCTGTGAAAGTGCACAAGTGTAGTGAAAGTAAAAATCAGTGTCAAACATGAAGTTTTCTCGTTGCCTCCAAATCTCCTATTAAGGTTATGGTAAACTTGCCACCGCTTTACTATAGCCCCTGACTTGACGGACTATGACGACTTTGACTGTTTTGAAACACTTTGTCATAATTTGATGCAAAATAAAACTTGACACTGGCTAAATGCATAAGCCGTGCGAAGCCATAATTAATAAAAAAAAACATTCACTACTGAAGATAAGTATTTGAAACGAGATATTTAAGTAAGTACCTGTTTTTTGGCGGGAACGAGTTAACAACATGTCGTGCTGCAGTTTTATTTTCATGAAACTTAGATGTAACCCGAGTTGAATTGTATAATTCTGGTGGAATGTTATTCAATTTAGTTCTGTGAAAGTGCACAAGTGTAGTGAAAGTAAAAATCAGTGTCAAACATGCAGTTTTCACGTTGCCTCCAAATCTTCTATTAAGGTTATGGTAAACTTGCCACCGCTTTACTATAACCCCTGACTTGACGGACTATGACGACTTTGACTGTATTGAAACACTTTAGGCCCGATTTATGAAAAATCGGGTCATAATTTGATGCAAAATATAACTTGACACTGGCTAAATGCACACGTGCGAAGCCATAATAAAAGAAAAAAAAAAAAAAAAAAAAGTAAGTACCTATACCATGATTTTGGTTTGAGCTCGGTATTTCGATGCTGTTTTAAGCACCATTATCTCGAGCTCCACAAAATAAAATTATACCTAGTACAAATAACTATCACTAAATCGTTTAGATATTTTAAAATTGATTTAAAAAAATATTACTCTATATTCTTAGTGTGAATGCTAGCAACATTGGTCACTCTTGTCTTGTATTATCTGTGCAACCAATCAAAACTTGTTTTGTGTTATACTTTAATGTTTGATGGTTTAGTGAAAGTTAATGTCCCAATTCAATGTTCTTCTTGATTAAAATTATAAATGAATTAAGGTTCGCTCGCATATTGCTTGCCTGCTTGCACAACCAAAAATATTTTTTTGTCATTAAACATGATTAAGCCACTATCAAAGTGTCAAACAAAACCACCTGTGATATAAGTATTATCAATGTTGTGGTTGTTGAAATAGAATTTAATTTTAGATTATTTGTAAATTGTATTTAGCTAATATTTAGATTACGTTTGAGCACAATCTCAAGCAAACCCTTAATGGCTGTTTTAGTAGAACAAATGTACACACCCTGATATGATAAATTATACAAACAACATAACTATATATACTTATATATATATAAATAAATCATAAAATAACCTTTTTTATGTCAGTTAATTTAAATAATAAATAAATTATAATAAAATAATGCGGACCATCTTATTGTTCTAAAACTGATAATTATAGAATAAATACTAAAATTTAAAAAAGAAGAAAACAAGAGATATGTTATCAAGTACACTACTTAAAAATATTTTAAAATGAAGAAAATATACTTTTATCTAGCTATAGTAGCTGTAACTTTAATATCTTGGATATATTGGAGTAGTAATTTAGAATTGAAGAATACCTTGTTGTCATTAAGAAAACACAATAATTTTGTTAAAGATATCCTTATCAGACCTTCAAACACAACATGTACAAGTAAGCATTAAAATATATTTGTAGGTGAACAATATTTTTAATTAAATTTTCTTTTTGAGTAACTATTTTTAAATTACAAGGTCATTCCGGTTTGGACATCTAACTTTTGGCATCTATGCATAGCTATTGCAAATGCTATGCAATGGCATCAATGTTAGATGCAAATGTACAACATGCATCTAATTTGCATCTATCTAACTTTTTTGCATAAAGTTAGATGCAAAAGGTACAATCAAGCAACAAAAATGAAAGCACACCTATTATTTTAGTTTTAATTCATGCTTTTATTAGTAGTTTTTAAATTGCTATTATATTGTTAGTTTTGTTATTATTTATACTATTATTTATGACTAGCTGCGCCCCGCGGTTTCACCCGCGTAAGTCCCGATCCCGAAGGAATATCGGGATAAAAAGTAGCCTATGTGTTAATCCAGGTATCCAGCTATCCAGATACCGAGTTTCATCGCAATCGGTCCAGTAGTTTTTGCGTGAAGGAGTAACAAACACACGCACACACAAACTTTCACATTTATAATATTAGTAGGATTAGTAGGAAGTAGGATTAAAATCCTTCAACTCAAGCAAGATGCTAAAAAGCTCTGATTGAGTTGAAAACATTATAATAAAGCCATTTCTTTAATTTACTTACTCCTATTATGCCCTCCTCTTTTGTTGCCGACAACTGTACATGTACTAATCAAACAAAAAAAACTAAATTAAAATCGGTTCATCCGTTCGGGAGCTACGATGCCACAGATAGACACACACAGACACGTCAAACTTATAACACCCCGTCGTTTTTGCGTCGGGGGTTAAAAAGTGAGATGTTCAAATCGGGTGAGAATTGAACCGTCTTAAATTACAAATATTTGCTCAAAATATAGTTTAGTTAATAAGTAGGTACTTCCTTAATATTTTAAAAGCCAATTTCTACTTTAATTTTTTAATATACCAGCTTTACAATTATTTCAGGTCAACCATTTCTAGTCATTATAGTAACATCATACGTGGGCCATGTCGAGCTAAGAAGCGCCCATAGAAGGGCAATGTCTCCAGAACTCCTAACAAAAATGAATATTTGCAGATTTTTCCTATTGGCAAAGATACCGCAACATGAAAAGTAATTTAAATTAATTATAGTAACCCTTTATTTTATAAGACAAAAATCTTCAAGTACCTTTTCGAATATGTGAATCATATTCGTAAAGGTTTTTAAAGACTATTGTCAAAGATACCGCAACATAAAAAGTAATTTAAATTAACTATACCTAGTACCCCTTTCTTTTATAAATGACATACTTACTTATGTCTTTGTGACAGAGGTTTATTTTTGAATTTTTGTTTTATTAGATTGGTACATAAAGACCTTTGGCAAAGATACCGCAACATAAAAAGAATTATAAATAAATCATTTTATGTTTATTCTATGAATGACAGAGGTCTTTCAACCCTTACAAATATGATTTAGATCACGTACATATTAAGCTTAGTAAAAACCCGTATCTTTATTTATTATTTTATCATTAGGGGATAATAAAATGCATTGATGAATCAACACGATATAATATGTAAACAGCAGCATAAATAGAATGCGTCGCAGTATTTAATCTGTCCTAATATTATAAAGCTGAAGAGTTTGTTTGTTTGAACGCGTTAATCTCAAGAACTACTGGTTGAAATTAAAAAATCGTCCATTTAGCGAGAAAGGCTATATATTACTAAAGCGGGTAAAACCGCGTGGTGCACCTAGTATTTATATAAATATAATTTTGGTTATTCTATGACACGAATGTATTCCACAATGTTCTATCTATACTTATATTATCAAGCTGAAGAGTTTGTTTATTTGTTTGAACGCGCAAACCTCAGGAACTAATGGTTCAAATTAAAAAAAATCTTATTGTGTTGGATAGTCCATTTATCGAGGAAGGCTATAGGCTACTTATTATCCCGATATTCCCACGGGATCGGGAGTTACACGGATGAAACCGCGGGGCGGTTACTTAAATAAATATTGAAGGACACTGCAGTCAGCGCCATCTAGCCCCAACGTTACCATTGCTCGTCATTCTGAGTTTTATGATTGATATTTATTTAAGATAAATAATTAAGTAATCTATTAATATCTATACTAATATAATATAGCTTCTTTGTTTGTAACGAATAGGCTCCGAAACTACTGGACCGATTTTGATGAAACTTTGAATGAGGATATTGATTCATTGGAAATAACATCGGCTACTTTTTATCCTAATATTCCCACGGGATCGGGAGTTACGCGGATGAAACCACAGAGCGCTGCTAGCATGTTATAAATATATATTTTTATGAAAAATCTTTTTCAGATACATATCACAAACTGCAGTCGAAGACGAAGGCAACGCATTCGGCGACATCCTGCAAGGATCTTTCATTGAAAACTACAGGAATTTAACCCTTAAACATCTGATGGGACTGAGTTGGGCTTCCACAACTAATGCCAAGTTTATATTAAAAGTAGACGATGATACAGTTTACAGTTTAGAGAGGACTTACAACTTGCTAAATAAACTACAGAACCTTGACAACACCATGTTAGGTTACATGCTAAACAACACAAAACCACGACGAAATAACCAAAACAAATGGTACGTTACTTGGGAGGAATACCCAAGAAATGATTACCCAACTTATTTATCAGGTTGGTACTACATAACCACGCCGAAAGTAGCCGCCAGAATTTGCGACGAAGCGGTGCATCATGGAAAATTTTGGATAGACGATATTCTTATAACGGGACTATTGACAGAAGCATTAAATATTAAATTAAGACAATTGCCAGAAGATTACTGGTTAGAATACTATGAGTTGCTCGAATGCTGCATAAATGATATGATAAAATCAAATATTACATGTGAATATGTAGTTGGACCGAATGGCAACAGAAATAATTTGATATATGAATATAATAAAGCTTTAAGGGACTGTGATAATTTAAAATGTATTAACAGGAACGCTGAAAAGCCTTTGAAGAAATCATGTATTGCTTTTAAAGATAGGACAATTTTCAGTGACGGACAAGCTCAAATTAAAAATATTAAGCTTTAAAACTAAATTTCCGGTTTCAGGTTCGATTTCCGCCTAAAACAAATATTTATGTACAGATTTTTGATTCTGTATTTACTATTAAATATGATTTACAAAAGAAAAGTATTGTAACCATTTTCTGACCACCATAACACAAGTCTAGTTGCTTAGCTGAAGGCAAGATACCACTGTGTGATATGTACAATATTTATTAAATGTGATCATTTTTATCTTTGCCATCTATGATTCTAAGCATTAACTTTTATCATAATTATTGGAAAAATCGTTAGTAACAATTGACTGTTAAGTCATTAATTACTCATGATTAAAATCTTAATTATTTTTATTGGCATACCTTATTTTAAAGTAGATAATATTTGATAAACAATTTGTAAATATACCTAAGTAATTCAGTCAAATCTCCATTAATATTATAAATAGATTTTTTTGTTTGTAACGAATAGGCTTACAAGTTACTGGACCTATTTCGATGAAACTTGAAATTAAGATACATCGAAGTGACACCGCGGGGCGCTGCTAGTTCTTAATTTTACATTATGGCACACATAGTCTTTATAATTTATTGATTTCATTTGAGATAGATAGATGGCATAATGAATATAAACAAAATCATATTAAAAACTTAACACAAATAATAAGTTTAACATGTCAAATATTAAAATAAAAATCTAAGTCAATAGATAAACTAAGCTGGAGGTATTTATTAGAGGTTAGTACCTACAATTTGCAATACACCTGTGACCGAAAAACATCAGCCATATTTTAGGACGCATTTACGGAAAGTGTCAAATATTAGCAAAGTATAGCTGGTTCCGGTTCATTTTCCGGTTTATCCGTCAAAGTTTTACATATTTTATAGATACCAAATGAATCAGACAACACTTATCTGTAGAATGTATAAAAAATATTTCAAAATAATAATAATAATATACGTTTAATACAAAAAAATATAGTTATCCGTAGCCTCTTCCCGCAAAAACTATGAAAATAGGCCAACTTTCGGTACGAAGATCTCAATAACTAGAAGATTTCAAATAATAAAAACTATACTACGATAAAACAGAAATATTAAACAAAAAAGATATGACAAAAACATTCACAATTATTCCATTATTTCATAGAAATAAGGTTGACTTTATTTGTCATGTCTCAGTTCGATGTGTAAAGTAACAACCATTTTGAATAAAAGTCAGTCTATAAGAAAGAGTAGGTTTGCTTAAAACCTATACCACCCAGCTTAGTTGACTGTGCGCTTATCTAGTATACATAAATTCATGATTAAAAAGGGACGGGGAAGGTTAAGGCTCCAAACGATGAACCAACCTGGTAGACAAACACCTGGATATACCCCTTAGCACAGCAATACATCAACCATCAGACATGGCCCAATGGAGGAAGACAGTAGATCGACTCCAGATACGCTCCGGTTGCTGAGGATCCTCAGCTTTGAGGGAACAACGAAGAAGTAAAATGTATATTTAACAATGTTGAGCAAAATTTTTTCTCTAATCTAAAATTGATCTAATTTAACAATAAACCTTAAGAATTAAGCCAAGCATTTGTGACTGAACTACCATTAACAACACAGTCTTTAAAACCTTTAACGACATAGCAGGACTGATACCAACACGCAGTTTCTGTAGACTCAATTTCGTAAAGCTCATCTGAATCGTCTACATTAATAGAACTTTGTTGATCTTTAACAATATTATCGCCAAATATCTGAAATGTGTTACAACAAGCTACACCGTCATAGTTCTCAGTTCTAAAGTCAATGACAACAATTTTAGAAGTCATTGGAATTCGGAATCCATCTGTTTGTTCGAATGTATCACTTATGACTGTCTCCTGGGTTCCTAATATCTTCCTCTTGATGGAAATGTACATATTGGTCGGTGGAAGATGGTTGAATAGGAATTGACTTAATTTTTGTGCTAATGATCTGTAAATTAAAAAAATACAATTAGCAAAGTTATAGATTGTGATAGGTAACTTACTAACAATTTATTCACTGGTTTAGAAACTCACAATTCCACTTAATAAATATTATTAATGTGGTGATTGAGAAACTTATCATACTCAATCTATTTTGACCTCGTTAAAATCAATTGACATTTCACACAAAAACCGTCAAGGTACGGCTTGCAGACCCACCGTTGAGCTCCATAATGGCTGAGAAGAATGTTTTCAACACAAGCAATATTTTAGGCACCTGCTTTAGTTGAAGTTTTAAGTCCTAACTCATGAATTTATCAAACAAAAATTATCAGAAGGAAAGGATTCCAATAATAGTAATTTTAGAACTCTATGGTGGGTCTGCAATTATGCTGGCCACCATACCTATTACAGGTTTGGATTCAATTTACTTTGCATGTATGTTTAATACTCTTTCATGCAAAGGGTGTACATGGGTGTAACCGCGAGGCACATTTCACATTACATATGAATTGAATCTAGCCAAAATGTCAAATAATTATGCACACAGAGAATTCCTGATAATGATGATATGAGATCTACTCATTTACATAGGTGTGGTCTACGAAGAGAAAAACAATGTAGATTCTCACCTGAACACATTCATATGGATTTTCTGATCGGAAGCAATAAGGGAAGACTGGCACTGCTGCTTGTGGCACACAGTAGGCATGATCAGTCTATACACCTCCTTGCATGATGTGGGAGCACCACCGAGGGCTATACAAATCTCATCTGGCATTGATGATCCATTGATTTCAAGAAGCAGACTCTATAAAATGTAAACATATATTTTAGCACTTTACTATACCTATATTATTGGTTGTATGGTTCTATAGTATATAGTACAGAAGCTTTAGAAACACTAACTAATATAGAGAGATTAAAAACTTTATTTTAATTACCATGGAATCAAGGTTTATACGTGTGAACCGAATAGCTAGTTATTAATACCTGTAAGAATACTAGCTTACTTTGAGAATATAGTCCAAATTTTCAAGTGCTGTAGACACGAGGCGATAATGGCGTTCAGATGCAAGGCTTTCTTTAACTTCTTCTTCACAAGATTTCCTCTTGTTTATAACTTGTTTAAGCCATGAATACGTGTAAGGTATTTGCTGTCTTTGATATAGAATAAATTTTATTAGCTCCACTATAATATGACCACAAGATATTGACGTGAGTTGATCACCAACTTTGAGGTCTATCTTCACATGGTTTCCAGGCTTTAGGGTAGAGGATATCATTGTTACAGACACCAATTATCAAATATTCGCAAAACCTGTACTAATTTACGGCAACTTTATAATAAAACTTATAAAAATCACACAACCTCAGACAGAAAATATAATTTTGTATGGTGTTTTTAGTTTGTAATTTTCAAAATATTTAGACGTTATTTTTTTGCCTGACAGAAAACTAACATCTGACAGTGAAGTGACGTTTTGTTTTTTTTGGACCTGCATTTTGTTGGCCGCTGTACTCTCCGCTGTCTGACTTTCACCCTAAAAAAAAATCGTACATCTGAATTCTAAATTCAAAAATATTTGGCGCATTATTTGGATTTTTTATGATTAGACAATCGACCATTTGACATTCGTTATTATTTCGAAGATACAAGAAGCAAAAAGCTAAAATAATGTTTCGGTTACAAAAAATTTCAAGGATATCTTTATGGAAAAGAAGACAGTTTTCTTCATCATCCTCATTTTGTGCAAAAGAAGTACGTTTTGGTCCTGATGTAAGATCGTTGATGCTTCAAGGAGTAGACATTCTTGCAGATGCAGTTGCTGTCACAATGGGTCCTAAAGGTCGCAATGTTATCTTAGAACAAAATTTTGGCCCACCAAAAATAACTAAAGATGGAGTCACCGTTGCCAAAGGTATCGAGTTAAAAGATAAGTTTCAAAATATTGGTGCAAAACTAGTCCAAAATGTAGCTCATAAAACGAATGAAGAGGCTGGGGATGGAACTACCACAGCAACTATTTTGGCTAGAGCCATCGCAAAAGAAGGCTTTGAAAATATATCCAGAGGAGCGAATCCCATTGAGATTCGTAAGGGCATTATGGTGGCAGTAGAGGCTGTTAAACAACAACTTAAGGATATTTCGAAACCAGTAAACACATCAGAAGAAATTGAGCAGGTTGCAACTATATCTGCTAATGGAGATAGAAGTATTGGAAAATTAATTTCTGCAGCTATGAATAAAGTTGGCAAGAATGGCGTCATAACAGTTAAAGATGGCAAAACGTTAGATGACGAATTAGATGTTACTGAAGGCATGAAATTCGACAGAGGCTACATATCTCCATATTTTATAAATTCTTCAAAAGGTCCTAGAGTAGAATATAAAAATGCGCTAATCTTATATTCGGAGAAGAAAATATTTACAGCACAGCAGATTCTACCGGCAATAGAATTAGCGCTCTCAATGAAAAGACCTCTTATTATTATTTGCGAAGAACTTGATGGTGAACCGTTGTCTGTTTTAGTAGTAAATAAATTAAAGATTGGCTTACAAGTGGCGGCTGTGAAAGCACCCGGTTTCGGAGAATACAGAAAGAATAGTATTATTGATATGGCTGCTGCAACAGGAGGAGTGTTATTTGAAGATGATAACAATCTGATAAGGCTCGAAGACTGTCAGCCTGAAAGCTTTGGCCAAGTTGCTGAAGTCGTCATTACAAAGGACACTACATTACTTCTTAAAGGTAAAGGTAATAAAGATGAAGTGGAACAGAGAATTGAACAAATAAAAACTGAGTTGGAAGAAACAACAAGTGAATATGATAAAAAGAGACTTATGGAGCGCTTAGCGAGACTACAATCAGGAGTCGCCGTTATACATGTCGGTGGTAGTAGCGAGGTTGAAGTTAATGAGAAAAAAGATCGAGTTAACGATGCCCTCAATGCTACTCGAGCAGCCATCGCTGAAGGTATAGTTCCTGGTGGTGGAGCGGCACTTCTTAGATGTATACCAACGTTAAATAAATTAGTCCCAGCTAACCCAGATCAAGCAAGAGGTATCGATATTGTTAAAAAGGCGCTGCGTACTCCTTGTTTAACAATAGCAAATAATGCTGGCTATGATGGCTCCGTTGTAGTGTCGAAACTAGAGAGTATGACCAATGATTACGGATATGACGCTCTGAACAACGAATATGTTAATATGTTTGAGAAAGGGATTATTGATCCAACAAAAGTAGTCAGAAGAGCTTTAACTGATGCTAGTGGAGTTGCTTCTTTATTAACCACTGCAGAAGCAGTAATATGTGAAATTGCGCAACAAAAAGAAACTCCATCTAAATTTTCTGGAATCGACTATGCATAAACTAATATATTGTTTTTTGTATTGTACTGAATGTACTATTTTCTGAATAAATATTTTAAATACCTAGAAAGTTCTTCTTAAAATTTCTTCAATAACTAGGTATAACACTTATACAGGGTGACAGGTTAAGTCGACCTAGATCCTTTAGCCTGGGCGGAGACGCACGTTTTTCCGCATGTGGTTATCGCGTGCGGTTATCGCATACGTAACGCATGCGGAACGCATTGGGCTTCCCTTCTATGTAAATTCATACAAAATGAGCCTGTCAACGCACACGTGCGTGTTTTTTTCACGCGGAATCCATTCCGCTCGTGCGTTTCGATTGCAAGCCCTTGCGGTCGGAGCGAACCGTACGTAAAAAAACCTAATGACGTCATACGGAACGTACGCGACGTAGCGTTTCCATACATTTTGTACCAACCGCCGCACACGTACGGAAATTACGAATCGAAATCGCGCCACGCCCCCCGTGGCGCTGCTCCTGAAAAAATTGATTTTAAATTAATAAATTGATAAATTCTTAGTAAAATTGACTCTCGCAGATTCTCTAGTATTTTACGGATGTATCCAATAACTGATATTTCATTTTTCGATGATAACAGAAGCGCTATTGTCAATAAATCGTCATCCTCCATTGTCGTGCATTCACAATGCTGGCTGTCCCTAGTCGTACTGGCCAGGTAAAATTCCGCAGGATAAAACCGTACGTATGCGCCAGGCAAGCGGAATTCCGAATTGGAAACGCACGCGATAACCACATGCGGAAAAACGTGCGTCTGCGCCCAGGCTAAATCAGACGATAGAAACCCGAAAACAAACGCCAATAGAAAAAAATGTGGGATTTTTAAAAAAAAACTTCAAAGTCCAATATCTCGAAAACGGCTAGTTCTGGGGTATGGTGTTTCATAGTGAAATTAGTCAGAAATGATGGAAACTACAACCTCTTAAAGGATCTAGGTCGAATTAACCTGTAACCCGGCTTCGCCGTAGTCGGGTTAAAAATTGCATTGCTTTGTTTGTGTATCATCGATGGACCTCCTTTCGAACAGAAACCGGAAGTTTATTCTAAACTTCATGATCGTAGTTTTTCTACTCGAAGTTAGATGGCAGCATTCGAAAAATAACTTTTAAACGGAACCGGAAATGGAGCATTGCATTTCGACTGGTAGCACATGACAGCAAACCAACATGACATAAGTCAAATATTTTCGCGCGGAGAAAAATACAAAACGTCGCTTTTGTTCGTATTTATTTTGGTTACAGCTAATTTCGTATTCCTTTATTAATTTTATTTTATAATATAGATTTATTTACTATCCTAATTTAAACATGTGTGTAATAGCTATGTTATTTAAGTTTTTTGTCTTATAAAATACCGTTTATAATGTGCTAACAATCCAATGTTTCGTTAGTTTACACTTCTTCATTTATAAGAATCAAAAAAACATAGAAATAGCAATGGAGCAGATGGAAAGTTTAGATAGTAATATGAACCAGAACTTAGCAGAGCCGAAAAGTCCTACTGTAGCTTCCGATACCTCCGAAATTAGATCTGAAAATAACCTAAATGTTAGCGACGACGATGATGATGAAGCTCTTAAAAAGCCCACGAAGAAGCATATCCAGAGGCTGGTAGACTCTGACAGTGACCAAGAACCCAATACTAACGAACATGAAGGTAAAAATGACGAAACATTTCGCAACAGTGGTAGTGAAAGTGACACAACCGATAAGAAAAGTGCTCCTCGCAGAAGAATCCAACTCAACGATTCTGACTCTGATAATTCCGAACATCTTGGTCTTAAGAACTCAGAGCAACAGAAACGGTTAAAAAACAAAAATAGTAAGATGACAAATAAGTTTAAAACCCTACTTTCGTCACGAAGTAAAGGACTGCTTTCAAGTGAAGATAAAAATGATAGCGATGAGAGTGGGAAAGACGCCTCAAATGGGTCTGCAGATGAAGAAGCTGCGTCTATTGAGGAAATTAAAAAGGTATGTTAGAAGACACATTTGTAAGGTAAAATATATAGAATGGGATAGTCACAAAGCTAAATTTAATTTTTCTGTAGTTGGAAAAGATGTTCTAAATAAAAACCTATTTTTTGTTTTATTTCACTGAGTGTACAAACATTTGGTTTACCTGATGTTAAGTTTAATATTCTTTTATAACAGTATTTTTACCAACACCTGCATTCTTCAAACTAAATAACTATCACTACATAGTATAAACCAAAGTCACTTCTCGCTGTATGACCCTATGTATGCTTAGATCTTTAAAACTATGCAACGAATTTTGATGCTGTTTTTTTAATAGATACAGTGATTCAAGAGGAAGGGTTTGGCACGTAAAACAAAACTGCCACACATACAAAGTAGCGAGCAACAGCTAGTTTCAAAATAAAGTATTTTGTTTTAATTACAGAAAATCACAGAGCGGATGTCATCATTCAAATCATCAATATGTGATCCTGACACCTCTGATGAGGAAACTCAACAACAAAAGATAGTTTATAAACAGAAAAAGGAAAGAAAATCCACTAAAATGATATCTCCTAAACCTCAAAGAGTAAGTTATTCAATCATCAGATCAGCCACAGGACGTCCACTCCTGAACATTTCCCCAAAAACTAAATAATACATTTATTGTTGATATTTGTTTGAATCATTAATTAAGTGATATTTCATTAAATTGCTGACAAGCATAATAGTGAGTGGGTCAAATGGTGCATTTTGCTGATATAAATTTATTTGTTAAATAAAAACAAACACATCAGTTTTAGCCTACATTTACCCATTTTTTTTTCTTTTTTCTGTTCCATGTTCACCACAGATGTCAGCAAAACAAGCAATGGAAAACATGCATAAAATTAAGAGTGAATCGAACAGGATGCTGAGAGAGAAAGAAGTTACGTTACCTTATCATCGGCCTAAGGCCCTTTCTCTAAAGGACATTATGAGCAGAAGGCAGCCAGCTCTCTCTTCAGATGGAAAATCTTTACCGATCAAAATGAATGAAAAACAGCTCCAGCAATATGCGTGAGTAAAAATAACCTACTGCGCTCTGCGGTTTTGCCCGCGTAAGTCCCGATCCCGTGAATATATGGTGATAAATGTAGCCTATGTGTTTTTCCAGGACTCCAGCTGTCTAAATTCCAACTTTAATTGCATTAGTTTAAAGGTCATTACATGCTAGGTTTCAGTTGAAGGGCATTGAAGCGTCAAGCGTTAGATTGACGCTAAGGGTTGAAGGGTTGAAAATTAATACTCAATACTCATTTATTGGTAAATAATCATTACATGTCAATTATAATAAATTAAATAAAAAGTAAACTCAATTACAGCAATTAGATAAATCCACTTAAATAATAATTAGATAAGCAATTACATAAATACAAATGTCAAAACAAAATTCTTAAATTCAAAATTATTGATCCTTATCTTCACAACATTAACAAGTTTTTAAAACACCGGCGAATTCGCGCGTATTTTTCGTAATACTTCGTCTGTTCGATTATTTATGAAAAATTTGATGCTTCATGGAGCTTCGACTCTGGGCAGCGTTAGCATGAATTGACCTTTAGGTGTATTTGAGTGACAGAACAAATATTACTTTCACATTATAAAATCATGTAGTAAGGATTAGCAGGATAATATTATATAAGGCTCCGCTAGTCGATCGTGTTTCCATACAAATGAATTTAGAGTGTAATTCCTTTATTCTTCATGGAATTTAAAAAAATAAAAGTTAAATCTACGAAACTAGTAAATATTTAGCCCATGATGGTGGCGGAATAGTAAAATTATATTTAACAGCTGCGCCCCGCGGTTTCACCCGCGTAATAATTTTCTACGCAATTTTCTTAATTTTTTATTTCATAAGAACCTTCTCCGGACAATATCAAAGACAACAAAAAAAGAATCGGCCAAATTGGTCCAGGCGTTGTTGAGTTATGCGCTTACCAACACATTTTGCGATTCATTTTTATATTTTAGATTTAGAAATTATACCCATAAAAACTTTAGCATTTTTAGTAAAAATAATGCTCATTTCACGGGTGAAATAGCTACGCCAGGAGAAATATATTATCGAATATGAAACCATCATCATGTAGTAAATTTATCAATTAGTTAAAATAACTTTATTTTGAAAGAATTCATTTTGTAGATTTTTTTGTATTTTTCTAAATTCGAAAGGTCTGTTCACAAAATTTCCCGGCCCGAATTTTGTTCAAAACATCGTTACCTTTCACCTATAGAGTATTACCCCGTCAGCGGGTAGCGGGGGGTGTATCTTATCCAATGCGCGCTGGAGCTTTTTGAATACTTTTGTATTAACTGGCTATACCAGCAATGTATACGTAACTATTTTAGCATTCAATGTGTGTGTGCTATCGACAAGTACTGTCAAAGTTTCACGGGGACCAATGAAGACAAGTAACAGTGATTTTGCCAACCAATAGTGAACTATTATCTGAATCTCGCATCCAATAGACAATAACAGTTTATAAAACGTCAACTCATTATTTTATACATTTCTTTGTAATTTATCCTTTTTGATATTAATTAAAACTTTTTATTTACTGACGACATAAAAAAAATTTAGATTTTTGAAGGCTAACAGTGTCATCAAAATGTCATTCAAGAAAATTTCGTGAAAAACTGAGACATGACTTTTAAAAAATAGTAATTAAAAATAATAGAATAAATAGAATTCTGGCTGTGATGCGGAGTATTATGGCAGAATATTAGCTGTGTGCATTGGATGCGATTACAGAGTGTGTTCATACACCGACGACGACGAGACTAACGCACTTTCTTTGTAACAATTTATCTATTCCTTCGTTATTACGTGCAATACAATACAACAACGCGTTGATTCACCCATCTAAAAAGGTTGGTGTATATAAACTTGAAGATCAAGAAGTAAGAAAAGGATGGAGTTCGCTATAACTAATATAAAATATATTACCCACCATGATTTAAGCAGATAATAAGAGAGAACGCAGTATTCAGCTATCGGATACCACTGTTACTGACTTTACACCTAGTTAAGTTTTTTTATTTTATCTTTGTGAATTATAGTTGTTAATACTTTTTCTAAACTTTTATTGTTGAGGGTCTTGAGCTATTAGGTTTATCAGGTAGGACTGACTTATAATTCTGACTGACGGACTGACTGACCCTCTTCAACTTCTTCTTTAGACTCTTCTAAATTTCTGAAACTGGTAACGGAACCTTCCGTTTCATTACAATAACCGCTCGCTTCTATGTCTCCACAATAATTCGTGCAATTTTCTTTGAATTTACGCAATAAGATTCACGTACCTATAGTACAGAATATACACGGTGTAACAAGGGGGGTGGATCATCGGTTACTGGGGGGTGGGGGACATCAGTACCTATCGATTTCACCCCCTGTATGTTCTGCAATAATTAGTGGTTCAAAAGTTATTTGGGTTTTAGTGAAATTTTAGTAAAAATCAGATTTCAGCATGAACTTCGCAATTACAGCCAAACTATCAGGTTTGCGATTCTGCGTTTTTTTTGTGAAACAACTTCAATAATGGACCTTTTGTACCCTTACACCAATCAGAGTCTAAGATTTATAAAACTCAAAATAAAATCATTAAAGTAAAAAAAAAATCAAAATCTAATGTTTACATTATCTTTGTATGGTTCTAAAAAAATATTTCGCAGATTATTTTTTTCTGCAACCTATCTTAAAAACTACTGGCTTTCATAAAGAATAATCCCTGAAAGTTTCAATTTGCTAGAGCTTGGGCATCATATTGAACTATGTACTTGATAGTCCCAAAAGTGAAAATAATATCTTCATGTCAACCAATATATCCTCATACCAAGTTTCGTCTAAATAACTTCAGTAGTTTCGGAGCCTATTCAATGCAAACAAACAAACAATCAAATATTTTCTCTTTCTAATAGGCATATTAATATTTCCCATAAAATATAACCCTGTATTTATGTACATCATACTGCTCGGTAACTAGGATTTACTAGTATGGTCACAGTATGGTAATAGGCTGTGCAACAGAGTACATTGTTTAGATAGACCGTTCCATTTTCAAATCACTATACATTTCAAGCATTCAATGCTTGAATGAAGTAATGTAAAACTCCTTCGTAGTGTGACGTTTGTAAACTTCAACTTCCGTGTAAGCTTGTTGTCACTGTGTGTGTGATGTGTCGGGCCGAGTCGCGCTGCGGAAACGACCGAAGCGGCCCCGAACGTCTATATGTAATGTAGTGTGTGGTAGTGTTCTGACGCTGAAATTGTTGTATGCGTAATATCTTCATACTGCTCTTTACTGAGCCTTTCCTTTTCCCAAACAGTGTAAGGTGAAATAGCTATAATTTTAGCCACGTGCGTCTATGAGTTGAACCCGTCAAACAGTAGGATTCCATGGTATTTTATCTATTAGATAAATCCTAATAATATTATAAATGTGAAAGTTTGTGTGTGTGTGTGCGCGCGCGTGTGTGTGTGTGTGTGTTTGTTTGTTACTCCTTCACGCTAAAACCACTGGACCGATTGCGGTGAAATTCGGTATGTAGATAGCTGGACACCTGGATTAACATATAGGCTACTTTTTACCCCGATATTCCCACGGGACCGGGACTTACGCGGGTGAAACCGCAGGGCGCAGCTAGTATCTATATAATGTGATGTATACATTTCAAACAAAATACGATTTAATTCTCAGACTTATGTTTTGTAAATTTACTTTAAAAAAATCTTCTTTCATTATAGACATATGCTTGAAGAAAGGCAAAAAAAGATGATGGAATTATGGCAAAGCGAATCTGATGATGATGATGATGAGAAAGGAATTAGTAATGAAAAAGTAAATACCGACATTGACAGTAAACAAACACTTATAAAAGAAAACACTGAAGAAAATATTACTGAAACTATACCAGCTTCTGATGTCAATAATGAACAGTCTGAAGAAACGAAAATACAAGAAGGTTCTAAAGTACCTGTTAGTACTGAAGTAGCAATGGATCCCATACCAAATGTAGATCGAACCAACGCTTTTTCAAAACCAATTGATGAGTCTCAGACTGATGCACTTGAGGAACAAGATTCGGAAACGAATATTACTTTAAAATATATTGATTCTGAAACTTCACTCACTGAGGAAAATATAAGCAAGAGTGTTGAGCAATCAGCACCCATCACCACTGAAATGACAAACAACGATTCCTTAGAAAATAATAAGGAATCTGCAACAGTTAATGATATAGCATCACATGACGTAAATACTGAAGACAGAGACACTGAAGACATACATTTACATTTTGATACAGAAATCACTGAATTAGATCCTGCAATTAAATGCATCGATAGTTCAGAAAAATCTACCAGAGACTTAGATTATTCAGCTGAAGCAAAAGATAGCTCTGAAACTACTAAAAATGTGATGGAAACTGAACTGACGAATGAAAAGAAAGATAACAATGGAGATGAAGCTATGGATGTAGATAGTTTTTCAGATGACGAACTTAACATGGATGACATTGATAATATAATTGAAAATGCTGAAATTATGAGAGGTAAGAATGATTGACTCATTTAAAACTGTTTTTTTTTGTGTTGGTGTTTAGTTCTATGCCATGAATAAAGTTAGCTATTCCAATTAATCTTTTCATTTTCAGATATCGAAGACAAAGTGAATTCGCCGCTTTTATTAAGGGATATTCCTTTAAATGCTAAACCAAAGTTGACAGGAGCACCGGGCATGGTTATCGATTTGGATGGAGCTAACCCTTTTAAACCAAAAAAATCTGGTGTAGAGCTTTTGAAGGAACGATTTACATTTTTCGCCAAATTAAAGACTCCCGAGGAATTGGAACGCGATAAGGAAAATAAGTAAGTTGCAACCAATATTTTCGGCACACAAAAAGTAGGTGCTTTTGGATATTTTCCTGTAGCAGTTTATACAGCTTTATTATTATTTTGAAGGTTGAAGCCTGGAACACAGCATTTGAAACTTAAACAAGAACTAGGGGAAAAGATAGCTGAACAAAGATCTCTAGAATGGGCTAAACGCCTCGAAGATGAAAAACAACAACAAAACGAACTCAAAGCGCTAAGAGGCGAGGAATCAGACGACGAAAATGACATTGACAAAATAGAAGCTAAACTTGAAGATTGTGAAAATCAAAAAGATGATAAACTTGAAGAAGAAGATGTCGAAGAAGAAGAAGAATTAATAGAATATGATTGTGAAATAAAAGATAAACCAAGAAGAAAGAATGCAATGTTAGACGATGAAGCTGAAGTTTCAGATTGTGATGAATACGAAAACCGTGATGATTATGACGAGGTAGAAAATAATGATCCAGAAGTAAATGGTGATCTAGGTGATGACGAAGATAATGCTGAAAGTGACTCTGGCAGCGATGAAAGCGAATCTTCTGAATCTGAAGAAGAAGTAGAACAAGCAAAGACGAAAAAAGGAAGAATTTTAAAAGCATTTGAAGATTCAGATGATGAAGACGGTAATAACAAAGCTGAGACCGCAGGAAATGTTCAAGAACCAACAGTTAATGTAGTTTTAGGCAGCCAGCATATCTCCCAAGGTATACATAATTCACTAAGTTTTAGGCTTGAAAGACAAAAGGCAAAAATGTAAATGGTCAGTCTGATCAGACCCAACATAGCCCACATGTTATATAACGTTTTTTTTTTAAACTTTACAGATGACGAACTTCAATTAGCTCAAAGACAAGCAGTTTCCGATGATCTATTCACGAGCCAAGAAAGTTCTTTAATGGTTTCACAAACAAATGATAAAATCGATGAAACTGGGCAAAGTGTTACCGATATGGACTTGGGAACACAAACATTTTCCATATTAGAGTCCAGTAAACAAGGTGATTCGGATTCAAGGGAATTGAATAATTGTGATACCCAGACTGCTACAGATGTAAGTAACTTCGCCTCGCCTTTCAGTTGTCAAGCCAAAAATGACAGTAAAATTAAATATTATAAATGTTAAATTTCAGGAACTCCGTGACATAGCATTACCTAGCACTTTTACTCAAAATATTATACCAGTACCTACCGACACAGATACTTCTCAATCGCAACCAATAGGTGAAGATATACTAGCGCTTTGCACAGGAAAATTCTATGACAATCAATTCATTTCTCAAAGCGAAATAAACAATGACCCTGAACCTTCACAAGACTACGACAATTTCGTTTGTGCCAGTCTAACTAGTACTGAAAAGAGTCAAGATATTGTACCTACAATGAACGACGTCCAATCAACAGCAGTTGAAATACATAAAGAAAATACGGAAAAAATTGCTTCAGGCTTACAAAATAAAGATAATACAGCTAATATTGTTGATGATAATCTCAAATCTATACTAGACGAATTGGCAGATCCAGAATTTGATTCACAAAAGCCTAATAAATTCTTCTGCGGTAACAAGAATAAAGATTCTGTACCTGACAGCCAGATTAAGAAGAGGTTAATCATTGAATCTGATGACGAAAACAATGAAGTTTCTGAGAAAAAAAAGAAAAAATTAAAAAAGAAGAAACTTGAGAAACGAGCTTTACAGTTTTCAGGTATGTAGAAACATGCTATCAATTCAATTTATACAGAAAAATTCGCAATCCTACTTATTTATGTTTATTTATTTTGTGTGTATAGATGATGAAGATGAAGAAATTGAACAAGAAGATGATTGTTACGAATCAGAAATAGAAAATGAGGAAGATCCAGATCTAGTTGTGGAATATGATTCTGAAGAGAATGAAGTAAGTAATATTTCTTTGACCTAGCGAAGAATACTTCATAGCAAGGATCTGTGGCGGTCCAGCAATTTTTTTTGTCTGTATTTTGCGCAGCTCGGCAATCTGTTTCCTTTAACTGATCCTTTGCGTGAATGTGTCATCTCTGCCGTAAAGACAAGTCCATCGACTTACCACCAGCTGTCAAACCGGTAGGAAGTGCAGTACACTGTTCCTCATCAGTCTTGAAAAGCTAATACAACCAAGTGCGGCAGGAAGATGCCACCACATTACTGACTACTAACTTTTAACCTTGACCATAATTTTTTCTTATTCCAGATTCAAATAATGCCAGACAAGCCTAAAAAGAAGCGTAAGGTAAATGATTTCTTCGAAGACGAAGCCGAACTGACGTCTGAAGATGAATGGGTCGGTTCCGGAGATGAAAACGAGGCAGGGTTAGATCGCATGGAGAGAGAAGAAGGCGATAATGAGGTCTTCCATCAGGGGAAACTGCAGCGGGAACTAGGACAGATTCATATGTAAGTTATTTTAAATAGCTAAGCGACTCGCGAAATTTACAATTTATTTTTTTGTAAATTGTAAATTTAGTTACTAATAAATTTACAATTTACTTATTATTACATATTCATGTTACTAATCTATAAGATTATTGCCCAAAAGTGGCACAATAGAGGTTAATTTAAAAAAAACGAATCTGCATTTTCTAGATTAGTTTTTTTGTTTGTTTTCGTTACACCTATTGTGCCTATGTCACAATAGCTATCGGAGCCAAATATTCCGATCCGTCTATTGGGTTGCGTTGCGTTGATATAATATCAGTCAGTCAAGACAGATGTTCATTCTATCAATAAATTTCTGTCTGACACTTAAAAACCCTGCGGTTTCACCCGCGTAAGTCCCAATCCCGTGGGATCTTCCTCAATAAATGGACTATCCAACACAAAAAGAATTTTTCAATTCGAACCAGTAGTTCCTGAGACTAGCGCGTTGAAACAAACAAACTCTTCAGCTTTATAATATTGTATAGATTTTAAGTAACTTTTGCTACATAGGTACCTTAATACTTCTGTTTGAGAAGTTTACAAAACTCTAAAGGTATGATATTTTGAATGTTTAAGGCGTGACGTACTTGATCAAGACAAACGCGAAGTTAGAATGATACAAGAGCTTCTGTTTGAGGATGGTGACTTGGGCGGCGGAGGTCGTCAACGAAAGTTCCGATGGAAGAACCTGGGTGAGATCTTTTATTCTGTATGATAGAGGAGGGAATGCTGTCCATGCCCGGCTATTTTGGGTATAGATATGCACTAGCTGCAACCCGCGGTTTCACCCGCGTAAGTCCCGATCCCGTGGGAATATCAAAATGAAAAGAAGCCTATAGCCTTCCTCGATAAATGGACTATCCAACACAAAAATATTTTTTCAATTCGAACCAGTAGTTCCTGAGATTAACGTGATCAAAGAAATAAACAAACAAACTCTTCAGCTTTATAAAGTACTAGCTGCGCCCCGCGGTTTCACCCGCGTAAGTCCCGATCCCGTTGGAATATCGGGATAAAAAGTAGCCTATATGTTAATCCAGGGCTCCAGATATCTACATACCGAATTTCATTGCAATCGGTTTAGTAGTTTTAGCGTGAAGGAGTAACAAACGCACGCACACACACACACACACACACACACACACACAAACTTTCACATTTATAATATTAGTAGGATAGAATTATAAATCTTTAAAGTATTAAAGATTAATCTGCCATCACACTTAACACTAAAGATGAAAAATCCATTCATTCAACAATTCATTAGTGTACGCACGCAATGAAAGTCGAGGTATCTACCATTAGGCCAACATCGTAACATGTACAGTCGGCTGCATAATTGCAGCCCTCGGTAGAGTTCGAAAATTACAATTTTTGAAATATTTCCAGTCAAAAAAAATGGTTTGCATAATTGATGAGTTAGAAGACTTTAAACTTCACCTAAAGCCGGTGTCTAGAATCTTGCTAGTGTTGAAAACATTCTTATAACAGCCGTTTTGGAGCTCTACGGTGGGTCTGCAATTATGCAGTCGACCGTACATGTCTTGTTAAAACGACATTTAAAAAATCAGTCATTTTGCTGCTAATGTTCAATTCCTTTAAAATGGAATAGAATATTTTCTTTCGTCGAATGTGTTATTTAATAAATTCATTTCAATTCCCAGATGGTGAAGAAGAAACGGGTACTTTAGTGAACGACCTAATAGAATCACAAGAAGACCAAGAATCAGAGGAACAATGGAGAAAACAGAGGCACGAAAGGGAAATGTTTCTGAGGGAAATGGTACGCTATTTATATTTTTTATGATGCATTCATAAAGATGTCATGGTTTTGTAAAGACCGTTATTTCTTCTCCGTTCTTTACCCGACTGCGTGACGCAAATGAGTAGTAATGTTTATCAGTCTATGTATGTATGTATGTTTGTTCCTTTGTGGCACTCTAGAGACCAAACGCGTAGGCCAATTTTGATAAGTGGCACGTCTTCATTAATTTTATGAACAAGAACATTCTTATAAATGAGTATTTTTACTTATTTTCAGCAAGGCAAAGAAGCGAATGAGAGTTTGAACATCAGTGTAAATATAAGCACTAAAATGATGTCCAGTTGTGAGGAGAAATTGACTGAAAAGACTGAAACACCTCTCGTTAATGAAAAGAAGACTGTTAAAGATATACCGAGTCCTAAGAAACCTTTTATGTTACTACAGGTAATTTTAAAAACAATTATTTTACTTTTACAGGGTGAAACGGCTTGTTACCCATCCACCTAAGTCGTGTCCGTGTTGCGATACGTAGACCGGTGCAAACACCACAAAATAAATAAATAAATATTGCAGGACATTCCACACATCGCCATCTAGCCCCGAGCTAAGTAACTAGAGTTGTGTTATGGGTGCTAGACAACTGATATACTACTTACATACTTACATACTTTTGTAAATATATACTTTATAATACATAGAAACAACCAGACCACAGACAAATATCTAAGCATACTTGTCTGAGGCGAGAATCGAACCTGCTACCCTGTTTTCGGCAGTTCGACATGGTGACCATTGTGCCAACTGGGTCGTCAAAAAGAAGGACGGGTCGGAAAAGTTTTTGTTCCACTGCCGTCTTCCTGCCTTCACTTGCGTCCTTTGAAGTCCCCCGTTTTTTTTGGGTTCTTTTGAATCAGGAGCATATAGGTATATTATAGGAAAGCGTGCTACATCTTAGACCGTATAGTTACTTTTCACTGTGGTCTGACCAATTATTATAAAAAAGATAAAATTAAAATGTTTTATAGCAAAACTACAGCGGTTCGTTACTGTCCCGCGGTCGCGGCGCGCTGGCGCGTCTAGCCGCGCTGGCTGCGCCGCTCGCTGTCGACGACGACGAGCATAAACCACAGACCACCAGTCGGAGGAACTTTGTCTTCGCTGCCATATCACAGGAAGATAAACCCAAGGTACGATACTACCGCAGTCTGTTACCAATGAAGACCACGCAAGACATAAATAACCACACCGCCATCTAGCCTCAAGCTAAGCAACTTGGCTTATGATTTGGTGACTAGATAACAGAAAGAACACTTATATACTTATTTTTATAAATATACTTAATATACAAAAACACCCAGACCAGACACAAATATCTGTACATAAATATTCGTTTGTGGCGGAAATCAAACCCGCAACCTTCGTCGCAGGCACCCCACTGAGATCGCCAAACATAAACAGCAGAAACATGGCAGAGTGCGCAAGTCGCGCGGGGTTGATTTGTCGAGAAAATCCTACCTTTTTAGAGTTCTATATCCGGGACCCTTTTACTAAGAATCCACTGTCCGTCCGTCTGTCTGCCTGTCACCAGGCTGTATCTCATGAACCGTGATAGGTAGACAGTTGAAATTTATATCTGTTGCCGCCATAACAACAAATACTAAAAACAGAATATAATGGTTACGGAACCCTTTGTGCGGGAATTCGACTCGCACTTGTCCGGTTTTTAATACTAGGTATATTGCACATAGCAAAGTTCTAAAACTTACTTTGATTTTGTGAAACTTCTGGCTTTAAATGACCTGTCATTGATTTACTTTGCGGGTTCCACTCCACAGAACAAACGTTGCCTTTGATCTCAAGATCGGATATTACAATATTTTTAATTTCAGGTTACCATAAAGAGAAAAGCCGAAAACAACCCCAGTACCCCGAAACTTATTAAAAAGATGAAGACAGAAGAAAAGAAAAATACATTAAAAAGCAGTTTACTAGACCATTTTAAAGTTTAACAACGTTGTTAGATTTAGATGAATTTAAAAACACTAAAGTCAAAAATATTTTTATAATATTTTCGAAGTAGCTTCTTAAATTGTTGACCATTATAGTAAGTAAGCAGTAGATGTTTTAAGAAAATTGATAAAATAAATAATCTATTATTTGTATGACTTATTTTTCTTTTTATATTCATTAGTAACATACACTAAACCGTATTATTACTCTGGTAAGAATAGATATAATGGAGAAATATAATATTTGCCATTTTGCATTAAAACCCCCTTGAGTTTATCGTGCCTTCTTTTTACGGTGGGGGCGTTCCGAAGGCACTCATCCTAATTTAGTTTATTTATAAGACGCTTCTTAATGATTTCATGTAAATTGGATGATTCTAAATGAATAAAGAGGTTAGCAATTTACGTCACTACAGGGCAAATATGGCCTTTCATACTTGCCTAGGATTCTAACGATAGAGGTATCATAATTCTAACTTACAAACATATTTTTCTTAGTCTATGCTTACAAACATCTTACAAATTGCAGTTTATAATAGTCTAGTCATAAAAGGGAGTCGAAATTCAGCCATCGCCGTTTTAGCCAGACGCGTGGTATTTTTACATTTACCTGCCTGGCCCATTGATTTGCTAAATGGGTCCAGCCAGCCAAAGAGCCAAGATTTATCCGGTTTTGACCAAACCATTCCTTGAAAATTCCCGCGATTATTTAGGCAACATTGAAATAAATGGGGTGTTAGCAGTCAGTTACTCTCTAATTTTAAGGTATAATTTAGCACACTCGTCTTTTGTATATTACACTAGCTGCGCCCCGCGGTTTCACCCGCGTTTGTCCCGTGGGAATATCGGTTATTCGATTTTTTCTCGCCTTTTAAACCTTCCCTAGACCTCCACGAACATTTCAAGACTAAGATAAGATAAATCCGTTCAGCCGTTCTCGAGTTTTAGTGAGACTAACGAACAGCAATTTTATATATATAGACTAGCTGCGCCCCGCGGTTTCACCCGCGTTTGTCCCGATCCCGTGGGAATATCGGTTATTCGATTTTTTCTCGCCTTTTAAACCTTCCCTAGACCTCCACGAACATTTCAAGACTAAGATAAGATAAATCCGTTCAGCCGTTCTCGAGTTTTAGTGAGACTAACGAACAGCAATTCATTTTTATATATATAGATAAAAATTCGAAAGTAAATAAACAGTGAGTTTCAAGTTTAGTGTGTATTCTAGCTAAAGTAGATACAAGGATTCTATTTCTAATAATTTTTTGCACTATTTGTGAACAGTTTCCTTCTTTTTCTTTGGGTAAAAATAATAAGTGCACTGGTAACATTTAATTATTTCATTATGTTGGTGGGATTGAAGGATGGGGATGAACATCCTTCCGCTCTCAAAACTTTTCTCATCTCTTTTGTTCGATGTTTCTATCTTTGTTACTCATAAGGAATCATCAGCTGATTCTATACATCTATCTCTGTCTTTTTCATCCCGTCGGTTTGGCGAACCGGCTCGTCCGGACTTCGGTGCTGTTCGTTCAATCAATGCTTTTTTCTTGTGGCGGGTGTGTGGTTGTGAGTAGCGTGGAATTCTAGTCAAGTAAAATCAGTGATAATAGCAAGGGGTACTTCTGGTTGAGGAAGTACGTGTTTACCGAAATGGCTAAAGTAAATAATGATATCTGCGAGATAGCCAAGAAGTGCAAAATTCTGCTGTTGGATATCGAAGGAACAACAACATCGATCAGCTTTGTTAAGGTAGGTCTGATGATTGACCGGCCGGTGTTTGCATTTCGACGTGTTTACGCAAAATCTTCTTTTTAAAATTTTATTTGCGTAACTATTACGACCCAATTAGTTCAATTCGCAATATTTGAACATGACAGAGGTATTGTTCACGTTTACGGATTTGCAACATGGAGGACGAATTCAAAATGGTACCCTTTGATGTCGCTTTCTATAGCCATAATCACCACGTGCCCTTTACAACTTGGGATTCAATTCTAACCGGAGGAATTGTAGTGTTAATTCTAGCTCGGACAATAGCCAAACCACGTTTCGTTTTCCATAATTTCCGTAAGATCTCGCGAATATATTGTGTAGGAAATCATCGTTGTATAGAGACTATAGGTGTTCAGTAGGTTTAGCTCACTGTTTCCATGTAAATTACCTATTTATTAGTCAATTTTTATTCAGAAAATCAGTTTTACATTCTCTATTCCTAACGCCGAACATACTACCGGCTAAACAGCTGTTTCGAGCAGCAGCTGGTAGGTAAAAAAATGTCGAACAGTTAACAGTCCTGCTTGAATAGGGACAGAGTTAAATATTCCGTCCTTTTCTCACTCGCGTTTCCTTGCAGTGTGTGACAGAGATGTGACATGATATTATATTCATTGTCTGTCTATACAATGAGTGGTTTTTAGATGCCTCCTTATAATTTCTATCACTTTCATTGATCTCGGTTATTGAGTGAAATACATGGCCATGTTCTATAAATAGACCTGTCTGATGACTGTTTCTTCAAGGTTTTCATATATACCCTCATTATCATAATTATTTACCTACCGAATTTGTACATAAGCACAGGCTGCTTTGAAGATACAAATTTAATTGGCCCTCTTACCACCTGCCTACCTACTAAAATGCCTACCTACTAAACATCTACTCCCATGACATGAGTTTTTTTAGAGAGCGCTAATAAATGTTTTTTCATAATTCTGACCGACTCAAGGTTTTCATGGTTTTAACCTACCTTTTCAAAAACCATCACCTAGGTGCTCTACAGCCACCGAGACTGTGCTATTTTCTATGATCATAATATATTCTAACATTACTGGGTTCTTATTTTGCATTTTCTCTGTATTAGCACCTCTAGGGGAGTTTTTTTTAACACAATAAGATAGGTCGTTTGACCAATATGATACCTGCCTGTTGGCAGGTGACGATGCGGCTTAAGGTGTAGCAAGCTTTTCTAGAAGATACCTATTCACTTGGGACTTGAAGACCCCCAAATTGACAACCCAGTTGGCACAATGGTCACCATGCCGGACTGCCAAACACAGGGTTGCGGGTTCGATTCGTGCCTCAGACAAGTATTTATGCTTAGATATTTGTCTGTGGTCTGGTTGTTTCCATGTATTATAAGTATATATTTAGAAAAGAAAAGTATATAAATAGTATATCTGTTGTCTAGCACCCATAACACAAGTCTAGTACTTAGCTTGAGGCTAGATGGCGATGTGTAGAATGTCCTGCAATATTTATTTATTTATTTAATTAGACTTGTATATCTGGGGTTTTTTTCAAAGGACAAAACAATTGTATAGACGTTTGCCAAAATTCTACAGCATCATCTTGAATTTTAGTATCTCTTGTCATTTGATTTGGTTCTACATATTTGGATAGAGGGCACATGTGTCCTAAAGTGTCACAGTTTGAGGATATGAAATACATCCATCGGCTTCAAATGTTAGTCCTTAAATAACTCTGATCGCTCTGATCAGCAGTTTTGCAGTATGTTCTGACTGAAGACAATAATAATTGTTTGTCTTCGTGTCTTTTTGATAGACACATATTTTACTCTTCAACTTTCTATCTACCTATCTTCGCCTTTGCTTGTCCAACCTGGGACATAGGCCTCCTCCATCCTCTTCCAGCATTAGAGTTTGAAGTTTAATAACATAGCATAGTTAGCTGAGGCTCGCCACAAATTCTTCAACATTACATACTCATCACTGTTTCAAATCCATTGATTGACTTAGAATAACTCTCTTGTATGATGTTAAAGATATGTGGTCTGTAGACAACAAATGCTTGTCTTAATGTTTTCTTTCTGTCGGTATATGTTTTAGATAGATAGATAAACACTTTATTTGTACAACACATGAAACATAGAAAATGACAAAAAAGACGAGAAAGCTTATTATTATTAACTACGAAATTGTACAAACAGGCGACCTTATCGCTTAAAGCGATTTCTGCCAGGCAACCTTAGGATGGAGAAGGTCTGTTTAGCTTAACTGGTAGGTTGTGTGGTTTATCTCACAAGATTGCGTTTATAGTCTCCTGGGACATATTCTTTGGAACCTCAAGTGGCTCATATTTGCGAAACGAATCCAAATGTATGGGTCCCATTGTTTGACAAGAGATTTAATAAATCAAGATTGCTTCCCAAGGCTATACCAATAACTTTACCGGACATTTACCTGTTATTAATCAAATACCACATTAAAACAATACCTTGACTACTAGGTAGTTTAATTTTCAACTGCAAGGGATCTTAACCTTACCTGATATTGTAAAGGTGATGTCGATAACTTTCAATGTGTCATGCATAGCTTATGATATGTCTTGTTAGATATGTTTTGTTAGCTCAATTAAAGTACATTTTTTTTTCAAGAGTTTTATAATGATCAAATGGGTTTATCTTTACTAATAGCACTAGCGGTATAGTTAACTAGCTGCTCCCCGCGGTTTCACCCGCATAAGTCTCGATCCCGTGGGAATCCAACACAAGAAGAATTGTTCAATTCGAACCAGTAGTTCCTGAGATTAGCGCGGTCAAACAAACAAACTCTTCAGCTTTATAATATTAGTATTGATGATAGGTATATCTTTAACTAAATATTTTAACTTTTAGGTACCAGACCTGAAACTGCTAATGAAAAATGAAATGAAATAGTTTATTTCATAAATTAGATACCTACTTATTTTTAAAACCAAAGAAACACACAATGATGATGAATGATGATGTTTAAATTAACTTTGCTGACAGGCTGAGTTAATGTTTAGCTTCAGAAATACCTAGGCCAAAAGGCTGACAAACCATTTTGGTATAGACTATCGCCAAGACGCTAATGCCTGCTCATTTAATGAGCTGGTTAATCCTGATGAACATGCATTCCAAGGTATCTTCCTTTGTCTTTCTAAAATTAGACTATATCTTGTGTTCGTTCTATATTATGGACAGTGGGTAGGTAGTCGCACCCCGAGGCGCGCTGGGTCGTTCGGCTAGGTAGGCTCACTATCCGGTTTGGAAACGCCAGCGGAGTTCGTTCAACTTGCCGCATCGTAGAAAATGCAGTTTCACCAGGATATCACGTTATGCTAAAGAAGTGCCATTTTTACGACGATTAACATACTTTCGGTCGAAATGTATCTGCTCTCCAATGTCGATAGCTGTGGCTCCTGGTTACCTACATTTCCAGTGATAATATATCTGTTGGTGAAGGAAAATATCGTGATGAAACCCGCGCGCCGATTAGTTGGCTCCAGAAATATTGACAAGTTCTCTCCTCTGGACATGGTCGACTAAGCTGAGAGGGTAGTAGGTGCTGGGCAAGCCTACTCCATCCTCACGCAAAAAGGAACCAATTAAATAGAGTCTAGTTGCGGAAAAAAGCCCGTATGCATACATATATACAATATATCTGTTTTCGCGGACCCCGTCCTGGATTTCGATTTCAAAGAATCTTTTTCGATCGACACATCTTCGATTTTCAATGTCTGAATTGAAACGAATAGAACTCGCTTTTCAATAAAGGAAAACATCGTGATGGCAACTACGTGTAGGTATTCTAGGTAAATCTCATCGAGGTTTAAAAACCATTGCATCTTTATATTACCTAAAATAATACCTACTTATCCCTTTTAGTAGGCTCGATACTCGTGTCCATCCTTCTGTGGACTATGTTTTTAAAGTAGATATCTCCTTATGTCTTTCCATAGTTATGGGTTCTATCTTTTTCTTCACAAAATGTTTTAAATTTTTCTCATATTAATACTTCTCGACTTCTTTCTTGTTGATGTTCGCTAGTTGTTAAGATGTTATGGTTCTCCTGGCTGGTATCCAAATAGATCCTACAACTGCTACTAGATAGGTATAGGCAGGCATGTCTACGTGCCTTTAAGCTAGGAGAGGCAAAAAATGTGGCTATATTTTGCACCCAATCTATAATATCGTTATTTGTTTGTTTGAACGCGATCATCTCAGGAACTACTATTTTTGTGTTGCATAGTCCATTTGTCGAGGAACGCTATAGGTTACTTTTATTTTGATATACCCAAGGGATCGGGACTTACGCAGGTGAAACCGCGGAGTGCAGCTAATAGTGACTAAACCCGCTGTTTTCTCGTGGTCCCAGGGTTTTGTACCATTAAAGAGACCAAAAGGGAGAACTGTTCTCGTAGTCCCATTTCTATGTTACGTATTTATCTTGTATATATATTTTTTCTTGCTTTCTGGATGCCGCTTTTAAAAATACAGATATAGCGATATCTTCTTTACTCCACTAAATTCTTTTTTTCACCGGTTGAATTCCTCCAGCGTTTGTTTACACTTAAACCAGCAGTCGGCAACCTTTTGGGAGACAAGAGCCACAAGGTGGCAAAATAAACTAAAGGCGAGGCCCTTGTGATATTAGCCGCATAAGCCCAATATGCATACGTATAATTAGTCATTGATAGCATAGCATAGTTAGCTGAGGCTGGCTACTACACTCTTCAACATTACGATGCTCATCACTGTTTCAGATCCATTGATTGACTTAGAATAACTCTGTTGTATGATGATAAAGATATGTGGTCTGTAGACAAAAAATGCTTGTCTTGTCATAATTGTATAATTGGTCATATCCCATAGAAAAAATAAGAATGCTATTAAAATTATCAAAACATGCGGAATTTAATTCGTACACGTAATTACTTTTAGATGTTTAAGCTATATAGCTAGAAAAATTGCCGACCGCTCTGACTTAAACAATCGATTAAATGTTTTAAAGCTACTCTACTATTGTTAAAGGACAAGCTGTTCATTTACGCTGAAGAAAACGTGAAGGAGTTCCTCGATAACCAATGGGAGAGTGAAGAGGTGAAGGAAGTGGTAGCAGCGCTGAGGAGTCTGGCCTTAGAGGACAAGGAGAAGAGTGTCAAGGGTGTCGTTGCCATTCCGGGAGAGGTAAGAATATACGTTCCATATTGTAAAGTGACAGGCGCTATCTGATGCGGTAGGAATTAAGGTGAAAGGGTACCGGCACTCGTAGTCGTACAACGTAGTCGACTGTTTCCGCCCTGGATAATGACACTATAGCAAATATTTTTGACGCATAAAACCTATAACTGCCATGACTAATCCCCTATGTCTTGGTTTTTTTCATTTTCTAATTATCATAGAAATCAAGATTTTAAAAAACAAAAAAAAACATAGGGGCATGGTCATGGCAGTTATAAGTTTTATACAAAAAATATATTTGCTCTAGTGTCATTATCCAGGAAGGAAACATTCGACTACGTTTGTATGGAGAGAGCGCGCGGTACCCTTTTTCTTAAGGTTTACTACTTTCTCCAAAATTAGGAATAACGAACTAATCAATCAAATATGTAAACACAAATTTGGTATTTTTAGGGTTCCATACCTCAAAAGGTAAAAAAAGGAACCCTTATGAGATCACTCTTGTCTGTCTGTTTTTTGTAATGAATAGGTTCTTAAACATGGACCGCGATGAACCGCTCAGTCGCAAAATGTACCTTTCGCAAAACGCACCCCCAACGAAAAACGTACCTTTCTCATAATGCACCTTTCTCACAATGCACCTTTCTCATAATGCACCTTTCTCATAATGCACCTTTCGCAAAACGTACCATTTTCTACATTGTCTCTTTAACAGTGCTACAGGTAATAAAACGGCAAATTAGGGAATTGATTGTTTATTTGTAATCAAAACATAATTTTATGTGCAAACCTAAATAAATATATGAAGGCGTATCCATAGATAAACAACTAAATACTACCGCGTAGCTACCCGTCATACGTCAGATTGACTATGGTAATCAGTCAATCTAGCGAAGCGTGATATGTCAATGGATCGGGGACCGCCATATATATTTATATATATATAAATAAAAACAATAAAATTATGTTTTGATTACAAATAAACAATCAATTCCCTAATTTGCCGTTTTATTACCTGTAGCACTGTTAAAGAGACAATGTAGAAAAAGGTACGTTTTGCGAAAGGTGCATTATGAGAAAGGTGCATTATGAGAAAGGTGCATTCTGAGAAAGGTGCATTATGAGAAAGGTGCATTATGAGAAAGGTGCATTATGAGAAAGGTACGTTTTTAGTTGGGGGTGCGTTTTGCGAAAGGTACATTTTGCGACTGAGCGCGATGAACTTGGTATGAGGAAACATTGGAATCTCGGGCGTAACGTAGGAGTTTTCATCCCAATATTCCCACGGGATCGGAACTTAGCGGTTGATACCGCTAATTCTTAATTAACTGACTTTAAATTAATGAAATTAAGTTCTTAGGCATTTCTTATCGAACACGAGTTTAAGAAATACTACATTTGTTAAATGCGTTTTCATACATATTACGTCATTCACTATTTAGAATAGGTTACAAAAGTCAAACATTAGTATAATACGGATAAAATATCAATACAGTTCTACGCAATTATCTTAAAATTGTTGTATCTCGTGTCATTCGCGTCGTTCCATTCAACTCCACTTAAATTCGACAAGTTCATTGCACTATTTGCTCAATATATCTTTTTAATTGAGGATACAAATGTTTCATTCGCTTTAGAGTTTTGGAAGACGTCAATTTCCTATCAGTATTCTCAAGTGAAAGTTGAAAACGTAACGGTACTGATACTCAATATTTGAGAGTGGTATTTACCGGCTGGGTCCTTAATGCATGAGGATGGAGTAGGCTTGCCCAGCATCTACTACCCTCTCAGCGTAGTCGACCGTGTCCAGGGGAGAGAACTTGTCAATACTTCTGAAGCTAACTAAGCAGCGGGTTTCATCACGATGTTTTCCTTCACCGTAAGAGCAATGTCAATTAGCGCACATACATTTTTCTTAAGAAAAATTCATCGGGATTTGAACCAACGACCTTCGGAATGAAAGTTAAGGTATTTACCACTAGGCCAACACCGCTCATTATTGTTCAATTGCAGTAAATGCTCGATGATAATATCATAATCATAAGCTACGACTTAGCCCTCAACTTCCCCAACCTCTTGTCTTAACCTCTGTCTATCTTTCCAAAGGTTGCCTTAAAGATAGCACTTTGAGCGATAAGGCCGACCTTTGCTCTGTTTCTTTTGTTTTTGTAATTTAAAAATGGTGTTTACAAAACATTTATCTCAAATTTAGATTCCAAAAACGCCAACTTTGCAATTGAAAGCAAATGGTTAAATCAAAGTATGTGTTTAAAAATATGAGTTGCTTATTAGATTCCCTGACGTTTCTAGGAGTCCAGCAAAGATGAGCAGATTGAAGGTCTGGTGAACAATGTGAAATGGCAGATGTTGTCTGACCGTAAAGTTGGCCCTCTGAAGCAGCTGCAAGGCCTCATCTGGAAGCTTGGCTATGACAAGGGCGATATCAAGGGACAGTAAGTATCATAAATCATAATCATTTGTTCACCATGTCATCACATTTCGTAATATTGGCAAGTCAATTACATAGACAATTCAAACACTTCCTATGAATTGAAACTGTATCACTTACATTCTATTGAGAAATTAACTGTTTGATGGAAAAAATATCCAGTTTACACATCTCTCTATCTATCTTATTTTTGTTATTATAAAACGAAGATTTCCGCCGCGTCTGTCTGTCTGCTTGATCGCGGTAAAGATTTTGATCATACGATTTGATAGATGGAGTGATTCATGAAGAAGGTTTAAGTGTGATTATTTCTTAAGGTAAATTGGCTAAAATATGTTAAAAAAATAAAAAGCCGGCCTAGTGCGAGTCAGATTCGCACACGAAGGGTTCCGTAACGTGTTATATGAGAGCCTTTTTTCTGTTTTTAGTATTTGTTGTTATAGCGGCAACAGAAATACATAATCTAAAAATTTCAACTGTCTAGCTATCAAGGTTTATGCAGCCTGGTGACAGACATACAGACAGACGCGAGACGGACGGACAGTGATGTATTAGTAATCGGGTCCTGTTTTTACCATTTAACGGAACCCCAAAAAGTAGGCGACAATGCTCTGCTACACCTGCGGAACCGGGGTTTAATTATATCATTATTAAATATTCAAATATAATTTAATAATTATTAAATAATACTTAAATATTTGAATATGTACTAGACACAAAAAATATTGTAAGAAAATAACATCTAATTTCCAGTGTCTATGATGACGTTAAACCCGCCTTGGAGCAATGGAAATCCACCGAAGGCCAGAAGGTGTACATCTACTCTTCCGGCTCTGTCCAAGCTCAGAAGCTGTTGTTCGGCCAGTCTGTGGCCGGTGACCTGCTGCCTCTCATCGAGGGTCATTTTGATACTGCTGTTGGTGCTAAACAAGAAGCTACAAGTTACGCTGCTATTGCTGAGAAAGTTGGCTGCAAACCTGAGGAGATACTGTTTCTTACTGACATTTATCAAGGTTAGCATTGTAAAATTTTAAGTTTTTAGTTTACTTGAGCAGTTTAATGATATAATTCAAATGAGTGCCTATTCTGTAAATATTGCGTTGAAATCAAATCCGGGTAACTAAATGTTAACCCTATGTTGGGGGATCACGTTTTAAACCCATTCTTGAATGTTGATCCAGATCCATTCAATTTCTGTCTAAAAATTATAATATTGAGCTTCATTATCGCAATGATGAACACCGATAGGATAGCTGATCTTATATGTTATAGTGAATAAAATATTGTATATACTAGCATAGTATATTCTCATGTAAAAAGTTTCTTGGTCATTACTTGGATGGGTATTAAAAACGTTGTGCGGTTACCAATGGTGCCCTATGTATTTTGCGGCAGCGTCAATTGCAGTTAGTGTAGCCTTCTGCTTCTATTAGAGCAGCATGTAAATACTAATTCACGCTTGCACACAGTGTTATTCATTGGCAACAGCAGTGGTATGCAAAACATGTGACTACCCATTTACATGGTCTACCTGTCCATTCTGCTGCTTGGAGGCTAAATGTGAACCGAATAATTATTAACTCTCCAGAGGCAGAGGCAGCCCGCGCATCGGGCTTACAAGCAGCGCTGGTGAATCGCGAGGGCAACTCTCCCCTCCCAGCGGATGCGGCGGCTTCATACCCCGTGCTGCAATCCTTCGATCAGCTCCACACAGCCGTCTCCAACAAACGCAAGACGGACGATCAGGTGCCACGATGAATGATGTCTATGCTACACTTTGATATGTGCTTGTTGCATGCACTTTGTTACCTACCGTACCTTGTAGTTGGTAAGTATTGTAGTTTGATGCTGGTTGTGGCTTTTTGCTGACTTTATTGTTCTATACATATAGGATTATTGGTAACTATATTAGCAAGCGGTTGAAGGCAACTTCTGTGCACCTTAACAAACAACTTTTGTTCTATGACTTTTGGAAATTCGAAAAAAAATCTGAAAATTTTATGTTAATTCTAAAATCAACTGATTTCTTAAAACAAAGGTCATTGAACTTTAAAACAGTAGATATAACTTAAAAAATAAGTGTAATGTTAAGGTTTGTGACCTCTCCGTGTAAGGAACAGCTGAATTTCAGGTAAAACATCAAAATTTTCAAAAACTGTTAATTATTCCAAAAATAAAAATGTGTTTGTTTGCTCCGAAGAGGCCCTCAACCACTTGCTAATATACCTACCAATAACCCTCTATAATATGTAGTACAGAAGCGTTGTGTTTTGACAACTACCTTGTAAATACACCTTATTTTATATTAGTATTTATTGAAATATTTTCAAAATGTTATTTATTTTATGCTTTTGTGAAAATAACTTGTCGACCTAAACTTGATTGCCAAGTCTATTTCGCGTAGGTTTCTACCTACGCGAAATAGACTTGGCAACCTTGAGTGCTGAGTTCTCTCAGCACTCAAGGTTCACGCTAGTCATTTGCTCTCAACTATTATGTTATGTAGTTAGATATTAGAAATAAGAAGTCATTCCGATTTGTATAGACGTTAATAAAAAGATGAAAAGAGAATTTATTTTTGATTTTTTTTCCTAAAAACATGTAGTTAAGTAATTGGTGACAGATATTTTGGTGTTGGATAAAGTGTGTATCTACTAATATATTTTATTATAATACACACACACACTCCCATATATCATTTAGAGATATTTGGGTGGACTATCCAGTTTGCACAATACATGCTAGTAATTTGTTTGTGGTGATGGGTTATTAATAACATAAATTATTATCAGTGTAAATCACAAGTCTATAGATAATTGAGGTCAAACTAAACACTATTATGACTTGGGGAAGTACTATTAATCCACATAATAAAAATCCAGATGTTTAGTTTACTTATCGCGGCCTTTGAAAAAATAAATCTATTTATAGTTTCAAAGTCCACTAGAAATGATTGGAAAATACACTGCGACAAATTGAGTCATATTTTTAATCAGGCGCTAGATCGTAAATGATTTATAGAATGAAGTCGTTTTAATAAATGAATTCGACTTTTTCAGGTGGAAGAACTGCCTGCCAAAGTGCCAAAGACTGACGTCCAAGACAATGTAAAGACCACCGCAGAGGCCAAGGAAACTGTTGCTGTTGAAGTACCCGCAGCAGTTGAAACAGCTGCAGAAGAATCAACTGCCCCTGAACCTGTTCCCGAAACAGCTGAACCAGAAAAAATGGAAGTAGAAGAACCAGCTGAAAAAGTAGCTGAGCCTGAGATAGTGAAACCAGAAGAGGTAGTTGAAAAAAGCCCTGTTCAAGTAGAAACAGTTGTTGAAGAGGTGACAGAAGCGATGGACGCTGACGTTCCGATGTCCGACGCCAAACCGGTGGTCGAGGAGAGTGATGAAAAGACTGAAGAGGTTGAGACTGTAAAACAGGAAGCTAAATCGGAAGAGAACAGTGAGACTGCTAAGGAACCAAAGGAACCCGAGGAGAAAAAGCAAGACATAGAAGAAACTCCCGCTGTTATCACTGAGATCGAAGAGGTCACTGGGAATTTGAATGAGGTTGCCGAAATTATAGAAGATTTGGTGCCAGTTGTCGAGGAACCGCCTAGTGAAGAAATGGAGGAGTTGAAAAACGTTGGAGAAGTACTCGAAAAAGAATGTGATGAAATCTTGTCGAAAGTACAAGACGTGACAAACTTAAATAGCATTCCTATAAAGCCCATGTTGAACACAATCACTGAAGAAACTATGGAAACAGAAAACACTGACTCGAATGATATTGTCGATAGGATATTGGACACTGAAATGGAACTTGGCCTCAAATCAGGTGATGATATTGACCTTAACACAGTACAGGAAATTACAGACCCCAAAACAGAAGTCCCAGAAGAAAATAAAGAAGTCACAAATGAAGTGATCGAAAACAAATCCACAGAGAATGTTGTAGAGGCAAATACTGTTACCACTGATAATACAGCCGCTAACAACGTAGAAGAAGTTAAAGAAGAGAAACTAGTTAGCAATGGTGATACAGCTGATAGTAACGATGCGCCCGCACAAGAAAATATACCAGAAAAAACAAACACAGAATCTAGCAAAGCTGAATCTGAAGAAACTGTGCCAGCACCACAAGAAAGTGTTACGAAATCTGACGAAAAAGTTAATGAACCGTCTACTAATGATGAAAGCAAAGTAGTTGAGGAAAAAGAACAAAAGGAGCCCGTACCAGCGGCGACAGAAGTAGCAGAGTCAAAAGAAAGTGTTCCAGAAGATGCCAAAGTAGAAAAAGAAACGGAGAAACAGGTTAATGGAAAAGCGACGAATAGTAACGGTAAAGTAAATGTCAATGGGGGAGCTAGTAAAGACGAGGAATTGAATGCCAGATTGTCGGTGGACAATGGTAAAGAAATTGTAAATGGTTCTAACGGTGACTCCACCCCAGATGAGAAACAAAGTGACAAGGTTGAGACAGAAATCTCTGACATCAAAGTGAAGTCGGTTCCTAGCGACGAGCCTCGTACCGACCCCATAGAGCAACCTACCGAAGCATAAGTTGATACGGTAAGTTTCGTCATTTATTTTCTATTAATTGCACAGTATATTGAATCTGAGCAGCACGAGACTCCTTGTGCCTAAGTAGTAGTTGCATTAGAACAATTTATAATTCTCTTTCATCTATGTATGTTTAGATAGAAGACTGGCGACTAACGACCAATGAATACACAGTACTAAAATCGCTGTTTCTAGAAACTTTAAATTTTAATACTGAGCTTGTAAGTCATATGTTGATGGAGTCGCCATACCTTTGTTTCCTGCTTTTATCCCAATTTGGACCACTGCATTATTTGGCAATTAAATTCCTATGAGTGCAAGCCTGATCAAAAATAAAGGTTGTATTTCATGTGTTCGCAGTATCAGAGTCGCAACAGCCGGGAATGAAAGCGATGGATCACATCAGATGATTGACAAGACTGAGGTTGCTTCCAGGATAATCATCACATTTAGTTTTACATGTATTGAGAACATTTCTCTATGTACCGACACTAGATAGACGGGGCACGCGGCCGACCAAACCTATATGTTAATACTTTAATACTTACGACCATTGACTGCAATTGTTGAGATTATTCTGTTGAACTTAGAGCGAAATATTGTAGAAAAACCGACTTTTCGACTTACCTTTGTGTCAGTGAGCACGGTTTGGCCTGCGCAAACTCCTCCGTCCGAGCCGTGTCCGTGCTAATCGTACACTTTCATTGCTCTCAACTGGGTAGCGTACCGCGCGCGGTTATTTTTCCACCATCTCTATATCCCTATATATATAAAATTCTCGTGTCAGTTGCCAATCTCCATCTAAACGGCTGAACCGATTTGTATGAAATTTTTTGTGTATATTCGTTAGATCTGAAAATATTACAATTCAAGTTTTCCCTTTCTTTGTATATGGCAAAACAACGTTTGCCGGGACAGCTTGTTAATTATAACTGTCTTTTTGCAAGTGATATTAAACGACAGGAAAAATGTGACATAGCAGTTATTTGCCAATCAACCGCTAAGTTTAATAGTAGCGACTCAATAGTTCTTTGTTTAGCAGATTATCTCAACAATAAATATCTTATAGGTAGTATTTAGAGTATTGTCAACCAATAACTGATGATATTTTTGAAATTTACATAGTTCTGTTTATATTAATCATCTCCGAATTACAAAGTAGCGAAAGATTAGTGCCATAATTCGATATTACCACCACGATTGTAATATATTCAGATATTGGTAGACTTTTTATTAAAACTTAATATATGATAAGTAAAATTTGGGAATAGGAAGTGCTTAGATATAAGAAAACATCATTTACATTAGACATTCCTATAAGTATTAACTACGAATGGTGATTACAACTGAATTATTTGTATATTTTAATTTAAAAATTGCATTATTGGTGCTTCGGTCAGGAATTTGCTATCGAGAAAAGTTCTTGGGATTTGTTTAACTGACTTTTAAGACCTGAATAGAATTTTGAAGGCTTCAGGATAATAATCCGAGTTTGATATTTACTCTGTAATACGGCCCTAAGTGTTTTATTGTATCGTAATTGACGTAAACTTAGTTGATACATTTTAAAGTCGAAGTAGTTTTAAGATTTTTAACCAGTAACTTTGTAAGCACAGTGTTTTCTCGTTGTGAAGTCTTAGACGTCATGTATACGTACGCGATTTTGTGTGATTAAGATGACAGCTCACCCGTTGCGAAACCCACCAAGTCACCACTAGACGAATCTTCAAATCAACTTCGGTATGTCGACCAATACACCGGAAAATATCTAATGCCGCCTCTCCACGATCGGCCATGATGGACAACTATAGAAAGTGGTATGATTACCACCATGGTTGCGCAGCTGTCCACACGATCAGGCATTCCTCGTTTGTTAATTGACATGGATGTGGAAATAGCAGCTGCCTGTATTTATTTACTTAGTGCACTGAGTGAACTGAGTGAACTGAGTGATCGGTGAACATGTGGACACGTCTACAATCAATCAATAAATCAATTTATAGATATTAAAATCCATAATAACAATCAAACTATAAATAATGAAAATACTATGTCAAAAAAAAATACCTTGCAGTTCTAACCAACAATTTCAATTCAAATCAAAATTAAGAAATATAAATATTAACAATAGAAATCCAGTAATTTATATAAATATGCAATTTAAATCCAAAAATCAAATTAAAAGTCACAATTAGAACAACAATCATGACCGAACTTCCTTTGATGTTTGTCCGAATAACTGACACAGCGGCGATCATAGGCAAATAGGTCCTCTACACGTTTGTAATGGCCTGTGATTGTCCATCATGGCCGATAGTGGATAGCCCCCATAAAACGGTGGAAATGTATATAATTTGTAGCGGGTGAGCTGCACCCTAAACTTTTAGATCTCTGATGGGATTCCAATAAGTAATTCGACCGGCTGCGTGCATCTTCTATCCTCCTTTTCTTATTCGATATAGGTAAGTTAATTCTAAGTATTAAACGTATTGTGATTCTTAATTATCATTATAATATGTATACCCTACATTTTGTATTACACTGCCAAACTCAACTGTGTCGGAAGTCGGTCTCGGAAACGGAATTATGTGATAAGTGAGGGAATGAGACTGTTACTTGATTTAGGGGCTGTGTAAGGTATTTATTTAATAAAATTTAAGTGCATGATACGCACTAGCATTTATTTTTTTCGAATCTTATTTACAATACGTTTAAAGTTGACCGGCACGAAGTTGCAACGAATGCAAACATCGTGTAACTTCTGGTTGGCCAACTTTAAACGCACTTTTTTTTTATTTATTTCACTAATTTTGATTTAATTTTTAATTTGACTCAGTTGGCGGACAATGTGTGAAAGTATTAAGTGAGTTTTTGCTCACATGCTTCTATTCCACAACCGTAATATTTTTGGTTTCAATGACCAAGGCCTATTGTCGTAAACTCTTTTAGTCGAATCTATTCGAATCTCGAGTTCCCATTTTGACTGATTTATATTAATTACTGGTACTTTTATTTGTAAGATTTGGTTAAGCTTTGGTTCCTGTATTACTTAGTTTGTAAGCAAATTGCGAATTGCAATTCGATTGATTTTCCGAAACCGATTTCTAACACAGTCACGAGCATCTTTGACTGATTTTTTTTACTACAAGCGGTTGTTCTTAGCTTTGTTTAATTGAAAAATACATTTTTATAAGACGACTTTGATAAAATATTTCTGTAATACTATAATTTACGTTCGTACATTTTATATTGTATTAAAATAACATGAAATCTCGCTGACAAACTTATTTATTTAAGTTTTACTACTAATGAAGATAAATATAATGGCCGTAGAATAATTTGAGTGTTTCATTTTCTATTTCCAAAACTCCATACTTCACCAAGT